>CM053142.1:126936795-128186795 GCA_028571685.1 Heterohyrax brucei
CTTCCTTTTGCTTTAGCCACTTGACATTTAACAGCAAGTTTCAGCGTCTCCTCTGACATCCAACTGGCATTTTTCCTTCTTTCCTGTCTTTTAAATGACCTCTTACTTTCCTCATATGTAGTGTCCTTGATGTCACTCTGTCACTCATCTGGTCTTTGTTCACTGCATCAAATCTATCCTATTCGGTGCATCAAATCTGTTCTTGAAGTGGTCTTTAAACTCAGGTGGAATGTATTCAAAGCTGTACTTTGGTTCTTGTGGGCTTCTAATTTTCTTCTGTTTTAATCTGAACTTGCAAATGAGCATTTGATGATCTGTGCTGCAGTTGGCACCTGGCCTTGTTTTGACTGATGATATTAAAGTTTTCCTTTGTGTCTTTCCACAGATGCAGTTGATTTGATTCCTGTGTATCCCATCTGGCAAGGTCCTTGTGTAGATGACATTTTTGTTGGTGAAAAGGGCTTTTGCAAGGAAGAAATCATTCACCCAGTAAAATTCTATCACACGGTCTCTGGCATAATTTTTGTCACCAAGGCCATATTTCCCAACTACTTATCTTTCTTTGTTTCTGACTTTTGCATTCCAATCACCAGAAATTATCAATGCATCCCAATTGCATGTTTGATCAGTTTTTGCTTGCAGAAGCTGGTAAAAATCTTCAATTTCTTCATCTTTGGGGAAAGTGATTGTTGTGAAAATTTGAATAATAGTCATATTAACTGGTCTTTCTTATAGGCATGTGGATATGACAGCACTGTATTTCAGGAAGGACCTTGAAATGATTTTTTTTTCTATGATGAATGCAGTGCCATTCCTCTTCAGTTTGTTATTCCTGGCATAGTAGATCATCCGATTGTCTGATTCCAAATGGCTGATACTAGTCTACTTCAGCTCACTAACGCCTAAGATGTCAGTGTTTATGCATTCCATTTCATTTTTGATGTCTTCCAATTTTCCTAGATTCATGCTTTGTGTGTTCCACATTCCTATCATTAGTGGATGTTTGCAGCTGTTTCTTCTCATTCTGTGTTGTGCTACATCAGTAAATTAAAGTCCTGAAAGCTTAACTCTATCCAGGTTATTAAGGTCAACTCTGCTTAGAGGAGGCGGCTCTTTCCCAATTGTCTTTTGAGCGCCTTCCAACCTGGGGGGCTCATCTTCCAGCACCATGTGAGATAATGTTCTGCTGCTATTCACAACGTTTTCATCGGCTAATTCTTTTCAGAAGTAGATGGTTGGATCCTTCTTCCTAGTCTGTGTCAGTCTGGAAGCTCAGCTGAAACCTGTCCACCATGGGTGACCCTGCTGATATCTTAATTCCAGTGGCATAGCTTCTAGCATCATAGCAACAAGCAAAATTAATAAAGTTTGCTTATTCTGAGGTCAGTCATTGGCTTGATTAGTGCCTGATGTTTGTCTCTAGTATGTTAAAACTTAGGATCTAACACTTTGCATTGTGGACCGTGACTGTTTCATTGCAAAATTTAAATTTCTTTTAAAATTTATAAAATTTGAATAAAACATTTGTGTTCCTTTTGAAGTCTTTGATGGACAAACGTTAAAAAATGTCACTTAAATATTTTTGCTTCATATATCTCTTAGATTTTTTCTTTCTTAAATGTACTTTATTCAAATTTTTTCTTTAGCATAAGTCTTCATGTGGTCATACTTCTGAAGCCTTGTATGACAGATTATTTTTATCAGGCCTATATAACTTAATGACAGAAAGTTCCAGAATCTTGTCCTTCAATATTTTGAAAATTGTCTTTTCATTCTATCTTCTATGTATCTTAATATGTCTTTCCTTTTTCTTCCAGCTAAAAATTAGATAAGTTCTTCCACTTTGCTTTCAAAGTCGTTCTGTTTTTGACATCATTTACCGATTGTTAAACTTTTATTAGTTATTTTATTTTTTCATTTGCAAAGCTCCTTTTTGCTCTTTTTAAAATTTGTTTGCTGCTTAACCACATTTTACAGCCTTTCATCTATTTGTTGAGATATATTAAACATTGTTATTTCTTATTAGGATTCTTGTGATTCTAGTCTTTGAGAATCTGATTCTGCTGTTGGAAGCTTATTCTGGCTCTTCTTCACTGTTCTTCGTTTAGTGTCTCTATTATATTTTTGTTTTGCTTGTTTTGATTGGGGGGCTACTCATTTTTGTAGGCTCAAATTCTCTGATGCTCCTACAGTATGAATTTGCATTTGTTTCTTTCAGGCACTTGAGGGAACTTAGTCTGGTCTTCTGTAAACTAAATTCTTAGCTTGAGGTTCTTTAGATAATTCAGTTGGGATAAATTCATTCCTTTTTTAAAGAGGGCTGGCTTATAGTGATGATTTCACAAGGGGAATTCTTTTTCTCTTTTCCTCCTCTGTTCAACATGATTATTTCTGCCCATATTCCTTTGGTCAAGCAAATCATGTGGCTGAATCCTAAGTCTGGGGTAAGGAGGTATGCTCTATGTTTTTGTAATTTGAACTGCAAAGTTACAAAGTAAAAGTATGAATATAAAAGAGGTTAAAAAAGAGGCTACCAATTCAGTCTACTACAACAACAAACCACAGAAATCTAGACAGTATCAGTGGCTTTGTCAGCAAAAGAAATCACATTTTGAAACCATATCGCAGGTGCTTCAGACATCTCAAAATTTGTTTTTACATTCATCGCTATTTTGAAATGATGAATTTTATTAGACCTTCAGGTAGAATGCACAAAATTAAAGTCTTCCTGTCTACAGATGTTCAGGTGATACATGTGGCCAACTCTGTGTCTAGTAATCATTCAGCCACTAAACACCAAAGACATATGGTCTCACCTTGACAGCCTAAACATCTACATCACTTTCTAGTATTCCCTTATCAACATGTGGAAGTTTATTTATCAGTATGCAGAAGGAGGTAAAGTAAGGATTATCCGTAATTTAATGTTTTATAGTCAAAATAACAGCTGTCACACTGCTATGTCTTTAAAAAATAAAATTTAACTTTAACTTGCTTATATTTCAGATACACTTGCATGTTATTTAATGTATTAATAAAGCAGCTGATACTGTTTTATTTTAATATTTTGCTGACTATATTTAAACACCACTGGTTTCCTTTGTAATCTTACATAAAATGCACTGAAAACCTTCTGACAGGTGGTTCCAAAGTGCCAAAGGACTCCATGACACAGAAAGAGTTCAGAATCCATTCTAGCTGTACCAGAGGCTGTTACAAAAGGCCAGTCACATACTGATT
The DNA here is from genome assembly GCA_028571685.1 of Heterohyrax brucei. NCBI lineage: Eukaryota > Metazoa > Chordata > Mammalia > Hyracoidea > Procaviidae > Heterohyrax > Heterohyrax brucei. The sequence continues at coordinate 126,940,036 of CM053142.1, forward strand.
AAATGCTATAGCTGTCAACCAAAAAATCAGCAGTTCAAATTTACTAGACTCTTCTTGGAAACGCTATGGGGCAGTGCTACTCTGCCCTATAGGGTCACTGTGAGTCAAATTGGCATGATGACAGTGGGTGTAGAGGCTATTGAAAGGAGGGTCGTAAGTCTACGCTTTGGCCAGAACACTTATTAAATGGACAGCAGCATGGCCTGACTCTTTACTGGACACCATGGTCTGCAACATCCTCACAGAGAAAGTGAGTCTGGGAGAAGAGAAACTAGTAGAAGCTATCTGGTGCATCCCCACCCATCAAAGAGATCTCTTGCAGAGACAACCTTTTAAGAGGTGGTGTTTTATTAAGGGGTGGGACACTTTTCACTTTATAGTTCCATTTCTCTCTCAGCATCTTAATAGGGTAGATTTTCCTAGCAGGCTCTGCACGTCTACACTCTCTACTATGAAGCTTCCAGCAAAGCCAAACCCATTGCCATTGAGTTGATTCAGACTTATAGCAACCCTATAGAGCACAGCAGAACTGCCCCATGTGGTTTCTAAGGAGTCCCTGGAGGATTCTAACTGTTGACCTTTTGGTTAACAGCCATACCTCTTAACTACCACACCACCAGGGTTTCCTCACTAATCAATTGCAATTCTTCTTATTCCTATAGAGCTTGGACTCTGCAGCCAAAAAAAAAAAAAACCCAAAACAGAAAAATACTGCCATTGATTGAATTCCAACCCACAGCAAACCTGCAGGACAGAGTAAAATGCCCCGTAGAGTTACCAAGGAGTACCTGGTGGATTTGAACAGTTGATCTTTTGGTTAGTAGTCGTAATTATTAACCACTCTACCATCAGGGTTTCCCTCTGCCTCCCCCCAAACCAAACGAAACCCATTGCCATTTAGTCAATTCCAACTCACAGTGACCCTATAGCAGAGTGGAACTTCCCTGTAGAGGGTTTCCTTCTCTGCCTCCAAACTCCTGAAAACAGAGCTCCATGCAGCAGCTAACAGTAATTTTGGGTAGGGCTTCCTCACTAGGTAAAACCTATTTGTCATCCCCATTCCAGGTGAACTTCCTAACTTTCCTCCACAAGGAAACAGGGTAGTGCCCTCCTCATTCCCTGAGGTGCTGTCTTTGCTAAGGTCTGATACTTATTAACAAGTTGATACATTTTTCTTCCAGCTAAAGTATTCTGTATTGACAGTGTAGCTCCTAATGCTAGAAGTTTCAGTAAGTCAGGTGATCAGGAAGACAGTATAACATGGCAAATCAGCACAGGTTTTGGCATAACAGGCACTCACTATACACCAGCCCAGGCCTTTTCTTGTGTTAATAGTGTACCTTCTGATTGTACTGCTGAAAAAAAAAAAAAAAAAAAAGGTTAAGAGGGACTTTGTCTTTAAGAAATTTTTATTTATATTGAAAAAGCAATATAATAGAACTTTTCATTTTTTTCAGATACGATTATATTGCAGGCAGCTGCCTGGCTAATACAATTGATTTAAAATTTAGGAAGAAAGGGAAGAAAACAGTCAGCCATCTGTTTGTGAAGTGCACACCATCTCAAACTCGCAATTGCTAAGCTTTTTCCCTGAGCTCTTTTTGGTACTGGAGAGCAGACTAACTACTTGCTGGCCAGCAGCTTGAAGATGGAAAACACATCTTTTGATTAATTAAAAGCAAAAGTTGGAACTACTTACCTTTCCATTCTTTAATTAACAAAGCCCAAAGGCCACACGAGGAAGTAATAACACTCATTACGCTATGATGAAGGACTGTGATGATGAGTTAAGTCAGACCGGACTCCAGGCCCGATTCTTTTCAAGGCTCCCCCGGGCTGTTGCCCTGAATGGAGGCAGATCCTTACTTGCTGATGAACTGTTTTACCAGTGCTGGCACACGCTGCCGTAGAGAGTATATATTCTTTCACAAGAAAAAGAAGAGCCCTTGAAACCAAGGGTTATATTTTAATTACGCCAAGGCGCCCTGTCTGGTATGTCCTTTATTGAAAGAACACCTCATTTGATTTGCATCTGTTTGTGTTAGTCTTTGCAACAAAAAAAGATTGATCCCTTCTAGGCAGAATTGTCTCACCTGAAGGATCAAAAGCCATGTCAGCTGTCTTACAAACTAACAAATTATGTTCTTATTGTCCCTTAACTCTCCCCGAAAACACCTTTCAGAGATAGTCTCCCTTCCTCAGCCTTCGCTCACTGTTTTCCTTCTTTCTTTATCTTGCTCGTGGGTGATCTTAACGAAGTTGACGCAGTGACACAAACATTCGTTCTACCTGCAGATGGAAGCTTCCAACCCTCCTCCAACTTCCTCCAGAGTCCTTGGCTCTAGCGCTCAGACTCTGAGAGCTGTGCCTGTCTATGTCACTGAGTCACCACTGAAAACTTTTTTTTTTTTTTTAATATATTTTAGATGAAAGTTTATAGCACAAACTAGCTTCTCATTCAACAGTTAGGGCACATATTGTTTTATGACATTGGTTAACAACTTGACAGCATGTCAGCACTCTCCTTTCTCAGCCTTGGATTCTTTGCTACTGGGTTTCCCCTCTGCTCCTGCCTTCTAGTCCTTTCCCCTGAGCTGGGGTGCCCATTTAGTCTTCTTTTGTTTTAAGGACCTGTCCAGTGTTTGGCTGAAGGGTGAACCTCAGGAGTGACTTCGTTACTGAGCTGAAAGGGTGTCTGCGAGCCATACTCTCAGGATTTCTCCAGGGTCTGTCAGACCTGCGAGCCTGATCTTTTGTTCTATATTTTTCTACAGCTGTCTAGGACCCTCTGTTGCGATCCCTCAGCTCTGCAATTTTTAGTCAAATAGTTTTTTGCTCATGGGAACAGTGAGCTTTTAAATGTGTTTATTACACATTCAACTACAGAATATTTGTTAAGACACACAAATGTTAAAATAGAATGAAATCATGGGCTTATTTTCCACTCTTAAACCCACTTTCTGATGAGAATAAGAAATAACTCAATAGCAATAGCATGGACCATTGAGAGTCAAGTTTTTGTTTTTCATTTCCCATTCCGGGGAAGATTAAATTCAGTGGATCCACTATCTCTAAGACTCAGAGACAGTGAAGTCTTTCCCAAATGGATTCCTTCACCCCACAAAGATAACAAAGGCTTAAATAAAAACACTTGATTTAATGACTTCATGTGAAACCCCAAAGTGAGCACCAATTAGATTTTCTAGAAGCACACATAAAATTTTCAATGCCTCTCTGATGCAGTATCTGTGGAACATCCTTGACTCTTCATATGGACATTTGTATTCACCAGCTTTAACTATATGATAGAAGATTCCTTCAAAAGTTGCCCTTTTAAGTTAAGTGAATGAGAAACTAAATTTTACATGTATTTGTAATCTTGCTGTTTAAGAATGGAGTGATGGAGTGTTTGAGGGAAATTTTGAAAATTTTTGTGATTAACTTTGTGTGCCATGTTTCAGCATGTTATAAATTTTAGGGCTCTTGAAATAGGACTTAGCAGTAGAAATGCTGATCCTTCTATGATTATAATAGCACAAACAGCATTGCTATGAACTCTAACATTGAAAAACTCTCGTGCTACTAACATTTAGAACATGATCTAAACTGTAGACAGTTTGACAAGTAATTGAAGTAAACCATCTCAGATCCATTGGTACTGGTGCCTGGTCTCACAAGCTTAGTTTTACTGGAGATATGGAAGTCATCCAAATATATACTCTGCTTCTTTTAGATCCTGAGGTAATTTGGTAGGATGTGAAGATTCTTATTTTCATCACTAGGCAGGTCTTATCTGAAACTTGAAGTACCTTATTAAATCTAGTATCTGCTGAGCTTGTTAAGAGTGTGGACTGACAACCCCCTGCTGGAAGTCACCACTACCTTTTGCCTGGTTGTCATAGTTTCCTAGGGCTGCTGTAAGAAAACTAAAACCAAAACAAACCCACTGTTGCTGAGTCGATTCTGACTCATAACGACCCTATAGGTCAGAGTAGAAGTGTCCCAAAGAGTGTCCAAGGAGCACTTAATGAATTTTAACTGCTGACCTTTTGGTTAGCAGGTATAACACTTAAACCACTACACCACCAGAGTTTCCTGGGCTGCTGTAACAAAATACCACAAAATGGGCAGTTTTAGAGGACAGAAATTTACTGTCCTATGGTTCTAGAGGATAGAAATCCAAATTGGGATATCAGCCATGTTGGTGGAAGGCTCTGAGAGAGAAACCTCCACGCCTGTCTTCTAGCTTCTGCTAGTTGCTGCCAGTCTTGAGCATTTCCAGACGTGTAGATGTATTCTTGCACCGCCATCCTTCATCTGTCTCTGTGTCTGTGTTTCTTCTCATCTTTTACAAGAACTCTATTCAGATTGGATTAGGACCCAATCTACTCCAGTACACCTCATGTTAACTGATGACATCTTTGAAGATCTTATTGCCCAACAAAGTCACATTCACAAGTACTAAGGCTGAGATTCCCTTGGGGGGTGGGGGTGGAGGGAGAGAGGGAGGTGGACCCAGTACAATCCATAACACTGGCTTGTAGGTGTTACTTTCTATCTGGTCTTTCCACATCTCCTCTGACACACCGCCGATGTCTTCTCCATGCAGCAACCAGTGTGATCTTTCCAAAATGACAATCTGATTATATGTTCTAGATTGAGTTGTCTAAGAATAATACTCCAAGATTGGATTAGATGTGAAAGAGATTTACTGGGGACAAAAAGCAGAGAGCTGCAGGAGATGAAAGAAACCTTCGAAGAGAGTCGTCGATCTGGTTTTGTGAAGGCGAGCGGAGTAAAGAAGCTCGGGAGCCTGCCCAAGCCTTCACGTCTGCGAGGCGCGGAGCCGGTGCTTGAGCCATGAAGCCCAATTTTCAAGCTTCGCTCTTGCTATACTATAATCCTGATACTGAATGTGAATACATGACAATTTCTGGTATGTGGTATGCACTCCAAAGTGCTGTCCTTTTTTTTTTTTTTTTTTTTTGCTTTTGCTTCTTCTTCCTTTCCCACCCCATTCCTTATCTTTCCAGTCTCATCCGTGTTAGACTTCCAGTCTGTCCCTTGTTTCAGGATGCTCTTTTCAAGCAGTGTAACCCATTTCCTGTACATTGACTGGGAAAGGTGTAGGAGATCTGATCCTCTTTTATTCATTCACTCTGGTTATATCGTGAGCATCTGTAAAGGGATCGTATGAAGGGCTGCATGAAAGCTCCTGCCTTCTGGAGTCCCCATTTTAGATCAGAATGAACTCAACTTTTCCTACCTGTGAATAAATCATCGAGGGTTCCTGGAGCTTAATGATTTATCAGTGATTTATTTGTCTGTTTCTATTGTCAAGCATTTCCTGTGAATGCTAGACAAATTCAGCCACTAGGCAACCGCAATCTTCAGCTTGCCAGATCTAAATGTGAGAGTGGGGAAAGGGGAAGTTGGGGGGTGCAGACAGAATAAGAAAGAAAAAAAATTTAAACAGGTCACAGAATTGTGGTCTAAGGAACTGGAATCTTAGAGAACTTATGTAAGTCCTAAGAAAGGAAACATTGTTTCAGTACATAATGGGCTGATTGAGAGGAAAAAGCTAAATCAATTGAGCATCAAGGCGTTTCATAAAACCTGTCTTCGCTGAGGCCTCTTTAAACTAAACATTTGTAGCCCCTTCATTCTCCAGGTAGCAAAGCTCTGCCAACAATCAGTCACTCTGTCCAAAGCTCTGAGATCAGTTCAGTCTCCTGTCATCTAACAACTGCTGGATTTCACACTCCACTGGAATGGAATCAAGAAACAAAGTGCCATTAAATTTTGCATTCTCCTGTGTAATGGCAGTGTTTTGAGTCCATAGCAGTGAAATCATTGCCTTGGGTTATCTGTTAATTCCTCTGGCTAAACATTAAGCCTGGAAAGTCATCAGTTACAAAAGGGAAGGGTTTTGAGTAAGACATAAAAATAAATAGAGAAGGAGCAGCTGGATAGACATGCTGCAAAGCTCTCCAGAGCCTGGGAAGCTGGCTTCTATGTAGTAGCCAGCTCTGTTCTGTAAAATCCAGTAATCAATTGTATGAGACATGGAGGAAGTGCCAGGCCAAGGATTCATCAGTGTCATATGTATACTGCTAACACTCCATAGTTTGGAAACTGAGTGAGGTTATTGCCTAGCTGGACTGGTTTGTGGAGAAAAACTCTTTTTGTTCAAGTTGGTGTATCCAAGAAGGAAAACATCAGCTCTTGGTCTTCTTCTTGTGATGATGGACTTGGAGAGGCTCTGAAGTTGTGGGTCTGGTGTATATACTCTTATCTGCCATGCCTCCCAACAGCACTCCTTAGTCTGAGCAATAGAGCCCAAGGGAAGCACACATTTTGGGGCAGAAAACAATCTCTAGGCTTTTATCAAAGTTGTCAGAGATTATGGGAGAAAAGGAACTTGAGAGACAAGTGGAACCATCCAAGAATGTGTTAAAGGAGCCACAGAACTCAGCATAAAAAAAAGTAAATATTAGGAATGACAATTAACTAAAGGAAAAATGAGTTCCAGACTCTCTGAGTTACTTGTTAAATTGAAACTGGTTTGCTGTTTTGGAGCTAGTGGAAGGAAGTCAGACTGTATTATGTCTTCAGAGCTATTCCTGAGAGAAATTATTATACTGAATTTGAGTCTAAATTCTCTTATATCTTACTAACCAAACTCATTGCCATAGAGTTGATTCCAACTCATAGTGACTCTATAGGACAGAGTAGAACTGCCCCATGGAATTTCTAAGCAGCACCTGGTGGATTTGAACAGCTGATTTTGGGGTTAGCAGCTGTAACACTTAACCACTCTACCCACCAGGATTTCCCTTATATCTTATTGCTTGCTCTATATTTACCTGATATAGCTGATATTGGGAGCAGTGAGGTAAGTATATGAATGACTGTGGCTTCTCTAGAAAATGTTTTGCTTATTAAACCCGTGGAATACATGTGCTAGAAGGAGCATTAGTGATTTTCCAGCATTTCTGTTCCCATAACTGACTTCCAGAGAGAATAAATGACTAGCCTGAAGTCATACAATTAAAGACAGATGAAATACAAAGTCCAAGAAGTATGTGAACTTAATTGTTCTACTATCTCTACAGTCACCTTTGAAGTACTCCTCTTGGGAAGCTATGCACCAATGCCAGCCCCTAGTTCACCCTTCAGAGAAATTTTGGAGCTCTTTCTGGAATGGCTATTGTGCACAGTGACATGGTGGGAAGTTCACAACCTTAGTTGTATAGTTGTTTGTGAGAGAGTTTTTAGCCAGTAAACAAATAACTGTATTGGAACACCCTCCCTACTCACCTGATCTGACCCCCAGTGACTTTTTCTTTACCCGAAGATGAAGGAAATATTGAAAGGAAGATATTTTGACGGCGTTCAAGACATCAAGGGTAATATGATGACAGCTCTGATAGCCATTCCAGAAAAAGAGTTCCAAAATTCCCTTGAAGGGTGGGCAAGGCACTGGCATCAGTGCATAGCTTCCCAAGGGGAGTACTCCAAGGGGAGACCATAGTGATATTCAGCAATGAGATATGTAGCACTTTTTCTAGGATGAGTTCACAGATTTAATTGGCCGACGTCATAGGCTGTCTGGACTCTACTTAGGGTCTAACAACCCAGAGAATGCATCATTATCACCCTAACAACAACAACAAAATTCCAGACAGTCTTTGAATTCACAATGTTTCTTAAGCCTACCAGAGAGCTGAGGTCACAAGGCTATCAACAAATCTGAAATCTAAAAACAGACATGTGCCTTCAAGGAGAAATGAGATTTAAGTACTATTTACATAGTGAGGATTCTACTGATAAATAAAATTTGACCAAAAAACATTTAACAACTTTCTAAAGGCTAAATGCGGACAAGCAAGAGAATAGGTAGTTCAAGGAGGGCCACAAACACAAGGGGAGTACACAGTCCCTCGCAGGGTCTTCTCCATGGATCTCACTCACCAAGTCTCACACAAAGTACTGTGGGCAGGATGAGGCCTCTAAGAAAGCGTCCCTCATGGTATAGACCTAAGGAAGGGGAGCCGCTGTCACTATGGGAAAGCTGTAAGTCCTTCTCCCCATCTCTCCTGTGGAACAAGACCTTAGACAACCACCCTGTTGCTCTTGGAGCACTGGTGAAGCCAGCCCAGTGCAGCTGGGGAAGAGGACTGAAAGAAACTTCTGCCCCCCACCCCTCTGCATCCTGCAGAGAGGGGCAGAAAGACGAGTGGGTCCAGATCCACAGTGGAGGACTAGACAGGAATTCTGAGATGATCCTGGTCTGGACATCCAGGGACATAGTCTCTGCCCAAAATTAAGGCTTAACAAGAGAAACTGAGATCTCTCATCTCTCACCAAACAAGGGTAATAAACATCAATTAACAAGTAACACCAGCTGAGGCGTAGCACAAAGTGAAGACCTAAAACTGAGCATGGAACATACATTCAGAAGACCAGCGTCCACAGTAATAGTAGAGCTAATAGTAGAGGAATCTGAAGCCTGTACTGCACTGAGGATAACCATATAACACCCATTGCCATCGAGTTGATTACAGTTCATAGACCCTTTAAGACAGAGTAGACCTGCCTCATAGGGTTTCCAAGAAGTGACCAGTAGATTTGAACTCTTGAAATTTGGTTAGCAGCTAAGCTCTTAACTCCTGTGTCCAACAAATAAATGAGATTGGATAAAAGTACAAAAGATATCAGATATAATTAAGACAGTTTGGGTCAAAATATCCTCTTGGGCAGGTGAGGAGCCTATGGCTTGACCCAGAAGCTATGCCTGGAACCAGGAGTAGAGCCAGGATTGGTCCTTAGCCTTTGGTGATGGGACTGAAGAAAACATGAGCATCTAGAGTCTGTGCGGAGGAAGGCAGGAATACAGAATCAAACATATATTCTGCATAAAGCAAAGGGGGCAGGTGTGAAAACTGCCGTATGGAAAGTAGTGTCAGTTGGTATCAGCAAGGTGAACGTATTAATTGTAATTCATTTGTTATGAAATTTTTTTCTTAGAGTAAAGGTAATCATATTTCTCTGCAGAAATTTTAGCTAACACACCTAAGGGAAATGAGAATGTAAAGGTTATTAGAAACCCTGGGACATAGTTTCCCTTCCCTAGGTACTCAAACACTTACTTATATATTTGTCCATCCATTTATGTATCATAACAGCAACTGAGTATTGACTGTGTCCTATTTTAAATGGTTTACTTTTGTTAGCTCATTTAATCCTTACATCAATTTAATGAGGTTGGTATTACTATCCCTGTTTTGCAAATGAGGTATCTGAGATGCAGGAGGTTAAGTAACTGACAGAGCTGTGGTTCAACTTCAGGAGTCAGACTAAGGAGCCTATGCTCTAATTCCTGTCAAAAATTGTAGTATATTGTATATGGACCCCCAAACCAAACCCACTGGCATTGAGTCAATTCCAATTCATAGCAACCCTACAGGGCAGAGTAGAAGTGCTCCACAGGGTTTCCAAGACTGTAAATCTTTACGGAAGCAGACTACCACATCTTTCTCCGAAGGTATTGTATATACATTCTTGTATATAAGTGAAATGAAAGTCGTTCAGTTAAAAATATTATTTAAGTAGCAAAAGAAAAATAGATAAAATAAAACATCAGCAAAAATTTAAAACTTTGATTCATCAAAGGACATTCATTCATGAAAAGACAACTACAGAATGGGAAAAAATGCTTGGAAATCATGTCTGATAAGGGGTTAATATGTAGAACACATAAGGAATTTCTACAACTTAACAACAATAAGACACAAATGACCACAATTTTAAAATGGACAAAGGATGTAAGTGGATACTTCTCCAAAAAACATACAAAAAGGCCAATAAGTATATGAAAAAGTGGTAAACATTGTAATTAAAAAGCAAAAAAACAAAACAAAACTCAGTATTGAATCAATTTTGATTCAGCACAGAATAGAAATGCTCCAAAAGACTCTCAAGGAGGAGCTGGTGGATTTGAACTGCTGATCCTTTGGTTAGCAGCCACAGCTTTTAATCACTGCGCTGCCAGGAAAATACAAATCAGAGCCACAGTGAGATACTACTTCACACACACCAGAATCTCTGTAATAAAAATAAGAAAACAGCAAGTCAGTGAGGATGTGGAGAAATTGGAACCCTTGTTCACTTCTGCTGGATAAGAATAGTGTGCAGCCACTCTGAGAAGCAATTTTGGCAGTTCCTCAGAAAGTTAAGCTCAGAATACCACATGATACAACAATTCAATTCCTAGGTACACATTCAAAAGAATAGAAAGCAGGAACTCAAACTTGTATACCTATGTTCATTGTAGCAATAGTCACAGTAGCTAAAAAGTGGAAATATCCGAAGTTCAACGAATGACTGGAATGATAAAATATTCTATATCAAAAATAGAAGTTCTCATATCTGCTATGACACAGATGAACCTTGAAAACATTGCACTAAGTGAAAAGTGAGACACAAAAGGACAAATATTGTATGATCCCACTTACATGAAATATTTAGAACAGACAAATGCAGAGAAACAGAAAGTAGATTAATGATTAGTAGGGAAAATAGGAGGCTACTGATTAATGGGTTCAGAATTTCTGTTTGAGGTGATAAAAAAGTCAGTCACAAAAAGGCAAGTGTTGTATGATCTCACTAACATGAAATACTTAGAATAGGCAGATGTATAGAGACCAAAGTGTAATAGTGGTTATCAGGAGTGGCAGGGAGAGGGAGAAGAGGAATCGTTGTTTAAGTAACATTGAATTTCTGCTTCTGGTGATGGAAAATATGACAACAGCTATTGGTGATGTTTGGGCAACATGACTGATACAAATGATGTCATCAATTGTGCACCTGGAGAATGCTGAATTGGCAAATGTTATCTTTACTTTTACAACAATAGAAAATTTCAGAAATTAATAGTGCATCTGTTGTGCAACATAATGATACACATACATATGTATTTAACATAGCTATATGTAGTTAACATAAATATATGTATTTAAAGAACCCCTGGTGGAACAGTGGTTAAGCATCCAGCTGCTAACTGAAATATCAGTGACTAGACCCCACCAGCCATTCCACAATAGAAAGTTGTGGCAGTCTGCTTTTGTTAAGATTACAGCCTAGGAAAACCACTGTCCTACGTGGTGACTATGCGTTGGAATCCACTCAGCAGCAATGGGTTTGCTTTTAGGGGGACATGTATTTAACATACGCATATATATTTAACATCTATATGTACATTTGGCATACGTACATTTATATTACTACATACCCATGTGTATACATGGATATACTTAACATAAATTTTTCCTATGTATCTGTCAGTTTGTCATACTGTGGGGACTTTTATGTTGCTGTGATGCTGGAAGCTGTACCATTGACATTCAAACACCAGCAGAGTTATTCATGATAGACAAGTTTCAGCTGAGCTTCCATAGCAGGACAGGCTACAAAGAGGGACCTGGTGGTCTACTTTTGAAAAAAGTTAACCAGTGAAACCTTATGAACAGCAGGGGAACACTATATGACATAGTTCTGGAAGATAAGCCTCTCAAGTTAGGAGGCACTTAAAATACAGCTGAGATAGAAATGCCGCCTCAAAGTAGAGCGAACCTTAATGACATGGGTGGAGTCAAGCTTTGGGAACCTTCATCTGCTGACGCGGTGCAATTCAAAATGAGAAGAAACAGCTGTAAACATCCATTAATAATCAGAATGTAGTACCAAGTATGGAACTGAGAAAACCGGCAATAGCAACAAATGAAGTGGAATGCATAAACATCGATACGCTGGGCATTAGTGAGCCGAAATGGACTGGTATTGCCCATTTTGAATCAAACCATCCTGTGGCTTACTATGTCAAGAACGACAAATTGAAAATGAATGATGTCACATTCATTGACAAAAAGAACATATTAGGATCCATCCTGAAGTACAACATTGTTACAAACCCCAAACCAAACTCATTGCCATCAAGTCAATTCCAACTCATAGGGACCCTATAGGACAGAGTGGGACTATCCCACAGAGTTTCCAAAGAGTGCCTGGTGGGTTCAAACTGCTGACCTTGTGGTCAGCAGCTATAGCACTTAACCACTATGTCACCAGGGTTTTCACAACATTGTTAGTTAAAATATCCATAAGCCTATGAGAAAGACCAGTTAGTAAACTATTATTCAAATTTACCCACCAACAACTAAGACCAAAGACTCAGAAATCAAAGATTTTTTTATCAACTTCTGTAGTCTGAAATTGACTGAACATGTCATCAGTACACACTGATAATTACTGGTGACTGGAATGAAAAAGTTGAAACAAAGAAGAAGGATCAATAGTTGGAAAATAGGCCTTGGTGAAAGACAGGATGCTGAAGATCCATGATAGAATTTTGTAATACCAACAACTTCTTCACTGCAAATGCTTTTTTTCCAACAAAGTAAATTCTGGCTGTATGTGTGAGCCTCATGAAATGGAAGAAATGTGAATCAAATTGACTACTTCTGTTGAAAAAGATGACAGAAAAGGTCAATATTATAAGCGAGAGGAAACCTAGTGGCTGACTGGGAAACAGAGCATTGACTGCTCAAATGCAAGTTCAAGCTGAAGCTGAAGCTGAATAAAATTAGAATAAATCCACAAAAGCTAAAGTAGGGCCTTGAGTATATCCCGACTGTGTTTAGAGAGTATCTCATAAATAGCTTTTGACACACTGAATGCTAATGACCAAAGACCAAATGAGTTGTAGAATGATATCAAGGATGTCAAACATGAAGAAAGCAAGAGTTTATTAAAAAGAAAGAAATGACCAAAATAGATGTCAGAAGAGACTTGAAACTTACTCTTCAGTGTCAAGTAGCTAAAACGAAAAGAAGAAATTATGAAGTAAAAGAGCTAAACAAGATTGCAAAGGCAGCTAGAAAAGACAAAGTAAAGTATAATGATGTATGTAAAGACCTGGTGTTAGAAAACCAAAAGGGGAGAACATGCTTAGCATTTCTTAAGCTGAAAGAACTGAAGAAAAACTTAAACCCCAAGTTTCAGGAAGCATCTGAAGAAGTTGAAAGGAATGCAGTTATGTTAATAAAAAAAATTGGTCGCTCTCCAATGATTTCAGCAGGTAACGTGTGATCAAGAGCTGATGGTACTGGAGGAGGTAGTCCAAGCTGCACTAAGGACATTGGTGAAAAATAAGGTTTGGAATGACAAGTGCAGTGTTTCAACAAATGGATGCAGCACTGGAGGTGCTCACTTGTCTATGCCAAGAAATTTGGAACACAGCCATCTGGCCAACCAACTGGAAGGGATCCATATTTGTGCCTGTTCCAAAGAAGATTGAGCCAACCAAATACAGAAATTATCAAACAATATCACTAATATCATACGTAAGGTGGGGTCAAGATGGTGGAGTAGTCAGATACTTCCTGTGATCCTTTTAACAATGAAGACCCAAAAGAACAAATGAATCAATTACGTATGACATTCTAAGAGCCCTGAACATCAAAGGGAAAGTTGAGAAATTGGACTGAATGCAGGGAAAGGGAGACTAGGTCCAGAAATACCTAGGACTGGCTGGATCTGACCCTCCAGCAATCAGCTGCAGGCAGCGTGGTTTTCAGAGGGCTTCCTCCTCAGTGGGAGAGATGCATATTTATCCCTATTTCAAAGAACCCCCACCCCCCACCCACTGCCACTGAGTTGATTCAGACTCGTAGTGACCCTATAGGACAGAGTAGAACTGCCCTGTAGAGTTTCCCAGGAGTGCCTGGTGGTTAGTAGCTGTAACAATTACCCACTGTGTCACCAGGGTTTCCATTTCAAAGAAATATCCAATCAGATGTGGAAATTATCAAATAGTATCATTAATGGCACCAACCAAAACTAAACCTAACCCAGTGCCATTGAGTCAATTCTGACTCATAGCAACCCTATAGAGCAGAGTAGAACTACTTCATAGAGTTTCCAAGGAGGACTGGGTGGATTCAAACTGCTGACCTTCTGGTTAGTGTACATAACACTTAGCCATTGTACCACCAGGGTTTCCCATTAATGTCACAGGTAAGTAAAATTTTGCTGAAAATCATACAAAAGTGGTTGTAGCAGTACTTAAACAGGGAACTGCCTGAGATTCAAGCCAGATCCCAAGGAGGATATGAAATGAGGGATATCATTGCTGATGTCAGATAGACCTTGGCTCAAAGCGGAGAATACTAGGAAGATGTTTACCTATGTTTTATTGACTATGCAAAAGCATTCAACTGTGTGGATCCTAACATGTTATGGATAACATTGTGAGGAATTGGAGTTCCAGAACACTTCGTTGTGCTTGTGAGGAACGTTTACAAAGATAAAAAGGCAGTTACTAGAACAAAACAAGGGGTCACTACACTGTTTAATGTCGGGAAAGGTATGCATCACAATTTTATCCTTTTACCACACTGACTCAATCTGTATGCTGAGCAAATAATCTGAGGAGCTGGACTACATGAACAAGAACTGGGCATCAATTTGGGAGGAAGACTCACTAACAACATCCACTATGCCAGTGACACAAGCTTGCTTGCTGAAGAGGACTTGAAACACTTACTGATGAAGGTCTAAAACTGTAGGCTTCAGTATGGATTACATCTCAACATAAAGAAAACAGAAATCCTCGGGACTGGTCCAATAAACAACATCATGATGAATGGAGAAAAAATTGAAATTGTCAAGGATTTCACTTTACTTAGAACCACAATCAACACTCAGGAAGCAGCAGTCAAGAATCGAACAATGCATTGCATTGGGCAAACCCGCTGCAAAGGATCTCTTTAAAGTGTTAAAAAGCAAACAAGTCACTATGAGAACTAAGGGCACCTGACCTAAGCCATGGTGTTTTATTCACCTCATGTTCATGGGGAGGCTGAGGAATGAACAAGGAAGCCCAAAGAAGAATTGATGCCTCTGAATTATGGTGTTGGCAAAGAATGTTGAATGTATCATCCACTGTCAAAAGAAAGAAGAAATGTTCCTTGGAAGACATACAAGCAGAATGTCTTTAGAAACAAGGATAGTGAGTCTTGTCAGGAGGCATCAGTCCCTGGAAAAGGACATCATGGTTGGTAAAGTAGAGGGTCCCTGAAACAGAGGAAGATCCTCTATGAGATGGATTCACACAGTTGCTACAACAATGAGCTCCAACATAACGATAATCATGGGGATGGTGCAGTACTGGGCAGTGTTTTGTTCTGTTGCACTTAGACTCCACGGCATCTAACAACAGCAGCACAAATACGTACGTATATATAACATCTTTGCATATCATTATGTATCCTCCTTAGTTTGATGAATTTGCGTATTTGTTTTGTATCTGAAATACCTTTACTTTCCCTTCAATCTAAAATGACAGTTTCACTGGGTGTAGAACTGTAGGATAATAATTATTTTATCCAAGCATTTCTAGGATACTACCCTATTATTTTCTGGTATCTGAAATTGATGTCAGAAACTCTGCTATGTATAAAGTTGTCATTAATTTACAGACAATCTACTTTGCTCTTTTCTGAAAACCTATATTTCCTCTCCTCTACTCTATTTGCCACTTCACTTCATCAACACTAGTCTTACCTAGATTAACAATTACCTAAATATTGGTATTTGACAGAATTTAACATAGTTGACTGTTTCTCCTACTTGACAAACTTTCTTCACTTTGCTTCAGAGATCCCAAACTACCTTTTGACTTTCTTCCTACCCTGCTAGTCACATCTTCCTATTCCCTTTGTGGGTTACTCCTCTTTTGTCAATCCAGAGTCAGCCAAATAGTCCCACTTAATGTTGCAAGCTCAGTCAAAAATCAGCAAAACTACTTGTAGGCTCACACTTGACTGGGGATGCCTAAGGGACCTGGGCTGAAGCCAGAGGAATCAGTCACCTGACTTAGAGACTCATGGATAATAAAAAATGATTGTTATTTTAAGTCAATGGGTTTTGAGGTGGTTGGTTACATAGCAATAGCTACCTGATACAACAACTGACTTAGCAAACCAGAAAAAGCCTGTAGTAGTGAAGCCAGCAACAAGCAAGCTGATTTCTCCGGTAATAGTCCCCTGTAGAATTAAATCCATCATATACCATTGAAGGTAGGAGTGCAAAGTGGAGCTGAGAGTCTTGCTGAAAGTCTTTAAAACGTGTTTGTAACCTGAAATCTTTTTCCCAGCCCTGTGCATCCAAACAACTCTTTCTCCCCAACCTTGGGTTTACTCTCTGGAGAAGTCTTTTAGCTCAGATGCTTCAGACATGTGGAAGGTAGAGATGATGAGAAATTGCATTAAAATAGGGAATAATTAAAAGTTATTAAGTATAAAGGTAAAACCCCAAGCCCCCAGTGTAGCTATAAAAACAATAGCAGCGAGGCTGCTGTATTGGAGGGAAATCTGATTTGTTCAAAAAATAAAAAATAAGGTACACATATGGCTACCACACCAAACCCACTGCCACTGAGTTGATTCCAACTCATAGCAACCCCAGAGGACAGAGTAGAACTGCCCCATAGAGTTTCCCAGGAGTACCTGGTAGATTTGAACTGCTGACTTTTTGGTTAGCAGCGGCAGCAGTTAACCACGGCGCCATCAGGATTTCCTTCCTTCCTTTTTAAATAGGGATGTTCAGTCAAGGATCACCAGGTATGCGAGGAACTTCTTTAACATGAAAGCTATACACCAAAAGAAACAGACAGAAGGACCACAGACAAAATAATGAGGACAATGAAGAAAGCAGAAGAAAACTTAAAAAGAAACCAAAAACTTCTATCTAAGAGAGATGTAAAAAAATATTGTAATCTTGAAACTTGGCATTATTTTAAAAGAACCACCAGAGAAAAAGAATATAATATTAGAAAACAAAATGTCTGGCAGGTACAACTAAAAAATGTAACAGAACAGTTGAAAGGCGAAGCAGAGTAGCTCTTCCTAAAAGCATAACAAAAAGACAAGGAAATGATGGTAGAGGAAAAAAAAAAGAATTTACAAGAGCAGCCCAGCATGCTTAAAATAGCTTTTGATAACATCAAAATAGATTTAATCAACACTCTATGGTTTAAAATAGTTTCCAGTGTTTGCAATTATCAACAGCTGTTCCAGTGAATGTATGATAGAAGCTAAGTTTTAGTCTACGCCATGATTATTTCCTTGGGATAAAATTACAGAATGGAAATGCTAAATTAAAATACATAAACACTTTAAGGGTTTTTGATATGTATTGCCAACCAGAAAGGTTGTTTTAATTTATAATGCCAGGATATGAGACCAATTGTTTGTGAATATTTTTTAAGCTCAGTCATGCTTGTCTCGATCTGCTGGTGATGGGTTTCCATTGTATCAACAATAGGTAAGGGATTTGGCAGTTGCAATTTAATTTTACTTCCCAGCAAGACTAAGCAAAAATATCATTGTATAATATACTGAATTGTCTTGATACATTCTGCTTTGTTCTACAGATCAAAAACCCTGAATGGGAATTCAGAGGAATCCAGTGCTTGAAGAAAAGCTTCATCTTGCTACTTGAGTTTTTTTTAATCTTTGTACTGGACATCTTAGGTTTTTGCCACAAGAATTTCAGTTCACGTGGAAGTGATTGTTTGCTTTTGACCAGCTTAGGCTGAAAAAGGAAAAACAACCTAGATTAAGTAAAACAAAAAGGTAACTCTGTGATGAGAAATAGCCTCTTTGCATTCTAGGTATTTAGCTCTACTGGTACTTTTAGGGGGTAAAACTGATTAGATGTGAAAGATGTAGTTCTCCAATCAGTATCTGGTCTCTGTGACATCAACCAACCAGAAATTATTAACTGAGTAAGTTTATAAAGGTTAGAGTTGGTAAGCTAAATATTGATGGCCTAGTCCAGAAGAGAAAATCAAAACCCACAGAGATAGTGACAGCTGTTAACAAAAACAGAAAACTAAACCCACTGTCATGGAGTTGATTCTGAGTCATAGCAACCCTATAAGGCCGAGTAGAACTGCAGCATAGTTTCTAAGAAGCACCTGGTGGATTCGAATTGCCAGCTTTTTGGTTAGCAGCTGCAGCACTTGACCACTACATCACTAGGGTTTCTGTGACAGTTACTAGTGGTTACAAGTTCCACTTTGGTTCCCATGTTAGAACTCCAAAGCAAATCTCCATGATGTTGGTGCTGGATGCCATAGAGTCAGTTTTTGACTCACAGCTACCCTGTGTCACAGAACTGTCCCACAGAGTTTTCTTGGCTGTGATCTCTATTGGAACAGATCACCAAATCTTCCTGCCATGAAGCTGCTGGTGGTTTGAGCTGTCAACATTTCAGTTGGTGGGTGAGTGTTTATCTGTTGTGACACCAGGCCCCTTTGATGCTAGATAAACAGGTGAAATTTTCTAGGAAAAAGGGATAGGCTACAAGTTACATCAGAGGTTGTACTCAATTGCTTAATGTACAAACTTGAATATAACTTCTTGTTATTGTGAGAGAAGGTAGTGACATTAAAACAATTTCCTAAGACATATACATGCACAAACCAAACCAAACATCAAAACCCAAAATATCTCACCAACACAAGCATTCAAGTATGGTAAGCTATTCTAGCTTCTGAGAGCAACACTCGTCTCAGACTTTGTATCCATAAGCATGCAGTTCCTTGCAGCCATTCTTGCTTCCCATCTGACTTCCATTCTCGTTCTTCTACCAAAACTGTGCTCATCAAGCTCATCGACTTCGACATTGCCAAATTTTGCTTCCTTTCTCAATTTATTGTTGAGCAAACGGGCTACTTTTTGTTCATTCTACTTCAATCTTACAGCCAATTTAAACACAGCGTGGGTTAGCTGTGCATACTAAGAGGTCACTTTGTTCAAGCCCTGTGTTGGTTCTTTACAAGTGGCATTTGGCTCACCAGCAGTCTCAGTGACCTACATGAAAAATGTACTTTCCTTTTTCCTTTCTTCCTTATTTGCTTACTCCCTCTGTTTATTCCTTCACCTTTTTCTTCCTTTTTCAAACATTTATTGAGCATATACTTTATTAAGTAGACTTTCATCATCAACCCTGTAATCCGTAGCTCTGCTAAAGTATGGTTGCACATGGGCTGGACCAGAAGCAGGCTGTCTCTTTGGAGCAACTTCATCTTCATCTAATGTTTCTCTTTAGGTTAAGATTGAAGCACATGTATAGAGCTGTAATAGAAAAGGAAATTTTAATTCACTGTTGTCACTCATCACCTTGTATTCGTACCTGATTCACCCTAGTCAAGGCAAAACTGTTGTCACTGAAAAGAAAACAAATCAAATCTGTGACTGAGATTGTAAAAAACAAATGATTCAATTTTTTTTCACTGTCATATTGTGCATTGAATTTGCAACAAGCCATCCAGTTTGATAAATGGATCCATGTCACATTGGATGTGCGGTATTGGGCAAGTCACCTGATGTCTTTGACTCTACTTTTCCTCTCGTTTAAGAGCCAGTTCATAATTCTCCATTCCCCTGTCCGGTGATTGTTGAGGTTCCAGGTGATAGGATCTCCGTCAGGTTGGATTCCTGAGTCAGCATGCCACAGTGGACAGGTAGCATGAAAAGAAATTAGTTTTTTGTATTTTATGTCATGTAGTTTATATATAACCAATGCTTCATATTAGGCCAGTGAACTTGGGATAGGGGGATGGAGTCAAAACTTGGACTATACAAACTAGTAGAGAGGAAAGCAGAGGAATACGACAGAATCAAGAAGACCCAGAGAAAATAATGTAAAATGGAAGAAAGTTGAGACTTTTAGTTGGCTGAAAAGAAGGAGCTAATAGAGAATTATAAGTCGAATATGTAGGAGAGAGAATGGAAGGTTACTGAAGGACCAAAGTCTAAAAGCAAGTTTGGGTTTAACAGGAGGAGAGACTTTGTTTCTGAGGCTGGGTGAGCAGGAGTAAGAATGACTAGATGGAGATGCTTGCAGATTTGGGGGCAAGATACCAAGGAGATTTATCCCAGAGCATTCAATTTTTCGGTTAACTATCGAGTACAGTTATTTCCTAAGAAGGAGTAAAATAGGAAATAGATAAAAAGAGTAGACAAAGCTGGGCTGGTGAAGATTTTGAATAGTTGCTAATGAGAAAGGAAGCTGACTAAGCAAAATAAAAGAATTGTCTGTCTCACTACTTCAGTTGTGAGCTCCTTGAGGACAAAGACTATCTTTTTTCCTCTATCTGAGTCAGAAACAACTCACTGAGGTGTTGTTGTTTTTCTTCTTTTTAATCAGCATCATCCATGGTGCCTGACATAGTGAAGTACTCAAGAAATCTTTGTCAAACTACTGCCTGTTGTTGTTATTCAACCAATACTTCTAGAGCTGAATGGATGGGATTTTCCCTTTCTTTTAAAATATCAGCTTTTCTTAATCCACACTTACATGTTTTCTGTAAAGTTGTTATTAAAAGAAGCAGAAACAAAATTGCTTCCTGCTTAGAACTCTAAATTTCAGCATACCCAGGAAGCAAGTGTACAGACATAGTAAGACTTTTATTAGTTGTGTGTTTCGTGTTGTAGTCCACACTCTTTCATCGATGGTGGCAACTTAACAAAAAGAATGTCTCTTAACAGAAAGCTATCATCATGTTATAGGTTCATTCCAAGCAGGTAGTGCAGAAATGCATTCGTAGTGTGAATTATGGTTAAGGCTCTGAAGAAACGTGATGTTTTCGGATGTCTTGGGTAGCACAGTGGCAATTAGGCTCTGGAGGAGTTAGTGTCATGGGTCTATTTTATAAGAAAATGTATGCATTGTTTAAAAACTTTAAAAATACTTACCATGGAAATATTGCCAAGATATAAGCTTAAATAAAAAGTTTAAAAGTTCTACCTTCTACATCAGCTGGAGACAACATTAATAGGTTTTTTGTTTTTTCTTTTCTTTATGTTCACACAAGTGTATATAGCCCTATGGAAGACACACTATTTCTCTGCCACTTGCACATATAATTGTATATAAGATTATTACCTATTAACCACCCAGATAAGTTACTATAGACCCAACTGTGGCATAGTGCCTGATATTTCCAGAGTATATTCTCATACTCGTAAATACCTAGGTTTTTTTTTTCCCCATACTTTTCTGCCACTAAAAAAAAAAGAAAGAAAAGAAAGGCTTCAATAAGTGGCCTTGAACATACTGTGTCATATTTTTGTTTATTACATTTTCAAAGAATCTCCTGTAGAAATGCTCTTTTGGGGACTTTAATCAGAAAGCTTGATCTAGATATTACAAGAAAATTGTGTTCAACAAAAGACAAAGTGTAAAGCGGTATTTCAAATGAAGAACAGAGAAATAGGAAATCTAAGTTGGATTCTGTCTTGTTCTGGATTTGCTGTATGTTGGGAAAACCTCTGTGATTTCATTCCTTTTCTTGAAATAAAATATTAATGTTTGCTCAGTCATCAAAACAGTTCCTTATTATTTCTGTTGGGCAGCCTCGTAAGTTTGCTGGATAAAATGCTGCTAATTTATTATACACATGAGGTCCAAACAATTAAGTCTTTGAACTTAATTGTTCTAAGTTCTACATACCTCATTGCTGAATATCACTAAGGTTACCTTTGAAGTACTTCCCTTCGGAAGCCATGCACCGATGCCAACACCCAGTCTACCCTTCAAAGCAATTTTGGAACTCTTTCTGGAATGCCCACTGCACATGGTGTCGAGGTAGCAAGTTCATGAACTTAACTGTATAGTTGTCTGTGAGGGAGCTTTTAGCCAATAAACAAATAACTGTATTGGAACACTCTGCCTATTCACCGATCTGGCCCCTGATGACTTTTTCTTTACTCAGAGATAAAGGTACTATGTCATTTTGGTGACATTCAAGACATTAAGGGTAATATGATGATAACTGATGGCCATTCCAGAAAAAGAGTTCCAAAATTGCTTTGAAGGATGGCCTAGGCACTGACATTGGTGATAGCTTCCTGAAGGGAGTACTTCAAAGGTAGCTGTAGTGGTAGTCAGCATTAACACATGTAGCAATTTTACTAGGCTGTTTGTGAACTTAATTGTCAGACCTCATACATATATAATACAAATGACTACTGGCTCCATAGTACCTGCTCAGATTTCCCCATTGCTAGCTACTTCTTGGAATTTCCAAAGGCATGTTTCTTTTCTGTTCAAACATTCATTTGGAGATTTATGACCACACACAATCACAAATTAACAGTATTCTTGCCAAGTGTCTGACTCCAAATGCTTGTTCCATGCTTCCAATCCTTTCAGTCCTCAAGGTGCTTGTTTCTGCCATCCCACTGAGTACCCCTAACATCTTTCTGTATTTTGTGTGGAACTATACAAGGTTTTTCTTAAACTGCCCTATGAGCCAGGGTGGGAAACAGATACCAAACTACCCTTTCCATCTTGTATTTCTTCTTTGGGGACCCTAATGAGCTGCTTGAGAATGAAAGCTTGGAGGTTCAGGTCCATCCAAGGGTGCTTTGGAAGAACATCCTGATGATCTGCTTCTGGAAAAAAAAAAAAAAAATCAACCATGGGAAATCTTGTGGTGCACAGCTGTACTCTGACATAGATGGCATCACCGTAAGTCAGAGTCCACTCAATGGTAACCAGTTAGTCTTTGGGGGATTTTCTGATCATCCCCATCTAAACCCCTGTTCCAAGACCAGTTATGGAAAAAAAAAGTTCACATGCATACATACAAAATATCTTAGTCATCCAGTGCTGCTATAACAGAAATACCACAAGTGAGTGACTTTAACAAAGAGGTATTTTCTCACCATCTAGTAGACTAGAAATCCAGATTTAGGGCATCGGCTCTAGGGAAAGGCTTTCTCTCTGTGTCAGCTCTGGAGAAAGATTCTTTTCATCACTCTTCCCCTTGACTTGGAGTTTCTCCACTCAGGAACCCTGGCTCCAAACATTGTGCTCTGCCCCCAGCATTGTTTTGTTAGTGGTATGAGGTCCTTCCATCTCTCTGCTTGCTTCTTTCTTTTGTATCTCAAAATAGATTAGCTCAAGACACAATCCATTCTTGTAAATGGAGTCCTACCTGACTCATTAACACAACTTCCACCTGTCCTACCGCATTCTCGTTGTATAGGTGGGTTTTACAACACAGGAAAATCATATCAGATAAAAAAAATGGTGGACAATCACCAAATACTGGGAATCATAGCTAAATTGATACATGTATTTTTGGGAGACACAATTCAATCCCTGACACAAAAGAAGGAAGTAGATGTATTTAGAAGATGGAGCAGCCTTTCTTGAGCACCTAGTCACACACATATTTATAAGCTAGGACTGTGCTTAGTATTCTGAATCTTAAGTGTTCTGTTAAATATGTTGTTGTTATTGGAAGACACCATCAAGTCAATCCTGACACAGCGACTCTGTGTACTATAGAATGAAACATTGCCTCGACCTTCACCGCCCTCGTGGCTGTTGTTAGGACTGAGTCTGATTCTGCAGCCACTCTACCAATGCATTTCCTTGAAGATCTTCCTCTTTTTCACTGACCTTCTACTATACCAGCATGACGTCCTTCTCCATGGACTCATTATTCCTGATCGTGTGTCCAAAGTATGTGAGACAAAGTTCTGTCCTCGCTTCTAAGAAGAGTTCTGGCATTACATCCTCCAGGATAGATTTGTTCATTCTTTTGGCAGTTGATGGTACGTAGAACACTCCTTGCCAATGCTATAACTCAAAGACTTCAGTTCTTCTGTATCTTCCTTATTCATTGCCTAACTTTCACATACATATCAGGTGATTGAAAACATATAAATATGAGAGCTTTATAAGGAAGGAGAACAAAGAAAGAAAAGAAAAAAGGAAAATGATTACTTTCACAGCACTTACACAGGTGAAGAGATTGTTAGCTTATTTGGTGGCTTTTCGCATGGAAACACATATCCAAATCCACTGCCATTGAGTCATTTCTGACCCAAAGTGACCCTATAGGACAGAGTAGAGCTTCCCCATTGAGTTCCAAGCACAATGTGGCAGATTCAAACTGCCAGGCTTTGGCTTAGCAGCTACAGCACTTATCCACCAGGGTTTTCAAACACACATAGAGTGAGAAACAAGAAGAATCTAAACCCAATGGCACTAAGTCCATTCTGACTCAGGGGCAGATTACCCAACAGGTGAATTAAGCATGGTCCTTACCTCGCTTACCAGATCCTCTGCAGTGAACAATTTCACATTTTTTCCACTACATCAAAGATTCAGCTTCTAGGTGTGACTGGTATCTGTCTCTCTCCCAATCCCATAGCACCTTCCTATGGAATCAAATCTTCTTTTCAATTATATAGTCCTTGACAGGGGCAGGAGACCCAGTAAGCTGGGTAACCAGGGAATTACTTGTGGTAACTTACTGATCTGTAGTATTCCAAAAGACATTAGGAATCATTCATGGAAAAAGTTCTTGAAGAAAGTTTCCTAAGTAATAGTGTAGTGATGTGAATCCTTCTTCAAAAACATAAGCCCTCCCCCGCTCCATTATGTTGGTTCACAGGAAATCTACCTAAAGTCAAGAAGGCTTTCTACACCCCTCTTTCAGGGTTTCACAGAGTCTCTGTGAAATACCTTGAGGATAGGTATTCCCTAGGTTAAAGGGGCTGCTGCCCAGTGAGTGCCCAGTACCCATGCAACACACTTTCTGAGTCACTGCAATCTCCTTAGAATACCAGTGAGGTGGAGGATGCACCCTTACCACTCACAGGGCTGGTGGACCTTCGTTTTAATCTTTCTGCCTTTCAGCATAAACTTTGCTTGAGGATCAGAGCCATGGGAGTCTGATCACATGCTTAGAATGAGGTAGGAAAAGTAGGAACACAGTGAAATACAAATTATTGTTACCTACCACCAAGTTGATTCCAACCTCTGGTAATCTTATTGACCAGTTCTGCATCATCCTCATAACTGTCAGTATATTGAAGTCCATCGTTGCAGCCACTATAGCAATCTCTCTCACCAAGGATGTCCCTTGCTCTTGCTGGCATTCCACTTCATCAAATGTAGTTTCCTTCTCTAATGATTGATGGTGGAAACCCTGGTGGCACAGTGGTTAAGTGCTACAGCTGCTAACCAGAAGGTCAGCAGTTCAAATCCACCAGGCACTCCTTGAAAACTCTATGGGGCAGCTCTACTCTGTCTATAGGGTTGCTATGAGTCAGAATTGACTTGATGGCAGTGGGTTTGGTTTGGTTTTTGATAATGATTGATCTATCCTGATGACCTGTTGAAAGCACACAAGAAGTTAAAGGTTCTATTGTGATCCATGAAGTTTCTGTTGGCTTATTTTCAGAAGTAGACTGCAGGACTTTCTTCCTAGTCTGTCTCAGTCTGAAAGTTCTGTTGGAACTTGTCTACTGCAGATGACCCTGCTGGTATTTGAAATACCAGTGGTGTAGTTGATAGCACTGTAACAACCCAAAAGCTGCTACAGTGGATATACAAATTAGTATCTCAATAAATGACCCTGTCACAACAGCACGTAGGCACGGTTTTGTTGATTCCATTGTGTCTGGTGGAGCCAGGGTTTGGACTTAGGTAGTTTGATTGCAGAGTTTATATGGAATGAATTCATTGATTCATTCATTAACCAACTACTTGTCCAATCAACCAGTGATATGTATCACCCACCACTTTGCAGACACTGTGCTAGATGTTAGGAGTATATCAGTCAACAAAATTAATATGGGGCATTTCTTTGTGATTCTTAAAGTCTAGCTATAGAGACAGATATAAGCAACATAGCAGAGTTGAAGTTTATACCTACAACTCAGACGTGCAAAAAAAAAATTAGTTTCTTTTATTTTTCATGAAGATCTCTTTCCTGCTAATTGTGGGGAAAAAGTCTTAAAATTATCAGTAAAAACAATTCATTCTTTTACAGTTAGAAACAGCCACTTTTGGCCTAACTCAGCCTCCTTCGGTTACTTGCTTCATCTTTCAGAGTTCCTTTCCCCATCCCTTTCTCCTTTCTGCCTTCCTAGGTATCACAAGAGGACCCCCCCCAAAGCATCATGTTAGTGGGGAGAGTGTTTTCTTTGAGCTATACGCTGAAAATTGTCCTGAGATTTTTTTCTACCAGATCTTCCTAGGGCTTCCACAGCCCCCAAACACCTGCCTCCAAGATTCCAACCCTGAGGGAGAGCCAGGACCGTGCAGTCTGACATCTTTATCTCAGCCTCCCTTTTTCCACTCCAATGGCTTTCCTGGCCGTGGAGAAGCTTTTACTTCTTGTCATACAAGAGCATCTAAGCCACGTTATTCTCTATTCTACGATCATCTTTGATGCGGCCTCTATGGATGCTGTTATGAATTGAACTGTATCCTCCCAAAGGTATGTCAATTTAGCTAGTCTGTGATTCTCAGTATTGTGTGATTGTCCACCCTTCTGTCATCTGATGTGATTTTCTGGTGTGTTGTAAATCCTACCACTGTGATGTCAGTGAGGTAGCACTGGCAGGCAGCCACTATGTTAAGGGGACAAGACTCAGTCTACAAGATCAGGTTTTGTCTTAAATCTAGAAATTAAGAATCAAGCAGAGACATAGGGAGATCTCATACCACCAAGAAGCAAGAGTCAGGAGAACAGCACATCTTTTGAACCTAGGGTTCCGGTGGTGGGAAGTTTCTTGACTGGGGAAGATTGCTGGCAAGGACTTTCTCCCCAGGTAGACAGAGAAAGCCTTCCCCTGGAGCTCGCACCCTGAATTTGGATACTTATCCTCCTAGACTATGAGATCTTTGTTAGATCCATCAACGTGTGGTATTTTTGATAGTAGCACTAGACAAAAAAGACAGTTTGCTTGTGCACACAACTGTTGGTGGAGCACCCACCTTGTACCATGCACTATCCTTGGCACTAGGGATCTGCCACTGAGCCATACAAGGATTCCTTGCCTTTGTGAAGTTTACATTCTAGTGCAGGAAGAACAATAATACCAATAGGCATAATAAGTAGGTAAATTATGTTGTATGTTGTTATTGGATGTCATCAAGTCAATTTCAAATCATAGCGATCATATGTGACAGAATATAAAGTGCTATGAGTCAGTTCTACTTTTTCCCACCAAAATTAGCCAAAATGTGCTTAGCTTTTGTTGGTACAGAAGGCACTCAATAATTATCAGTTTATTTAAAAAAATTTTAAACTCCTTAGATTACTCGAACATGGTCCTACATAGCAATAAGATGATGAGCTAACCTCCTTTTTGTAGCTCAGTATAACTCTAAATTCCTGACAAGGTTGCACTTAGTCCTGTATTAGGTTTATTTTCAGATCTACTCTTGTTCTGTTGGCACAGCCTCAAATGTCAGGTGCCAGCAAGAAGATATTCGTTCAGTGTTGTGCTCTGATTCATTTAGACACTGAGAATGCATTCCAGGCTGGAAAATGTCAGCAGGGTTAACAGTGGTGCTTAGCCCAGGAGCATAGGGGCTGATGGGTAACAGATGTTTCTTCCTAAAAGAATAGCATTCTTATTTAATACTTAGGTAAAGAGGGCAGCTGCAAATAGTCATCTCTGGAAATTCATTGCAGGAATTTGCCTCATCTACGCTATGGAGAAGTTTCAACTGGGTGCTACATATTTTATATCTCCAAAGTTGAAGGTTTTACAACAAATCTAATAAGGCAAAACTTAACAGGTGCCACTCCTGCTCAATCAGTTGGACTAATCTCTGGCCTGAAATCTCATCTCGTGTAAATTTTGTTCCAACTTGTTTTCTAAAGAGGATCTTGATAAGAATCCAGGAGCTGAGAGTATAATAAGTTACTTTTCTGTGTTTGAACAACTAAAGAAATATGAGGAGCACATTGAAAAAAGAGAGACTGCCCTTCAGTGTCTGTTAAGAATTAACTGTCTTTGTGCTGTACACGAGGACAGTCTGTAAAGTATCACGTTGCTGGAACGGTGGATTAATGAAATTCCAAAACCATCTAAATATGATATACCTCTCGGGCAATCTCACATATGTTAAAATTGTTACAGTGATTTTCCCATCACCACAATCACAAGTTTTGTGTGTGTGGAAAAAGAGGGCAAAGAATTCACGAAATTAAAGTAAGTACTTCTCAACATGTGGCAAATCCATCAGCTCCATGATAAATCCTTTTCAGGGCAGGGCTCTACCAGGCAGAAAGCACCCGTTCTCATTCAACACGGCCTGATCTCTAATAACTCATGAGTTCAGTGTACAATTGAACTTTGCACCAGAACAAAAGCGTTCAGTGGGCAGTTTGTTTTTTTGCTGACCGCATTTTAAGGTTGAATTTTGAGTTGTTTGCCTTTCCCCTTCTTAAAAGCAGTTTACTAGAGCAGAATTGTTTTGTGTCCTGTCTCCTTTCATGCTGTTTCTGGCTGGCTCTTCAACAGTGTGACCACTGGCATGCGTTGTAATGCTTGGGTAACTGGGCAAGTGATTAGTGGAGCCAGACAAATCATCCTTCTTGCAGCCAGGTTTTCCTTGGCCCATTCAAACACAGCAGGCTAAACAATGAAGACCACAGGAGGAGACGTACAGCAAGTCACTCCTTTCTTTAAAAGAAACCAACTCAGAACATTATTAATAGTTGCCATTTTGTTGCTGAGGACAAGCAACGTGCTTCAGCAACAATTGCAATGGGGATAACACTAGAGGGGATGGCTAGATGCCATGGCAGCCCCGCAGTTCTTGTCTGCTCTCTTCCTCCCTGGAAGCACATTACTTTGGAGGAAACTTGCAGCTCTTAGATCAAAGCATGGCTGAGGGAAGAAGCCCCTGGAAATCTCCACTGACATTTGGAGAGACCAGCTTGCAGAGTAAGAGCTGAGTGAGACACCTCTTCAAACATCTTGGAAACAAATGACAGATTAGTGCTGGAGCTGTAATTAGAGCTTGAGAAGAGATTTCTTCCATTGTGGAAATTAAACAAGCTGGGAGTGTGGGGAGGGGGGACCCAAGACATCAAACATAATTTACAGGCACAAAAGGAAGAATTGAATTAGTGGGAACAGGCAAGAGCTCAAAGGTAAATCTGAGCATGAATTCTGCAGGCACGGGATCAGATGAAATATATTTTTTTAAGCTTTTCAAAACTGAATCCTTTTGCTTTTGAAACGCAGTTGAAGAAACAGAAAAAGCATGGCTGGAAGCCCTGTTGAAGCCAGGAGAGCAGAAAATTCTTGGTTCTAGCAGGCTGGGTTCATCTCAAAGATGAGAAATGAAGAGCAAAAGGAGTTGTGCTCCCACATCATCCCTGTGGAGTTCATAAGAGCTGTAGCCTCACCCTCCATGTCTATAGACACCATATGGGATCAATCTTAGTGATGATGATAAGTCCTTGGTGACCCTGATATTTCCCTTTAAGATCCTTCAGACTTGATGTGGGACTAGGGTTGGGTGGGAGGGTGTAGAAAGAGGAGGGAGAGAAAGGGATCACTGGGATGAAAGACGGTAATGAATTTCAAACAAACCACAAGAAGACAAAAAAGACTGGATTCTTCAGGGAATTTTCAACACTCCCCAAAACAAGTAAGTTAGGGAAGCCTCCATAAATTTAATTTAAGGTAGCAAAGGAGAGGATTCCTTTGTATTGTGTTTTTTGAAAGCTGGAAAAAGTTCTGATGGATGCTTTTGCAAATAACAACTGTAATTTTTCATTTCTCAACTTGTTGTAACTTGCCACTTAAGTAGGAAACGTAGAATGAAGTTGGTTTGTGTGTTTTTCCAATTTACAAAAATAATCACAGAAAAAGAGTGCTCTGTTGGGTGACTGCAGATGTAGGTTTCTGTCACTATTTGACTTTTGGCTTATCAAATGGTGTCTCTGAATCTGCTTTCTAATTTGTAAAATGAGGGTGTCAGGTAGAATATCCTCTGAGATATGAAAATGGCTCTGAAATTTAACATTTTGATAGCTTTAAATTTACTTCTTACTCTCTGTTGATCTATTTTATAGTCATCTGTTCTGGAAACTTTCTAAAAAAATTTTTTTATTATGACTGAATGAAAATGTACATTCCCATATAAATTTGCATGTCCACCTATATGCAGCTCCCACTGCTCTCCCTGCCCAGCGACAGCACGCTCTTCCTCTCTGCTCCACACATGTCCTATCCTCCCAGTAATCTATCCCCTGCTCTCCACCCACCTGCCTTCCTCCAGTAAGAAGTCAGCAGGACAACATCCTATAGATGCCTAGAACCATAAACTGCACATATGATATGGTCGCTCTCTGTTCCAGATCCAATCCGTTCCTGTCCAAGAGTTGACCTCCGTTATGATTTATGGACAGGGGCAGCATCAGGGCCGGGGGCCATGCTCCCAGGGAAACTCCGAGGTCCGTGGACATGAATTGCGGTCCTTTAATGGAGATCTCAGGGTTCACCTCTTTTTATTCTTGTGTTGCCAGTGAGATCCAACTTTGTGAACTCCATCACAGCTATCACTTGTTGTGGCCAGGCACCATCGGTTTCTTGTGGTCACAAGTCAATGTAGTCGCCCACTCAAGTGGGTCTCTGTCTTCTGGGTTCTCTTTCCCCCAGGTCGTTTTGGTCCTTCCATTTGGATCATCCGTTCCTGCTAGGTTGGGACCATCTGCTGTACCCTCAGATGGCAGCATGGTAGCTTCAAAAGTTTTTTTAAAGGAAAATTTCTGCAAAAATATTTCCTCCATGGCAGCATGTGTTTCTAGATTTTATTTTCTAAAGACACATGTTAGTTTCCTAAGGCTGCCGTAACAAAACACCACAAATTCAGAGGTTTTATAAGATGGAAACCCTGGTGGCATAGTAGCTGAGCACCGTCTGCTAACCAAAAGGTTGGCAGTTCAAATACACCAGGTGCTCCTTGGAAACTGTATGGAGCAGTTCTATTCTGTTCTATAGGGTCACTATGAGTGACTCAACAGCAGTGACTTTTTTTTTTTTCTTTTTAAACATAAGAACAGAAATGCATTGTCCAAATTGGGGTATTAGTTGTGTTGATTACTTCTAAGGGCACTGAGGGGCAAACAGTTTCATCTATCTCTCCCAGCTTATGGTAGCTGTAGGCTTTCCTTGGCTTGCAGCCACAGCACAGTATGGAATCCTTCCTCTGTTTCTCTACCTTGGTGTGTCTTCTCCTCTTTTGCAAGTACAAATAGTCATATACGAGTAGGACCCATCCTACTCCACTAACCCGCGTCAACTTAGCTAATAACACCATCAAAGACCCTATCTTCAAACAAGGTCACATTCACAGATATCAGAGGCTGGGACTTTAACCTGTCCTTTGGGGGACACATTTTAATCCATAATGGCACGCGACTTCCATTGCCCTCCATACCAGCCCTCTCCTCTTCCATGCCAGTTTTCTCCTTTTCTTTGTTCCTCATTTGAATGAAAAAGATGAAGACAAAGTAGAAGCTGCAAAAACAGTTAACAGAATGAGAGGAAGAAGGAAGGAGGGAAAGGAGACAAAAAAGGAAAGGAAACACCTGGCCAAGATGAGACAGATGTGAGGAAAGGATTGGCAAGGGAAGAGAATACACCACTATGAGGAATGAGCTTCACTTGCGTGCAGCTCTCAGGATGAGAGGAGTTCAACAATTCTGGGTTCAACAGCCCTCCAATTGCTCAAAATTTCTTTTTGTGGGGGATTATTTAATTTAATTAATTAATTAATTTTTATTATGAATGAGTGAAAGTGTACATTCCCATATAAATTTACATGCCCACCTATTTGCAACTTCCACTGCCTCCCCTGCCCGGTGACAGCCCACTCTTCCTCTTGGCTCCATACATGTCTTTTAAAAGAATTTTGAGCTTTAGCTGGCCTACTTGAGCATACATACCTAGTTCCTTTTGAGCTCTATAGGGCTCTGCTGTTATCAGGTGTCATCAAGTTGGGTTTCACTCACAGCAACCCTATGTACAACAGACTAAGGCTGAGTGTCACACTGATAATATTTTGGCTTGACAGTCCCTGAGACAAAGGCGGAATCTGATGACATATAACGGAGTACTTCACAAGGTTAGTTGGGAAAAGATCTATTAAGGCCTCATGTTAAAAAAGCAGGTGCTGAACTCCTTTGGGAACATCTAAGAAGCAAGCATGAGGCATTGGAGGGTCCCTGGTAGAATTCTCCCCTTTCATGAGGGCGACACGAGGTTGATTTCTGATCCGTGTACCTCTTACTCAACCAGCACTCGTTTCTCAATAGTGGCTTGGTTGTTACTATGATGCAGACCAGGTGTCAGGGAAGCTTCTAGATGAAGACAGACGAGGAAGAAAGGCCTGATGATCTACTTCCCAAAATCAGCCAATAAAAACTCTACAAGTTACAATGGTCTGATCCACAACCGATCATGGGGATGACACAGCACTGGGCAGTAATTCCTGCTGTTAGACATAACGTGAGTTGGGGGGCGCCATGAAGGAAGACTGACTCAGTAGCAGCTAACAACCACCAGAACTGTGCAAGCCCGTAAATTGCCAGCTGATTCAGAGATCAAGCTCAATTGCTCTCCTCTCCTTTTTCTGACCTAAACAACTCAAGGCTGCCTCTAGGCTGTAGTGTGAGATGAATGCTGTTTCCTGCCATATTGCACACAAAGTGGTGAGGCTGGATTTCAAGCCCCGCTTGTCCCTTTGGTCAGGACTCTTTCTGGCAACCATTTGTAGCAGTTTTTCTCCAACTCTTACGTGAAAATTGTTGTTCAGATCCACAGACTGAACAATGCTCAAATTGCCACTCATTTATCAGCAACTTGTGGCACCATGGAGAAGCAAGGCCAAGGAACTGCAGAGGGGAAGGGTGTCAGCATCAGGTGGTCCTGGTCCCCTAGAAGGAGAAGCTCAGTTCTGGAATAATTAGTATGTAGTTTGTCTCCTTCAAATATCCTTTAAAACTGAACTGCTTTGGCAAAACTGTATCTTTTTATTAAAAGTCCGGAGAATGATTAACCTTATCTGGGAACAGGGGAGGGTTGTCAGTGACTGGAAGCAGTCATGAGGAGGCTTATGGGATGCTGCTAACCTTCTCTTTCTTGATGTGAGTGCTAGTTACAAGATGTGTTTGGTTCACAAAAATTCACTAAGTTGTACAATTATAAATTTCTGTACTTTTTTTAAGATCAATTTTTTAAAAACTAAGTATTTTATGAATATTTGCTGAATGAAAAAGACAGAGTACTGTTTTATGGGGGTGTCCCAGCTATACTACTGCCTCTATTGTTTCAAGAAGCTATGCTAATAACAAATGTAATTGTTTAAGGGCAGGAGTTCTATGGCAGAGAGAAAACTCAAACTTCAGATGGAAAAGCCCAGCTGTCCTTGGAAGGGGTAAAAGACAGAAGATTCTTTCTTGTCTGCTGTGTGCAGGGCAGGCAGATACCCCGAAATTTATGGGAGATCCCCATTGCCAATATAGTATATATTTGCCCTGATTTAAAAAGAAATACTTTAAAAATTTAATTAAAAGAACAAATACAAACTTCCAGAAAATTTCCCGGTATAAAAACTTTCTGAATAATTTGAAAGTAAGTTGCCGACTTGATAACTTTCCCATCCTGAATACTGTTGTGTGTTTTGCCTAGAGGGTACCACGTTCAGATTCAGATTCAGAAAGTGGACAGGAGAACACTGCTCTCTAAACCTCAGGCCTCATTATCTTTTGCCCAAATGTCTTAATAATGCCCTTTGCTGCAAAAAGATCCAGTTGAGAATCACAATTTTTGCTTCCTTGTCTTGCCACTTTGGTTTCCTTCAGTCACAACTATCCCTGACTCTTTTCCCTAACTCTCCTGATCGTCATCCTTTAAAAGATTATAGGCCAGTTATTTAGGAAAACATCCCTCAATTTGAGTTTCTGTTTTTTTTTTTTTTTCTGTCATAACTGTGTTTTGACTATTCACCTTTTGCAGTGATATCACAGAAGTCAGGCTGTGGTCCTCTCATTGTGTGCCATCAGGTAGCACACAAGTTTGATTTGTCTTGTTACTGATAGTGTTCACTTTCATCACTTGATCAAGGTGGTGTTTGCCAGGCTTCTCCTTTTTCCACTTTTCCTCCTTATCTCTTTGCAAGGAGCAAAACACACACACACACACACACACACATGCGACACACCACAGCATGCATACACACATCTATCTTTATTTCTGCATCCTACCCATCTCAAGATACTCTCCAGGAATTCAGGGGTAGCCTTTGGGCTACTCTATTAGAGATGCTTAATCCGTAATCCTAAAACCAAACATATTTTACCAACATTACTTTCACAGATCTTTAATGTCCACAGTTCTCCTGGAGGCTTGTCCTGGTAAGCCAGAGGATCCAACTGTCTCTGAAATCCCATCTACATTTAAAATCATTGGTGATATATAGCCTGGTTTTGGAAGATTCTGAAATGATATGTATTATAAGAAATCTAGTGATGTGTAATAACTCTCATGGGAAAACAAAAATCTAGGTGGATAACTGTGCCCTCGTCGGTGTTTCTTAGATTCTTTCTCTTTAAACTTGTTGTTGTTGGGTGCCACTGAGTTGATTTCAACTCATAGTGACCCCATGTGACACAGTAGAACTGCCCCATAGAATTTGCTAGGTTGTAATCCTGATGGAAGCAGATTGCCAGGTCTTTTTTGCAGTCATCAGGTGGGTTCAAACAGTCAACCTTGCAGTTAACAGCCAAGGGCTTAATCATTGCTCCCCTAGTTCTCCTTCTCTTGAAGCCTAGACATAAGAAACAATAACATAGCTAATCAACTTTCTACACTCTGTTTAGGCATTACTGTGCAGCCTTCTCTTCCCACCCTCAACAAGATTATGTTGGTCCACCACCCGGGACTTTGCTTTGTAGATCTTACTCCAAACTCCAAAAAAACCAAACCTACTGCTATTGGGTCAATTCCTACTCATAGTGACCCTATGGGCAGAGTAGAACTACCCTGTAGAGTTTCCAAGGAGCACTTGATGGGTTTGAACTGCTGGTCTTCTGGTTAGCAGCCACAGCACTTAACCACTAAGCCACCAGGGTTTCCAGATCTTACCTAGTGACAGCTAATATATCATGCAATTGTCTATTAAACGTCTGTATTTTCTGTTGGCTTCTAGGCTTCATGACAGCATGACTGCATCAGGCTTATTTCCCACTGTAACCCTAGTACTTAGTGCAGTGCCTTGGTGTAATCTTTATGGAAGAAGATTACAAGGTCTTTCTCCTTGGGAATACATAGTGTGAACTTAAAATTTTTCTTGAATGAATGAGTGAATTAACATTTTCTGAGTATCTATTATGATGTCAACTCTACATTATTTAATCTTCACAACAACCATCTTTATAGATTGGGTGACAGAATCCGAAAAGTTAAGTAACTTGCTCAAGTGTGCCCTAGATTCAAACCCACTGAAGTATAGAATAACTCATAAAAAATAAGAGCATGGACTCTGGAGGTAGAAGCTTTAATTCAGAAGTATAACTGGTTGCTGTGGGAGCTGAGTGCATGGGTGGTAAAAGCGGTTGACATAACTGCTGTTATCTGAAAGGCTGGAGGTTAGAATTTGCCCAGAAGAAAGGTCTAGTGATCTGCTTCCAGAAAATCAACACTGAAAAGTGTATGGAACACAGTTCTACTCCGACACACATGGAGTCACCATAAATCAGATAACTTGACGGCAACTAATCTCTGGTGAGAGCTGAACCAGTTGATGCAAAGCAGTTACAACTGAGTCTGGCATAGAGTCAGCACTCAGAAAACATCGTAAATTAAAACCATTTCTGCCTTTCAATCTATGCCCTTTCCACTTTATCATGTCTCCTCTCCTTAATCAACAGACTCTCTAATTACCTAAACCTCTTCCTCATTAGCTAAAAGACTCCTTAAAATTAATATACCACTTGGGGTCTGTGACAGAAAAAAAAAAATCAAAGTAAACTAAAAGAGCCTGGGTCCCTGAGTCACCATGTGGAGGAAAGCTGCCCACCCACCAAGAACATCTGCTTTGCACTTCTATAAAAATCACAAATTAACTTATATTAGATTATGCCTCTAAATTTGTGGATTTATTAGTTACAACAATTGGTAACACCCTCACTGAAATTATTTTTTTTGACCAAAGCCAGGGAGGCTTTGAGGATTTGATGATCTTTGTTTTCTCTTTGTTTCTCTTTCTTCCGCTCTGCCCTTCTGTTTATTTTTTGTCTCTCTTTCATCTTCTGGAAATCATACTTGAACATTATTTAGATTTTGTAGGGAATACAGAAAAAACAAAGAAATCTTACTTGGGCCTGTAAGTCTAAGGAAGCTATATACTGGGGAATCAGAGACTTGACCAGATATTATTAAATTGAGATTCTTGTTCCCATTCATATATGTGTGTGTGTATAATTTTTTTTTTTTTTTGTATAGTTTCCTCAGAAATTCCGTGATAAGAAAGGTGGTGGTT
The DNA here is from genome assembly GCA_028571685.1 of Heterohyrax brucei. NCBI lineage: Eukaryota > Metazoa > Chordata > Mammalia > Hyracoidea > Procaviidae > Heterohyrax > Heterohyrax brucei. The sequence continues at coordinate 126,976,483 of CM053142.1, forward strand.
AGGGGAATACTTGGTATTTCTGGATCTGTATGGTCTTAATAGTGCCCAAAACTCACCTCTCAGTTCTGCAAGGGCAGTACTTAAGCGTTCAGTCTTTGAATTTAGAATAAAAGAGTGAACTTAATACAAAAGCTTCATTCTTTTTGTATCAATTAACTGTACTTACAAGAATCCTGGCCATTTGCAAAAGAAAGATGAGCTGATTACACTGTTAGGCTAAAAGTCCAGATGAAGACTTTTGAAATGTAAGACCCACTGTTTCCAACCAGGGAAAAGTAAGAAACCTCATGTCTAGCATGTATTACATTTATAATTAGAAGCAAAGGCTGTTTTCATAAAAAACAAAACAACAGGAGCTATGAAAGCTAGGGGTATCAGGCTTATTTTCAGAATGTTTTATGCCAGACATTGTAAAAGTCACCTGCTTTCTCCACCTGTCTTATTTGTTTACAAATTAACTTGAGGCATTTCGCTGAGAACTCAGCTGGGCCCCTTTTCCCACCCCGGTTCAGGCCGGAGTCAGATGCCTCTTTCGTTATTCCCACAGCACTGTCTGCACACATGTAGCCACAGAACTCTAACAAATGGTCTGCTTGGCCCCCAGACTAAACCAAAAACCCAAATGAGTTGCTGTCAAGTCCTGATTTTCCACAGCCCTCTGTGTCAGAGTAGATCTGTGTTCCATGGGGTTCCCAATGACTGATTTCTTGAAGGTTGATAACGCAGAGACCTGAATTTATCTATAACACTGTGCATATGGTAGAAACACAATAAATACCAGTGATGTAATTAAGTTAATGAGCAAACATTTAATTCTACAGCTTTCTTTGCCATGTCAGATACCTTGGAAAATATGGTTGTCCAAGGGACAGGCTCTAGCCCATCAGGAAATAAGAGGATGCAAAACTTTCCCTTTAAGGAGGGAAAACAAGTTTCTGGGAGCCTTTCAGTGTTTCATGGGAATCCACTTCTGTCCCCCTCAAGGACTCTTTTCTGTGCCCATTACCCCATATGCCTGTGGGCCAAATTACCACATTTTTTCTGGACTTTCAACATGCTCTTGGCTACAGATGGCTACAAATGGAACTTAAAAGGAGACACTTCTCGTGGAAACCTGTCCTCTGGCCTGCCTTAAGTGAAGCACGGGCATTTCAAGACAAAAGACTCGGATGCCAACGTGAAATTAACCAGAAAAATGTTCCCAGGAAGGGGGTTGGGAGCGTCAGAGCCAAAATGCGCAGTCAGCTGAGTCCAATGAGGGTGCTAATGAGCCTTTTTACACAGCTCTGGCAAACGGGCCCTGCACCCATAGTTTTCCTCAAGGTATCGTTAAAATCAAATGATTCCTTTATTTTGAGTATCCATTTACACTGTAATTATTTTATTCTTTCGCAGTGACTTTCGTGGTTAAATTAGGCAATTCTTCTCCTGCCTGTGTAGATAAAGTAATGACTTTTTAATCATTTGTTTTCTACTGGCCAAATTGTTTCCATGATCCCATTAGAAATTCTTCTGTAGTGATTCCAGTGGGTTTATTGAACTACTGGTGACAACCACACTGAGGAACTGCAGGCTGCCGGCTGCTCAAGTCAGCCAACAAATATCAAATACCTTCCCTTTTCTTTGGAACCCAGAGAATAACTAGTCATTTTGATCAATGGACACGTTTCCTGACATTCGCCATACAAGTTATAAAAAATACCATGTGGTTATGGTAGTTCTTTAAAAAATTGCATTCACTGCTTTGTTCTGATTAAAAACTAATATGTTATTATTATAAAAAAAATCAGAGAACAGAGATACAAAAAACACTATAAAGACCGCCTATAATTTCACTCCTTGCTATAAACCATTTAGTATTTTATTGTATTTCCTTATAATTTTTTTATGTGTTCTCTTTTTATTATCTATCTGTTTATCCATCTATATAGCTGCCTGGTTACCTACATATGTATCCAAAATTGGGTCCATAACTTACATTATAACCAGCTTTTTTTCACTTAATATGGATGATGAACATTTTTCCAAGTCATTGAATTGAGATTCTTTAAAAAAGGTAAGTCCCATCATATCACTCCGCTCCTCTGAGTACTACCAGGGCTTCTCATTTTGCTGAAGATAGAAGCTTAAATCTTTATGATGGCCTTTGAGGACTTTGAAGATTGTCCCGTCATGGATTGAACTGTGTCTCTCCAAAATGTGTGTTGACTTGGCTAAGTCATGATTCCCTGTATTATGTGATTGTCCACCAATTTGTCATCTGATATAATTTTCCTACTGTTGTAAACCATGTGTCTATGATGTTTGTTAATGAGATCGGATTAGTGGCAATTATGTTAATGAGGCAGGACCCAATCTGTAAGATTGGATTATGTCTTGAGGCAATTTCTTTTGAGATGTAAAGAGAGGAGAAAGCTAGGAGGTGGGGGAGCTGCTACTACCAAAAATGAAGCTCTAGGAGAAGAGCAGCACGTCCTTTGGATCAGAGGTTTCTGAGCTGAGAAACTCCCAGACTAGGGGAAGACTGATGACAAGGACCTTCCACCAGAGGTAGCAGAGAAGAGAAAGTCATCTTCTGGAGCTGACACCCTGAATTTGGACTTGTAGCCTACTAAACTGTGGGAGACCATATTTCTCTTTGTTAAACCCATCCACTTACATGACTAAGACAGCCCCAACACTTACCTCCCTGACTTCATCTCCTACTTATTCCATGCTCGTCATTTCAGCTACACTTGAACTTTTCAGTTTCTCTAATTGCCAGACAGATTCCTGCCCCTGAGTCTTTGTTCCAGCTGTTTTGCCTGCATGGAAAACTGAAGGATCCTCAACCTAGATGTATCATCTTCAAATCTTAGCTCAAGTGTTACCTTCTTAGTGAAGCAGCCTATCCCCTTCCTCTTCCTCTTGCTACTCCTTACCTCTCTTATCTTGCCCTGTTTTTCTTTTTCCACAGCATCTATTCCTTTCTTACATTTATTGAGTTTACTGTTTATTAGCTGTTCCTCCTACTACAGAAAACCCTAGTGGCATAGTGGGCTAAGAGCTACATCTGCTAACCCATAGGTCAGCAGTTCAATCTGCCAGGCGCTCCTTGGAAACTCGATGGGACAGTTCTACTCAGACCTCTAGGGTCACTATGAGTCGGACCTGACTTGACAGCAGTGGGTTTTCCTACTATAAATTCCATGAGGTAAGAATTTTGGGCTGTTTTTTTTTAACCAATGTATTGGCAAGTGCATAGAGCATGTTTTGACAAATGTAAGTATTTCTGAATGAATAGAAATATGCTCTTATTATGGCTACTATGAATAACACTGCATCTTGGAAGTGGAATTGCTGTATCAAGGAAAGTAATTTTAAGGCTTGATTTGTTTTGTCAAATTGCTTTTTAGAAAAGCTGTTCTGAATTACACTTTTACTTTTAACAGGAAAGTATAATTGTATTTTTCTCATTGTATCAACATATGGATTAAGCACTACTTTAAATGTGTCTTTGTCAGTTTTGTTGATGAAAAAATGTTACCTCATTTTTTAGAATTTTAGTGATATGCATTCAACCCGATGTATCTCAGAGGGGCGGAGTCCAGATGGCGGACTAAGCCCACGCCTCCTTCTATCCCTCTGGAAATCAAGACCTGAACTGACAATCAAACAGAGCCTTCTGATCACCTAATCAGCCTCAGGACACGGCACAGGGCTGTTAATTGGGACTTCATACCACTCAGCGAAAAACCTCCTCTCTTTCGCTGACTCCCGCTCCTGGCTAGCCCCGGCTCTCACGGACGGAAGGTAAACGCACCATTTTGACTTTTTTTCCTCGGTCTCGGCTGGCGGGCGGAGCTGGGTCTCGCCTGGTGGCTGGACTCAGACATGCTGCTGGGGGGATAGGCAGGCGAAATTCCCATATTCTGAGAGCCAGGCTTGGGACTCTGTTAATCTAGACACTTTGAGCCTTTTGTATTGTAGCTGCCTCAGTGGAGTTTGTGCGGAACTCTGTGGTCAGGGTGCGGGACGCCATGTTGGTACTGAGATTTTAGCGGGACCTTGTTCTTAGCCTGGGAGCCAGCACCTGCAAACGGGATAGCGCTTTTTCTTCAGAAAAGTAGTGCTTTTGCACAGTGCTGCCTGCATTGGGGGCCCTGCAACAGAAGCAGAGGAATCACTACCTCTCGGCACCTTTAGCCCCTCTGTCTGCTGCCTGTGTGGAGGACGCCATCTTGGATACGGTGGCCTCAGCTGGACCTAATTCTTAGCTTGGGAGCCAGAGCCTGCCCACAGGAGAGCTCTTTTCTACAACAAAACCAGTACTCGAAGCACTGTTGGATAAGGCTAGGCCCTGTCAGCAGAGGCCAACAGGGCAGTAGCATTGCTGTATTCTGAACTAGTTTGTTATCGTCTGGGGTTGGATATAGTGGTGCTTACTTTGTCAGATGAGAAGAGGGACCTCTACACCTGAAAACCTAACTGACTTGTGAACTGATCAGATACCTTTTGCTTTACATTTGAAGACAGCCTAGAGAAACATTTGCAGTCCATCCTCACAGTACCTCTTCCAGCCTCTATATACTCACATGGGACCCAAAAAGCAACAGACAATTGTGGCATACAAGCAATCACTCATGGCTTCAGAAGGCTTCCAAACAAAGCAACCAAGGAGTTTTCCAGATGAAGAAACTTTTATGAAAGCATCAGGAAGTGAATACAAATTGATTATATACAGAGCCCTTCTAGACCTTATACAAAATGCAGCAGAACAAAATGAAAAATTAAGCAAGTTGTTTGATCTGATGGAACACCAGTACTCTGAAATCCAACAGATCAAAAAGAAAATCAAAGACATAGAAACTTCCATGCAAAGCCAAGAAAACAGAACAGAACAAATGGAAAAAAGAATTTCTGACTTGGAAGACAGAGCTACTGAGGCCAGCGTCTATGAGCAGAAATCAGAAAAAAAAACAAGAAAAATGAAGAAACATTAAGAGGCATGTGGGACTCTATTAAGAGGAACAACCTTTGATTAATTGGAGTCCCTGAACAGGGTGAGACATCTGAGAACACAGAGAGTATTGTTGCTGAGCTTCTGAAAGAAAACTTCCCAGAAATCATGAAGGAAGAGAATGTAGACATCTCAGATGCATATCACACGCCACCCAATATAGATCTCAAAAGAAAGACTCCAAGACATATTATAATCAAGCTTAACAAAATGAAACACAAGCAGTAACTCTTAAAGGCAGCAAGACTCAAGGCAAAGCTAACATTCAGAGGGAAACCCTGTAGGCTCTCTTCAGATTTCTCAGCAGAAACCATGCTGGCACGGAGACAGTGGCACGACACATTCAAAGTCTTGAAGGAGAAGAACTTCCAACCAAGAATTATATATCCTGCAAAACTATCTTTCAAATACAAAAATGAAATTAAGACATTCCCAGATAAACAGAAACTCAGAGACTTTGTAAAAACCAAACCCAAGCTACAAGAAATACTGAAAGAAGTTCTTGACTTTGGCTTAGAAGAAAGAAACCACTAACTTTATATTTTAGAACGACACACTACTCAATACTCTACTCATTTAGGGAAGGCTCCAAAGTAAATCACAGCTTTGATTTGGAAAGAAGCAACCTAGTGATCCTCATGAAAACTATGGTGTCATCATAATAAAAAGAGGGATGTACTACAGTCGTTATAGTCCTTCCAGATGGAAAGGAAGATGACAAGACTGGTAGTAATTAAAATTGGGTTTATAGTTTATTAAGGGGGTTCATAGGGGCAGCTGTAAAGCACAACAAAGATGTATCATACCATTTCAAGAAATCTAACACATGAGTCTCAACAACTATAAAACCAGCTCTGAAAAAGGTGAAAAATCAACTCACAAACAAGAGTGTCCCAAAACAGACTAATAAGAACAACAGAGAAAACATCAACCCAATGTATCTCCAAAACAGTATTATTTCAACACATCATCAGTAAAAAATTGAAATGTTTTATGTCCTTTTTTCATAGTCTTCAAACTCGGCTGTATATTTTGTACTGACCCAAAAAACCCATTGCTGGCAAGTCAACTCTAATAGCGACCCTATAAAAAACAAACAAAGAAACCAAACCCAGGTCCACTGAGTTGATTATGACTCATAGTGACCCTATAGGTCAGAGTAGAACTGTCTCAAAAAGTTTCCAAGAAGTGCTTGGTGGATTTGAACTGCTGACCTTTTGGTTAACAGCCATAGCAATTAACCACTATGCCACCAGGGTGTCCAGCAACACTATAGTGTATCCCAATTCTAACTACTCACTTTGTTAAAAATTTTATTTTTACTATGATTACTTCAATGTTTATAATCACAGTCCAAGTCAATTTGCCATATAAAGCCCTGGGCACCTATCTATATGCAACTCCATCTGCTCTCTTCACCCTATGACAGCACACTCTTCCTTTCCACCCCACATTTCCAGTATTCACTCAACCAGCACTTCTCCCCTCCCCTCCCCTTTCTCCTGCAGAGAGGAACCAGTTGGACAGCCTCATGTGTATGTTAGACCATAAAGCACACACACTACCTACAGTCTATGTCCCATAGTCCAGTTTAATGTGTCTAAAGAGTTGGCTTCACTACAGGTTTCTGCTCTGGGCTAGCTGGAAGTCCAGAGGTTATGTTCTCAGAGGACCCGCCAGATTGTCAGACCATCAAGTCTGGCCTTTTAGCAGAGTTCTAGATCTGCGCTCTCCTTTTTCTTGTGTTTTGTTGGGGTCTGTACATTGTGTTCCCCATCAGGACAGTCTTTGGTGGTGGCTGGGCACCATATAGTTCTTCTGTCACCTCACTTTTTCTTTTTTAATTACAACAAAAATTCTACAGTACTTTGATTACTAGTGAAAGCTGAAGTTCGTTAGCCATATCTCTTTCATAGGGGATTACCTGATCACATTCTTTACCCGTTTTTCTATTGTGAGTGTTAGTATTTTCATTCACTTTTATTAGAAATAATTCATAAATATAGAGATAAATACTCATGAGTCCACCACCCAAGTTAAGAAATAATTCTTTTGAAACTCATGTATGACTCCTGTTTCTATTTTTCAGTATCTCCACATAGAAATTATCATTTTTTTATGTGTCTCCAAATGGTGTCTTGGTGAGGTTTACCTGTTTTGAACTGAATAAAAATGGAATCTTACTGTATGTAGCCTTCTGCACTTCAACACAATGTTTCTAAAATCTTTAATGTTTACTTTTTATGGCTGTAGTTCATTTAATTTTACTGCAATATGGTATCCTTCTGTGTGTATATACCACAAGTTGATGGATAGTCAGGTTGTTTCCTACTTATTGTTAATATAAATAACACTGCTACAAATATCTTGCTTATGATTCCTGGGACAGTCTCTCTAGAGCATAAACCTAGGAATAGAGTTGTTGGGTCATAGAGGATGTGCATGTTCAACTTTTTAAGATAATGTCAAACTCCTTTCCAAGTTGTTTGTGTGCTTCCAACAGCAGTGGACAGGTACTTCTGTTGTTTGATAGTTTTTCCTAACACTTGGTACAGTGTTAGAGTGACTGAAAATGGTATCCCACTATAGTTTAAATTTGCATTTCTCTAACTACTAATGAGATTGACTGTCCTTTCAAATGATCATGGGTCATTCATCTTTCCTCCTCTATTTGTATTTCAGGGGTAATAGTACCATTGCCATAATCATCAATTAGGTAATACTTTCTGGGTGGTTTTTCTGGGTGGCACAAATGGTTAAGTGCTTATTACTAGTTGAAAGACTGGCAGTTTGAACCCACCCAAAGGCACCTTGGAAGACAAGCCATGTGATCTGTGTCTAAAAGGTCACAGCCTTGAAAACCCTATGGAGCAGTTCTACTCTGCGCACACGGTACTTTAGTCAGCTAGTGCTGCTCTAACAGAAATGCCACAAAGTGGACAGCTTTAACAGAAGGTTTATTCTTATACAGTCCAGAAGGCTACAAGTCCCAATTCAGGATATCCTGTCCAGGGGAAGATTTTCTGCCTTATCAGCTCTGGAGTAAAGTCCTGTGTTGCATCAGTCTTTGTTCAGGAAGCGTCTTGGCTCAGGAACCTCAGGTCTTAAGGATATGCTCTTCTCCTGGTGCTGCTTGCTTGATGATGTGAAGTTCCCAATTATCTGCTTGCTTCTCTTTCCAAGGCATACTCCAGGGAAGCTCCTTTTTTTGTGGAGCAGGGAGGTGACCTTAGGAAGGGATTTATAGTCCCACCCTAATCGTCTCTAATATAATCCACTCTCTTAACCACAGGCAGAGATTAGGATTTACAGCTTCAGAAAATCACCAAATGGCGGGCAATCACAGAATACGGGAATCTTGGCCCAGCCAAATTACTACATATATTTTTGTGGGGACACAATTCAGTTCACAAACCATGGGGTCCAGCCATGAGTCGGAATCAACTTAAAGCAACTAGTGGTAACAGCTTTTTATGTGCCAGTCTCTGTACAACACATGTTATTCTTTACTAAGTGTATAACTATTATGGATTGAGTTGTGTCCCCCTCAAACTATGTATGAAGTTGGCTAAGCTATGATTTGCAGTATTGTGTGGTTGTCCACTTTGTGATCTGATGTGATTATCCGATGCATTGTAAATCCTAACCTCTATGATGCTAATCAGGAAGGACTCAAACTACAGGATTAGGCCATATCTTGAGTCAATCTCTTCTGAGATATAAAAGAAAGAATTGAGCAGAGAGGAGCAGGGACCAGCTACCAGCAAGAAAGCAGAGGTGGTAGCAAAGTGAGTCCTTTGGACTGCGAGTGTCTGCACTGAGAAACTCCGAGACCCAGCGGAAGATTGATGGCAAGGATCTTCCCCTAGAGCTGACAGAGATAAAGGCTTCCTCTGGAGCTGGCAATCTGAATTTGAATTTCTGACCTCCTAAGCTGTGAAAGAATAAATTTCTGTTTGTTGAAAACAGCAATTGTGGTATTTACGTTATATCAGCACAAATAAGTAAGACAGTCACCATACTGTTTTGGATCTCCAAAATGTTAATCAGAGTGTATGTTACAAACTATTTTTCCCAAATAGTGGCCTTCATGTCTTAACAACATACAACATGAGACAAAGACTAGGCTGTAATCCTTTTAGACTGAAACTTCTGACAGGAGGTAACTACTTTCCAATGTGTGTCCTACTGTTTATAAGAAATTTAAAAAAAAAAACAAACAAAACACCTGATAGTTGTATGAAATTTTTTTTCAGTTTTATCTCTAAGGCTGTTTCCTGGGCACCTTAGCAGAAAGGACAAGGCCACTGCTTTTCCCTTGGGCTTACAGTGATATAAGAAGTAACTTACTAGCTATGTGAAAGTACCAGATGGACTAAGTTTTACTCCTCTTTTCAGACAGGCTGTCTCCTAGGGGAACCAAATGTCATTTGTTCAATGAGTGATTCTTTTGTTTGATTCCATAAACCATATTGGCTGGTGATGATTTGAGTGTGGAATTTAAGATAAAAAGACTTTAGTTTTTTTTTTTTTTAATTTGATTATGTTTTAAGTGAGAGTTTACAATCCAAGCCAATTTGTCATACAAAAACTTGCACTCACACTGCCATGTAACTCTAGCTGCTCGCTCCATCCTGTGGCAGCACACTCCACCTTCCTACTCTATATTTGCCTGTTCCTCTCTGCCCTCTTATTTTGCTTCTGCACAGGAGCGCCCAGTTGATGTAATGTGTATATTTAAGCCAAGAAGCACATTCTTCACCAGTATCATTTTATGTCTTATATCCTAGTCCAATCTTTGACTAAGAGTCGACTTTGGGAATGGTTTCAGCTTTGAGCTAATAGAAAATCCAGGGACCATGTCTTTTGGGTAACCTCCAGTCTGTTGGACCATCAAATGTGGTCTTTTTAAATAGACTTCCAGTTCTTTACACCCATTTTTCTCCCACTGTGTCAGGGACTCTGTGTTATATTCCCCATCAGGACAGTCTTTGGTGGTAGCTGGGCACCATCTAGTTCTTCTGGTCTCATGCTGATGTAGTCTCTGCATTATATGGCCTTTTCTGTCTCTTGGGCTCATATTTTCTTTGGGTTTGATGCCTTTCATTCTCCTCAGCTCAAGGTGGGTTGGGACCAATTGGCAGTACTTAAATGGCCACTTGCTAGCTTTTAAGACCCTTGATGCCACTCCACAAAGTGGGATGCAATACATTTTCTTAAAAAACTTCATGATGCCAGTTGACCTAGATTTTCCCTGAAACCATGGTCCACAGACCACTGTCCCTGCTAATCTGTCCTTCGAAGTGTTTGATTATATGTAGGAAACTTCTTAGCTTTTGGTTTAGTACAGCTGTGCTGCCCTCCCTTCTACTGGTTGCTGCCCCTCCCTTCACCTAACTCAGTTTCTATCTACTAGCTAATCAGTAAATACCCTCCCCCCCACCTTTGTAACCGTCAGAGGCTATTTTTCTCTGTGTTTCAACATTTTCTGAGGCCTTAAAATAGTGGTCTAATACAACATTTGACCTTTTGCAACTGACTAATTTTATGCAGCATAGCTTCCTCCAGATTCCTCCGTGTTTATATTTCCCAGTATCATTATTGTTCTCTGTTACTGCATAGTATTCCATTGTGTGAATATACCATAGTTTATCCACTCATCTGATGCTGGGCACCTAGGCTGATCCCATCTTTTTTCTATTGTGGACAGCATTAAAATAACTATTGGCCTGCATGTATCTATGTAACAACTCTTATTCCTTGAGGATATAATTCAAGAAGTGGGATTGTCTGATCATGTGGTATTTCTATTTCTAGCTTTTTAAGAAAGTGTCAAGTCAATTTCCTAAGCAGGTATACCATTTTACATCCCAACTGACAGTGTATAAGTGTCATTTTTTTAGTGAATTAATCCAATAAGCACTTATTCTGAGCCTGCTGTGTACAAGACCCTGTGACACACAGAGAAACAAGACAATAAGAGGATGTTATACCCATCCTCACTCAGATTCCTATTTAGATGGAAAGTTTTAAACCCCTAAAGATAAAAATGCATTCCTTTTGATTTGTTATTGGTAAATTTTCTGTCATGTGTGTCTACCTCTGGTGCATGGCGATTAAGTTGAGGTGAGATGAGGGTGCCTCCTTGACACTGAAATACCCGATAAGCCATCATTTAAAGAAATGTGATCAATGATGTTAATTGTATGTCAGAGCTGAACACTAGTTCAAAAGGTCATGTCAGTTCCCCTGAGAGAATATCAGTAGGAAAGACTGTGGGATGGATCCACAGGGACATGGAGATGCATTATCATTCTTATTTAGAAGGCTTAGGGTTGGCCTTTGAAGACTAAACAAATCGCATCACCTAGAACCTCCTTTACCTGACAAGAGGCCCAATTAAGCATAAACAAGCTCTGTGTATAGGAATGGACAAGATGGCATTCTGCTGTCACTCAACTCTGGACCAGCTTGGACTCAAAAAGTCCACTGGGTCAAAGCCCCCTGTTCTTCTGGCCTGCAGCCCAAGGGAGGGTGAAGAGGAAGCCAGTAACAGGGGTGGAGAAAGAGTTGACAGTGTAGGCCAGGGAAGAGCCTAACTTTCCCTATATAACACAGAGGAGTCCTCTCTCCAACTGTGCCTGTCCTGGGCCCAGGTTCACACTCAACCTGATGATTTCCTTTATCAGTAGAATCCAAAGTTATAATATACACATATGCTCCATACTCACGTTACCTTCTCAATTTTTTCATCACTCTCTAACCTTTAGCATATGGGGCCTTGTGCTATTATTGACTTTTTAAAAAACAATTTTATTGAGGTATAACTTAAACACTGTGGAAATCATTCATTGTAAGTTTACTCCTTAAAATGTATAGTAAATATACCAAATTGTGTAAACATCACCAACATCCAATTTAGAATCATTTTTAAGACCTAGTAAGAGCCTAAAGTCCATATGCAGTCAATTCCCACTGCTAGCCCCTATCCCTAGGCAATCACAAATCTACTTTCTATGTCTATGTATTCTCCCTTCTCTGGACATTTCATATCAATGGGATTATATAATGTGTAGTCTTTTATGTCTTCTTTCACTTAGCATCAGGCTCATCTATGTTGTTGCAGGTATAAGTATTTTGTTCCTTTTCATTGCTGAATAGCATTCCATTGTTTGGATATTTGCTTACTGGCTAAAAACTCCCTCACAGACAACTACACAGTTAAGTTTGCTAACTTGCCATCTTGCCACCGTTGGTGACATTGGTACATAGCTTCCTAAGGGGAGTGCTTCGAAGGTGACCATAGTGATATTCAGCAATGAGGTATATAGCACTTAGAACAACTAACTTTGTGGACTCAATTGTCAGACCTCGTATACAATCTCTAGAGCATAGACATTTAGCTTGTCTATTCATAGTTCAGCTGTTTCCACTTTTTAGAAATTATGAAGAATTCTGCTATGAACACTTGTGCAAATCTCTATAGAGACACGTGTTTCTGTTTCTCTTGGGTATCTACATAGGCGTGAAATTCCCAGGTTAAGTGTTAAGTTCTTGAGTTTTTAAGATCTCGCTAAACTCTTTTCAAGGTGGCTGCACTGTTTTATATTCCCTGTTACTCACTTGTTTTGGTAAGGGTTCTGTCTCCTTGTACAAGCTGTAGACTTCTTAAGAACAGCAGGGCTACTTGCAGCTCAGTGTAACACTAACTCTCTGGACCATAAATTAGGGAATGTTATTGATGTTGTTGTCATCATGTGCCACTGAGTCAGTTCTGACCCGCAGTAACCCTGTGAACCTTTTGATTAGCAGCCTAAGTTCTTAACTACTTCACCATCAAGGTATTGATGATAATTGCCAAAGATGGCAGCTGTATGTAGCAAGAATAAAAGTTGAAACATCTCAGAGGTAGGGAATGTACTCCTGAACCCAGGTAAAAGACGCTTTCATTGTCTCTGGGGAATCTTTTATCATGAATTAATGAATTCCTTTGTTCTTTCATTTTTCAGTCATGTCCAGTAACCGTATTTAATTGCTGCTACTATATTGCATGACTTCATCTGACATACTTTGGACATATTATAGGAACGACCAGTACTTAGAGAAGGTCATCATACTTGGTAAAGCAGACAGTCGGTGAAAAAGAGGAGAATCCTCAACAATATGGATTGACAGTAGCTAGAACAATGAACTCAAACATAGCAACAATCTGGGGATGCTACAGGACTGTCCAGTGCTTCATTCTGTTGTACCTAGGGTCTCAATGAGGCAGCACGATCTCAACGGCACCTAACATAACAACAACACTATATTGTGGACATGTTTTTTTTTCCATCTGAAAACAAAGTATGTACCTGCCATTGCTTGGCTATGCCTTCTTTTCTGTTGTGTCCAAACCAATGTTAATGCCCATAATCACCAAGAGTGCAATACTCTGGGACCAGACTGCCTGTATTCAAATACTGGCCCTGCCCCTAACTAGCTGTGTGGCCCTAGGCATGTCACTTAAACTTTTTGTGCACTATGGGAATAATAATTATATATAATTCTTAAAGGTATTTTCAGGATTAAGTAGTAAATGTTTAACAACGAGTTCACTGAAAAAAACTAAACAAGAACCAATAAACAAGAAGAATCTTGGTTTGTAGCATTTGCTGATGTCTGCCATATGGAATTTCTTACCATGGATGATTTCAAGCTAACGATGTAGCATCACTGAACGAAGAGATGGAAAGAGATGAGCAATAGGTTACTGTTATATATTCCCAGTATACACATACAATAGACATACGAGCCAGCCACGTGCCATCCAGTCGGATCCGACTCAAGACATACGAGGTCTGCCAATTAAATTCATGAACTCATCCCAGAAAAAGTGCTACATACCTCATCGCTGAATATCACTACAGCCACCTTCAAAGTACTCCCCCTGGGAAGCTATGAGCCAATCCCAGTGCCTAGTCCACCCTTCAAGACAATTTTAGAACTCTTTTTCTGGAATAGCCATCAGAGCTGTCATTGTATTACCGTTGATGTCCTGAATGTCATCAAAATGTCTTCCTTTAAATATGTCCATTATCTTTGAGGAAAGAAAAAGTCACTGGGGGCCAGGTCAGGTGAGTAGAGAAGGTGTTCCAATACAGTTATTTGTTTACTGGCTAAAAACTCCCTCACAGACAACTGCACAATTAATTTTGTGCAGCTGCCACCTTGCCACCATGCACAATGGCCATTCCAGAAAGAATTCCAAAATTGCTCTGGAGGGTGGACTAGGTGCTGGCATTGGTACATAGCTTCCTAAGGGGAGTACTTCGAAGGTGACCATAGTGATATTCAGCAATGAGGTATGGAGCACTCAGAACAGTAAAGTTTGTGGACTCAGTTGTTAGACCTTGTATACAACCTCTAGAGCATAGACAACAGTAAAATGTAGTAAAATAGGAAGAGATTACTTGTATTTGTTACCCTTATTTTTAATACAGTTTATTTAAATATAAGTTTACCTAACTTGTTTTTTAAAATGGTCAAGTTTAACAATTGGATTACAAAATTTGCCTTAAAAGTAACAGTTCATTGTCGTGAGATAGTATAAACCGGCTCCAGCACATCTGTCATGGATTGAAATGTGTCCTCTCCCAAACTGCACATCAGCTTGGCTAGGTCATGATTCCCAGCATTGTGTGAATGTCATCTCATGTGATTTTCCTGCGGGTTGTAAATCCTACCTCTATGATGTTATTGAGGAGGGATTAGCAGCAGTTGTGTTAATGAGGTAGGATTCAATCTAAAAGATTAGGATGTGTCCTAAATCAATTTCTTTTGAGGCGTAAAAGGGAGAAGTGATAGAGAGTTGTGGGGACCTCAGGTCAACAAGAAAGAAGTCCTGGGAACATAGTTCATCCTTCGGATACAGGGTCATTGTGCTGAGAAGCTCCTCAGCAGGGGGAAATTTGATGACAAGGACCTTTCCCCAGAGCCCATAGAGAGAGGAAGCCTCCCCCTGGGGGTTGTGCCCAGAATTCAGACTTCTAGCCTCCTAGGCTGTAAGAATAAATTCTCTTTGTTAACTTTGTCCACTTTTGGTATTTCTGTTACAGCAGCACTAGATAACTAAGACAACATCTATACTTACATAAAGCAACAAAGCCTGGAATATGACAAATTCTATGTATTAGCTAATTACTACTGCTACTACTATTATTTTAACTGCTGAGCTATATAAAGGCTGGAATTAGACTTTTATGCATAGTCTAAAAAAAAAAACTTGGCACTAATCTGGGACTGCCTTGTCTTATTTCCAGAGATAATCCGTCACTGTTAAAAGATTTTTAAGAGTGTAAGTCTCTAAAAATAGTGCTACATTGGTAGAAAAATGAAGAAAATGGCAACATCTTTATCTCTTTATTTATCAGCAGTTGGATGCATTCAAATCACTTTGGGCTTGGGAGTCAACTGTAGGAATGAAGTCCTATCATGGACTGCATTGGGTCCCCCTAAAAACATATGTATTGATTTGACTTGGCTATGAGTCCTAATATGGTGCAATTCCTCCTACATGTTGTGAATCCTGACTCTGTGATGTTGATGAGGGAAAATGGACAACAGTTGTGTTGGTGAGTCAGCATTCAAATTACCAGCTTGTGGGCTATATGAGAGAGAAGCGAGCAAAGCTGGGACCCTCATATCACCGAGAAGGCAGCACCAAGACCAGAGCATGTCCTTTGGACCTGAGGTTCCTGTGTCAAGATGCTCTCACTGGATTTGGACTCAACCTACCAGATTGTGATAATTTCTCCTGTTGAGTGGACTTGTAATTTATAAAAGGGTTTGTGGCTTACCGGACTATGTCAATAACATTTGCTTCATGAAACCATCCACACTCTGTGTTTTCTGTTGGAGCGGTAACAGGTAACTAAAACAGGTCCAGAGAGAAAGATGGGGAAGGCAATATCTGGCTTATGATATACCATTTTATGGATGTTGGAAGAACCATCAGCCAGTGAAAGGTAGAGTGGGTCTTTTCCTTCCCAGTTCACTGTTCTTCCTGGTACACCATGCTCCCGATTCATCATTAGATGTGCCTGTCTGTTCTCTGACTACCACCAAAATTGACTTAAAATTAACTAATGTAAGAAGGGAAACCCTGGTGGTGTAGTGGTTAAGTGTTATGACTGCTAATCAAAAGCCAGCAGTTCAAATCCACCAGGCCCTTCTTGGAAACTCTGCAGGGCAGCTGTACTCAGTCTATAGAGTTGCTATGAATCAGAACCAATTCCACAGCAGTAGGAAACGGGAATGTAGAAAGTAATGTAGAGGTTAAGAATCAATGAAATTGTCATAAATGCCACCCAAAGTCACCTGATATAAAGAAATCCTCTGGCCAGGTAATTGTCACAGGCTTCCTAACCACTACCTTAAATCCTTAGAAAATTATCTTGATATAAGCATTCCATTTATCCTTGTGTTGATGAGGATAATTCCATGAATTGTAAACTTATTTGAAGTTTAAAATTCTCATAATAATTAAACTGCTTTCTGATGTTCCTGCAAATAAGAAAAGCTAGAAGATCAGTTTGTTCTGGAATACATAGTGAATACATAGTGAAAAAATAAACAAATTATCTAAAACCAACTGATGTAAAATTTAAACCAGAAGTTCTTTTGTATTGCAAGTTTTAAGATTCAGTAATTCTTGATTTAGCCTGAAATCTGTAGGAAAACATTAAAAGTGCTGAGGAATAAAGGAAAATAAAGACTCTACTTCAGAGACTTCAAACTACTTCTTCCTAGGGCTATGCTTTCCAAAGTATGGTACATGAAGTCTTATTTCTGGAAAATGCTGCAGGAAAAAAGTTCTTTTTGATCACATCGGTTTGGGGAATGCTGTTCACTGGTTACCCCTTGGAGACCTATGATGCATGGTAGTGTAGTGAAGGTTCTGAGGATTACAACAATAAGTCACCTCTCTAATTGGTGTTGCCACCCCAGGTCTACTTTTTTGACCCAGAATCCCATTTTCATATAACTTCTAAGACCATATTAAGCAGCTAGTGTTCTTCAGGACACAGTTTAGGAAACCTTGTACTAGGTTGGACTGCTATCCCCTGGGGGCATAGCAGTTAAGTACTGCAGCTGCTAACCAGAGGTCAGCAGTTTGAATCTACCAGGTGCTCTTTGGAAACCCTATGGAACAGTTCTATTCTATCCTATACAGTTACTTTGAGTCTGACAGCAGTGGTTTTTTTGGGGTGGGGGGGTTGTACTATTGCTTCTTAATTATTTTGTAATCTTCAGCAAACCCTAGGCCTCAGTGTCTCCTTTGAATTAATAATCACCTTTCCTAGAGATTGCTATAAGTTGGACTCAACTTGACAGCAGTTGATTTGGTTAAAGAGGCTGTGAGCAAAATTTCTCCCTAAAATGGCTCCCTAAAAAGTCTGAAATGCTACCTCTGTGCTAGGCTAACACTCTTTAACTGAAGGCCACCGTATTGGTTCTCCTATTACTGAACTTTGCACATCTGTGAAACGTTGACCTCATGGTCTCTCAGGCTGTCACACACGTAAAAGCACTGCTGGACTGTTGGCAATGCCACTGAAGCTACAACTTGCTTCAGTTTCAACCTGATGTTAAATTTCAAAGGTCATTTATTTCCTTCAAAGGAGCAACCACCATAGTAATTTCCTTTAGTACATTCTTAGCCCCTTACGCCAAGACAAATTGTCATGGAATAGCCTGTGTTCACATCATCATTTCAAGAGTGGCTTAAGCATGGAGACAGGATGGCTGTAGCCTCAGGGCTCACCTTGGCTTGTGACTCTGAAGCTACCTCCTCAGTCTGGTTTTGGTTTAGAAATAAACTAGTATGAAATCCAAACAAACAAGGCGAGGGCAGAAGATCTAACGGCCTGAAATGCAAATCAACTTTAAAACTCTAGTAGGCCACGTACAGTTTAGTTCTTGTGCCACAAACCAGGGACTCACTATTCAAGATGCCCAGTGGACATGGTGTCCGTGGCTGGCCTTGCTTCTGTAGAAGCAGTTTGCTCCCCCAAATGTGCTATGTTTCAAGCTCGAATGCAAACTCAGAGCAAATACTCATCTTTTCAAAGTAGAAAATCACAGATTTTCTCTTTTAGCTTTGGGTGTTTCCTTAAGTGAGACAAGGCTAATTTGGGCTTTGAAGACTTTGTCTTCAGGGTTTCTGGAGAGTGTCATTTGTCTTTTCATTGAATCAAGCTGCCTCGGGTGGGGATAAACTTCATTTCTGTCACAAGGCTTAAGAGCTCAGCTCCAGCCAGGTTTCTGTCTCTCTGTCTGCTAATAAAGAACAGCAGTTATGAACTGGAACAAATCACCATTATCCTTCTGGTTAAAGTATATCATTTACAGAATTCTGAAAAATAGCTTTCCCTTGTAAGCTATAAGCTGAAAGTTTTAAATTGTTTCATAAGCACAAACTAAAGTTCAAAGAGCCTGACTTGATATAATGTAACACATTTCTTTCTACTTAAATTCCCCTATACTTTCTCTCCTAATGTTTATAATATTAATACAGGAGAAATTTCATTAAGCATCTGACTTAGCCGGTTTTATGGCTAACAAGTCTTCATTTTCAAAGCCTGAGTTCTAGCAGGCAGACACAGGCTGCAGTTGAGTGGGACGCTGTAAGGAGAAGTCAAGGGAAGGAGAGCTCTCCAGGCCATTTCCCATTGTTGGGTGCATCTGAGCTGGTTCCAACTTACAGTGACCCCGTGAACAAGAACACAAAACACTACCCATTCCTGCACCATCCTCACAATTGCTGCTGTGTTGGAGCTTATTGTCGTAGCTACTGTGACAATCCATCTCGTCGAGGATTTTCTTCTTGTTTGCTGACCCTGTACTGTGAAAGTATGCCCGACTCAAGCTATGCTATTTTCAGTCACCTTATATGTATGCAGAAAACCTGGTGGCATAGTGGTTAAGTGCTACATCTGCTAACCAAAAGGTCTGTGGTTCAAAGCTGCAAGGTATTCCTTGGAAACTCTATGGTGGAGTTCTGCTCAGCTATAGGGTCACTATGAGTCAGGGCTGGCATGACAGTAGCTCTTGAGCTTTCTTTTGGCATAGGTATAAAAAAGCTAGGCAGTGAATAAGGAAGAATTAATGCCCTTGAATTATGTTGTTCGCAAAGAACATTGAATATATCACAGACTTGGAAGAAGGAACGAATCTGACTTGGAAATACAACCAGGATGCTCCTGAGAAGGCTGGCAAGACTACATGTCTCATAATTGGAAGATGTTATCTGGAGGAACCCGTCACTAGAGAAGGACATGTTTGGTAGAGCACAGGGTAAGTGAAAAAGAAGATGTTAAGCGAGGTTCTAAGTGAGAAGGATTGATACAGCGGCTGTAACAATGGGCTCCAACATAGCAACCACTGCGAGAACGGGGCAGGGCTTCCTTCTGTTTTACATGGGTTGCTATGAGTTGAAACCGACTCAATAGCACCTAACAACAGCCGCTACTTTACCAAGTATGATGTCCTTCTCCAGGGACTAGTCCCTCTTCCAAAGTACATGAGATGAAATCTTGCCAGATCCTGAGGACCAGCCAAAGCCAAGTGCCATCGAGTCGGATCAGAAAATGTTTTTCATTTTACTTAAATTTTCATGTACATGGACCTAAGAACTCGCTCCTGAATGGGGCCAGAAGCATGGCTGTTTGACCATATACAACCTCAGGAGCATGTGTAAGACTGGACTATTTGGGAAAGCAGAGTATTCCACATGTAGTGAGTCAACTCAGATGATCTTCGGATTTTGCAGGTTATTTGTCATTCTCAGAGTAGTTTTCTCTAGTCACCCAGTGGAAGGCCAATAGCTTTCAAGAAGTGCCAGGAAATTTCAACAGTTTCCCAAAATGAACATGATTAAGAAATTAAATCTGTTGCCAAGGAAACATTCTGCAATGCCAAAGCTTAATAAAAAATTATTTTGCGTTCATTATTCTTATACTATTATTGACCAGTAAACCAGTAAACAGATGCAAAATACATTTATATTTTGAATTTACATTAGAATTTTTAGAAATGTTACAAAACACTTGAACACTTTGTTTTATAATGTCAGTGTCCTGTATGTGGTTTCTACTTTGTTGGGTGTTTAACTATGGAGGACGTCTATTCAATACATCTATTAATTTTTTATGTTTGCATAAACTGCTTAAGAATTATAGTAATGAAACTTTTTTCTTTGGATAGCCACTTGTTTACTTTCTCTATTGCTTTAGGAAATCATTCAGAAATGGCAGTGGTTTTCCTTGCCCAATTTAAAAACTGTTCAGCTCACTGTATTAGATTTTTCTTTTTTCCTAAGCCAAAGGGTGGGGAGGGGAGGGGAATGAACTGCTGTTGAGTCAGTCCATTCTGACTCATAGCAACTGTATACGACAGAGTAGAACTGCCTTTCAGGGTTTCCAAGTTGTGGCTAGTGGATTCAAACTGCTGACCTTTTGGTTAGTAGCCAAGCTCTTAACCACTTTGCGACCAAGGCTCCTCCTCTGCCTTACCTTCGTATAAATGGTTTTATTAAAAACCATACTTTATTGTGATTTTTGCCTTGTTGAATACAAAAATAAGCTGTCTTATTTATTATACCTCTGTCCATATTACTGATCACTGTGTGTTGCATGATGTTTTGACCTTGTATGAGAACCCACAGCAGACATTTCTCTCTGCTATCAATCAGAGTTGACTGCACCTGTAGTATCAAGCTACAGCTGTGCTTAAAGATCACTGAATATTGTATGAGATGAGAAACAAATGTCGAGTACCAGAACTCCTTTTAGGATGGGAGTACTGTCTGTTGTTAGGAACCCTAGTGGTAATGGTTAAGCACTTGGCTGCTAACCAAAAGGTCAGTGATCTCAACCCACTGGAGCTCAGTGGGATAAAGATACGGCAGTTTGTTTCCATAAAGATTACAGCCTTGGAAACTCTACAGGGCAGTTCTCCTCAGTCCTGCAGGGTAGCCATGAGTTGGAACTGACTAGCTGGCAATTCCCTTGGTGTTTTACTATAGGGAGTTGAAGGTAACACTTTGAGAAACCACTTGAGGTGGTGGTAAAAATTTCAAGTAACAGGGGCATTGAACAATATGATCAATAAACTTCCCTCGGAGTAGTTTGGTTGGACTTAACTGCAGAGCTTCTGTTTGCTAAGAAGGGCACAGAATTTGAGGGAAAGAAATAGTAGAGGAGAAGCTCAAGCCTGCCACCAACTCTTGCACCTCTTCTTCACACAGTTCATCTGTAAATAAATATGGAAGATACATTTTAAAGATCAGCTTAAAGGGAAGTCAAAAATCAGCTTGTTCGCCGAGACAGGTAGGAGGAGAGCTATGACCCAGTAGGAGAATCCAGCATCTTAGAGTCTTTAGGGGATTGCAAAGTATCAAAATACCACTGAAAGGCAACAAAGTTTATTTGTATACGATAGCACAGCAAAGATCACTCCAATAGGACGTTCCCAAAACTAAAGCAGCACCTTTATTTTATACATACAAATAGTATAAAAGTTTATTATGTAAGAGCTGTGTTTTGTTTACAATATATTATATTGCTTCAAGCCAATGGCAGAGTTCATACATTATACTCCTATTTTACTGTGTTTACAATATATTATATTGTTTAAATGCCACAAACACAGTGTTTAGTTTGTTTGCTTTGTTGTTGTTAATGTCAAATTCTCTGGAATAATGGTAGAGTCAATATATTGTAATGAGAGTTAAAAAATAAGAGCAATTTTTTTAAAATGTGAAAAATTGAAATACATGACAATAAAATCTGAAACAATGTAACTTCAGCATGTTGATGGCTTCATCCAAATTCTTGTGATTTATGCGTTTTTGTTGAATTTATTCTTTCTAATATTCCCCAGCCCCGGACACGCATTGCCTACTACAGACCAAAAAAGTAAAATTTTAACCTGATCAATTGACAAGGTAAAATCAGTCCCAAAGCACTGAAACGAGAAAATCTATCCCATCATGCTACAGATGTACTTAGAAAACTTCAAAGGAAGAGTAAATATCAGCTCAGTGATTTATAATGAAGCTAATAAAATTCAGGCCAGTATTCTTAACCGTAACGAACATTATTTGAACATTCAACACATGAAAGGTTAACAAAGGCTATGAACTTGGTGTAACTTAAAACGTTTCAGATGCCGGAGTTCACCAGATGTAATTGGATTCAGGTGGAGCCTTCTGTTTCTCAGCCTTTTTAAGGGAAGGCGTGTGCTGCCTGAGCTCGGCGCCTGCTGGCCTCAGGGCATGTACGAGGCTGGCTCCGTACCCTGCAAAATTATTCACAGCTTAAAAGAAAAGAAACTACAAAAACAGGCTCTTCAGGTTCATTGTTAACCATTCAAAAGACATCCATTTTTCCCTTTTGTTAAAGACCACTGCAACCACAAAAAGCTACCTGACCGGAGAGATGTTGCAGGTGCAAGAACTCTGTTAAAAGAAACCCTCTTTACTAACACCATCAAATCTGGCTTCCACGGAATCTTGGATTCACTACAGATTGTGACCACGCAGCTGTGACTGAATGGGCTGGTTATGCTCTAGCACTGAGGTCTTGAATACGGTGTATCTTCTGCATAGGATGTAATCATTGATTCTTTGCACTGCAAACCAACTGATGATAGTGATCCAATTCAGTATGCAAAATTCCACTCTTCCTATAGATCACATGACTGGCTGTGGCTACTGCTCTTAGACAAGTAGGAATTTTATAATAATTCATGGTTTCTGTTACACATGTCAGAGAGAGGGCTATGACTTGAACCAAATCTTTGTCAATATTCAGAATGGCCATCCTGACTGCTTCCAGCTAGGTTATGAGTAGAGTATAACACTGAGTTACACGTTTAAGAGCCGGCAAAAACCTCCTTTCCTCCTACCTGTGATTTTTTTTTTTTAGAGATACTCAGGAGGAACTTTGAGCAGCGCCCAGGGTACTGCCTTCATTCTCCTCATTTCCTAAAACTGACCCAAGAGAGCAAATTCATTTTAAAGGTCTGCCTCCATCTTCCTGAGCCTGAGAGTCAAGTTTGGCATTTCATGTGTCCCCTGGAGTTTTTTTAATGTAGGGAGGCCATTGAATAGCTACTGAGAACAGAATAGTTTGTCCCTGAATGTATTTCTTTGAATTGTCACTGAATAGTCTTGTAACTCCATGAAATGGTTCAAACAGAAGCCAGCACTGCACTGGAATAAATCCCTACCATGATGCTCCCTCTGCCACCCATGAAGCCTAAACCTCCCTGTTGGTGAAGAAGGGCTGAGGAAGGGAGGTCAGTCTCCAGCATCCTCCTCCCACTAAGATGCTGGGTGTCAGGGACCTCCCAGCAAGTCACTCCATGTGGCATCGGCTCTTAGCAGAAGTCTCTGCCACAGAGCTTCCTTGTCATCTCCTTCTAGTCAAAATAAACCCCGTTCTGGACATCTGGCTCAGTTAGCATAACACAGTTTATGAAGAAAATGGTCCTCATTCTACTTTGGTTAGTAGCATCTGGGGTCTTAAAAGCTTGTGAGGGGCCATCTAAGATACTCCATTGGTCTTGTCCTGTCCGCAGCAAGGGAGAACAAAGAAAACCAGAAGACACAAGGGAAAGATTAGTCCAGAGGGCTAACGGATCACAACTACCACAGCCTCCATCATACTGAGTCCAGCACAACCACCAGCAGCCAGTGCCATGCTACAATTGTGACAAGGATCACAACAAAGGGTCCAGGGAAGAGCTGGAAAAAAATGTAGAACAAAATTGTAACTCACAAAAATGAGCAGACCTACTAATCTGAGAGAAACTGGAGAAATCCTGAGAGCATGGCTCCTGACACCCTTTTAACTCAGCACTAAAGTCACTCCTAAGGCTCACCTCTCATCTGAAGATTAGACAGACCCATAAAGCAAAACAAGACAAAACGGGCACATCAGCTCAGGAGCAAGGGTGAGAAGGCAGGAGGGGACCCGGAAGCTGGTAATGAGGAACCCAAGGCAAGAAGGGGAGAGTGTTGACACGTTGTGAGGTGGACCACTAATGTCACAAAATCAATACGTGTATTAACTGCTTAATGAGAAAATCATTTGCTCTGTCAACCTTCATCTAAAGCACAATAACAAAAAATTTAACCACCATGTGCAAAATAGCTGGTAGTCCCTCCCCCAAAAACACAATGGTATTTTAGCTGAGACGTAGGGCATCTTCTTAACGCAGTGCTTTGATGTGACAAAGATACACTGATGGTTAAATCTTCTAGAAGCCTGGTTTAAAAGTGGGGTTACCATTTGTGAACTGGCAAACCAGCTGGAATTCTGATGGCAGACACTCAGAACTGTGCACGAGGGCCACCTATTTGCCCTCTTTTTGGCAGAGTGTCCCAATATATCAGCACCAACAGTATCCCTTGTGCTTGTCTCTTCACTGCTCGTGGTGTCACTGGGCCCCAAATGTGGGGCCCAGAAGGCTTTTATAATTGAGTCCTGGGATGTGTGATCACATGTCAGATCATCCCTGAGCCCAGAAACTTTTGGAAAATTAGATTAATTATGGGACTAAACTTGAGGTCTGTATCTGGTGAGGGTGGTATAAAGAGTTGGGTTTATTCTTTTCCAATATGGCTCCAGAAATGGCTGGTCTCCCATGGGTCTTTTAGTCCAAAAATGGTTTCCCCTGTGTTCTTGAGGGATGCCGTTCAACCACCACCACCTGGGTGAAGAGCTGTTTCTCAGAAGCACTCTGAGAAACAGCTGTGGCTGTGCCACCTGAAGCCAATTCAGTCAGTTTGGGAGATGAAACAGAATCCAATTCATGGTTTAGTATAGACCAGATACCAACCTACTTTAAATAAACATGTATACACATATGTCCATTTATTATACATACTTGCACACCAGACTAACATATTGACAACATTGTAAAATATACCCCCAAATCAGAAATTAGAAAAAACAAGATACATACGCACATTTATATATAAATATATACAGCTAGTCCTCCATATCTGCAGGTTTGCATCTATGGACTCCACTGACTATGGATTGAAAATATTAGGAAAAAAAAATCCCAGGCTTTGTTTTCTTTTCATTATTTCCTAAAAAATACAGCATAACAACTATTTACATAGCATATATATTGTATTAGGTATTGTAAGTATTCTAGAGATGATTTAAAGTATGTGAAAGGATATGAGTAGTCCATAAGCAAATATATTTTATACAAAAAACTTGAGTATCTGTGGTTTTGGTATCTGCCAGGGGTCCTGGAATCAATTCCTCTAGGATACAGAGGGGTGGTATATGATATTAAATTTATGTTCATAATTTTATGTATAAATACAAATAATATAAAAATATGTTGAAATAAATACTTCTGTTTAGTACCCTAGCTGCTTAAGAAGCCCTGGTGGTGTAGTGTTTAAATGCTACGTTTGCTAACCAAAAGGCTGGTAGTTCAAATCTGCCAGGTGCTAGTTGGAAACCCTATGGGGCAGTCCTACTCTGTTCTATGGGGTCACTATAAGTTGGAATCAATTCAACGGCAGTGGGCTTGGGCTTTGCTTTGGCAGTCCCATGCTTACATGCTCAGCTGCCAACAGAATGGTTAGCAGTCTGACCCATCCAGTGGCTCTGCAGGAGAAAGACCTGGTGTCTTGCCAATGTCTGTAAAAACAATAGCTTTGATAATCCGGTGGGCCAGTTGTATTCTGTCACACGGGGGCACCGTTAGTCAAAATCGACTCGATGACATCCAACAACAACAACAATAACCACAATCACTTGATTCCATAGCTACTGGGGTAAATATACTACATTTTGGGCATTACTGATCTAAAATAACATCTGACATGTAAGGGATGGTTTCAAGTTTTGTCCATGGTTTTATAGTACTATAGACACAATTTTGGCTTTTGTTACTGAAAAGTATTGAATGACTGAGGTCTTACTTTTCTCGAACGAAAGCAGACAGCTGGCCTATACTTACCTTAGGGGGCTGAGTTCTAGGGGCCAGATTTACTGAAATTACATTGCTGATTGACTGTTCTTCCCACTACAACCTATGTTCCATGAGGTGAGGCTTTTCTTTCTGTTCACTGTTGTATCCACAGTGACTAGCTTTGTGCTTAGTACAGAGTACAAATTCACACTGAATAGCTGAATTTAGCAAGCTTCATTCCGTTTATAAAATAGGCCAGTTGTTTATCTACATAAAACAAAAGCAAACCCTTTGCCACTGAGTCAATTACTACTCATAGCCACCCTATAAGACAGAGAAGGACTGCCCCATAGTGTTTCCAAGGAGTGTCTGGTGGTAACTCTTAACCACTATGCCACTAGGGTTTCTGTTGTTTAGCTATACAAACTGCCCCCCACAAAGAAAAATCTAAACTTGTTATGGAGTCTATTCTGACTCATACAGACCCTATGGGACAGAGCAGAACTGCCCCACAGAGTATCCAGGTGTTATGGATTATATTGTGTCCTCCACAAGAATACGTGCGTCACTTTGGCTCAGCCATGAGTCCCCCTGTTGTGTGATTCCTCCTACGTGTTGTGAATGCTGCCTCTATGATGGTAGTAAGGGAGAATGGGTGGCATCTGTGTTGGTGAGGCAGGAATCAAGCTTCCAGCTTGTGGGACATAAAAAAGAGAAGTGAGCAGAGAGAGTCAGGAATCTCATACCACCAAAAGAGCAGCACTGACAGCAGAATGCATCCTTTAGACTTGAGATTCCGGTGCCAGGGAGCCATCATATTGATTTTGGACTCTTAACCTATGAGCCCATGATAATTTCTCATATTGAATGGACTTGTAGCTTACCAGACTATAACAATTA
The DNA here is from genome assembly GCA_028571685.1 of Heterohyrax brucei. Taxonomy (NCBI): domain Eukaryota; kingdom Metazoa; phylum Chordata; class Mammalia; order Hyracoidea; family Procaviidae; genus Heterohyrax; species Heterohyrax brucei. Next base: position 127,003,367 of record CM053142.1, read on the forward strand.
AAATTTCTCTTTGTAAAGTCATCCACTCGTGGTATTTTCTCCTGGAGCAACACCAAGTGACTGAGACAGAAGTTGATAATGAGAGAGTAGGGTGCTGCTCTAACAGATACCTAAAATGTGGAAGTGGTTTTGAAGCTGTGAATGGACGGAAGACTCAGAAGAAACTGAGGAGAACTGTCAGCACCTGAGAAGGCAGCAGAGAGTGAGAAAAGTAACAGATGACATGCAGCAGCAGCAGTGGATGGGCCGTAGCAGCACCAAGAGTTGACCTGTGGAGCAAGAATGCTGAATGTCTGTGCACAGGAGGCTTCCTGGTGGAGTAGGGTATCTCTCAGCACTTAAATGGGTCTAGCTAGACTTGCTGACCATGAAACAAGAGAGCTGAGCCTGTATGCAGGATGCTTCCTGTCAGAGTTGGGTCCCTCCAGGCACTTAAATTGGTAGAGCTGCAGAGCTTTGGAACACTTGCCCCAGCAGGGCAGATGTGGGCTTGAGGCTCAGGCCATGAGGCCATAGAATGCAGAAGCTGAAGAGACAAGGAGCATGAGAAGCTGAGCTGCCTCTGTCTCCAAAGGTATGGCCATGACTTCAGAGGTTTCTAAGGGTGGAGCCATGATCTCTGGGGCTTCAAAGAATGGGGCATGTAAAGCTGAGGGGGCAAAGCTGCTGTCCCAATGGGCTTGGAAGGCAGAGCTAAAGCCCAGGGCCCAGGGATCTCCACTCAGAATCTGGAGAGGGTGGCCAATACCTAGATTTTGGAGGGAAGGGCTATTGTGTAAAATGTGTCAGAGTATGGAGTATTATTTTTGAAGCCATGAGGGCTAATGTAATGTGTTCTGTTGATTTGTTTGGTGTCTGTTATGCCTTTTCCTGCAAGTTCTCTCATTTGTAATGAAAATGTCTGACTTGTGCCTGCCTGTTCTGCCACTGTAGTTTGGAAATGGATAACGTATGTTCTGGATTTCATAGCTGAAGGGGAATTTCTGGATTTTGGACTTGGACTTAAGACCTTTGCATGATACAAATGAATGTGCTTTGCATGTTGCAATGTTGTGATTTGGGGGGGTGCCAAAGGGTAGAATATTATGTATTGCATTGTGTGCCCCCCGAAAATGTATGTTTGGCTTAGCCTGGAGTTCCAGTATCATAATTCTTCCCATGTGTTGTAAATGTTGCCTCTAGGATGGTAGTAAGGGTGAATGGGCAGCAGCTGTGTTGGTGAGGCAGGAATCAACTTACATGCTTGTGGGATATAAAAGAGAGAAGTGAGCAGAAGAGTTGGGAACCTCATACCACCAAGAGAGCAGCACTGAGAGCAAAGCGTGTCATTCGGACCTGAGGTTACTGTGCCAGGATGCTCTCATACTGATGGTGGACTCTTAGCCTACCAGACTGTGACAGCTTCTCATATTGAATGGACTTGTAACGTATGCATGGATTTATAGTTTACCAAATCATGGCAATACAATTTTTCTTTGTTAAAGTCACCTACTTGTGGTAGTTTCTGTTGGAGCAGTACCAGGTGACTGAGCCATCAAGGACTGCCTGGTGGATTCAAACTGCTGACCTTTGGGTTAGCAGCCATAGCTCTTAACCACTGTGCCACCAGAGTTCTGTTTATCTTACATAGTTAGTTTGTACTTGGTAGATGGTAAAATTTCCTCCTCTCTCCCACGGAAGTCTTCATACACATTTTCTTCCCTTCGAAAGAATTCATTTCACACATCCACTAGCCAATGAAATAAAAAGATTTAAAAAGGTGAAACTCTTATGTTTGGTAAGACAGCCTATGAATCTTGAGTGACACAATCAGAGCCAACTAGATACTGAGTCTACCTTTAATTAACAGTCTTGATATTACCTCTAATTTCCTTCATAGTTAATGTGCTAAACTGTACTTTCAATTTAACTTACACAATATCTGTGGTAATATTTTGCAGTGATAGATTACTGTTTACACTTTTAATACAGATTCTAAAGTTTAGAGAGTTGGGGGTGATGAGGAAAAGAGAAGTTTCTTTTAATGTAATGGAAGGCCAGACTGAATTATGGGTTCTCTATTAACCTTTCAGGAAACCTTGGTGGTGTTAAGTGCTATGTCAGCTAACTGTGAGATTAGCAGTTCAAATCCACCAGATCCTCCTTGACAACTATATGGAACAGTTCTACTCCATCCTTGTAGGGTTGCTATGAGTCAAAATCAATTCAACAGCAGTGGGTTTGGCTTGGGTTTTGGTATTAATCTTTGAGGAAACCCTGGAGGTGTAGTAAAGTGCTATAGTTGCTTACCAGAAAGTCAACAGTTCATATCTGCCAGATGCTCTTAGAAACACTATGGGGCAATTCTTCTCTCTCTATAGGGTAATTGTGACTTGGAATTGACTCAAAGGCAGGGTTGTTTTTTTTTTTGGTATTAACCTGTGAAGGAGTCCTACTGGTACAGCAGTTAGAGCACTCAGTTGCCAAACTAAAGGTCAGTAAATCGAACCCACCAGTTGCTCCACTGTAGACAGACGTGGTAGTCTGCTGCTGTCATGATTACAGCCTTGGAAACACTGTGGGGCAGTTCTATTCTGTCCTACAGGGTCATCATGAGTTGGAATTCACCTGATGGTAATGGGTTTGGGTTTGCTTTTGATTAACCTTTGGGAGTGCCTTGGTGGTACAAACATTTGATAAGCTCAACTACCAGTTGCAAGACTGGAGGTTAGTGTCTACCCAGAAGTGCCTTGGAAGAAAGACCTGACAATCTACCTGTGAAAAATCAGCCACTGAAAAAGACCCTGTGGAGAACAGTTCTACTGTGACACACATGGAGTCTTCTTGAGTTGGAAATCACTTAACAGCAACTGGTGGTAGATTAATTTTCAGAGCCAAGATAGCCAAAGTGAAAAAGATGGGCTCCCCAGGTGAACTATTACTCACTTTTATTGCAGTGTCTTCCGTACCAGCCTTCTTGACACTGGCATTTGTTGGGTTCCTGGCATGTTCCGTGTGCACCACAGCCAGGCTCACAGACAGCTAGAATCACCAGAGATAAAAAGAATGAATGTCTGAGCTTTCATTTTCAAAACAGTTACATAGCTGCTTATCCCACTGTTCTTTAGAATGTGTTGGTTTGGGCTTCATCCCCTAATTTTCCTTTTTTTTTTTTCAAAGTTTGTCTCCATCAGTAGACCAGTTTGGGACTTCTTGGAAAAAGTTCTGAGTGATCTTAAACTAACCATGATAGTTCACATTCACAAAAGATGCTCACTAGAATTTTGAAAACTATAAGCAAGAGAAGTTTATTTTCCTTAAGGAAATTCGTAAAAGTCAAAAAAAGTCATGTGTGTGTGCGTGACTGTGTATAGCAAGTATCTGTGCAGGCATCGGTTTTATACAATGCTTTTGGTCCACATAAATGAAACGTACGTGTCCATGAAGAAAGGTGAAGTGTGATGCCTAGGCAAAGTGCATTAGGCACAGAAGTTGTGTAGTGAGAGACTGCTGCTATCTGATTTTCCCGTAACCGAGACTGACTGTGTGTATGGAGTACTTACGCTTCGAACAGAGGTCTCCTTGGTAACCTTTGGAGCACTTACATTTACTTTTACCAATGCATTTACCTCCATTTTGACAAGGTTTCGGACATTTGCCTGAAACAGAGAAGAATACAAATAAGCGATGGACTCTGTGTTTATAGAGGTGGTTACCTTTCCAAGGGAATTACAGAGCTTCAAGAAATAGCAGCCCTTTCCATTTATTTCATATCTACAAAGGTTTTTATATTTTAAGTTTCTATTTTTGAAAAAATAGGCTATTTACCATAGTTATGATTTTTGATGTCTTTTTAAAGAATGTATTTATATTACTTTTTAATATACAGAATAACATCCTAACAGATCCTTAAGTGCTTATAATTTAAGATATATCTTACCAGAAATGAATGACCCCCTAAATGATCTTCTCTCTGAGTTCTGATTTTTGAATATCACCTTTTTACAAAAGTAAACTTACACCTGTACCCGGCAACATCTGTCTTGGCTGAGGATTCTGCAGAAAACAAGGTATACATGCAGCTCTTTTGTGTGAGGAAGTACTCCTAGGAAATCGGACGAGGGGACAGCAAGAGTGAAACAGGGAAGGTATGAAACCTAACACTGAGGCTCGCTTGTCGGTTGGTCACTACTCTGGGCAGCTGGGCTCAGTCCTGCTGGGTCCTTCTGAGGAGCCATATAGACTGTGCCTCAGTTTGTCTGCCTGAGGGAAGGGAGGGAACCAGTGCTGCCGAGTCACCTCTGACTCATGGCAACCCCATGTGTGTCTGAGTACACCTGTGCTCCACGGGGCTCTCAACAGCTGATGATTTTTTTTATTATGATTAAGTACACAATCCAGACCAATTCTGCATGCCTGCCTATCTGCAGCTCCATCTGGTCTCTTCACCCTGGGACAGCACATCCCTTCTTTTGCACTGTACTTCTAGTAACCTCTTAATGACCACTTGCCCCTCCTTTCTACCCTCTTCTCTTCCTTCTAGAAAGAAGCCAGTAGGACAGCCTCCTGTGAATGTATAAAACCATAAAGTACACACACCACATGCTCACACTGTGTCCCCAAGTCCAGCCCACTTTTGTCTGAAGAGTTGACCTCAGTACTGGTTTCAGGTCAGGGCCAGCAGCAAGTCTAAGGGCCATGTTTCCAGGGGACCCTCCAAGCTGTCAGACTATCAGTTCTGGTCTTTTAGTACAGTTCCTGAACTGCACACCTCTTTTTCTCATATTGCCTTAGGGACTCTACCTTGTGTTCCCCATCACGGCTGCCTTTGGTGGTGGCTGGACACCGTCTGGTTCTTCTGGTCTCACACTGTTGCAGCCTCCCATTCATATGGGTCCTTCTGTCTCCTGGGCTCGTTTTTCCTTGTGTCTTTTGTGTTCTCAGCTATTGTCTGTTCCAGATGGGTTGGGACCATTTGGAACTGCTCAAATGGCAGCTCACTGGCTTTTAAGACCCCAGACACCACTTGCCAATGTGGCATGCAGAAGACCTTCTTAGTTAAAGACTAGCTATGCCAATGAAGCTTGACATCCCCTGAAAACATGGTCCCCAGACCCCTGTCCCTGCTACTACATTCTTTGAAATATTGGGTTGAATTTATAAAACCTTTCAGTTTATAGTATAGTCTGGTTATGCTGATCTGCTCTTTACTGTGTGGTGTCACTTCATTCACCTAAACAAATTCCTACTGACTATTTAATCTATAAACATTCCTCTCCTTCCCTCCCTACTCTTGTAGCCATCAAAGAGTCTTCTTGTCTGTACTTCAGTCCATTTTTAAGTCCTTACAGTAGAGGTCTCATATAATACTTGTCCCTTTTGCAGTCTACTGATTTCACTCACCATTACGTCTCCTAGTTGAAACCAGGTTATGAGATGCTTTCTAAAATCTTCATTGTTCTTCATCATTGCATAGTGTTCCACTGTGTGTATGTATACCATAGTTTGTTTATCCATTCATCTGTTGATGGGCAACTAGGTTGATTCCATCTTTTTGCTATTGTGGACAGTGTTGCAATAAACATTCATGTGCATGTATTTGTTCATATGACTGCCTTTACTTCTATAGAATGTATTCTGAGCAGTGGGATTGCTAGATCATACGGTATTTTTATTTCTAGCTTTTTAAAGAAATGCTAAATTGCTTTCCAAAGAGGTTGTAGTATTTTGCATTCCCACCAGCTGTGTAGGAGAGTTCCAATCTCTCTGCAGCCTCTCCAGCATTTGTTGTTTTGTGTTTTTTGGATTATTGACAACTTTGTTGCGGTGAGATGGTATCTCCTTGCAGTTTTGATTTGTATTTCTGTAACAGCTCATGACTATGAGCATTTCCTCATGTGTCTTTTGGCTGACTGGATGTCTTCTTTGGTGAAATCTGTCCATCTCCTTTGCCCATTGCTTAATTGGGTTATTTACCTTTTTCTTGTTGATATTTTCTAGTACCTCATAGATTACGGAAATCAGACATTGACCCAGCATGTAGTTGCCAAATATTTTTTCCCATTCTGAGGGTAGTTGTGTAACTCTCTTGATAGCGTCTTTGGATGAGCAGAAGTGTTTGATTTTTAGTAATTCCCATTTACTTATTTCTTTTCTGTTGTTTGTGACTTGTTCTTAAGATTTTGTAGTCTGTCTAAGCAGTGTATTAGAATTTCCATTGTTGTCCCTGTTTTGTCTTCCATGATCTTTATTGTTTTAGGTTTGATATTTATGTCTTTTACTCATTTTTAGTTTTTGTGTAAGTTGTGAGATATGAGTCCTGCTTCAGTTTTTTGCAGATGGATATCCAATTTTGCCAACAGTATTTGTTAAAGATACTTTTTATCCCAGTTTACAACGTTTGGGGCCTTTGTCAAACATCAACCTTTTGTAAGAGGTTGGTGATGTTTCTGAGTTCTCTGTTCCATTGATCTGTATGCATCCTTTTGTACCAGTACCAGGCACAACAGCTAATTTTTTAGAAATTGATCACTAGGCCTTTCTTCTGAGGCATTTCTGCAGACATTCAAACCACCAACATTTTGGTTAACAGCTGAGCACTTAATGATATGTACCACCCAAATAATCCCGAGGGATGGGAAAGAAGTATTTACTCAGAGCATATGTCTAACCAAGGTCAAGGGTCCACTTTGACACTGAGGCCGTGTGAGCTCAGCATGTATTTTTCAGACGGCTCAAATGTGTTCAAACCAGATCAGACATGGTTGATGAAGTTGCTGGTGAAGCAAAATAGTAACAGACCTGAATTTTAAAGATTTGTGTGAAGCAGAACAGTAAGAAGAACAGGAAAAATTACGGATTCAAGTCCTGACATGGGAGACTTGGAAGAAGCACAGTGAACCCTTTTAGGAATCTGATAAGGGAGGGTAGATTATTTCTAGGATTGTTAAGAGTGACACAGTGCCCTCTTTGAACAGCATTCTACTGTTTCTCATTCTGTTGGTCAAGAGATTTGGTTGCTTTGCCACACACACCATGTCCTTCTTTTCCAAGAGGGAGGTTAAATTTCTAGCAGGGTTTCAACCTGTAATCTTTCTTGTTCCATGTATTGTTTTGCCTTATGCATATTTTAAAAATCCAATTCCATTTGGGTTTCATTTTGTCAACCACAACTAAATCAGGCAGAACTGGTTCAAAGCCCTGTTTTTTCAGGGCTCTGAAAAGCTTCTGAGTGAAAGCAAAGAAGTAGGCAACAGCTAGATGAGGTGTAGGGGTCATGCCTGTGTAAAACTGGTTGGTGCAGCAATGGCTGAAGCAATGGGTTGGCTGAGAGGATGTGAGGCAGGGCATAAGGATGGCACCATACCACAGCTTTGCATTTTTCTGGAATGTCTTAGATCTTAACAATGCACCATTTTTTTTTACTTTGTATCAAATGAATTTTGCTAATAATTTCAAAGATTTTCAAATCTTGGATTTCAAAAGTATTTTTTCTTTCTTGCTCCAGTGTCTATTTATTCTACCTCTTCAGTCTACCTCTGTCACAAGGTAGAAATTTTCTTAAGGCAGAGGTAGAAGATATAGTACTGTTCAAGCAGACCTTTAACCACGCCTTACAACTGGTATAATGATACTACACAGAGAGCAGACAGCTATTAGATTTTGATAGAGGAGGATTTTGAAACTTTTGGTTGCTTTTTATTTTTCTTTTCTCACTTTAACATTCATTACATTCATGGGAATGCATGTGGAGTCACTGAGTGTGAAAAAACCTCTTTAAAGTGTTAAAAAGCAAAGATGTCCCTTTGAGGTCAAAAGTGCACTTGTTCCAGGCTGTGAGATTTTCAACCATCTCGTATGCTGGACAATTACTAAGGAAGACTGAAGAAGAATTGAAGCTTCTGAATTATGGTACTGGTGAAGAATATTGAATATCTATGTGCCGCCAAAAGAATGAACAAATCAGTGTTGAAAGAAGTAAAGCCAAAATGCCCCTTCAAAACCAAAATCATAAGAATTCAGCTCATGTAGTTTGGACGTGTTACCAGGAGGGACCAATTTCTGGAGAAGGACATTATGCTTGGTCAGTGAAAAAGAGCAAGACCCTGAATGAGACGGACTCACATGACGGCTGCAACAAGGGGCTCAAACACAGGGACTGCGTGGGTGGCACAAGACGGTGCAGTGTTTTGTTTTGTCGTACACAGTCACTCTGAGCAGGAACCAACTTGATGACACCCAACAACAACAATAGAGATCTTGAGAAATATGAAAATACATGATTCGTGGGAGTTTGTCTGGCCCCCTAGTCTTGGGTAGCAGGTTTTCTTGCGGGGGCCTTCCATGTAGTACAAGGGGTACCTCTGCTTATGACTAATTGTTTCAGTGAACATATCTTTTGTTCACTGTTTTGTTCTTTTGTTCAATGAACGTATCTTTTACTTTTCACAGTTACACAAGTCCCCAGTGAAGGGAAGCAAATACTTTCAGAGGTAAAAGTATACTTCCAAAGAACTCCAGAGGCATAAAAAATCAGGGGGACACCATATGTTCCACGAGTCATGAAAAGGCCAACCTCATCAAGCACTGCCTGAAGACAAACTGATTTAACTAAGTTTGAACAGCTATCCTTTCTACTTACAGCCAGTGGGTGAGACTTTATGAGAAAAATGAGATAAGTTATTGACAATATAAAGAGATTAAGCTTCCTCTATCCATCGGATTGTGGGATAACTTAAATTTGCAACTGTACTTTACACAGGGAAAAAGAAAAAGATTACAACAAATGCCAACAATCATAATCTCGGTTTTAGAATTACAGACGATTTTAATTTTTTAATTCAATATTTTAAGTATTCTATAGAGAACATGTTATTAATTTTAGAATAAGGAACTCGTAAGTTATTTTCAGAAAACTAAAGACAGCATAAATAACTTGTGTAACTTTTTAAACTGAACGTTCATTAAAACTTGGGAATTGATGAGCCTTAAATAATGACATGTGCAAGCACCTCATTCATCCAGAGATCTTTAACCACAGTTTTATTCCTTGACATCTGCAAGCATATATCCTAATCAAACCAGACTGAAGTTTGAGGAGGTGTTAGTCCTGACAGAAGGCAGAAAGAAAAGACGGTAACAAATGTTGACAAAGATGTAGAAAACTGGAATCCTCATGCACTACTGGTGAGAATGTAAAACGGCACAGCTGCACAGGAAAACAGTTTGATTATTGCTCAAAAAGTTAAATATTGAGTTACCATATGATCCATCAATTCCAGTCCTAGGCACACACCCAAGAGAAATGAAAACATGTTCACACAAAAACTTGTACACAAGTGTTCACTGCAGACTTGTTCATGATAGCCCCAAAGGGGAAACAACTCAAATGTTAATGACAAATAGCCAGCCAAGTGCCGTCGAGTTGGTTCCAACTCATGGTGACCCTGATGAATGGCTAAACCAAATATGGCATAGCCATGCAATGGAACATTGTTTAGCAGTAAAAGGGATGAAGTGCTGACATCTTCTACAACATGGATGCACCTTAGTGAAAGAAGGCAGGCACAAAAGGCCACACATTGTATGATTTCGTTTAAGCGAAATAGCCAAGAACACACAAATGCACAGACATAAAACATAAATTAGGGGTTACCAGGAGCTGAAGGAAGGGGTTGGGGTAAGGAGTAACTGCTAATGGGTATGTGGTTTCTTCTGGGGCTAATAAAATCATTCTGGAATTAGATAGTGGTGACAGCTCCACAACTATGTGACTATACTGAGTGGTGCTCTTTTAAATGGTGGATTTTGTGGTACATGAATTATATCTCAAGTTTTAAAAATACATATTTCACCTTTTTGTCTATGGTGGGAAAAGTAGAGACTTTTTCAACTCAAGACCCATTTCCATATTTTCCTGATAATGGGCTTCCTATAATACAAAAATCCCATTGCCATCAAGTCAATTCCAACTCAAGGCAACCCCACAGGACACAGCAGAAGGGCCCCATAGAATTTCCAAGGAGCGCCCGTTGGATCTGCACTGCCAGCCTTCCGTTTGGCAGCTATAGCACTTAATCACTGCACCACCAGGGTTTCCACTTCCGGTAATAGAAACAGGAAATTTCCTAAAACAAGTCAAGACAAAATGTGTGTCATCATCAGTCAACAGCCTTCAGAGGTCTACATTTTGGGTCTGCCAAAATTGCACTTGCCAGCAGAAAATTCACTGACACCTAGGGTCTTGAAACAGCACACTGACAGGGAGAGGAATGAGCCCAGGAACTGAAGTTTCGTTAACACAAAGCAACTCAGTGTGCCAAGTCTGAGAGTAAGGATGGAGAGAAAATTGAAGTTTAGTTAAGAGATACCATTATCAGAGGAGGGTAATTAATAAGAATAGAAACCACATCCTGATGATTAACTACATGTTCCATGGAAACTTCAGAGGTATTTCATTTGAACTCTGGAAAGCATAGTTATTACAGCTACTACTCATTAAAAAGGTACATGACCCACACACAAATTAGAGGCTGAAAGTCAAAATAGGAAGTCAGAAGTATTCAGTTTTGACCCTGCTACAGCTTCAGAAATGACAGTTGTGTGAAACACCACAGCATTCTAGTATATAAACTGCAGCTGGAAATGAGAGGATCTACCAGGTTTCCCTCACACCTCCCGAAGGCAGAGGCACAACACCTCCAGCAGATGTCTCACGCTCCCTGCTCCATCCCGGGGGCAGGGGCCTTTGTGTAGCCTTCTGGGTCATAAATCAGTCTCAGATGAGGACAGCTCATTTCTGAGTTTAATAGGTCACCTGCCTTGTTGAAGGTTACACTGCTGGAAGACGGAAGGACCAAGACCTGTAGTTTGGCACACTGATTCCCGAAACATTGATTATTCACTATATTCCATTCTTTAATTTTTTTTTTAATTGAAACATGATAAACATGTATTATTGTTGTGTGCTGTTGAGTCCATTCAATGAATAGCAATGCTACAGAGACAGAGCAGAACTGCCCCATGGGGTTTCCAAGGCTGAAATCTTTACCAGAGCAGATCACCAGGCCTTTTTTTGCACAGAGCTCCTGGTGGGTTTGAACAGCTGACCTTTTGGATAGCAGCAGAGTGCTCAACCATTGTGCAACCATGGCTCTTCTAACATATGAGGCCTGACAAGTCCATGAACTTAATTTTTCTAAGTGCTACATACCTTAGGAATGCCTTATATTGCTGTATATCACTATGGTCACCTTTGTAGTATGCTCTGGGTAGCTATGCACCTACGCCAGTGCATAGACCACCCTTAAAAGCAATTTGAGAACACTTTCTGGAATGGCCATTGTACATGGTGGCATGGTGGCAAGTTCACAAACTTAATTGCATAGTTGTCTATGAGGGAGTATTTAGCCAGTAAACAAATAACTGTATTGGAACACCCTCTCTATTCACCTGATCTGCCCCCCAATGACTTCTTTATTTGCCCATAAAATAAAGGAAATATTGAAAGGAAGACATATTGATGGCATTCAGGACATCAAGGGCAATAACGACGGCTCTGTTGGCCATTTTAAAAAGAGTTCCAAAATTGCTTCAAAGGGTGGACTAGGTGCTGGCATCAGTGCATAGCTTTCCAAAAGGAGAACTTCAAAGATGACTGCAGTGATATTCAGCAATGAGGTATGTAGCACTTTGTGTAGGATGGGTTCATGAACTTAGTTGTCAGTCATACATATTGAGAAGACATAAAGTGTAGTGACCTTAAATTTAGAGGTAAATTTTTTTACATAATTAAACACTCATGTGACACTTCTCCATTTCAGACCTGGAACATTTTCTGCATTCCATAAAGTTCCTTCATGCCCCCAACCATTGTTTTGATTTTTACCATTCACTGTTAGTTTTTCCTGCACTTGAGCTTCATGGAAACAGAATTATGCAGTACACACTTTTCTATGTCTGGCTCCTTTCACTCAACATAATGTCTATGAGAGTCATTCATGGTGTTATATATATGTGCTGGAAGCTCATCCATTTTTATTGCTGCTGAAATACTCCCAAGAAAAAGATAGGGAAAGAAACAATCTACCCTTTCATTGATTTTTGTTAGAATCAGTCCAATTTAAAATATCTGGCAATGAAAGAAAAAAAAAAACCAAAAACCGTCTATGGTCTGCAGGTAGGTAGGCAAATCTGAACTATTCCTACAAGCTCTCATCTACTCTTCTAGGGCTGAAACAATGGGCTGTGAATAATAAGAAGGGAACAAAAATCACTAACAGAAAACAACACAACATGCTGAATAATTCAAACTCAGACATAATGGAGTCCAGAGGCAGATTAACCAGTAAGCAAGGTGCACACAGGCTTAAGGGTATGGTGAAACCCATGTGAATTCATGCATTACAGATAAGTAAGTAAACACAAGCAAGTTCGTGGGTACCTAGTTTACTGGCAATCCATCCCTGAAAGAGGCAGAGAGCACCTGCTCTGAGTGAGTCCTTTGAGGTGAAGCAGATCATTTTTCCCACTACTGTTCAACATGAGTGACAGCTGAATCTAGTGAAAAGAAGCCACTGGTTTAAGACTTTAGACTTATTCAGTCTCCCTGGGCTTCAGATTCTTCACTGATAATATTAAACAGGTTAGACAACTTTCTAGGCACAAACAATTAAGCTTTCAATTATTAGTCCAAAGTTTGGCTATTTGAGTCTACCCAGAGGTTCCTTGAAAGGCATATCTGCCTCTAAAGCGCAGTTACACTCGGCAACACACAGGGTTGCCATACATTGGAACTGACTTGATGTTAACTGACAATAAAGTCAAGTTTCTAAGGGCCCATAGAACCCCCCAAATCACAGTGCCACGAAACACGGAGAAAGCAGAAGGCCAATACTCACTTATTTCACACTGTTCTCCCTCTAGTCCTAGAGGGCAAATACACTTTCCGGGGTAGAAGCAGGTGCCTCCATTCAAGCAGGTGGTTGAGCAGTTTGCTGTCAGGATGAATAACACAGTAGGTTAAATCTAACAATGACTTTACTTAAAGTGAGATGATACTTAGACATCTGCTACTTGCCTATTTCCTTAATGATGTAAACTGCTTTACTGATTAAAAAGAATTGTAAACAATTGCGTGACCACTTGTAGATTCCAAGAACCAAATCGTTCTATACTGGGTAATACACGCACTATGTGAGCCTCACTCCAGGGGTTTACATCTTAGTGAAAAGATGCAGAGTGTGGAAAAACAATTACCTTTCATATTTCTTTTAATATCTATGCCCTTAAAAGAAGAGAATGCTATAAACCCACCGAAATATCTATTTTTAAAACATTTGGTTAGAGGATGAAGGCAGAGCAAAAATGAAATACCAGGACATAACAAAGGAGATTAAAATGGACTTTTTTTCAGAATAAGGTGGGCAGAGCTTCATCTTACTTCACAAGAAATTTTTTAAAAAAGAGAGAGAGAGTTTGAGGATGTTTGGAAGAAGTAAGCGTGTTTAAGAAATGTAAGACCATGGACCCTCCTGAGATAGTGGAGGAAGTGGCACTGCATGAATTAAAACTCAATCCAACTGCATTGCTGCTGAGTTGATTCTGACTGACGGCAACCTACACTACACAATAGAACTGCCCCACAGCGTTTACCAGGTTGTAGCCTTTATGGAAACAGACTGCTTCCATCTTTCTCACGCAGAGTGGCTTAAGGATTCAAAACACCAAACTTTCACTTAGCAGTTGAATACGTGATCACTGTGCCATCAAGGACAGCTGCGTGAACCAGAGTGTCCAGTTAACTAGATTGTTGTTGTTACATGCTACCAAATTGGCTCCAACATATCTCACCCCTGTGTATAAGAGAACAAAGCACTGCCCAGTTCAGCCTCACAATCACTGCTGTGTCTGAGCCCATTGTTGCAGGCCCTGTGTCAATCCATCTCTTGGAAGGTCTTCCTCCTTTTGCTGACCCTCATTTTACCAAGCATGATGTCTTTCTCCACGGACCAGTACCTTCTGATAACATGTCCAAAGTATGTAAGATGAATTCTCTTCATCCAGGCTTCTAAGGAGAATTCTCACTGTATTTCTTCAAATAATAAAAAAATAAAAGATTTGTTTTTATTCTTCTGGTAGCCTACAATATAGTCAATATTTTTCATCAACATCATAATTCAAAGTACCAATTCTTTTTCAGTCTTTCTGAGTCATTATCTAGCTTTCACGTGCATATGAAGTGGTAGAAAATACCATGGCTTGGGTCAGGTGCACCTTAGTCCTCAAATTCACACATTGCCTCTTTAACTTCAAAGATATCTCTTGCAGCAGATTTTCCCACTGCAATGTGTCTTTTGACTTCTTGACTTGCTGCTTCCACAGTTATTGATTTTGGATCCAAGTGCAATGAAATCCTTGTCAACTTCAACTATATTTTCCCCATTTATCATGACATTACTCACTGGTCCAGCTGTGAGGATGTTGGTTTTCTTTATGTTGGAGTATAATCCATACTGAAAGCTGTAGTATTTGATCTTCATCAGTAAATGCTTCAAGTCCTCTTCACTTTTAGCCAGCAAGGTTGTGTCCTCTGCATTATACAAGTTGTAAATGAGTCTTGCTCTGATCTTGATGTCACATTCTTCCTTGCATGGTCCAGTTTCTTGGACTATTTGTTCAGCATAGATTGAATAAGCACAGTGAAATGATACAGCCCTGATTCACAGATTTCCTGATTTTAAACCACACAATATCCTGTTTTTCTTTTTGAACAACTGCCTCTTGGTCTATGTATAGGTTTCTCAAGAGCACAATTAAGTGTTCTGAATTCCTATTGTTCACATTGTTATCCATAATTTGTTATGACCCACACTATTGAATGTCTTTGCATAGTCAATAAGACAGAGGCAAATATCTTTCTGATATTCTGTTTTCCGCCGGGATCCATCTAACATCAGGAGTGATGTTCCTCATTCCTCTTTTGAACCAGGCTTGAATCTCTGGCAGTTTCATCAAAGAAATGCTGCAGCTGCTTTTGACCTAGCTTCAGCAAAATTTTACTAGTATGTGATAATAATGATACTGTTCAATAATTTCTATATTCTATTGGTTTTCCTTTAAAATGGGCACAAATACAGATCTCTTCCAGTTGGTTGGCCAGGTAGCTGTCTACCAAATTTCTTGGCATAGATGAGTGAGCACCTCCAGTGCTGCAACCATTTTCTGAAACATCTCAATTGGTATTACGTCCATTCTCGGAGCCTTGCTTTCCACCAGTGCCTTCAGAGCAGCGGGGACCGCCCCCTTCAGCGTCACTGGTTTGTGCTCATATGCTGCCTCCTCCTGAAACCGTTGTGTACCAATCACCTTCTTTTTTCACAGTGATGCTGTGTATTCCTTCCATCTTCTTTTGGTGCCTCCTGCATCATTCCATATTTTCCCTGTAGAATCACTCAGTCTTACAACTCAAGGCTTGAATTTTTCTTCATTTCTTTCAGCTTGAGTATTGCTGAGAGTGTTCTTCCTGTTTGGTTTTATAACTCCAGCTCTTTGCACATTTCTCGAGCCACCCTTTGAAATATTCTGTTCAGCTCTTTTATTCCATTATTTCTTCCATTTGCTTTAGCTACTTACTCTACAGTCAAAAGCAAGTTTCAGAGTCTCTTCTAACATTCACTTTGGTCTTCTCTTTTTAATGACTGTTTGCTTTCTTACTGTATAACTTTCTTGATGTTACCCATAACTCACCTGGTCTTTGGTTATTAGTGTTCAGTGAGCCAAATGTATTCATCAATCATTAATATTCAAGTAATTAAAGCTATTCATCAATAAGGTTGCTGTGTGTTGGAATCGACTTTACAGCACTGGGATTTTTGGTTTTTGCTCATCTGTCTGTGTCATAATGTGGTGGCTTCCATGTTGCTGTAATACTGAAAGATATGTCCCCAGTATTTCAAGTATCATCAGGGGTCACCCACAGTAGACAGGTTTCAGCTGAGCTTCCAGACTAAAACAGCCTGGAAATAAAGACTGGGCATTCTATTTCTGAAAAGGAAGGGGCCAGTGAAAACCTCATGACTAAGAGCTGAATAGTGTCTGACACAGTGTTCAGAAAAGGGGTGCCTTACATTGGAAGTGCTGCCTCCTCAAAGGAGAGTCAACCTTAATGATGTGGATGGAGTCAAGCTTTGGGGACCTTCATTTGCAGATGTAGCAAAACTCAAAATAAGAAGAAACAGATGCAAACATAATTAGATTACCCAGGTAATAATCAAATGGTTTGTGATCCATCCTAAACCCTTGGCTTTCTCTTCTTTGGTGTCCATTTCTGAAATTTCACTCCTTATTGGTACATAAAACAGGGAGCACAGAGAAATGAGGCCTGGCAAAGAACTGATGTCTAAAAACAGACAATCTAGCTCACTCTGTAAAAAAGTTTAAAACGAGAGCTTGGACTTTCAGTAATTCCATTTACATGGCCTACTTGTTCTTGTTCCATCTAATGCATACCAAAGTTGACCAAAGATGAAAAACAGCTAAAGTAAGCTTCTGGTAGGAAAACCAAAAAGGAAATCCAAAAATTGTTAAGTATAGTTTTCTTTATTGGGTTAAAAAAAAGTCCAACTGAATAGTTCTACCCATATCATCCTTCTTAAATGATAAACTCTGAGATTAAAATCCTAAATATTTCCCAGCTAGAGACCATGCTGTACGTGTTCTGGCAAAATCAAATTCTCAACATAGGAGAAGGGAGCAGCATTTGGGGTACAAGATGCAGGAGAACCAGCTTTCTGGGCCGCCTCTTTGCTCCTTGCTGCTTGTATCGCTAGGACCAGGCAATTGCTTTTGTATGTCCTGCCTCCCCACTTGCTCCTGTTTCTCCTGGGGATAATAAGAGAAGAAACTGTGCCATGATCAGTGCCTGCCTGGCCTAGGCCCCATATATGCCTGCCTTTACTAAATGCAGTGAACCTGGTAGCTTAAATGAAAGTTACAGAATTTGACACAGCTGGTTATATAATTTGGCCATACTCTCCTAGTACACATATAACATTCTGCTGTCCTGTCCAGCCTTCTCTGCTTCTTCCCTGCAATGATTCTTGACTAGGAAAATGAGCCAGAGACCCTAAGTAGCTTTCACTGGGGCTAAGAGTATGTGTCAGCCAATTCTTAACTACTCTAGTCCTGAAGTTGTGACAGATGTTCCAAGAACTAGTGACAGTTGCTCTTTAATGTTTCTTTGACTATGTCATGCTGAGGCCTAATTCCTAGTAATGAAACCACTTTTCAGAAGCTCTACACTGCCTCCCAGATGATAAAAGTATCTTTTTGTTGAGGTAGAAAAGAACATTATTTTTTAAATATTCCCAATTCTCCAGTGAGACCAAGTGGAATTTCAACAAACTCTGAAATAACAAAAAAGAAAAAGAAAGAAAGAAAAGACTAAATTGTAACAAGTAAAAAAGTGTTTTCATCTAAAAGATAAAGTAGTTCAAACTGTTAAAAGTACTGGAACATAAATAGGCGCATTCTTTCAGCAATGACTGTACAGTGTTGGTGACACCATAGCATTAGAAAACTATCCCAGCTGAAGCTCTGTTATGCACATCAAACCACCAATAGCCATATCTATGTAAGCAGACCTCACAAATGGTTTCTTCAAATTTGTGAACATGTGAGTTCTTCATTTAAATCCCTGAGGGTTTTGTTCAGAGGTAATATAACTTTAATCCTGCTTCAAAAAATTCCTGATTTTATGACAAATTTAGGTAAACACAAAAGGAGTTTCATAATAAGGTATCTGCTCACTGGCTGTTTATTCTTAGTGTTGTTAGTGCTTCACCTTTATGAATAAACAAATTAAAAATTTTAAATGCAAAGCTATAGTCTTTAAATAATTGCTTTTTAAAAGATAGAGATGCTTCCACATATTTTCTCAATTAGGTAACTGACCTCAACTAGCTTAATAAGCTTGGTAGGTTAATTCCCAAGTTAGAAATGGGCAAAGCATGGTCTAGAGAGAGATTAATTTACATGCTGGGATCCAGAGCCTCTCAGGGAAAAACCAGGACCTGAATTAGTCTGTGGGGTCAGGTAACATGGTAAAGCTGAAGATATGAATTTGGGTCAAGCCACTCAAGCTTTGGAGCCCTGGTGGTGCAGTGGTTAAGCATTTGGCTGTTAACTAGAAGGTTGGTGGTTCAAGCTCATCAGCTGCTCTGCCAGGGAAAGATGTGGCAGCCTCCTTCCATGAAGATAAACCACAGACATTACCTTGGAGCTGATTCTGACTCATAGTCACCCTATGGGATAGAGTAGAACTGCCCCCTAGGGTTTCCAAGGCTATAATCTTTAAGGAAGCCGAGTGCCATATCTTCCTCTCATCGAGCAGTGGGTAGTTTTGAACTGCTGCCCTTGCAGTTAGCAGTTGAGCACTTACCAACTTATAGTCATATAGATTACAGCCTTGCATACCCTAAGGGAGCAGTTCTACTCTGTCCTATAACATTGCCACAAGTTGACAGGTACAGGTTTGTGTACTCAAGCAGTATAAGACAACTCTCATTTTGCTTGTTTGGAAATGATAAGATGGTTAAAGGCAAAATCAGATAGATGTATGAAAGCACTTTGTAGACTATAAAATATCAGACAAGCATAAATTGTTCTTCTAACTCAGATTAAGGGCTTTTTACTCAACTTTTCTTCCATTTTAAAAAAGCTTCTAATTACCACCTTAAATGATATTATGTTATTACCAATGCACTTCTCAAAAATGACATTGGTCTTTTTATTTCAAGGTATGCATTTATTTGAAAATACAATGCTCTGTTTATGCAATTAGCATTTTTGACACTAGGATAATTTCATTAAGATCTCACAGTTTGCAGAATGTACTTTAAATTCTTTCCACTTAAAAGATATGAAAGCAGGCAAAATAGATAAGTATCTTAGAGTGTGATTCATTCAGTAACACCCTAAGCCAAATTTGAAGGCATCTCCTGAGAGTAAAAGCTGGGCTGTGATGCTGCGATGCTGTGAAGGAGGAACCAGGGTGTGATTTGTGGGCAGAGCGTGAACTGGAATCAGCAAACTTCTAGGTTAGACAATGTGCAACAGGTTGCTTGATTTCTGTTTTAGGTGCTCATACATAAAGCTGAAGATATATAAAAGCCCCATGTGGTGAAGACAGTTGTTTGTTCATAAACATCCATGTCTCCTTTCCTTTCCTAAGTTGCCAGTAGGGAAGGGAAGGTGCAATTTCCAGTTAGGAACATTTTTCACATCTGCATTCAAGCAGGACCAGGAGTCTAATTCCTACCAACGAAGTAGAAGATGCAGAAGTTTTGTGGGTCACTTCTAAACCAGGGCTTTTTTTAAAGGAGTTCCTACTCTATTCCCTCTTCTTCCTACTGGTTGGATCCAGAAGGCACCAAAGCTCTAGGGAGGACCAAAGTTTGGAGACACCTGGGCCCCGCAGTTGCTGCGTGAGAAAAGCTGCCCAGTGACTAGGTATCCTGTGCTGGAGTATTTGGTAAGTGAAAACGAACTTCTGCTGTGCTAAGCTACACTCTAATCGAGGTCTTAGTTATTATAGCAGCCACTTTACAGAGAGGGGTAGACCTGATTTATAGAGCTATTACAAGGATCGATGATACACTTTCTTTAATCAGAAGTTTAAAAAGAAGGAAGGTAGGAAGAAAAGAAGTAAGAAGAAAGAAATTGTTACCTTTGTCACAATTGACTCCATAGAATCCAGGTGGGCAGATGCAGAAACCAGGAGTAACACAAAGCCCTCCATTCATACACCGCGGTGTGCACAGGGCTGACAGGGAGAAGGAAGCCTGGTTAAAGCCAGCAGCATCTGGATTGGGACCATTTTGGAAATGTCAATAACATAACACGTCTACATTTTCAAGTCTTCTAGTTGACTCTCATTCTTTTTTGGATCCAAGTTTTCTGTATTAAAAATGAATTTTTTTGCAGTACAAATCAGACCAGTTTTGACATTCACTGCAGCCAATTTCATAGAAAAGACTCTCTGAAGTACTCCATCTGAATGCCTTCTGTCCAGCCATTATTTTGACTAAAATGTGGGCTCCATAAAGCTATAAATATTGTCTCTCTGCCCTTTCTTTCATCTTCTAGTTTCAAAATAAATGCAAATGTGGTAATATTCTTATTTATTTAAAATGAAAAGTATCTTACTTTCTCTGGCCAAATAAGCTGTCTGTATTTAAGTATATGATGACTAATGCTCAGCTTCTTGTCTTTTTTTCATGTCAGTTAAAAGTAATTTTCTTGTCTCTGAAAAATAATTTCCCTGAAATGGATGTCTTACTGTATGAATGATTTTCACTGTTTTCTTTGCCGCATACTTCACAACTCAGTTATACTTACTAATTGTGAATCAAAGTACTTTTTACTAAAACCATATCCATAGCCACTGAGTCGATTCTGACTCACAGCAACCCTATAGGACAGAGCAGAACTGCTCCCATAGGGTTTCCAAGGAGCAGCTGGTAGATTTGAACTGCTGATCTTTTGATGAGCAGCCAAACTCTTAACTACTATGCCATTAGGGTAGAAAAGACAATTTCACACCAAAGACAGTTTTAGCTTTTTTCAAGTTAGTTTTAACATTTAGTTAGTAAAAATTTTAGCTCCAACTTAATGGAGGTAAAACCTTAAAATTTTCATAAGATTCTGCAAAAGTACAGTCTGCATGCTAGTGAACTTGGGGACAGGTGAAAAAGACCCTAAAGAGTGCAGACATTGTGCCAAAGCTTTCTTTCGCATCACCCTATATTAAACTATACGGAAAACTGCTTCTAAGCCTTCATAAAACTTCACGAATCAGTGTAATGTGACCAGAAATACAGTCTTCAAGGAATATGTTTAAAACATGCAAGCAGGCTCCATTTCACAAGCAGCTCTGCTGTCCCCATGTTCATCTGGAAGAACCCATGGGAAGCCAGATCTCTGTACCTTACCTTTCTCACAGTGAGGGCCATAGAATCCATCAGGACACTCGCAGACACGTCTTTCATTACAAAAGCCTCCATTTCGGCAGCCTCCTGGGCATTCAGCTTCACCAAAGAGAAACAAGACTTAAAGAGACAACTCTGGAGTCATATTTGATGAATTACAGCCAACACAAAGAGGTCAGTCTCTCTCCAGTACAATAGTTATATGGCTTATTTAACACAGATACCTCTGCCTGTCTCTGCTGAACACTCATTTCATCCCCTCTATGCTACTTGTCTGTAGGGTCTCTGTGAGTCAGAATCAACTCAGCGGCAATGGGTTTGGGTTTTGGCTTATACCACCTCTAGACAAACCCTGATGCCACAGTAGTTAAGCATGTGGCTGCTAACTCAGAGGTCCATGGTTCAAACCCACAGTCACAGAAGAAAGGTACAGCAGTTTGCTTCAAAATTTACAGCCTTTCTGAGAGCATGGCCCCCGGCCCTGATGCTGCCCGTTCCCATAAATTATAACAAAGGTCCACTCTTTGGACAGGAATGGAATGGACTTGGCAATGCAGAGTAACCATATGTTGGAAGCACTTTATGGTTCTATACATCTATAGGATATCATCTTGCTGACCTCTGGCTGGAGGAAGGGGAGTGGACGGAGAGGAGGGGAAAGGAGACTGTTGGGAGGATGAGACATGTATGGAGCAGAGAGGAATAGTGTGCAGTCACCGGACAGGGAGAGCAGTGGAAGCTGCATATAGGGGGGCATGTAAATTAACATGTGAATGTACATTTTTACTCAGTTATGTTAAATACTAAAAAAAAAAAAAAAAAATTTACAGCCTTCAAAACCCTATGAGGTAGTTCTACTCTGCCCTATAGGGTTCCTTTGGGTTGGAATTGACTGGTCAGCAATGATTTGTTTGTTGTTGCAGACCACTTGTAACCCACTGAACAGTCAAAGTAAGATTTTGCTTCCCTCAGTCCAACTTCCAACAGTAGAGGGCTCATTTAAGAAGAAACCAAAACCAAACCAAATCCACTGTGGTCGATTTTACCATTTCTAAAATTGTATGTGGGGGCAAAGTCAGCAAAATTCTGTCTTATATTGCTACTGAACCCTGTATTTACCAACCCCTCCTTCCAGAGGTGTGGTTACAATCATA
This sequence comes from Heterohyrax brucei, assembly GCA_028571685.1. Classification (NCBI taxonomy): domain Eukaryota; kingdom Metazoa; phylum Chordata; class Mammalia; order Hyracoidea; family Procaviidae; genus Heterohyrax; species Heterohyrax brucei. The sequence goes on from CM053142.1 coordinate 127,025,487, forward strand.
CAAGACATGTGAAGTATATATGTGTGTGTGTGTATATCTATATATATACACAAAGTATGTAAAATGTATAGATATCAACCTCCACAGTATGGGTAGTAAGTGGAAAAAATGAACTAAGCAGAAAAAAATATGAGGATATAGAACTTTGTAGAAACTCTGGAGAACTAAAAATCTCTTTTCTAGGGAGCAACAGAGTTAAACTGTGATCCTTTGCCTTCTCCCTGTGGTTGTACCCAGTATTCCTGATTCCCATCTGTTGTACACAGTTCTCAGGTCTCTGCTGTTCATTCATTCACGACTAATGTGTGCTGATACCCACCACGTGTAGGGTAGAGTTCTAGGTTTTGGAGGAGCAATAAACAAAGACAGTCTGTGGTCTAAGGGAGGTATGAGGAGCTCTCATGGAGGAGGCAGACACTAATCAAATAAATATGCAAATATATTCATGTTAAGTAAATTATAGCCAACACGAAATTGAAAAGACCATATAGAATCAACCTGCACAGTTCTATGTATATATCAGGCACATAGCAAATGTTTACTGAATGGATTAACTTTTAAATTGGTTGCTTTCTGGTGACATAAAGGGAGTATATTTTCTTTGTAGGATAAGTGATTTCTAAAAGTTCTAGAAAAGCTATCTGCACTGTGTGCTGTATCTAAGAGCAGGGGCAATCCTTTCTCTAGGACTTAGAAGTTCCACTTTCTATTTCCTCATGTTTAACAACAGTGTGAAGAGGACACTGGTTTAGTGCCATCCCCACTTCCAAAGGTTGTGCCTTTGCAGATGTATGTCTGGGCTGCAGGTTAATAAAATCAAAGCACTGACAGCAAACTCAGCTTTATAACCCACAATTCAGCACTCTGTATAAGTGTCTCTAATCCCAGTGTACTTGATGGGATTTGTACTTCTTGTTGTAACATAAAAATACAAGTTCAGAGATCGTTTTGGAGGTCTTACACTGATATCACCTTACTTTCTTCCCATAAAATATGTATTTTACACAAAAGGCTGTAGAATGGGCTTTATATGTGATTTAAAGACCTGCACTATGATGCTGCCTATGTGCCTGTGTGTTATTTTAGCTCTGTGGTGCTAGATCATAAGTGTGCTTGGATCAGGCTTGGTGGGAAGGCTGAAGGTAATAAAGGAGAACTGCCTTCATGCTTGAGTATGCATATAGTACCCTACAATATTGTATAAGCTCAAGAGTGGTGAAGTGAAGTGTTTGCTAACAAGATCCAGACTAACATACATATGAACTCCCATTCAGCTCTGTTTTAGGCTAGATCCAGGTCTGATATGATCCTCACTCAGATTTCATCACCAGTCATTGTGTGAACACTGTAAGGATCACGAGGACTGAAAACTTGCATTATCCCCTGTCCTGGGGAATACTGCTGAACTCCTAATTGTGTTTCCTGGTTGAGTTGATTGCCTTCTGTATGCTTTAGGTTAATTAAATCTCACTTGATTGACTCTTGAGAGTCCTTCAGTGGTACAAATGGTTAACATGTTTTGTTGCTACCCAAAGGCTGGAAGGTCACGTTCACCTAGAAGTGCCTCCAAAGAAAGGCTTGGCAATCTACTTCCAATAAATCAACCACTGAAAACTCCCTGGATCACAGTTCTACTCTGACACAAATGTGGTTGCCATGAGTCAGAATCCACTCAGTGGCAACTGGTTGTTGGTATGTTTGCCGTAGAGGCACCTCTCTTTGGCCTTTCCATCCATTTGAATCTCCTACTAACTTTGCCAACAATAGTGCTCATACCGGCAGCTAGTGACTCCGGTAACAGGGCTTCATTTAGTTATCACCGTATTATTTCCATGCCTTCACAAATGATGCGATGCAATCTCAAGAGTTTTAAGACTCTAAGAGTCTGAAGGATTCAAATCTTAGTTCATTTCTGGTTTGTTTGCTTGTTTTTTAGAGAGGGATGAGCAGAAGAAGGGAGATGGAAAGGATCATTTGGTTATAGTTATTAGCTTTAACAGCTAGAGATTCAAAGTTTAAATATTTTTTTAATTTTTATTTATTTATTTAATATGACTGAGTGAAAATGTACATTCACGTATAAATTTACATGCCCACCTATATGCCGCTTCCACTGCTCTCCCTGCCCGGTGACAGCACACTATTCCTCTCTGCTCCATACATGTCTCATCCTCCCAACAGTCTCCTTTCTCCTCCTCTCCACCCACTCTCCATCCTCCAGCCATAAGTCAGCAGGATGATATCCTATAGACGTATAGAACCATAAAGTGCATAATATTTGTGTTAATGAATCAGGACTCACACTAAAAGGAACTTCTAAATCCTTATAATTTTTTTACTGGATAATGGGAAACAGTATAATTTAATTGCCCAGAACTTATATTGACCTGGTTCAAATCTCAGCTTTTCTGCTTAACTAGCTGTGTGAGCCTTCAACAAGTTATTTCATCTCATCTGTAAACTGGAGTTATTCACAGTAGCATGTAACTTTTAGGATTGCTAAAAGATTAAATGAGATAATGCATGTAAAGAATGTTTGATGGTGTATAGCAAAAAGAAAATACTCAACTGCATTGTTGTTAGGTCTTGTCGTTTTGGTTCTGACTCATAGCCACCCCATGCACAACAGAATGAAACACTGCCAGGTTTTGTGCCACATCCACAATTGTTTTTATGCTTAAGCCCATTGTTGCAGCCACTGTGTCAGTCCATCTGGTTGAAGGTCTTCCTCTTTTTCACTCACCCTCAACTTTACCAAGCAACTGTGTTAACTAATTGTATTAACTATTACTAAGTCAGCAAGAATCATAGACTTGATTGGAAATCACGGCATTTCACTTAGGGAAGGTTGATAGAAGGGATTGGATAATATTATTCAGCAGAGATGTATTGAGTTCTTACCACGCATCAGCCACCATTCTACGGGAATGTTACGTAAGAAGCTATGAACAAGAAGGGCAAAAGGGTGCTATTTCTTTTAAATGATCTGATTCATGGATCACAGATAAAAATAAAACATTAGGGAAAAAGTAAGTAAGTAACTACAGTTGCCTGGGCTATCTGAAAAACATGTGACACACAGAATATCCGAGGTCACCTTGCCCAAATCACACCTGAAAGTCCCATGAGTCTTCTCCTGGACCACCATCAATGATTACCTTGCTGACACGTTTTAAAGAAGATAGCATTCTGAGGTGTCTGAAGGATGGTGTTGCCTTCAGAATTCATTACAATCACATTCACTTCAAATGCCGCCACGCCGTCTTGTTTTCCAAGACATGGGAAACCAACTTGAACGACTGAGAGAAAAAGAGAAAGTACAGAGAATCAATTCACCTACTTGATTTCAGTTTTAAAGAAACCCTGAGAAGAGAGTTAAAGAACAAAGCGGAAGTGTGTATATTTCATTGACATTCTTTAACCTCCACTGGAATTGGGACTGTATTTTGATCTGGTATTCTCCTAAAAACCTTGAACATCACGCTGTGTGGAGAAAGAATAAATGACTCTCATTACTTTGTAACCATTAATAAAGAATTAAGGAGCATTGGTGGCACAATGGTTAAGTGCTCAGCTGCTAACTGAAAGGTCAGTGATTCAAACCCTCCAACAACTCCACGGAAGAAAGACCTGGTGATCGGCTCCTGTAAAGACTATAGCCTAGAAAACTCTGTGGGAAAGTTCTACTCCATCCTATAGTCACCGTGAGTCAGAACTGACTTGATATCACACAACAATACAGAATTGGAAATATTTTGCTCACAGGCTAGACTTACAAAATCTCAAGTAAATGCTTTTCTCTGAAAATTATAAGTGCAAATAGGCAGCATCGACTGATGAATTAGTGAAAGAAACTTTGTGGGCATCTTTATCAGTTTTCATAAAATCCAAAAAGAACTAAAAACAGTTTTTTCATAATCCATTGTTTTAGTCATCTAGTACCATCATAATGAAAACAACACAAGTGGATGGCTTTAATAAAAATAAATTGTATTCTGTAATAGTACAGTACGTGACATGTCTAAATTCAGGGCATAAGCTCCAGGGAAGTCCTACTCTGTTGGCTCTGGAGGCAGGTCCCTTGTTTTCAGTCTTCCTCTGGACTGGGAGGTTCTAAGGCACAGGGACCCTGGGTCCTTTCCAAAAGACATGCTCTGCTTCCAGAATTGCTTCCTGGTGTGTGAGGACCCCAACTCTCTGTTTACTTCCTTTTCCTTTGTATCCCAAGAGACTACCTCAAGTCTCACACATTGAGCCCTTCCTAGCCAACACAACTACTGACAGTCTTCCCTCATTAACATCACAAAACCCAACCAAACCAAACCGACTGCCCATGAGTTGGTCCAACTCATAGGGACCCTAGAGGTCAGAGTAGAACTGTCCCATCGAGTTTCCAAGGAGTGCCTGGTAGATTTGAACTGCTGACCTTTTGGTTAGTAGTTGTAGCACTTAACCCACTATGCCACCAGGGTTTCCTCATTAACATCATAGACAGAAGATTTAAACAACATATATGTAAACCCTGGTGACATAGTGGTTAAGTGCTACAGCTGCTAACCAAAACATCAGCAGTTGAAATCTGCCAGGTGCTCCTCGGAAACTATAGGGGAGTTCTACTCTGTCCTGTAGGGTTGTTAGGAGTCTGCATCGACTCTATGACTCTGGGTTTCGATTTTTGGTTATAAGAACATCACACAGTACAAGGAATCATGGCCTAGCCAATTTGCTACACATAGTTTTGTGGGCACAATTCAATCCACGACACCCATTAAATAAAGCCTTACTGGCAACACCTCATTAGTGAGTTCATTTTACCCTGTGTGCTTCAAAGCAACAAAATAACTTCTTTGAAAACATTTTACAACGCAGACTAGATGTCAGCCATTGAACTGCATTAGGCAAAGTTTTTACAGTCTATTTGTTAATATGAAGTGTTCGTATCTTGGAGATTTATAAGAGTGTTTGAGATTTAAATGTTGACAACAAAACCACTAAGCAGAGAGTGGGGACTAAAGACACTGCTGTACAGAGTGAGGAGGTCACCAAGCAGGAAATACTCACAAGTGACTGGGGGTAAAGGGATAAGTCGGATGTGAATATTGGCTGAGAAACTGATTATGTAAATTGCCAAGATCCACTGGGTTATCATAACATACCTACTGGGAAATACTGATCTTGTTGACAAAACAACACTCTAGTTCTTCCTTACAAGAAGATATTTTGCTTCATTTTGTTTCTGTATAGGCAGGTTATTATTAATGCTGAGCTTGGGCAAACCATATCAAGCCAAGACAAAATCTGTCCTTCCAGGGTATTCAGAAAGCCGCTTCCCTAGATTTAAAAAAAAAAAAGGAGTAAGCTAGAAATCAATCTAACTTTTTTCTAAGACACTGCACACAAGCCCATCATGCAATTTTCTTAATATTCTGGCAACTAAAAACCCTTCTCAAGACTTTGGGATTGTCACTGTTGACTGTTGTGCCACTTCCACATCTTGAATCTTCAGAATTGAGCAGTGTAAACTATTTATTAAATAATGGAAAAGGAAAAGAAAAAATACTTTAACAGGAAAAACAAAACACAAATGAGCAAGTGAAAAAGATAATCAAAATTGTGTCTGAAGTTCCAAAGTGAAACTGTTAATGTTCAGAGCCTTGATGGGGCAGTTCTTCTCTGTCCTATAGGATCACCTATGAGTCAGAATTGAGTTGACTGCAGTGGATTTGATTTTTGGGGTTTTATATATAAAAACACCAATTTAAAAAACAGAGACAAATCTACTCATAGAGATTTTTATTTCAGAAGGAAGCAAAGGACTTGACATGCATTTTAAAAAATATCCTTATCTCTTAGAGTACATTTAGCCCTTGATGAGTTATAAAATCCCATTTACTCTACTTTTGAATCTTCTGCACGACGTGTGAGAACCGTAGCTGCTGAGGGACGCATACTGCAGGAACCTGACAGGGTACTTCAAGACGAAACTTTCAGCTGTTTCCAGATGCCTTCATCCCAGCTTTATTATTTTCTAGGAGTAACTGGGTTAAGCTCCTTACTCAGCCTCCGCTTTGCAGCCTACCTTATCCTTTTTAAAAAGCCCTTCTGTTTTATTTTAGCATTCAGAATCTTGGTGTGGAACAGAAGATGACTGTAAGTTAATGCCCCTTCATTTCTGTTTATTTGCACTGTAAAATTTCAAAATATGTCATCAATGTTAGACATCCAAAATAATAATACAATGCGGAAAATTTGATTAGGGAGAGTTATTGGTTCTCACCTATCATGGATTGAACTGTGTCTCCCCTGTCCCCCAAATGTGTGTAACAATTTGGCTGAGCCACGATTCCCAGTATTGTGTAGTTGCCCTCCATATTTGATTTTCCTATACTGCAAATCCTAATCTTTGCCTGTGATTAACAGATTGGATTACGTTAAAGAAGATTAGGGTGAGACTGCAACACGTTTACTAAGGGAGTTTCCCTGGAGTGTGGACTGTACCGCCTTTTATCCTATAAGAGATAAAAAGAGAGGGATGCAAATTGGGAACCTCATATCATCAAGAAAACAGTACCAAGAGCAAAATGCATCCTTCAAACCTGAGTTTCCTGCATCAAGATGCTCTCAGACCAAAAAAAGACTCCATAGCCAACAGAAAGAGACTGAGTTTCCCCAGAGTCACCACCCTGAATTTGGACTTCCAGCCTACTGGACTATATAAGCATAAACTTTACTTTATTAAAGCCATCCACTTGTGGTATTTTTGTTAGAGTAGTACCAGATGACTAAGACATCACCCTGTTTACATCAGTCTGTTTACAAATTGGGTTGAATTATGACTATGTGCCCACATGCTTCTGTCTTCAGTGGATGACAACAGAGGATCTGGACTGCTGCATGCATACATAAAAGTGTGTGATGTGCTAACACGACTGCTAAGTCAGTAAAAGTAAAGACAAGCTCAGAGTCCACTGGTCTTGTGGTGATGCTAAAAAGTATGGCTCCATACAATCCAAAGGAATAAAACAAAAACACAGAATCCAATAGTATGTTCAATAAGGAAAACACATTATAAATAATTTTCTTAAGAGTTTTAAAAAATGAACCTGTCCCTTTAAAGGGCTAAACACAAATCTGTGTAAAAATACAAATTGTTCATCTGTCCCATGACTATTTGTTGAAGGCTCATCTTGTACCTGACACTATTCCAAACAATGGGAATACTTCAGCTTAAAAAAGATAAAAGCCCATGCCCTCTTGGTACTTACATTTTTTAGTTGTTTATTTTGAAGATATTTTATGATAGCTAGTGAAATATTACAACCATTTAAAAAATCTAGAAAAATAAAGTGAAAATTGACACAGTTTAAAGCTATCGTGGTTTGATGGATTGCTTTTATATGGCCTTTGTAGCCACAGTCTTATAACTCTTACCAAATGATTGGGTGGGACTATGAAAATAAGGTTCTTGTGACCACCCAAGGAGACTGGACAGCTTGCTAATAATGCAAATAAGGTGCATAGCACATTGTTGGGGCATAGCCATGCAAATAAGGTGTATATTACCTTATTGAGAGGATTGGTTATTTTTGCCATCTAGTAGACTTAAAAGAGAGCCAATCGCAGAGCATAGGCAATCTCACTACCACAAAGAAAGAACACCCAGGAGCAGAGTGCATCCTTTGAACCTGGGGATCCTGTGTTGAGAACCTCTGAGACTCAGAAGACACACAGCTGTAACGTAACACTGGACATGGCACATGGCAGCATGAAGCAGCTTCAAGTGAAGCAGAGAACCAGCAGCAGGAGAGACAGGAGATTAGCAGGAGATGATACAATGGGCTTCCCAGCCCACTAATTAAGAGAGCTGAGCATCTTTGGGCAGTCTTACTGGTGGAGTGGGGTGCCTCTGAGCAATTGGCAATGCTAGGCTTGCTGATCCATGGAGCCAGAGAGCTTTGTACCTTCAGGCCAACGCTTACTGGCAGAGTAGGTTATCTCTGGGTACTTACTGGTAGAAATAAAGAGCTTTTAATAGCTGTGCAAACAGGATAAAGGCCAGGACAGCCCAAGAGGCATGAAGGTCGAGGAGCTGATAGGCCAAAGACCAAAGAGAAGCCTCCCCATGAACACGGCTGAGAAGCTGTCCTGAAAAACTATATCCTGAGACATTCTAAATCCTGAATTGTAACCTATTGTGGTGGCCCAGAGCTGTCATGTTGCTTCCAACTCGTAGCAACCCTATATACAACAAAAGGAGATACAGCCTGGCCTTGTGCCATCCTCCCAATCCCTGTTATGCTTGAGCCCATGTTGTAGCCACTGTGTCAATCTATCTCATTAAGGACTTCCTCTTCGCTGCTGATGCTTTACTTTTACAAGCACGATGTCCTTCTTCAGGGACTGATCTTTCCTAATAATAAGTCCAAAGTATGTGAGACATAGTCTTACCATCCTTGCTTCTCACCTGTTGCTTCTCTAAAAAAAATCCCATAATTGTGAACATTGTCTGTGAGCTCCATGTGTCTACTGCAATGAATTATCAAACTCAGAAGAGAAGAGTGTGGTAGGAAAGACAGCAGGTATCAGAATTGATAAAAAGTTTGGAGAGAGGCGGTATGTCTGACCTCTGCTTCACAGGGATTAGCCACAGGCTGATGATCTTAGTTGTCCCCCCTTGTGAAGCTGGATGAAGCAGTCAGACAACGAAGTTGCCACCATGCCGTTTTTACAGCTACAGACTTATATACGAATTGGAAGTTGTCGCAGTGTTTATTTCTAATCTGGACTTTCCTAATCTATCTACCTCCAATTTGACTATCTATATTTAAATTCAAAACAGGAACATAAATGCCCTCTGGGAATAAAGTCTAATGCCTTAACAAAAACCAGGTAGAAAATTTCACTTACTATGACAGGTTGATTTGGGCTTGGTTGGATTTTGTCCCCCCCGCAAAAAATATGTTGAGGTCCTTCCTCAGTACCTGAGAATGTGGCCTAGTTGGAAATGGGTCTTGGTAGATGTAATCAAGTTAGGATGAGGTCACCCTGGACGAGGATGGATTCTAATCCAACATGACTAGTGTCTTGATTTAAAAAAAGGAAAAAAAGACACAGAGAGATACACAGGATGGAATCCACTCAACAATAGAGGCAGAGATTGGAGGAATGCCTCCATAAGCCAAGCAACACTAGGCACTGCTGACAACACCAGAAGAAGCCAAGAGAAAGGGAGGGAACAGACTGTGCCACAGAGCCTGCAGAGAGAGCCTGTTTTACCAGCACCTTGGTTTGGGAATTAACAACCTCAAGGGAATAAATTTTTCTTGTTTTAAGCTACCCAGATTGTGCTAATTTGTTACAGTAACCCTAGGGATAGAATTTAGGAGTTTAGTTAGACTTCCTAGGTATCAATATCCTTCTTGGACCATAAGACTAATACTAATACCATTAGAAGAACTTTTAGGATATTCATGTGAAAAATTCTTTTTTTAAAGAAGTTTGTAGTATAATGTTGTAATTCACCATCAAATCAATCTTTCTTCAAAAAAAATATTACCAAAGTACTTCGCACAACAGCCAAGTTGTACCCAATTGTGTCAAGTGCAGGAGATAAGAGAGAACCTATCTTTTAAAACTTTGAATAGAAAAACTACAACTAATCTTGGCAGATAACTAAAGGTGTAGTATCTTCAACTAGTAAACCAACAGAGAAGACATCTCTAATAATTATATTATGAATCTACAATTGTATCACAACTAATGATAGTGTTAATATGAAATATTTTTCTTTTCCCTTTCCCTTTTCAATATCTAACACCCTCAATGTTTAAAATTTTGTTACAGCATTAATATAGAATAACTCCCAACTGAAAAATTCATCAAGTTAAAAATGAACACATTAAAATCCTCTAGTTTATGTAAAAAAAAAGAATTTTACATACATGTATCCATTTGTTTCAGAAACCCTGGTGGCATAGTTGTTAAGTGCTATGGCTGCTAACCAAAGGGCCTGCAATTTGAATCAACCAGACACTTCTTGGAAACACTGTGGGGCAGTTCTACTCCATCCTGTAGGGTTGCTATGAGTTGGAATTCACTTGACAGCAACAGGTTTAAAGATATCTATCTGTTTTGGAATAGGAGTCATATAAGTTCACTAATGATCTGGACTCTACTACAGAATCATTTGAAAAGAACTAGGAAATAAACACAAGGTAAGTGTAGAAGAGGAAGATCCTCAACAAGATGGACTGACATAGTGGCTGCAACAATGTGCAGGACCCAGCTGTGTTTCATTGGTTGTTCTTAGGGTTGCTGTGAGTAGGAACTGACTCAACAGCACCTAACAACAGGAAATAAACATTTAGAAGTTAGGAGGTATATAACTTTTACAAGCATAAATGAGTTATGTTTAATATCAGAATAGAATTTAATAATGTGTGTAAATTACACTAATTATGCTTGCCTATTAGTCAATTGCAATACATGAAATGGAAATCTAATGTCCTCTTGTACGAACTCTTCTTACCACTTTATTTGCCTATCTCAGTTTTATCCTTAAGGCCACTGAGGTAATAAGAACAGTAGTTTCACACCTTTTTAAAGTTTTCAAAAAGTGTTTGCATCTATTTCTGTATTACTAGAACTCTGATCTCAGTCTCATCTCTGGAAGTGGCCTCTCTCAGTTCTACAGACATGTGATGCACGTTCCCAGGGCCCTGACTCAGCACACGCACCCTGCTAATCTTTATACTGTTTTCTGTCTGGTGGCCTCCCACTCACCTTTCAAAGTTACAGTTACATGGCATGCACTCAGTGGCCTTCCCTACTTCCCCCTTCCTAAATCATTTCACTTACATATTTTGCAAACACCATATATATGATTTCACTTATTATAATGGTTTAATTATGGATCTGCATCTTTTGCTAATGACAAGATTTGCAAAGGCAAGATCTTTATCTAATTTATTTGTGTACTGCCAGCACCCAGCACACTATCTGTCACAAGTTTGTTTCCTACTTGCTATGGAGTCAATTATGACTTCTGGTGACCCTGTGGTATCAGGGTAGAAGTGCGCTCCATAGCTTTTTGTGGCTGATTTTTCCAGAAGTTGACTGCCAGGCCTTTCTTCTGAGGTGCCTCTGGGTGGATTCAAACTGCTAACCTTTTGGTGAGCAGCCAAGCACTAGACACTTCCATTAATCTGCGAGATGCAAAAATACACACTATGGGAGACACACCTATATGCCCTTACACACATAGACATGTACCTGCACACATACACAGAGACAGCTGGAGGCATAGAGTACAGCCAAAATATTAGCAACATGCACTCAGAAACACACATGCACAGAGAAAGAGATGTCAAAAGCAGAGAAAGACTCTCTACTTCCAAGGAATAATAGGAATGTGAAAAGTCATATTGTTCACTTAGAACAATAAGCATGTGAGTAGAGAGCCACTTTGACCCAAAACTAAATGGAATTAAGACAGACAAGAACTCTAACGCAGTCTATTCTGAATAGTCTAAACCAAGGTGAATGCAAACAACTCAGGAAAACTGAAGAGAACAGAACTTAGCTCACATGGCATTCAAGCACACACCACTGTACAGCTGATTGATTCTCTTACATATTCTGATTGAATAGCACCTCCATCATGAGAAGGGCATCGTGTCATACAACCTCAGCCTCTGGCCATACAGAGGCTGACCAAACAGCCAAAGAATCCATCATGAGAAGGGCATCGTGTCATACAACCTCAGCCTCTGGCCATACAGAGGCTGACCAAACAGCCAAAGAAGAGCTGAGAAAGGAGGATGAGGGCTCATTCTCAACACCTGATGATTATAACCTGTTACAGGATTATTAACACAACATGTATATCCCTCAATGCTCCTAGCTGAGCTGACAGCCATTTATTTCCTCAGTAAATGTAGTAAGAGCCCTATTCTGAACTGCACACTCTCAGTACTAGGGTAGCAAGAAGAAGATGGTCCTCTAGTATCAGCCCCCCTGGTGGTGCAGTGGTTAAGGGCTACCATGAACTGTGGCTGCTAACCAAAAGGTTGGGAGTTCAAATCCAGCAGCTGCTCCTTGAAAACCTCATGCAGTTCTCTGCCCTATAGAGTTGCTATGAGTCTGACTCAATGCAACGGATTTGGTTTGTTGTTTTAGAATTTCTAGACATGAAATTCTTGAAAGTCATAGTTGAGAAACCCCACTGCTCTGTTGGTTTCATGGTATGACAAAGTATTCAAAGAGACAAAACCTCTCTTTTATAGAAAACAGTATTTTTTTGTTATGCAACTCAGTAACTTTACTGAAACCACCCTGCAGTTTGTATTTCCTGTTTTTGCTCTCTTCAGATGCCAGAAGGCAGGCACTTCGTAACTATTAAAGATCAAGGGTTTTTGGTGGTGTTTTTCTTTTTTCCGTGCAATGTTTAGGATCATAGGAGTCTGTGGGATAAAACAATGACTTAGCAGCTTGGAGGTATAAAGCAGCTCAGCAGAATAATGAAAGTTACCTGGATGCTGAGGAGCAGAGACACACTGATTTGGTTCCTTTTTTTTTTATTACGAGTGAGTGAAAATGTACACTCCCATATACATTTGCATGCCCACCTATATGCAGCTTTCACTGCTTTCCCTGTCCAGCGTGATTTGGTTACTTTTTAATAATTCAAGGTACTTTCACGTGTTCCTGCTACGGGGACTGGGCTATTGAGACAAATGAGTAACTGCCCTGTGAAGTGCTAACATGCCCACAAGCTTCTTGCACTGCATTTCTGCAGAGAAACCTTACATCTGCCTCCAAAAAGCTGTGTACATGAGAGTCAGGCTGTACATGAAATGTATATGCCCAAGTGTGTCTGTGCATGCTTTACCGTGTCCCAGGAAAAGGCTTCTTTTTAACCACCATCCACTTTTTCCTCTAAATTTCACTATTTGTAAAGATATTGTAAAAATATGGTAAAATATTACAAAATGATGTTTTACCTAAAAATGACTAATTAAAAGTATCCTATCATTTGTTCAACATCTCATTGTTTCAATACTTTAAAAAGTAGAATTTCAGTAGTATTCAATAAAAATAGAACAGAAGCCACAAAATGTGAGTGAAGCAGGAAGACTTAAGATATAAACATTACATTAGAAATCTAAAACTCCAAGCTTCATTGGAAACCAAGCAGGTCTAATTAAGTAATTGACTGAACAGATATATTTTAAGTGAGATGACATGAATTTATATTCCTTCAATAAACAGAAAAAGACAAAGGAAAAAATTCAAAGATATAAAATAGAGGTAGGTTATTGCTGATCCCTAATCATTTCTAAAACTGACGATATATGAGTATTTCACAAGCTGAGAAGTTCTAAACAAGTCTTAGGTACTGTCATTTTCTTAGCAAAGAATGGGAATTTTATGTTTTCATTTTTTATTGTGTTTTGAGTGACAGTTTGTAATTCCACTCAGTTTCTCATACAAAGTCTTACAAACGCTTTGTTATGTGACCCTAGCTACTCTCCTCACAATGACAGCACACTCCTCAACTCCGCCCTGCTGTTCCTGTGTCCATTCAGTCAGCTCCTGTCCCCTTCTGTCTTCTCTTCTCACCTGCAGACAAGAGCTGCCCAATTAGTCTCCTGTGTCTACTTAATCCAAGAAGCACACACTTCACTGGTAGCATTTTATGTCTCAGAGAACAGTTCAGTCTTCGTCTGAAGAGCTGGCTTCTGGAATGATTTCAGTTCTAGGCTAGCAGAGAGTGTAGGGGCCATGTCTTCCAGGGACCCTCCAGGCAGTTAGATAATCAAGTCTGGTCTTTTTACTAGAGTTTGAGTTTTGCGGCCTACACATCACCTGCTCCATCAGGGACTCTTTGCTGAGATCACTGTAAGGGCAGTCATTGGTGGTAGCTGGGCACCATCTAGTTCTTCCAGTCTCATGTTAATATAGTCGCTGGTTTATGTGGCCCTATCTGTCTCTTGGGTTCACATTTTCCTCACTGCCTTTGATGTTCTTCATGGTTTTTTGCTACAGGCGGGTTGACACCAACTGAAGCTTCTTAGGTAGCAGCTTGCTAGCTTTTGAGACACCAGATGTCACTCACCAAAGTGGGATGCAGAACATATTCTTGATACACTTTGTTATGACTATTGACCTAGATGTTCCCTGAAACCATGATTCCCAGACTCTTGTCACTGCTATTCTGCCCCTGAAATATTTGTATTTTGAAAGTTTCCTAGCTTTTGGTTTAGTCTAGTTGTGCTGACTTCTCCTTTACTGTGTGTTATCCCTCCCTTCACCTAAAATAATTCTTATCTATTATCAAATTAGTGAATACTCCTTTCCTTCCCACAATTGTAACCGTCAAAGACTGTTTTCTTCAGTGTTTACACCTTTTCTTGAGACCTTATAATAGTAGTCTTATACAATGTTTACTCTTTTGCAATGGACTAATTTCATTCAACATAATGCCTTCTAGATTCCTCCATGCTGTGAGATGTTTCCCAAATTTATCACTGTTCTTTATGATTGTATAATATTCCATTGTATGAATATACCATAGTTTCTTTATTTACTCATTCATTGTTGGGCACCTAGGTTGATTCCATCTTTTTGTTTTTGTGGATAGCTGCAAAGAACATTGGTGTGCATGTATCTATTTGTGTATCAGTGCTTATTTCTCTGGGATATATTCCAAGAAGTGGGATTGATGAATTGTATGGTATATCTATTTCTAGCTTTTTAAGAAAGCATCAAATTGATTTCCAAAGTGGTTGTACCATTTTACATTCCTTCCAGCAGCAGTGTGTAAGTGTTCTAGTCTCTCCATAGCCTCTACAGCGCTTATTATTTTGTTTTCCTTGGATTAATGCCAGCCTTGTTGGAGAGAGATGGTATCTCATTTACTTTTGATTTGGATTTCTCTAATGGCTAATGATCGTGAGTATTTTCTCATGTATCTGTTAGCCACCTGAATGTTTTCTCTGTTCATGTCCTTTGACTAGTTTTTAATTGTGTTGTCTTTTTGTTGATCAGGTTTTGCATCATCTTGTAAATTTTAGAGTTTAGATGCTGAATGGAATTGCTGTAGCCATTTTTTTTCCCCAGACTATAAGTTGTCTTTTTACTCTGTGGTGTAGTCTTTGGATGAGCACAGCATTTGATTTTTAGGAGTTCCCAGTCATCTATGTTCTCTTCTGGTGTTAATGCATTTTTAGTAATATTTTATAGTCTGTTTATGCCATTTATGAGGGATCCCAGTGTTGTCCTTATTTTTGTCTCCATAATATATATAATTTTAGGTTTTATATTTAGGTTTTTGATCTATTTTGAGTCAGTTTTTGCACATAGTAAGAGATATGGGTCTTGTTTCTTTCTTTCTTTCTTTTTTTTGCAGAGTAGATGTCCAGTTACACAACACCATTTGTTAAAGAGACTGTCTTTTCCCCAATTTATGGACTTTGGACCTTTGTCAAATATCAGTTGCTCATAGGTAGATGATTTTATGTCTGAATTCTCCATTCTGTTCCATTGATCTATGTATCTGTTGTTGTACCAGTATCAGGCTATTTGGAATACTGTGGGAGTGTAATACTTTCTAAAGTCAGGTATTGTGAGGCCTCTCATTTTATTTCTCTTACTCAGTAATGCTTTACTTATCTGCAGCTTCTTCCCTGAAAGGAAATTTTTATAGGAAACAATTTTCCAGTAAGGAACATCGTTGTAAAATGGCAGCAGACTAAGCAAGGGCTGTATTTTAAACACTTAGTGACTGGAATGTACTTTTTGTTGTCTCCATGACAGAGTCAAGTCCTGGGATCTCAAGGGAGTGCTGGAATCAAGCATCTCCAGAACCTCACTCCTTCATAGGGGCTTCCTAGAGCTCAAAATCATCTAGATCAGAAGTAAATCATCTAGCATGGCTGCTGGCTGCTCCTATAGCACTAAGATGACCCAAGAAGAATCAAAATTAATACTGTTCTTGTCTGCATCTATGTTGGTAATTATACCAGGAAACTAGAGAAACCTTGTGGTTATATGGTCCCCAATTCTTACAATCCTGGGAAATGACATCAAAGATCCATTGGTAGTGGTAGGTAACTGCCAGAAATGGCCTTTTTTAAGTGTTAGATTTCCCAATTGCTTTACAGACTTAAATTAGTTCTTGATAGGACCTTCCTGTGTCATCTGACAAAATTATTCTAGCATTTTTCTAGAAGAATAAGATTAAAATTATTTAAGAGGCAAAATTTTCCAACCAACTGTTTTAAAATATTAGAAACATAAAAATATTGCATAGTAGAACAAATAGTAAGTTCTGAAACAAACTTCTTTGTAGAAAAACTTAATGTGAGATAAAACACATATTTTGAATCAATGAGAAAGGAGAATGAACCCAACCTATCACATCAGAAAAACTGACGACTTGGAAAAACAATTCAGGTTAGGACTCCACCTCATAGGACTGCCAAAATAAACTTTCAAAGAATACTAAAATCATGTATAAGTTGTCACTTAACTGTTCTCTGGAATAGGAAGAAATTTCCAAATGTAAAAGTAAAATAGAAAAAAAATCACAAAAAGAAAAGACAGGTTTGCCCATATAGATTCTGACTCATAGCAACCCTATAGCACAGAGTAGAACTACCCCATATGGTTTTCAAGGAGCAACTGGTGGATTTGAACTGTCAACCTTTTGGTTGTCAGTCAAACACTCAACCACTGTGCCATCAGGCCCTATTATGTACTATATGTATGTACACATATAAATGGTAAACTGAAAAAATATAGTAATATAGGGTAGATATACTTAATACAGACAGCTTTGAAAATCAATAGGAAGAACACTATAATATTAATATAAAAATGAATACAAGACATAGACACTTTACACTGGCTAATAGATATAAGAAAATAATGTCCTGCCTGAGACTTTTAAAAATTCTGCTTTTCACTTTTTAAATAAGCAAAGTAGTTAATGTGATTAATATCTTATGATGATGAGGTTACAATGAGTCAAACTATTCTCTCACACTGCTAGCCAAAGTACAAACTGGTGCAATCTCTGTGGACAATAATTTGGCATTTTGGTAATTTTTTCTAAGAACCTTTAAAGTATTCACAGTTTCTCCATTGACACAATAATTCCACTTCAAAGAATTTACCTTAACAAAATGAGATGAGGACAAAGATTTTGGCACACACAATAATCCAACAAGTAATTTTCTGAGTCTCTGCTCTGTGCTGGACTTCTGTTGGGAGTCATGAGAATAAGTCAAATATGGCTCTTGCTGGGGGAGAATTAACCAGTAAGCAAGGTGCCCATGGACTTAACTGTCTTTACTTACTAATCTGTAGTGCACAATTTCACATGGGTTTTTCCACGTCTTTGCTTACTGGGTTATTTGTCCTTGGCCCCCACCGTTACGGAGATTACTATCTATTCGCTTTAAAAAGATGCTAATTGTGTGTTATTTCAAGTACGCAGACTCTGAAAACAACCTAAGTAACAATAGTAAGGATGAGTAAATAAATTATTGTATATTCAATAAAGTCATTAAAAATTACTTTTGAAAGCATCCATAAAGACATGGGAAAACACCGATGTTAAAATCCTAAAAGCAAAAATTAAGTCACGATGCAAAGTGAAACATACAATGTTATCCCAATTATTTAAAAATATATATTCATTTTAAAAAGACTAAAAGGAAACAGATGAACATGTTAGCACAGGTAATCTTTGTGCATTTTTCTAAAGGTCAGAAAACCTGGGCCTTAGTCTTGGTACCACTGCTAACTATTAATGTGTGACTTTGAGCAAGTTAGTTAGTTAGTTAAATCTCCAAATACTTAAATTAGCCAGTGTGTACGTATTTTGTCAGGTGAGAAGCTCTAAACAAATATCAGGTACTACTATTTCCTTAGAAATGAAGAGTGGTTAGATCTGAAAGGATGAATCCCTTTCTTCTACTTTTCCATGTGTTTTCACTCCTTCAAATTCCTATTCAGTACAGGGCTCATTTGGGGAAACTTTTTCTTTTCCCATTTGCCCCAGTCACTTATTTTGTATCTTTGCCGCATTATGTGCATTAAGTCAATCGACACTTATTTGCCAGAGAGGTATTACTTAACATAACTTTTTTTTGAGTTATGGAATCATTTACAAACTGAGTGTGGGCTGGGACCATCTTGAGTTTTTAGGAAATTATAAAACTACCATTTCTTCACCCTAGTCATAATCTTTTGCCCTAAAGGATGTATAGATGTGTCAACTGGGCTGACTTAAAATAAACAGACTTATTCAGGAAAGTATTTCATACTCTCTTCAATGGATGACATGTGGATCTTATATACCATTCCAATAACCACTAGGTTGTAAGTATAAAGCTTTTCTGTGAAGAAGACCACCCACCTGATGCCTTGTGTGGCACTGTTCCCAGCAGAGGGACATTGACAGTTGGATCTGCCATGATGCCTTTATCCAAGGAGCGCAAGGAGAGGAATTCATAGAAGTATTCTGCCTACAACAAAAGGCATTGATTGTTAGTGCCATGGAAACCACAGAGAGTGAGAAAGCACTCCCCAACTCATCATCTGTCTCATGGGAGTGACACTTTTCACTGTGGAAACTCTGGGGCACATGACATCTATGATATTGTATTGGCATAACTCAAACTTCCGTGTTTTAAAACTATAGAATTAGAATCTCTGGACAGAAGTGATCTCCTAAAATCATTAAAACCACTTATCCAAAATATCTATCTTTTAGTTTAAATGATAATTACTTGCTATCTCCTAAAATGACCTAGGGGGGAAAAAAAAAAAAGATGCTCTCTAGGATAAGCTAAGTAACTGGGATCTCCTAAAAAGCTCATCAGAAGACTGCCAAAAGAGTAAAAAGAGAACATACAGACTGGAAAAAATTGTTTTGGCTATGTCTGACAAAGGTCTAATCTCTAAAATTTATAGAAAACTTCAGTACCTCAACAACAAAAAGGCAACAATCCAATTTGAAAATGGGCCAATGACATGAACAGATTTTTCATCAAAGCAGAGAGTCAGGTAGCTAACAAACACATGAAGAGATGTTAAAGATCATTAGCCATTAGAGAGACGCAAATCAAAACTACAGTGAGATACCACCTCTCCCCAGCAATAATGGTGCTGATTTAAAAAGAAAGAAAGAAAATAAATACTGGTGAGGCTGTGGGGAGATTAGAACAAAAAAATGCCAGAGGGGACATAAAATGGTACAATGACC
The DNA here is from genome assembly GCA_028571685.1 of Heterohyrax brucei. NCBI lineage: Eukaryota > Metazoa > Chordata > Mammalia > Hyracoidea > Procaviidae > Heterohyrax > Heterohyrax brucei. Next base: position 127,044,760 of record CM053142.1, read on the forward strand.
ATGGAAAACTGCATGGCACTTCCTTAAAATACTAGCCATATAGAGATAGTATATCCAGCAATTCCCTTAAGTACATATCCTAGAGAAATAAGAGCCATAATAGGAACAGACACATGCACACCCATATCCATTGCAGCATTATTTACAATAACAGAAGGATAGAAAGAAACAACCTAAATGCCCACCAACAAATGAATGCATAAATAAACTGTGATACATATAGACAGTAGAGTGCTACACAATTACAAAGAATAACAATGCATCTTACAGCATGGATGGATCTGGAGGACATTATGGTGAGTGAAATAAGTCAATCACAAAAGGACAAATGCTGTATGAGATCTCTATGACATAAAGTCAAGAATAGGTTTATACATAGAAAGAGACTTCTTTGATTGCTACTACAGACAGCAGGGAGAAGGAGAATCACTAAATAGACAGTAAACCAAAAAAGCAAACCCTAAGCCATCCAACTCAATTCTGACTCATAGCAACCCTATAGGACAGCAAAGAATGGCTCCATGGAGTTTCTGAGGACTGCCTGGTGGATTCAAACTGACAACGTTTTGGTTAACAGATGTAGCATTTAACCACCATGTTACTGGGGTTAGATATTAGACAAGTGTTAATTCTGGTGAAGGGAAGAGCAATACACACTAGACGAGAAGTCAACACAACATGACCAAGGTAAAGTTAGACTCTGAGAGATACATAAAAATAAAGAGTAACTGGTAAATGCTGTAACATACCTAATCATGCAACAAACAAGAGCAATAACAAACCATAATTTGTGAGTAGACACACAGGTAAATACATACACTAAATAGGTAAGTCGTACGGAGTACAATCATATACACAAACACATGTATTTGGAAATGTTGCATATATGCCCTTATACCTAATACAGCACATAAGGATACAATTATAAAACTACTTAGACATCTAGCCCACACTACTGGACTTGAAAGCTAAAGACAGTCTTCAAGAACATCTAGGTCAACTATCACGCCAAACCACAAAAAAACAAACCTACTGCTATGAAGTCAATTCCAACTCATATTAACCCTTGTAGGACAGAGTAGATCTGCCCCCTAGAGTTTCCAAGGAGCTCCTGGTGGATTCAAACTCCTGATCCTTCGGTTAGCAGACACAGCACATAACCATTGCACCACCAGGGTTTCCAGTTGGCATACCACAAACTCAAAGATAACATTCTACATCCTAGTCTGGTGAGTAGCATCTAAGGTCTTAAAGTTTGTGAGTTGCCAACGAAGAAGCAACTACTGGTCTCTCCTCCTCTGGAATAAAGGAGAATAAAGAAAACTGAAGACTCCAGTAAGTTATTAGTCTAAAGGACTAATGGCCCACATGCATCACAGTCTCTTGTAAAGAAGAAATAGATGGTGCCTGGCTACCACTTTTCACAAATTACTGCATCTTCTCACAAATTACTGCTTGTTATTGCTCTTGTTTGTTGTGGGATTACGTCTGACCAGGATCACAAAACAAAGTTCAGGCTGGAATGGGTAAAAAATATGGAACAAAACTCAAAATAATAATTAAAAAGAAAAAAGATCAGACTTACTGATCTAAAAGAGACTTGAGGAAGCCCTGAGACTACTGTCTTAAGACAATCTTCCATCTTGAAACCGAAGGTACTCCTGGAGGCCTCCTCTCAGCCACATAATAGATGGGACTACAGAGTGAACAATAACTCACCAATCAAAAAATGTGCTTCCTGGAACAATCAACTACATGACACCAAAAGGGCAACATGTGTCCCAAATCAAAAACAAAAAGGCAGGGAAGGGCAGGGATACCAGATAAATGGAAACAGTGAACCCAGGGAGGAAATGGGAAACGTGCTGACACATTCTGGGGATGACAGCTAATGCTACAGAAAATCTGTGTATTAATTATTGATTGGAAAACCAATTTGCTATGTAAAGTTTCACCTAAAGCACAATAAAATGGTTTTTAAAAATGCTTTCAAGGAAGTAAGTAACGTCAAAGCAATCTTCAAGTAGCCATTAGAAAACTAATTGCAGCTTCTTGAGTCATCCTTTAATTTCTTTACAATTTGAAGCAAGTATTTTGATTAAAATTTGGAGAGCTGTAATCAAGAGGATAATGAAAACAACAGCCTAATGGCAAAAAAAGCATTCAAGTCTAAAATTTAATGACCTTACTGTCAGCATTTATTTTTCTGTCTCATTCTCTTTGAAAGGAATTTAATTATGGAAACAAAAGTCTAAAAATGCAAAACCATTACTTCAGTATGACAAACTGTAAACCTTTCTACTGTAAATATTTTCATTTTCCCACTAAGTCTTTAAATGAGAAAATGATTCCTACTGTTCAAACAGCCATGAAATATTGAATGTAATGATGCATTCTTTCACTATAGAGCATTGATGATTAACTGCTTCTCAATCAGGTTGTTTAAAAGGAAACAATATATTACTGTACAGAAATAAAGAAAATGCAATAAATAGTACAAATACAAAAACCAGAGGCAAGTTGAGTGGTTCCATAGATATCTATAGAAATACGAGTATTTGAATGCATTAATTAAAAAAACTAATGACATAAATGTGGGTTTTAAGGACATTAAAAAAAGATGAGATTTTCTTAAATGCAGTATAAAATTTATTTTCCAACACGGAAGAAATTAAGAGCTACGTGACAGGCATTCAAACAACTTTCTTCCTTTTAATCTAATATCAGACGTATATAGTGTTCCCTGAAAACCTGTTGCTCTACAGTCATTCCGACTCATGTTGTTGTTAGGTGTAGCTGAGTCGGTTCTCCAACTCACAATGACTCCAACTCAATCAGAATAGGACACTGTCCGGTCCCACATCACACTCAAAACCATTGCTACGTTTGAGCCCGTTGTCGCAGCACTGTGCTAATCTATCTTGCTGACCCTCTACTTTACGAAACATGATGTCCTTCTCCAGGAATTGATCCCTCCTGATAATGTGTCCAAAGTAACTGAGATGAAGCCTTGCCATCTTTGCTTCTAATAAGCACAGTGGTTGTATTGCTTCCAAGACTTGTCTGTTCTTCTGGTAGTCCATGGTATATTCTGACTACAGTGACCCTACAGGACAGGGTAGAACTGCCTCACAGGGTTCCTAAGCCTGTAGTCTTTATGGAAGTGGATTGCCACTTCTTTCTTTGCAGAGTGGATGGTGGGTTCAAACCACTGACTATTTGGTCAGCAGCCAAGACTCTGTCAGTGCTCCTTGTATACAGAGTCAAGGACTCTGTATGAGCATAACAATGCACAAGAGTTCATCTCAGTTGGGTAGGGACACTGCCTACATTTACAGAGTTGAAAAACATGGTCTTGACAGGACTAAAGGAAATCCTTCATTGACCATGTTTCTGCTGCAGCCCCTTATCTGAGGGTGTTAACAATTCTCAGGGTGAATAACAGACTCTGCATGAATTCCTAAAGCCACTCATTATGTGGACCCTGAGGATCAACGGTCATAAGACAGGCCATTCTTATCCTTCTAAGGCAAGGCAGAGGACTGAAGAAGTCTGATGAAAGGAAGCTGTCAAGAAAGGTGCTTCAACGTGAACTTAATTCCTGCAAAGCAGGAAACTCTACTTCTGCGACTACAGGAAAACTAGCAACTATTACAAGCAAACTATCTCTTCAGTAATTTTTTATGAATCTAAGTACATTAAGCGACTTCTACCAGCAGTGTTTTCCTCTACCCTACAAGAGATAATACTTCTCAGCTATTGTGTTTGTTCTAAAACATATTTTAGTTGACATCATGAAATGATTTAGTACTGGATGTCTTTGCAATTAATAACTGAGATTATTTACCAAGTACAGTAAAAACAAGCAATAGTAACACAGAAAACATCTGTATAATGTATGTCACATCCCCAAACTTCGTCTAAGCCACTGTCTTAATATTACAGGAAACGGACGAACAAGAACTGAGCGGATAGTTAACAAATGCTCTGAAACTGAAACACTTCAGTGGCTATATTACTTCAAATATTATATAGTGAAAAGTTATTTGCTGCCCCAAATCACAGGTTTGAACTTTATCACAATATAAATTAAAGCTATATGGTTGAAATTTAAAAACTTTCTCTTTGTAAGAACTAATTTCGATATATATATATATTTTTTTTAGTTTTAAAAATTCTTTTCTTCCATTAATAAGAAAAAGGATGATAGACACCAAAATTCAATTGACTATGTAGGACTGATGACAACTGAGGATTTTTTCCATTTCTCTCTTTTCCAGTTTTTAAAAATTGTTTCTATACCATTGATAGTGGAATAAATACATTTATTTAAAAGATCACTCAGGTACCCTGCTTTTAATTCTGTGTGCCTGATGACAGTCTTTGATTCTATTTGTGATCATAGATGAAATATTCTCCTGAGTATTTGGGGGACTGTGCTCACTTAACAACTGGATTTCAATCTCTTGCATGTCTCCTTGAAAGTAAGCTTCAAGAAAACAATCCTCTATTACAGAAGCTTCTGATGGTCTCTTTCAAAGTCTTTTGATGATGTTCAAAGAATGGGTGGGGAAAATGAAAGAATTTCACTCAGATCCCAGAAGCATAACTTCAGAGAGTCTTCAGGTCTCCCGTTGATGCTTTGGAATGTGGCCACAACTGAGAATCTAGTAGTCTGGGAAGCATGAAATCCATTATATTCAGTATGAGAGATTATAATTATCCCTGGCATAACTGTAAATATGCTGCAGCTAGGTTCAGTGAACTTCTCGAGGCAGCCAACTCTTCAATCATATCAATTACAAATCTCACACTAGTGTTCTTAGAGTGCCTTTTTGATTTCCTTGAGAATCAATATACACCATGAGCTTTCTACTGCAATTCTAAGACTGCATCACAGGACAGAAACCGATCAAAACAGTTTCTTGCTTGGATCTTATCAACAAAAGGAATTTGCCAGACTAACAATTTTACTTGTCTTTTCTTACTGAAGATGATAATAGTGCTCATATTTCTAAAATAGATTTGTTTTATACTCAGCATATCATTTTCAGGAAATAGATTGCTGTCCATGCACTGTTTTTACTGCCTCCTTAAAAATTCTAACTTGAAAATCACTTAGAAATTGATTAACACTTGGCCTCTGATCTTTACAGACTTCTTTCAAAGTCATACTTTGCCACTGTAAAGAGACCTATCAAAACCACCAATATTATACAAATATTTCTACACCTATATTATCATTACCATGAAGTAGAGAGTAAATACATCCTTCATTTAAACTAAGGGCTTAAATATTTCCCCCAAAGCCACAGAAAATGGCTAATGAAAGAAGAGACAGATTTATAATGTCATATTCTAAGTTTTAGACAGGATTTCTGTTTTTACTTTACTTAAAATATAGTAAATATTCTTAGACCCAGGTCTCTACACTGGAAAAACTTATTTGGGGGCAAATAAAACCATAAATTCTATGCCAAAGAGAACAGAGAGCTAGCTTTAAAGTTTGGGAACAAGTTTCATGGATTGTAGATTTATTACTCAGATAAAAGGAACTCAGCATGAAATGTAATAGTGAAGTGGTGTACTGGGTAGCGCGAAACTTCTATTAGGAAAAAGTACATTTTGTTTCATTAAATGACACTGGTGGAAACTCAGGTAGAGGCAAGTAATGTCCTTATTAGAGAAACACATGAAAAGATTGCCTTGTATTAGAAGAATGGGTCTATTCAGGAGAATAATTCACTTCTAAATTCAGTTGCTGAAAAATTTTGTTGGACTGGTTTGCCATGTAGTAAATTTTCTTTTCATAGACAAGCATAAAAGACACTCAATATTATCAAGAGAGGAGTGCTGGAGAACATTAAACTTGTTTCCAAGTTACTTGGCTGGAAACAAGGGTTGTGCCTTCCAGAACAGATGAAGACATCACTTAAATGGAAATGGAACAACTCATAAGGCCTTCTCTCTGGCACTCTCTTCTGGGTAGATGCAGAGAAAGGAAGCAGAGAATTGTACTGGACAGAATCCACTATTTCTTTTTCCACCTTTGAAGTTCTGGGTTTATAGAATACACTTAATCTAATAAGCACAATAACTACAGGAACCTCTGAGTTAAGAATCAGAGGTTCTTCATGAAACCATGGCTCTTAAATCTCTTTTCACCTGATAATATCATAATGCTGACCTAAGTGCTCAAGGGGGAGTACTGAACGGTTGCTACCGAATGGCTGCCAACCAAAAGGTTGATGGTTCAAAACCACCAGGTGTTCCTTAGAAACCCTGTGGCACACTTCTGCTCTGTCCTATAGTGTTGCTATAAGTTGGAATTGACTCAATAGCAGTGTGCGTGTGTTTGGTTTCGTCACCTTCATTTCAAAGGAAATTCTAGGCAGTTTGCAGGTACAAATACATAAAAACTGTTTTAGTTACCTTGTACTGTCGTAACAAAAAATGCCATAAGTGGGTGGCTTTAAAGCATAAAAATTATTTTCTTGTAGTCTAAAAGACAAGAAATCTGAATTCAGGGCATGGTTCTACGGGGAGATCCTTTTTAGTCTATTTCAGTTTTTAGTAGCTGCCAACAATCCTTGGTATTCCTGAGCATGTAGACACATCTGCCATGTGTGTCTTCACATGGTGTCTTCCTTGTTTGTGTGTGCGTGTGTGTGTCCATGTCCCTGTCTGTGTTCCCTTTTTCATAAGACACCACTCAGAAGGGATTAAGGTTAGGACCCACCTTACTCTGGTGTGACCTCATTAACATAAGAAAAGAAAATTCCTATTTTCAACAAAGGTCGTGTTGACAGGATCAGGGGTTGAGACTTACATAAAACTTTTCAGGGGTATAATTTAACACATAAGAGAGACCGTATGGTTTACAAGTTTACAAGTATTTCCTGAGTACTTACTATACTCCAGTCACTATAATTCTCATCAACCTGTTACGACAGCACATGCTGAGTGCAGTTTAACAGAGAACGCCTTTGAGAAGCACAAAAAAACATAAAAACACACAAAGGAGAACTTTATTACACCAGCAAGAAAGTTAAACAGTTCAGTGTTAAGGCCCCAGACAAAATGAAAAAGCATTCCCAGTGCTTAAATGAATAATCTGATGCTTGAATATCTACGCCAAAAATTATTGGGTGATTTCATTCTTGCCAGATCTCACATTCTTCCTCAGCTTTCTTGTAGGCACCTTCCTGCCAAACTTTATGCTACTGTCATCCTTCAAACTCAAAGCTCTTTATCCTTGGCTTCTGCGACATTGCTGATTCTCCTCCTCATTTTCTTGTTTACTCCATGACTTTCCTCCTCTTACCTCATAATCACAGAAAATCACTAAGACATAGTACTCAGTTCTTATCTCTTCATCCTCTGTCCTAAAACGCATGTTGTCATGCAGATTAAGTGATTTCCTTTGAGGAAGTGATGCATAGTGGAACCAAGCCCCTCTGTTCTTCCAGCGTGCAGCCTCTTCTAATCCTCTGCCTCACGGACACGCTCTCGGGTGACCTAGTGTCAGCTTACAGAGAGCCTGATTCATCATCTTCCAAAATCAGCTTCCTTATTTGATGGCTTTCTCTCTGCCAATAACACTAGCATGTTTCCCAGTAGCGAAGGTACTGACCCTCAGAGTCTTTGTTGTTTCCAGACCCCATCTTTTCTCCCCATAGACACCAAAATTTTTTCCTTTCTCCCTTACGATACCTTTTAACTGTCTCCTTTCCGCCAGTCTCATCCTAACTCTGCCTTTATGTTCTCATATTTGCATTATCATAATGCTCTTAGAAATATTATTCTTGCTTTCCTAAGATATCTGCTGTAATATAAACCAATAAAACATGGCAAAATCCTTTCATGTCTTCTTTATCTCACAGATAAGGTCTGTAGCCTGTTCAATGTCCTCCACAGTCTGGCTCCAGTCTTCTGTATCTCTTACCACTCCCCAACAGAGAGTCTCTCCCACAGCTCAACCACCCATATGTGTATGTATATACGTGTCTACAGTTACCATTGAGTTGACTTTGATGCATGGTAACCCCTTGTATGTTAGAGTAGAACTATGCTCCACAGAGGTGTCAATAGCTGATTTTTTCTGAAAGTAGATCACCAGGCTTTTCTTCTGAGATGCCCCTGGACAGACTCAAACTCTGTGGTTAGCAGCCAAGCACTTAACTGCTTGCATTACCAAGGCACCTCTTTCTTCACATTGTTCTTGTTAGTTGCTGTGTAGTAGATTTTGACTCTCCGCAGAGTTTCCAAGGCTGTAACTTGACCTCGCAGAAGCATCTTGCCAGGCTCATCGTCTTAGAAACTTTTGGGTGAATTCAAACCATCTATCTTTTGATTAATAGTCTAGCTCAGAGACTCTTATACTGAACTTCAATCACTTAAACCAGCTTGGCCTTTAAACATCCACTGCTGTATAATGTTATCTTCTCATATGTGTATACATATTGTGTATTCCCATCTCAGTTTTGGATTCTTTGTGGTTAAAATGGCATTATATTGCTTTCTGAAGCTCTATTGGAAACTCACGCATCACTGTGCACAAGTAAGGCATTTAATAAATATTTGCCCAATGAAAGAATAACTTACTGAGAAGCATCCAGAGGGTTAAGTGCAGTGCATCCCAGATCACACAGCTGTGGTTAAAGGGCATTCACCCCTGATTTCCCCAGTGGACAGGAGCTTTCTGTTTTGGCAAATGCTAGACAGATTTTATGGATCAAAACATCTTCTCTTACCTTGCTGTGTGGCCAGTGACCACAGTCCACGTACAGAAGAGAGAGCATTTTTTAAAGCAATCAAATGAACACTGGTGTTGGATGTCCAGCCAATCTGTGTGTGGTTTGTAATTGTTCAAAGCTTGTTCTGAGACAAAACCTTGGCAAGGGGGGCTCCAGAGAGAATGTGAGCAGATAACGTAAATGAAACTTTGTCCAGCACTCTTCTTTCTGGTTCATATTTCCCATCTGAATCTCCAGTCATTTCACCTTCTATAAACTCTTAAGTGCATATGCAATAATAACATTGGGAAGCTGTGAAAAATCAGAAGGATTTTTTTTGCATGCCCTCTTTCAAAACTAGCTCTAAAAAACAAAATCAAAAAGCATCATCTCAGACAGAGCACTTTTATAATTATTTCACTGCTCCTGGCTTAAACTGACATTGAACATTGCTTAAAGAGAGAGTATCAGTCAGCCCAGGTTTTCTGTTCTGGTGATTCGGTTACTACACACTAGACAAAACCAAAATCAGTGAGCTGGATTGAGGGATTTATTGGAATATAACAGTAATACTAAAATTTAAACTTTAAGTAAACGCATCTGGGACCATGAAAGTTGTGTAAACTCAAACTGGCAGGAGATCACATGGTTTGGCTTCACACAAATTTGAAATTTCTAGGCATTTTCACTTTTTCCTTTCTAGCATTTGGCATCACCACAGCTCATGAAAACCAGAAACAGAACTGGATATCAGACAAATCACTGATTCTTTTAAGATTCCTAAAGCTAGGAAGGCAGCAGAGAGCTATTTTACATTAAATAAAACTAAAAGGGGTAACAATGCAGTAGAGAAACAAAGCATTAGAGAATGGAAAAGATGTTTTTGAATTCTTCTAGAGAAGAAGAAGGGGGGGAAAAAAACCCAAAGGGTATAGGTACAAATACAAAGACCACCTTAAAGAAATACAGTCCCGAAATCCCAATGGGGAGGCTAATGCAGGCAGCTCCTTGCCAGCTCTCTCAGGAACATCAATAGAAGAGCTGTTACTTTTATTCCCCCAAGGCTTCCAGCACAAGTATTTTCTCCTTAGAATTGTTGCCAGTTCTCAATGAATTGATTCCAACTCATGGCCACCCCATGTTGGTCAGAGTAAAACTGTGTTCCATAGTTCTCAACAGTCGATTTTTCACATGTCTAGTTAAGGTTTTCTTCCTCTAGGTGGACTTGAGGCTCCAATCTTTTGGTTCGGAGAGGAGTGCATTAACTGTCTGTACGACCCACAGACTTCCCTTATGGTCACAAAACCACAGCCTTAGCCATTGCATTGATTACAGCACGTGGTGGCCCCATGTATTACAGAGTTGAACTGCTTCATATGGTTTTCTTGGCTCTAATCTTTATGGAGTCGGATCATCAGGCCTTTCTTCCACAGTGCTACAAAGTGGATTTGAAACGCCAACCTACGGGTTAATGGTCAAGTAAAAACTGTTTGCACCACCCGTGAACCTCTCTCCTTATGGTATGCCTGCTATAATTCAAGTGTCTGCAAAGGTATTACGGGTTAAGGCCAAGGTAAAAGTTGGGCCACAGGAGGAAGGACGTCATTAAGCAACAATGGGTCGGGTAAGGCAATGGACTGAGGAAAGCAAATTTCACCGTAAGTGGTGCAGATGGTACTCTGGGCAGCTGGGACAGCCTGGAGATGAGATGTGGACAAAGAAAACGCAAGGAACTGGGGAGCACAGCTACCAGTTCCTCCTAGAAACAGAACAGTTATTCGAGAATGTGGAGGAGCTAATGCAGCAACATTATGAGGTATGACAATTAAGTCCATGAACTTAATTATTCTAAGTCCTACATACCTCCTTGCTGAATATCACTACAGTTACCTTCAAAGTACACTCCTTAGGAAGCTGTACACTGACACTGGTGCCTAGTGCACATTTCAAAGCAGTTTTGGAACTCTTTCTGGAATGGCCATCGTGCACAGTGGCACAGTGGCCAAGTTCACAATCTCAATTGTATAGTTGTCTGTGAAGGAGTTTTCAGCCAGTAAACAAATAACTGTATTGCAACACCCACCCTACTCACCTGATCTGGCCCCCAGTGACTTTACTTTACCTGAAAATAAAGGAAATGTTGAAAGGAAGATATTTGGATGACATTCAGTACATCAAGGGTAATATGACAACAGCTCTGATAGTCATTGCAGAAAAAGAGTTGCCAAATTGCTTTGAAGGATGGACTAGTTGCTGGCATCAGTGAATAGCTTCCCAAGGAGAGTACTCCCAAGGTGACCGTAGTGATAGTCAGCAACGAGATATGCAGCACTGTGTCTAGGATGAGTTTGCGAACTTAACTGGCAGAACTCCTCTGACGGTCAAGGTTTTAGAGAAGGTGGGAGAGAGACTGGAGTCGTGGAAGAGGTAAAGGAGTCCCTTTCCTAATTTCTTCTCATCTGAAGACTTAGATTTGAATATTTCTTTTTACAGAGCTTCAGAAGCAGCCATTGGGTATTCTTCTATATGGGAAAACAAAGAATTGTGCTAGGAGTAATTTTTGTATTGGAGAAAAACAAAGCTAAACCTGAGTGAGTGATTGCCTGTATGTCTCATGTAGTATGTTTATTCTTCATTGGTGTCTTGTTCTCTCCTCCTTCAGGCATTTCAAATGGTGGTGTATTCAGCACATTGTTTTGTTTTGTTTTTTAATGACAAAATGACATTTATAATTGTCCAAGTAAACTTGAACAGTTTTGTATGATTTGTAACTGCACAAATAGAACTGGATAGGTTTGAATCACCTCTGTGTGCTTCTCTCCCTAAAACTCCAACATAAAAGAGTTCTGAATATGGGCCCACACACCCTTTCTTGTTATACATATAAATAATATTCTTGGGAGACAAGAGCCCAGCTTTTAATACATTCTTAAAGGAATCCATTACTCAAAAAAAGTTAAGTTGTTTTGTTTGTTTGTTTTTTGTTTGATTGTTCCAGTGAACAATTGGTGGGCTATTATTCTTGCTACTACTCTCTTCTTGGGGTACTTTATCCATTTTCTTGACTTCAAAGTATACCCACACATCATTGGCCTCCAAATTTTTATCTCTATTCCCACTACTTTTCTAAGCTCTAGATTCATCTTGGAAACTATTCATCATGCATGTGCCCTTGAACTTGAACCAAAGTCATTATCTTCCCAATAAGCTCATCCCTTGGCAACCTTTCAATATTTCTAACTGCTCACCAACCACCTCTATAAACATTCATTGATTTCTCAATTCCATGCGTTCCTTTTCCTCCCAACTGTCACTACCAAAATCCAGACTCTCATGATTTCTCACTTAGACTCCTGCAATTGTCCCCTAATCTATCTCCCCTCAACTCTTCCCATCCAGTCTACACTATCACTAAGTTTTTACTCCTTAATGTCCGCTGGACACATCACTATCCCCACTTAAATCCCTTTGAGTGAATTTTAATCACAAGGAAGAATCTGGCTACAGCGTTATATCTAATTGTGCCCACCATTGCCACCCCCTCCTCCCATATCTCCTCTCACAAATCTCTGATCCAGTCACAGCAAGCTTTGAGTCTACTGAAGCACCATGCTGTCTCCTGAACACACTGCTTATTCTCTTGCCCTGGCATGTCCACCCCCTGGCCCAGTCTATCAGACCAACTCTCACTTCCTTCTACAGGCTCAGATGAAAAGTCAAACATTCACTGCTCCGATCTTTCTTTCCCTGTATGTTCTTTCTCCTATCTTCATTACGGTGCTTACCTTAAAAGTCTATTTCCTTGTTTCCCCCATTAACTTGTAAGTTCCTCCATGGAAGAAACTTCATCTATTCTTTATTTTAATCCCTCTTTAACAATGATAAATAAAAATAAATAAAAATAAAAAAATAGTTGTTAAATCAGTTCCAGCTCATAGTGACTGCATATGTATCAGAGTAGATCTGTGCTACATAGGACTTTCCATTACTGATTTTTTTTAAAGTATACTGCCAGACCTTTCTTCTGAGAACCTCTGGGTGGACCAGCACTTCCAACCTTTCGGCCAGCAGCTGAATGTGTTAACCCTATAAACCACTCAGGTACCAGTTGAGTCCCCAGTTATGAACATATTTTTGTTGGGTCAAATTTTTTTTTTTTTTTTAAAAAGTGAATGCAAACTTTGAATCAAATGAATCAAATCTTAAAAAAATAAATAGATCACTCTAACCATTCCCATCTCAAGTTGTGAAATTTGTAACTTTGAATGGAAACCCAAGTAATCAAAGTCAAGAAGCCTTGACTGAAAGAGCTAGACACTGAAATACAAGTTTTGTGTCAGGAGGGGATGGAGAATAGATGGAGGCTCAGCAACAAAGGCAGCCAGTAGTCCAAATAACAATGCTCACAAGGCTGAGATACGTTCAGGTAAAATCTGTGCCAGCTTCAGAGTGACTGGCTTGAATTCTAAGTGGTCAAACCCTGGGCACAGGCTAGCTTCTCATTCATTCAAGACATGTATCGAGACTTCAGGCACTAGGCCTTATGCATACAGGATGGGTATTTGTCTTTATGGAAGAGAGTTGGTCTTCAATAAAAATTAAGGCTGTGGTAAAGGGGTTCAATGGAGAAGCAAAAGGCATTTTAAGAATACACAGTTTGACTTAGCCCGAGGGGTGAAGGGAAGGCTTGCTGGAGAAGAGAAGGCCCAGAACTGAGATTTGCAGACTATGTGGAGGGTAAGCAGGTGATGGAGAAAAGACCACGAGCATGTGCTCTGGCAAGAGGAAGCCTGGTAAACTGGAGGAGCTGAAGGGAAGTTAATCCCACTTTACAGCATTATTGTGAGTACTGAAATAAATTATGAGTGTAGGGTGGTTAGCACATTGTAAAACCACTCAGCAAAAGGTGTTGTTTTCAACTCATAGTGATCCTATATGACAAAGTAGAACTATATCTTAGGGTTTCCTAGACTATAATCTTTATGGGAGCAGATTATCAAGTCTCTCTCCTCAGAGCTAGCAGAGCTGCCAGCTGGGTTCAAACCCCCCAACTTTTGGTTAGCAGCCAAGTGCTTAAGCATTTCCTCACCAGTGTTTCTATAACAAAGGCTAACGCAAACCACACCTGTTGCCGTGGAGTCAATTCCAACCTATAGTGACCCCACAGGCTAGAGTAGAACTGCCCCATAGGGTTTCTAAGCAGCAGCTGGTAGATTCACTATGCAGACCTTTTCAGCTGGCAGTTGAATGTTTAACCACTGGGCCACTATGGCTCCTCCACAAAGGCTAGCCATTATTAATAAGATCAATATGCAAGTCTCTTATTTGTAGAGCATGTTAGCAGAAGGTTCTAGACAGTGGTAGTAGAAGCCACAGTGAGCAAAGTCGACAGATAGAAAGTAGCAGCCTGGAGATTTCTGGGTGCTTGGAAATGCTGGTGGTGTAGTGGTTAAGAGATACAGCTGCTAACCGAAAGCATGGCAGTTCTAATCCATCAGGTGCTCTGTGGAAACCTCATGAGGCAGTTCCACTTTGGCCTTTAGGGTCACTCTGTGTCAGAACTGACTTGATGGCAATGGCTTAGGGGGACTGGAGGAGAGTGAGTGTGGTCACAGAATTTCACTTCAGTCCCGAGGATTATCAACCACGTGCTGTGGGTGTAGGGAACAGAGTTTAGGGGCAAGTTTAAACCAAACCCAAAAAACTCAAGCCTATTGCCTCCCAGCCAATTTTGGTTGAATTTAAACTGCTGACCTTTGGTTAGTAGCCCAGTTTGTAACCACTGTGCCATCAGAGCTCTAGAGGGCAAGGAGGGGCCATGAAAATTTTCTAAAAATGATCTTTTCCTTTTCTGTTTATCCAAGATGTGGGTTTAAAGTTCAGCTTAGCAGCTTAGCATCTGTAGGCAAAGTTAGAACTATCCTATTTCTTTAGCTTTAAAATAAAATAGAAATTCCTTACCCATTAATTTATAGGAAATTCAGAGGATAGAAGAACATGTTGAACTACACAACAAAGATGTAATCAGTAAAATCCAGACTATGGAAAATGCTACAGAGAAAAACAAAACAAAAAAACAATTTCTTTTACAAAAATTTGAAGAATAAAAAGAGATTTTAAAAAAAGAGCAATATGAAGGGAAGGCTACAGATCAAAATAAGCCTAGAAGATTTATCAGCCAATCACAATGTATGGCCCTTATTTGCATCCTCATTCAAACAAATCAACCTTTAAATAACATACACCATTTAAGACATAGTTGAAAACTTAAACACTACATGAATGTTTGATATATTAGAGAATTATTTTCATAGTTCTGAGGTTATGTTCTTTCTAAAGCACTTATCTTCTGGAGTTCATGTTAACATAGCTTTGGATGAAATGATATGATGCCTGGGATTGTTTTCAAAATAATATAGGAGAGGGGAAATGAATGGGATTACAAAAGAAAAAAAGCAGACCATGAGTCAATAATTCTTGAATCTGGTAATGGATAAATGGGTTCCACTTTTCTCTTCTGTCTACATTTCTGTATGCTTAAAATTTTCGACAATGAAAAGCTCTTTTGAAAAAAAATCTCATATTGGCATCTACTTATTAAGTGAATAATGTTCAATTTATAGAAAATAACAAAGTCCAAGTTTTTAAAAAATATTTGTTCAATTATTTACAAATTTCCTAACACATTCACCTACTTGTATTGATACAGAATCTTTTCTAATGACAAAGGCAATAAAAGATAATGTTGTGGATTGAACTGTGTCCCCCAAAATACGTGTGTTACCGTTTGGCTAGATCTTGATTCCTGGTATTGTGTGAACTTCCTACATGTTGTAAACCCTGCCGCTATGATGTTAATGAGGTAGGGTGGGTAGCAGTTGTGTTGGTGGGACAGAATTCAATGTGTAAGATTGTACTGTGCCTTGAGACAATCTCTTGGGATATAAAAGAAAGAAAGGGAGGCAAGCAGTAAATTGGGGACTTCATAATACCAAGAAAGCAGTGGCAGAAGCAGAGTGTGCTCTTTGGAAACAACCTGGGATCCCTGTGCTTCAGAAGCTCCCAGTCCAGGGTAAGACTAATGACAAGAATCTCCAGAGCCAACAGAGAAAGCTTTCTGCTGGAGCTGATGCCCTGAATTTGGAAGTAGTCTACTGACTGTGACAGAATAAAATTTCTCTTTTTAAAGCCATCTACTTGTGATATTTCTGTTATGGAAGCACTAGAAGACTAAGACAGATAATATATTTTTTAAAAAAATAAAATAAAGCATTGGTTTAAGTCAGAAATATTATGCATATCATCTCGCACAGTGTTAGGTGAGTTGGGAGCTGCAGGAGTCTTATGGTCATTGTTTCTGAAAAACTCTGATAACAATACGCCTTCCCTGAACTTGGAGTCCCTGGGTAGTACAAATGGTTAACATGTTCAGCTTTATCTGAAAAGTTGAAGGTTCAAGTCCATCCACAAGCACCATGAAAAACAGCCCTGGAAACCTACTTTTGAAAAATTAGCCTTAGGGAGCAGAATTCTAGTCTCACTCACATGGTGTCACCAAAAGTCCAAGCTAACTTGACAGAAACTAGTTCCTTGAACTTACTTCAGTATCTTATCCTGTACAACCAATTTCCTGTATTGGAATTAAAGAGAAAGAAAACATATCCCAAGTAAGACATTTTGTTGTCAAATTTTACTATGCTTATTTTTCCCAAAACATGTTTAATTTTCCTAGATCTCGCCTTTGTCAATTTCAGCTAACAGCTTTGATCATAGCAAAAGTTTACTTTAATAACAAAACCCTTTCCAAATTGAAACACAAACAGAACAATGTGTCATTACATTTAACTGATGTCTCTTTAATTAATTCAGTAAATATGGAGCACCTTCTCTGTGCCCAAACCTGTTCTGAGTGCCAGGGACATGACGGTGAGCAAAACAGGAAAATCCTGGCCCACATAGAGCTTAGATTTTAAGTGTAAGGAGAATTAAAAATGTTCAAACATTACCCTGCTGTCAGCAAGTCAATTCTGACCCACAAGGACCTTAAAGGACAGAGTGGAATTGTCCCATAGGGTTTCCAAGGCTGTAATCATTATAGAAACCAATGGCCACATCTTTCTCCTGCAGAGTGGCTGGTGGGTATTAGAATCACCAGCTTTCCAGTTAGCTGCGAGGCACTTATCCACCGCACATGACAGGGCTCCTTGTTTAAACATCAAACATTAAAAACATTTAAACTGACATATGAAAAATTGTAAGTGCTATGTGGAATAATAAAGTAGGGAAAAAGAGAAGAAGAATGTACATAGGAGGTGTTGATAGATAGGCTGCTTGGATGAGACGACATCTTAGTAAACAATAAAAAAACCCAAACCCATTGCTGACACGTTGATTCCAACTCAAGGCAGCCCATTGTGTTACAGAGTAGAACTGCTCAAGAGAGTTTTCTTGGCTGTAATCTTTTCAGAAGCAGATCCCAGGTTTTTCTTCCATAGCACAAGTTCAAACAGTCAAGGTTAGTAGATGAAGGTAGACTTTTTGTGTCACCCAAGGACCTGACATCTCACTAGAGACTGGAATAAAGAGAAGTGTATCAGGCTGTGTGGCTGTTTGAGGGATGAGAATTCCAGAGGAAGGAATAGTTAGCACCAAGTCTTCCAGGCCGGAAAGACCCTGGCACATGCAGGGAACAACAAGGATTTCAGCATGATGAAGTCAGAGTGAGTGGGGCAACCCAGTTCTGAGTGCTCAGCCTCAAGCAGGTCTGTGTCACAGATGCAGCAGTCAGATGCTCTCAGAGGGTGAATCTCTGAGGCCCCAGGGAAATTCCCATCACAACCAGATCGGCTCTGAACACCCTTGAGGACCAGAGGAAGCACTGTCCAGTAACATCAATGCCTTGCCTCTTATCTCTTGTCTCTCTTTTCTACGCCTCAGCCTTTCAGCCTGGAAGAGCCAGAGATGACCTTGAGACAAGAGTCAACCGTGTTGTCTTTCAGGCCACAGCTGGGGAGAGGTTCATTGGCTTGAAAAGAAAATCAGAATTCTAGCTATTACACAGAAGTGGGTATTTTAATGACTGAAATGAGAATAATCTTGGTACTAGAAGAATCAGAGCATGTTTCATTATCTTGGAGTGACTTGAGAAATCCCAAAATCAGCCTAACGATTTGTCCAAAAGGCCAAGAGGAAAGTAGCTGACCGTAAGTTTGCATGGGTTCTGTGAGGTGGAGTAAACGTTATGCCACATAATTACACACGATGGTGTTTTGCTTAGTTAGTGCAAGAGTTCTACACTATCGATTTTAAGAGCCAGAGAGGGGGCAGCAAACTCTCTGATGACAGTTTCAGCCAACCTCACAGTTCCTTTTCTGCCCACTTAAATCTTGCCAGGATATGAGGACAAATCTGAAGCTTCTTTTATTACTTTGCACTTGTTGTATTCATTGTTATATGAATTGAATATATTCATTCTCATTTCTAAGAATGATTTTCTGTACATATTTCAGCACTTGCATTTCCTATTCCTAGATGTATACCTTGTTAATGATGCAGTCACTCTCTTCTGAAAGCACAATGAATGACAGCCCTTGCAGTGCAACAGTTATGAGGCAGATGTGAACAGACACCATAGTTAATCAAGCAGATCCATTAAAAAAAAAGGGGGTCACATTAAAGCTGAATCAACTGTCATCTTCTAGTGATGACTGTTGATCTGATGTGATGAGCATAAGTTCAGGCACGTGGGTAGGTTGACTCGGCTCCTGGATGGTCGGGAACATCGTTAACTCATGTGACTGATTCTGGCCCTGGTTCAGACTTCTAAGCCTTTGTTCTTAGGGCTCAGAGGGTGGCTTTGAAGTTTGGGATAAAGCTCTTCTAACACACCATTACCAAAGAATAACCTTTTGATTATGATCTCATGAAAGTATAATCAATAACTTACACAAGTTAAAACCATGGCAAACAGTGACATTCTCTAATTGGACCTTTATGAACTCCATATGTGACAGTCTCTGTGTTAGCTAGCAGTCCTACAAAATACATATATCTCTTCCCTAAACATAGCTGTTGAACTTTCTTAAAAGACTATGAAACTTTCACAGCTACTGTCAACCTTGAACTCTTCAAGCCCCTAAGCTTGGGTGTGGGTACCTAAAAAGGGAAGGATTTGGGAAAGCTTAAAAGGATAAATAAACACGACCCTAAAGTCCAAATAATAATCATTTGTGGAAAGCAGTTTAATCAAAGTTGTTTTCTATTTGAGCTGACTCGACAGCACTTGGCTTGGCTTTGACTGTGCTTTAAAAAAATATGTCATTGGAAAGAAGCCTTTCCCAACAAATCATTGCTAAAAATTAACTGGAAATATATTGGTTTAGCAAGGGCCTGTTCTTCTGTGAAAACCTTGGTGGCCTACTGGTTAAGTGTTGTGGCTGCTAACTGAGAGGTCTCTGATTCAAATCCACTAGGGGCTCCTTGGAAACCCTATAAAGCTGTTCTGCTCTGTCCTATACAGTCACATGAATCAGAATCAACTCAATGGCAGTGGGTTTACTTTTTTTTTTGGTTTGGTATACTCGTGTAGAAGTCTCTAAGTGGTGCAAGAGGATAATGCCCTGATCTGTTCACTGAATGGTTAGAGCTTCAAGTCCACCCAGTGATGTCTCAAAAGAAAGGATTGGGGATCCACTTCTAAAAAATCAGCAATCGAAAACCCTGGGAATCACAGTTCTGACCCTGAAAAGTTCTCAAATGACTAGGACCAGCCTAAGAAGCATTATGTTGTAGTTAAGTAATCTAAGATTCATGTAGTTGGTCTCTTTCTGTTTGTTTAGATGGGTAACTGATGAAATTATACTGCTACTAAATTTAAAATGTGGGTGCTTAGCATAGCCTAATTTGACTTCACTTGGGGAAGAAAGGGAAAAGGCAGGCAAGAAAAGATCTGAGAAGAAAAATAACTAACTCAGGACTAAAGCAGTAAAAAAACAAAACCAAGGAAGTTTTTGGAGCCATCTAAGGGGATGTAGGACAAGTCTGAATTGAAAGAACACTTAATGACAGAATAAAAGATAACCAAGAAAAGATGAGTCCAGTCTTTGTAGACTAAATATTAGATTTTTAAAGAGGGAGTAAGGCAAAAGGAATAAAGAGGGGATACATGAAAGAAGTTATTTTTGCATCTTGGCCTCCTCCCTCATGACAACTCTTAACAGCCTCTCTTGCCATGCTACCTTATTGTGTTTGGTTACCTGGTTTCACAGTTCCCCCTCCCTTTTGGAACTGATATAGAAGTTGCCAATATTAATTTCTAGAAAATTTATATAGTTCAAATATATAGTTTAAATTTATATAGTTCATAGTTCAAATACCACTGCTGAAGTAATCTTTGTGACTCTATGGCACTATATAGAATTTTTTCATTTACAATTATGTTACTAACTTTCTACTGTCTTTCAAATTTAAATTACTGATGCAATGCATTCAACATGTTGAAAATGTGATTATCTGGCCCCTTATCTCTTCTATTTGACTATGATTCCTAAAGACAGTGACTATAATTATTTATTGATCTATTTGCAATTTCTAGTTTTATTTCACAGATGTAATTTCAAATGTCTTGCAAAAAAAGAGGCCATCTAGGACGACTAGTAACAATAAATGGTAGAGGGATCAGGTGTTTAATGTCTTCCATTCAACTGTTTTTTAAGAAAATATCAAGGTGGTTTTGGTCCCAATTTGTGACAGAGGGGAAACAGGTGACATAAGGAGAAAAAGAAATAGAACAACAGGGAAATGGATCCACTCAAATCAGCAAGGCTGACAGGATCTGAATCATGATTTGTGTGAATATGTGGGAACTAAAAGGCTCTGAAAACTAAGCATCTTGTATTTATCTTTAAAAAAGGGAGTAGGGAGTAGCCATGGAAATTACAGACCAGCCTGCATCAGTATCTGCTATCATGGCTCTTTTAACATCTAGACAAACAATCTAGACATCAGCATGGAGTGATAAGAAGCAGACAGTGCCAAGGTAACCTCATGTCCTTTCTCTAAAGACAGAATAGGAAGCAACAGAGAAAGCCCACTTCTATTTCAATATGTCTACTGACATCTTTGCACATGGCATACTTACTGACAAAAATGGGAAAACTACTAGCTTTTACTGGATGATGAAACAATCCATACCCAAAGCATGGATCCATGTCAGCCTAGTGGGGTCACATTCAGACGAGTCTTGAAAATCAATCTACTGAGTATTATTATTAGTGATTTTGATAAATGAAACATGAAAGCACTCACAAGAACTGTCAGCTCTCTTAAAGTACATAGGTTTTAGGACTCTCGAATACTGAAATACTCAAATATACTTGACCAATTAAAATAAGATACCATTACCAATACTACTGAGACTATTTCACAGTATAGAAAGGGATGGAATACTCCCAAACTCATTCTATAAAGCCAGCATAACCCCGATACCAAAGCCAACAAAGAAGAAGAACTACAGACCGATATTGCTCATGAATCTAGATGCAAAAATCTTCAACAAAATTCTTGCCAATAGAATACAACAACATATCAAAAAAATAATCCATCCTGACCAAGCTGGATTCATATCAGGGATGCAAGGCTGGTTCAACATCAGAAAAACAATTACGTGATTAACCATATAAATAACACAAAAGACAAGAATCACCTGATTTTGTCCATTGATGCAGAAAACGTACTTGATAAAGTCCAACACCTATTCAGGCTAAAAACTCTTAGCAAAATAAGCATAGACGGAAAATTCCTCAACGCAATAAGGGCCATTTATACAAAGCCTGAATGGAGACAGACTGAAACAGTTTCCCTTGAGAACAGGAACTAGACAAGGATGCCCACTGTCACCTCTCCTATTCAGTATTAGACTAGAAGTTCTAGACAGAGCAATTAGACAAGACCAAGAAATAAAGGGCATCTGCATTGACAAAGAAGAAGTTAAAATCTCCCTTTTTGCAGATGATATTATTGTATATTCAGAGAATCCCAAAGAATCTATAAGTAAACTACTCAAACTGATAGAAGAGTTGAGCAAAGTCTCAGGATACGAGATAAACATAAGTAAATCAGTAGCACTCCTTTATACCAACAATGAGACTGTTAATGAAGAAATCATCAAATCTATACCATTTGCTATAGCTCCTAAGGAGATAAAGTACCAAGGAATTAATCTAGCCAGAGAAATAACAGACCTTTACAAAAAGAGCTACAAGCCCTTACTACAAGAAACTAAGAGAGACTTAGATAAATGGAAAAACCTACCCTGCTCATGGATAGGAAGATTTAACATTGTGAAAATGTCTATTTTACCCAAAGCAATCTACTTATATAATGCAATCCCAGTACAAGTTCCAGCATCATTTTTTAATGAGATGGAGAAACAAATGACCAATTTTGTCTGGAAAGGGAAGAAGCCCCAGATAAGTAAGGTACTACTAAAGAAAAAGAACACACTGGGAGGCCTCTCATTACCCGACCTCAGAACATACTACACTGCCACAGTGGTCAAAACAGCGTGGTACTGGTACAACAGACAGATCGATCAGTGGAACAGAATTGAGATCCCAGAGATGACATCATCTGCCTATGAGCAGTTGATATTCAACAAAGGCCCTAAGACATTAAACTGGGGTAAAAACAGTATCTTCAACAAACGGTGCTGACAAAATTGGATATCCATCTGTAATAAACTGACACAAGATCCATATCTTACACCTTATACAAAAACCTACTCCAACTGGATAGAAGACCTAAACATCAAACCTAAAACAATAAAGCTCATCCAAGAAAAGGTAGGAACAACAATGGAAGTTTTAATACACAATGTGGATGGACTCCAAAATCTGTCAAACAAACCACAATCAACAGAAGGGAAAATAGATAAATGGGAACTACTAAGAATCAAACACTTTCGCTCATCCAAAGACTTTACTAATAGAATTAAAAGGACACCTACAGAATGGGAAGAAATATTTGGCAACTCTATGTCTGATCTCCAAGATCTATAAGATACTACAAAATATCAGTAAGAAGAAGGTAAATCATCCGATTAAGCGATGAGCAAAGGAGATGGACAGACTTTTCTCTAAAGAGGAGATCCAGGTAGCCAAAAAACACATGCGGACATGTTCATGATCCTGGTTATTAAAGACATTCAAATCAAGATGACAATGAGATACCATCTCACCCCAACAAGGTTGGCCATGATCCAAAAAACACAAAACAACAAATGCTGGAGAAGCTATGGAGAAAGTGGAACTCTCCTACACTGCTGGTGGGGTTGAAAAATGGTCTAGCCTCTTTGGAAAGCAATCTGGCGCTTCCTTAAAAAAATGGATATTGATATACCATTTGACCCAGTAATCCCACTACTTGGAATATATCCTACTGAGTCAAGGCCTTTCACACCAACAGACACATGCACAGGAATGTATATTGCAGCACAGTCCATGATAGCAAAAAGATGGAATCAACCCAGATGCCAACAATAGAAGAATGGATAGGTAAACTATGGAATATATACTCAGTGGAGCACTAAGCAATGATAAAGAATAATGATGATTCCAGGAAACATCTCCTAACCTGGTTTCAACTGGAAGACATTATTTGAGTGAAAGTAGTCAGCGACAAAAGGACAAATATTGTATGAGACTTCTATGATAAGATCTCAAAAACAGACTTGTGTATAGAAGAAAAGACTCTTTGACAACTGCAAGGGAGGGGAGGGAGAGAGGGCGAGGGGGTAAGGATTTAGATTAGATAGTTGCTAGAAATCTGGTTGGGTGAAATCAGTGATAGCACACATTAGAAACAGGAACAATATTATGTGGACTTCAGCATAACTTGAATACTCCTTCCATCTTAACCCAATATTGCAAGGACAGAGTAGCTGGGGTAGGGGGCAGAGGACCATGCTCTTAGGCAAAATAGAGGCCAATTGGCACAACTAGCATTTTGTTAAGAGGGCTCTCTGCACCCCACATTGGTGAGTGGTGTCTGGGGTCTTAAAAGCTGCCAAGCTGCCATCTGAAGGCACAGCAAATGGTCCCAACTCAGCAGGAATGGATGCTCACCGAGAACCAAAATGACATGGGGTAAAGACAATCCAGAAGATAGAGAGACCCACATGAGTGGGTGCCTACGTCGACTTTGGACCAAAGGAACCAGATAGTGCCCGGCCACCACCAGTGACAGCCGTGATGGAGCTCACTAAGTTGAGTCTCAATGGCAACAAGAATAAAAAGGGGTGCATCCTGAGATCTCCACTAAAAGACCCCAATTGATGGTCCAGCAGTTTCAGGGTTCCCCTGAGAGCATGGCCCCTGGCCCTGATGCTGCCCTTACCCATAAATCATATCGAAGGTCCACTCTTCGGTCACGAATGGATTGGACTTGGCGATGCAGAGTGACCATATATTGGATGCACTTTATAGTTCTATGCATCTATAGGATATCATCCTGCTGACCTCTGGCTGGAGGAAGCAGAGTGGGTGGAGAAGAGTGGAAAGGAGGCTGTTGGGAGGATGAGACATGTATGGAGCAGAGAGGAATAGTGTGCTGTCACTGGGCAGGGAGAGCAGTGGAAGCTGCATATAGGTGGGCATGTAAATTTATATGGGAATGTACATTTTCACTCAGTCATATTAAATAAAAAATAAAATAAAATAAATAAGATACCATTAAACCAGAAGTGTTGCTGTGTGCCACTGAGATGATTCCAGCTCACAGAGACACCATGAGACAGATTAGAACCAAATTGTAGGTTTCCTAGGCTATAATGTTTATGGGAGCAGATCTCTAGTTCTTTTCTTTTGCGGAGTCAGTCACTTCATAAGTCCAAACAACTGACCTTTCGGTTAGCAGCTGAACGTTTAATGACTGGCCATCAGGATTCTTTAAAACTAGAATATTATAGTCAGTGTAGGAACAAAAATCCAGCCAGTGAAGCATACTTGAAAACAGGCAAATTAGAGCTGGAAAAATCATAGTTTACCGCAGGCTGAATATGAGTGAGTAATTTTATGCTATGTGGAAAAAGTCAACTTGACCATGAAACTTACTATGTGTACACATTATGTTATGGATAACATTGTAAAGAATGGGAATTCCAGAACATTTAATTGTGTTTTTACAGAAACACAGACCAAGAGGCAGTCAAACAGAACAACAGAATACTGTGTGGTTTAAATCAGGGAAGATGTTCATCAGGGTTGTATCCTTTCACCCTATTTATTCAATCTGGGTACTGGACAAACAGAGAAGCTCGATTATGTTAAGGGGAATACGGAATCAAGATTGGAAGAAAAGCCATAAAACAACCTGTGATACGCAGATGACACAACCTCATTTGCTGAAAGTGAAGCGGGCTTACTGATGAAGATCAAAGATTACAGCCTTCAACAGGGTTACATTTCCATATATAGAAAACAAAAATCTTTATAACCTGATCAGTAAGAAACATCATGATAAAAGGACAAAAGATTGAAGCTGTCAAGGGTCTCATTTTGCTTGGATCCACAATCAGTGCCCTTGAAGCAGCAGATGTGCTGCAGATCTCTTTTAAGTGTTAAAAAGCAAAGATGTCACCTTGAGGACTAAAGAGCAGCTGTCATAAGCTGTGGAATTTTTCAATTACTACATATGCATATGAACACTGGATGCTGAATAAGGAAGACTAAAGAATTAAAAGCTTTGGACTATGGTGAATTGGTGAAGAATGCAGAATATACTATGGACTGCTGGAAAAATGGAAACTCTGGTGGTACAGCCATATGTGCTATGGCTGCTAACCAAAAGGCTGGCGATTTGAATCTACTAGGCTCTATAGGGCAGTTCTACTCTGTCCTATAGGGTCATTATGAGATGAATACACTCAGTGCGAAGGGATTGTTGGTTGACCAGAGGAACGGAACAAATCTGTCTTGGAAAGAGTATAGCCAGAATGCTCCTTCAAAGTGAGGATGGTGAGACTTGGTCTCACATACTTCAGATGTCAGGAGGGACTAGTCCCTGGAGAAGGACATCATGCTTGATAAAGTAGAGGATCAGTGAAAAGAGAAACACCTTCAATGAGATGGATTGATACAGCAGCTGTTAACAATGGACTCAAATATAGCAAATGACTGTGAAGATGGCTTAGAACTGGGCAGTGATTCATTCTCTTGAACATAGGATTCTATGTGTTGGCACCAATTTATGTCACCTAATGATGACAACAACATTGTGTATACAATTTGAAGAAAATGTCTTTCTTCATACTATGTATCTGATACAATATTATTATCTATTGTAAATGATATGCATGAATCAAAAGAATTCAGAGGAGTATATCAAAGGCATATTGAAACCATGGACAAAGTCCTATGAAAGGAGTATTTTTAAAAATTAGATATTTAGACTGATTAGTTTTTCAAGTTAATTGTATATACTTGTTTATGGGTTTCTTTTTTACATGTGATTCTTGAAAGTGGGTATTGTTCTCAAGACCTTAAGAGTACAAGAAAAATAAAGGAGATATAGTGGTGGCAAGGAAAATTCTGGATGGCTATGGTGTGTGGTCCATCAGAAGGATGCAACGGGGGAGCCAAAGATGACGGCTGAGGTCTTACAGATGATTGTTGACAGCCGGCCCCTGCTTTCTGTCAGAGGCTGGATCCCTGCCAGCTGACCTTACAAGACTCTTGCCTTCAGGAGCCACTTCTCACTCAAGAGTCCCTTCTCATTCCTCTGGCTCTGATAAAGCACATTGCCTGCTTCTTTCTCCTTCCCTTTCTACATTCAAGGCTTATCATTTGTTTATGCTACGCCTTATTACTCTTCCCGATCCCTCCACGACTTGCCTCAACCTTCCTCAACATTTATTTCTATTACCTCCCCTCTCAGAGATGAATCTTTCCGTAAAACTTTCCCTCTCAGCATTTTTAAGTATCATCTTGGCATTGTCTCTTTGGTATTTCTGTCATTAGTTTTTCCTCTCAGGTTTCTTTGGTTGTGTCAAACCACTTCAGGTAACATTATTAGTACTATTAATACTAATAATACTAGTGTCATGGTGGGGTGGGGGTAAGAATCTGTGTTTCATTAAACTGGAGACAGAAGGGGAGGAGTTATAATTCTGAGGTTGGGGGAGAACTCATCTCCAAGAGAGAGCCCAAGTTCTAATTAAGAGAAAGTCAAAAGAACAAAAGGATAGTACACATTGTACTAACATGTATTTCACTCCAGATAAAAGATAGAGTCAGTCTACAAATGCATGCTTTTGGAAACAGATGAGTACATGGTCAGACCCACTTTGCCAAGTCATGTAAAGACTGTGCTATTTTTAAAGATATGTATTATCGGACTATTAAAAACTTTTCAACCGTGGTTGAAAGATGTGTACCATAATTCTTTTTGATGTTATTGGAATTTCTACACTAAGGAATCTTAGTGAACAGAGAACAGATATCTCCACAAAGCCTCTTTGAGGTAAAATTCCAGAACATGAAATTTTAGACTTAGAAAAATCCTAGAACACATGAGTCATGATTTTATATATAGGGAAATTGAGGACCAGGAGATTAGCTTAAATCTCTAAGGCCCATTCAGTCAGGACCATCCCAAACTGTTCACCATGATACCACACTTCCTCCTTACCAATCATTTCCATTATACCAGTGCTTAAATACAAAGGGAAAAAGCCATGCTGACATTAGCCCAGATTAGAAAGAACACCACTGTCAAGTGTCTACCACGTTCCGGGCACTCTACGAGGCAAAATACATCGTGGCCAGAAAAGAACTCACCTGTGCCTATAACCAGCCTGCCCAGTTACTGCCTTAAATTCAACATTAGAGTTTAGTTTTATTAGAATGGATAACAGAGACTAGATAACTTCCCCATTCTCCACACAGGGAAGAAAAATTTCAGGCAATGTTTTCCTTCCTTATTTTGTGGGACTACTGAGCTATGATATTACACCTTCTCACAGCTTCAAGTTGCAGACTGAAACAAAGAGGCAAGTTCTGCTCTGGCTGTCAAAAGATGCTTTTGAGTCAACAATGTTGCTATCTCTCTGTAGTCATCATCTCTGGTGCTCACACTCTTGATCTGAAAAATAAAGTTAAGATTTCTTCTCTTTTAAGAGTTTAGGATTCTAAGGGGAGGCAGCCCTTGATACAAACACTCCTAGGCTGAACATAGAGTCTCAGCATTAGGGAAGAATACAGTTCACTCTGCATAGATAATTAAGATAGAGCATTCATGGATGGGTTTGATGAAGAGTTAGTTCTTAATGTTAAAATAAAGTCACAATGATTAATTCCTCAAGATGTAAACCTGGATATCCTTGGAGGCATATTTTTACCTTTATTGGTTTCTGGTGTTTTCAAAATGCATAGATCTATTTTGGTAACCAGTTAATGAGCTTATTTAGAGTAAGCCAAAGGAATGATTGGGAATGATTTTCCTGCATCAGATCTGCCCATTTCCCTCTTTCTTACCATGTGTTCAGCACGGGAGAGTTTGTTCAAAGGATCCAGAGACAGCATCTGCCCTTGACATGGCTGCAGAAGATGCTCTGCAGCAAGGAGAAGCCAGCAGTTTATAAACAAGAATTTGTGCCTATCTACAGGTTTTTGTTCTCTCTATTCCTTTCTTTTTGTCTCTCTTTTTTTGTGAACCATTTTATCCCACAGAGAGAAAATGCAGCAGAAGTTAGCAGACACTTCAAAGCCTAACACACATGATAATTACTCAGAAATCAATACTGCTGATTCAAGTGAAACTTCTTCTTTAGGGTCCTAAGTACCTTCTCTAAAGGTGCAATCTTCTCCTTTCTCTTCTATCTTTCATTTACACAGCCCTAGGAACGCCAACTCACCTTCCCTTTTACAGAGCATGCGTAAGTGTATATTTAATTGCTCCGGCTTCTCTCACTTTGAAAGAATGTAACAATACAACAGTCTTTCTCTCAAAACGTATTAAATTCTAGCCACTGATGATAGTAACTCTGTAAACTCTAAAGCTGATCTACTGGCTAATTCCACTCTGCCTTGTCCCTATGAAAAAAGAGGAAAAATACCACTAAGTGTTAGGAGAATAAATGAATATATAACATGTATATATGGAAATACATATATATGTGTGTATATATATATATATAAAACTTTAAATAGTGTACATGCAAAAATAAATGTTCCGGTCACTAACACCTCAAAATATTTATGCATAAATGTATCTATATAAGGGTGTGAAACATGCAGAGAGGAATACAAATGTTTTAGTCATATGTTTTTAAAATTAGTAGAAAAACTGCTTCCTTTTTAAAAAGGAATGACCTGTTTTACCTTCCTTGAAATCACACACTAGTTTCATATTTTCAGACTAGAAGTATAATTTATAATTTGATATCAATCTGAAGAGCCTTGCAATCAGAATCATCCTCTGCAAAGCCCTTGACCTTGAGGGACCCTACAGCCCTGGCTGGTGAGGGAGGAAAAGCACTCACCTACTGCTTACTGATCCCTCACTGCCACCTACAGTATGAAATGCCCACTGAGATGAATTTGTCATAACCGAACAAAACGCAGGTGCAAATTAACAACTAACAATGCCACTTGGAAAGCTTCATTTAGAAGTTTAGAAAAAAAGCCACAAAAGAAAACTAAAAAGGACATTCTTGCACAATTCTTCTGGAAGTATGCAGTAGTCATTACAGAGCCATCCTGCAATAGTGCATGTACACCAGTCCTCTACAAGTAATCAGGAACTTTGACTCAAAAATTCCACTTCTGGAACTCAGTCCTAAGAAAATAATTCTAATACGGAATAAGTTTTATGCGTAACATTGCTCTTTACAGTGATATTTGTAACACTGAACAATGACATATAATCTAAATAAGAGAATGTTTAAAGAAACCACAGAATATTGTACAGCCATTAAAAAAATTCATGTTTACGGAATATGTAATATAAGAAGCTACCCTACTACTGTTAAGCCAACAACCAACAAAAAGGACACAAGTTGTTACTTCAACAGAGAAAGGTCAGATGGAGAGACACCAAACTATTAGCATTTTTTAGATGGGTTAGCAATGTATGGTTTCCCCCCTATTCTTTTTCTCCTTATCCATGTTTTCTCAAAATAAATAAATAAATAAGAGGGTACACTCGTTTACAATGGAAAAAAGTAATGAACTTAAACCTCTGTCTGGATTCTGAAAATAAATAAATAAAAAGCTATAACCAGGAAATTAGTCACTTAAAACTCTAATGAAGTCCAGTTTATGTTGCTGAGTAATAGATTTCACGAGTTACAATGACTACAAAGACAACTAGCAATATTAAAAAAAAAAAAAAACCTGTAATTGGTAACAGTGAGACAGTGTTTCAGAGTTGGTTTCCCTGTTTCTTTCTGTCAAGACCCAAGCCTGGAATAGAGGTCATGAACACAGAAAGGAGCTACCCTTGGAGATGGTCTCAGAGGTTAAATAAAGAAGACACAGCACTTCCCTGTCTACTCGCCTCAGAGTTTAACTACCGGAGTCAGTTTATTAGTCAAATCAAGTAAAGTGAAACCAAGCTAATAGGAAAACCAGACAAAAATGGCTTATAATAGATTTCATTAGATTTTACTAGCATTATTCAGGTAATTAGTATTTTGAAAGGTTAATTCTGCTCAAAGTTTGATTTTTGTGGCAATTTACTGTATCACCCAAGCCATTTTTCTTACAGCAATTTGAATTCAACCCAAAAAACAATATGGAAATGATAATGACTAATAAGTCACAGATATTTAGAATTGAAAGGAACTTCTATTTTACAGATGAGAAAGAAAGTAGAATACTTGTCTGGGATCCCAAATACTTGTCTAAGGTTGGTGTGAGAGCTGGGCTCAAAGCCAGGTCTCCAGAGCCCAACTCAGTGTGACACTCTAAGTTCAGAAAGTGAGAGGCCATCACTCCCAGTGGAATGTGGGCTGCCTGCCAGCAAACACACAGCTTTGAAGCTGGCCAGCTACCTTTCTTTGGCTGCCCACCTCCCACCTAGTACTAACAGCTCATTAATGCAAAGAGAAGAAAAGATCCTACTTTTTCAGTGTCTACTATATGTCAAGTACTTTGCACACATTATGCAACTGTATTCAGCTGCCCTCACAGGAGACCAAATTATTTCCTTTTAATGCTTGCAGAAGCCAAGGCTCCAAGAGCTAAAGTTGATCAAGATTTGGTCCATACTGCCTTTTGCCTCTCTTCAATAGTAACTTCTCTCACTATTAGACAGCTAAGAGAGAACCTGTGGTATTGTCTCTAGTAGGTCCAGAGGCACAAAGAAGGCAAGGCAAGCAAGGCACCCAGGGTACAAAATCTACAGAGACATTTATTTCTAGACTCCCACAAGTGCCTCACTTGCCTCATCCTCATTCTGGTCCTGTGCACTCAAAGGGGCAGATACAACCTCTCTTATCTTGAATTGTCTCTACTGAGAAATAACTTTCTATACTATGTATATTACTCTTCTAGAAAAGCCTTTGGTATCTAGAAATTCTCAAGGGGTTGATGGCTCTATTAAGAGGGGCAAAAGAGGTTATGTAAGTATATATTTTTAAATGTAGAACACCAAAAATATCTGAAATACCAGGTATTAAAGCAGATGAAGATTATTTTTATGCTTGTTCTGGAAAGGAATGGAAATCTACTTACACCTTCCACTGAAAATGATTCATTATAATTCTAATGGTATTTATTGAATGGACTCTTGCTTACTTTTATTGAAAGGCAAAAGTATTTCTACAGAATCACAAACATTCAAATCTTTTGTGTATTATAGAAAAATGTACTATTAAAGATCAGGTTTAAATTATTTCACTTTTGACTGAAGGCCATTTCCTGAAAATCAGCACAATTATTCTTTACATTTAGTTATCTACAGTTTCATTAAGGCATGATTTTTCACAGATACCAGGAGGACCGAACAAACCTATGAAAGTAAATAAATGCAAGCATATTATAAACTATTTGGCATGTTATAAATGAATGCTATTGTTGTTATTAGTAAAATGGAAAAACAGTTTTACCTCCATTCAGGAGAGCTGTACCAATTTATATATATACTCTCTTTCAGTTTATGAGTAAATATTACCTTCTACTCTAGACAATACAAGACATGCAATGATATCTCTCCAAACACAACTCTGCAGATATCCAAGAAATTAGATAAGCTTAATGTTCAGTCTTTGGGAACCAAAGACATTCAGCCTATCTGGAGCCAAGTGAATTTTTATTAGTTCTATTAGAGATGACTACAGTCAAGTTGCCTCCAAACAAGATCTTGACTTAGAAGATTGGATATTTGCCTTGCAAACTCGAAAAATCAGTCACCAGTGAGCAGAATTGCTCCATAGATCAGTTAAGGATCTGACCTTTGAGAAGCTGATCACCAGGACTTTCTTCCAAGGTACCCCTGGGTGGGTTTGAGCTGCCAGCTTTTCAGTTAGTAGTTGAATGCTTAACCACTGTGTTCATCCCAGTGTACCTCTTTGTAAGGTAGGACTCTCCAAGTGAAACTGCTTTTTTAAGAGCCTGTTTGGATGGACTAGATAGCCTATTTTGACAAAAGAATTCATGGAAGCTTAAGAGAAACACTGGGCTGGATGACCTTTGAGATCTCTTCTAACTCAGCAATTCTGTGGCTTCTAAAGCTACAGCCAGAGAATGTCCAAAGCCAGGCTCTGTGGGTGACCAAGAAAGGATTTGGGGCAAGTTACTTATGTCTCTGAACCTCAGTCTTCTCACATATTTAATCAGGACAAAAAATAATTCCTTCAGCTCACAGAATTTTTCTGAGTATTAAATGCATATGCTCAGAAGAGTAGCCGGCTCACAGTAAATGGTCAATAAATGTAAGCCCTTACTATTAGGCTAAACCACCTGAAATTCAACCACTTTGCCCCATTAAAAATGACGATTTCAAGTGATTCAAGCTAATATTTACTAAAGCCATGCTACTTTAATCTTCTCTGACAGTGTAATTCTTACTGGTCAGAGCTCTCACAATAACACATGCCTCACAGCACCACGCATAGGAGTGCAACAAACTGTCCTATAATAAAAATTAAGACTCAGGAAAATCTTCATTTCAAAGATTTCAAATTGTAATTTAATCATGGATTACAGAGGCAGACTAAAACCAAAGAAAAACTGTTGCTGTCAAGTTGACGCTGACTCACAGTGACCCTATATCAAGGGGAACTGCCCCACAGAGTTTCCAAGGCTGTAATCTTTGTAGAAGAAGACTATCTCTTCTTTCTCCTACAGAGAAGCTGCTAGATTTGAACTACTGATGTTTCAGTTAGCAGCACTGTGCTACCAGTCTTCTCCTTACAGGAGAAGTTAAATTCTGGCTGCACTTGTACCTAGATGGGTGACCAGGGACAAGTTAGTTCACTTTTCTCTGCCTCAGTTCTCATTTTTGAGAAATGGGAAATTAGGAGTGCTTACCTCAGGAAGTTGCTGGGAAGATTAAATTAGATAGTAATAAGAAGTGCTTACACACAATGAGAAAATACACTTAACGAATGTTAGCTGGTTTTCTCTTCCTTCTCCTATTCCTCTTATTTTGTTCTCCTACTGCCCTCTCTTTTCTTCTTTTTTAGCTTACCATACAAGGTTTACAGACCAAAAGATGATTTCACAATTCTGTGAAAAAGCTAATCCCTAATTCTAACAACTTGTCCCAGGAGAGTATAGAAAGTCAAATGCCAGGAGAGCCCATCTGTAATACTTCACATTTTTGTTAAGTATTTATGAGTCCAGATTGAGTGCTGCTTACCTCCTGAACAAACACTCTTCAGGAAGAAAAGTTCCCAGAACGGTGGAGTGATGCATAATTACTTACGTGAAGTGGATGGAGAAATTGAGCATGTTTGGCATGCAGAAAGAGGTCCCTGGATGGTGCGAATGGTTAAGTGATTGAGTACTAACCAAAAGGTTGGAGGTTTGAACCCAACCTGAGTGCCTCAGAAGAAAACCCTGAGTTAAACTCAACTCAGCAGCAACTAGCTTGGGTTTTGTTTGTTTGCTCTTCTGTAACAGAGAAGATTTGGAGGTGGGATGAACTATCTTTGAATGTCCATGGCCTGGATGCCAGTGAGAATGGGGATAAAACATGCTCCTACTGGCTGCAACAGTCAGGAAGAGGACCAAGGCTAGGAATTATAGATGTGATCAGGTGTCCCAGCAGAACCTCAATTTTCTGGTGGCTGGTGGCACCTCCAAGCATGCACGGGATTCAAGGGAGCACTTAATACAGAGTTTGTTCATATAGTTGCTGGGAATAAGGGAAGGGCAGGTAGAGTCACACAGTTGCAGAGAAAGACTCTAAGGCCTGACACTAATGACCAGACCTGGCTTCTACAGGACATGAGCTATAGGAACTCAAGAACAGGCTTCAGATGGAGTCAGGACATTAAGCTATATACTGCTTTAGGTTCCAAGTGACAAAGGTCAGTGCTGAACTAAGGAAAGGTATAGACTTCCCATTTCACCATAGAACACCAAGCTACTCCAGGACCATAAGGTATGTGGAGAACACAGTTTAGTTTGGTCCCTTAACTTAGCTTATGGAGCACAGAGAGGAATACCTGTGCCTGAAAAGCAGACCTCTCTCACAGGGGCACTGGAGCAGCAGCAGATGCCAGAAATCTCCCTCTAGACCGCAACTCACAGAAATAGCTGGTCTTTGCTAGCGAAAAGGCAGGAGCAAATGCCCTCAGGCACTACAACACTTACAGAGAGGATGAGCAGCCAAATTCAGGATACAAATTTCAATGCGGTCTCACCTATGTCCATAGACTGGTAGAGTCCGGGGCTTTTCAATTGATGTAGGTAAGGCAGGTTTGGGACCACTGTAAAGAATACCTTTCTGTAATTGACATAATCCAAGAATATAAAAGATGTCCTTAATGAATTTATGGCCACTGGGCATGCTCAACCAGAAACTGGAAGACCAGAATTCACGGCGGCTTCAGAGGATGCTCAGGCTGGATGAGCTCTGGGATGTCTTACAGTTTGGCATTGTTTTCCACTTCCAAAGCCACGGCAGGACAAGGCAAACATACAGGGTGAATGTGGAAATATTAATCCAAAACTTGACTCCTGCCTGAATTTGTGCAATTGCTTAAAAGGGATAAGAAACTAGGACATAGTGAAATAATTTACATTTTTAGTTACTTAGGGTGAATTCTTAAACATATTATGACTTTTACTGCTTTTACTAAGGTTGAGAAAGGTTACTGAATACATTAAAAGCCTATTGAAAACGAGTTACATAAAGATCACAGCACCCCACAGTGGGCCTCTGTTAGAAAACTCCTGTAGCCTTAAAAAAATGCTAGCGTGGAAAAATCCACAAAAGAGTAACCTTTACATTGCCATCTGCTGGCTAGTGCCATAAGTGACATCAATATAAATAAAAAGCAAACCCACTGCCGTCGAGTCAATTCTAACTCATAGACGGAGTAGAACTGCCTCATAGAGTTTCCAAGGAGCACCTGGTGGATTTGAACTGCTGGCCTTTTGGGTAGCAGTTGTAGCATTTAACCACTGCACCACCTGTGTTTCTAACCCTATCTGTAAGGAAAACTATTTCAGGTCTAATTATCCCAAGCACATAAAAACCACAAAAGTTAGGCAGAGCAAAAGTTACTCCAAATACACATATTTTAGTTTTACGGGTCTCACAGTACATCCTGAAGAAAATTGAAAATTCTGCTCCAACAGAATTAATGTTTCCTCCTCAGTTTTTGCATTGCATCTTGTTCGTATTACAGTTATAATACATTTATTCTTGTGTTATTATTATTTTGGTTCATATCTACATTCACACTAGACTGGGATCTCCTTTAGGGCAAGGTTCACATTCAACTTTGATTTGTTTTTTTCAATGCTTAGCATAAGCGTTGGTCAAAAGTTTAAGTTGAATGAAGGAAGGGAAGGAGGAAGGACTCATAATCTCCAAAATCAGTATTTCTGCTCTCCCTGTTACATCTTAGCTCTAGGCTTAAAGTTTCAACTGCCTTCCAGAACTTGCCATCCGGGTGTTCAGCAGAAAATCCATGCTTAGCAAGTTCCAAAGGACTCCACTGCCTTTGCACCCCAAACTGTTCTTTTCCGTAATTAATTTTTAAGTTAAGACATCACTATGCACTCAGTCATCTCAGAGTCATCTTCTTTTCCCTCTTTGCCATTAATGCCCATGTACAAAAGGCTCTGTCAATTACACTGAAAGATACCTCTGAAGTCTGCCCCTTCCTCTCTCTTTCTCTCTCTCTTTCTATTACCTGCCTCAGTTCAGCCCTTGTCACGTCTTATGGTGCCTTAAATTACTTCTTAATTAGCTCCAAAGTTATTCTTCATACAGCTACAATGCTATTATCTGCTTTAAAATTTTCAGTAGTTCCCCATTATCTATAAGACAATGTGCATGACAGCATACAGAAAGCATCATCATCTTTCCCAGGGTACTTTTTTAGACATTTTTTCCCCTGTTGTATTCAATAAACCTCACCATTCTGAACCAACTATCATTCCCCAAAGACATCGTGATTTTCAGTCCTGTATACCCCGTTGCATGGTGATAAAGACATACTGCTGCTAATCAAAAGGTTGGCAGTTTGAATCCACAAGGCAGGTCTTGATAACTGTATGTGGCAGTTTTACTCCATCTTATAGGGTCTCTGTGAGTCAGAATGGACTTGACAGTGATGTTGTTTTTTTGTTTGTTTGTTTGTATATTTCCTATGAGTTATTCCTTATCCCTAGAATGTTCTCCACACCAGCCTTGGCCACTCTCTACCTAGTGAACCCTTTTATGACCCCTCTCAAGTGTTACCTCCTCTGTGACGTCCTTCCCACCATATTGCTGCTGCATGCTGTTGAGCTGATTTTAAACTCACATCAACCCTATATGACAGAACTGCCTCATAGAAGTCTCCTAGTAATCATAAGTTTTTGATGGCAAAATCCGCTGGCTCTATGTCCCATAGCTTTTTCGTAGGGCATTCTTGGAGTCACAGCTGACCCAGGTGAAACTGCATAAAAGTGCCCTTCAGAAGGGCAGCCGCAGCTCTGTGTCAGGATATACTATGCAATAAGTGAAGTATGGACTGGATTTCAGCTCCACTTCCCCTTTGGCCAGGTTCCCATGTGCAATGAAAAATCTTGTATGACTTTACAGTTGTCTCTGAGAACTCACCACAATTGTTATGACTGGTTTATTGATGTAAAAATCCTCTCCCTTAAGCTCATGAATTCCTAAAAGCAGTTAGATCAATTACATTTGCAAGAATCAATAGACACTTTTGAATAGTTCATTCCTGGGATGACATGATATCACAAAGGTCATCAGAACAGGTGAGAAAGATCTTTGAAGTATACAAACATGTGCATAAGTTATAGCTGTGTGTCTTGGGTAAGTAATTTAACTTGCGACATCCTAGTTTCCTCATCTATAAATTGGGGCTGATAGTGCCAATATCAAGATTGTTGTGAGGATTCAGTGAGACAGTATTTGTTAAATGAACAGAAGAAAGACTACCCTAGAGTAAGCACTATGTGAATGTTGGCTATTACTATTATTAATACAGGATAAAATAGAAGGATATTCTGACAAAAATTGGACATTTAGAGAGAAGCATCTTGGTGCCTTGATTTTTTTAAAAAGTCTGGAAGTACATACTGCATTTTATGTTGATACTACCATGAACAGAACAAAAAATTTTAGAACTTGGAGGGAATTTAGAGATAATCCGAACTGCTTTTGTTGTTGAAAAAGGAATAGAAGCCTAAGAGCTCTCTATGAGCCCAGATGTTTCTCCACCTGGGCTTCACCAAATGCCCAGCCTCCTCTCCCCCTCCCCACCCTGTACACCCCCTTCCACCTACCAAGCCCCTTACTTGGGCGCCATTCACCTTTCCCATTGTGCATGTTCACAACTGCCTTGCTCTGCCTGTGATGCCTCTTCCTTCTCATGGACTGGTTGAACAGCTTCATGAACATTCTTCAAGTGCCAGTGTGTTTATTATTACTTATCCTGCCAAGCCTGCTCCAGTTCCTCCAGCCAAAGTCAGCCGATTCCACCTCTGTCTTCCCAAAGAACTGTGTTCATGCTTCTATAAAGCACCTATCAGAGCAAGTGTTCTGAATCCTGATTGTCTGGATTTGAATCCCAGCTTTGCTACTTCCTAGCTGGGGACCTCCGTTCCTTTGCGACTTGTTTGCCTTATCTGTGAAATGGTACCTACCTCATCTATTCATTCATCCAATGAACACTTATCAACTGTCTACTATATGTCAGGAGCTGTTCCAGGATCTGGAGATACATGATGAACAGCATACATGTTCTCATGACCTTACATCCAAATGGGAGTCAACCAATTAAAATTGAATACAGTGATGTACTATCAGTTGTTGTAAGTGACATGAAGAAATATATAGTACAGAAGGAGACTCAGAGTGATGGGGAGGGTGCTGTTTTAGAGAGGAGGGTCAGGGAAAGGCTCTTAGAGGGGAGTGACATTTGATTAGAGACATGGAGGAAGAAAGGAAGCATTTTACAGGAATCCAGTGAAGTATATTGTAATCAGAGGGAACTCAAGTGCAAAGGCCTGGGACAGTATAATGTGATCAATGAATCAACTGAGGTCATACCAGTCCAGGATGATGCTACACCAAATCACTTCTGAGTTGTAAAAAGACCAGAAGAGACACCAAGACACACATACACACAGGAAAAGGAAGACAGATATGGAGACTGATGCATTTATAAGGATTGCTGACAGCTACTAGAAACTAATACAAAGGCAGGACGTCCTCCTAGAGGTAAGCCATTGAATTTGAACTGCACTGGGAAATTCTGCTGTAAAAGATCTCTTTAAAGCATTAAAAAGTAAAGATGTTACTTTGAGGACTAAAGTATTCCATGGCATTTTGAATTGCCTCATATGCATGTGAAATTTCCACAATGAATAAGGAACACTGAAGAAGAACTAATGCCTTTAAATTATGGCATTGGTGAAAAATATTTAATATACCACAGACTCCTAGCAGAGAAAACAAACCTGCCTTGGAAGAAGTGTAGTCAGAGTGCTCCTTGAAAGCGAGACTGTGAGACTTTGTCTCACTTTGGACATGTCATTAGAATGGACCAATCCCTAGAAAAGTGTATCATGCCTTGGTAAACGCACTCAAATAGACCAATCATTGTGAGGATGGCACTGGGCTGAGTCATGTTTCAGTTTGTCACATGTAGGGTTGCTATGAGCTGGAACCAACCTGATGGCACCTAACAACAACATCAGCCTCCTGAACAGTGAGAAAATGAATTTCTGTTCTTTAAAGGCACACTTTGTGGTATTCTGTTATGGCAGCACTAGTTCTATTTCTCCAACAACAACAACAAGCCAAACTCATTGTCATCGAGTCAACTCCTACTCCTAGTGACCCTACAGGACACAGCAGAACTGCCCCCACAGAGTTCCAAAGAGCATCCTGGTAGATGCGAACTGCCGACCTTTTGGTTAACAGATGTAGCTCTTAACCACTACACCACCAGTAGAGAACCCTAAGACATCCTTCAACATTTACTTCTAATATCAACCCCTAAATGAACTTACTGAAGTGTTTCTGGCTCCCATCCTCTCCAGGCAGGTAAAAGAGTGGCCTTATTTCTGCCTTCAGCCACTTGTACTTTCTAACTTCACTTGGGTGAGAGTAATAAATGTTTGTTTACTACACTATAAGCTCCCTGAGGCTGGGAGCCATGTTTATGCATCTTTGTAAGTTTTCCACCTAGCTAAGGAACTTGTTTGTTGATTGAATGAGTGCATGAGTAAGACAGAAAAGCTGAATGGAAGAAGAACACCTCATCCTATTACTCTCCAGGTGCAAGTGTGGTGAGTTGACCACATGAGTGCAGCAAAAGAAGCTCTGATCTGACAAGGGCTCCTCCAGAGATCCCATAACAGGACAAAGGGTATTTTCACTAAATCATATTAAATAAAATAATAATAATAAAAATTCCTAATCCTGAAAGTTTCCACCTTGCAACACCCATGCTATCCTATTCATCAGAGACATTAAAGTTAAATTAGTTTAACCCTAAGTAAAATGCTGTCTTGAATATTACTCTTCTCTGCTTCACTACAAGAATTTAAAACATTTTTATTTGTGCAGGCAATTTTAAGATAAGAATAAACACAGAGGATGTCAGTAAAGGGTTTGTTTACATGCCTTTATGCTACTACGTAAGGAAGACATAGTGGAGTTTACATGTATGCCATGTAAATGGCTGCAGAACCAGATGTGGCTTACAAGGTGACTTGTAACTCATCCCCTCTAAGCAATAAAGTCTTTTTTCTTTTATTTTCTGGCCAAAGTTTGAGAAACTTACCGCTGTTTTCTATCAGCAGATACAACAGATGGCTGGCACATGCCTGCTTTGCTCAATGAAATTGGCTCTCTGCAGAATTACTCTTTGATCCCTAGTGGCATGTCCACACCACCACAACAAAAATACCACATCATAACAGAATCTAAACATGAAAGGTTTAAAGCTGTGCTTTTGATATGAGCACCTCTTTAAAAAAAATCATGCCTATAGTATGTAAACATATTCACATTCCCACTTTGAAATCATGGAACAGGGGTCAGAAAACAAGGCATTTCCTCCATTTGGTGACATAAAACCGCCATGAAGGTATGACCGCAAACTCCAGGAGTGCCAAGGTATGTAAGGGCTCGGGTTGTAACTTCCCCAACAATCATAATCCCATTAGGAAAAAATGTGTATGGTACACATAGGGGATTTAAATAATGATAATGATAAATGCTACCATAACCTCAGGTTTAGAAAGAGGTTTTTAAGGATGTTTGGCAGTTCTACTGAAAATGATGAGGAATTACTTGAATTAACATTCATCCTTTATTGTTTTTCTTTCATTTTTGTCAAGGGAAAAAAAAATTTAGTATAGGTCTCCTTAACCAGGAAATTTGAGACTGCAAACTGCAGTAATTTTCATGGGACTTGTGTTATGTAATATCAAACACAAGCTTAAAACAAAAAAAGAAAAAAACAAGGCTTCTGGGACTTTAGGGACATTGTAATGGTGGAACTGGATTATCTAGTTGATACACAGAAATCTATCAGTAGAGTCATCCTTTTTTTTTTAATTAGTAAAAATGTGAGCGGGTTGTCAGGAGAACGGTCTGTTTCAGATAAATCTTCTTCCCAATGTTCCTCTCCTCACTTTCTGGCTGACTTTGGGTGTTAGTGACTAGAATCATTCACAAAGGGCCACTGCAGTGTAGGTGAAGTTCACTTTTCTTATACTTGATGTTTGCTTATATTTTTTAATATTTCTGGCAGTTTTCAATAATTCAAGAAGTTCTTTTTAATATAACTTTGCTTATATATTGGAAAATGTTTCACTTGATACATTGTATCTTCACCATACCTAATATTCTCAGTCATCATTTAAAAAAACAAAGGGGTAGGTTCTGCATTTAATCCAATAAAATCAATTTTTCCACAATACACACACATGACCTCCCAGTCCCTGTGGCAATAGATAAAATTCTCTTTTATCTTCCCTGTATCCACAGCAATCATTCTAAGTTTTGTTTTCAAGCATCTCAAAATTGAGAAAAACAAAGATACAGCACTGACGTCTAGTGGCTATAAGAATTCTGCACATTATAAACAATAAAAAAGCTCCCCTACTATCTGGACCAGTTGGTGCAGATGGCTAGAATGTGCTTAGCAATCCAGGTGGTGGGTTTGAAGCTAATATGAGCAGGTTATCTTCCCCCAAGGAAACTCTGGTGACTTAGTGGTTAAGAGACATGGCTGCTAACCAAAATGTCAGCAGTTCAAATCCACCAGATGTTTTTGGAAACTCTATGGAGTAGTTCTACGTTGTTGTATAGGGTCACTATGAATCGGAATGGACTCAGTGGTAACAGATTTGGTTTTATAATCTTTACCCAGAGGACTTCTATTTCAGAGACACAAAGTTCACCCCAGCCCTTGCCAACCACTCAGAAATGCAGGCCTTGGGTCACAAGAAGGCTGGAAAACCAATACAGGGAGTTCAATAAACCCCTCACCACTGCTAAAGCTCTCACCATA
The DNA here is from genome assembly GCA_028571685.1 of Heterohyrax brucei. Lineage (NCBI taxonomy): Eukaryota > Metazoa > Chordata > Mammalia > Hyracoidea > Procaviidae > Heterohyrax > Heterohyrax brucei. Next base: position 127,086,709 of record CM053142.1, read on the forward strand.
AAAAGAGATGCCCTGTCAACTAGGTACCACAGTCATAATGTCTGTGATACAATATATAATATCTTTATACAGGTGATAGAATATACAGTAGTTACTAAGATCAAATCTATATAATGTCAAAAATATATAAACAAAGTAGTTTTGATCTTAGACCAAATGGATCCATGTGAAAATCATCAGTAGTAAACAGTTGTTAGAATTCGATTTTATACAACAAAACTTCTCATTAATTTTTTTATTTGAAAGTCACTGTATTTAGAAAGGGTCAATTTTCCAAATAAAATATTTAATTAGTACCTTGTTTAGAAAGCCAGAATTGTTGCTTATGGTCCCTGCCTAAGTGTGATATCTCAAATTTAGGGCAATTAGGGAAAAACTGCCTCAATGAAAAAACCAACTATTAAAAAGTTATGTAAACAATATAGTATTTTTCTTAATTTCTGTCTTTAGTGGAAACCTTTCTCTAATCTAAAAGCCTTGAGAAAGCTTATCAGAAAATAAGCATTTTAAATAGGAGATAATGAGGCATGGTTTTACATGGAAAATGACAACTGTAGGGAGAGAGAGTGAGGTAGAGCAAAGTACTTTCAGCAGGAAAGCCTTTCAAAGCAGGTTTTTAGGAACCTCAAAAGACTGTCAATGAGAATCAGTTAAACATCAGTGAATTCTTTGGGCATCACGGCTGTGCTCATTTGTTCTACTATTTTGACAAGTGATGTGCAATGTAAAAATGACACTGGAAAACAGATCTATGAAAGCACAGACTTTTAAACTCTCAAGTATCACTTTTCCCACATGTTTACTGTAATTTGTTAATTACAAATCAATACACATTCCTTGGGAACCAATCAGAAAGTCATATATGCTGATCTAATCAAGGTTGACCATTTGATGGATATGACTTTTTTGTTGTTGGTCTCTGCCTATTTTGTAATGGCATCAAACACAGTATACTGTTACAAACTATCCTACTTACCTTGTTAGTGAACATCTCTCCGTGACATAAAATAGATGTCAATAATATCCTTATTAATGCTTCATTGCACTCTCCTGTGTAAGTGACTCTCACTGGGCCCCTAGGTTGAATCTTTTTTTTTTTTTTTAACTTTTATAGGAACAATGCTGAGGAACATTCATGTACCTAAATTTTTATCAATATCCATGATTATTTCCTTAGGACGAATCTCTAGAAGTAAAATTATCCAATTACAAGATCTATGCCAAGTCCTTTGCCATCACGGTCAAACTGGCCTGCACAAAGGACAATATGCCTACCAGTAATGTATAAATATGGATGTATCTCAAAATCCCAAAGACTCTTGACAAGTTTTTGGGAAGCCTGATGTACAGAAATGAGCACCACTGTCATTTGTCCTAACATTTTTAGGAAGTAGGACACGAAATGTATTTTAAGTATGTTCAAGAACACTATGGGTTAGAAAGAAAAAAAAAAACTAAAGTCACTGCCATTGAGTCGATTCCCACTCATAGTGACCATAAAGGACTGAGTAGAACTGCCCCATAGGGCATCCAAGGAGCAGCTGGTTGGCTGGAGCTGCCAGCATTTTGGTGAGCAGCTAAGCTCTTAACTACCATGCCAGCAGGGCTCCGATCTGGGCTTACTGGACTAATAACTTATTGGAAGGAAGGTAACACCTTTCCGTCTCTGCTAGCCCTTCAGTCCTAAAATTGCACAAAAACTTAAAGTCTAAAATTCCATTAATCAGCTACGAGCTTTGCTTAGGTACAGTTACAATGCCTAAGTGTTTGATATTATTTGGACGAAATCATTAGATAGTGGAAAGAGTTTTTCATTTTCCATGTAAATGTTTTGATGTGGTTTAGCTTTAGCTGCAGATGCCTTCCAAAAAACTTAATTGGTGAACTGAAGTCATTATTTTTCCCATCTTCAAAATTTCCATGCATTTCAAAATTTACAATCCTGTTAGAGTCCCATAAATTCACTGAGTGAAATCAGTCATATTTAAACATTTTAAAACATCTTGCTGTTTGGTGTTGTATAGGCCCCCCTTACCTCAACCCCTTACACCCCCTTCCCACCCCCTAAAAGACACCAGATTTTATGTAGCTACCTGTGGAAACATCTCCAGGGCAGACAGAGCAGAGAGAGGAAGGCAGCTTAACTGAGGTGCTAACATTCCCCTGCATAAGAAGATAATCCACATAGGTAACCAGTACCAGAGCAGGAGAAGAAAAGATGCTAGAAGCTTCAGCTTTGTGCCAGTTCCACAATCTTTTCTAATGTTCTACAAGAAATAGCCGTGAGATTGTTTGATATGTCAGTCCATTTTGTATTTAATGTCATGCCAGTGTTTACCAACAAGCACTAAGCTACAAAACAACAGCAGAGATAAAATGGAATTTAAGTTTTTCCTTTTGCTCCAAATACAATTCTTTAGAAGACAAACTCATATGAAAAAAAATAAAAATAAAATTACAACTGTTGACATCTTCTGCTTCTCCTATGCACTAAACTCTTTCAGCTAGAGGAATGCAGTTCACACTACCTCTAAGGATCTTATGGATCCATAAAAATATGTGTCAATATGTTCTTTTTAAAAATACAGGAATTAATACTGAGACCATCCTGACAAGTAATCATCCACAATTAAACAGATTCTAGTTAAAAGAAGTCGGATCCGACTCGACGGCACTTGGCTTTAGTTAAAAGAAAAGAAGGTAATTAAAAGCTATTAATGGACTTATTTATCTTCTCAAAATATTCTAAAATTAATTTTCCATAAAGTGTCTATGAAGTGGGGATTGGGGAGAAAAAGAAAGACTCACACTACAGACCAGTAGAAGCCTCAGTAAACTTGTCTGCCAAATGAAAGCATTAAGAGATGACCCCCCATTACATACTTATTAAATTTAAAATGTTTACTGTTGTGACAGAACAATGGAAATGTGAAGAATCTGTATTTAACTATCACACCAAACAAATCAAACTCACTGTCATCAAGTTGATTCCAATAGCGATCATACAGGACAGAGTAGAACTGCCCCATAATTTCCAAAGAATGCCTAGTGGATTCCAACTGCCACCTCTTGGTTAGCAGCTGTAGCACTTAACCACTACATCACCAGAGTTTCCTTGATCTATTATAGAAAAGAAAAAAAGAGAACAGATAGAAGAAAACAAAACAGAGCTAAAATGGCCAAGATCATTCAAAAAAGGCCTTAAAGTGGGTTCCAACTCATGGTTTCCCCAAGGGCAGAGTAGAACTGTCCCATAGTGTTTCCAAGGAGCAGATGGTGGATGAAGCTGCCAGCCTTTTCGTTAGCCACTGTAGCTCTCAACCACTGTGACACCAAAGCTCTGTGACAGGTAATTAGAGGGTATCAAAGTGGTTTCCAAGGTCAAAATATTTCCTTTTTATAAGATGTTTTCTAGATCACATTCTTCATGAATTTAACCATTTAAACAATTTTCCATTAAAGAAGACCTGAAAAATTGATTTTAATTATAATGATTTTCATAGTAGACACATTTACCAACTAGAGCAAAACAATTCATGAGTCACCAGTTGTCCTCTAAATTTTCAAATTTAACACACATAAAAATTTTATATACTGAAAACATATAAAAACGTATCATTAAAGAAAAAACAAACCCACTACTGTCGAGTCAATTCTGCCTCATAGCAACCCTAGAGGTCAGAGTAAAACTACCCCATAGAGTTTCCAAAGGCTCCTGGCAGATCTGAACCCCCACCTTTTGGTTAGCAGACGTAGCACTTAACCCACTACACCACCAGGGTTTCCAAGATATATTATACAGAAGATCTTAATGTGCTAAGGAACAATAGAAAGGCTTCTTTACAAAAAATGAACTGTAGTTTTCTTTCCCCATATGAAAATATTTAAACTGGTAACTTAAAAAAAAATCCATAACCTAAAATATTTTTGCAAACTTTCTTACATGACATTCTTAGAGTCTGTGAACTTCTACCAGAAACATGTAGCATTCATGTTCTAGTGAAAAACTTTCAACTTACCATTTTTTTGGTACAACATCCAAAATATTTACACATCTTAAATTGACTGTAAGGCATAAATAATGTAACAAGAGACTAAGCGCACATACTACAGAAAAGAGTCGTTAAAATATTATGCTAAATTTTAATGTCAGTGATCACAGTAACCAGAAATGCTGGTCTTTGAATTCTTATAATTCCAGCAGCCTGAAAACACTAGGTCATATCCAAAAAATGAGCTTAGACACGTGGCTTGCCCTTTTCTTTTGGAATCGTGTGACTAACTCTAAATAAATCGGAATTAATCCATTATTTGTTTGGAAGATCAGATGAAAAATTACTCTTCAGAATTGAAAAATGTTCCAGACTAAACAGTATGCTGTATTGTTTCCACCTCCCATCAAGCAGTGGAAATATCAAAGGATAATTTTCTCCACCTTTTTCGTCTATGAGCACTTACCTGCCCTGTGGCTTCCCAGGTAAAATTCATAGAATGGATATTGACAGGAATAGCTGGCATTCTCTGTTGTGCTTTTCTGAAATCATGTGTAAAGGGGGCCATTTTCCCCTCTGAAACAATCAGGATATCCTCTTCAAATCCTGTATGTAAGAAACAAACTATCAAACTCAGTGGACTTGAGGGAATCCAAGTCAAAAGTTGTTAAAAAGAAAACCAGGGGCCATTTCTCTGCAAGCACCTGCCTCAGGCATACACGACACTACTCAGACTGATTTTCATCTGCCTGTGAATCGAACGGTGCTGACGGACACCCGGAGCTAACCGATGCAAACAAATGCCGGAACCACCCGAAAACGTTAGGTTGTAAAAACTACCAACAGTCCGTTCAAAAGGCTAGCTCAGCTTCGGTTACTGGAAAGAGAAGTTTACAAGCTTTCAGATCAGAAAACAATATAAGGGGAGCAGCAGTTTTCTCTGAAATTAAGTTTTGAGAACGCGGGGCCCTCCTGGAGCCTCACCTATGAGCACTCTCGCCTGGTGAGCATCGATCCACAGGTACAGGCTCTCCTCCCGAGGCTGCCCGGCTTCTGCCCGCAGCACCAGCAGGCACGGGAGGATGCTCCAGAGGCGGAGCGCGGCGGCGGGGAAGGCGCTTCTCCGGGCCATGCTGCTTGAGACCTCCTCGCGGCTGGCTCCAGCGGCTGCACCTCCTGCTGCGCCTCCTCAACCTGAGCCCGCTAGGTTCTCCGCTTGGCTGCAGCGTCCGCGGGTGCGCGCTTCCCGCTTCGGCAGCTGGCGCTTCGGCAGCTGGCGGTGTGGGCTCCAGGCTCAGTGACGAGGGAGCCTGGGAGAGCCCGCGGAGGGCGGGCACGAGGGAGGGGAGACAGGACGAGCCTGGAGAGAGGTGGGTGTGCTGGAGGGAGAAGGTGAGGCTGAGGCAGAAGACCGGCCAACTGGAAAGGGAGGCAGAGCGGGAGAGGCCAGCACGTACCGTGAGGGTTAAATACAGTGGGAGAGACAAGCGCTAAGCGATGTGCCCGCTCGAATCCAGAGTGCGGCCCCGCGAGCCAAGCCGGGCACCACTGGGGGGCGCTGCGGGGCCGTTCCGGGGCGGGGCGGGGCTGTGCGGCGACCTCAGGAGGCCTGGCCGCTGTTGCCCTAGAGCGCGCGAAGGGGGCACGTGATGGGTGGCGGACAGGCAAAGCGTGCTCAGAAGGACTCTGGGGATGCCCCCCACCGCTTTGGCTAGGGTATGAGTGAAAAGAGAAAATGGAGTGAACGGAATAACCAGGGCTTGACTGAGTGCTATTGATGATGATGATGATGGTGGTGATACGATGTGATAACTCCCATTTCTGCCTCTTACTAACTGAATGCCCGTTTTCTTCCTCTTCACTCTTTACGCCTCATACCTCTTACACTCTTTGCAAACCGTACTCTCTCTGATCCTTTCTCCAGCCCTGACACTTGGTGCATCGCTGTCCAGTTAAAACCTCAGACTGGACGGGCCAGTGGTGCTCTGATTGCAGGCGCTCTACTTAGCTGGAATGCAAGGCGTTTATTCTGCACCTGCTGGCCTCGCTGGAGGACGCCGTCTCTGCCCCGGAAAGTTTTCGGGGCCCTTAGGCTGCTAACAAAAGAGTCAGCAGTTTGAATCTACTAGCCACTTCTTCAAAACCCTATGGGGTAGTTCTACTCTGTCCTACAAGGCCATTTTGGATAGAAATCAGCTCTATGGCAAGTGGTTTGCTTTTGGGGTGAGAGGTGTACCTCACTCCCTGGGCATCTCCAGAGTCCTGACTATCTTCGTATTTACTGATATTTCAGCAAACTTGGAAGCACTGAGCAAGTACTGAAATCTCTGGGTGCTTGTCTGTGGGAGCCACATTTGGCTGGTGGTGGGCTACAGTGTCATCCATCCACCCACTCCCAACAGAAAAGACTTTTTCCTTATGACTGGCTGATTCCTTGGATGCACAAAGAATATGGAAGCAAAAGGATTTTCAAAAACTTGGACAGTTCTCAGCCTAAGAAAAGCTTTGTTTACTTCTCTTTGTTCTTGACCACCCAGATGCTGTGACAAACGTCCCAGAGATGGAGTGTCGAGGTTAGGCGTGGTGCCTCTCTCAGCCCTTTGTAGAGTGGGGACACCTCGAAAGAAAACAGAAATAAAGGAAGAGATGCTGAATATGTCAACTAGGGTAAATCAACGTTAGATCATAAAAGTTACCAAAGATAACAGAGTATGTATTTCTAATTATGAAGTCTTTCCAGCTATACCACCTTTAATCTTGAAATTAGTCTGTGTAGTTAGGAATGATTTGAATTTGCAGTTTCTTAATTTTTAAAATGCCTTTAAGTATCTTTTTAAGTTGTTGTCAGTTGCCATGGGGTAGATTCTGACTCACTGTGGAGTGCAGAGAGAACTGCTCCACAGAGTTTTCAAGGCTGTGATCTTTGAGAAGCAGATGACTGGGCTTGTTTCCTGAGGCACCTGTGGGTGAGTTCCAACAGACAACCTTTTGGCTAATAGTCCAGCGCTTAACCACTTGCACCCGCCCTTCTCCCCTGCCTCCTGCCACCTTTAAATAGGTGCTATTATTACTTACGGAAACCCTGGCGACATAGTGGGTTAAGGGCTACCCACTGCACTGCCATTCGAATCCCCCAGGCGCTCCTTGGAAACTCTATGGAGCAGCTCAGCTCTGTCCTGTAGTGTTGCTTGCTAGGAGTCAGAATCAACTGGACGGCCGTTGGTTTGGATTGGGTTTCTTAATACCCCGATTTTACTGATGAATGCCTGAAAAAGATCATTCACGTGACTGTGGTTACTCAGCTGTTAAATAGCAGACATGAGGTACAAATCCTGGGCACCCAGATTTTAAAATCCATTCTTAGCCATACTGATAAATAAATTATAGTTCAAGCTGTTTGCCCAGCCACACTTCCTTTAAAACATTCCAAGAATATTTACTTTGTTTCAAGCATTTCACTATGTTTTCTTTCAGGGAGTAATTCTTGACATGCTATATCAGGCGCTCTTTAGCGTGCTTGAACACTGTAATGCTGATTGTCACCCAGCTGAAAAGAATAATTTCACAGCTGAATAGATTTTTTTGTTTGTTTCCTTAGTGTGGCCTCAGTCTTTGTGGCTCTTAGTGCAAGGGTGCCCTCTACAGGTTGTTTTAATTAAATACTAATTGAGAGGCAGCTGCCTTCAAATTTCAGTTTTGGTGAGAAAAAAAAAAGGACCAAATTTCCTCTTAATTCAACTTCTGCTGAGTGAGATTCTTTCGTAGCAGTTGAATTTCGCGTTGCTGAGAAGGGCGATCTCTGCTGCTGTGCGACGAAGTGGCCCACAGTGTTTGCCTTCTCCTCACTTCTCCCCATCAGTGGGCACGTAAAAAAATTTTATTTTAGATAGAAAAAAATGCTATTTAAAAAAATACTAGATTTGCACTATTTTCTTCTAAGTGAGAAACAAGGCACATACATTATGCTATACACCGACTGAATACCATTTATATGTATTGAGATTACATTTAAACATAAAACAGGAAATAAAGTACTAGAAAAAAATTAGTTACAGCAAGCTTAAGAACATGAAAACCTATTCAGGTAGCACCACTAAAGGCAGAAAAACATGAAGAAAAGAGATTTAAACTTAACTACAATAGTACAGAAACAAAACCCACTGCTGATAAGTTGATTTCAACTGTAGAAGACCAAGTCTAGTCTGGAAAGGGTTCAGAGAATGCTTTTAAAGGAAGTAAGCAGCCAAGCGCTTTAACTGTTGCACCACCGAGGCTTCTTATTGCAACAATGCTTAGTGCAATGTTACATATAGTAATAAATAACTTAAGACTGCCGAAATGTCCAATAATCGAGTATGCAAAGTGCTGTCGAGTCGAATCGAGTATAGATTACATATAAATAATAAATAATAAAAATTTATTCAGTCTAAAGAATGAGTACTAGAACTCATAATAATAAAATATCCGTAATATATTGTTAAGTGGAAAAGTTATGTTGCAGAGAATTAGGTACTATGGGAACCCATTAAAATGTAAAACGTGCGTGTGTGTGAAAATACACGCCTATAGGAAGAATACTTAAAAATGCATATGTATAATATGGTAACAGGAAATCTGCCAGGTGCTGTGATACATTGGGGGAGACATCTAATATATATCAGAGGATTTTACATCGTAATTTCTTATTGTTTTCTAACACTCCTGGAACAAAAATGTATTACTTATTTCTTTAAAATTATTGTTAAAATTGTAGAAACAGATTTTTGTGAAAAGAATGAAAGATATTAATGTTTTGAGAGTACCTACTGTAGGAAATGACATTGATTCTCTTAGTTTACTCTTCCCAAATGTTGTCTCAGGGAGTTGTATGTATTTTATACAAGAGGTTCAATGAAGCTAAGTAACGCATATAAGATCACACAGCTAATACTACCCAGAGGCAAAGTACTGCAGACCAGTTTATCTCTCTTTAATCCACATCTATGTCATCATTTGGCACTACCTGTGACTGTGATCTTCTAAATATTATTTAAGTCTCATGTAAATCTCTAATTAAAATTCTTCTTGGGTAGTCTAGAAAAACATCCTCTAACAAGATACAAGAAATTCTGTCATGAAGGAAGGCTTTGAGATTTGAAGGGGAGCGGAAGTTTGGGAAGCTGGGGGAGGCATGGGTCATCCAGAAACATAATTCTCTCAGGCAGACATAGAAGAATTGGAAAGGAACTCAGAATACAAAGAGGCTTCTGGATAACAACAGACCAGAGCTACAAGCTGTAGAACTCAGATTGCAATTATGTTGTTTCAATAATAACCACACAATCCATGTGAAAGCACTTTGTATACTGGCAATTCCCAATATAAGCTGATATTTTGTGAGTTCCGGTATTGGTGGGAAGACTAGTACCATAGTGGTTAAGTGCTATGTCTGCTGATCATAAAGTCAGCAGTTCGCATCTATCTAACAGGTGCTTCTTGGAGACTCTGTGGAGCAGTTCTACTCTATCTGTAGGGTGGCTATGTGTCGGTTTGGTTTTTTGGTTTAGTGTTGGTGATGCAGTACTTAAGAGCTTGACTGCTAACCAAAAGGTCTGCAGTTTGCATTTGCCAGTCATTCCTTGGAAACGCTATGGGACAGTTCCACTCTGCCCTATAGGGTTGCTATGAGTCAGAATTGACTTGACAGCAACAGGTTTTGGGGTTTTACACGCGCGTGCACACACACACACACACACACAGAGTGACTACAGTCGAAAAATAAAAGAAATAGCCTTAAAAGATACATGATATCCCGAGAGAAAATGTAGATGAAAATTCTTAACATAAAGAAATTCTTGCCAATTTAAAACAAATAAATACCTCAATAGAAAAATGAATGAAGATCCAGATAATTCATGAAAAAGAAATAAGTGAAAACGACTATTACTTAACATTTTAAAAGATATTCAACATCACCATAGTCACAGAAATGCAAATTAAAACAATGAGAAATTATTTTCTACTTAGAAAGATGAGCAAAGATGAAAATGAGTAATAACGCTTCCTATTGTTAAGAGTACGAATTAGGGCAATCTTTCCAGGAAACATTATAGAATTTTATACCAACATTGTAGTGGGCTAGCTTTTTAACAAGAATTTCTGCTTCTGAGAACTTATGAAATAATTCTATATGTGTAAAACATACATGAACAACAACATTCTTGGCAATTCTTTACAATAATAAAGAAGTAGAAACAATGTTTATCAAGACTGAATAAGTTAACATACAGTAGAATGCTATGCTGAGAGTCAAAATGATATCCAATCAAATTTATTAACATAAAGAGATCCTTATTATTGTGAATGAAGCAAAGGAGGTGCAAAACAGTACGGATGATCTTGATGTAATTGAAAGTATGATTATACTATGGTTTTAAATATATCTGTGTATGATAACATATTTGGAATATGTTGTGGATTAAATTGGGTCCCCTCAAATGTATCTGTTGATTTGGCAAGGTTATGATTCCCAGTATCTTGTCATTGTCTGCCATTTTGTCATCTTATAACATTTCCTTTATGTTGCAAATTCTATCTCTTGTGGTGTTGATGAAAGAGGATTAGCAGTAGTTGTGTGGACTCAGCCTACAGGATTAATCTCCAGTTTGAGCCAATCTTTTATGAGATATAAAAGAGAGAAGCAAGCAGAGAGACTGGGAGACCTAATACCACCAAGAAAGCCATATTGGGAGCAGAGTGCATCATTTGGATCCGAGGTCCCTTTGTGGAGAATCTCCTAGACCAAGAGAAGACTGATGACAAGAACTTTGTCCCAGAGAGAAAGTCTTCACCTAGAGCCAGTGCTCTGAGTTAGGGCTTCTAGACTGCTAGACAGTGAAAAAATAAATTTGTTTGTTAAAGCCATCCGCTTGTGGTATCTCTGTCATACGAGCAACATGAGATAGCTAGACAGAATATAACTTGATACTGTGTAAGTTAAAAGTGATTAACTTTGGTTGATTAAATTAGTTGCGATTTTCACTTTCTTTATATCATTTGTTCATATTGTAGGAATCTTGTACAATGAACATGTATTAAGAAGAAAATACAGTAAAGTTCTATCACCTTGTTAAAAATATTTAATGTTTCTAACAAGAGGATTACATAAAAATGTCATGTGTCTTTTTTCTCTGATAATGAAAAAATTAGCGCTGATAAACAACACCCATGGAAGAAGCAGTCAAGATATAAATGACACATTGCCTTGGGCAGATCTGCTGCAAAAAGACCTCTTAAAAGTTTAAAAGCAAAGTTGTCACTTGAAGGGGAAGGGTGCCCCTGATCCAAGCCATGATATCTTCAGTTACCTCATATGGATTTGAAAGCTGGACAATGAATGAGGAAGACTAATGAATTGATGCCTTCAAATTATGGTATTGTTGAGGAATATTGAATATACCGTGGACTGCCAGAAGAACAAACAGATCTGTCCTGGAAGAAGTACAGCCAGAATGTTCCTTAGAAGCAAGGATGGTGAGACTTGGTCTCATGTACTTTGGACATGTTATCAGGAGGGACCTGTCCCTGTAGAAGGACGTGTTTGGTGAAACAGAAGGTCGGAGTGAAAGAGGAAGGCCCTCACGGAGATGGACTGGCGCAGTGGCTGCAACAATCGGCTCAAATCCAGCAAACATTGTGAGGATGGTACAGGATCAGGTAGTGTTTTATGCTGTTGCACACAGGGTCACTAGGCGTCGAAACTGACTCAACAACACCTAACAACAACAACAAGGGTAAATATTTTACAACCAGATTCATTTAGCTGTTACCGTTAAGGAACTTATTAGTCTGGAAAAACTAAAAGGGCGAAACAGCAAATAAAGTGTTTTATATGATTTTATAACTACAACAGCAGCCAAGGCCTAAAACAAAACCCTGCGCCTGTGTATAATGTAGGTACAGCTCAACACTTCATGGGACGAGTTGTCTTGGCTTGAAGATTTAGTTAGGTTCATGGTTTGTGGTCTATCCCGTCAATTGGGCTGACCTTTTCAGAGTTACTTTTTACCTCCTAACTCAGTGAGAAGCAGCTGGGGTCTTAAAAGCTTGCAGGTGACCACCTAAGATGCAACAGTTGGTTGCTATTCACCTAGACAACAAAGGAAGGAGACCCAGGAATGGGAGAAGAAAATAAACTGCAAGTTTAATTGACTCCATAACCTACTACCTCTATCACATGTCACTGGAGAAAAATGGATGGTGCCAGGCTACTGTTACTCAGCATTTTGATCAGACGGATCCTGATTAAAAGGAAGAAAAACATGGGCCCAACTTCAAACTCATAAAAAGCAGACTTACTGGATCCATTGAAATGGAGGGAATCTCTAAATATAATACCAGAAACAATCTTTAAACCTTGAGTTGAAACATATGCCATGTATCCATAGTTAAACTAAGCAACAGTTAAGTCTGATTAATAAAGAATGTTTGCCTCTAGTATAACCCAACACCAAACCAAAATCATTGCCCTGGAGTTGATCCCTCCCAACTTATCCCAACCCTATAAGACAGAGTAGCATTGCCCCAAAGAGTTTCTGAGGCTTTAAAGCTTTATGGGATCAGACTGCCACATCTTTCTACTGCTGAGCAGTTTGTAGGTTCAAACCGCCAACCTTCTGGTTAGCATCTGAGCTCTTCACGCCCAGAGCTCCACCTTGAAAATAGTGTTCTTATAGGGAATTATCTACAGGAGTGTAGACTAACAATATTTAATCTTAAGTACAGATGAGAACTTTGAGAGGCAGAGAGGCTAAATTAGTGATGATGAAACTGTATGGGTGGAAATAGAATGATGACACAATGTGAAATATTACAACTGCTATTAAACTCCTCATGTAGAAATTGTGAATGAATGTATGTTGCTGAGTACTCAAGTTTCCTCAAACACCTGATCATGGACCTCCTGAACATGATACATTTTCTTTCCTCCCATGGCAATAACCGAAACCAAACAATGCTAGATTGTATGACAGGCTTCATTTAGATAAATACTGAACAGCATTTGTGTTTATGATAGCCTTGTCTTATTCAGTCCTGAATTTTTCAGAGGATACACTCAGAATTTCATCCAGTGGGATCAGCTAATTAAAAAGCAAGACCTGTTGAGGACACAATACCTGGGCAGAATAAGAAATTTGTTTTGTGTGGACAGATCTCAATTTTGTTACTTCTAAGTTCATTAGGATCTGGGAGACTGTTTTAGACTAAACAAGTTCACAATAGAACTGGGATAAAGTAAAATGATAATTTGTAGCTTAGATATCAGCAATACATTCTGGTAACTAGAATACAAATGTCAGCATTCCAAGGCATTTCCTTGTATGTGAAGGTATCTGAGGAATTCAGTTGGTAATTGAAAGATCGGTGCGAACTGAGCTGGGATGAGTGCACTTGATGGTTTGAGAGATACTTACCTTGGTCAGTGGATCTCAGCAGTCACCTACTAGATAGCATTGCAGAAATTTGCAGAATATTTTTGGTTGTTAGAATGACTGAAAAGTAGGGTCTTACAAGGTGGAGGCCGGAGATGGTAGATGTGCTACTATTTATAAGACACATGAATTGTCCAACAGTCTGTATATCTTTTGATTACCCTACTGGACATTGAGGCAGGTTAAAAAACTGTTCACAGTTATCTAAACCTAGAAACCTAACTCCATTTTTTTGTATGAGCACAAAGTTTTAATGTACATGGAATTTTCCAGAAATGCAGCTACTGTGAATAGTGAGGGGAGATTGCATTTGGTTTTGTTTAGATCTTTACCAAAAAGTGTTCACATTTTGGACAAATTGCATCATACCTCTGCCTTTTTCATTTTCCTATGTTTCTTGTACAAGAGAGTTTCTGATTTTCTTGCTTCCGTCAAAACACAACACTTTTATTAAGGTAAGTACAAGCATCTGTTTACTTCATTGGATCTAGGAACATTTTACTCAACCTTTTTCATTTTGAGACACATTTTTATTATAAATTGATTTCCTTTAACTTCTCATATATATTAGATCATCATATTGGCTGTTTTGAAATTAAGTGTATATGTCAGAGTAGACTATGTTATTTATGAATTCTACTTCAGGAGAAGGACCTCATGCCCTTAGTAGAGGGTCAGCTAAAAAGAGGAAGACCCTCAATGAGATGAAATGACACAGTGGCTTCAACAACTTGGGCTCAAGCATAACAGTGATGGTGAGGACAACACAGTGTTTCATTCTGTTGTACATAGAGTAGCTGTAAGTTGGAGCCAACTCAATAGCACCAAACAACTTCAGGATAGCATTATAAACAGAGCATCTACTATAACAGGGCAGCTTTGAGAGGGTCTGAAAAAGCTATGTCTTGTATGATTCCATTTGTTACATTCTGGAAAAGGCAACACTATGGAAACAGAGAACTTGTCAATGGCTGCCAGGGTTTGGGGTAATAGGGGAAAGTTTGATTACAAAAGGACAACATGTGGAAGTTTTTGGGGGGATCATCTTGATTGATTGAATCTTGATTGTGTGATGATTACATGACTACATGTATTTATTAAGTCTTATAGACTTGATCATTAAAAAGAAGTGACTTTTACTACATGGAAATTGAAAAATAAATTTCTTTTTGACTTGGAAATAAACAAATACAAACAAAGCCAAGAAAATGAAATAAACAAAAAGGGGGAGCTGGGTCTCAATGTTGAGAACCACTGAACTACAGGTCATGGAAACCCCAAATGACATCCCTACTCCATGCCTCTCCCCTTCCCCTGTCCGGTTCACATCTCTAATGAACTGCTTGTTCCTATCTGGTACAATTTCATTCTCCTGTGGTTAGTGTCAAGAACGTGGAGGAAAAAATCCATTTTCTAGAATTCATGATGAACTATATCTCAACCAAAGGCAGCAAGTTTTTGACAGTGTGGATTAAAACTGATATCATCTGATTCCAGTGTGTCGTTCTGCCTCTCAGGGTTTTTACAGTATTCTTACATTTTTCCATTCATCACCAGCATTATACCTCTAAAGTAAAATAAAACACCAGTACTCACATTATCCTACCACCTGAGTATACTAAGAAAACAAAAATAGTTTTCTTAATAACATCACCATTCACATTCCTAAAAGAAAAGCGTACTGTAATGTCAGTTCCACTGATGAAAAATACAAGTCTCTTGTGTCTTCATAAGGTGTTTACAATAGGTCAGCGTTTTTGGTTAGGGTGTTAAAGGCTTTGTGCCATTTACAGTATTTATTCTACAGCTTTCTGAAACCACTTTGGGAAATTTTAACACAGACGTGTTCAGTTCTGTTATTGTAGGTAATTAAAATGGTTAAAGCAGAAGCATTAACTAATGAAAATGCCTTAATTTGGATAATTATGTTGGATAATAAATAATGTGTATCGAATGAAGAATTACCACCTCTTTAAATTTTCTTGCCAAATAGATATTCAACCAGTTAAACTACATGAATAAATCACAGAGCATAACATTCAGATAATCATTAATTGATACTTGTGCCAGAAACTTGTCATTCAAAACCAGTATGTTTGACTTCCCAAAAGAATTACCTAGCAAGTGTCAGTTTAATCAATCTGCTGTACAAGAATTTATTCTGGAATTGAGTGTGTATTCAAATGTTCTAAAAATGAAAAATAAAATTACATATAGACTGTAAGCTGACCATTGGATTTGAAGCCAAGATGAAGATACTGATGCCTACATTGCACGTTCTAGCATTTGTGACACACAATCAGCATTTGAGTGGTACTGTTATACTCTGGTCACTTATAACTGAGTTTTCAATCATCTTGTCTACCATCAGTGTAAAACTGGTAGTGTCTATAATATGGTGCCTTTTGGATTTAGAAATTACCTCAAGCATAGATTTGATGCATTGAATGCTAAAGACCAAAGACCAGACTAGCTGTGGAATGACATCAAGGACGTCATACATGAAGGAAGTAAGAAGTCATTAAAAAGACAAGAAAGGAAGAAAAGACCAAATGTACATCAGAGGAGACTCTGAAACTTGCTGTTGCAAGTAGAGTAGCTAAAGCAAGTGAAAGAAATTATGAAGTAAAAGAGCTGAACGGAAGACTTCAAAGGGTGGCTTAAGACAAAGTAAGGTATTACGCATAATCAACTGTGCCAAGATCTGGAGATCAATAAGGAGAAACATGCTTGGCATTTCTCAAGCTGAAAGAACTAAAGAAAAAATCAAGGCTCAAGTTACCGTACTGAAGGATTCTTGGGAAAATATTAAATGACACAAACCAACCAAACCCACTGTTGCTGAGCTGATTCTGACTCATAGCAACCCTATAAGACAGAGTAGAACTGCCCCACAGAGTTTCCAGGGAGCACCTGGTGGATTGAAACTATAAACTTTTTAGTTGGCAGCCGTAGCACTTTAACCACTACGTCATCAGGGTTTCCAGGAAATGTTAAAAGATGGAAGGAATACACGGAGTCACTGTACCAGAAAGAATTGGTTGACATTCAGCCACTTTAGGATGTAGCATATGACCAAGGACCTATGCTACTGAAGGAAGAGGTCCAAGCTGTTGTAAAAGCACTGGCAAAAAACAAGGCTCTGGGAACTGATGGAATACTAATTGTGATGTTTCAAGAAACAGTTGCAGCACTGGAAGTGCTCACCTGTCAGTGCCAAGAAATTTGGAAGACAGCTACATGGCCAAATGACTGGAAGAGATTCATATTTGTACTCATTCCAGAGAAAGGAGATCCAATAGAATATGGAAATCATCAATATAATTAATATCACAAGCAAGTAAAATTTTGCGGAAGATCCTTCAAAAGCGTTTATAGCAGTATCTTGACTGAGAACTGCCGGAAATTCAAGCCGGATTTAGGACAAGATGTGGAACCAAGGATGTTACTATGATGACTAGATGGATATTGACTGAAAGAAAAGAATACCAGAAAGATGCTTACCTATGTTTTATTGGCTGTGCAAAGGCATTTGACTTTATGGATCATAACAAATTATGGATAATGTTGGGAAGAATGAGAATTCCAGAACACTTCATTTTGCTCATAAGGAACCTGTACTTAGATAAGAGTAGTAGTTCAAACAGAAAAGGGGGATACTGTGTGATTTAAACTTAAGGAAGGTGTGCATCAGGGCTATATCCTTTTATTAAATTTATTCAATATGTAGAAAACCCTGGTGGCATTAAGTGGTTGTTAAGTTCACACCTGCTAACCAAAAGGTTGGCAATTCAAATCCACCAGACGCTCCTTGGAAACTCTTTGCAGCAGTTATGTGCTGACCTATAGAGTCTCTATGAGTTGGAATCAATTCAACAGCAGTGGATTTGGTTTGGTTTTGGTATTCAATGTGTATACTGAGCAGATAACCCAAGAAGCTGGACTATATGAAGAAGAACCGGGCATAAGGACGGGAGAAAAACTGACAACCTGCGATACCCAGATGACACAACCTTGGTTGCCAAAAGTGAAAAGGACTTGAAATATTTACTGATGAAGATCAAAGCTTCCAGCTTTCAATATGGACTACACCGCAACATTAAGAAAACAAGAGTCCCGACAACTGAATCAACAAGCAGCATCATGATAAACAGAGAAAACATTGTATTCTTCAAGGATTTCATTTTACTTGGATCTACAACTAATGCCTGTGGAAGCAGCATTCAAAAACTCAAATGACTTTGCTTTGGGCAAATCCACTGCAAAAGACCGCTTTAAAGTGTTAAAAAGCAAAGATGTCACCTTGACGATGAAGCTGCACCTGACCAGAGGGTTTCTAGGGAAGCTATGATATTTTCAGTCACCTCGTGTGTGTATAACACCTGGACAATGAATAAGGAAGAAGAATTGATGCCTTTGAATTATGGTGTTGGTGAAGAATATTGAATGTAGCATGGACTTCCAGGGCAAACAAATCTGTCTTGGAAGCAAGGATGGCAAGATTTCCTCTCGTGTACTTTGGACATGTTATCAGGATGGATCAGTTCCTGAATAAGGATATCCCACTTGATGAAGTAGAAGGTCAGCCAAAGAGAAGAAGAACCTCAAGGAGATGAATTGACATAGAAGCTGCAATGATGGGCTCAAGCACAGCAACAATTGACAGGAGCTTGCAGGAGTGGGCAGTGTTTTGTTCTAGCTACATGAAGTCACTATGAGTCAACACATGATATGATATCTAGGAAGGGAGATGGGAGTAGAAATTGTCAATTAAATAAGAGTAGCCATGAGCAAATGATTCATAAAGCTGCAACTTCCTCAGCTAGTTATGGTGGAGTAATTAGTATTAGACTTGTTCTCTCATTGTAAACAACTACAAAACAAAAGAATCTTTTGTTTCCAGACATTGGACAAGAGGCAATGCAAGATTTCAAACCTAAGGAAAAAAAAAAGCACAACCACCTACAGAAAGGGAAAAATATTTGGCAATTATTTGTCAGATCAACGCCTAATCTCCATAATCTATAAGGTACTACAAAATATTAGTAAGAAAAAGGTAAATAATCCAATTAAGCAATGGGCAAAGGAGATGGACAGATACCTCTTTAAAGAGGAGATCCAGACAGCCAAAAACCACATGTGGACATGCTCACAATCATTAGCTATCAAAGAAATTCAAATCAAAACTACAATGAGATACCATCTCACCCCAGAAAGGTTGGCCATGATCAGAAAAATGCAAAACAGTAAATGCTGGAAAGGCTGTGAAGAAATTGGAACTCTCCCACACTGTTGGTAGGATTGCAAAATGGTGCAACTTTTTTGAAAAGCAATCTGGCACTCCCTTCAAAAACTGGATATAGTATACCATTTCACCCAATAATTCCACTGCTTGGAACATATCCTACGGAATCAAGGCCATTCACACCAACTGATACATGCTCACAAATGTTTATCTCAGCAGAATCCACAATAGCAAAAAGATGGAATCAACCCAGAGGAATGGATACGTAAACTATGGTATATATACTCAATGGAACACTATGCGATGATAAAGAACAACGATGATTTCAGGAAACATCTCATAACCTGGTTTCCAATGGAGAACATTATGCTGAGTGAAAGTAGTCAGTGACAAAAGGACAAATATTGTATGAGACCCCTATGATAAGAACTTAAAAATTGACTCATGCATAGAAGAAAAGACTCTTTGATGGCCCAAGGGTGGGGAGGGAAGGGGAGCAAGGGGGGGAGACTTTAGATTAGATAGTTATTTGAAATTTGTTTGGGTGAAATTGGTGACAGCACACATTAGAAAGAAGACCAATATTAACTGGACTTCAACACAACTTGAGTACTCCTCCCATCTTAACCCAGTATTGCAAGGGCAGAGTAGCTGGGGCGGGGGGCTGGAGACCCTGCTCTCAGGGGAAATCAAGGCCAATTGGCACAACTAGCATTTTGCTAATGAGGACTCTCTGCACCCCACATTGGTGAGTGGCGTCTGGGGTCTTAAAAGCTGCCATCTGAGGGTACAGCAAATGGTCCCAACTCAGCAGGAATGGATGATTACTAAGGTCCAAAACAACATGGGGAAAAGAGAACCACAGAAAGAGAGACCCACGTGAGTGGGTGTCTACACCAAATCGTGACCAGAAGAACCAGATGGTGCCCAGCCACCACCAGTGACAGCCGTGATAGAGCTCACAAAATTGAGTCTCATTGGCAACACAAGAATAAATAGGGGTGCATCCTGAGATCTTCACTAAAAGACCACAATTGATAGTCCAGGGGCTTCGGGGTTCCTCTGGGAGCACGGCCCCTGGCCCTGATGCCACCTGTGTCCATAAATCATAATGAAGGTCAACTCTGTGGACAGTAATGGATTGGACTTGGCGAAGCAGAGTGACTGTATCTTGTGGGCACCTTATGGTTCTATGCATCTATAGGATATCATCCTGCTGACCTCTTACTGGAGGAAGGGGAATGGGTGGAGAGGAGGGGATAGCAGACTGTTGGGAGGCTAGGACATGTATGGAGCAGAGAGGAAGAGTGCTGTCACAGGGCAGGGAGAGCAGTGGGAGCTGCATATAGATGAGTATGCAAGTTTATATGGGAATGTACATTTTCATTCAATCATAATAATAATATTAAAAAAGAAGCACAATAATCATCCTGGCTTTCTGCCTAAAAGCACTTTCTTTACTATGTAACAGGAGGGAAGCTGTAATAGGTCAAAGCAGTCTCTGAGGAGACAGAGATCAGAGATTTTCACAGCTGCGGCAGCTAGAATTGGTGGAACAGTGGACTTCGAGGAGGCTATGTAAAAAAAAGAACTCAAGAAGTCTGCAATCTGCAAGAGTCCCCTTGAGCCTGTTTGTGCATACTGAGCTAAACATTCATAGGGGAAAAGTTCACGAGGTGAGTGAGGAACCTGTGGGAAGCTATAAACTGAAAAATTTCCAGAGCTCAACACAGAGGTAGGAAACAAAAAGTTTCAACCAGACCAAGTGGAGAGACCCTGTTGAATGCCTGAGGCCCTTGGTGGAGATCTTAAGAATAATCCTGTAGTGGTAAGTTTAAACTAGCTCTAGAGTAAATGCTACCCTAAACCCACTCTAACAAAGCTGAAAAACAATATTCATGAAAATCTTCAAGTAAGTCAGTGGCCTATCAAAACAAGATTTAACACTGTTTAAAGAAAAAAATTTAAAATCTAGATGTTGAAAATCTAAGATCAATAATGTCCAGCACCCCATAGAATTTATTAGACTTATGAAGGAGGAAAAGCTAGTATGTAAACTAGAAGACAACGAATCTCTCTTAAAAGCCCACAAAATAACAGGAATTACAGGATTTTCAAATAAAGATTTTCATAATCAGCATCAACTCGACTGCATTGGGATTATTTCAAGTGGAACCCTGGTGGCACAATGGCTAAGTGATATAGCTGCTCACCCAAAGGTTGAGAATTCAAATCTACCAGCAGCTCCTTGAAATACCTATGGGGAAGTTCTACTCTATCCTCCGTGGTTGATGTGAGTTGGAATCAACCTAACAGCAGCAAGTGAGACTTTTTGTTTTTTGAAGTATGGACAAGAATTTAAAGAAAAACATGACTATAAAGAAGACAGAGATAGAAAATATAAAGAGGATACATTTGAAACTTCTACAGATTGAAAAGTAGTATCTGAAATGCAAAATTTACTGAATGGGCTGAAGAATACATTAATTCATAGATTAGATAGTCAACAGAAACTGTATTAGGTAGAAGGAGTGACAGCACACATTAGAAGGAAGGTTAACACAACTGGACTACAACAAAAGCTAGAAGATTTTCTAAATATAATCCATGAATTTGAAGCACAGAGTTGCAGGGACAGGAGTCTGAAGACACCATTTTCAGAGGACATCTAGGATTGTTGAAATAACCAAGTTTTTTAAAAAAGATAATGTTCTGTATACCACTTAGTTAATGGTGACTGGGGTCTTACAAGCTAGCAAGCTGCTATCTAAGTGGAGTCAGTTGGTCCCAGTCTACCCGGAGCGGAAAAGAATGAAAGATATCAAAGATATGAGGACTATGTGAGCCCAGGAGACTGAAGGTGTCATATGATCCAGAGACTCTGTTAGCATGAGACCAGAAGAACTGGCTAGTGCCTGGTCACCACCAATAGCTGCCTTGATAGAGAACACAATGTAAAGTTCCTGATGTAGCAGGAGAAAAATAGATGTGCCAAGCTAGACCTCTACTAAAAGATCAAACTTGATGGTCTGTTAGATGGGAGGGTCCACTGAGGAAATGGCCCCTCGATTCAGCCCAGAGCTGAATCTAGTCCTGAAGCCAACTCTTCGGACAACAGTTGGACTGGACTGTAAGATGTAGAGTGATGCTGGTAAAGAATGTGCCCCTTGACTTACATATGTACGTGAGGCTGTCTGAGCAGCTCTTGTCCAGAGGCGAGATGAGAGGGTTGAATTGATGTGGGAAGTACAGGGTAGAAAGGAGGAGCGTGCTGTCACGGGGGAAGGACAGTTAGGGTTATATAGTGGCATGTGGGGGGGTTACATAGCAAATTAATTTGAATTGTAAACTTGCACTTGAAGCAAAATATTTAAAAAGAAGTGAAACAGTGCAAAAATATGTATATACTGAACAAACACTATTCATAAGTAAGCTAGAGTAGATATATTAATATCAAAGCTGACTTTAGGAAAAGGAATATACCCAAATACAATTACTGAAGCTAAGTGATAGATACGTGGCAGTTTGTTACATTAGTCTCTATACTCTATATGTGCTTGACATTTTTTATAATAAAACAGTTTAATAGTTGAAAGGGGAGAAACGTGTTAAAAGAGTTTTTATCCATGTGTGTAGACTGGTATTAGCTACCGTCAGGTTGGCCCCCAAGTCATGACAATGTCTTCTGCAACGGAATGAATTGCTGCACCGTTTCTATGATCTGGCCATTGTGACAGATAGGGTTTTCATTGGCTGACTTTCAGAAGCAGATCACCAGATCTCTCTCCCTAGTCCTTCTGAATCCGGGAGCCCCACTGAAACTTGGTCGGCCTCATAGCCATACCCAAGCTGCCGCTGACAGATGAGTAGTGGCTGCACGCGAGCTGATTGGCTGGGAACCCAAATGCAGGGTCCTGCGTGAAAGGTGAGAATTCTGCCACTGAACCACTAATGCCTTGGACTGAAAATACCCACCACTGGTTTTAGTTACCTATTTTGAAGTAAAAAACACTATTCACTATGGGTTTCAATTACCAGTCTCAGCGAGATCCACCCTTTCCTTCTGCTACTCTAATTTCTCTTGTAAGAATTATAATACATATATTTTCAAAATAATGATATGTGGGAGCGTTTGAAGAAGGTCTGGAACCACAGTGATTAAGCATCGGGCTGATAACGGAAAAGTGAGCAGTTAGAACCTATTAGCTGCTCTGAGGAAGAAAGATGGGGCAGTCTGCTTCTCTAAGGATTAATGAGCTGAACCCAAACCATTGCTGGAGAGTTGATTCTAACTCACAGTGACCCCAGAGGACAGAGGACAGCTGCCCTATAGGGTTTCCAAGATTAATCTTTACAAAAGCAGCCTGCCACATCTTTCTCCCACAGAGCAGCTAGTGGGTTTGAATCACTGACTTTTTGGTTAGCAACCGAATGTTTAACTACTGTGTCACCAGGGCTCCTCTTAAAGATTAAACAAACAAACAAACAAACAAACAACCCTGGTACCATGTAGTGATTCCAACTTACAGTGACTCCATAGAGCAGAGTAGAACTGCCTCATAGAGTTTCCAGGGAGTGATGGGTGGATTCAGACTGCCATTCTTTTTGGTTAGTGGCTGAGCCTTTAACCACGGCAACACCAGGCATCCTCTCATAAAGATTACAGCCTTGGAAACCGTCTGGGCTGTCCTACTCTGTTGTACAGGGTCGCTAGGAGTCAGAATACACGTGAAGGCAATGGGTGGCTATTGGAGAAGGTTTCTAATTGTCCTGGTGATATGGATATTGGTTTCTTAAAAGCTGTGGGTATACAGATGGATTTCAATTTTATGAGAGTTCTCAGTTACTACATATTTGCAACACTGTGTTACAACTCATATTTTGTACTATTTTTCAAATATTCCAGACCAAAAAAGAACGTTTCTATTATTAAGTGTCGTTCTTATTTTCCTTCTTCTCTTTTGCAAAATAGAGGATGCTGTAAAACCAACCAGATTGAAAGTGGCATATAATTTACATCACAGTAAGCACTTAGCAACAGAATTGCTCTAAAGAGTGTCCAGTCCAGTACAGAAAAGATTTTATCTTTTAGCTTCCTTTTTCTCCATTGCTACTTATCATACTCTGGAGGGTTTCATATCATTTGGCACAGATGTGTATTATTTCCGATCTCAAACAAGATTTTGTAAATAAACATTTAGCTAGTATTCTTATAAGTCTACATATAGTTTTCACTAATTCACTAGGTGCTGCTCTACAAATTTCCGTCAGAACTCTGAAGGATAATACTAAATAGAATTTTACATGATAGATTTCAAACATCATGCCTTAAACACAGTATTTTTGTTAGAAGTTTATTATCATATATTTTTATGACACCATGTATTTATAGATGGTAATTCAGTAATGTTTACTTATCAAACATTATGTGTCTGAAACTTTTATGACTTCTAACACAGCATTGTTTTTATTTATACCCTAATTTCAAAAGCAGTTTTAAATGGTTTCAAAGGTCCATCACATATAACTGGGCTGCATACATTTTCAAGCCAGGATCCTCTAAAAGTCTCAGAATATATTATTTCCTTCTCTGATCAACACCTTCCAAGAGCTTCCTTTCCCCCTGAGAGAAAAGCTTCTCAGTTATTCACATTATCCACATCAGAGGTTCAGAATAGGGGGTGCACATTAGAATCACCAGGAGACCTTTTTTTTTAAAAAAAAAAAAAAAACACTACCCATGTTATGGTCTATCCCAGCCCAATTAAATCAGGATGGGGACATCTAGCAGGAAGGCTGGTTGCACAGTGGTTAAAGTGCTTGGCTGCTAACCAAAATGTTGGCGATTTGAACCCCCCAGCTACACCTGTGGGAGAAACATGGCAAACAAAGATTTACAGCCTTGGAAAGCCTATGGGGCAGTTCTACTTTGTCTCATAAGGTCACTATTCATCAGAATCAACCCTACACTAATGGATTTGGTTTTTGGGTTGGGGAGACATTGAGTAACGGGTCTCCAGGGCTTTTTAGTTTGCAGCCGACCTTTCCCTAGCATATGTTTTGTTGTTACTACCTACCATGAAGTTGGCTCTGACTCATGGCAAAAACCAAAACCAAAACCAAACCCATTGTGGCTGTTGAGTCAGTTCCAACTTATAATGACCTAACCCCATGTAAAATAGAAAGAAATGTTTCCCAATCCTGTGTCATCTTCATGATCTTCGGTATGCTCCCAGCCATTGTTTTGACCACTGTATATTTTGTGCACCTTCCTACTTAGGAAACTCATCTACCAGCATTGTATAGGACAATATTCTGTCCTGATCCATAGGGTTTTCACTGGCTTGTCTTTGAAAGTCAATCACCAGGCCTTTCTACCTAGGTTATCTTAGTTTAGAAGCTCTGCTGAAACCCACTTATCATGAGTTACTCTACTGGTATTTGAAATATTGATGGAATAGCTTCCAGCATTATAGCTACATGCAAGCCATCACAGTACAACAAAATGACAAAAGGCATGTCATATTTTTCACAAATAACATGCGTCAACATGTGCAAAATAGTACACTGCCTCCTCCCCTCTGCATTATTTTCATAATCTTCATTTGCCTTTTTTTAACGTGTTACTGACTTAATTTCTATTTCTGACCTCAGGGAAGCTTCACTTAAGATAAGTGTTATTTTGTATTACTTGGAATTTAAGCTCAGAGTATTTACCAGGAGGTCAAAAGTGATACACAAAATTTAACTTTCATAATTTTCTGAGAATATATAGTCATCATTCATATAAATGGAGTAGGGGTATGCTATGTTGAAATCAGAGAGTATGAATGCACAAAGAACTACAAAAGTAATACTTTTGGACTATTTTTATGCACATAAGCAGGAGATTAAAAGAAATAAACAGGACAATATGATTGATCCACAATATGGAATGACACATGAATGAAGACAAAATTTACTTCTGGAAATCTCACAAGATCTTGGTAAAAGAAGTCACTGCATTACGAATGAGTCCTATTTCTAAATCTGTCTTTTAGTCAAATTTGCACTTAGCTAAATTTATACTGAAGTTGGAAAAGTTAGGTATGGTTTGTATCTAACAGCAGTTGGTCAAATACTTGCCTTAGTATATAGTCTGTGCTGTAAGTTTCTATTATAAAAACATTAAAGAAACACTTTCGGATACACTAAAACATCTTTAACATAATAATATGGTAATAATGCTTTGATGCATGTCACAAAGTGGCACCCATTTGCTATCACAAATCACTGTATGTACCTTGAATTTTTAGTATAAAAATTTGTTATAAGGGTTGAGTGTACAGGAGTCTGATGTTTGTAACCCAGAGACTCCCTGCATATGCATGAGTGGACTATGCCAGAACTGCTTTACTTAATTTCATCATTTTTCATGTCATATGTGTGAGTGTGCTATTTACATGGGCATGTTATTTGCAAAAAATACGGTGTGCACATCCCCACCTCTCTAATTTATCCTACCCTTTTACTCCCCAACTCATTTGACTCAAAACACTGGCTTGGTCTTCACACATTTCATTCAAGCCACACTCAGTGAACTAATAGATCAGGTATGCCCTTACCTCAAGACTTTTATGCTATTTCCTCTACATAAAATATTCTCTCAGGTAGCCACAAGTCTTGCCCCCTTGTCTTTTTCAGGTCTTTGCTCAAATTCATCTTTGTAGTGAAGGTCCCCTATCCTCCGTATTTAAAATCAGATCTTTCCTTCAGCCTGTGGTGGCACTATCTCCTTTCCCTACTTAATTTTGATCAGTAACATTTATTATCACCTGATAGAATATATCTTTTGTTTATTTGCTTGTTTATGATTGATCATTTCCTCTAATCTCCTCAGAGTCCTGGTGGTTAAGTCCAGTGGTTAAGAGATTGCTGCTAACCGAAAGGCCAGTGGTTCAAATCTACCAGCTACTCCTTGGAAATCCTATGGTGGCAGTTCTGCTCTGTGCTGCAGGGTCACTATGACTAGATGGCAACAGGCTTGGTTTTTTTCTTGAATCTCTTTATCTCTCCACTCCCCTAAGGTAAGTTCTGTTACCAGAGGCTTGTTTGTTTTCTTCTCTGCTATATCTCAGTAGCTAAAATGGTTCCTGGTACTTAGTGGACACTCACTGCATATTTGTTATATTTGTTGACAGTTAAGAGCAAAATCCAAACAAACTGGGGAAATAGCATGCCAGATCTCAGTTAATCTTTACCACAACTCATTGTTCTTAGCTGCTGTCATATTGCCCCTAACTCATGGTGCCACTAATGCATGGTGAGTCCATGCACAGCAGACAAAACTCTTCCCAGGCCTGCACAATCCCCATAGTTGGTTGCAGACCTGACTGTTGTGATCTATAGGTTTTCATTGGCTGATTTTTGGAAGTAAATCTCCAGTCCTTACTTCTAACCTAGACAGGAAACTCAGCTGACACCTAGTCAGCATCATAACAGTACAAAAATCTTCATACACTGACCAAAAACTGAACCCAGGTGTTCTGCATGCAAAGCCTTGTAAAGCTCTTTGGTGTGGAGTAGACTTTGACTCACAGTGACCCTGTAAGACAGAGTAGAACTATGTCCATAGGGTTTCCAACAAGTGGCTGGTAGATTCAAACTGCTTACCTTTTGACTGGTAGTCAGCCTCTTAATCACTGCATAACCAGGGCTCCAGAAGGCACTGCAGCCTACCCTTTGACCCTCAGGTCTCAGTGTGGAAGAAATTCTTTGCCAGTCCTTGGATGCTTCTCCACTGCTTTTTGATTACCTTCACCCTGTCCATACCTCTGTAGTCAATCTCTTCATTAAACTCTTTTGAATTGTACCCTTTGAAAGTGTTTGAGTATGCCATCTATTTCCTGCCAAATTTAGAGATTTATCCTAGGGAAATAATCAAAGATCCAGACACAGACTTATGTTCAAGGATTATTGTTATAGTGTTATTTACAGTAACAAAACATTAAAAACAAGGTACCTGTGCAGCAATAGAGGAAAGAAAGATAGGATATTATGCAGTTATGAATGACTGATGACTACATTGACTAACCTGGGGAATGCTTACAATGTAATGCATGAAAATAACAGGATTTAAAACCATACATAGAGTTCATTCCCAATTTTGTCCTTGTGTGGGTTTCGAATTGGTGTGAAATTGAAAGGAGAGTAGTTAATGTGACAATGACTACATGGTTTCTTGGAGGAGGATTTGATTTGTCACCACATTTGTATCTTTCTGAGTCAGCATTTTGAGCAATGAGTGTGATGTCAGTTTAAAATTTTCTTCCTGTATTTCCAGTTGGATTTAGTATTAAAACCATATTTAATATAAAATGTAGAGACAGATGTCATCAGTAAAATATGAACACACTTCAATATGAATCACAATATTCTAATGATAGAATTAATTCTTCACGTCACAAACACTTTCCATACCTCTTTTAAATGCAAGGACTCAGACAAATGTAACTGACGAATGTTGACTGAATGCTTGCACTCAGGGAATTTATAGCCTAGGAGAGTAATCAGACACTCAAAGATGCAGTGTGGAAAAGTAGAGCATAAACTGGACTTAAACACCAGTGTTTGAGTCTGGGCATTGTCATAGTCACAATTAAGCAGTCCATAAAATCTTCTGCAGGGTTTTTAGTAGGACATGAATTATGAACCACAATTATGTAATTATGGAGTCTTGCAAAGCTTTATCTTCAAAGTCTGAATGCTCTGTGGCATGCATAGCAAGTTGTGTTAACCAAATCAGAGGTAACATGAGTCTGTTCTTTTAATCATTCTTCAGAATAAACGTACACATTGTCCTTACTGAATACGTATAATTGCAAAAGTATTGATATATTGGCTACTCTCCAACACAATATTCGAAAGCTAGAGCTGATGGTTAAAACAGAGGTGACATTATTCTTTGCACTACTTTTTTTATTATAGTTAAGTGAAAATTTACAAATGAAGTCAGCTTGCCATATCAAACCCCATACATAGACCACTATGTGATTCCATCTGCTTTCCCAGCCCTGTGACAGCACACTTGTCCCTTCGTTGAACTTAATCCTGTCCCCTCTTCTCCACCTTCCTCTCTCACTACTACTGGGAGCTGCTACAACAGCCTCATGTCTGACAGTCCAGTCCAAACTTTGTCTAAAGAGTTGTCTTTTGTGTTAGTTTCAGCTCTGGATTAGGAGCAAGACAAGGGGCCATGCTATTGGGTGACCATCCAGAACATCAGACCATCAGTCTGATCTTTTAGAAGAATTCTATATCTGCACCTCTGCTTTTTTCCTTCTATGTCAGGGAGTCTGACACTGTATTATATCTCAAGGCAGACATTGGAGGTGGCCAGGCACCATCTAGTTCTTCTGGTCTCATGCTGGTGTAGACTCTGGATCATTTGGCCCCTTCTGTTTCCTGGACACACATTTTCCTCCTGTCTTTGATGCCCTTTGTTCTCCTCTGTTCTAGCTCGAATAGGGACTGATTGATGCTCTTTAGATGGCAGTTTGCTAGCTTTTAAGAACCCAGATGCCACTCACTGAGTTGGGATGCAAACCATATTCTTAAGAAGAAAAAGCCTAGTTGTGCTTTTGGAACAGGTGTTCAAGGTCAGGAATGCAGGTTCAAGATTCAGGCAGACCCAGTAACGATGGAGGCTCAGCTGGTGTGTGGTCCTGATAGGTTTATTGGAGCAAAGGCACAGCAAGGCAACACAGCATCTCAGGCAGCAGCAAGTAGCTGAAGGCAGCAAGCAAGAGACTGTGCCTTGGGTTGCAGTGATCTTATATACCAGTTTTACACAACAGTGGCTGGCTGCCAGATTTGAGCCCTCAAGGCCAAGCTGGGCACAAACAGGTTATGTCATACTGCTGAATCACTTTTATGCAGAAAACTTGTACAGAGTCAGAAGGTCTGAGCAAAGACAACATTCCAAGCTATCCCCACATGCACCAATTGACTTCCCCAAAAGCTCAGTCCCCAGACCCCTTCCCCTGCTACTCTAACCTTTCAAGTGTTAGGTTGTATGCAGGAAATCTTTTAGCAGTGCTGATATTCCTTTTAGTGTGTACTGTCACTTCCTTCACTTAACCCAATTCCTTTCTAATATGTAATCACTGAATATCCATCTCCCTCCTCCCATCACCCATAACTAACAAAAATTATTTTCTTCTGTGCTTTAGTCTGTTCACTGAAGCCTCATAATAATGATCTCATGCAGCATTTGTCCTTTTGTGACTGATTTCACCCAGCACAATGTCTTCCAGGTCAGTCCATAGTGTCAAGTGTTTCCAAAGATTGCCATTGTGATTTATTGTCATGGATTGAATTGTGTTGCCCCAAACATATGTGTAGCCATGTGGGTTGGCCATGATTCCCAATATTTTGTGATTGTACTTCATTGTGTGATTTTCCTGTGCTGTATGTGAAAGGATTAGGATGGGGCTGTAAATCCCTTCATAGGATCACCTCCCTGCTCCACTGTAAAGGGAATTTCCCCGGAGTATGGCTTACCCCAACCTTAATCCTTTCATCCTACAAGAGATAAAAGGAAAGAGAAGCAAGCAGAGAGTTGGGAACATCACACTATCAAGAAAGCAGCAGCAGGAGAAGAGCGTATCTGTCAGACCTGAGGTTCCTGTGCCAAGATACTCCCTGAACAAAGACTGATGTAATATCGGACTTTCCTTTAGAGCTGACAAGGGGGAAAGCCTTCCCTGAAGTGGACATCCTGAATTTGGACTTGTAGCTTACCGGACTGTGTAAGAATAAGCTTTCAGTTTTTAAAAGCCATCCAACTCTGTGGGATTTCTGTTAGAGCAGCACTAGCTGACTAAAACATTTATCATTGCATAGTATTCCATTGTGTGAATATACCACAGTTTGTTTATCCATTCTTCTGGTGAAGGGCACCTAAGTTGATTCCATCTTTTTACTATTGCGGATGGTGCTGCAATGAACATTGGAGTACATCTCTTTGTGTGGCAGCCCTTATTTCTCTGGGATATATTCCAAGCTGTGGAATTGCTGGGTCATATGGTATTTCCATCTCTAACTTTTTAAGAAATCACCAAACCATTTTCCAGAGTGATTGTATCATTTTGCATTCCCACCAGCAGTTTAGAAGAGTTCCAGTCTCTCCACAGCCTCTCCAACATGTGTAGTTTTGTGTTTTCTGAATTAGTGCCAGCCTTGTTGGGGTGAGATGGTATCTCATTGTAGTTTTGATTTGGATTTCTCTAATGACTGATGACCCTGAACATTTCCTCATATGTCTTTTAGTTGCTTGGATATCTTCGCTGGTAAAGTATCTGTTCATATTTTTTGCCCATTTTGTGATTCGGGAGGTGGCCATTACTCTTACAGCAAAAGAGTACCTTATCTTTAACTCTTAATTAGGGTAGGTTTACAGAAAGAGAACTTGAAAAGCTGCTTATGAATCCAGCTTATGGAAAGTACTCAATATAACATTTGTATGAGTCAGAGGAAAGATTATAAAGAAAAATTCATTATAACAGTACAGCCATGGACTAATGGCACATTAGTCTGATTAGTCATTAAGCTAATGACTCTGAGGGATTCAAACAACAACTGAAAAATTGAACAACTAAGTTGCAACCAGATTTCCAATTCTAACATTCCCCTCTCTTAGCATGGCATCTTAATATTCTAATTATGCCATTCTTTCACTCCTATGGACCCTACTATTTGCCCATATAAAAACATTACAAGTCATCTACTTTCCCTTTCAAAATGTTTGCCTCATGTAACTTCATCGACCTTTCTACCCAGTCTAACCCCTTGGCCAGCTGTGCCGGTAGCATTCTTGTTTGAACACAAGTCTGAGCTGTCTCATCAGTACAATCTTGTCTGCAAGCTCAATATTTATTTTCTTTGCTTGTACTCAGAAACTACTCAAACTGGCTGTACAGCCACAGAACTAATCTCAACTTCTGTATAAAATGCTGATAAAGAGCACAATGGAAAATCTCTCCCAAATTTTCTCCAAATTGACTAGGAAACTATGTTAAATGAAGAATACCTTCTATGAAAAATATGGTGTAATAAAAGATATACTCAGATTATTTCAAGAAACAAATAATCCTTCCAATTTACCTGTGAAATAGAATTAAAATACAGAAGCCATTCTGCTTGCTCATTACTTGTTGATCACAGTGACTATGATTCAGTAATTCAGTGTGTCAAGTCTTCACCATTCTGAGTTACTAAAGTCATTTATTATACAGAGAGGGAAGTAGTTGAATGATATTTTCACATGTCCAGTGAACCAGAAATCAGACTGTCTCCTCAAATGTCTTAGAAATCAGCTAAATAATCATGAAGGTAAGTCAAACTTTAGACCTAAGAAAATGAAAGTGGTGGTGACAGTGGATAAAGTGAACAATAAGACAAATATACAGAGAATACTGACTTGATAAAAGTGGTCTATAAATCTGAAACAGTTACTGAAACAGGTGCTTGATATTGTTTAACAAGAAGTCAGTGACACAGTTTATGAAGACAGAATAAATGGGAAGGGGAGGGTAAGCCTAGGAGGAAAGAAGAAGCTTCACAAGAGGAGACCAAACGTTGAGTGTCATATCTTTCCTAAAGGGAGGTACAGTTCCTGTGTTGTTCTTGATTTTAGTAATTAGAAGGATAAAGTTATAAATACAGTTTTAATTGAAACAGGATGTATCCCTTCTCAATTATTGCAGAGAATAAGAGCAAACTAACAATCCATATCTAAAAATAAGGAAAGGAAGTGATCAAAATCCAGGAAGAATAAAATAAGACAATGTATTTCCATAACAATTAAAATGATCATATACTGTTTTTCCCCCCAGAACTTATGCATTTTTTCTAGAAAAAGTATGCCCCATCCCTGCTCAAACTATAGATTACAAATGGAGATGACATCATTTCTAGAATGATCTTTCT
Organism: Heterohyrax brucei; assembly: GCA_028571685.1. Taxonomy (NCBI): domain Eukaryota; kingdom Metazoa; phylum Chordata; class Mammalia; order Hyracoidea; family Procaviidae; genus Heterohyrax; species Heterohyrax brucei. The sequence goes on from CM053142.1 coordinate 127,119,384, forward strand.
TACCTGATGTAGCATTTCTAGAAGTAAGCATTTGCCTCAAGCTGAGTCAATCACAGAACCCCATAATCCCCACCTACTCACCACTCACCCCTGTCAACCGGTCCAGGACACAGTCCCAAAGGCATCTGGCGCAAGCTATGAAAAGCATTCCTTCCCCAAAGTTTGTTCCATAAAAGTGAGAAAGTTTTCTTCCCCCACCACCCACGCCTTTGGAGATTAAAGCTGGTACGATATGTGAAGTTGTATGTGTGGAGAAATCTAGTCAGAGGGAAACGAAGAAAGGATATAGAGCAAGAGAATCCTGGTGGGAACAAGGTTTTGGTTAAGTGGGTCTCTAGCTATAGTCTGTGGAGCTCTGGTGAGGCAGTGGTTGAGAGCTATAGCCACTAACTGAAAGATCAGCAGTTCAAATCTACCAGCCATTCTTTGGAAAGCCTATGGGGCAGTTTTATTCTGTCCTGTAGTGTCATGATGAGTTGGAGTAACTCAATAGCAATGTGTTTAACTACACTCTTGCCCTTTCCAGTTTCAGAAGTCAAAGAATTTACACATTTTTCCTAAGCTAATTACAAATGAATTTCTACATCTTGAAACCAAATACATGAAAGCAGGAATTACAACTGTAACTGTAATGGACTTAACTCTCTTAGTAAAAAGTCAGACTCTCAATGGAAGATAAAATCAAGTTATTTAAAAGCAAAGACATCTAAAATTAAAGATTCAAATAAAATAGTATGTAAATACAAAGCAGGGGAACATAAACAATCAAATACGATGAACGTTAATTCCAAGCTGAAGTATTAAATAGAAAAAAGATTGTCACTTTGTGTCAGTAAATAGAATGATCCATAGAATGTCTTCAAGGAATTTATACATTTAAGTCTCCCCATCCTTGGCATGTAACTCTCATTATGATTACAAGATGATGATCCAGCTTCAGACATCACTTCCATGCAATAGGTGGGAAAGAGAAGAAAGTGATAAAGTAGAAGAGATAGCACCTATTTTCTGACTTTTTTTTTTTTTTTACAGGAGCCCTGGTGGCACAGTGGTTAAGAAATTGGCTGCTAACCGAAAGGTTGGCAGTTTGAATCCATCAGCTGCTCATTGGAACCCATGCAAGGTGGTTCTACTCTATCCTACAGAGGTGATACGAGTTGAAATCAACTAAAAGCAATGGGAATGGATTTTTATATCACATGGCAATCCCTAGTTGGAAGGGAGGCAGACAATTTTTAAGCAGGACATCTTGTGACCCCAAACCAAATATTAGTTCTGTTACAGAGAAATGAGAAAATGGAAATTGTATAGGTAATGTTTATTGGTTGGCACATGAGTCAAAGTTAAGGTAAAATGCTCACTCTAACATTTCATGGATGTTGTTGTTGTTAGGTGTCATCAAGTCAGTTCCAGCTTATAGCAACCCTGTGCACAACAGAATGAAACACTGCCCAGTCCTGCAACATGTCTACAATCGTTTTTATGCTTAAGCCCATTGTTGAGGCCACTGTGCCAATCCATCTCATCGAGGATCTTTCTCTTTTATTCTACCAAGCATAGTGTCCTCCAGGGACTGATCTCTCCTGACAACATGTCCAAAGTATGTAAGATGCAGTCTTGCCATCTTGGCTTCCATTGAGTACTCTGGTTGTACTTCTTCTGGAACAGATCTTTTTGTATTTTTGACAGTCCATGGTACAGTCAACAGTCTTCCCTAAGTTCCAATTATTGATACGTGTTTTCAGATGTTTCTTCTCATTTTGAGTTGCACCGTATGAGCAACTACTCCATCCACATCGTTAAAGCTGACTCTACTTTGAGGAGGCAGCTCTCCCCCAGTCATCTTCTGAGTGCCTTCCAACCTGGGGAGGTCATTTTCCAGCACTGTATCTGACAATGTTCTGCTGTTATTCACAAGATTTTCCCTGGCTAATTCTTTTCAGAAGTAGACTGGCAGTTTCTTCTTCTTGGTCTGTCTCAGTCTGGAAGCTCAGCTGAAACCTGTCTACCACGAGTGACCCTGCGGGAACCTAAAGACCAGTTACATAGCTTCCAGCTTCACAGCAACAAGCAAGCCTCCAATGACAGACAAGTGGGGGTTGCTTACTCTGTACTTCGTGGATAAAATTGCCAATTACTTGGTAAAATCTTGTTGGAATGTAACTTGGCAGTGTATATCAGGATTCTAGAAAACCTTTACATCCTCTAATCCTGTTGTTAGTATGGAAGTGTATGCTCTTCACTCTTCTGCTTTTCACGAAGGAGATTTTTCTTAAATACCATCCATCTCTGCACAGCTCCTCTCTCCAGTTTACACAAGAAAGGCAGAACGACTTCTCTGTGCAGCGAATTTAGGAAAAGACAGTGGCCATACATTTTTCAAGTGTCCCTTTTTTCCTCTTGGGAGTCATCTTCTTATAGAAAACAAACATTTTGGTCTGCTCCACCATACTATGTTGTTGTTATTGGGTGCCACATGGTCAACCTCATATAACATATAAGAACTGCTCCATATAGTTCCCTTGGTTGTGTCTTTATGGAATGGTATCATTAGGTCTTTCTTCTTTCTCCCAAGGAGGTGTGGGTTAAGTTTAATCTGCCAAGTTTTCAGTTAGCAGCCGAGCTCTTAATTGTTGTTCCATCAGGTTCCCTTTTCCTCCATGCCACAAGTATTTTAAAACTTTAGGTCTGTTATGGGAGGCCATGGTTATCCACATGTAACTGTAATGAATACGTATGCCTAATTCTGGAATTCAGGCTACCACACTCAAAAGTTACTTTTTCCAGCCCCACCTTTATCAATAATTAAAGGAATATGTAGAATTAGTTTGTCAAATTCTATAAAGAAATGTTAGAGTTTTGATTGACTACACTGATTGACTGCATATTTAACTTTTTTCAAGAACAGCCAAACTGTTCTGTACACAGACTGCACTATTTTGCATTTCTGCCAGTAATTTATGTATCGTGTGTGCTAGCTGATATCGAGGTGGCCTCAATTTATGGTGTCCCATGTTCAATGGCACAGCTTGTTTCCTGGTCCTGCAGTATCCCCATGATTGGCTGCAGATCAGACCAGCATGAGTCACAGGCTTTTCACTGGCAAGTTTTTAGAAGTTGAACACTAGGCCTTTGTTCCTAGTCCTTCTTAATTTGGAAGCTCCACTGAAACATGTTCAGCATCATAGCAGCACTCAACTAGCAGCATAATAATAAGATCATTACCTAAATATTCTACTATGACACAAAACTCAGCACATCCAAAAATTTAAACCACCTAACTTCCCAGCTTTTGTTAATGAAACAAACATTCTCCTTATACTGTAGTCTGGAAAACTTGAAGACATCTTTGCTGTTCCTGTCATCTTGCCTGTTTCCTTCAGAATTATAGTTGAGTCCAGTGCCTGGGTAGGATTGTGGCAGTCTGAGAGGATTCAAGTAAGTTTTCATACAGAAAGAAGAACAAGAGCAAAACCAAAGAGTTCAGAAAGTACTTGGTGTTTTCAGGAAGGAGCCAGTATGCAGTTTGACTGGGGTACTACAGTGGTGATACAGGAAGTGATGATAATATGTGTTAGACTCATGTAAGTAAGAAAGCCGAAGTGGCAGGATAAGGGGTGCAGACTTATGTTCATAGCAAGTAGCCTACTAGTGTAGTATATGTGTGTGTGTGCATATGTCTCTCTCTATATCTCTATGTATGCATGTATACGAGGGCTGCCAATTAAGTTCACAAACTCATCCTAGAAAAAGTGCTATATACTTCATTGCTGAATATCACTATGATCTTCAAAGTACTGTCCTCAGGAAGCTATTCACCAATGCCAGTGTCTACTCCACCCTTCAAAGCAATTTGGGAGCACTTTTTCTGGAATGGCCATTAGAGCTTTCCTCCTGTTAACCTTGATGTCCTGAATGTCTTCCTTTTAATATTTCCTTTATCTTTGCATGAAGAAAAAAGTCACTGGGGCCAGATCAGGTGAGTAAGGAGGGTTTTGCAATACTTACTTATTTACTGTCTAAAAACTCCATCGCATACAATTACACAATTAAGTCCACAAATTTCCTGCTGTACCTCTGTGCACAACGGTCACTAGAGAAAGAGTTCCAAATTTGCTTTGAAGGGTGGACTAGGCACTGGTGTCAGTGCATAGCTTCCCAAGGGGAGTGCTTCAAAGGTGACCATAGTGATATTCAGCAAGGAGGTATGTAGAACTAACGATTAAGTTCACAGACTTCATTGTTGGACCTTGTATATAGTTTCTTACCACTTTGTTTCCAAGTATCTTTGGTACACATTCCATTCTTAAAAGGTAGCACATTCTCCTTTTAAGAAATTAACTTCTTCCACTGTGACAACAGACAGAGCTATTGTATGTGATTTTCAAAAGAGGAGACTGTGTGCCTACTTCTTACTAGTAAGCAAAGAGCAAAATCCTTCCTTTCCCTGCCCTCATGAAACCAGACCTAGTCATGTAACTTAGACTTAACCAGTCATATACTGTCTCTTGAGATTTTTAATCTTGAATGTGGCAAGAATAGAAGGGATAGTTGCAGGTCATTCAGCACAGAGGTCATCTGCAGACTACATGCTTCTGCTGTGTGACAGTGGCTGTGTTTTCTGTTTCCAAATTGACTTGTATTGCTTTGATTACTGTTTCTTTCCTAACCTGGCTCTGTAGTGTCAATTCTAAGTGCTCCCCCAGCCTTCCAGTGACTTAATTACATTAGTTTGTTTTCATTGTTTACAATTTAAATTTCTAACCTAAATATTATATATGAAAGGGCAAGTAGCTTCTTCCGGAAGTGTCTAGTCTACATTTATTTTCACAACAACAACAACAACAACAAAAAACCCACAGCCGTTGAGTCGGGTCTGATTCATAGTGACCCTAGAGGTCAGAGTAGAACTGCCCCATGGAGTGTTTAAGGAGCACCTGAAGGATTTGAACTGCCAGCCTTTAGTTAGCAGACTTAACCCACTATGCCACCAGGGTTTCCGTGCTTGTTAGTTACAGACAACGTGGTTGTAACAGACAGAACTCACTTTACCCAACTTAAAACAGAGACAGTTTTACTGAAGAAGTGTTAAGATATGTCAAGGCACGGGGGGTGGGAGTTAGAGCTGGGTCTGAGGGAACTGGAGCTAGAAAATGGGAAGTCAAATTTGTGGTGTTCCAGTATCTCACAGGCTGCATGTTCTCCTTCATATTTTTATCTCTCTTGTGTATGCACTACTCTTTTCTGCACATGTATTCTGGTCTCTTTTCTACTGGGTTCCTGTTTAAGCATCTCATATTGACTCTCCATGATCTTTTTAGCTCAGCCTACCATCAAGTGAATAAGGTACACCGGACTGAAGCCATAGTCTTTTTAATCACCTCATATGTATGCAGAAGTTCAACAGTGAAAAAGAAAGACAGACTTTGATGTATCCAAACTGTGGTAATTGGCAAAGAATGTTGAATATACTGTTGACTGCCAGAAGACTGAACAAATCAGTCTGAGAAGAAATACAACCAGAATATTCCTTAGACATGAAGATGGTGAGACTTCAGTTTGCTTATTTTGGATACTTGATCAGGAAAAACAATCATTAGGAAAGGACATCATCAATGGTAGAGGGCCAACAAAACCAAGAGAAACACTTGGTAAAACAAAACTGACATAATAGCCACAACGATGAACTCAAACATACAGTTATCATGAAGATAGCACAGGACTGGGCAAGTTTGTTTCTGTTATACATAAGGTTGCCATGACTCAGCTGACCTGACAGCAAGTAACAACAACCATCATGTGACTATAACTCTATCTCTTAATTCATATTATTAACAAAGAAAACTTTGTTCTGTGACCAGCAAGTGGATTTGTTATGTAGCAACTCTTGGCCAAATCAGCTATGGAAGAGAAAAGGTCAACTGTGTACCCCTTTGGAGGCAGTGAGCGGGGCAGGTCAAGATGGAAGGTAGAATTGGGGATACCTGGCAAAGTTACTGATCTTTTAGTATACTGTTGATGGGTAAACGAAACCCAGAAGGCCAGACATTGAAAAACCATAGCCTGGGAAGTAGTGGTTATCCTCTTCTATGGATTACCTGTCTCACCAAGGTGTACCTGTTTCTTTATCGCTAGTTGCTGTGATTCTAGTCCTTAGTTGTTCCTGAGTGATACATAGAAACTGATCCTCTGTCATCCATGGCCCTCTCATATTCCAGTGTTTCTAAGTGATGTCCACTGGCTACAGCTAATAAAATCTCCTAGGAAGCTTGTTTAAATTGGAGCCAGACAAATTTCTGGGATTCACTCTAGATCTACTGAATCAGCATTTCTTCAGGGGCAGGAGAGCATCTGCACTTTAAAAATATTTTCTAGCTGATTTCCATGTATATTAACATCTGAGAACCACTGAGCCAGACTACAAGTTATCTGAGGGCAGGGGACCATGTTTTTCCTGTTCAAGATTGTATCCCTAGAACAATTCCTGGTACATCAAAGGTATCTGATGAATAAAAACATTGAATTAATGATCTGTTATATCAGTAATTCTTATTATACACAAATGTATAACAATAGTGAAGAAGCTTAATGCATAATTACTCACTGAATCATAGACCTAAAGCAATTGACTCAGACTGATGATTCCTACACCAAATTATTTCTATCAATTACTAATAATACCCATATGTCTTCAAAAAGTGACCCATTGTTGTTCTACTTTTAGTAACTAACATTCTCCTTTGCTTTTGCAATTGGAATTTTCTTCCCATCAGTCTTGCTTTCAGTCTACATTCCAGTTCTTCTTCCCAGATGGCACAAGTATGAATTTTGTGTTTTATATAAGCCCAACTTCAATTACTTTTCCTTCAGATCATTTTGAAGTAGAAGTCTATATTTAGCTTTACTATTAATTACTTCTGTTGTGTTTCATAATATTGCATTATGCAAATTTGCTGCACAAGACCTCTTTAAAGTGCTAAAATAACAAACATATCACTTTGAGGACCAAGGTACACTTAACCCAAGATATGGCATTTTCAATTGCCTCATGTGCATTCTAAGGCCCGACAATGAATAAGGAAGACAAAACAAGAATTAACACCTTTTAATTATGGTGTTGGTGAAGAATATTTAATATGCCATGGACTGCCAGAAGAAAGAACAAATCTGTCTTAGAAAAAGTACAGTCAGAGTGTTCCTCAGAAGTAAGTATGGAGAGCCTTCATCTCATGTATTTGGACATGTTATTAGCAGACACTAGTCCCTGGAGAAGGATATCACGCTTGGTGAAATACAAGGTCAGTGAAAAAGCTGAAGACCCTCAACGAGATGGATCAACACAGTAGGTACCACAACAGGCATTGATTGTGAGGATGGCTCAGGACTGAGCAGTGTTTCATTCTGTGGTGCATAGAGTTACCATGAGTTGGAACCCACTCAACAACGCCTAACAAAAACAGCCCTGATGTATAACAAACACTCAACACATTCATGTTAAACGAATAAGTCTGAAGAACACTTTATTCTTGTTTTCAAATTAATAATCTCAATTCATTCAAAATGTCTTATGAAGAAATGGCTCCCAGACTTACATTCTAGTCTTCTTCCTCCACAAAATTTTAGTTTTTAGTGTCATTCTTAAAATGTGGCACCAAGATGTAAACACAGTGTTCCAACTTTTGTATAACCAGCAAAGTTTACTCCAGACATTCTTCTCTCACTACAAGCTACGATTGCATGAGGCCTTTTTTGGCAGACGTATCTCAGCATTGAATCACATTCTGTTTGCAGTTAACTAAGATTCACATGTCTTCACCCAAAAACTGATGTTAATTCAATTCTACTCATCCTTGTACTTGAGCAGCTGGTGTTTTGAAACTAAAGACTAATTAAAAGTTATCTTCTTTCATGAATCTGATTCCTTTTAGAATCAAATAAATTTGCATCAATGCCTCTAATTGCTCAGTTTTGCTACTGTGGAAACACTGTTAGTTGCTTTTCTAATGATTATATTTATTATCAATTTATCCATCTTATATTCCAATTGGTGTACCATGGAAAAGTGTTTTTTAAAAAACAAACAAAAAATGTAAACTATCTCTCCTGGGTAATTTAAATCTTTCTCTGCAGAGGTATGACTATTTGTGGAAAGAAAAGTACCTAGAGAGTGATGACTGGGTAGTGGGCCTGGTACTGTTCCATCTGCCAGCTCTATGATCTTGGCCAAACAAAGAAAGATCTATGCCTCACTGTGCCACCTGTATGAAATGAGAATGGTGATAACCTACATCTGCTACTCAGTAAGATTATGATGAAGTTCAATAAGATAAAGGAAGTGCCAAAGAAGTATTAATATAAGACAAGGAAAATAGAGAAGCTACACTGAGCTGCAGTCAGGCTAGCTTCTCTTAGTCTACTTTTCTTTACAGTCCCATTGTACAGAGAACTAGTCTGGGAGTTAGGATACCTAATATCCAGTCCCGATACCCTCACTAACTAACTAGTTTGGTAACACTGGGAAAATAATGTAACCTAGGAGACTTTATTAATCTAAAAATCAATAGGATTTACCTACAAACTGTCAAAGATTTCTCTGAGTTTCACTGTTATAATTCAAAGACAAAGGAAACTGAATGTGGAGAAGAAACACACATTTGAATAAGAGTTTTTTTTTAAAAAAACAAAAACTCTGTCTTCCTGAGCTACACTCAAGAATAGCACAAATCTTAGTTGTATATTTGTCTTCATCAAAGTATACATCTGATGACCTTTGTAATCGTTAAGATATTTGAGCTGTGTTTCAAATAGTCTCTTACAGAGACTTCTATAAGAGCTAAAGATTAAGAGTCCTAAAATACCACACTAAAACCAACAAAGTTCCATTTGAGTAATTCAGAGAACTGCTTGATCTAAACAGAGTTTTCCACTTACTAAATGTGAGTTTTGTAGCTCTGATCATCACCCCAAACTCATAGATACTAGAGACTTTAAAAACAGATGCATCTTGCTTAAAATGAAAATACTTTATCTTTTTATCTGAGGGTTAAAACATACATATAATTAGCTGTTTCTTTTTCTTTGGACTTTCAAAGTATTAAAGTGCTAAGAAAAGAACCTAAGTTAATGTGAGCAATAGAAAAGAATGATAGGTTATTAGGACATTAATTCAAGTTCCTCTTATAACATATTTTGACAGAAAAAATATTAAACATTTAGAACAAAATAAAATCAGTGCAATATTATTCACAACACCACAGTATTGTGGTGTAACTACTTTTTCCATTTTTATTACTTTTTATTGTACTAGTATGTATTTGACTTCCTTAATTTTGAGAAAATAATAACTCTCCAGTCTTCCTGGGGACAGTCCATTATCCACGGGAAGACAACATAATTGAGGAGACATTTTTTCAGAAATTTGGCTTAGTAGTTTCTAAAACATCACTCTCTTTCTCTCGTTTTCCTTCCAGCTCCTCCTTTGCAGGTTTCTTCTTATTTTACTGGAGTACTTCAGGGCTCAGTTCTCAGATTTTTATTGGTTGTATGCTACTAATTTCCACAGCTGTACATTTCATTTATCTGCTGCTGGCTCTTTCATTTATAACTTAAACCCAGAGCATCTCCCCTTGAACTTGACTCTTGCATATCCATTCTGCTTACCAGGCTCGTTTACCTGGAAGTCTCAGACGTAACATATCCAAATGAATGTCTTCAGTTGCCCCCAAATGACTGTACCCTCAGGTTGCAATTTTTCAGTAAACAGCAAATCATTTCTTCTGGATGCTCAGTCCTAAAATCTTGGAGTCATTCTTGACTCCCTTGTCATATAGCTAACTCCCAGTTTGTACACAAACTTGGCTAGCTGTACCTTTAAGATATATTCAGAATCCAAATGCTTCTCACTTTCTTCCACTACCATCTATTTTCAAACTAATTATCATCTAGATTGTTGTAATAACCTCCAAAGTTGTCTCTTTGCTGTCCTCTTTCCCTTCCTAAAGTCTATTCTCAACAAAACAAAGTCTTAAAACATAAATTAGATCAAAACCCTGCAGTGGTATGTCATCTCACTCAGAGTGAAATGCAAAGTGCTTACTATGCTCTGCAAAGCTCAACAAGATCAGCATTCCTGCACCACTGATCTGACCTCATCTGCCATCACTGACACTTGCCTCATCCTACACCAGCTCTATTGGCCTCCTTTGTTTCAAGCATGATCCCACCTTGCATGTTTGTACTCTGGCTTTTTGCACTTGCCATTCCCTTCTGCCTTGGATATCTGCTAGCTTACTCCCTCACATCCTTCAGATGTCTGCTCAAAGCTCCCCTTATCACCACCTATGTATGACAGAGAGCATCAGTCATCTGTCCCTTCACTCCCTATCCCATTTTTACCTTGCTTTGTTTTTCTTTTAAGAATCTGATGGATTGAACTGTGTCCTCCAGAGAGTCATGTTGAACTCCTTAACCCCTGTGTCTGTAAATATTACCCTGTTTGGAAGCCAGATATTTTTACAGTTATGTTAATGAGATCATACAGAAATAGGGTGAGTCCTAACCTAACTGCCTCTGATTGGTGTTTATAAAAAGATCAGAATAGATACAGATAAAAGTGGTGGAGCACAAGTGTTAGGCAAAAATATTTCTACAAGCTAAAGAATGTCAAGGGATGCCCAGGGCTGCAAACAGGGAAGGATCCTCACCTAGAGTTGATACCCTGATTTGGACTGTAGCCTACAAACCATGAGACAATAAATTTTTGTTCTTTAAAGAGTCGGACCTGACTCGACAGCACTTGGCTTGGGTTGGCAAAGACATCCATTCATCATATTTGTGCTATGGCAGCATTAGGTAAACTAAGGCAGCACCCATCACCAACAAATATATTATGTATCGTTTGCTTATTGTCCATCTTCTTGAGCTACAACGTAACTTTTTACATTGTCTGTTTTGTTCAATATATCACCACCGTCACTTACAATAATAAGCCCTCAGTAAATGTTTGTTGAATTAATGAATGAACAAACCAGCTAGTCTTAGCAGAGACTTGACAACATGTACATGGGTAACTAAAAAGTAATCAGACCATTCATTGAATAAAGCTTAAACATGACCAGATACAGTAAAAATGAACTAGAGTTGTACGCGGCTGAATCTCATAAATACAATGTTGAACAAAAACATAAGTTGCAGAAGAATATACATAGGATATAATTTATATAAGATGTTTAATAACTAAAATATTATGTGTAGTGTGACGTATGTATCCGTGTGTATGCATCTATGATATGTATGGATGTGTGCATATGTAACAATGTGAAGACACAAAGAGAGGAAACTGATGACATATGGGAATGATAAATATCAATTTTAGACTACAAGAGTGTAAGAGGTTATCTAATGGAGGTGGGCCAAGATGTTCATGATATTATTCTAACTTTTTGTTTGTTCAAATTAAAAAAAAAAAAATGTTATGTAGACTTTACTGAAAAATGCTTAGAGATCAAAGGAGAGAATTTATATCCTGCAGACAATACAATGGAATGAAATTTTCATTACACATCACTGTTTTCCCTCAAAGATCTTCTTTACTACCACTCTTCAGATATCAACCTTGTTTTCCTTTAACTTTTTATTTTGGAAAATTCCAAACACAGAAAAACTGTACAGGAAGTAGCATATTAAATCTCCATATGCTTGAGCCTCTTCCTGTTCAGATGCAAAAACAGGGATTAGATGTATCCTCTTGCCTGAAACTGTGGAGAAAAGTGGACAAAACACACAACGTAACAGTTTTGAAGACAATGGACATCAGGTAATGGAGAACAGTGAACCCCAAGAGAAGAGAAACAAATAAGAGGAACCCTACTCTTTCCCCTGCTACTGTCTGAAGAAAATTTCCAGGCCTTGGAGCAGGGAGAGGGAACCCAGCAGCATTAGACTTCTTTGCAGACATATTCATTAGGGGCTGAATGAACAGTGAAGATTTTAGAAATGTTCCTTATGCGTGGGTTACAGAAAAGCTCTACTTTAGAGGCAAGCAGCAAACGTCAGAAGCCGGTCTCAGTCAGGAGTGATTTAAGAGGGGATTTTCCATCCTGTTCACAATAACTAACATGGTCTTCTCTCCTACTGTCCCCTCCTGGTCCATGCCTTAGCGCCTGAGAAGATAGGAAGTATCAAGGGATACACACACCAAAGTTGGAAGGTTTTGCTAAACATGAACCTGATGACTCTCTTTGTTGTTTTGTAGGAAATCTCTTGCCCCTCACAAAAGACATTTAAACAAAGGATTCTTTTGAAAAGAATGAGTAATCAGTAAAAGGAAATTTTCAGAGATCTTCTTTTTCACCATTTCTCATATGATATGGCACAGGGAAGCATTGATATTAAAATGCCTATGTTACTTAAGGAAACCAATTCTAGAGCCTGAGCCATAATGCTGTCTGCAGATACATTTGTGAAACTTCATGCTTAATTTGTAGATTTGTATTTCTACCCTATTTGTTATAAATTAAATTGTATCCTTCCAAAATGTGTGTAGGAACCCTAACCCCTGTACTTGGTATTAAAATACTATTTGGAAATAGAATTTTCTTTCCTGTGTTAATGAGGCCAATCACTTTTGAGTTACAAAAAGAGCAGATGAAACCCAGGTGCAAGCATAAACCAAAGAAAAAAGATGGTAAGTGAAGATCACTTGGGAATCAAAGAACAGTACTGGAGCTATAGACAATGAGAGAGAAGAAGACATCCTCCTAGATGCACACGCTGAATTCAGACTTTCTGCCTCTTAAACTATGAAAGGAAACACTAGTGGTATAGTGGTTAAGAATTACATCTTCTAGTCAAAACAGTTGGTAGTTCAAATCCACCAGATGCTCCTTGGCAACTCTATGGGGTAGTTCTACTCTGTCCTCCAGGGTTGCTAGGGGTCAGAATCAATTTGATGGTAACAGTTTTTGGGGTTTAAGAAGAAAGTGAGAAAATACATTTCTGTTTCATAAACCCATCTATTTCTGATATTCCTGTTATAGTAGCACTAGGGAAGTCAGATATCATTTCTAGATAATATGGTAAGCGTCTCATTCCTAACACATCCTTTGTGTGTCACCTCGAAGTCTGTTGTTTTCTTTGCAATTTACCTTTTGCTGTTGTTAATATACACAGCAGAATATACACCAATTTATCAGCTTCTATATGTACAATCAGTGACACTGATTACATTCTTTGAGTTGTAGTCAATGACTATTGTCACCCTCCTCTTCTGATTTCTTTCTCTCCCACTAAAATGAACTCGGCCCACTTACTTTCCTGTTGTCACTATGACCCTATATAGATTGATCTTTAGACAGGACAATGCTCAAGGCAAGGGTTCTTTACACTAAGCAAAACTACTGTTTCGGTTTTAAAAAAGTCTTCATGGGATTTTTTATTTTGATTATTGTGATTAAATGAAAGTTTACAGTCCGAGTTGATTTTCCATACCTGCCCCTCTACAGTTGTATCTGCTCTCCTCACCCTGCAACAGCACACTTTTCTTTTTCACTCTTTACTTTCAGTATCCACTCAACCAACACTAGTCCCCTCCTCTCTACCCTCTCCTCTCCTTCTAGAAAGAACCCAGTAGGACAGTCTCATATACATATAGAAAACCATGAAGTACACACCACATACATCATTCTGTGTCCCCAAGTCTAGTTCATTCTTTGTCTGAAGTGTTGGCTTCAGCACTGCTTTTAGGTCTGGGCTAGTAGCAAGTCAAGGGTCCATGTTCTAAGGGGACCCTCCAGACTGTCAGACCATCAATTCTGGTCTTTTGACAAAGTTTGTCTTCTTTTATTACTATTATCATTATTGTGATTAAGTGAAAGTACACAATCCAAATCAATTTTGCATGCCCACCTATCTACAGCTCTTCTGTCATCCTTGCCCTGTGACAGGACACTCTTCCTTTTCATTTTATACTTGAATACTCTTAACAAGCTCATGCACCCTCCTCCCCATCCTCTTATCTGCTGTCTAGAAAGATACTAGTAGGACAGCCTCTTATAAATGCTACTTATAAATGTACTTCATGATAGGACCATGAAGTACACCAACCATATGGTCACACTGTGTCCTCGAGTCTAGTCCATTTTTGTCTGAAGAGTTAACCTCCGTAGTGTTTTCTAGACAGTGTCAGCAGCAGGTCCAGGAGCCATGCTCCCTGGAGATCCCCTGGGACACTTGACCATCAATTGTGGTCTTTCTTGTAGAGTTATTGAGCTACATCCCTCTTTTTCTCATGCTACATCAAGGACTCTACATTGTGTTCCCCGTCAGGGATGTCTTTGGTGGTGGCTAGGCGCCATCTGGTTCTTCTGGTCTCTTGCTGATGTAGTCTCTCAAACATATGGGCCCTTCTGTCTCCTGGGCTCATTTCCCTTGTGTCTTTGATGTTCTCAGATATCATCTATTCTTGGTGCGTTGAGACCAACTGATGTTCCTCAAATGGCAGCTGGCTTTTAACACTCCAGATGCCACTCACCAATATGGGGTGTAGGAGACAGTTATGCCAATTGACCTCGATGTCTCCTGAAAATATGCTCTCCAGACCCCTATTCCTGCTACTCTGTCCTTAGAAATTTTGGGTTGAGTTTAGAAAATCTTCTGGCTTACAGTATAGTCCAGCTATGCTGACCTGCCTACTACTGCATGCTGTCACTTCCTTCACCTAGCCAAATTCCTATCAACTATTTAATCATGAATAACACTCTCACTCCCTCTCCACCCTTGTAGCCATCAAAGAGTATTTTCTTTTGTGCATAAGTCCTTCCTTAAGTCCTTTTAACAGCAGTCTCATACAATATCTGTCCTTTTGCAGCTGACTGATTTGACTCAGCGTGTTTTCCAGTTGATTCCAGGTTAGGTTTCATAAAGTCATCATCGTTCATCATTGCGTAGTGTTCCATTGTGTATATGTATGCCATAGTTTGTTTATCCATTCATCTGTTGATGAGCATCTAGGTTGATTCCATTTTTTGCTATTGTAGACAGTGCTACAGTAATCATTTGTGTGCATGAATCTGTTTGTGTGTCAGCCCTTATTTCTTAGGATATTTTCCAAGCAATGGGATTGCTGGATCATATGGTATTTCTATTTCTAGCTTTCTAAGAAAGTGCCAAATTGCTTTCTGAAAGGGTTATACCATTTTATGTTCTTCATAGGATACATT
Source organism: Heterohyrax brucei (assembly GCA_028571685.1). Classification (NCBI taxonomy): domain Eukaryota; kingdom Metazoa; phylum Chordata; class Mammalia; order Hyracoidea; family Procaviidae; genus Heterohyrax; species Heterohyrax brucei. The sequence continues at coordinate 127,134,602 of CM053142.1, forward strand.
TTATTTAAGTTTTAAGATTATCTCACAGCAATAGTTTTGAAAATTCATCCAGCTCTCATGGGCATGGAGAGTCTGAATTTTATAAGAATGTGAAATTTCATCCCACGTTTTCCCCCCTTTTGATTAGGATTCTTCTGCAGAATCTTCAATCAAATGTTCAGTAATGGCACCCAGGTACCATCCAGTTTTTCTGGTCTCATGGCAGAAGAAGCAGCTGTTCACGGAGGAGATCAGTCACACATTCTATTTCCTCCTCCTCTTCCTCACTTTCCTTCTTTCTCTGTTGCTCCAGACAAATAGAGACCAATTGTTATACCCTGAGAAACTCTCATGATATAGTGGTTAAGTGCTATGGTTACTGACCAAAAGACAGCAGTTCAAATCCACCAGGCATTCCTTGGGAATCCTGTAGGGCATTTCTATTCTGTTTCACAGTGTTGCTGTGAGTTGGAATGGACTTGACAACAGTGGGTTTGTTTTTTGGTTTGGTTGTACCTTGGATGGCTGGTTGCAAACTTTTAGGATCCCAGGCACTATCTAAAGAATTGAGAAAGAACAGAAGTACTAAACATGTTATTAGACCAGTTAACTGGGATGTCTGATGAAACCATGATCCTAACCCTTTAAGCCAAGGAACCAAATCACATGAGGTGTTTTGTTGTACATAAATAGCTTCAACAGTTGTTTGTCTTTTTGTCATTTTGGTAAATATGGAGCTCTAGTGGTATAGTGGTTAAGAGCTACACCTGTTAACCCAAAGGTCGGTAGTTCAAATCCACCAGCTACTCCTTGGAAATCCTATGGAGCAGTTCTTCTCTGTCCTATAGGGTCAGTATAAGTTGACAATGGGTTGTGGTTGTAAGCATTGCTATCATACAACTTTTTCGAATTAAACTTCTTACAGATGTCAAAGTCTTCTTAATGCCTTCTTGGGACATGTGGTACTGAGAATCTAGGAACCGAGAGGAATAAAAACTTCAGCAAGAAGTGAATCTTACCTCAGAGACATACAGCCTAGGGGGAAAATGAGACAAAGTTTTGGATCTGGGAGGGATCTTCATAGTCAAGTGGCCTTTCTTCCTCATTTTAGAAAAGAAAAATATCAAATGACTCACTCTGTGTGGTATGATCTGTTGACAGGAGACACTGTGGTGGGCTAGACTGAACAGTGAACACAGGATCAGAAGCCTGGCAGTGGTATTGGATTTAATGCCTCATTAGCTCTCACAAAGGACAGATGACTGAACCTTCTTGAGTTTCCTTGACTATAGAACTGGGATAGTAGCAAGTAGTTAAAGAGCTCACCAGCTAATTGAAAGGTCAGCCATTCAAATTTACCAGCTGCTCCTTAGAAATTCTGTAGGGCAGTTCTACCCTGTCTTACAGGGTCACTAGGAGTTGGAACTGACTATAAAGCAATGGTTTTTTTTTTTTTTTTTTTTTGCTTGTTTATTCAGGTTGGCATATAGCTCAAATGAGAAAATGAAAAGATTTTGTGGACTATGTGGCAATATAAAAATATAAAATATTACTACAATTAATTAACTGTAGAATAGGGAATAGAATTCAAACCTCCTCACTTTGAACCCTGTCTATCTTGTGTTAACTTGAAATGCTCTCCATGTACTTCTTATATATGGTCTAGGCCAGTCACCTGGTTGCACAGTTAAATTAGAGCGTAATTTTCAATCACAGCATATGTAATTTGTTTATGCGAATAGTATGACTATTCCTCACCTGTGTGAGTTATATAAAGAAAAATACACCAGATGCTGTCACTAGGAAACTTTCTTAGATAATTCACACAGTAACATAAGATAAGAACTCTGTCCAACATTTCTCGATACCATGTTGTATTTTTAGCCTATTTATTCTGGCTTCTCCTTGGAAGCAGTATTAGTATTGAATAAAATTTGAGCAATTAAAAAGAAAAATAAACACCAGAAACTCTGTACACTAAAACTAGTGAACACATCCTTCAGGCACTTTAACAGAAGTTAAGTGATAAGATCAGTATGACATTTTGTTGCTTCTTTGATCTGCTGAATATTTTGGTGATATAAACAGTTTTATATTTATGAGTTTTCTTTTTGGATGTAAGTAGCAACAAAACAAGAAATGGGCTAATTTCAAGAGCTTTTGTCCTCTTCCCCACCCCACTACAGACTCCTTCCTCTTGAATAGAAATGAAAAGAGGAAACTAAGTTTATTTTTACATGTATTACTGTATGCTTTAAGAAGAGTATTTTAAAAGCAGTATGGTGGATGAAGTAGAAAAACCACAGAATTTAGATTTAAAGGGCCCTAGGTTTCAGTTTTCCACCTAAACATTGTGGAATTTAAGTCATGTAACCTTTATAATCTTAAGTTTCTTTATCAATAAAATATGAAGACAAGGGAGGTATATGGCAGATCTCTTATACAACTTCTTGTAAACTAAAAACTGCTCTAGAAAATTAACCTTATTACCAAAAAATAAAAGTGGAGACTAAAACAACCTACCCACTGGCTTGTCAGAGAAAGGGACACGATGAGGTTTAAAGTCAGGAGAGGTGTGGGTTAGGGATGTATCCTCCTACGATACTTATTTAATCTGTATCTTCAGCAAACAAGCTGAGAAGTTGTACTACATGAAAAATAACACAGCATCATGGTTGGAGGAAGACTTATTAACAACCTATGATATGCAGATGTCACAATCTTGCTTGCTGGCAGTGAAGAGGACTTGAAGCACTTACTGATGAAGAGCAAAGACTCTAAGCTTCAATATGGATTACATCTCAACATAAAGAAAACCAAAATCTTCAAAACTGGACCAATAAGGCAACATCATGATTAATGGAGAAGACATTGAAGTTGTCAAGAGTTTCATTTTAGTTGGTTCCATAATCAATGCCCATTGATGTGGCACTCAAAAAAATCAATTGGTGTATTGCATTGGGCAAATCTGATACAAAAGACCTCTTTACAGTGTTACAAAAAACAAAACAAACCAAAAAAGGTGTCACTTTGAGGACTAAGGTGCGCTTGGCCCATGCTATAGTATTTTAAATCACCTCATGTGCATGCAAACGCTGGACAATGAATATGAAAGAACTGATGGATTTAAATTATAGTATTGATGAAAAATATTGAATATACCATTATATACCATTGACTTCCAGAAGAAAGAACAAATCTGTCTTGGAAGAAGTACAGCCAGAATGCTCCTTAGAAGTGAGGATAGTGACACTTTGTCACTTTGGATATGTTATCAGGAGAGACCAGTCTTTGGAGAAGGATAGCATCCTCAGTAAAGTAGAAGGTTGGCAAAAAAAAAAAAAAAAAGAAGACAGTCAATGAGATGGCCTGACACAGTGGCTAAACAATGGGCTTAAATACAGCAACAATTCTGATGATGGGGCAGGACTGGGCAGTGTGTCATTTTGTTTCACATAGTGTTGCTAGCTATGTGTCAGAATCAGCTAAACAGCACTTGACAACAACCTGGCTGGGCCAGAAATTTGAATATGAACTTCCTAGCTGTCAGCTCAAAGGGGAAAGCATGACAAATCACCAAATCAACAATGTCCACCTATAAGTTTAAAACAAATAAGTAGTTTGGTGGTTCTTCAAAAAGTTAAACATATAATTACTGTATGACCCAGTAATTCTATCCTAGATATATGCCACAGAGAATTAAATGTAGCAATATAAATGGATACTTATACATCAGTGTTCATTGCAACACTGTTTACCATCACAAGAAGGTGGAAACTATCTCAAAGTGTCTACAATGGATGAACTGATAAACAAAATGTGGAAAACCCACTCAGCAGATTATTATTTAGCCACAAAAAGAAATGAAGTATTGATATTGGTGCCACAATGTGGAAGAACTTTGATAATATTATGGTAAGTGAAATAAAATAGACACAAAAGGCCACATATTGTATGCTTCCATTTATATAAAGCATCCAGAATAGGGAAATCCACACTTACAGAAAGATTAGTTGCTTCAAGAGGCTGAGGAGATGGAGCAGTGGGGAATGACTGCTTAATGGATTTGGGGCTTTCTTTGGATGGTAGAAATGTTTTGGAATTAGATGAGGTAATGGTTGCACAACATTGTAAATGCACTAAATGCCACTGAACTGTATATTTTAAGGTAATTAATTTTATGTGAATTTCACCTCCAATGGAAATAAAACAAATGAGTTGCTCTACAAAAGTGCAACTATTTCTAATGGTGAGACCAGAAAGGACATTCTTTAAGGAAGAACCTCACCCACAGCAATAGCTGTACATGAACATAATGTCAGGGTTCACGTCATTCTTTGGAAGGACATTCAATATAAACTCATGCCATAAGTATAAAGCACAACACAGAGAGAGTCATTCTACTGTGAGTTGAGGGGCTGGGGATAGAGATGATAGGAAAGTGGTGATGTAGCCCAAGCTATGTAGGTCTCTGATATGTAGCCTTAAGTCAGAGACAAAATTTAAAATGTCTGGAGAAAGAAATGGACTGCCTCTTTTTTCAGGAATTCATCATAAACTTTTCTTTTCTGTCAGTCAAATTTTTAGATGCTGTGAAGCAGGAGTGAGTTTGAGATTCCATTACCTACCAATATCTGGGATCAATTTGTCAGAGTTGCCAGTTAAGTTTAGAGCCTTATGTTTTCAAACTTAGCCAGCCTGAACACAACAGTAAAATCCATTGAGAAGAATTTTTGAAATGACTAGTGACAGCACTGGAGAAATGATGGTTCTGAGAAAGTCTCAGGTTTTCTGAAACACCCAGTGCATAATTATAATCCTATGCAATAAGCCATGTCATGAGCATTTTCAGAGAAGTCAGGTTTCTTGTAAACTAAATATAAAAATTCTTTGTAAAGTGGTAGGTTTTATCTCAGTTGTAGCTGTCATTATTATTATCTGGCTATAGTATCAGACATGTGAACAAAATAGTGAGCAGATATTTGTATAGCAGTATTCATTATTCTTAATAGGTATTGAGTACTCACTGTGGGCCAAGTAGGTCAGGCAATATTATCATCGTTTTAAAGAAGAATAAATTGAGCTTCTGGAAGTCTATGGTTAGCCCAAAAGTTGGATACCAATTTATCCACTCAGTTCCTAATTCACTGTAAAACTTGAAGCTCTCTAAGTCTGAAACAACAAAGAACTAAGTTTGCCAAAGCCCTTGTTCTTCATTAACTTTTTGATGTGATTATTTAAATGCCCTGAGTGAAGTTTGGTCATTTCTATTTGTGTGTGCACAGAAGCATTTTCTTTAATTGCTGTTACATGGAATTCTCAGAAACTATGCTATAGAATACTGACGGTATTGAAGGAAGAAGTCCAAGCTGCATTAAAGGCACTGGCAAAAAACAAGCCTCCAGGAATTGACATAATACCAATTAAGATGTCAACAAATGGTTGCAACACTGGAAGTGCTCACTTGCTCAATATGCTAAGAAATTTGAAAGACAGCTTCCTGGCCAACCAATGGGAAAAGATCTACATTTGTGCCCATTCCAAAGAAAGGTGCTCCAACAGAATGCAGGAATTATGACAGTATCATTAATATCACACACAAGTGAATTTTTGCTGAAGATCATTCAAAAGCAGTTGTAGTTGTACATCAACAGAGAACTTTTAGAAAATTCAGACTGGATTCAACTTAATAAACCTATCACAAAAGAAGAGATTGAAAATGTAATCAAAAAGAAACCAACCAAAAGAAGTACTGGCCCAGACATATTCACTGGAGAATTCTACAAAACTTTCAGAGAGGAGTTAATTCCAATACTACTTAGGCTATTTCACAGCATGGAAAAGGATGGAATATTCCCAAATTCATTCTATGAAGCCAGCATAACTCTGATAACCAAAGACAAGGAAAGATTCCACAAAAAAAAGAAAATTACAGACCAATACCACTCATGAACCTAGATGCAACAATCTTCAACAAAATCCTAGCCAGTGGAAGTCAAAAACATATCAAAGAAAAATAATCACCACGACCAAGTTGGATTGATACCAGGGATGCAGAGCTGGCTCAGTATCAGAAAAACAAATAATGTGATCAACCCCATAAATAACACAAAGGATAAGAAGTACTTGATTTTGTCTGTTGATGCAGAAAAGGCATTTGACAAAGTCCAACTCCCATTCATGCTGAAAACTCTCAGTAAAATAGGAATAGAAGGAAAATTCCTCAGTACAACAAAGGGCATCTATTCAAAGCCAACCACCTATATCATCCCAAATGGAGAGACTAAAGAATTACCTCTGAGAATGAGAATTAGGCAAGGATGCCCTTTGTTACCACTTTCATCAGGATATAAGACAAACATAAGTAAATCAGTAGGATGTCTTTACACCAACAAAGAGATCATCCAAGGGGAGATCACCAAATCAACACCATTTACAATAGCCAGCAAAAAGATAAAATACCTAGGAATAAATCTAAACAGAGAAGTAAGAGAGCTATACAGACAAGACTACAAGATCTTACTATAGGAAACTAAGAGAGACTTACATAAATAGGGTAATCCACCCTGCTCATGGATAGGAAGAGTTAACGTTGTGAAAATGTCTATTTTACCCAAAACAATCTACATACACAATGCAATCCCAATACAAATTTCAGTGTCACTTTTTAATGAGATGGAGAAACAACTTATCAACTTTGTCTGGGAAGGGAAGAAACCCCAGATAAGTAAAGCACTACTGAAGAAGAGAAACACAGTGGGAGCACTCACACTGCCTGACTTTAGAACCTACTACACTGCCACAGTAGTCAAAACAGCCTGGTAGTGGTACAAGAGATGTATACACCAATGGAACTGTCATGGATTGAATTGTGTCCCCCCCAAAATAGGTGTAGCCATGTGGCTGGGCCATGATTCCCAGTGTCTTGTGACTGTCCCCCGTTTTGTGGTTTTCCTAAACTGTATGTTAAAGGAATAGGATGGGACTGTAAATCCCTTCATAGGATCACCTCCCTGCTCCACTGTAAAAGGAGTTTCGCTGGAGTGTGGCTTGCCCCACCCTTAATCCTTTCATCCTACGAGAGATAGAAGGACAAAGAAGCAGGCAGAGAATTGGGAACCTTGTACCATCAAGAAAGCAGTACTGGGAGAATAGCTCATCCTTTAGATCTGAGGTTCCTGCACCAAGATGCTCCCTAGACAAAGAGTGATGCAATACCGGACTTTCCTCCAGAGCTGACAAGAGGAAAGCCTTCTCCTGGAGCGGACACCCTGAATATGGACTTGCAGCCTACCAGACAATGTAAGAATAAACTTTCCTTAGTTAAGGCCATCCACTCTGCGGTATTTCTGTTAGAGCAGCCCTAGCTGACTAAAACAGGAACAGAACAGATACTCCAGAAATACCACCATCCTCTTATGAACAGCTGATACTCAACAAAGGCCCAAAGATTGTAAAGTGGGGTAAAAACAGTGTCTCTAACAAATGGCACTGACAAAATTGGATAACCACCTGCAAAATATTGAAACAAGACTCATATTTCACACCTTATACAAAAAACTAACTCAGAATGGATCAAAGACCTAAACATCAAACCTAAAACAGTAAAGATCATGCGAGAAAAATCAGGGATAACAATGAAAGTTCTAATACACAGCTTAGATAGACTACAAAATCTGACCAACAATGCAAGAACAATAGAAAAGAGATAAATGGGAACTACTAAAAATCAAACATTTATGCTCATCCAAAGACTTTATCTAGAGTTACAAGAGTACCTACAGAATGGGTAAAAATATTTGGCAACTATGTGCTGGATCAATGTCTGATTTGCATAATCTACAAGGCACTGCCACAAGAAAAAGGTAAATATCCCAATTAAGCAATGGACAAAGGAGATGGACAGACACATCATCAAAGAAGACATCTAGGCAGCCAAAAGACACACGAGAAAATGCTCACCATCATCAGCTGTTAGAGAAACCCAAATAAAAACTACAAGGAGATACTATCTCACCCCAACAAGGTTGGCAACAATCCAAAAAATACAAAACACCAAATGCTGGAGAGTCTGTGTAAAGACTGGAACTCTCCTACATTGCTGGTGAGAATGCAAAACTAGTACAACCTCTTTGGAAAGCAATTGGGTGCTTCCTTAAAAAGCTAAAAATAGAAATATGATATGATCCAGCAATCCCACTGCTTGGAATATATTCTACAGAAATAAAGGCAATCACACGAACAGATACATGCACATGAATGTTTATTGCAGCATTATCCACAATGGCAAAAGATAAACAAACCATGGTACATATACACAATGGAACACTATGCAATGATAAAGAACAATGTATAAAGACTTAAAAATGGACTTATGTACAGAAGAAAAGACATTTTGATGGTTACAAGGGTGGGGAGGGAGAGAGATGTTCATAGATTAGATAGTCGATAAGAATTTGGTTAGGTGAAAGTAGTGACAGCATGCAGTAGAGAGAAGATCAGCATAACTGGACTACACCATAAACTGAAAGATTTTCTAAACCCAACCCAATATTTCAAAGAATAGAGTAGCAGAGATGGGAGTCTGGGGACCATATTTGTATGGGACATCTAAGTCAGTTGGCATAACTAGTCTTACTTAAGAGAGTCTTCTGCTTCCCATATTGGTGAGTAGCGCCTGGGGTCTTAAAACCCAGCAAGCTGCCATTTGAGGAACACAAAATGGTCCCAAACCATCTGGAACAGATGAAGACTGAGAACCTCAAAGACAAGAGGAAAAATGAACCTATGAGATGGAAGGACCCATATGAATGGGAAACTGCATCAGCATGAGACCAGAAGAACCAGACGGTGTCCCACCACCACCAAAGGCAGTCATGATGAGGGACACAATGTAGAGTCTCTGAGGCAACATGAGAAAAAGAGGTGTGCAGTTCAAGAACTCTACAAAAGATCAGAAAGGATGGTTTGACAGCCCGGAGGGCACCTGGGAACACAGACCCTAGGCTTGCTGCTGGCTGACTGGAAACCGGTACTGAGGTCAACTCCTCAGACAAGAAAGGACTGGACTCGGGGACATGGTGTGAGCATGTGTTATGTTTTTATGGTTTTATACAGTTATAGGAGGCTGTCCTACTGGTTTCTTTCTAGGTTGGAGAGAAGAGGGTAGCGAGGAGGTCAGGTGCATGTTAAGAGGAGACTAGAAGTACAGAGTGAAAAGGAGGAACTCACAGGGTAAGGAGAGAAGATGGAGTTGCAGATAGGTGGGCATGCAAAATTGACTTGGATTTTACACTTTCACTTAATCATAATTAAAGGGAAAAAAGAAAGAAAATTCAAGCTGGATTCAGATAAGGACTTGGAAGGAGAATATCACCGCTGCTGTGATATCAAAACCCTGGTGGTGTAGTGGGTTGAGTGCTATGTCTGCTAACCAAAAGACTGACAGTTCAAATCTGCCTGGTGCTCCTTGGAAACTCTATGGGATAGTTCTAGTCTGACCTCTAGGGTAGTAGCTATGAGTCAGACATGACTGAATGGCAGTGGATTTTTTTTTTTTTTTTTTTGGTGACATGGATCTTGGCTGAAAGCAGATAATACCAGAAAGATGTTTATCTGTGTTTTATTGACTGGTCTTTGATTCTCAGTATTTTGTGATTCTTCTATGCTTTAAACCCTAATTTCTGCTTGAAATTGAATTATATATGTAAAAAAAAAACACTAGAGTGGGACTGTAACACCCTTCTCTGCTCCAGTGTAAGGGAGCTTCCCTGAAGGGTGGCTTGCACCACCTGTTATCCTACAATAGATAAAAGAAAAGGGAAGCAAGCAGAGAGTTGGGGACTTCATAGCATCAAGAAAGCAGCATTAAGAGCAGAGTACATCCTTCAGACCTGAGGTTTCTGCTCCAAGATCCTCTTAGACCAAAGAAAGACTGATGTAACACAAGGACCTTCCTCCAGAGATGACAGATAGTGTGCAATTCCCTGGAGATGGCACCCTGAATTCAGAAGCCTACCCTACTGGATTATGTGAGAATAAACTTCTCTTTCTTAAAGCCATCCACTTGTGGTATAAAACTATTATGAATAATGGGAATTACGGAACACTTAATTGTGCTTATTAGGAACCTGTACATAGACCAATATGTACTTGCTCAAACAGAATAAGGGGATATTGTGTGGTTTAATGAAACCCTGGTGGCATAGTGCTTAAGTGCTGTACCCTGCAAACCAAAAGGTTAGCATTCTGAATCTGCCAGGTGTTTCTTGGAAACTCTATGGAGCAGTTCTACTCTTCCCATACGGTCACTACGAGTTGAAATCGACTCAACAGCAGTGATTTGGTTTGGGTTTTAGTGCGTTTTAAAGTCAGGAAAGGGGTGCATCAGAGTTGTATCCTTTCACCATATTTATTAAATCTGTATGCTGAGAAACTGAACTGTATGATGTCCGCCAATTAAGTACACAAACTTAATTGTTCTAAGTGCTATGTACCTCATTGCTGGAAATGACCATGGTCACCTTTGAAGTATGCCTCTTGAGAAACTATGCACTGATGCCAACACTTAGCCCACCCTTCAGAGCAATTTTGGAACTCTTTCTGGAATGGCCATTGTACATGTTGGCAAGGTGGCAAGTTTGCAAACTTAATTGTGTAATTGTCTGTGAGGGAGTTTTTAGCCAGTAAACAAATAACTGTATTGGAATACCCTCCCTACTCACCCCAATGACTTTTTTTTTTACCTGAGCCAAGTGCCAAGTGCCGTCGAGTCGTACCTGAAGATAAAGAAAATATTGAAAGGAAGACATTTTGATGACATTCAGTATTTCATGGGTAGTGCTATGACCACTCTGTTGGCCATTCCAGAAAGAGTTCCAAAATTGCTTTGAAGGCGGCACTAGGTGCTGGCATAGGTGCATAGCTTCTCAAAGGGAGTTGACCATGGTGATATTTAGCAATGAGGTACATAGCACTTTTTCTAGGATGAATTTGTGAACTTAATTGGCAGTCTTCATATGAATAAGGTGGCACTGGTATTGTAGGAAGACTTATTAACAACTTGTGACATGCATGTAACACAACTTTGCTTGCTGAATGCTAAGAATATTTGAAGTACTTATCAATGAAGATCAAAGACCACAGCTTTCAATACAGATTATACCTCAACATCAAGAAAACAAAAATCCTCATAACTGGGCCAATAAGCAACACTATGATAAATGGAGAAAGTATTGAAGTTGTCAAGGATTTCATTTTACTTGGATCCACAATCCACACTCACAGAAACAGCAATCAAGAAATTTAACAACACACTGCATTGGGCAAATCTGATACAAAAGATTTCCTTAAGATATTAAAAAGCAAAAATGACACTTTGAGGACTAAGGTGTGTCTGATCCAAGTTGTGGCATTTTCAGTCACCTTGTATGCATGCAAAAGCTGGACAATAAATGAGGAAAAATAATTGATGTCTTTGAATTATGGTATTGGTGAAGAATACTGAACACACTGTGGGCTGCCACAGAAGAACAAACAAGTCTATTTTGGAAGAAGTACAGCCAGAATACTCCTTACAAGGGAGAATGGTAAAACTTCTATCTCACAGAATTTGTATGTGTTATCAGAACGGACCAGTCCCTGGAGAAGGACAGCATACTTGGTGAAGTAGAGGTCCAATGACAAAGAAGACACTCAACGAGATGGAGTGACACAGTGGCTGCAACAATGGGCTCAAACATAGCAACAATTGTCAGGGTGGCACAGCATTTCATGCTGTTATGTGTGGGCTTGTTATGAGTCAGAATTGAGAGAAAGGCAGAGAGAAACAGGTTTTTTGTTTCTTTGTTTTGTTTTAATTGTGATTAAGTGAAAGTATACAATCCAAATCAACTTTGCATGCTCACCTTTCTGCAGGTCCTACTACACTCCTTGCCTGGTGACAATATACTCCTCCTTTTCATTTTGTACTTGTTGTATCCTCCCAACAACCTCCTGTCCCCTCCTCTGGTGAGGACAACATCCTATAAATGCACAGACCCATAAAGGACACAAACCATATGATCACACTGTTTCACTGAGTCCAGTCCATTCCTGTCTGAAGAGCTGACCTCAGCAGTGTTTTCCGGTCAGGGACAGCAGCAGGTCTAGGGATCAGGTTCCCAGGAGATCTCAGGCTGATGGACCATCAGTTGTAGTCATTTGGTAAAGTTCTTGAGCTGTATTGCTCTTTTTCTCATGTTGCCACAGGGACTCAACTCTGTGTGCTCTATCATGCTTGTCTTTGCTGGTGGCTGGACACCATCTGATTCTTTTGGTCACATGTTGATACAGTCTCCCATTCACATGGGTCCTTCTCTCTCCTGGGCTCTTTTTGCCTCGTGTCTTTGTTGTTCTCAGTGATCATCTGTTCTGGATGAGTTGGGACCAATTGGTGTACCTCAGATGACAGCCTGCTAGCTTTTAAGACCCCAGATGCCACTCACCAATACTGGGTGCAGAAGACAAGAGAGAGATTTTTTTTTATCAAGGTAATGTCTCATGCAGTTGTGGAGGCTGGAAAGTTCCAAATGTGTGGCCTAGGCTGGAGGCTTCTCCTGACTCATGTAGCTAAGGGGGCTGATGAACACCAGGTAGGTAGGTAAGCTGGCAGGAGTCTGACAGGCTGTGAAGGCAGAGGAATCCCAATATCAGCAAGTAAGAACAGCAGGTAAGCTGGTAGCTCAAGTCCCGAGAACTGGAGGTCAGATGAACAGGATCCAGAGCAAGCAAAAGCCAGCAGGTTCTGCCAGAAAGTCCATCCATATTGGACGCAGGCCACAATCCCAGGGGAACTCCCTTTCAGCTAACTGGAAGCTCATAACAGATCTCATCATGGAAGTGATTTTACTATTACATAACTGCCAAACCACTGAGAATCACGGCCCAGCCAAATGGACACTCAACCTTAGTCAGCATACGCACCTTAGTCCTTAAGGTGACATCTTCACTTTTTAACACTTTAAAGCAGTCATTTGCAGCAGATTTGTCCAATGCAATACATCATTTCATTTCTTGACTGCTGTTTCCATGGGCATTGATTGTGGATCCAAGTAAAATTAAATCCTTGGCAACTTTGATATTTTCTCTGTTTAAGATCTTGCTTATTGTTCCATTTTTAACAATTTTTGTTTCCTTGATGTTGAGGTGCAATTCATCTGAAGGCTATGGTCTTTGACCTTCATTAGCAAGTCCTTCAAATCCTCAGCATTTAGCAAGCAAGGATGTGGATTATCTGCATAAGGTGGGTAGTTAGTCTTCCTCCAATCCTGATGCTGCGTCCTTCTTCATACAGTGTGGCTTCTTGGATTATTTGCTCAACTAGAATAAGTATGGTGAGACGATACAATCCTGATAACCTTTTCTGATTTTTAAACATTCAGTATCCATTTGTTCTTTTCAAATGACTGCTTCTTGGACTATGTACCGGTTCTGTAAGAGCTACAATTAAGTGTTCTGGAATTTCCATTATTCTCAATATTACTTATAATTTATTATGATTCACACAGTTGAATGCCTTTGCATAGTTAATAAAACACAGTAAACACCTTCCTGGTGTTCTCTGCTTTTAGCCAGAGACACCTGACATCAGTAATGACATTTCTCACTCCATATCGTCTTCTGAAACTGGCCTAAGCCTCTGGCATTTCCCTCTCAATGCACTGTTGCGACTATCCTTGAATTGTTTTCAGCAAAATTTTGCTTGTATGCAATATTAATGATGTTGTTTCACCTTTCTTTGGAATGTGCACAAATATGGATCTCTACCCATCAACTCCCCAGGTTACTGTCTTCCAAATTTCATGGCATAGAACAGTTAGTGCTTCTAGCATTGTATTGATCTGTGGAAACATCTGAATTGGTATCCAAGGTATACATATCCAAAAAAAGAAAAAAGAAGAAGAAAACCAAATGCACTGCCATTGATTCAGTTCCAACTCATAGTGACCCTAAAGGACAGAGTAGAACTCCACAGAGTTTCCAAGCAGGTCCTGGCAGATTTGAACTACTGACTTTTGGTTAGCAGACACAGCACTTAACCACTACACCATCAGGGTTTTCAAGGTATTAATATTAAAAACAAACAAAAAAGAAAAAAGCCAAACTCACTGCCCTCAGGTCGGGTCTAATTCATAGTGACCCTAGAGGTCAGAGTAGAACTGCCCTATAGAGTTTCCAAGGAGCACCTGGCGGACTGGAACTGCCGACCTTTTGGTTAGCAGATGTAGTACTTAACCCACTATGCCACCAGCATTTCCCCCAAAGACCAAGGACAGTTGAAATCTGGAAATCCTACACCCCTGTTTACAAAATAGAAACTGAAACCCAGAGAACTGAAATTTGCCTAATTTGGTAAAGATCTTGTCCGTTTTCCTCAAACTGTGCCAGAGCTGACACTGCTTGAGTCCTATATACTAGCAGCTCTATTGCAGCTCCTGGCACACTAAACAATGATTTCTTGTGGAATGAATTATATCACATTATATATACCTTGGAAATTCTGGTGGAGTAGTGGGTTAAGTGCTTTATCTGCTGCACTGTTGGCACAGTTTGAATCTGTTGAGCGCTCGTTGGAAACTCCGTGGGGCAGTTCTACTCTGACCTCTAGGTTGCTATGAGTTGGATCCTCCAACTTGATGGTAATGTTTTTTTTTTTTTGGCTTTGTGTGTGGGTTCTTTCTCTTCACCTGGCACTTTTGCCATGCCATGCACAAATATTCATCTCATATTATCTTAGCTTTGCAATTCGTTAATTAATTCAACAAATGCTTATGGAGCTTCCGCTAGACGTAAGGCACTGTGGGCTGAAGTTGCCAATAACAGAAGACAAGTTCTTCCTCTAAGGGAGCTCTCAGTCCAAAGGGAAAAGACAACAATTAAATAAATAAATAATTCAATTAAATAATTAAATACAAATAATTATGAAAAACCCACGAAATTATAAATACAAAACAAGTAGCTATCAGTTGGAAAGGTGCTATAAGGAAAATGGGGCAATGTGTTATATTTTTCAGAATCGTAAAGCTAAGGAAATAATAGGGTCTTTTAAAAAAGAATGGGTTAGGAAAAGGAGGGAGGCAGATTATATACTTTATGACCAGCTAATGAATGAATAGCTATTACCCTTGAAAACTGTATTGCGTCTGGTCTACTATTTATATTCTCTTAGGAATGGAAGAGTAGATTGAGGAAAGGGAGCAGCTAAGAGTAAGTCTTATTTACTTATTTTTTAAATCAAGTGTAGAAACAACCTGAAATAAGAGAACCTGGACCCAGACAAGGCAATTGCCAGTCTAATCTGGCCATCATCGTTGAGTCTCTCTAGAATTTCCTAGGCAGCGGGAATCTGGATGGAAAGAAAAGGAGTATCATGAATTTCAAGGCAATTTTGCTTCCCATTAATACTTTTCTAATGGCATTAACTTGAGAAGAGGTCAAGTTGTGTTTTAGCAAGAAATAGCTCTCAGGAATGACCACTGGAAGGGCAGGGCAAGGAACCGTGAGAGACGGATAGAAAGAAGCAGGTTACTCCGGGAGCCAAGGTGAGAGCGTGGAAAGCAGCGCTTCGCTGCGGGAGCCGCGCGCCGCTCAGGTGGCCCTTTCCCGCTCAGGTGAGCTCCTCCGGTGCCTCCCATTGGCCAAGGCTCTCGGAGCGCTGGGAGGGCGACGCAGCCCGGTCTAGTTCAGGGTCTAGGGCGGCGCGTCACTTCCGGTAGCGCGGAGCTTGTAAAACACCCTGGAGAGAAAATGGCGTCGGCGGCGGCTTCGGCGCCTCAGCAGCTATCGGATGAGGAGCTTTTCTCCCAGCTCCGCCGTTACGGCCTGTCGCCTGGCCCGGTGACAGAGAGCACCCGCCCGGTCTACCTCAAGAAGCTGAAGAAGCTTCGAGAGGAAGAGCAGCAACAGCAACAGCAGCAGCCGCAGCCGCAGCCGCCGCCGCCGCCGCCGCCGCCTCAGCCTCAGCAGCAGCAGCAGCAGCAGCAGCCGCAGCAGCAGCAGCAGCAGCAGCACCACCGGTCTGGAAGCCGAGGCAACAAGACGCGGAACAGTAATAACAATAACACCGCAGCCACCACGGTCGCAGCCGCGGGACCGTCGGCAGCTTCGGTGGGGATGGGTGTCCGGCCGGTCTCGAGCGACCTCTCTTACCTACGGACCCCCGGGGTCCTGGGCCGAATTTCGGCTTCGGGCCCGGAGAGCCCTTCGGGAGGGCCTGGGGGCACCTCGGCCGCCGCCACGGCTGGCAGCAAAGTGCTGCTGGGCTTCAGCTCGGACGAGTCGGACGCGGAGGCCAGTCCCCGGGACCAGGCCGGCGGCGGCAGAAAGGACCGGGCTTCGCTCCAGTACCGCGGCGGGCTCAAACCGCCGCCGGCCCCGCTGGCCGCCTGCGAGGTGACGAACAGCAGCTCGGCGGATCGAAGGAAGCCCCACTCCTGGTGGGGGGCCAGGAGGCCGGCAGCCCCCGAGCTGCAGACGGCGTCGGGGAAGGATGGAGCAGCGGAGGACGAGGAAGAGGAGAAAGACGACGGCGAGGAGAGGGACCCGGAGGCCCAGGAGCCGCCGTGGCCGAGCCGGACCGTGAACGGCAGCCGGCTTCTGCCCTACAGCTACCGGGAAAACTATTCGGACTCGGAGGAAGAAGGGGACGACGACGTGGCCGGCACCAGGCAGGTATTAAAGGATGACTCCGTTTCCCGGCACCGGCCCAGACGGAGCCATAGTAAACCTCTTCCTCCGCTGACTGCGAAGTCTGCAGGCGGCAGGCTGGAGAGCTCAGTGCAGGGAGGGGGAGGAATCGCGATGAATGACAGGGCGGCGGCCGCCGGGAGTCTAGACAGGAGCCGAAACCTCGAGGAGGCGGCGGCGGCGGCGGAGCAGGGAGGAGGGTGTGAGCCGCTGGACTCCGGCCCCGTTCCTCGATACCGTCTCAACACTAAGAAACTGACCCCTCTCCTGCCCCCTCCACTGACTGACATGGACTCAACCTTGGATTCTTCAACGGGCTCCCTTCGCAAAACCAATAATCATATCGGCGGTGGGGCTTTCGGTGTAGACTCCCCCAGGATTTATGCCAACAGCCTCTCTCCCATTGCGGCGGGGGCCACCTCCGGGTCACTCAGGATCAATCACTCTAATCATACGGGCTCCAATCATACCTACCTGAAAAACGCGTACAGCAAACCGAAGCTTTCCGAACCCGAGGAGGAACTTCTACAGCAATTTAAACGCGAGGAGGTGTCCCCAACAGGAGGCTTCAGTGCCCACTACTTGTCCATGTTTCTATTAACTGCTGCCTGCTTATTTTTCCTAATATTGGGACTCACTTACCTAGGAATGAGAGGGACGGGAGTATCCGAGGATGGTGGACTCACCAGTAAGTATTTACCCCCTCCCCCGTGGTGACAGTGTGCCTTTAACTGCACTTAGCGTTTTACGAGAGATGACTTTACCTGGAAGAACTTGGTTTAACAGTGAGATTTAAGAGATGAGTGACTTGGTGTCATTATTCTTTAAGAAAAAGCAGTACTACTGGGATTGGAATGCTCTCTTATGGCTGATTTTTAAGATTTTCTGTATGGTGTATTGTGAAACTCAAAACAACTTATAAAAGAACAAAATACACGTTTTTTTAGTATTTGTGTGTGACTTCAGTTTTCTTTGAGCCTTAAGTCGCAATCTGTGCAGATGCTGATTAACCGTTTTGAAGTATTTTATGTGCCAGGATTTTTTTTTTCTTTTCAAATTGAGTTGTGCTTCTAAAAGGCAATGCAAGATCTCTTGGAATTTGAGTTAAATATATTGTAGTATTAAGTTCCTGTAAGAAGTTCTGTGATTTATTTGAAGGGAGTGCATATAGAAAACAACAGCGTGCCTCTTCAAATTGATTGCCCGACCCAAAGCGATTCCCTTCCTCTGTGTGAAAAAAGTAGTGGTAGGGCACTGCAGGAGCTTGGGGTCAGATTTACCAGACCCTGCCATTTACTTGGGGCCCTGATGGTGCAGTGGTTAAGATGTCAGCTCCTAACCAAAATGTTGGCGATTGGAAACCATCAGCTGTTGCTGGCAAACCCTGTGGAGCAGTTCTTCTCTATCCTGTTGGGTCTCTGAGTCGGAATTGACTGAACAGCAGCGCATTTGATTTTTGGTCTGTTACTTGCTAGATGACTGTAGGCAGTTATGTTCATTTATTCAGCCAGCATCTGAGCACTTCCTGGATGCTGCACCTAGGATACAGCACTACTAAGTCAAAGTATCCCTGCCTTTAGACACAAAAAAGATGCATCCTGGTCATTTATGTTCTGTGGGGGAAATAAGGGCAAAATAACTGGTTTGTGTGCTTTAAATTGGGAGGTGCCATTTGAGGCTAGACTTGAAGCATGAAGGAGACAGCCTTTTAAAGAGCTTGAAGAGCTGGGTGGAGAACAAGAGAAAAGGAAGGCTTTGAATTGGAGTGAGAGCCTTCCTGTGGGCTAGCACGGTTAGGGCACTTTTGAGCAAGAGGGAGAGAGCAAGAAGAGTTTAAGATTCTGTTGCCTTATCTATAAAATGATGCTGATACTAATTGGAATGGTGGCTGTGAGTGTTGCAATGAAGTACATTAGTGTTTGATGGGCTGTTGAATACACAATAATTTCTCAGTTGCCTCTGTCTACGCCCCTTGAAAATTTCCTACCCTGCGTTCAACAAAAATTCATTGTATCATGATTTGTATTTAGAAAATTAGTTTAACATATCAGTTTTTGTAATAGAGTGATGCAGTCATTAAGAGTATGAGTCAAAATAATAGCTCATTATTACTGTATTGCTTAATTAGAGGGGTTGTAAGAGGTTCCCTGGGGCTAGAGCAAGAGTGATATTGTGTTCTGTCCCAGATATTTTGGAGAAAAAAGAAATAAGGTCACACTGGAAGTTAAACTAGGAAAGTTTACCTAAATTAAGTGACGTTAGCTATCTGTAGTAGCATGTACTTATCTCTTTTATTTTTCAAACAGCACCAGTGTATTACCTGTAAGAGCCAAGTACTTTACACAATATCGCATTTAATTTTCTCAACAACTACAGAGAAGTAAGTGGTGTTACCCCATTTTATAGATGAAGGTACTGAGATTCAAGGAATTTAAGTACTGGTATGGTTAAGATTAGGCTTCAGAATTTATTTTTTTCCAGCGGCCGAACTTTTTCTTAACATTACTTTGAGTATTGTTTGTAGAGACCATTTTTAAATAAGAGGATACTGTTATTTTATTGGAGACCCTGCTAGTGTAGTGGTTAAGTGCTGTGTCTGCTAATCTAAAGGTTGGCCATTCAAATCCACTAGGCTATAGGGGGCACTTGTTCTCTGACTTAAAGGGTTGCTGTGAGTCAGAATTGGCTTGATGGCTGTGTCTTTCTCTTTCTATTATTTTTATTAGGATTAAGAAAATAATGGAATTTTAGTAGAATATGATACAGAATTATTGATAGGAACAATTCTCAGTTAAGGCGACTTCTCTACTTTTCTCCTCTGTAGATGAGTGGCTGGCACAGTGATTAAGAGCTTGACTGCTAACCAAAAAGGCTGACCGTTTGAATCTACCAGCTGCTCCTTGAAAACCCTATGGGACAGTTCTGCTGTGTCCTATAGGGTCTCTATGAGGTGGTGGAAATTTATGCTTTACTAAATGTGATGTAGCCAGGGTGATGGAAACAAAGTTAGCCAAGAGGTAGAGGATCTAGGTTCTAGGACTTTTCTAAATGATTTTGGTCAAGCACCTTAACCTCTGAGCCTCATTTTTCTCCTATATTAAACAGGAGAAATAATATTAGCTGTGCTTATGAGGTTGTGAGAATCAAATGAGAAAGTTTCTTAAAACAAATATAACCCTGCCATTGCCATCAACTCGATTCTAATTCATAGCAACCCTATAGGACAGAATAGAATTGCCCCCGTAGACATTTCAAGAAGCACCTGTGGATTTGAACTGCCAACCTTCTGGTTAGCAGCTATAATAGTTAACCACTAGGCCACCAGGGTTTCCTAAACAAATCTGGTGGTGTTATTCAAAAGTTGAGACCATCTTTATTGTATTCCTGGTAAACTGCAGTATATATGTAAAGAGTAATAGTTAAGTAATTATCCTGTGAATAATGTTTAGCAATGTATTTTTTACCTGTTCAACATTTGAAAACAGCTCACTGCTGTCGAGTCGATTCCGACTCATAGCAGTCCTATGGGACAGAGTAGAACTGCTCCATGGAGTTTCCAGGGAGCACCTGGCAGATTCGAATGGCTTGCTTTCTGGTTAGCAAACATAGCACTTAACCCACTATGCCACCAGGGTTTCCATTCAACATTTGGTTTTCATTAAATTCTGTTAAGCATATGTTGTAGAAATTGATACAGAAATTTGAATAAAAAAATAACTGAATCCTTAAACGTCTGATGTATTTGATCTGTTGTATACCCTGGTGGAGAGAAATGCCTGTGAGTCCAGTTATTCCACATAGGTAACGGTCTTAGGGTTTCAAGAGTGAATAATTTTCACTCCTTGTGTTTATACATTCTGAATCCTTTGTCATATTTTAAGGCTTAACCATAGAGTGTGTTGGTCAAATAGTGTACTTAAGGAAATAGTTCTACTTTGAGTAATAATTTAACCAGAAGATTGTAGGTTATATGTGACAGTAAACTTTAATAAGCATTTATTAGTTACCACATATAATAGGAAACCCTGATGGCACAGTAGTTAAGAAGTATAACTGCTAAGCAAGAGGCCAACAATTCAAATCTACCAGGTCCTCCTTGGAAACACAATGAGAGTACTTCTACTCTGTCCTATAGGGTCACTATGAGTCAGAATCAACTTGATAGCAATGTTTTTTTGTTCAACATATAATAAGCTGGCCTTTCCAATAGTTCCTGATCATTTGTTTTTTGAAATTGTTTTCATTAAAAACACCTCTGGATCGGTCTGACTTGCCATCGTTTTGGTTAGCAGTCAGTGCGTAACTGCTTGTGCTCCTTAACCAACCTAACCCAAACGTACTGCCATCAAGTTGATTCTGACTCAGCAATCCTATAGGACAGTGTAGAACTACCCTACAGAATTTTCAAGGAGTGCCTGGCAAATTCAATCTGATAACCTTTCAGTTAGATGTAGTGCTTAACCACTCTTCCACTGGGATTTCCTTGTGCTGCTTAAGGACTCCCTTATTTTTATTAAATAAATCAGTCAAATACCCAGTCTCAGCCACTTAATTGGTAAAAATAGGGCGTTGGATCAGATGATTTCCAAACACAGCTGCTAACTGAAAGGGTGGTACTTTGAACTCACCAACCAGTCGGTAAGAGAAAAGACCACATATGCTCCCATGAAAAGAATAGCCTAGGGAACTCTGAGACAATTCTCCTTTGTCCTGTGTAACCATTATGAGTAGGAAGTAACCTGACAGCACACAGCAGCAAAGCTTTTTCCAGTTCCAAGGGTTCTACCTTTGAACTGCACTACCAAGATTATTCAAGGGTCAGCTAGCAGTTAGATTTCTTGTGCCACAGGTGATATGATCATGACAACTCACCAAATAGAAAATAGAGATGCAGAATAGATTGTCACATAATTGCTGTTTAAAAAAATGTTTAGCTACAAAAGACCGAATTTTTGTAGAAAAATTGAATATAAAACTGTGAAGCAAAAAAATCAGTGGATATTATACCCCTTTCCTCCTAGTGTTATCTTTCACCCCAATATGTTTCTGTAATAGATCCTCCAGGACTTTCTTAATATTTTCCATGTAAATACATTTCTATATATATTTTCATTCAACAATGAAGTGTCTGTTGTGTGCCAAGCACCGTTTTAACAAAAGGGATATGTGGGGAACAGGACAGATGAAATCCTTCTTCCTGTGGAGTTTACATTCTGGAGACGAAGGTGGACACTGAACAAGTAAACAAATAAGAATTTCAAATAGTGATAGAGGCTAAGCCAAGGTAATGATAGTAACTTTTGGGGGTTGTTGGGGAGGGTTGTGTAATGATACATACAGGTGGGCAGGCTTCTCTGAGGAGGTGATATTTGAACTGAGACCTGAATGACCTAAAGAAACTGTTTGTTGACTATTGGAGATGAGCATTCTAGGCAGAAATTAACAACAAATCAAAACCTTGAGAGAAGAACAAGCTTGATGTGTTAAAGGATTACAGAGAATGCCTTATGCAGCTAGAGCATAGTGAACTGAAGTGATGAAGTTAAACAGTAGAGAGGTCAATTAATAATGACCTAAACGCCTGATGAATATTATCTTAGGTAATTTCATGCTATTCATTTTCTGCAACTTTTTTTTTCACTTAGTATCATAAGTGCGTTTTCATCTAATTTTGAGTACAAAGGGATAACTTAAAAATCTCACTTCCCATTGGTTGTAATTTTAAAAAAAGGTAAAAGCTTTGCCATCCTAAAAATGTTCTTCAACTCTCTGTTCTCCTCTATCTGCTATTCTTACACAAGCTTGCAACTAACTCCCTCTATTTCCTTTTCTTTGCCAACCATTGCTCTGTAACTCTGCTTCTATTACCAATTATTCAATTGTTAAAATACAGAGGAAATTAAAAGCTGTTAACTTTACCTCTCTCATATATGCAGTGACACTGACAACTCCCTTCGTGAAACCCTCCTTTCTGAACTTCTGGGTGGTCACTCTCCTAGTTTTCCTTTGTGACTTTTTGCCTGGGCTTTAAGTATTGATGTTCTCTAGAACTCTATTTTTGCCTCTGTCACTGTGAATACAGCTTTCTTAGGCAGTTTCATCAATTCTACAGGCAAAAGTGAATGGACATTGTATGCCTAGTACCTCTCAATTTTGTATTTTTAGCTTAGATTTCTTTCCTGAGTTCTAGATGTATTTGGAAACCCTGGTGATGTAGGAGTTAAGTGCTATATCGGCTAACCAAAAGGTCAGCAGTTTGAATCTGCTAGATACTCCTTGGAAACTCTATGGAGCAGTTCTGCTCTGCCCCATATGGTACTGTGAGGCAGAATTGACTCAGTGGCACTGCGTTTGGTTTTGGATTTAGACAGTATCTTCTGGGTGTACCACAAGTACCAACAGTATCTGTTCTCATGATTTTGCCTCATCCTTTTCTTTTCTTTTTTCCATCCGTTCCCTGTTTTAGTTAATGACACCTGTATCCACCCAGAGCTGAAAACAGAAACCTTGGAGACCCCAAGAGTTCTTCCTTTCCTTCACCTTCCTACCTACCCATGCGCCTGCTCACTGCTGTTGAGTGAATTCTGACTATTAGTGACCTTAAGTCAGAGTAGAGTTGTCCCATAGAGTTTCCAAGGGCACCTGATGGATCTGAGTTGCCAACCTTTTGGTTAGTAGGCATAGCACTTAATCACTATGCTACCTTCCTACCAGTGGGTGTAATGAATTACCAAGTCCTATAGTTCTATCTCCTGCATCTCTCTCTCTCTTTTTTTTAATTTCCTGTGTATCTTTTGAATTAATCTTTTTCTCTCCATTGCCACCACTGTAGATTACTCTCTTGCTTGAATTGTTTCAATAAGCTCCTAACAGGTGTTCCTGTTTCTAGGCAGCAGCTCTTTGGGTCTGTTTTTCACTACAAGGGAAATATTTCTAAAACATAATAAATGCAGTCATCTACTATCTGTCTTGAAATTACCAAATGACTTTTCCTTACTTTTTGTATAAAAATCTTAACTTCTTGGCTGAACTGTTCATGATCTGCCTATGCTTGCCTTTCTGGGTCTGTTTCTTCTCATTCTCATCTCTTTGAAAACATTTTACCTTCTGGAAGAGTGAACTACATGGTTTTTGCTGAAAAGGTCATCAAATTTTGTGGGTCTCTGTCTTTGCACAGAAATCCTGGTGGCATAGTGTTTAAGTGAAATGGCTGATAACCAAAAAGTCTACAGTTCAAATCTACCAAGTGCTCCTTGGAAATTTTATGGGGCAGTTCTCTTTCCTGTAGAATCTCTCTGAGTCAGAGTCAATGGCAGTGATTTTTTTCCTTTCTTTGCCCTCTCTACTATCCGGGTTATAGTCATTCTTATAAATTAGGTACCCCCACGCATGCATTATCTCTGGACCTTGTCTCTTACTCTCTACTCTTTCCTTCCCAAATTTGATCCATCATACTCTGCTCAAATAAAATCTTGGGCATTTATTATAGCAGAGTATTGTGTATGTCCATCCTACCAGATAGGTTACAGCTCATTGAGATAATCTTTCTTTAGTAGGAAAATGCAAGAGTAAAGACTCCACTAATTTCTCAGCTGGAGTCTCAGCTCACTGTCTTTTACCTGCTGCTGTGACTTTAACTACAGACTCAGTTGCCTCATTAAAAATGAAGATAATCTTTCCTCAGGGTTGCTTTGCACATGAAGTGAGATCTTATACAGGAAGTGTGTAGCATTATTGTTAAACATGAAATCATTTAATAGATGGAATTCATGTTTGTGTCCTGGACACAAATTTATTATTTGGTAAATATTTGTTGGATAACTAATATGATATTAGGTACCCCCATGCATTCATTAACTCATTGTCTATCTCAGTAGTTGGTACTTACTCAGTACCTTACTTAATATTCAGATACTGGTAAAGATACGAAAGAAATCTGATTCCTGCAGAAACTTGCCATTTGTTAACAGCTGTCTGAAATGGTTAAGAAACTTGTAAGATAGTACGTGATAAGTATGGCCTTTTCATAAAAGAGAAGAATTTGCCAGTCTCAAATTACAGAAAGCCCTGGATTCCAAGTGTGGACTTTATTCTGTAGATAGATCAATGGGACTCCATGGAAATTTTTAAGCAAAGGACTTTGTTGTTATGTTGTCAAGTCGGTTTTCGACTCACAGCAACCTCATGTGACAGTGTAACTGCCCATAGGGTGTTCTAGGCAGTAATCTTCAGAGGAGCAGACCACTGGTATGGGTACCACACAGGAATGGCTAGGTGGGTTTAAACCAACAGGTGGTTCCTTTCAGTCAGCAGACCCTTCTTCACTATTGCGTTACCGCGGCTCCTCAGCACAGGACAGCATGATCAAATGAGTAGAAGAAACAGGTGGTGGTAGAGATAATGGAGTGACAGAGTTTCAGGGAAGGTGTGGAACTGTGAGAACCTGAAGGAGGCTGATAACTGTGGGGATGGGCTGTAGGATCTGTGTATGAGAGAAGATGTTTGAAGAAAGAAAGATCCTGCTTGGTGGCTGGATATAGAGAAAAAAGGAAAAGTTATTTCCCTTATTCTGTGGTCTTAGTCTGGATAACTGAGACAGTGGTGATACTATTGACAGATGTTAGAAATGTTAAAGAGAGATCTTGCTGTAATAGAGAAAATGAGATTAGTTGGGGCTTTGAGTGGTTTAAGTGGAAACATCTTTTAGGCTATTGTAGGTATATGATTGGACTGAAGGTGAGACGGGAGAGATTAGTGCTTGATGTGAGTGCTGTTTACTAAAGGAATAGATACATTTTAAATATTTGTTTCTCCCTTTAGGAAACCCTGGTGGCCTAATGGGTTAAGCACTAGTCTGCTAACCAAATAGGTAGGTAGTTCAAATCTGCTAGGCGCTCCTTGGAAACTATGGGGTGGTTCTGCCCTGACCTCTGGGGTCTCTGAGTCAGACCCAACTGAACGGCAGTGGGGTTTTTTTTTTTTAAAGTCAAGACCAAGTGTTACAAAATGGTACATAGTTTATTTATTTTGTTTCTTTACTTTTTCAGGTAATGTGCTAACCAGTCCAGAGCTTGATATCTAAAATGAACATAGAGATAAGGTTTCTAAAGAGTGTTAGTTGCTCCCATTCTTGAAGATTGAAAACTGACTGTTATGTGTGAAGTTTCTCAGTGTTAACTATTTTTTAAGAAGAAAAGAATTCAAAATTCTTAGATTTGTTAGAATATTCTTCGGAACCACCAAGAAAACCTGTGCTGTCAAAAGTGTTACAAAAGGATACTGTAGTTTAATTTTTTTTTTTTCCCCACAAATAATTAGGCCAACCAAATGGTTTACAGCCTGGTATCTAAAATAAGGAAACCCTGGTGAGGGAGTAGTTAAGTGTTACATCTGCTAACCAAAAGGTCGGCAGTTCAAGTTCAGCCAGGTGCTCTTTGAAAACTCCATGGGGCAGTTCTGCTCAGTTCTATAGGGTTGCTATGAGTCAGCATCGACTCAATGGCTCTGGGTTTTTTTGGGTAAAAATATTCATGGGGACCACACAGAAAGCCCAGTGCCATCGAGTTGCTTCCAGTTCATAGCAGTCAGTGGTTTGTACATCTCTGTTTGATGTTTTAAGAAATTAAAGCTTACTCTATTCATTTGAAAAGTATCTCTAGGATAATTGTGAATAAAAAAATCATTAGAGTGTAAACTTATGAATCCCCATAAGCACATCACGGAACTTAGTGTAAGGAGGTAGTGCCATAGTTATCAGAGCTTGTATTGTTAATGAGGCAGAGCTGAGTTTGACTATTGGCTCTTCTACTTGCTAGCTTTTTTGCTAAAGTATAGTTACTTAGGAAACCCTGGTGGCATAGTGAGTTAAGTGCTATGACTGCTAACCAAAAGGTCGGCAGTTTATATCTGCTGAGTGTTCCTTGGAATCCATGGAACAGTTCTACTCTGACCTGTAGAGTCGCTATGAATCAGGCTGACTCAAAGGCAGTGAGTTTTTTAGTTTTTATTTTTGGTGGTTATTTAACCACTGTAAATCTGTATGTTCATGTGTAAAATAGATTTAAATGAAATTTTATGAAATAATGCATCTATAGCACTTAGCCTAGTACATGATACATTGTGGTAATAATAACAGGTAACTAACTCTGTGTCACACTATGTGCCACACACTGAGCTGAACAATTGTAGTTTAACCCTCATGGTTTGGTGCTTACCTGCTTTTATTAAGAAATTTGGTAGCACCAAACTTGCCCAGGGTCATATAAGTGGAGGCAGTAATTGAACTCCTGTAGTGGCTCTTAACCACTCTGCTAGATTCTGTCTCCGTATGTATATGTGGACTCAGTATATGTTTTCTACTATAAATATTGTTATTATCCAAAAACTTGAGGATATTAATTTGTGAAGTAGAACAATGAATGAAATTATAAAGATGGCAAGGATAATCTTTGAAATGTCACAACATCAGGACAAATAACAAAATATAAATTTGTACCACCTCACACAACCTTTTAGGAATTCCTTGAAACTGTTTATCCTTACTAAAGGTTTTAAGGAAACCCTGGTGGCATAGTGAGTTAAGTGCTATGAGTTAAGTTAGGGGGGCATTTGCTATAATATAAACTGCAATTTATAGAATATGTAAAACTAGTACGTATGATACTACTTCTAATTTTTAAAAGATTTATAGTCTCTAAACTGATGGGGAGAGTGGTCGTCTGATACATATTACCACTTTAAAACTTAGTTTTTTATTGTTAATTTTCAAAATATAGACCTTGGTACTCCAGGTTTTGCTCCGTTGAACTAAACTTTACGTGTATTCCTCCTTTAAACTTACACTTATTGAATGACATGTTCTGCAATTCCAGTGACACTTTAAAAACTTCATGATTCCTGAACAGCAATATGAAATTTTAAACTTAGCATCTTCATGCTAATCAATTATTGTATATTAACTTTTTCAATGAAAAAATATATAAGTAAAGCCAAGCCAAGTCAAGTGCCGTCGGTTGGAGCCGACTCATGAAAAGCCCGCCAAGCCAAGTGCCAAAAGGAAGCTTATATAATCTCAGTGCAAAAAGAGATATTTAATCTGGTTTATAAATAGCTTGCAGTCCTTGGGTAGTATAAGTGGTTTGTAATTGGCTGCTAACCTAAAGATTGGTGATTAGAACCCACCGTGGAAGAAGGTCCTAGTGATCTGTTTCCAGAAAGAATATAGTGAAGAAAACCCTATGGAGCAGGTCTCCTCTGTAATACATTACTCTGTAACACGTGCGTTACCACAAGTCAGAATTGACTCCTAGGCAATGTTTTTTTTAAAAATAAGTAGTCTGGAATATAAATATATACATGTTACATATATATACATATATACATACAAATGTATACATACATATGCATGTATATACACATACTCCGACATACACACAAGTTCTGACTGTTAAGTTTGTGAACTTGCTGCCATGTGCTTACATTGGCAGCACTCTACAAACAACTCAGTAAGGGTTCATAACTTTGTTGTATCAGTGTCTCATGGCTGTGTTTGTGTTAGCAGTACCTTGCTGAGTAATGTTGATTATTGTCATTGCATGTTTTTGTGTGCCATCACAAGAATGTTGGAGCTTGATTCAGAGCAATGAACATTCAGTTTCTTGTCAAACTTGACAAGAGTGGAAGTGAAATCAGAGACATGTTAGTCCAAGTTTATGGGAATAATGCCATGAAGAAAACAGTAGAGTACAAATGGATAGAAATGTTTTTCTGAGGGATGAGAAAGTGTCACTGATGAAGAGAGATCAGGGCATCCAGTAACAAGCAGAACTGACAAAAACATTGCAAAAATTTGTCAAACTGTGCATCAGAATCATCAGCTGACTGAGAAGCATAGCAGACCAAGAAAGCATCCATAGAGAAACAGGAAAATCTTGACTGAAAATCCTGACATGAGAAAGGTGTGTGCAAAAATGGTTCCAAAGGAGCTCACCTGTGAACAAAAAGCAGAGAAGAGTCAAAGTTTGCAAAGACCTTTTGGAGATCCAAGATGATATTTTGGGCTGTGTTATCACTGGTGATGAAACAATCGCGAAAGTTCCATTAGTCCAAATCAAAGGTCAAAAATAATGTTGCTAACCTTTTTTGATGTCAGAGGGATTGTTCATTATGAATTTGTACCAATTGGACAGTTAATCAAGTATACAGTTTGGAAGTGCTGAAAAGGCTGTGTGAAAAAGGTAGACAAAAACAACCTGAAATTTTTGCTAACACCTCACAGCGCTTGCATCACGACGATGCGCCAGCTCACATAGCACTGTCTATGTTGGAGTTTTTAGCCAGTAAACAATTAACTGTATTGGAGCACTCTCCCTACTCATCTAATTGGCCTGTAATGACTTTTGTCTTTACCCAGAGATAAAGGAAATATTGAAAGTAAGATATTTTGATGACTTTCAGGACATCAGGGATAATACGACAACAGCTTTGATGGCCATTCCAGAAAAAGAGTTCCAGAATTGCTTTAAAGGGTGGCTTAGTTACTGGCACAGGTGCATAGTTTCCCAAGGGGAGTATTTCAAAGGTGACTGTAATGATATTCAGGAATGAGGTATCTAACATTTTTTCTAGGATGAGTTGGTGAATTTAATTGTCAGACCTCGTATGAGCTGTGCAATTTTTGGCTGACGGGTGGGTGAACCTCAGGTGTGACTTCATTACTGAGGTGAAAATTGTCCGAGAGTCGTACTCTCAGAGTTTCTCCGGTCTCTGTCAGGCCAGCAAGTCTGGTCTTTTTTTTTTTTTTTTTGAGTTGGAGTTTTGTTCTATATTTTTCTTCAGCTCTGTCCAGAACCCTCTGTTGTGATTCCTGTCAGAGTAGTCAGCAGTGGTAGCTGAGCACCGTCTAGTTGTCTAGTTATACTGGATACAGTCTGCTGGAAACCATTGTGTAGATGGATCCATTAGTCCTTTGTACTAAACTTTCCCTTCTTTCTTTAGTTCTCTTCATTCTTCCTTGCTCCTGAAGGAATAAGATCAGTACAGTAGAGTGTCCTAGATGGCTGCTTGCAGGCTTTTAAGATCTCAGATGTTACTCACTAAAATAGAATGTCAAACATGTTCTTTATAAACTTTGTTATGCTAAATGTCAAGCTTTGTGTTCCACAAGACTGGTTCCCACATCCCTCAACCCAGCAACTCAATCCCTCAGGGAGTTTGGGTGTATCTATGGAGTTTCTATGACTTTACCTTGTGCAAGTTGTGCTGGCTTCTCCAGTAGTGTGTACTGTATAACCCTTCATCAGAGTTACCAGTTATCTATTGACTAGTGTTTTTCCATTCCCACCCCTCCTCTCATTTGTAGCCATCAGGGATAACTTCTGTCTGTGTGTAAACCTTTTCATGAGTTTTCACTGTAGTGGTCTTACACAACACCTGCCCCTCTGTGATTGACTGATTTTCAGAGATATAATGAACTCAGATTTTCTCCGTGTTATGAGATGACCTCTAGTTTTACCAGCACCATCTGCTGAAAAGATTGTCCTTTCCGCATTTGATGGACTTTGGTCCCTTGTCAAAGATCAGGTGACCATAGGTGGATGGATTTACATCTGGGTTCTCAGTTCTGTTCCACTGGTCAGTGTATTTGTTATTGTAGTAGTACCAGGCATCTTTGTTTCTGAGGTATGTCTCTTGGAAATAACATATTGATAGATCCTGTTTTTTTATGCATTCTGTCACTCTGTCTCTCTGTGGGTGCATTTGGGCCATTTACATTCAATGTTAATTGTTGGTAGGTGTGAGTATTGCTGTCATGTTGTCGTGTTTTTTTGTTTGTTTGTTTGTTTTGTGTGTTGCTGACATTTTCTTTGTTCCTCTTGATCTCTAGTGCTGAATTTCTTTGGTTGAGGATTTCTTTTTCATTTCTTTTGTTTTTGTAGATTTTGTTTTTATTGAGACTTTGTTTTCTTTCTTTATTTTGATGAGTAGGTTTATTTACTTTCTTTGTGGCTACCTTGAAATTTACTCTTATGTTCTTAGATTTGAACAATAGTATGGCCTTGCCTTCTGCTCCATTAAAAAGTTCTATACAGACACTGTTTATTCTCTTTTTTATTGTTCTGATGTTGTTGTCATTTATAGATTAATCTCTCTGGTTTCCTGTTATAATTCTTTTGGTTTTGGATAGTCCTTGAGAGTTCATTTCCTTAGTAGGCATCTAGCTGGTACAGTCTGTGACTTAGATTCAGGCCATGGCCATATGTCATTTGTTCTCAGAGTGAAGGACTCCCTTTAGTCATTGTAAGTTTAGTTTGGTATTTTCATATTTCCTTAACTTGTGTTTATCAGGAAATGTCTTAATTTTTGTCATCATATTTAAGTGAGAGTTTTGCAGGATATATTATTCTTGGTTGGCATTTTTTTTCTTTCAAGGTTTTACACACACACACACACACACACACACACACCATCCCACTACCTTCTTGTCTGCATGATTTCTGCTGAATAATCAGAGTTTAGTCTTAGTCGTTCTCCTTTGTATGTGACTTTTTTCCAGGCTGCTCTCAGAATTTTTTCCTTGTCTTTGGTTTTAGTGAATGTGATTATGAAATGCTCTGGTGCTTTTCTTCTAGAGTTAATCCTATATCGGGTTTGTTGAGCTTCTTGGGTGATCAGGTTTTCATCTTTCATGATACTAGGGAAGTTTTCTATCTGCTATTCTTCACTGACCCACTCTATGTTTTCTATTTTTCCCTCCTCTTCTGGAACACCAGTAACTCACAGAGTTTTGCTTTTGATTGTATCCCACATAATTCTCAGAGTCCATTTTTCTTCTTCTCTTTTTTTTCTGAAATTTTCTTCAGAGTTGTACCTAAATGTTTGTCTTTAGTTTTGCTGATACTGTCTTTCATCATCTCAGATCTCCTCCTGTGCCCTTTTGTGACACTGTCCATTTCTGAAATCTTGTTGTTTATCATTTGGATTTCTAGTTGTTTTTGTATGATTTCTGGTTGTGAATATGTTTTGGCATTTTGCTCCTGTATTCTTGAATACTTCCATGGTTTTTTTTCTTCTTTTTGTCTGCTTTTTGCTTTACTTCTTGAATAGCTCCAAATAGTAGAGATTTGAATTCCCTGTCATGTAATTCTAGTGCCTTTTCTTTTACTGGAAAATTACCTGGTGTTTTATTTTGGACACCTACAACCATCTTATCCTCTGTTTTTTGTGTTTTGATGTTGTCTGCTGTCTTTGGACCATTCAGTGGTTATTTTCTTTGCTTATTGATTGTAGATCTGTTTGTTTTGACCTACTTTTTGGTTTTATTTGGTTATGTCAGAGCAGGTAGGCTATGTATGCCTTGTTTGCTCATCTGTGATCATCACACTTTTTACCACTTTGTCCATTAGGCAGAGCTAGTTGCTCAGCTCTGGTGCAGCAGGGCACATCTAACTGAAGGGGAGGGGCTAGGATGGGTTGTTTGCAGCATATGTTAGGGCTGGCAGGGTGGGCTAGGAGTCAATACTGGGAAGGTTCCGGTAGACTGTAACTGTGCTGCTTGGGGGTGTGATGTTCAGGATGCAGTGCAGGATCGTGGAGGCTGTGATGTTTGAAGCTAAGGTAGGTATGGAAAAGAGGAGAAGGGAGAGACAGAAACACAAACCACAGCAAACCCCAAACAAAACAACAGTCAAAAAAACCCACAAAAAAGAATGTTAAGGTAGCTGGATTTTGGAATGGAGAGAAGAGAAACCCAGAAATGGACAAAAAACAAAACAAACAAAAATGTAGTTGGGAGGATGAGACATATATGGAGCAGAGAAGAATAGTGTGCTCTCACTGGGCAGGGAGAGCAGTGGAAGCTTCATATAGGTGGGCATGTAAATTTATATGGGAGTGTACATTTTCACTCAGTCATAATAAAAAAAATTTGGAAAAGAGGAAAAAAACTAAAAAAGGATAAAGAAAAGGAAGTGTTTCCCAGGCTGTGTGGTATAGCCTGGCTAGCAGGAGTACAAGATGTTACACAGTCTTAGGTATTCAGGAGACAGGAAAAGAAGGTTTAGGTATAGATAGATGAAAACTGGGAAGTGAAGGAAGACAGGAAGCAAAAAAAGAGAAGAAATGTCCCCTAGGGACCCCACAAACGTGGGTGGGCCAGCTGGGGATGTATGTGGGTCCTAAGACATGCAGTACAGCCTGATTAGAAGGGACACCCACATTATGAAAAAAAAAGAAAACAAACAGACAAAACACAATAAAGCAAACCAGAAGAAAAAAAAAAAATCACTACCAGGATTTCACCAGGGGAGTGGTTCCCTAGTTGAGAGACATTTCATAGCGTTTTAGGAAAAAGAAAAGATAGTACGTGGATGGATCCAGATGCCTGAGGGAGAGCATGGGGAGGTGGTGGGACACATGGAAAAATCCAAAAGAAGTGGAAAAAAGCAGCTCTAGCTACAGACAAATGGCACTCAGGAAGCTGGCCGGTGGAGAGGGGACAGTGAGCCCAAGCAGTAGGGGATGAAGAAGTTTCTCCTGTCCAAGAGACTGTAACTGGCAGGAAGCTGAAGTGGGAGCTCGGGGTGAGAGAGAGTTGGCATTGGAAGGTGAGGGTTAGGAGGCCCGTATCACTGGTTACTTGGTGAGTTGTGCCCTGCTGGGAGCTCCTGAAGGTACGTTCCTATACTTCCAATCTGTCTGTCTCCATTGTGGGTGCGGTGAATCCAAGTTGCAGAAATGCTGCACTTTCCAGCCAACTGAGCCACTACAGCTAGCCAAGAAGCAACAGAAATAGAGCAGTAGGGAGAAGATGGCAGGCGGGAAAGTCCTGCTGGTTGCTGGGTGCTTTGTCTTCTGCTGAGATTTCTGTGAGTCTGCTGTCTGATGCTCCTTGTCTGCTGATCTCTGATAGTCCAAGATGGCATATCCATGTTGGGTTAGTTAGTAAGGGACTTCCTTTCATACCTCTTCTTCTCTGTTCTTTGTCAGTTTCTAATTCCATTCTGTGTTTAACTGAGATCTTTATCTCTTCATTTGACACTTGGGGTTCTAGGACTGATGTTTGTCTCTGTTTTACATGGTTTTCCAGGATTTTGCTGTGGAGGGACAGTATGGTGCTTCTGTCCATGGCACCATGTTGGCCAGAAGTCCTAGTTTCCTATTTTTTGTATAGAGCATCTGTCATGGATTGGATTGTATACCCCAAAAACTGTGTGTAACACTTTGGCAGGGCTGTGATTCCCTGGTATTGTGTGATGTTCTTATATGTTATAAATCCTGGCTCTATGAAGTTAGTGAGAAAGGATGGGTGGTGGATGTGTCAGTGAGGAAGGACTCAAATCTGTAAGTGTGCATTGTACCTTGAGGCTGTCTCTTGGGATATAAAGGATAGGAAGCAAGCAGAGAGTTGCGGACCTCATACCATCAGGAAAGGAGCAGTACTGGGAGGAGAGTGCATCCTTTGGATTTGGGGATCCCTTGGACCTCAGAAGCTCCCAGCTGAGGGGAAGATTGATGACAAGGACCCTCCTGCAGAGCCAACAGAGAAAGACTACCGCTGGAGCTAGTGACATAAATTTAGATTTTTAGCCTACTTTTCTGTGAGAAAATAAATTTCTCTTTCTTAAAGCCATCCACTTGTATTTGTTTTATAGCAACACTAGATAACTAAGACATCACCATTAAAACTAATTGTTGCTAGATGTTAGACTGTTCCTTTTAAATCCTGGGGCTATGATTTAGAATCTGGTCATCTTTGTTGATGACTTCCTAGATTTGTAAGGAAACCTCCCATGGGCTCACAATGCTTTCTTTGATTGATTTGTTTCGGTTGAAGAAACAAGCAGTAAGGTTCAGCTGTTTATTCATGCATTTACTCATAAATTATTTTTTGAGCACCTGCGATGTGCCTACTTATAGGGTTGCTTGCTAAGAGTCTGAATTGACTTAACAGCAATGGGTTTTTACTATGTACCAAGTAATGAACTTTCTAGAACTATAGGTACGGCACACTTGCCTCGGCCACAATGCCTGTCTTCCCCTCACACTGTGACTAGATTTCTCTTTGTCCAAAGTATTTATGCAGTAGATGGCCTTCAGAATTAGGATTTGGTTGCCGTGCAATAATGTTTGAGATTTATAGATTGTGACATGGGTAACACAACTTTAAAAATTTGTTTTTAGAAATTAAAGTGTGTTGGTGTGTGCCATAAAGTCAAATCTTATCCACAGTTAATCTATATGATAGAATAGAATTGCCCCACAAGGTTTCCTAGGCTGGAATCTTTATGAAAGCAGGTCAACAGGTCAGTGGAGGAACTGGTGGGTTTGAACCATTAACCCCTCTGTCAGCAGCTAAACCTTAACCGTTGTGCCATTAGGGCTCTTAAAGTTCAAGTATGTATTCTGGTAAACTCAAAGCGACCCTATAGAACACGGTAGGACTGCCCCATAGGATTTCCAAGGAGTGCCTGGTATATTTGAACTGTTGACCTTTTAGTTAGCAGTTGTAGCACTTAACTGCGGTGCTTTGAGTTGGAATTGACTCAAAGGCAATGGCTCTGTTTGGTTTGGTTTGGTTTGATTATTCTGGTAAAATTTACCACAGCATGTACTGGGCACAAAAGAATGTAGTTGAGATTCAATACTAAGTGATAGTGTGAGTTGACAGTTGCTTTCACCTTTTTGATATTACAGTTTTCTCAATTAGAAATTACACCTTTAAAAATGATACACTGTAATTGATACAGTTTCATTTCTTACAGGTTTTCAGTACTAATATTTTTTAAAAGGAAGAAACATGAAAAATGAATTGCCAAGAATGAAAATGTTGCAAAAATAAAGTATTTATGACTATAGTTCAAGATGTTGTAGAAATATTCTTATGTCTATGCCAAAAAGTTTGTTTCTAAAAAATATGATCTCCAAGTATTACTTCTTTCATACTCTAAAGACTTACATAATAAGAGTATACATATATTGAGAACTTCTTATGTGATAGAGCACTTTATCTTAATTTTCGTTGAGAGTAACTACTACTGTTATTCCCATGTGGGCCGTGTCCAATTTCCCACAGCTGCTGTTAGAATTTGTACCCATGACTTCAGAGCTGACTATATAATGGTTCAAACCCACTTGTCCTTCCACAGACCTGTAGATCTTATTCTCAGCTGTCAGCTTTCTTTTCTTAAAATTTATCATTTTATCTTTGTTGTACTTTAGATGAAGGTTTGTAGAACAAACTAATTTATGGTTAAACAGTACACATCTTGTTTTATAACACTGGTGAATAGCCAACCCCATGGCATGCCAACATTCTCTCTTTTTGTCCTTGGGTTTCTTATTACAAGCTTTCCTGTCCCCTCCTGCCTTCTAGTCCTTGCCCCAAAGCCGGTGTGTTCCTTTAGTCTGGTTTGTTTTATACACCTAATCATTGAAGGGTGAACCTCAAGACTGACTTCATTACTGAGCTACAAGGGTGTCTGGGGCCATGATCTCTGGGTTTCTCTAGTTTCTGCCAGGCCAGTAAGTCTAGTCTTTGTGTGTTTGTGTGAGTAAGGTTTTTAGTTTACATTTTTTCTTCAGATCTATCCAGGGCCCTTTAATGTGATCACTGTTGGAGCAGTCAGGGTGGTAGCCAGGTGTCATCTTGTTTTACTGGACTAAGTCTCTTTGAGGCGGTGTTAGTTGTAGTCCATTAGTCCTCTGGACTAATCTTTCCCTGTGCTTTTAGTTTTTAGTTTTTGTCATCCTTCCTTGCTCCTGAAGTGGTGAGACCAGTAGGGTATATTAGATGGCTGCTTACAGGATTTAAAGACTCTAAATGCTACTCACCAAAGTGGAATGTAGAACATTTTCTTTATAAACTGTTGTGCTAATCAAGCAAGATGTTCCCTGAAACCATGGTCTCCACAGTCCTCTCTGCTGCCAACTTTCTTGGGCAAGGAATTCACTCATAGCCCCTGGACCTTCGTTTTTGGATCTGTCAAATGAGACAGTAAAATCAACTTTAGCCACTGACTTTTGTGGGGAGCTAACGTGGTAAGTCTATGGAAATGCCTGGAGAATGTTGAGGTGATAAGTAACAGGATACTTTTAGTATGTAAGGTAGGATTCTTCAGCTAGTCTAGTTTAAGTAGCGCATGTTCAGCCCTATGGCATATTCTGTCAGTTATGTTACTAAATAATGGAAGAGTTGGTTAAGTTTATAGTCCTTATCAGTATTTTAAAACTTTTCTCTCAACCTGTCCTAACAGATAAAATGAAGCAATCTTTTTGCATTACCAGATTTCTGCTTTCCTTATCTCTAGGACTGAAAAAGAATGTTTTCTTTTTGCAGTTATATTAATTTAATAGGTTATGAAGCACAACTGGAAACAACTCTTTAGCCTTGTTTACCGCTAAAAGGTAGATTTGCTGATAGAAAAGTTAGAGATGAAATACTTTGCTTTAATCCAAGAAATGGTACTGAATTTGAGTCAGAAAAATATACCTTAGGAAGATGAGTAAAACTCTATTAACATTATCTGAAGAACTGATGTGTACAGCTAGTAGAGGACAGACTGTAACATTGCTATTCTTCATCTAGTTTGCATAATGTCATGAATACTATTATTGCCAAAATAGGAAAATGAGGTGTGTCCCCATAAATAATAAAAACCCACTGCCGTGAAGTTGATTCTGACTCATAATGATCCTATAGGACAGAATAGTGTTGCCCCATGAGATTTTCAAGGAGCACCTAGTGGATTCAAATGGCTGACCTTTTGGTTAGCAGCTGTAGCTCTTAACCGCTTACACTACCAGGGTTCCCCCTGTGAACAGGTAATAGATCAGATGAGAGTAAGGGCCAACAACATTTAGTTCTGTTATGCATAACATCTCCATGGACCAGAGTTTACTCTGCTGTGGTTAACTCCAATAGTCAAGATGTTGTCAGATGCCAGTTGATTTCAGTGCACAGCCACACTGTGTGACACAGTAAAGTTGCGCCATAGAGGTTTCTAAAGTATAATCTTGATGGGAACAGATCACCAAATCTTTCTCCCATGGGGAAAGCTGAGTACTTTGAAACTGAGTACTTAACCTCTGTGCCACCAGGGCTCCAAAATATTGACAGGTATAAAATAATAAAATAAATTTGATAAATAGGATATGAAAATCATACTACTTATATGGAAGGCACTTAAAGTCTATTATAAGCTTTAGTCTAGCAGATAATTCATATGAAACACATAATGAAATTTTTCATCCCAGTTTGCATTTAAAATGAATTCAAAGATGTGATTTGTATAGACCAAAACTGTACAATGGAAATAGAAGCCACATATGACATTTAAAATTTTCTGGTAGCCAGGCCAGTTAAGTGTAGAAACAGGTGAAAATAGTATTATTATCATTTCAACGTGTAATCAACATGAATTATTAATGCATCCTTTTTTTTTGTACTAAATCCAGTGTGTATTTTGTACTCACAGTGTTAGTTTAGTAGCAACGTGTAGGCAGTGGCGAAAGTGTTGGATAGCACAGTCTTTTTAGTTGGTTTAATGAGACCAATTTTTTAATCCTTACAATATACCAGGCAAAGTGTTCTCTCTTAATATTTGAGTGAATCTTGATAATAACTGTGATGTGGGTTTTAGTGTTTGAGTTAAACAATCTTTAGTAGAGCAGGGATTTAAAACTAAGTTTGACGTTAAAACACATGTCTTTTTCACTATTTTCCACTGTTTTAAAGTGTGGTCACTTAGGCCACTAGGGCAGGTAGATGAGTGAGATTTCCTTCCTTCTGTTGCTGTTGTTAGTTGCCATCAAGTTGATTCTGACTCGTGGTGACTCCCATGTGTTCAGTGTAGAACTGTGCCATAGGGTTTTCAAGGCTGTGACTTTTCATGTTTCTGAGGCATCTCTGGGGAGGTTCAAACTGCCAGCCTTCCAGCTAGTAGTGAGCATGTCACTGCCATGCTGTTAGTGAATCACTGCCGTGAGTAACAGTTTAATCACTACTTATTTTAGCCACCAAATGTCGTATTAGCTTAAAGTGTAGATGGCATTTTCTCTCTCCTCACTCATTTTCCTCGTTGGGAATGTTTCCTTATACTTGTCCTATTATTTCCCTTTGTAAACTGCTTTCTACAACTCTTCAAACTAGACATGTAGAAAGGAGATGACCTTTTCAGCCTGGCACATGACTGTGGTGGGAGATACAGAGAAAGTCAGTTCCCTTTGGGAAAAGTGAAAACAGAATGAATGACCAGTATAACTCTTAAGGATTAAGAAAATTAAGGGTTTTAGTACCTTGCTCAGAGAACAGTTTTGGGAAGCTCTAATCATCATGCTCTTTGAATTAAAAATATTACCTCAGTTCTGTTATTTTGTGAGAAACTCTAGTGGTGTAGTGGTACAGCTGCTAACCCAAAGGTTGGCAGTTCAAATCTGCCAGGCTGTCCTTTGAAACTCTATGGGGCAGTTCTACTCTGTCCTATAGCGTTGCTATGAGTCAGAATCGATTTGATGGCAGTGAGTTTGGTTTTTTTTTTATTGTCATTGTTGTTTTATCGTGGCTTGTATAGCTCGGCTGCGAACCAAATGCTGGCAGTGTAAATCTATCAGATGCTCCTTAGAAACCCTGTGGGGCAGTTCTCCTCTGTTGTATAGGGCTGGAGACAACTTGATAGCAGTGGGTTTGGATTTCATTTTTCATTTGTATACTTAACTGTATCTCCTAGTGAATCTGAATAAATTCTTTGAATTGTACTTGAATTCCTAGAGAATGTTTGCTGACAAAGATAAGCTCTTCTAAAAGGAAAAATAGGCAGTCCCCAAGTTGTGAATGGGTTGTCTTTCAGATCACATAGAAAACATTTGTTTGAACTTGGACATACTTTTACTGTTATTTTTTTAAATTCTCAGGCTAGCCTATTGAAACCTGTTTAAGACCATGTTCAATTTTATTACTAATTTATAATTGGCTGAAGTTTTAGGTTCTTGGAGCAGTGGATCGTGTGCTGTGGGAGATGGAGGAGAAGGAAGAAAGTTTATTTATTTTTTTTATGTACTTTTAAAATATTTTTTAAAGCAGCGTTTTATTGTTCTGCCTTCTTAATACTGGTCTCAAATGCATAGCGGCCTAAGTTTCTATTGTAGTCTTAGTTAAAGGTCTACTGCTTTTATAATAGTGTTGTTGCTGTTCTTGTTAGATGCTGTCAAGTCAGTTCTGACTCTTAATGACCCTGTGGACAACAGAACATAGCACTGCCTGGTCCTGCATCATGCCCACAATTGTTTTTATACTTAATCCCATTTTGTGCTTAAGCCCATTGTTGCAGTCACTATGCCAGTCCATCTTGTTGAGGGTCCTCCTGTTTTTTGTCAACTCTGTACTTTACCGAGCGTGATGTCGGTCTCTAGGGATTGATCCCTTCTGACAACATGTCCAAAGCATGTAAGTTATACTTATGCCATCTTTACTTCCAAGGAGTACTCTACTTGTACTTTTTCCAGAACAGATCAGTCTGTTCTTTTGACAGTCCGTGGTACATTCAGTATTCTTCTCCAATATAACAATTCAAAGGTATCAATTCTTCTCTCTTCCTTATTCATTGTCCAGCTTTCCCATGCATATGATGTGATTGAAAACACCATGGCTCATGTCAGACACAGTGTCATGGATTGAATTGTGCCCCTCCAGAAATGTGTGTAACAATTAGGCTGGGCCATGATGCCCAGTATTGTGTGATTGTCCTCCTTTTTGTGGTTTTCCTATGCTACAAAACTTGATCTCCGCCTATGGTTAATAGACTGGATTATGTTAAAGAGGATTAGGGTGGGACTGTAATATCCTTCTTAAGGTAACGTCCCTGCTCCAGTGTAAAAGGAGTTTCCCCGGAGGGTGTCTTGTACCACCTTTTATCCTACAGGAGATGAAAGGAAAGGGAAGCAACCAGAGA
Organism: Heterohyrax brucei; assembly: GCA_028571685.1. Taxonomy (NCBI): domain Eukaryota; kingdom Metazoa; phylum Chordata; class Mammalia; order Hyracoidea; family Procaviidae; genus Heterohyrax; species Heterohyrax brucei. Next base: position 127,175,251 of record CM053142.1, read on the forward strand.
GTTGGGAACCCCATAGCATCAGTAAAGTAGCACTGAGAGCAGAGCGTATCCTTCGGACTTGAGGTTTCTGCTCCAAGATGTTGTCAGACCAAAGAAAGATTGATGCAGCACAAGAACCTTCCTCTAGAGCTGACAAAGATGGAAAGCCTTCTGCTGGAGTGGACACCCAAATTCATACTTGTGCTGCTGAATTAAAGCAAGTTTGTTCTGTGTGCCACTGACAGTCAAAATTTAGAGACAGGGAAAAAGATTCAATGCTCTATTAGTAGACAAGCATGGAAGCTTGTGAGACAGCGAGAATAACTTCTCCCAAAACAGTCCCACTTGGGTTACAGTTCCAGCAGCTTTTATAGCCAGATTACAAAGGGATTTGCATCTGGAAGATGTCAAATCTTGTCATAAGATAGAACAGGGAGTTAAAAGATTCTTTTACATCTTACTGAACAATGTAAATTCATTACCTCCATTAAGGTTGATTTACTATCCTGGAGACAGGTAAAGGAATCTAAGTGTGTAGATCCAGTTGGGACAAGGAATAGAGCTTAGTTTAGCAGTCTAGATGACATTGGTCAAGTCCCAGCTACTAACATTCATAGCCTACTGGACTGCATAAGAATAAACTTTTCTTTGTTAAAGCCATCCACTTGTGGTATTTCTGTTAGAGCTTTACCAGATAAACAAGACACACAGCTTTGTCTGCAAGGTGATACACTTACTTTACAACAATTGCAGCATTTATTTTCCCAATGCAGTGCATCGTTTGATTGGTTGATTGTTCCTTCCATGGGTGTTGATTCTGGACCCAAGCCAAATGAAATCTTTGACAACCTCAATCCTTTCTCTGTTTATCATGATGTCATTTATTGGTCCATTTGTGAGGTTTTTGTTTTCTTGATGTTGAGGTGCAATCCATACTGAAGATGGTGGTCTTTGATCTTCATCAGTAAGTATTTCAAATCCTCCTCACTTCAGCAAGGAAGGTGGTGTCATCCGCGTAACAGAGGTTGTTAATAAGCCTTCCTTCAATTCTGATGCCTCATTCTTCTTCATATCATTCAGCTTCTCTGATTATTTACTTGGCATACAGATTGAAAAGTTATGGTGAAAAGGACACAACCATAATGCACACCTTTCTTGACTTTAAACCATGTAGTGTCTCCTTTTATTCTAACTAATGTCTCGATCTTCTTACAGATTCCTCATGAACATAATTAAGTGTTCTAGAATTCCCATTATTTGCATTGTTATCCATAAATTGTTATGATCCATTTGGTTGAATGCCTTGCATAAGTTGATAAAACATAGGTAAATGTCTTTCTGGTATTCTCTGCTTTCAATTAAGATCCACCTGATAGCAGCAATGATATTGCTGGTTCCACATCCTCTTAATACAGCTTGAGTTTCTGGCAGTTCCCTGTCAATATATTGCTGCAGTCGATTTTGAGTGATCTTTAGCAAAATTTTACTTTCATGTGATGTAAATGATATCGTTTGATAATTTCCTCATTCATTTGGATCACCTTTCTTGGGAATAGGTGTAAATGTGGATCTCTTCAGTCAGCTGACCAGGTAGCTGCCCTCCAAATTTCTTGGCATAGATGAGTGAGCACTGCCAGCGCTGCATCTGTTTGTTGAAATATCTTAGGTGATATCCCATCAGTGCCTGGAGTCTTGTTTTTCCCTAGTGCCTTCAGTGCTGCTTTAGCTTCTTCCTTCAGTATCATTGGTTCATGATCATATGCTACCTCCTCAAATGGCTGAGTGCTGACCAGTTCTTTCTGGTATAATATTCCTTCCATCTTCTTTTGATGCTTCCTGAGTCTTTTAGTGTTTTCCCTGTAGAATCCTTCATTGTTGCAACTTGATGCTTGAGTTTTTTCTTCCGTTCTTTCAGCTTGAGAAATTTTTGGTTTTCTGTCTCCAGCTTTTTGTACATGTCAGTCTGTACATGCATTTACTTTGTCTTTACAAGCTGCCCTTTGAAAATCTTCTGTTCAGTTCATTTACTTCATCATTTCTTGCTTTTGCTTTAGCTCCTTGACCTTCAAGAGCAAGTTTCAGAGTCTTTCCTGACATCCAATTTAGTCTTGCTTCATGTATGATACCTTTGATGTTATTCTACAACTCCTCTGATGCATGGCATGTGTAAATATTTTATGAATGTCTTAGTCATCTAGTGCTGCCATAACAGAAATACTACAAGTTGATGGCTTTAACAAAGAGGAATTTATTTTTCACAGTCTAGTAGGCTAGAAATCGAAAATCAGGGCTTCAGCTCCAGGAAAAGCTCTCTCTCTGTCAGTTGTGGAGGAAGGTCCTTGTCATCGATCATCCCGTAGACTAGGAGCTTCTCCATGCAGGACCCCCAAGTCCAAAGGATGTGCTCTGTTCCTGGTGCTGCTTTCTTGGTGGCATGAAGTCCCCCACTCTCTATTTGCTTGCCTTCCCTTATGTCTCTTGTAAGATAGAAGGTAGTATAAGCCACATCCCAGGGAAACTCTCTTTATGGTAGATCAGGCATGGGAAGTGAGCAAAGGTGTTACATCCTACTCTAATCCTCTTTAACCACAGGCAGAAATTGTGATGTATAACACAGGAAAATAAAAAAATCGAGGACAACCACGTGATACTGGGAATCATGGCCTAACCAAGTTGACATGTATTTTTGCAGGACACAAGTCAGTCCTTGACAATCAATATTATCTAGTTTACTCAGAGGTTTCATGATCTAGATGCTTGTCTAACATTATTTTTCAAATAAAGACTGTAAGGATTAGGTTAATCAACTTAAGGTTGTAAGGCAGAGAAAGAACGTGAGCCCCAGCAGTGTGATTGGAAAGCCTATCCTCTAACCATTGCACCACACTGCTTTGCCTCACTTAACCACTCCTTCCTACTTTACCAAATTTCAATTTTTCTTATTCCCTGAGTTAAGTTATTTTTAGCTAAATGTTAGGGAAAGGCATTTGATTGAGTTAACTCACAATTATTATGGGACATGGATAGTCAAAGACTATACGATTTTAGTAAAATTTGATGATAACGTGATTTCTTTTAATGATGATTGAGCCAGCGCAGAATCAGAACTTAGGCCAGCATTTCTCAATCATTCTTCATCCTTACATGTGCAGTAGCAGAATTGCCTAAGTTTTTCAGTTATAATCTATGGCAGCTTTCACAGTATATATAGGCTGAGAACATTTCAGAAGCTGTACACATTACAAAGTATCTGAAGACTGAATAAATGATGCACACCTCTCATATTATGCCATTATTGTTCCACTATATATCAATAGTGCTGTGGTTAGAATAGAAAATTATATAAAAATTACTGTGTTCATGGTAGAACTTTGTCATATTTTCTGATTAAGTGAATATTGAAAGTACCATTGTGGGGATTTGAAAATGTTGATATAAATGAAGGAGTCCTTTTACTTAAAAAGTGGAGAACCATTGCTTAAAGCATGCTACAAGTTGTTTTCAAGACAAGCATAGTAAATTTCAGAAGGTCGTTGTAATGTTTAAATGACTGGTATAACAACTGGTAAAAGCCCTTTAATGTTTTCGGAGGTGATTGTACTTTAAATAGAAAATATTCTTTAGTCCAAATTCTGTCTCTTGTGAAGTTTTTGGCAGTAAGTGAAAAATACAGGCATTATGAAAGATTTTTGGTTGGGAGCCTTTCCATAGGGTCTTCCCTTTAATTTCTTAACTCACAGATTATCTAAGAATCTACAGTTTCTTCCCAGACATGGCAGACACAAATTGGGGATACAGAGCGGTGTTTTGTATTATTGTATAAACTGAGTTCTATTTTCTGTTCTATACTGGGACTTGAAAATGGCAGAAATGCTTAGATTTGTTAAATGCCCCCTCCCCCCCCACGAATATTGCTGTGCATAGTACCAAAGCATCCATTTTACATGAGGTAGCTGGAGTCCCAGAGAAGGGTGACTTGCCTAAGATCATAAGTCATAGTATTTGAGCCAGTATTTTTGTTCCAGGGATTTTTCCATTATACTCTACTGCCTTTCATTGTGAGGAGATATTTTTCATTCATCTGAGTAAAATAACTTTGGGTGCAAAATTATTTAGAGAGAAATTTGTGTTTGAATAAAAGTTTAAATGAAAAAGCAGTACTAGGTTGAAATTAATGCAGTATCAGCTATAAATTATATTAATGCCACCTCATCCAGAAGGAAAAAGGATACAAATATTACCCAATTATTTTGAAAATATTCAGTACCTTTAAAAAGCTCTGTAATGTTTGGATTAGTGTTTTGGATTGGAGAAACCAGGTTGACTTATTACCCTTGCTTGAATTTTGTTTTGGGCAGAATATCAGTCCAAGTGCAGTTTTTAAAATTAAGATAGAATATTTTGTTGGGTTGGCTTAAATTGCTTTCTTAATTTTTTTTTTTTTTAGCTGAACACCTTCTTCATCGCCCTTAAACCTCTTTTTTGGTAAATAAGTTCTGTAGCAATTATAATGTGGAAAGAAAATTGCTTAGGGATTAACTTGTAGTACAGATACTGGAGTTAAGTAAAAATACGTAAGCATGTTGTATAGTTTTTGATGTTTAAAAAGCAAGATTAAATAGCCTGTAGTTGAAGATGGCATAGGACTGGACAGCATTTCTGTCTGTCATACGTAAGTCACCACTGAATTAAGAGCTGACTTGATAACCACTAACAACAACAGAGGGTGGTCGTGGTGGTGTTAGCTGCCATGGACTGACTCAGGCGAGCACAAGAGAAGGAAGCTCACCGCCTGGTCCTGCACCACCCTCATAGGAAGAGGCAGATAGGGCTGTCGTGTCCCATAGGGGTTTTTTTGGTCTGATTTTCTAAAGTAGATTGCCAGGCCTTCCCTTTTTGTCTTGTTCTAGCAGCTCCACTGAAATGTGTTCAACATCACAGCGACACGCAGGTTACTACAAACAGGTTTTGCCTGTGCGTGAGGTTCGTTGGCTAGGAATCAGACTTGAATCTTCTGTGTGGGCGGGGAAACTTCTACCACTGAAGGACCCCATAAGTAGGGTGTGTAGTTTGGGGGGAGGAGAAAGAAAAACAAATGGCTTAAAGTTGTAAATCAAAATTATGACAATTTGCATCTGCGTCTAGAGCTAATATAATATGAATGTAAGCAACATTACAAGGACTTTCTATGTATGTTTGTATATAGCTTTATCAATTTACTGCAGGATTGTTGCCGTACTTTTTGTCTATTTATACTAATTAATCTTGCTTTTAGAGCAAGGGAGGTCACATTCTGAATGAATAAAAACATCTAAAAAAAAGTTAAAGTCAGTCATTTGTGCCACATAAGATTATTTTATGGCTTAAAGGCATTTTGGAAGTTATTATCCACTTCGGGTAACAGTGGGGTTTGAGAAAAAATAGCGTTTATTTAGTTGTACCTTTTTATAGTAGTAAGGACAATCTTAAGAAACTGTGAGTTTAATGTGAAGGATGTATGTAATTGGGGTAGTAAAGACTTAAGAATCCGTTGAACTAAAGGAACTGTAGATCTGTGCTCATATATGTGCCCCTGTTTCCAAGGACTGTGCTAAATGAAGCAGACAGTTCTTAAAACAGTCCTAGCAGTGGTGACCTCATGTGTTTCAGGGTAGAGCATTGTATCCATTTTATAGATAAGGAAACCAGGGTTTAGGGAAGTTAAGAAGCTTGTTCAATATCATAGTAACTGACAGAACTGAGATTTGAATACGGGAATCTGATTCCAGATATAGAATAAAATCTTTGTCTCTATATATACTATCAATGTGATTTTATATTATTTCTCGTATTTGATTTTGGATTTCCTTTGGTGTTATCCCCACCCACCAACTTCCTTAAAAAAAATTCTCACTTTCCACTAGACCGGGAGGGGTTCTTAACCAACGGTCCATGAATCTTAAAGAATCCATAATGACTATGAGTGAACCATTAACTCCTATAAAATTATATGCAATTTTGTGAATCTTATGAATTTTTATGGGGAGGAGGTCCCTGGATTTTATCATATTCTCAAAAGATCTGTAACATCCTCTAGGTAGTGAGAATTACTGCACTGAAGATCAGCTAGTCTAGTGAGGGTACCGTGAGTTTTCATTTTTTTATTCCCTAAGACTTGGTTCTCAGTTTCTCAATAAATATTTGTTGAATATAGTTTTGCAAATCTAGGTAGTACTTGAGGAAATAATATTGAAATTAGCCATGGTTTGTGATTTTGAGGTGAGTGTTTACTAAAGGTATTAAAGTATAAGTTATATCTACTTGATTGATGGTTGATTCAAGCATCAGCTGTAGTATATAATAGTTCTATGAAGTTAGATTTCTGAAGTCAGCATAAAGCAGAAGTCAAGCATGGTTAAAATTATCATTAAAAACCTCTTTAGAGTTAGAATCTGACATTTGGTTTCTCAGAAAAGCCATTGTTTTCTGTTAGTTTAAGAACTCTTAAACTAACCCTTCTTTTAATACCTAATGAAGCCTTTAGGACCACCAGACCAAAACCAAATGCATTGCTGTTGAATCAGTTCCAACTCGTAGGACCGCAGTACTATCTTTAAATGTCAAAATTGTACTCAATGTTTTGAACTTCTCACAGTATGAGAGCCACATGAAACAGAGCATAGGCAAGTTGCCAGTTTCAAGGTTTGTCTGGGGCACATAGCAGCTGTAACAGCCAAGGGAATGGTGGTAGGGAGCTGTATGCATACATTTTTAATATTCATTCATACACGTTCATTTGTTCCTCCTCTACTACAAGTAGAAGTTGAATTTAAATGAGTTATGTGATAATAGGATGATTCCAGTGTATGTTGCATTTTCTGTACATTGTGTGCATAGTTTTTATCTCTGAAGTTTCCATGTGTTATAACCAACAAAAAAGTATTATTTAATGGACACTTGGCTGGCTTGGCACTACATGCTGGAAACGCTGGTGACATAGTGGTTAAGTGCCGTGTCTGCTGTCGAAAAGGTGGGCAGTTCAAATCTGCCAGGCGCTCCTTGAAAACTCTATAGGGTAGTTCTACTCTGTCTTACAGGGTCACTATTGAGTCATTGTCTACTGCATGTTGTAGCTGCTTACATTTTGTTCTATCCAGTGTTTGTTTCTTTTTTTAAAAAACAAAAAAAACTATTAATGGCATATTCAAATTCCCAATTATTTCCTAAGTGGCTAGATAGTTTGTGTCTGATTTCTTCCAGAGCTAAAAAGTCAAGATAGATATAATGTTTAAGCACTTATTAAAAGTCAGTGATAGAGATTTTTTAGCTCCAAATTCACTTTACATATCAGTTTCAGTCCTTTAATATTTTTGCTTTGTCTATATATATAAATTCCCTTTTTTTCTTTTGTCAAAACAGTGCACTTCATCTCCATCTGATGAATGAAAAAGGAGCTAATTCCATTTGGATTTTTCTTTAATTCTGTTATCTTTGTTCCTCTGCAGCTTTTCTCTGTCCAGTTTTCCTGTGTGTATGTTGTCTTTGAGCTACACAAAGCTAGTGTTAACATTTGTTATCCTTGGTTATTTAAAAAATGCACTGTGATTTAGAACATTGTTAAGTAGAAGAGTTATTGTTATTTAATTGAATGGGAAATTCCTATTGTTTATTGCATTGCACTAAAGATAGGTTGCACAGTGTATCACAGATCCCCTTTAGATCTCTAAAATCCTGTTCAGCAGTATTCTTTCAGAGCAGACCATGTTATACTACAGTGTCACTTACATTCTTGCAACGTGAACTTTCATGAAATGTTATAGCCAGAGCCTAGTGTGTAAAAGTTAATGTTTAAAATCTCTTAGTACACTGAGCTGTCACCACATTTAACACATTACTTTATTGTATTAGCATAAATTCCTTTGAGTACCAAGTTGGCTGTTGCACAGATGCTTGATATTATTTATAGATTTGTCTCTAACCTTTACAGGCTGAATAGCTTTCATTTTTCTCCTCACTTGTCACCATACAATAGTGTAATTCTTTAACTGGCATGTGTACAAAAACACATTTCAAGAAGTGATCTGTTGAAAGTACTCAAAAAAGCAAACTTTTGGAACTTTGATTTTGAGCAGTATAGTAAAATTAGGCTCAGACAGTTTTAATGTGTTCTCTGTCTCACCTTTCCTCCTCACACTGGGGTAAACTCAAGTGTCTTCAGCTGACAGAATTAGATGGTGGCCGCAGCCTAATAGTTTCTCTTTAGAGTTTTTTTTGATTACCTTTTATCTCTTGCGGTTGTGAGATTTGTTATTGACTTTATTATTTTATGTCAGAATAAGCCATTGATACTTTTTAAAGTCTAAAACTCTTGATAAACATTTTTTTTTTTTAATGAGAACTTTAATTTCAGTCACTAGTCAGAGCCAGTAAATAATTCTGTCAAGTATCTTTTTCAGTTGTGGTTGCTGTTAAGATATCTGAGTTCACTTTCAGAAGAAATAGGCTATTTTCAATGTGTAATATTTTAATATTTTCTCAATTTGCTAGTCATCTAATTTTCCAGTTTAGTAATATTTTATTTTACATAAGTGAACTATTTTTATGAAATGATTGAGAAGTCACTCATCTCCTATTCAATAGGTTAAATACTAAAAAAATAATTTATGGATGTAAGAAAGTTTACTTGAAAAAGGGACACTGCATATCTTTTGGCTGTTTTCCTACTTTCTGACAGCATTTTGATAAAATAATAAAATATTATTTTTAAGTATAAATTATGTGAGTTTTAAAGAAATAAGAATATATTACTGACCAAGTATTTCAAAAACAAAAACTCCTACATTACAATAATTCTTCTAGTTCTTTGCCAAAGAAGAGGAGTCTTTCTTTTTTAGTTCTAGAATTTAGATTGACTTGCAAGGAAGAAAATATTTTGTTATACACTAAGTTGTAGCTTTTAAACTTAGGGTTTTCATCTTACATACCTAGGTATTGAAGTGATTTTTCACAAGTTCCCTTGATAAGATTTTAGCATCACCAACATTTCTTGTTTTACTCTACACTTTTTCCTTGTAAATTTTTATTATGAAAAATTTCAAACAGTAAAAGTTGAAAGAATTGTGCTGTGAACATCCATGTACCCATCACCTAGATTTTGTAGTTCATGTTTTCTGTGTTTGTATTATTGTATATCTAGCCATAACATACCATCCATCATTTGTTTTTTAATTATATTTTAAAGTAAGTTGAAGACATCAGGATACTTTAAAGTAGTTCATATATGCATGTATGTTATTAACCAAGGTTCAAGGTGTTCTTTTTTTTTTTAAGGTAAAATTTGAATAGTGGGCTAGACACATCTTAATTGTACCTACTGTTGGATAACTTTGGCAAATGCATATGTCTGTGTAAATTTAACCCCTACAGTTATAGAATATTATTCTTCACCACTGAAAGTGCTCTCATGCTACTTCCTAGTCAGTATCCTATCACTGTTGTGATTTTTTTCTGCCACAGATTAATTTTGCCTATTCTGAAACTTCATATAAATGGATTCATGAAATACATACTATTTTGTGTAAGACTGTTTTCACTCAGCATGATATTTTTCTTCTAGATTCATGAAATACATACTATCTTGTGTAAGACTGTTTTCATTCAGCATGATATTTTTCTTCTAGTTTCTAGTAGTTTACTTCTGTTTTATTGCTCCTGGTTTATTTTTTAAAGCCTAAATTTAGAAATTATTTGCTTCTTTTGAATTCTTTCAAAGTACTCTGTACTTAACTCTGAAGTGATACCAATCACTTTATATACCATTAAAAAAAACAGACAACAACAAAAAAAATGTACTATCGAGTCAATTTCAGCTCATGGTGACCCCATATATGCAATGTGGAACTGCACTCCATAGAGTTTTCAGGCTGTGGTGTTTTGGAAGCAGATAACCAGGGCTTGCTTCTGAGGCACCTCTGGATGGATTTGAAATACCATCATTTCAGTTAATAGCCAAGCAACACTAGTACTAAAGCAGTATGTTCCCAGAGCATTGTGTATAGAACTTGCTCAATAAATACTTGGTGAATAAATGAACAATCTGTGGTTAAGTCTTACAGCTTTTATTATAGAGATCCCCAACTCCAGATAACAGTTATAATATAAATTCATGCTTGAATAAGATGAATAAATGCAATTATAATCTGATACCATTTTCTCCCCAGGAAATCTTCATTTTTATGACAAGCCAATGTGAAACTTTTAAATGACCTTAAAGTTGTAAGAAACTATAATATTCTTTATCATATATAAACATGAAATATAAAAACTACCAAATAATGAAACTATTGGCAAATTTGGTTCTGTGTTTTGATCTTATATTTCTTTGGACTTTAGTGCCCCATATACACTGTGTTTTTGGAAACCCTGGTGCCGTAGTGATTAAATGCTATGTCTATTCACCAAAAAATTGGCAGTTCAAATCTGCTAGGTGCTCCTTGGAAACTTTATGGAGCAGTTCTACTCTGTCCTGTAGGATTGGTACGAGTCAGAATTGACTTGAAAACAGTGGGTTTGGTTATACAATATTTTCAGTTTTCATTATATTTTCAGTACTTTGATATGCACATTTAAAGCATTTTTTGAATTTTACTTTATAAAATTAGTGTCAGTGTGCTGCTGTTCTTTAAGTATGGTTTATTTGGAAGTAGCATGGGACTATTGCCTCTCAGAACAGGGACAAGTGAAAAGATGGTAGTCTTAAATATGAGTAGAGAAGCCATTGCATTCTTAAACCCCGGTTTTTTCTCTCTTACTCGTTATTTCCATCTAGACCAACACCTTTATAAATTCAGATAAGTTTTTTTTTTTCAAAAGATGCAAACCAATTGCCGTTGAGTTGATTCTGACTCATAGAGACCCTGTAGCATGGAGAAGAACTGCCCCATAGAGTTTCCAGGGAATTCGTGGTGGATTCAAACTGCTTACCTTTTGGCAGCAGCCATAGCACTTTGCCACTACACTGCCAGGATTTCCTCAGATAGGTAGGTGGTATAAAAATGGAAAGTTTATTAATGAGCAGTACAGTATTTTACTTCAGGCAGGCCTTGTAGTGACAGTTTTTGTCTGTGAAACTTCTGCATTTGATTGTGCAGTAATTGGTTAACTATGCATTAAATGAACTATTCCTGTCTTGTAGAATGACTATATATTAAATAAAGCCTTGAAACAGTTGGAGAACTTTCCGAAGACAAATGGGCATCATGCTATGTTTCAAAAGAATGTACTGCCTTGTTCACCCTTGTCCATTTTTAGATCAGGCTAGCTGATGGTGACATGCGAAAGTGTTTGCCACACAGGTGCTGTGTCCTGCAGCTGTTGGAAACATTCTGCCAGCTCTGTACTTCTTCATTTATAACTATGTTTAAATTGTTAATGCTAGAAGATGGGATTTGAGAATTTCAGTGTCTGTTTACGAAAAGGTGAAGCCCAGAGAGACCATTGTTCATTTAGGCAGTTGAATTTAATTTCCTAGATGACTTGTTTGCTAAGACTAAAACCTAGCCTTAAGGTCATGAAGTTTTAGCATTATTAGGGAATGACTCTGAAAGCCTAGCATGCTTTTATTATTCTTTTTTCTACCTAGGATCCAATTCAGAAAATGTACTTGAAGGAAATAGTTGTCGTAACTAACCATTATCTTCTGTCATTCCGCATATTTTAATTCAAGTATGTGCAACATGCTAACAGGTAATCTGCTGGGTGCTGGGATACACTGGGGGAGACAGATGATATATATCAAAGGATCACAAAAGAAATGTAAAATTGTAAACAGTAATAGGTATCATAAAGAAAAGATGTGGGGTGCTGTGGAAGACCAAGTCTAGTCTGAAAAGGGTTCAGAGATTGCTTTTGAAGAAGTAACATGTAACCTCAGGTCTAAACAATAAGTAGGTGTTATCTAGGCAAAGAATGGGATGAAGAGCATGGTAGCTAGAGTGAGTACATCCTACAGGCTCTAGTTCTTGAGTTTTGCCTCAGATTCTTCCCTTTAGTTGTGTGGGCTTTTTGGTTTTCCCCTAGACTTACTTTTTTCACACGTTATAGTTAAGAGCTCTACCATTAGTTATGTGACCTTGACTGCTTTCTCTAAGCCTCAGATTTTTTTGTCTGTAAAATGGATATAACAGTAATATCTATCTGTTTTAGTCATCTGGTTCTGCTCTAACAGAGATACCAAGAGTGGATGGCTTTAAGAAAGAAGTTTACTCTTACACAGTCCGGTAGGTTACACGTCTGAATTCAAGGTGTCCGCTTCAGGGGAAGGGCTTTCCCTCTGTCAACTCTGGAGGAAAGTCTTTGTGTTGTGTCAGTCTTCGGTCAGGGAGCATCTTGGCACAGGAACCTCAGGTCTGAAGGATGCGTTCTTCTCATGGTATTGCTTTCTTGATGGTATGAGGTTCCCAATTGTCTGCTTGCTTCTCTTTTTATCTGCCATAGGATGAAAGGATAAAAGGTGGTGCAAGCCATGCTCCAAGGAAACTCCCTTAGCAAGGGTGTTGTAGTCCCACCCTAATCAATCCTCTTTTAACATAATCATCCTATCTATTAGCCACAGGCAGAGATTGGGATATATAGCATAGGAGAATCACAAAATATTGGAACAGTGGCCCAGCCAAATGGCTACATACATTTTGGGGGGGACACAGTTTAATCCATGATGCCTACCCCACAGTGATATTTATCGAGAGAATGTCTAAGAATGCTTAGTATAGGCAGGTGTGCAGTAAGTTCTCAACTAAGTTATTGTTGCTAATGTTACAGTTCTAATCTTTATAGCTGTGTCTAACTTAATAAAATTACTCCTACTAAATATTTTTATTATCACTCAAGTGACATTCAAATGTTACCTCCAGGGAGGCCTTCTCTGACCACTGTAGATGAAGCACTCCCCTTTAAATTACCTTATTGTATCTTCAAATATGTATCTAAGTTTGACATTTTCTTATGTATATGTTTATTACTCTATTTTTGTGGACTAGAATTCAAGTGCTTTGGAAGCAGAGACTTTGTCCTATTAATACTGTAAACTAACATTGATTGAGCAGTTTGATGTCCCACATAGGATACCTGTTGCCATTAAGTCACTTCCAACTCATGGTGACCCCATGTGTTATAGTAGAACTGAGCACCCCAAGGATTTCTTGGCTGTAATCTTTAAGGAAGTGCATTGCCAGACCTTTCTTTCATGGCACCTCTGGGTGGGTTTGAACCACCAACCTTTAGGTTAGTAATCGAATGCAAGACATCTGTGCTCTCCAGGGACCTTCCACACAGCATAGGTACTCAGCTGTTGGTCGGTTCACTGATTGCTTCCTTGGTTGCAACTATCTTTGAATAGTTTAAAGTCTCTTACGCAATTTACCTTACTTATCTATAGAATATTAGAGGTTTAAGAAAAATTAGCTTGTTGATCTAATCACATCAGAAGAATCTGTCAGAAATCTAGTTCTTTGGGCTTAGAGAAAATTGGATTTTGGCATCATTTCCTGATTCCAGGTCTATAGAGAAGTTGCCTTCCAGACTCAATTTCTTATGAGCAGGTCTTAGATAAAAGGACTACCAGTTAAGTTCAAGATCTCATCCTAGAAAAAGTATTACATACCCCATTTGCTGAATATAACTACAGTCACTTTCAAAGTACTCCTGATGAGAAACTATGCACCTACACCAGTGCCTAGTCCACCCCTCAAAGCGATTGTGGAGCTCTTTTTCTGGAATGGCCATCAGAGCTGTTGTCATATTATTCTTGATGTCCCAAATGTGATCAAGATGTCTTCCTTTCAATATTTCCTGTATCTTCGGGTAAATAAAAAAGTCATTGGGGGCCAAATCAGGTGAGTAGGTAGGGTGTTCTAATACAGTTATTTGTTTACTGGCTAAAATCTTACTTACAGACAACTATACAGTTAAGTTTGTGAAATTGCCACTGTGCCACCTTGTGCAGTGGCCATTTCAGAAAGAGTTCCAAAATTGCTTTGAAGGGTGGACTAGGCACTGGTGTCAGTGCATAGCTTCCCAAGGGGAGTGCTTCAAAGGTGACCGTAGTGATATTCAGTAATGAGGTATGTAGCACTTAGGACAATTAAGTTTGTGGAATTGTCCAACCTTGTCTATTCATTTTTAAAAAAGCTCCTTCAACTAACATACCAAAATCTGTTGCCATTGAGTTGATTCTGATTCACAGCAACCCTGTAGGACCAGAGTAGAACTGACTGATAGAGTTTCTGAGAAGCACCTGACGTATTCCAATTGCCGATTCTCTTGGTTAGCACCCATTGTACTATGCTATCAGGTTTCCATGCAAATAAGATAATGCCTAGAAAGTATATGCCTGTGAATCCTATGTTAGAAAAATGAAACCAAATGAGAAATCTTGTTTAGGTGTGATACTGTGCCAAATCAGAAATTATGATTTTATGAAGCTGTTATCGTATTGTAAGTGCTGTATTAGTGTTATGAACATAGTGCCATTGTAGCAGTGAGAATCTGCATATGAAGATTGTGAGAAACTTTGTATTTTGATACATCATAAAAAAATCTTTTCCTAGACTGCAATGCGGCACAATGGTTAAGTGCCTGGCTGCAAACCAAAAGGCCAGTGGTTGGAACCCACCAGCGACTTTATGGGAGAAGGATTTAGCAATCTGCTCCCATAAAGGTTTCAGCCTTGGAAAGCCTATGGGGCAGCTCTGTGGGGGCCCTCTGGGGTCATTTATGATTCAGAATTGACTTGACAGCAGTGGGACAGACTACAGTTAGAGTACTTGCTTTGAAGAGAAGTTTTCCCCATATGAGGAACTACTTTCTTCAACAGCAATATCTTTTCCTCCTTATCCCCATTTTTGACGTGATTTCATTGTAGGGATGTTACAATTTAGTTATTCAAAATCCAAAAATTCTAGAGAAGAATGCTTAAAGCAAATAGAAAAAGTATTTTCTGTAGTTGTTATTCTTGTAAATGAGAATAATGTGGGCTTTGGAATTAGACATGAGTTGGAGTCTCAACTCATAAACCATTTGCCTTAAGAAAGTATCCTGGCCTCACCACACCTCGATTTCTGTCAGCAAAAAGGTAGGTAACACCTGCCCAGAAATAGCCATGTGTGAGAATGAAATGAAGTACTTCATGAGTATATGGCATCAGCATTACTGTCACATTGTTATTGTTGCTGTTGTTAGGTGCTGTCAGGTTGTTTCTGACTCACAGTGATCCTGTGTACAGCAGAACATTATTTACTTTCATATTCCCAGTGCTAACACAGGTTAATACTCAATAAATTTGTAAGTGAGTAAACGTCATCTTTTTTTCTGACCCATAAAACAAGAACTTCGATCACCATGATTTTTTGTTCCCATACTGCTGGTGTTGCTGTTAGGTGCCATTTAGTTGGTTCTTGCAGGGACCGATTTACAACAGAACAAAACATTGCTCAGTCCTGTGCCATTGTCACAATTATTATTGTACTTCAGCTTATTGTTGCAGGCACTGTATCAGTCCATCTCCCTGAAGGTCTTCCTCTTTTTTGCTTACCTTCTACTTTACCAAGCATGATGTCTTTCTTTAGGGACTGATCCCTCTTGATAGCATGACCAAAATATGTGAGACATAATCTCAACATCCTTGCTTCAAAGGAACATTCTGTCTGTACTTCTTCCAAAACAGATTTGTTCCTTCTTTGGCAGTCTGTGATATATTCAGTATTTTTCACCAACACCACACTTCAAAGGCGTCAATTCTTCTGTGGCCTTTCTTCCTATACATTAAACCCTGTTTTATGTAGTTGCATGTTTTTACTTTTTTTAGAATTATACTTCTCACAAAGAGCAAAAAAATACTTGCTTTAAAAATATTCTTCGTTCAATTTATTGTAATCAGATTGACAAGGCATTGTTTGATAATATGTTGAAATAGATACAGCTTTGTTTTAAGTTAAAATTTTACCTTTATTAACATTATTTAAAAAAGTGTCCCATTTAGTTTCAAAGTGTGATTCTCAACAGTTTATTTATTGAAGCTATTTTTTTCTCCCCTATCCACTTTTTGAGTATTTTTAATCTTCTTTTTCAAAATCAAGCTTATTTCACAGCATTATACCTTTGCTGTATAGAAAAGTGTTGTGTAAGAATCCATTGACAAAATCCTTTTAGATGATAACAGGATACATTTTTTCCTTGCTTTTTTGTTGTACCTTGTTAAACCGGTCTCACACATGAACTTTCTTAGAATCAGGCAGTTCCTGGTTCCTATGGGACTTCCTGTTTTCTCAAATAAAAATAGAAAAGCATTTCAAAAAGGAAACCTGGTCAGCGTGAACTGCTTTACTTTGTAGGCTCGGTTAGTCTTAATCGTGGCCGGAATTCTAGAGAGCAGGGTGTCCGAAAGCTTTGGATAGCTTTACAAGTAATGTGAAGATAAACGAGGTGATAAGGAAGAGGTTCTCAACGATAACCAGAAGAGATGTTAAATATTCAGCAGTAAATTTATTTTGTCTTTTTTTGAGGGATGTGGGAGGTTGGATAGAAAATTGTTAAATCCTTTCCTTATAATGTAATATTTACTCGGAAATTTGGATTAATACTGAGAATTAATTCTTAGTTGCTTTGATCTGTGCATTTTTTTCTTGACACTTTTACAGATGTTAGCAAGGATTAGGAAGTTTAATTTTGTTTGTAATTAGAATTCAGAATTCTAAATGAATTATTCAGATTAGAAAAAAAAACCTTGTCGGTTTCTCAAGTTGTTAATTACTTTAGTCTACATTTTGAAGAGACATCAAATTAAAGTAAAAACAAATGGTATAGTCATCAACTATTTAGTCTACATTTTGAAGAGAAATCAAATTAAAGTAAAAACAAATGGTATAGTCATCAACAGTAATAATAATACTGTTATTGTGTGCCGTTGAGCCCATTCTGACTCGTAACAACCCAATAGGACAAAATCGCCCCTGAGGGTTTCCTAAACTGGAATGTTTACAGAAACAGAAGACCATGTCCTTCTCATAAGGAGGACCTGGTGGGTACAAACTGCTCAGCTTTTGGTTGGCAGCCTACTACTTAAGCTTTTGCTAGGGGGCTGCTGAATAACAAACCCCCAAACCAAACCCATTGTTATCAGTTGATCCTGACTCAGCAACCTATTTGGACAGAGGAATGCTGGCCCACAGAGTTTCCAAGGGTGTCATCTATTATGGAAGCAGGCTTACACTTTCTTCTCCTTTGGAGCTTCTGGTGGGTTTGAACTGCTGACTCAGTTACCAGCAAAGCACTTTAACCACTGCACCACCCCAACTGCTTAAATAATAACAATAGGTACTATTAACTGAATACATGTTAATTGCCATGTATTATGCCAAGGTTTTATATGGTTTATCTAATTTAATCTCCACAACAATCATTTTCAGCTGCTACTGAAAGGTCAGCTGTTCAAGCCCACCAGTGGCTCCTTGTTTGGCTGCTTACAGTGACTGAGTAGCTGTTAGTTCAAGTCACATTGCTCCTCTGACAGCAGAACACCTGCTCTCTATAATTAGGGGGAAAAAAATCTATAAATTCTAAATGAGAATGGTAAGTATAGCAAGTGTACAAAATACTTCCTCAACCTTTATTATCATGAATTTCTTTACATTTTGTTTGCATGGTTACGTTGAGTTGTAGCAAAGTAATCTGCTGTACTACAATGAACTTAAAGTACAAAAACCCTCGGAGGACTTGTATAGGGGGGTTGTTATTCCGTAAAACTTTTAAATGGTGCTAACAGTTTTCTTTTTTTCTTTCCTTGATAGTAAAAAACCCCATTGATGGAACATTTGAAAACATACAAGTAAGTATAAGATTATAATACTGATAATTTGGTGCCGTATTTTATATGTTTAAAAGGATTAGGATCACTATCAACTAAAAAAATAGCAATTTTTAGGTTTTTTTAGGCTGAAGCAATTTTTTTTTCTGATTCTTCCTTACCTATAGTATAATTAAATTTGCTGTACATTTGCTCCTATGAGATAAACTATTTTTTCTGTAATGTAAAAGTCATCTTCCAAGTAAAAGGCATTGGCATGTCCTCTGAGGATCTGATCTTGCCCTTATAAGTATGCTCGTTGTCTTAAGCTGTTGGATTCCCTAGCAGTCTTTGTCTTCTTTGCACTCATCTAATCTCTCTCTGAATCCTTTGCACATTGGGATTCCTCTTTAATCGTCAAGAAGGCAAAGATTTTAAACAGGAGATAGATCCCCTAGGCTAGCCATTTACAATTCGTTTTCCCCTTATAGGATACAATATGGTTACTTTAACAGATTTTATTTACAGTACTTTCAAAGTTAAAATACTTGAATTTCTAATATCTTACATAATTAGTTAATTTTTATATTACAGGAACTGTCATGAATTTTTATAGAAAACTTGTTATACACAAGGCTATATAATAGGTAATCAGATCTATAGAATATTTCTTTAGATTGATAGAATGGGGTTTTGAAATGATTGTTTTTAGCAATATGCTGTTGTGGTGATGTTTGGTCTCTTAAAAAATTACCTCATCAGTGGTAACATTAAGTATAACCCTGCTACTGGCATCATCATTTAAATTTAATATAGTCACTGAACATTAAACACAAGACTTTCTTTTTCTTCCGTATAATTTTCCCAATAAGGGAAGCTGAAGTTCTGAACCTTTGAATGATAGTAGTAAGTATACTGAGGATGATGACAGTGCATTTGTATTATTTATTCTGTGCCATGCTAAGTACTTACAATCCGTTATTATCATTTAGTCAGAGATTTGATACAAACAACTGAAATATATTTGAGGAGAACACAGGAGAAAAGAAGATAGAAATATTTAAAAGGGGCAGTATATGAGAAAATTTATGAAGTCACCCCACAAGTTTGATCTTTCTCTCTCACTCCCGAAGAATAAGCAATGATAAGGGTTGCTTAAAGAAAATCTGAATCTTACCAAATTAAAAGGCTATTTCAAATTACAAAATTATTTTTATTTAATGAAGGATTACTTGATAGTTTACTTTAAATATAGATTCATGTGTACATCTTTAACTAGTTTGCAAGGTGGCTAGGGAAGTCAATAGTTAGACATAACTATTTGGATAATAGCGTAGTAGATAGGCTGACATTTATAGTCCTTCCAGAGATGGCAATTTTAAATAAATTACCATTGGAAACAAAAGTTCTAGTCTGTGTGTGTGTGTGTGTGTGTGTATTTTTAATGATTAGGTGAAAGCATACAATCTGAATCAATTTTTCATGCCTACCTTTCAGCAGCTCTATCTGCTCTCCTCACCCTGTGACAGCACACTCTTCCTTTTCACTCTTTACTTCTAGTATCCTTTTAACAAACACTTGTCTCCTCCTCTCCACCCTCTCTTCTCCACTGTAGAAAGAAACCAGTAGGACAGCCTCCTATAAATATATAAAACCATGAAGTATACACACCATATGCTCACTCTGTACCCCTGAGTCCAGTCCATTCTTTGTCTGAAGTGTTAACCTCAGTATTGGTTTCAGGTCTAGGCCAGCAGCTCGTCTAGGGGACCATGTTCTCAGGGGACCCTTCAGGCTGTCAGACCATCAATTCTGGCCTTTTAGTAGAGTTCTTGAACTGCATGCCTCTTTTTCTTGGGCTACACCAGGGACTCTACATTGTGCCCCCTATCAAGGCTGTCTTTGGTGGTGGCCGGGCACCATCTGGTTCTTCTGGTCTCTTGGTGATACAGTCTTCCATTCATGTGGATCTTTCTGTCTCCTGGGCTCATTTCTCCTTATGTCTTTGGTGTTCTCAGTTGTCATGTGTTCCAGGTAGATTGGGACTAATTGATGTTCCTGAGATGGCAGATTGCTGGCCTTTAAGACCCTAGACACAACTCACCAATATGGGGTGCGGAAGATTCCCTTAGCAAAAGACTAGTTATGCCAGTTGACTTTGATGTCTCCTGAAAACGTGGTCCCCAGACCTCTGTCTTAGTTGGTGCTGTTTATGGATTTAAATTCTTTGTATGAGAATGTAACGGTGTGTTATCTCTTATAGTTTGCGATCCAGTTGTATCTGGTTAATCAAAGAAAAAAACCCACCAAACCCATTGCCATTGGGTCAATTCCAACCCATAGTGACCCTGTAGGACAGAGTAGAACTGTTGCATTAGGTTTCAAAGGAGCGGCTGGTGGATTTGTACTGCTCATCTTTTGATTAGCAACTAAACTTTTAACCGCTGTGCCACCAGAGCACCTATGTCTAGTTAGGTTTTGTTATTTAACTTATCAAGTCCAGTGTTAATGTTTGTGAATCAAAAGACAAAGTTTGATTGGTCTGTGATTTTCATTGAAGATATAAGCACAGAGGATAGTTGCCATGTTTTCAGGTTTTTGAAAGGGAGGTTAGGATTCAGCATGATCTGGATGTGAAGCAAAAAGGACTGACATCAAAAAGCCACTGACATCCAGTCAGTTCTTGACTCATAGCAACCCTATAGGTCAGAGTAGAGCTGTCCCATAGAGTATCCAAGGAGCAACTGGTGGATTTGAACTGCAGCCATGACCAGTATCTTCCAAATAAGAAAGGAAACAAATTTGAGGAATTGTTAAATTACGTCAGTCCCAAAGTTTAATCAGATCATGTCACTTATGTGTTTCAAGTCCACAGACTATACATACTATCTGTGGAACCCCTCTTCCTCTTATTATGTTGAAGATGTTTATTAGAACAATTTTATGGTTTGATTATTACAAATGCAAAGCTTACAGGGTCTTAGCACCTACAAGTACTTGATTTTTGACTTTCACAGTTTGGATTTTTAAGTTTATGTGAAGATAAGGACTGACTTGATTCAGTATCTGCTTGTGATAAGAGCTGAGGAGAAAATAACAAAAGGATTAGAAAGCAAGTACCTTATCCCTTGGCAAGCAGCTTACACAAATCTAGACTCGAGTGTCAGGATCTTGGAGACTGATGAGATTTCTTATTCCTAGTATCACTAATTAAAGCTATCTGTGCTCTCTGCCTGTCTGCATTTGTATATGCAGACAAGCTGTGCCTCAGATTTCCAGGCAGCCTTAAGACTGCTAGGAATAAGACACATACACCCACTGGCATCAACCGTCTGGGAGGCGTACATTTGTCTGTGGTCAGGTCAGACATGTGAGAGACTTTACAGTGTTGGCAAAGTGAACGCCAATCTTACAGTAGAGCCTATGAAAGCTGGAACCTGTGTAAGGTAGAAACTGGCCAGAGAAGGCAAATGCCAACACTTTATTAAAATTCAGCAGCTGGAAAGTGGTGCAACTCTGCCTTGTCAGAGGTGGGAAAACTTGCAAGACTGGTAAAAGCAAGCCAGACTTGCTGACGTCAGGTTGGTTCCCAATCACAGCGACCCTGCTGACAGAGTGGAACCACCCTAGAGAAACTCTCTAAGGAGCACCTGGCGGATTCGCACTGCCAACCTCTAGGTTTGCAGCCTCAGCACTTCACCACTGTGTGGCCAGGGCTTCCGTGGTAAAACAAGGCAATCCAAATTCTGACTTGCACAGTTTCACTCTATTTGTAGAAAGCAATCAGTAAATAATCACCACAGATTTTCAAAGGGACAGTGCTTACCCTTCTTCACATTATCCGCGTCCGTTCTTAGCTGGTGGGCAGGTTACACTGTAGTGCAGATGAGTTGCTGTGTGCATGTCACTGCTGCCTATGGCTACTGCCACACTGCCCAAGGCTTCTTTTGTGCCCTTGGGCCTCACTGGGCCTTGCCTTGCTGGTGGGAAAACCCCTGCACAAGGTCTCCTAAGTCTGCTGCTGACACTTGCCACACTCCAGACCTATGGGCTTTTCTTGCCATCAAGGTAGCTGGGTCCCAGCTGCCCGCAGGCAAGAAGGCACACAACTTCTGCCTGGAATACACTCAGGCCTCCCTTAACCTGCACAAGCAAATGTTGCAGCTCTTTTAGCTCCGCTGGCAAGCCTGCCACCCAAAGGCATTCAGTTCCACTACACTGTCAGAAGACCCCTGCAGAGGATCCTCTTAGACATTCCCTGCACAGGGCGCATGCAAGCCTCTGCCCTGCCTGGATGAGTGTTACAGCTCTGTTGGCTTAGCTGGCAAGCCCCCCTACCAAAGGCACTTGCCTCTTGTTTCATGAGCCATCAAGCCCACCATAGCTGCCTTGCTCCACAGAGCGGCAAGCCCGCTGCTGCTGTCTCTCACCATCTTGCATCATATGCAGTGCTAAAAACCAACTGTTTTCTTCTGGGTCCAGGAGGTTTTCAGTGCAGGGACCTTGGGTCCTTGGTCCAAATGACCTGCTCTGCTTCAGTCTTCTTCATGGTAGTGAGGTACCCTCAACCCTTACGCGATCAACCCTTATATAATTAAACTCTGTCAATTTCAAGGCGTGGCAGGCCCTCCTGGCAGGATCACAAACTAACCAGTCCTTTGCCGCCAAGTGCCGTCGAGTCAGATCCAACCAGTCCTTTAGGTAGCTCATAAGTCATTCAGTCACATAGTTGCAGCCAGTCATTTTATGGGAGTTACAAGACCATGACTAGGAAAGCCATGTAAAAGTGATTCATTGTACCACAGATTACACGGACAAAAGCTTGCCACCCATAGTGTGCAAAAGTTGTTCTTTTCTGCTCCTGAACATATAGCATGAAAACAAATGGATAATGTTGCATTATTAGGTGTATGTTATTTTCTGCCCCTTTGTAGCCACCTTTATTTTCTCCCCAGTCATACTCATTCAGTAATCTTGTTTTGCTAGACACTTCAGGAAGAAAGAATGCAGTAAAGACATGATTTGAGTATGAATCATGAATTAGTTAGAGATAATGTGATAGCTGTTACCTTACATAGCTCCCTCAGTGGTACGGTTGTTAAAACATTCACCTGCTATC
Organism: Heterohyrax brucei; assembly: GCA_028571685.1. Lineage (NCBI taxonomy): Eukaryota > Metazoa > Chordata > Mammalia > Hyracoidea > Procaviidae > Heterohyrax > Heterohyrax brucei. The sequence goes on from CM053142.1 coordinate 127,198,167, forward strand.
TGAAAGGTTGACAGTTAAAATCCATCAGCCACTTCTCGGAGAAAGATGTGACAGTCTGCTTCCATAAGGACTGAAAGCCTTAGAAACCCTGTGGGAGCAGATCTCTGACCTATAGGATGTCTGAGTCAGAGTCATCGACAGCAGTGGTTTGGTTTGTATGGGTCTTTTTCAATTGAAGTTGCTCTTGAATTGGATGTCTCGTTGTTATAGACTACTTGGCAGGGTGCTTACACTATACCATTGCAATCCACTGGATTCCTTTCACACGATTATATCTGCTTCTAGGCCAACCTGTATGTTATGGCCAAAGTAATATTCCTGATGCCTAAGTGTGCTTTACTTTCTTACTCCCTAAATTTTCTGAATGAAGTCAAGCTCTTTGTTTTGGCACCCAGGGCTCTTTGGCAGTTGACTCCAAACCACTTTTCCAGTAGTTTGCTGAGTGAAACTGGATTTCTGGTTATATGAGAAATGTAATCGATAATGTTATGCTCTGATGTTTTTGCTCATGCTGTTCCTTTTCCCTGGAATTCTGGTCACTTCTATTCTTCCCTTTGAAACCCATTTCAGACTTTGTTCTGTTAATGGGTCTTAACTTTTTTTTTCCTCTTCTGTATTTGCCTTATACTTTGTTGCAACTGTAATATAATGCTTAACAGGTACCTACCCTTGAAAGCAGAAAGCTTATCTATTGAATTTTTGTGGGAAACTGTTCTCAACTGCTAGTAGACACTTACTAAATGTTTATTTCGCTTTAATTGTCAATGAGGTTATACACCCCTGACCTTGGGCCCAACTCCACAGCAGTAGGTTGAGTTTATACACTTTCAGAGCCCAAGAGAGGCTGACAGTATGTCAGCATGTCATTCCTCATTCCCTTATTTTTGTGTGGTTTTAAAAAAAAAAAGTATCAACAACATGAAAGGCAATTTTGAAAAAATAGTCCTTCATAAGAACAATATAATGTACATCATGATGTAGTACATAGACAGAAGATCAGGACCCCTGTTTTGGTTGGGGAGTGGAGAGGTCATTCTGTGCAAGACTTCTTTTTTGGCACTAACCTTAGTGCCAAATTCCCAGCCATCCTCAAGAAAATAAAACATTTAAAGTGATAATTAGTTTTCTAAATTAAGTTTTCTTTAAACATAGTGACTATTGTTTAAATATGAATTTATCTTTTGGAATGTAGAACTTTTAAGAATTGAATATTTTTGAATAAGATCACTTATTACGTACATTTTTTTTCTTGGAATTAGACATTTTATAATAACTTCTCTTAATTTTAGGAAAATAAAAAAAATCTTATGATGAACACATTATACAAGCTTCATGATCGATTGGCACAGCTTGCAGGTAACTTTTAACATTCTCAGATTCTTTTGAAAAACTAATTTGCATGTGTTGCATGCTATGATAGTAAAACTAGTTTTTCCTAAATCCAGTGTTATGTTTTGGATTATTGTCTCTTTACAAGTTTTCATTACCTGTATAGAGTAGTTTGGAATTTCTTTAAATATAGTTAATCAAGGCCTCTTCCTTTTTACTATATGTGTTATGTGTATACATGCACACTGTATGTTATATAATTTTAAAGTCAAATTTCTGTATCTCGTTAATAGTAATGAAAAATTCTAAAAGCTTAAATGTTGGTTGAACTGGGGCTAATTGGGAATTAACCAAAATCTTGGATTAAATAAAAATGCAGATTCTCTTTCGATGGTTGTATAGGTGTCATTTCCTTGGATAAAATAAATATCTTCTCCTAGGATTTGTGTTTTCTGATTTATTGCATTTTCCTTGTATTTATTTATTGTGTATATATATTGTATATATTTAATGTAGGTGAATTGGTGTCAAGTATAACATATGTAAGTTTCAGTAGATGCAAATTTATACCTTCCAACTTCTTAAAGTAATTGTTCATATAGAGCTTGAAAGAAAAGGCTTTGAATTCTCTTCTTATATTGTTACAAGAAATGAAAAATACAGCTTTTCTAATTGTTGTGCGCAACGGATCCCTTTATAGAAGGCAGATAATAGGTAGAAGCCTAGTAACTAAGAGTGGAACTGGGGGTATCAAATGGGGGTGTTGAGGCTCCCCACAATTTCCTGTTCCCTCACCAGTCTTTGTTTTTTTTGAAGGAAGAGTCCTTCAAAAGCAATCCTTTTTTTAAATTTTATTATGACTGAATGAAAATGTACATTCCCATATAGATTTGCATGCCCATCTATATGCAACTCCCACTGCTCTCCCTGATGGTGACAGCACACTCTTCCTCTCTGCTCCATTCATATCTTATCCTCCCAACAATCTCCTGTCCCCTCCTCTCCACCCACTCTCATTCCTCCAGTAAGAGGTCAGCAGGACCACATCCTATAGATGCATAGAACCATAAAGTTCACATATGATATGGTCCCTCTGTGTTGCCAAGTCCAATCCATTCCTGTCCAAGAGTTGACCTCCATTACGATTTATGGACAGGGGCAGCATCAGGGTCAGGAGCCGTGCTCCCAGGGGAACTCCGAAGCCTGAGGACCATCAGTTGCAGTCTTTTAATGGAGATCTCAGGGTGCATCCCTTTTTATTCTTGTGTTGCCAGTGAAACTCAATTTTGTGAGCTCCACCATGGCTATCACTGGTGGTGGCCAGGCACCATCTGGTTCTTCCGGTGACAAGTCAATGTAGTCACCTGTTCACATGGGTCTCTCTGTCTTCTGGGTTCTCTTTCTCCCATGTTGTTTTGGTACTTGGTGATCATCTGTTCCTGCTAAGTTGGGACCGTTTGCTGTACCCTCACATGGCAGCTTGGCAGACGCCACTCACCGATGTGGGGTGCAGAGGGAAAAGCCAATTTTTTAGATTTATAATTCTGGGTGTTTCACTAACAGCGTTCTTTGCACTGATTGAAATAATATTCATATGTTGCAAGCTAATGACATCTATTTGGTATGGCATTGTACCCAGAAATGGTTTATGTGTGTGTATACTCTAGCTAAGAATTCTGATGTTGCTACCACAAACCCCTACAACTATTTCTATAGTTTTATGACGTATGGTCCATGGTTGACTAGATCGGCACAATCTAAGGCACTTTTAGATATATAGACGCCTTCTTCTAAAGCAGGGGTCAGCAAACTTTTCTGTGAAAGGCCAGATAGTAAATATTTTAGTCCTTTTGGATGAGACTGTGTATGTCACAGTTACTCAACTCTGCTATTATAGTATGCAGGCAGCCATAGGTACTACATAAATGAAGGAGTTATGACTATGTTCCAATAACACTTCGTCTGTAAAAACCAGTGGCAGATCACATTTGGCCCATGGGATATGATTTGCTGACTTCTGCTCTCTCTCTATAGAACCTGAGTCTCTGAGAATTCATTGTAAAGTAAGAATTGTTTGTTTAAGTAGGTGCATACTCCTTTTAATAGCCAGCAGCATTAAACTGTGTATGAACAAAACTGCTTAGAACAGTTACTTTTATTACAGAAGAATTTGCCAAGAATTTTAATTGTAGTACTGTCATATTAAAAATTTTGTAAACTACCTGACAAGAAGTGGCAAGAAAAACTTAGAATTGAAGTTCAATAATTAGGACAATTGATCTCTAATAATCACATATAGCTTAAAAGATAAGGCTTTGGATTCCCTTCTTATAAACAGTTGAAAGAAAATAAAAATGTAGTTTTCCAAGCTTTTGTATTCACCAGATCTCTTCCATTATAGAAACTTGATCATAGGTAGAAGCCATAAAAAGAAGCTTCAACGTACTTGCCCTGTTGACCTGTGTTATAACTATTTTTAAGGCATGCACGCCCACTGCCAAAAGTAGCTTAGTTACACTGAAAATGCACGTAATTTAATTTAGTATTAAATTCAAACTTATTTGAACTCTCACTAGTTTTAGAAAGAGATAAATGTGTAAGCTAGCAAAGCGAATTTGATAGATTTTCCCCTTTCAGAAATAATACCCAATACCTATCTGTGGAGGGCCTCCAGTTTAGACTGGCATCAGTATGCCATAGTTGCTACCTGGCTTGCAATCTAGTTGAGAATGTCAGAGGATAGTATATTCCTCAAATGCCTTTAAGGATGTGGCTTATGTGAAAGTAGTTTTTATCACTTACTGGAATTTTTCATAAAAAATGTAAATAATATTGTTGATATTCTTTACTGATTGTAATGTAGTATGACTATATAATTTGTAAACATAATCATATTTGTTTTATTCTGTTTTATGTAATACTGATTCAAAACTAATAATACATTAATCTTTCCAGGAGATCATGAATGTGGCAGTTCTAGCCAAAGAACACTTTCTGTCCAAGAGGCAGCTGCATACTTAAAAGTAAGCAGTAAAATTAGAATTTTAATAGTTAAACATTCTTAAATTTATATAAATCGTTGCTACTTATATTGAACGTATCATGCATTTAATACTTTGTGTTGTTAAAAGCATAGGCCTGTTATTTGCAATCAATGTAAGAGAGAAAGCAGAATTGCTCAACATTTTTTGTTTTTAGTACATTCTCTGAGAGAACTTATGTTAGTATGGAAAGGATACAAGCAACAGTGTTAAGAGTACCAACTGAGATAGGTAAGTAGCATGTAAGAATGCAAATAAACATCTAACTTTTGTCATTTATTTCAATAACTGTACTCAGAGTACTGAGAGAACATGCTGATGAATTTGCTAGATTAGTATAAGTAATCTTTGGGAAATTTGATATCAGGAAAGGTACTAGAAGGTTAAAGATAGACAAGTGTTATTCTGATCTTAAAATAGGAAAGTAGATTTTGAAAACCATACTAAAGAGCTTGAGCTCAATAATTCCATAATGTTTTAAGTACCTGTAAATGCAAATGAAACAGCATGGGTTCATTGTTATAGGCATGTTATGTCATATAAACTTCATCTCTCTCTTTTAATTTACATTAGGGATATAGTATTTGATTTTTATTTAAATCAGCAAGGTTTTGGTGATAGTCTCTCATACTATGCCTTTCAAAAATGAAAAATATGGATTGAGATTTTAACTTAATTCATAGCTTTTATGTAGATACCCAGAAGGTACCAAGACAAGGTAGTATGAAGATTAGATCTGGATTCAGCTTCTAGCACTGTTACTTAGAAGATCTTTGTCTTGGTAAAATTCTTTAACTTTTTTAAACCAGTTTGTCTTAGGTTAGGTTCTCTAGGGGTGCAAAATCGGTGAAACAGACACATATGCACATCCATGTACATACATACACACATAGGGAGGGCAAGAGGTTGACTTATATCAAGAAAATGGCTTACAGAGTTCTGGAGGCTGGCATGGCCCAAATCTGTGAGTCAGACATCACAGTGGGGTTTCTTCTGACTCCATGTGGTTGTAGGGGCTGATGAACCCAAAATCAGCAGATCATAGAGCAGCAGGCTGTTGGCAACACAGGGCTGTGGAAGCTGGAAAACCCCAAAATCTGTAAGTCATTTGGCAGGCTGCAGTGGCTCAGATGCAGAATCCAGCGAGCATGAGTTTTACAACAATATCTGTATATATGGGATGTAGGCAATACCCTCAAGGAAACTCTACTTTCTGCTGATTGGCTGGAGGATGATGACATAATATCCGCCAAATCACTGAAAATCATGGCGTAGCCAAGTTGACACATAACTTTAACCGTCACAGTCAACCCCTTGTCAACTTGGCACCTGTACACATCTCCTTAAACCACACATAATCTCTAAGTAAAGATGGTTATGAAGTTATATTTGTGCCTAACATGGTACATCTAGTATGTGTACAACCAAAAATGCACTAGCCTGTTTACATCTTATATTTTATAGTAACTAATGGAATGGGAGAAGGAGGAAAACAAAAGTATTTGCAATATATATACAGTGATGTGCCACATAATGTCCATTTGGGCAGTGTCTAACTGCGTATAAGTCTGTGGTCCCATAAGGTCATATGGGGAAATTAGCACTGTGTTTAACCTCTGTGTTTAACCGCATTTGCAACCTCAATGCTTGCTGGCAGCCCGCTCTTGAAGTGTGCAGACCACCCATGCTGCGCAATGATGACAAACAGTTGCTTAGCAATGTAAGGTGGGCAGTTGACATGCTTTGCATTTGCTATTCCAGTTGCCTGCTTCCTATGGCTAAGTAGTTGTTTGTTTGCCCTGCACATGCTGCTCAGCATAGCAGGCTTGAGCACTTCAAGAGTCTGCTGCCAGTGAGTGCTGAGGCTGCAAATGCTATAAACAAGCCACTGCTTTCTCTGCCTAACCTTATGGGATGATGAATTTATATGTCTTCAGAAGTTGCCCAAATGAATGTTTGAACAACGTCCAAATCACATGAAGTTCTATTTCACAAGCTTCTTAGCTGGTCACAGCTCTTTGCTTGGTGCAGTGGCCCATACCTTCATTCCTGAAGGGTCTTGGTCATTAAGTAATCATATTGGACTTGCTTTACTATAGTTTTCTGTTGATTTTAAACACAAAGCATGGTAATACAAAGAGACAGCTTGAGGAATCTCCTGTGTTCCAGACATACTCCTCTTTATCTCCATTGTGTGGTGTTAATCTGATTTCCTCTTGGTAATTATGATCAGTCATACCAGCCAATACAGTAACTCCTTTGTTGATCCAGAGGCATAAAAAGCCCAAAGTGGCCAAATGGCATTCTTCATTTCCAGTTCAACTGAACAAATATTGTGTTGCCTGGTAGGAGCATTCCTTCTTTTGGAATGAAGAACTCTAGACTCATAGAGCATATGGTCATGGGAAGAGAAAGCAAAATGCTAGTGAGTCTGTAGGGGTAATAGTGGATGCCACCATTCCCGTCTCCAGCCCTTGATTCCTGAACTCATGAATCTCGGCTGTGGAGGAAACAGCATCATATATTGGGTGCTGGTTTGGGGCACATATAACTTCCTGGAAAACATGGCATGTATTTGGTGCTGTAACTGTGTTATTAGAAGGCCATTCTATTGTTCTGTCAGGGCAGCTGGTTTAGGATGTTGGGGAACATGATAATGACCAGTGAATTCCAGAGCGTGGACCCATTGCTGTCCTTCGTCTGCACTGCAGTAAGTTCCTTCATCTGAAGTGGTGCTGTATGGGATATCATGGCTGTGGACAAGTACTCTGTAAGTCCACAAATAGTAATTTTGGCAGAAGTATTGTGTGCAGGAAAGACAAATCCATACCTAGAGTGAGTGTCTTTTCCATTAGGAACAAAATCCTACCCTTACTGTGATGGAAATAGTCCATTGTAATCAACCTGCCAGCAGTCTGATGACTTCAAGGAATGGTCCCATATCAGGGATTCACTGTTGGTCTCTGCCACTGGCAGATCAGGCATTTAGCAGTGGCTGTGGCCATGTGGACTTTAGTGAGGGAACTGTGTTGCAGAGCCCATGCATTAATTGCATCCCTGCACCATGGCCACTTTGTTCATGAGTACTTTGGGCAATGACAGAGTCAACGAAGCTGATTGGTGTCCACAGAACACATCATCTTATCCTTAATTAAAATCCTCCTCTGCTGAGGTCACCCTTCCGTGAACAGTCACATGAGACGCAAATACCTTCATTTCTTTTGCCCTTTTGGAGAAAGAGTATATCCACATGCCTCTTCTCCCATACGTTCTTGTCACCAACTTTCCTATCATGTTCCTTCCAAGTTCCTGACCAGCCAAACTATTGGCTACAGCTGGTTATTTATAAAATTGTGCATATGACCGTCTCTCCTTCCAAGTAAAATGAACAACCAGGTTCACCACTCAGAGTTATGCCCACTGGAAGCATGTCCTTTCATCACTGTCCTTCAGGGAGGGCCCAGAAAGAGTCTGCAGTGCTGCTGCTGTCCACTTCTGAATAGTGGCTGTGTATCATCTGTAAACCAAGCATGAGTTTTCTGTTCTACAGTTAACTGATTGTCAGGAACTCTGCATGAGGCCATAGGTGCAGACTGGGAGAAGGAAGGTAATGTGACAGAAGTGGGGACCATGGGCATTTGGGCCACTTCACCATATAACTTGCATGTTACTTCAGGTTCTGCTTAAGCCTAAATCTCATATAGGCCACTTATACCACTTCTGTTTAATGATGGAGTCTGATGTGCACATTGACTTTATAGCTCTGTGGGTCTGATAACGCCCAATTCAGGCCACATAGTGACTTGGTGGCTCATGGTTAAATATTCAGCAGTGTTCTAACACTTACTTTTTCAGTGTACTATTAGGTTCATAATTTGTATAGAAGATAAAGAAAGGGAATCAAAGCACATCAAAGGTATTACCAATTGGCAGTATTTTGGTACTTTTTTCTAGTCTTTTTTTTATATATGATTTTTAAAATATTATTAAAGTATGAAATTTAGAATCATTCATATCTTTTTTCCCTTAAAATTATTATTAGCATTTTTCCTTGTGATTGGACAGGTTTTCAAAAACTATTTTTATGACTGAATAACATTACATTGTGTCGCTATGTTGCACTGATTTGTGGTTTTTCAGTATTATGAAAGCATTGTAATCTTTGCATACAGTATTTGATTTTGTAATTATTGCTTAAGTAAATAGTCCAAAAAAGGAAGTTGCTTGTTCAAAGGATATGAGCACTGCCAATCAAGTTCGTGAACTCATCCTAGAAAAAGTGCTACATTCCTCATTGCTGAATATCGCTACGGTTACCTTCGAAGTACTCCCCTTGGAAATCTATGCGTTGACTCCAGTGCCTACTCCACCTTTCAAAGCCATTTTGGAACTCTTTTTCTGGAATGGCCGTCAGCGCTGTTGTCGTATTACCCTTGATGTCCTGAATGTCATCAAAATGTCTTCCTTTCAATATTTCCTGTATCTTCGGGTAAAGAACTAAGTCTTTGAGGGCCGAATCAGGTGAGTAGGAAGGGTGTTCCAATACAGTTATTTGTTTACTGGCTAAAAACTCCCTCACGGACAACTGTACAATTAAATTAATGAACTTGTCTCTGTGAGTAACGGCCATTCCAGAAAGAGTTCCAAAATTGCTTTGAAGGGTGGACTGGGTGCTGGCATTGGTGCATAGCTTCCCAAAGGGAGTACTTCAAATGGGACCATAGTGATATTCAGCAATGAGACATGTAGAACTTAAAATAATTAAGTTTGTAGACTTTATTGTCAGACCTCGTATAAATTGTTAAAAATGCTTTTGGTGTATGTTACAAAGTTACTTTTCCATTTGAAATGAATGTTAGCACAGCCTAGCCAAAAACTGATTATTTTGAAAGGGTAGAACTACATTCTAAGATAAGTATGGAAGAGCCCCTCCATAAAGCTGGTATCAAATATGTATATTGTAGGCTTTTTGCTTATGAAGAGGTATCTGTTGTAAATTGCATGTATTTTATACTATGGTTTCAGCAGTAACACAGTTAAGCTATGACTAATTAGTAGATGACCCAAAGAATGTGTAGAGCTCCAGCAGGTGTAAATTACTTTTCCTGCAGTTTCAAGTGCATCTTATTCATCCAAAAAGAAAAGATTAGCCCTCACATTGGTTTTAGTTCATAAGAGAACCATATATGACAAGAGTAGAACTGTCACATAATGTTTCCAAGGAGTGCCAACCTTTTGGTTAACAGCTGAACTCTTCTTCACCAGTGTGCCAACAGGGCTCCATCTTAGGCATAATACTTAGCAAATGGTGATGGAATTTGTTTTTCTTGAATTTGAGCCTTTACATTCAACTCTAATTTTTATTTCTTCTTCAAAGGAAATTTAAATAATTTAATTTAATACTTAGTTTGAATAATTTTAACACTTTTCTTGAAGTCCCCTATTCCTCCCCACTTAGTCTTTTTAGTCATCCTTTTTTGATAGTTAAAACTTGTTTTGATTTATGAAAAGTTAAGAGGTCCCTCTAGTGGAATATTTAGGAAATACATAGCATTATATTTTTAAGGAAACAGAATTGGTTGCGGTAAATAGTGGGAGCAAGTGTGTTCCTTTCCAATATAATGATGTAATGAGTGGTGGTGAAGTTCCTGTATCTCTTTCAAATCTTATTTAGCCTTAACCCAATGAGTATGGTTAACATTTGTGAAATAACGAGTAGGAAAAAGATAGCTGTATGCCAATTTATGAGGCTGGCTAGACTTTTTTATGACTTAGCTTCAAATACACATCGCTGTTAATAAAATTGTGTCTGTGTAGAAAAGTTAGTGTTCTCAGAAGTGATGTGAGGTGCAGATATCAATGATAATTACAGTTTATCAAGCACAACTTAAATACTTGCTATATGTTACCCTTAATTTCACAGTGAGTCAGCCATGTAGGTGGTATCAGACCCCACCTGATAAAGAACTTAAAGCTCAGGTATCTTTTATAAACTATGTGGTAGTAGTATGTGATGGAACTGAGAACAGAACCAAATTCCTTGTTCATTGTTCTTGTTAGACTTTTCTACCTACTTTGTAGATGGGAGGACTGGGAGTTCTTAACCCTCAGTGCCAGTTATTGAGTGGAAAGGAACTGACCATGAATAAGAATTAGGACCTAAGGAAGTAGTCAAGGTAAATGCATTAATAAAGATAATATATTTTCTTTTGTCCCCATACAAGTTTGTATATACATATCTATCTAGTTAGTAACAGAGCCAAGATCTTAACCCTAATTTGAAAGACCATGTTCTTTTAATTATTCTTAGAGGTGAAAGAACATCAAGTACCCACTGAGGCACCAACAAACAGTTAAATCATACTTAGGATTACATTTATTTCTGTGTGTTGTCTTGTAACTGCCAGAAATTCAAGCTGAATTCAGAAGAGGACATGGGATCCAGGGATATGATTGCTGATGTCAGATGGATCTTGGCTGAAAGCAGAGAACACTAGAAAGATGTTTACCAGTGTTTCTTTGACTGCAAAGGCATTCGACTATGTGGATCATAGCAATTATGGCTAACATTGTGTAAAATGGGAATTCCAGAAGACTTAATTGTGCTCTTAAGGAATCAGAGTATGGATCAAGAACAGATCACATGGACGGAAGAAGGGGACACTGCATGTTTAAAGTAAGGAAAGGTGTGCGGCAGAGTTGTATCGTTTACCATATCTTTCCGATCTGTATGCCGAGCAATTAATCTGAGAAACTGGACTATATGAAGAAAAATGAGGCATCAGGATTGGAGGATGACTCATTAACAACGTGTGTTGTACAGATGACACCACCTTACTTGCCCAAACTGAAGAGAATTTGAAACGCTTATTGATGAAGATCAAAGACCACCAGTTTCAGTATAGATTGCACCTCAACATCAAGAACACAAAAATCCTTACAACGGGACCAGTAAGCAACATCATGATAAATGGAGAAAGGATTAGGGTTGTCAAGGATTTTGTTTTATTTGGATGTATAATTAACACCCATGGAAGCAGCACTCAAGAAATCAAAAGATGCATTGCATTGGGAAAATTTGCTGTAAAGGACCTCTTTAAAGTGTTAAAAAGTAGTAATATTATCTTGAAGCCTAAGTGTGCGATTCAAGCAATGGTATTTTCAGTTGCATCATGTACATGTGAAAGCTGGACAATGAATAAGGAAGACAGACGAATTGATACCTTTGAGTTGTGGTGCTGGAGAAGAATATTGAATGTACCATGGACTGCCAAAAGAACCAACAGATCTGTTCTGGTAGACGTACAGCCGCAGTGTTCCTTTGAAGCAAGGATGGCAATACTGCATCTCACATACTTTGGACATGTTATCTGAAGGGATCAGTCCCTGGAGAAGGACGTCATGCTTGGTAGAGTGCTGGGTCAATTAAAAAGAGGAAGACACTCAACAAAATGGATTGACACAGTGGCTGCAAAACTGGGCTTAAGCATAAAAACGATTGTGGGCATGGTGTAGTACTGGCCAGTGTTTCATTCTGTTGTACATGTGGTCACTATGAGTCAGAACCAACTCGACAGTACCTAACTACAACCCACAACCATTTTCTTACCCTTATCGTTTTAAAACAGAAGTTTTGCACTTTTGTTCCTTCTCATATGCTGATTATTAGGGAAGATGTCCTTGTTAATTTGAACCATTATTTATTTTTCATTATTTACATTTTTAAGGATCATTAATGAGGATAGTAATGCTCTTGGCTATGTCTTCTGCCTCCTAAAAATAATTTTGTATTTAAAACATATAACTAATAAAGTCACAGATTTGTTTTCACATTATCTGAAGTTTATATTATAGTCTAGTCTTCAAAGTTCTTTGTTGTAATACAAAGCATGCTCTAGCACTGCATGTGGTAGTCATACAAGCTGAAGAGCAGGTATTTAAAGAACATAGGTGTCATAGAGTCATTTCTGACTAATAGTGACCCCATGTGTTGCAAAGTAGAACTACTCCATAGGGTTTTCAGGCTTTGATCTTTCAGAAGGAGATTACCAGGCCTTTCCTGTGAGATACTCTGGGGGTTTCAAACAGCTAGCCTTTTGATTTAGTAATTGAGTGCTTAGTTTTGTGCTACTCAGAGACTCTTGAGCATAAGTTAGTATAAATTATTTAGCTAATAAATACTTAGTTAATCAAAACCAGAGAACCAAATCTGTTGCTGTCCAATCAATTTCAATTCATAACGACCTTGTAGGACAGAGTATAGCTGTCCCTAGAGAGTGGCTGGTGGATTCGAAACGCTAACTTTTTGGTTAGCACCCTGAGCTCTTAACCACTGTACCATCAGGGCTTCTGGAACATATGTATAAACTCAAATAAAACATTTATATTTTATTGATTTCTATAACATCATGTCTTAGAGGATTTTATTATCTCCATGTCTTTGAAGAAAATAAGTGAGTACAAAACCCTTTTTGAAAACCAAAATGAGTCAGCAACATTACAAAAATAAATAAATACAATAATGTGTCCAGCACCATGGTTAACCCATGTTAATCTTGCTTTATAGGTTTGCAAAGTCTCATATGAGTTTTGCTCTTTATTTAACCCTGATCCACTCAATGTAACAGAAGTGCACTCTTTTAAGACAATACCCCTTCTCTTTCTATGTTTAGAACTATTTTTCTTTTCTAATTTTAGAGCAAATGAATGTGAATTCTGTTTGGTTTTAGTTGTGTACAAAATTATTTCTAATAGTGGATTTGTAACAGTTAAAGCAATGACTTGAAATTATTTTATGTAATTCTGTTGCATAGCATTTTAAAGGAATACTAAACTTTAACAGAAATCATTTTTTTCCTCATTCTTTTCTAAGTCCTGTTCTTATAAACCAAAAACTCATTGCCATTGAGTTGATTCCAACTCATAGTTACCCTACAGGATAGAGTAGAACTGCCCATAGAGTTCGTAACAAGCAGCTGACCTTTTAATTAGCAGACATAGCTCTTAACCACTACACTACTAGGATTTCTCTTTTTTATATGTGTGCATCTTTTATTTATTGTTACATAATTTTTTTAAGCATATGATTATTTAGCTTTTGTCAGCAATCATTGAAATGGTCTCATATATAAAACATTTCTCAGTTATTAAATTATTTGCATTGGCTACAGATTTATTCGTGTTTATAAATAATGCTGTAATGAACAGCCACACTTGTGAAGGGAAGGTGGGTTAACAAAATCAGAAAAAACACAAATCCACTGCTATTGAGTTGTTTCCAACTCATTGTGACCCTGTAATAGAATTATCTTCAACATCCGAAAAATCCTGGTTATAGTTACACATAGGTAATGATGCCTAAGAAATTAGTTCAGTTTGGTAAAATTCAATTACATTTGCAAATTTGATAGAGTAAAGCAGTTTACCAATGTCATATTGCAATATATAAGCCAAGCCCAAATCCAAATGCTTTGTAATTTGTAGTGCTTGGAGAATCTCTTGATAAAATACATTTCTGAAATTATTTCTTAAAGCTATTTTAAAGGATAATTCATTTCTACTTTTAGAAATTCATTCTTTACACTTCAAAAAGTTCATGCAGACATAGTTTCTAACAGGATATAAGCTCCATGAACGCAGAGAATTGTATCTCTAGTGTTTCATCTGTTCTTTGTTCAGTGTTGTATCATTAATTCCTGGCACATATCAAAAAAACCAAACCATTTGTTATCATGTTGATTCTGACTTAAAAGTGATGCTATAGGGCAGAGTAGAACTGCCCAATAGGGTTTCTAAGGAGCAGCTGGTGGATTTCAACTGCTGACTTTTTGGTTAGCAGCTGAGCTCTTAACTAGTGCCCTACCAGGGCGCTACCAGATTTTGATACGTATTTATTGAATATTTATTATAATGTTATTTGACCTATTTGAAAATTGGAAATACTAAATGTTCCTCAGTACGAGGTTGATTTAGATAATGTGTAGAATAACTATACTATTGAATACTTATTTTACTATTAAAAAATAAAAAACCGGAGTTCCAGGTATTCTCACATAGAAACGGAGAACACTTTTGAAGAAAGCGAGTGCAAGAGTAGTACAGATAACATGGTATCACTAGACTTTTTAATATTTTGATTTCATAAAACCACACTTTTGAAGCAGTTTGTACATCTCTTGGTATCAGGACCTTTTTATACACCTAAAATTATTAAAGGCTTCAAATGGCTTTTTTTTATGAAATAGATACTTACCCAATTAAAATTAAAGAAAAAACTTAGATTTATTTTTTCATTAATTATAATGAAACTGTTGTATGTTAACATATTTTTATGAAAAGCAAAACTATTTTCCAAAATAAAAATGTAGTGAGAACAACAACCCATTGCTGCTGAGTCTATTTCAGCTCATAGTGACCCTGTAAGACAGAGAACTGCCTCATAGGGTTTCTGAGGAGTGACTGATGGATTCAGACTGCCTCACGTAGAGTTATCAGCTGAGCTGTTAACTCTTGTGCTACCAGGGCTGCATGTGGTGAGAAGAGTGGCATTGTTTAACATTTTCATAAATCTCTTTAATGTGTAGTTTTGTAGGAGACAATTGGATTCTCATATCTACTTCTGCTTTGGTTGAAGCACATGAGGAAAATTCACCTTTACACAGATATGTAATTAAAATAAGGAAAATTACTTTAATTGCATTTTGAGATAATTGTAGATATTATTCTTTGATAGTACAACAGAATTCTATAGATAATTCTTAAAGATCAGTTGCAATTTAGAATCTGAAAATGTTATCAATTAACTTTTTGTACTGAGTTTCATAAAATCCTTTGGCCTATCTTGCACTTTGAATCTTTGAATAGATCTGCCTCCCCACCATGTGATTATGTAACATCATGAATTGATCTTTTTTGAAAAATACTGGTTTACTGAGTTACTCAGATCTTTCAAATGTTGTTATATGTCATTATGCTGTATTTAAAAATATACATGCATATACTCTTGTGTAGCAGTTCTTAAACCTCTTCATGTTAGGGCCCTTTTAATACAGCTAAAATTACTAAAGACCCCAAATAGTTTTTATTTATGAGAGAGAAAGAGAGATTTACCAGTCACATTAATTACTTACAAGTCATATTAAAGTCTTTAATTTGATCAATATAGTACGTAGCCTAATGACACTGGTAAGGTGTTTTAATGTATCACTACCAATCTCATTTGAAAAATCTTCATGTATTGAGAGGTTGTCAAGCTCATGGTGATGGAAGTTTTTCAAAATCTACTTTCACGTGAAGGCTTGAATTTTATCATTGTAATACTGTCAGTTTTCTTTCTTAAGGTAACACTTCATTAGTCAAGAGAATGTCTGTAAAACTGACTAGTCTGAATAGTTGTCATTTTGTTGTCTAAAAGCAGTGTCCTATTAAAAAATGGCTTATTTACTTTTAGCAAAATGATACTTTATAAACAAACTATTGAAAAAAATGAACCCCATATCTGTAAGTATTTTAAAAAGTGAAAGAGAAGAAAATAGTGAAATATTAACAGTGGTTATCTTGGGGTAGTGGGAAAATTGTGACTTTTTTTCTTTCTCACCTTTGTATTTTTCTATAATTAATGATACATTTTAAGTATATTATAAAATTAAAATATACTGTATAAATAGAAGGTATGTTATTTATAGGACACTTTACATGTCCTATACAAGCCTGGACATGTGAACTCTTGTTAATGGATTTTTTTACATTTGAATTGTTAAAGATAGTTATTTATTTATTTTTCGTTAGGAATTAGATCCTGAGTATGGAGATATATTTAACAGCTCATTGCAGTGGATTTTACAAAATGGAAAAGATGTTGGTATAAGGTAAAAGATTGATTTTTACTTTGACCACTTTATACTTGGAAGAAGTGTCTTTGATTTTAAGCTCTCCCTTAATTATTTTTAAATAGGTGTGTTGGTTATGACTCTGATGAAGAATTGAAAAATATAACTGATGTACAATTTTTACAGTCCACCAGACCACAGATGTCTTTCTGGTGTCGTTTTCGACGTGCTTTCATTACTGTTACCCACAGGTTACTGTTGTTATGTTTAGGTAAGTGTGGGGGTAAAGCCATGATTCACATGTTCATGAGGAGCTACACTGCCTTATAGAATTTTTATGTGTCTGCATTTCGCTAAATGTCATGGTTGAGAATTCATTTCTGTGATAGTTGCCATGCAAATCAGATCCAAAGTCTTCAGTGAAATATAATAAAGTTGGATGTTTTCAAAATGTCACTATCAGTGTAAGGACTGAGAAAATAGTACTATAATGAGAGATGGAAGTAACACTTTGTCAGAGAATGTCACAGGCAAATCAAGTGTAGTACATACATAGAAACCTACTCTGGAAAACAAAAAATTGTAAGTTTATTAAAAATATTTTTTATTTTAAAAATATCATTTACCTGAATTAAAATTTTCATTATGTATGTGACAACTGGATTAAAGATAGGAATTTTAGTGTTATTCATTTTTCCCCATTCTTTTTCAAGTTATATAAAAATAATTCATTTTTTACAAGTAAGATTCAGTATGTTTTCATTCTTATAAGACTCACTTTTCTGTGAATTTAATGCTCTAAAGGAAGAAGTTTGTGAAATGTAGTTGTTGGATTTTTTTAAAAAAAGGTAATAGAATTTAAATATTCAGTTGTCAATCTAATGGAGCCAAGCCAAGGCCAAGTGCCGTGATGGAAGAAATATTTTTTTTAAAGAGATTAAGTAAAACTCTGAAAACTCTAATATTAAACTTTCTATGTAGTTTTTAATTATATATATAATTCAACCTGTTTCGAGGACTGATTCTAGTACTTTGAATTATAAAAGCCTGATGCCATTGAGTGAGTTCCGACTCATAGCAACCCTATGGGACAGAGTAGAACTTCCCCATAGAGTTTCCAGGGATCACCTGGTGGATTCAAACTGCAGACTTTTGGTAACCACTACCCCACCAGGGTTTCCACACTGTTATGGTTGTTAATCATAATAGAAAACATCATAAGTTTCTCCTGTTTGTTTTTGTTGTTGTTGAATTTTGCTTTATTTTTTTTATTACCAGATTTATCAGGTGGCTACTTAGTAGTTTCACATTGCAGTGCTACTGAATGCTATTAACAGCAATTTCTGTAACACATAATCTATAAATATTGCAGGTATAGTGATGGTGTGTGTGGTTCTGCGCTATATGAAATATCGCTGGACAAAAGAAGAAGAGGAAACAAGGCAGATGTATGATATGGTGGTAAAGATTATAGGTGTGGTATTCATAAAAATCTAAAACAATTTCTAGAATAGTCATTAAATGATAAACTACAACATGATGATAAATGATTGATTCATTTGTTCGGTTTATTTTCAGATGTTTTACGAAGTCATAATGAAGCCTGCCAGGAAAATAAAGATTTACAGCCCTACATGCCTATTCCACATGTGCGAGATTCGTTAATACAGCCTCATGACAGGTGTGTTAAAATCTTTTGGAGTTTAACTCCAATCAGAATGTTGTTACTTGTGTAGTCTTGAAAGTTGCATAGAAAGTGGTTTCAACTAGACCTTTTGTACTGTATAGGATTTTTTGGATACTTGCAACCCTCATTTCTAAATTCTCTTCTGTTACTCTTCTGATTTTGAGTGCTATAACAGGCAGCTGAATTTCTAAATCATTCTTATTCCTACACATTCTTGATTCTTTGCTGTCAGAGTCTCCTTATTTCCTTTCATTTCATTGGTAAGTAAACAGATGCACACATTACAGCCAGTGGTGTTATTCTAATAATGTGCCTAAGAATATTTTATTATTTAAGAAGATTTTGAAAGCAAACAACTTGGTAGGTTTTTAAAAATGAAAAATGATGCTATATTTTAAAGCAGCATTCTCAACACTGGCAACACATCAGAATCAGCAGTGGAGCTTTTGGGAAAAAGTACAGATTCTCATGCTCCACTTCTGGGGATGGGAATCAGTAAATTTAAGGTGAGGCTCAGGCATGTAAATCTTATTTTTAAAATTTCCATAAGTAGTGGTGAGAACAGCCAAAGTTAACAACCATCACAACTTTTACCATTGTTTGAAAAAGAAGACAACCATGGTGACTAAATTTGTCATTTTGTTCCTGTAACAGAAAAAAAATGAAGAAAGTCTGGGATAGAGCTGTTGACTTCCTTGCTGCTAATGAGTCTAGAGTTCGTACAGAAACACGGAGAATAGGTGGTGCAGATTTTCTGGTTTGGAGATGGATCCAGCCTTCTGCATCCTGTGACAAAATATTAGTAATACCTTCAAAAGTATGGCAAGGTCAAGGTATGTGTGTGTTTTTTTAAATATATGTAAGGTAAATCTTTTTCTGATCATACTTTCTGTTTTATGTGAAATAGTACAGTTCAAAGATGAATGAGGACAAAGCTCTTTTTCAAATTTCATCCCTTAGAATCAGTGATAGCTTCTTATGTATTCTATACTTTCCTCCTTAATAATCCAAACATAAGTCATTTCTCTTTAATTGAATACTATAAGCATTACTTTTGTCTTGCTTTTTTTCACTTAACAAAGCAGCTTTATATTGTACATCTAGCTGCACTTTTTTTTCCCTTAATTTCTTTAAGGAATTAACGGACACACACGTAACTCTTAAACAGAAGGACGTGGAGCTTTTTAAGTTCTTGTTTTTCCCACCAATTTTTGCTTACCTCCTTCCCCTTTCTCACAAATACCCTTCCACTTGGCATATCCCCTTTGCCAGGTAACTTTTGTAGATCTTTCCATATATTTTTAATGCATATATAGTTACACAGCCTGTTTATGTAAGTATGTAGGTGCTTTTGGTGATTGGTTGTCTTAGAAAAATTAGATCATATTATACAACTTCTGTGCATCTTAGTTTTCTCATAAGAAATACCTCTTGGAGATCCCTGCAAATCAATTCATAATTCATTCCTTCATTATTTTTAATGGCTGTAATGGTATGGAATAAATCTCAGCCTAAGCAACCATTCATTGGCTGGGAATTTCATTTTGTTTACCTTTTTTCTAACTGTTAATAATCTCCTTAAATATATAATCATGAGTATTTAATTTCCATGTGATTGAGTCCCAGGAGTAGGAGTGCTGGGCTAAGGAAGCTGAATATCCTTTAATTTTAGTAGATGTTTTCAAGTTGCCTTCCAAAATGCTGGGAAAATTACTTTTTCCACCAGCTATGTCATTATGGATCCGGACTCTTCTAATGGTAGCTATCATCTCACTTAAATTTTTTATATTCCAATAGGCACAAAGTCAAACCTGGTGAATTTGCAGTTTCAGGACTACGCTTGAGCTGAACTTCTTTTTTTTCTGTTTATTGGATTTATTGTCTGTAATTTACCTATTCCTGTTCTTTGTCCATCATTATGCTGGGCTATTTCTTCTTCTCAGCAGTTTGCCTTATAAAACTAAACAGAATTCAGTGCAGTCAGATTTGATTACCTGAGTGCTTGCTCATAATGGATGTGGAGTGTCAGCCTAATTTCTTATAGTTAGCAGTTGGTGTTAATGTGTGTATATGAAGGTCAAGAAAGGCTGTTTTTATATGAATTTTTTTAACTGGTATATTTGTATACAGTTGATATAGGCAGTGAGCAGCCCCCATTTGTCTGTCAATGGAGGCTGGCTTGTTACTGTGATGCGGGTAGCTTTGCCACTGGTATTTAGGTGCCAGCAGGGTCAACCATGGTAGACAAGTTTCAGCTGAGCTTCCAGACTAAGACAGACTAAGAAGAAGGACCTGGCAGTCTACTTCTGAAAGGAATTAGTCAGGGAAAACCTTATGAATAGCAGCCAAACATGATGAGATAGGGTGCCAGAAAGTGAGCCCTCAGATTGGAAGGCACTAGGAAGGCAATTAGGGAAGAGCTGCCTCCTCAACATAGAGCCAACGTTAACACTGTGGCTGGAGAAAGGCCTCCAGGATCTTCGTTCACTGATGTGCCATGTCTCAAAATGAGAAGAAACAGCTGCAGACATCCATTAGTAATCAGGACATGGAATGTACGAAGTATGAATCTAGGAAAATAGGAAATTGTGAAAAATGAAATGGAATGCCTAAACATTGATATCCTAGGCATTAGTGAGCTGAAATGGACCAGTTTTGGCCATTCTGAATCTGACAATCTTATAGTCTACTATGCTGGCAATGAAAACTTTGAGGACGAACAGTGTTGCATTCATCATCAAAAAGAACATTTCAAGGTCTGTCCTGAAATACAATGCTGTCAGCGATAGCATAATTTCCATATGCCTACAAGGAAGGCCAGTTAATATGAGTGTTATTCAGATTTATGCACCAACCACTAAAGCCAAAGGTGAAGAGCTTGAAGATTTTTACCAGCTTCTGCAGTCTGAAATTGATCAAACATGCAATCAGCATGCATTGATAATTACTGTTGACTAGAATGCAAAAGTTGGAAACAAAGAAGGATCAGTAGTTGGAAAATATGGCCATCGTGATAGAAATAATGCTGGAGATAGCATGATAGAAATTTGCAAAACTAACAACTTTTTCATTGCAAATACCTTTTTTAACCAACACAAACAGTGACTGTAGGCATGGACCCGACCAGATGGAATACACAGGAACCAAACTGACTACATCTATGGAGAAAGATGACGGAAAAGCTCCGTATCAGCAGTCAGAACAAGACCAGGTGCTGACTGTGGCACAGATCGTCAATTGCTCATGTGCAAATTCAAATTGAAACTAAAGTCCACGAGAGCCAAAGTATGACCTGGATTATATCCTTCCTGAGTTTAAAGACCATCTCAAGAACAGATTTGATGTGTTGATCACTAAAGACTGAAGACCAGATGAATTGTGGAATGACGTCAAAGATATCATCCATGAAGAGAGCAAGAGGTCATTAAAAAGACAGGAAAGAAAGAAAAGACCAAACTGGATGTCAGAAGAGACTCTGAAACCTGCTCTTAAATGTTGAGCAACTAAAGCAAAAGGAAGGAATGGCAAACTAAAAGACCTAAGCAGAAGGTTTCAAAGAGCAGCTCAAGAAGACAAAAGAGAGTATTATAATGACGTGTAAAGAGCTGGAATTGGAAAACCAGAAGGGAAGAACACTTTCTACATTCCTCAAGCTGAAAGAAGTGAAGAAAAAATTCAAGCCTCACATTGCAGTAGTGAAGGATTCCCAGGGAAACTGCTAAACGACTCAGCGAGCATCAAAAGAAGATGGAAGGAATACACAGAGTCATTATACCAGAAAGAACTAGTTGATGTTCAGCCATCTGAAGAGGTAGCATATGATTAGGAACCAATGATACAGAAGGAAGAAGTCAAGGCTGCGTTGAAGGCATTGGCAAGAAAACAAGGCTCCAGGAATTGATAGAATATCAACTGAGATATTTCAACAAACAGATGCAGCACTGGAAGTGCTTACTCATCTATGCCAAGAAATTTGGAGGACAGCTACCTGGCCAGCTGACTGGAAAAGATCCATATTTATGCTCATTCCAAAGAAAGGTGGTCAAACCGAATATGGAAATTACCAAACAATGTCATTGATATCACATGGAAGTAAAGTTTTGCTCAAGGTCATTCAAAGCAACTGCAACAATATATTGACAGGGAACAGCCAGAAATTCAAGCTGGATTCAGAAGAGGATGTGTAACCAGGGGCATCACTACTGATGTGAGATGGATCTTGGCTGAAAGCAAAGAATACCAGAAACATGTTTAGTTGTGTTTCACTGACTATGCAAAAGCATTTGACTGTGTGGATCATACTAAATTATGGCTAACATTGCATAGAATGGAAATCCTGGAGCACCTAGTTGTGCACTTAAGAAATCTGTATATGGATCAAGAGGCAGTCATGCAAACAGAACAAGGGGACACTGCATGGTTTAAAGTCAGGAAAGGTGTGCGTTAGGGTTATATCCTTTCACCATACCTTTTCAATCTGTATGCTGAGCAAATAATCCTAGAAGCTGGATTATACGAAGAAGAATGAGGCATCAGGATTGGAGGACAACTCATTACCAACCTGCGTTATGCAGACACCACCACATTATTTGCTGAAAATTAAGAAGATTTGAAACACTTAGTGATGAAGATCAAAGACCACAGCCTTCAGTACAGATTGCACATCAGCATCAGGAAAACGAAAATCCTCACAACTGGACCAGTAAGCAACATTGTCATAAGTGGGGAAAAGATTGAAGTTGTCAAGGATTTCATTTTACTTGGGTCTGCAATCAGTGCTCATGGAAGCAGCAGTCAAGAAAGCAAAAGACTCATTGCATTGGGAAAATCTGTTGCAAAGGACCTCTTTAAAGAATTTAGAAGTAAAGATGTCATCTTGAAGACTAAAATGCACCTGTCCCAAGCCATGGTATTTTCAGTCGCATCACATGCATGTGAAAGCTGGACAATGAACAAGGAAGACTGAAGAATTGATGCCTTTGAATTGTGGTGTGGAGACGAATGTTGAATGTACCATGGACTGCCAAAGGAAAAGACAAATCTGTTCTGAAATAAGTACAACCAGAGTGCTCCTTGGAAGCAAAGATGGCAAAACTGCATCTTACATACTTTGGATGCCATATCAGGAAGGATCAGTCCCTGGAGAAGGACATGGTTGCTAGAGTTGAGGGTCAGCAAAAATGTGGAAAACCTTTGACGAGATGGATTGATACAGTGGCTGCAACAATGGGCTTAAGCATAAAGATACTTGACATGGCACAAGAGCGGGCAGTGTTTCATTCTGTTCACAGTGTTGCTGAAGTCAGAACCAACTTGATGGCACCTAACAACAACAACATAGTTGTCTTATTTTTAAAATGTGAGGGTTTTCAAGATTAATCTAAAGATGCAAACTCCATGTTTCTCTGAGAAATTAAGATGTAATTTAAGTCTGTTGGATTGGGTACTCTGTAAACTCTAGGATGTAACTATTTCAAAATATTTTCATTTTATCATTTTGAAAAGATACAGGAAAAGATGGTGCAACTTCAGGTTGATTGTAATAGTAGTAGTAATGTTTGGCATAATATTTTTAAAATATCCTGCTGTTCTGATTTAAAATATCCTTTCTGGTTAAATGCATCAGCTTTGGAGTCAGAAAACCTAGGTGTTGTCCTAATTCTGAAACTTAGTAATAAACCTATGCCTGTGGGGAAAATGTCTTAACATCTCTGAGCCTTACTTTTCTCAGTTGTAAAATAAGAATAAAAATAATGCCTACTCATAGGTTGTTGTGGTCATTAAATAACATATATATGGAAGGCTTCCTCTGCTAAGTACTCAGTAAATTTTAGCTAATATTATAATTATACTTAATAAATGTTAAATCTACTTTTACAGTAGTGTTTCATCAAGCTTCCAGTGTATTCATTGCACAAAGGTTCACGAGCTCTATGTTAGGTACTGAGCTATATTAAAGGAGCCTATATTGCACGCTGATTAAAGTATTCAGCTGCTAAATGAAAGATCAGTGGTTGAACACACCAGTTGCTCTGTAGGGAAAAGATGTGGCAGTCAGCTACTGTGAAGATTTACAGCCTTGAAAACCCTGTGGGGGCAATTCTACTCTGTCCCGTAGGGTCACTGTGAGTTGCAATTGACTCAATGGCAATGGGTTTTGTATTTGAATATTTCTAATGGGTCAGATAATGAAGTGTAAATGTAATCTCCCTTGTCTTTGGTACCAGTTACAGTGGTTAGGGGCTCCAGAACTTAGAAACTAATTGAGAGCAAGGTGAGATACCCATCATTCAATGAGCAAATAGAAAAAAGTTTAACAGCTGAGATAATGTTATCCTGAAGGCAGAACATCCTGACCTAGTAGCTATTTGCTTGAAGTATCAGACTGTATATGTGGATGATGATGATGGTAAAACAAGTTAGTAAACAATAAAGATTTGAGAAATTTAAAAAATTTCACTACAATGATTGTTGCTATGTTATAGAGAAGCAGTGGAATATTCTTAGGTATACTTCTGTTGCCTTGTTTAAGTGTTATATGTCTCTTTAACTTATATGTATATCTCAGTATGGATTGCACCTCAACATAAAAATCCTCATAACTGGACTAATAAGCAACATCATGATACAAGGAGGAAAGATTGAAAGTTGTCAGGGATTTTATTGTACTTGGAACCACACTCAGTATCCATGGAAGCAGTCAAGAAATCAAATGATGCATTGCATCAGGTGAATCAGTTACAAAAATAACTCTTTGAAGGTTTAAAGAAACAAAGCTGTCATTTTAAAGACTAAGGTGTGCCTAACTGAAGCCCTCGTGTTTTCAGTCACCCAGTATGTGTGTTGAAGCTAGATAACAAAGACTGAAGAACTGATGCCTTTGACTATGGTGCTGATCAAAATCTTGAATATACCATGCACTACCAGAAAAATGAAGGAATCTGTCTTAAAAAAATAGCCAGAATGCTCATTAGAAGCTAGTATGCTGAGACTTCGTCTTACATACTTTGGACTTGTTATTAGGAGGGACTAGTCCCTGGAGAAAGCAGTCATGCTTGGTAGAGAGTCAGCAGAAAAGAGAAAGACCCTCAGTGAGATGGACTGATACATTGATACAGTGGCTGCAACAGTATGCTCAAGGATAACAATTGTGAGGATGGCACAGGACTGGGTAGAGTTTCATTCTGTTGTACACAGAGTCACTAGGAGTCAGAACTGACTCAGTAGCACCTTACAACAAAACAGTAGTATCCTAGATGCAAGTAAAAGTTTTCTGAATGTCACTCAAAAGCAACTGCAGCCATACATTGACAGGGAAATGCCAGAATATCAAGCTGGATTATGAAAAGGACATGGAATTAGAGATAGCATTGCTGATGTCAAGTGAATCTTGGCTATAAGCAGGGAATACCAGAAAAATGTTTACCTGTGTCTTATTGAGTATACAGAGGCCTTTGACTGTGTGGATGAAAGTAAACTATGGATAACATTGTGAGTAATGGAAATTACAGAACACCTAAGAGTGCTCATAGTGAACCAAGAGGCAGTCATTGGCACAGTACGAGGCAATACTGCTGTTGTACAATCAGGAAAAGTGTGCATCAGAATTGTATCCTTTTCACCTTACTTAATCAGTTTGTGCTGCATGAGTTAATCAGAGAAGCTGCGCTATATGAAGAACATGGAATCAAGATTGGACATAGTATCAGGATATCATCATATCATGGTATCAGTTAGCAACTTGCTGTACATAGTTGACATGACCTTGCTTGCTAAAGGTAAAGAGGACTTGAAGCTCTTGTTGATGAAGATCAAAGACTACATTACTTTCAGTATGAATTACACTTCAGTGTAAGAGAAATGAAAATCCTTAAAACTGGATTGATAAGCAGCATCATGATAAGTAGAGAAAATACTGAAGAATTTCATTTTACTTGAGTCTATGATCGGTGCCCATGGAAGCCACAGTCAAGAAATCAAATGACATTATTTCATTGGGCAAACATGTCACTTTGAGGACTAAGATGTGTTTGACCCAGTCTGTGCTATTTTAGGTCTCCTTATATGTATGCGAAGCTGGACAATGAATAAACAAAGCACAAAAAAGAATTGCCTGTGAATTATGGTGTTGGCTAAGAATAGTGAATACACCATGGACTGTCAGAAGAGCAAACCAATCTGTCTTGGAAGATGTACACAGCCAGAATGCTCCTTAGAAGTGACATGTGATCAAAAAGGACCAGTTTCTGGAGGAGGATGTCAAGCTTGGCAAAGTAGAGGGTCAATAAACGAAAAACAGGTCCCTCAATAAGATGTATTGCCACAGTGGGTTCAACCGTAGCAACATTTGTGAGGCCGCCACGTGACTAGGCAGCATTTCCTTCCATTTTACATGGGGTCGTTGTAAGTTTGGAGGCACTTAACAACAACAGTATAGAGAGAATTTAGTTTTGATATTAACTTGTGTTTTTATAGCATTAAATATGTACCTAAATGTAGCTAAATCACTCTGAGCTAACCTATTTAAAACATTCATACATAAAAGAAGTTTTGCTTTTGTTTAAATATACCTAAGCATAAATGTTTTGTTGCGATGT
Organism: Heterohyrax brucei; assembly: GCA_028571685.1. Lineage (NCBI taxonomy): Eukaryota > Metazoa > Chordata > Mammalia > Hyracoidea > Procaviidae > Heterohyrax > Heterohyrax brucei. The sequence continues at coordinate 127,224,649 of CM053142.1, forward strand.
AAATACAGATGTATGTGTTGGGTGGGGGGTTGGTTTGGCTATATGTTAAAATATAGTTTAACTTATTAACAAGAAACTTAATGTTTCTCCCCTTGAAAGTGTAGTAGCTTAATTAAAACTTTGATGTTTGGAAAATTGGTTAATTATAGAGTCTTCTAAATTCTTTTGACACTGTAAGTTGTTTTCCTTTAGTAGTATTTCCCCAAGTAATTGTGAAATAACTGACCTCTTTGAATTTTTAGTGTTCCATTTCTAAACCATAGCTAAATATAAATCAAATGATTATATGACATTTAGTATCTCTAAAAGTGTTTTAAAGTACCAGTTAAATAGCAAACAATACCTGCTGGGGAGCCACTAAATTATTTATGCTTTTGATGGGTGTTTGATTTAGAATAAACAGCAGCCTTTATTTGAAGGATCCAAAGATAGTTCCTGAAGTATTTGAAATGTATCATTCAGTAACAGTTGCAGGTTTTGTAGGTGCATAGCTGCTTATAGTTAAGGAGGCGAAGTATATATATCTCAAAAATTAATTCGACCTTTGGGACTGCTTTCTGACTATAAGTGGCCAAGAAGAGTTTCTCTCAGACCTGTTGTTTTGTATATCCCTAGATCTCAGCTATGATAAAATGGTAGAAATACTTTTTTTCTATGGCTTACCCATTTCTGGCCTTGGCCAATATTGGGTTTTCAGGAACTTGAGATTGCTCACAGCTAAAAGGTCATCCAAGGATAGAACAGAGCCTATGTGCTGCTAGAGAAGACTGGAAGATACTAGAGGTTCAGAGACCACTTTGGATCTTTGGCAAAAATTGTGTCCAGTGACCCTTCTTCCACTCCATATCAGCCACCATTCCTACAGTCTCAGTCAGACTTTTCTTATCACTAGGTGCTTGAAATCTTTAATTGATATACTTCAGTTTTAATCACAGACCCATCCTTTCAGCTTTCCTGCTTTGTGTATTTCTATTTTAACCTCCCCAGGATTTCTAATTCTTAGACGTACCTACACTGTCCAACTTCTCAGCCCTCCTCTTATCTGTACTTTTTTTTTCTATCCATCTTAGGTTTCATAATTCATCTTTCAGTCACTTTCTTACCAGCATCCTCTCTTCTCACCCATATGGTAAATTCCAGCCAAGGATGAAACCATATTTAATCAGTGCCTATCTATGTGAAGTCTGTGAGCACTGCAGGAGAATATCATACAACTTGGCAGACTGGTAACTACTATAAATAATCAACCTCAAGTAGGCTGTCAGCACTACCTCATGTTTCTAGTGTATTTTGTTGGTCATTTGACTCTCCAGCTCTCTTCAATAACAAGCCTAGATCTCCTCAACTGTTCCAAACCATCATCCTTCTCTACTCCCTCTAATTCACAGTTAATGATCTTAAGAGACGTGATCAGATTGTACCTGTCTCAAGTCTCCATCATCAAATCCATAAAACTACCAGAATCAACATAGATGCTCCCCAAGCTATTGCAACTGAGGAGCTCTTCTTAAGAACCAGACATGTTTATCTCATTCCCTTAAGTGTCTTCTCCAGTAGCTTCCCTTCCTGTGATTTCAACCCCTACTTTTACTGTATCTTTTCATCAGCATGTAAGCATGTTCTAGTCTTCCCCATTGTTCGACTCTACATTGTCCTTGAATTACCACCCTGCTTCTCCACATGTTTATAGGTAAATAGCATTAAACAGTTTACTGTACTTGGTGTTTTTATCACCTCCTATTTATTCTTCAGGCCACTTCAATCTGTTTTCAACCCCAACATTCCACAGAAACAGCTTGAAACTTTCATGTTGTAAAATCTAGTAGACATTTTTTCTTTTCTGTCTTTATTTTACTTGACTTCTTAACAGTATTTGACAATTAAGCACACATTCCTTAAAACTTTCTTCTTTGAGTTTGGAGATGCCACTTTCCTCCTGGTTTTCCTCCTACATTTAATTACCCCTACTCACCCATCCAATCATCTTATGTTGATTTTCCTCTTTTTCTGGGCCTTTAGGTATTTAAGAAGCCTTGGTGGTTCAGTAGTTAAAGCATTCCTCTGGTCATTAAAAGGTTGGTGGTTTCAATCCACCAGCCACTCCATGAGAAGAAGATGTGGCAGTCTGTTTCCATAAAGATTTAGAAACCCTATGGGGCAGTTCTGGTTCTGACCTTTTAGAGTTGTTATGAGTCAAAATCAACCCGACAGCAGTGGGTTTGGTTTTTGGTGTAGGCCTTGGAATTTTTCAGGACATCTTCTCTTTGTATTTCCTCTCTATAAAGAAACTTATGCTGACTTCATTTACCACCTATATATTGATAACTGTGAAATTTATTTCTTCAACTAAGTGTTCTTTTCATACTTTTATACCCAGCTGTATACTTATCTTCATTAGGAAGTGGGTACCAGAAACACAACATGCACATGAACTCATTATCATCTTTCACCAAACTGACCTCTCCTCCAGTGACTCCAGTCTAGTTAATAATGTCCTTACTCAATTGATTTGTCCTGAACCTGGGATCCTCCTTAATTTCTTCCTTATTCCCCTGTGTCCAGTCTTTCAACAAGTTGTGTCAACTCTGCTGCCAAAATATGTCTTGATTTTAGCTATTTCTTTCCGTCTGTATTGTTCACCTCTCTTACCTACATTACTGTTGTCTCCTTTTTAGACAAATACAGTAACCGTCTAAAACTCGTTTCCTCACATTAACTTCCATCTAACTGATTCTCCTCATAACAGTATATTTAAAATTTTTTTAAATTTTACAGATTCACATCCTGTTTTTCCTCTCCTTAAAACACTTGAGTATCTTTCTTTTACTTTTATGATAATGTCCAAATACTTTAATGTGGCCTACATGGTCCTCAATAACCTGATAGCTCCCTATCCAGGCTTGTCTTTCTGTTTTCCACCTCTAGTTACATCAATATTTCTCTGCTTGAAATGTTTTTTATACCTATCTTCAAGCTTCTAATTTCTATTTATTCTTCTGGTTCCAGCATAAATTTCACTTTCTTGAGGAGATCTTATGTGACACTCTCAGAATAGGTTAAGTTACCTTTAAAGCTTTCTGTACTTTTCTGTTTTTGGACATACTGCAATTAGAATTGCAATTAGTTGTAATTACTTGGGTGATACTGCTGATCATTTGTCTCCCCGACTAAACTACAAGTCCTCTGACTGCAATTGTGCCAATTGTTTGCGTTAACATCTAACACGTGCCTAGCTCATAGGAAGCATGGATTGAATGTTCTTAGAATGAACTGAATGACTGAATGAATACCTTTCACCAAAATGGAAAATAGCAAATACTGAAGCAATTTTTTTTTTGTAGCATTTCATTTAGACAGAAGAAATTCACCACCAAATAGTTTGACACCATGCCTTAAGATTCGAAATATGTTTGACCCAGTTATGTAAGTATTATAATCAAGAGAATATGTAATTTTTTTATTTAGAATATTTGGTTGGAAATTATGATGTTCTTGTAATGCCGTGTCTGTAATTGAATGTCTGTTTTTCTTCTGAATTTCTCAACTACAGAAGACATTATGTTTTTCTCTTCTGTTGTGTTAAATTCCAAGCAAAGGTTTGGCTCTAAGACACAGATGTATAATGATTTGTAAAATCTTTGTACTTACTGTAAATTTTCATAGCTTGAGACAAATTAACATGCATTATTTCAAAAATATCCTCCCCATATTGTTGCAGAAACACATGCCTCTTGGAAACTAGCACAGTCTAAAGTTAGTGCTTTGACAGCCCAGTACTTTACATATAATGATTTTTAGAATGAACTTCCTAGAGGCCCTTGCTTATTTGTCTAATGATATAACCAAAAACCCACTGCTGGCTAGTTGATTCCAACTCATAGTTACTCTACAGGACAGAGTAGAACTGCCCCATAGAGTTTCCAAGGAGCACCTGGTGGATCTGAACTGCAGACCATTTGGTTAGCAGCCATAGCACTTCACCACTATCTAATGATATAAAAGGTCAAATTCTATTTGTTTGTTTGTTAAAATCCTGACAGTAGAAATTCCATTATGTATAAAATATCCTTAAGTCTTGGCTGATAACTCATTTATTTCAAGAAATAATTGATATAATGAAATTCTGAGTAAGTAACAGCAACATTGGAAATGTGAAGGAAGCACTGTCAGTATACATGCATGCATGCAAACATGAGCACACACATACAGACACTTATTTCTTTTACAGAGATAGAAATAATTAGCTCTGTGGTAATTCATCTATTGGGGATGTTATCTCATACCTTTAGGGATTAGGAGGCCAAAGGCAGTCCAGTCTTGTATTAACAAGATAAAGATTTATGATTTAAAGTAAAACTGTCATTTCTCCTGCCTATCATCTGTGTCTCACAAATGAGACAAATACGTATTACCACATCTGGAAATCCTACAGCATTCATAATCATACGGTGACTATTTGTACAAATGATTCTCCTATATCACACTTCCATTTTTCTGGAAAAGAGAAACTCAGAATACGCTATTTAGAGTTTTCCTTAAGTTTAGGGATTTGAAAATGTCAATAAAATAAATGTTCAAATTTCGTAAGTTAACTAGAACTCATTGAACATGTTGAAATAGAAAGAAAAGGAGACAACTGTGTGTATGTAAGACTGTAAACCTAAAACAACTTTGCATATCTGTCGTGGAGAGCTAATCTTTCATTGCTTCAGCTCTGTGTCACTTACCCTGGAAAATAAGGGAAGAATAGGACTAAACGTCTTTTTAATCCATCTACTGCTGGTCGACTAGCATTTGTCACTGCTTATTTTCAAGAAGTGTGGATTTTAAAAGGTCTCCCTTGTAACAGGCCATACGTGTTGCCCGAGGCAGTGAGATCTTGAGCAGGAACACGCTGGGTGACTTTTGCTTTCGTTGGTCTTTAGGGAGATAGGGGAGCACTGGCATCTGGCAATTCAAGAAGCGATTTTAGAAAAATGCAGCGATAACGACGGCATAGTGCACATCGCGGTCGACAGAAATTCACGTGAGGTGAGGCAGCTTTTAGTGCTGAGTTCTTTTCTCTGTGTGTTGCTATTAAACTAAGACTCTTCCGCTCTTTTTTGTCACAGGGTTGTGTATATGTTAAATGTCTCTCTCCAGAATATGCTGGAAAGGCTTTTAAGGCATTGCATGGCTCTTGGTTTGATGGTAAGAAATTTGAATTCTGCAACATTTTGAAAAGATAAACTATGGCTGAGTGTTACACTATGTCGAGCTTTAATAAGAGAATTTTAGATTCGTAGGTTTTTTCTTTTTTGCATTTTGTGTTCATGTCTTTTACCACAGTTTATTTTCTGTAAGTACCAAGCATGCTTTTACAGATCTAAACTATTATTTTTATCTCAAACAGGGAAATTGGTTACAGTAAAATATTTACGACTAGATAGATACCATCATCGCTTTCCCCAAGCTCTTACTTGCAACACTCCCTTGAAGCCATCAAATAAACACATGAACTCTATGTCTCATCTTCGTCTTCGGACTGGCCTAGTCAATTCTCAAGGAGGTTCCTGAAAAGACTTTCTACTACTCCTAGGACTATAATTTACGATAGGAAAATTCCTGTTTGGCTTCCTGTCTTCCTTTTTAAATGCTTTTGTATGTAATATTTTTATTGATGAATAGCTCTGTTTGAATGTTGCAGAAATCTTAAGGTTCCAAAGGGACTTAGCAGTGAGGCAGTAATGCTGAGTAGATAGAGTAATTGTTTCATTCAGTTTTGGGAGCTCAGTTAAGCCAGTGCATTTAAAGTTTTGCATGAGGAACATTGACTTTATTAGACATTTTCAGATGTGGTGGTTGTATGTTTCCACCAAGAAATGTTTGGATAAACACACAAAAGCATGGTAAAGAGGCTTCTGTGTATTTCCTTAATTTCCTGTGAACTAATGTTGTGAGTTTTTGTATACAGTCACCTGCATAGTTCCTTACAGGCTTATGTGGTAAAACTGTTACTTTTTCCCAGTTTAACCTTAGGTTTCTATTGCTTGTAAGAGATTTCATTTGCTCCAGCTGGAATATGGGAAAATTAATTTGAGTTTAGTGGTTGCATATAAGTGTAAGAGGATGTACATGTACTTTAACTGGCTTTTGTATATATGTATAAATGCTGGTGGTGGCGAAAGTAGTTTTGTGAGGATGTCTGCATTAAAGCAGTAAAATAAGCTTCCCATTTCATTCATAATCTAATGCGTATGTATATGTATGTGTGTGTGTGTGTGTATATGTATATATGTGTATATGTATACACACACATATGTATACACATATGGCTGTATTATAACGTAAATCAGACAGCCAAACACTTGGAAGTATTAGATACAAGTTTAAAATAACTTTTATACATTTTTATATAAAGATGTCTGAGTATGATTTTGTGTGAAAGTTCTGATACCAGTTGTAATGGATTCAAATTTATGCAAGCAATAAAGAAACAATTGGCAGATATTCAAAAAATATTTTGTGAAAAGCTGTATTTATTTTAAATACTAGGACTGTGACATAGTACCATTGGGATTAAGTCATTTTCCCACTCTATTTATCACTGAATGAAATGTTAGCACCCTGTCACATGTCAAGTTTAGAGCAGGGCACATTGTTGCAGCAAAATATGTACATGATAAATTGTATTTACAATTTTGGGTCATGAAAGTTTGCAATATAGTAAATGCACGAGTGCCTGTTGGCTTTGTGCCTCGGTGTTTAATTTTTCAGTAAAGTTGCTTTATTACTGTTTATGATTTCAGATGAAAATAGTTGCTGAGCAAAGTTTACTTATAATTTAACAATTGGCCTTTTTTTTTTTTTTTAAATAACCTGTTGATATCCTTGTCAGTCTAAATGAGTATGTGAAACAGCTGGAATTGTACCAATTCTGATTTTGTTTAAAGCTCAGTTTCCGTTTTGTTTTATTGTGTATGGGTTGGGTTTGCAGCATGAACTTGCACAGATAATGCACGTTTTTGGCTAAGTAAACATGATGCACACTATTCTGTAACAGAAAACCCTATTGTGCCTTACCTATGTGCTTTTGTGGGCACCATGTTTATGGAGAATAAAAAATGATTTGTTATCTGAAGAGAATAAATTTTAAATTCTCAGTTTATGTCTCAGATGCTAAAGTGTGAAAATATAAATATATAATATATAAAGTAATCAATATGTCTGTATTTTATGTGCATCACAGTGATTTGTCTGAGCTTCATGACCCCATCTTGTGACCTTTTGCAAGAGTGAATGTAAAAAGTAGCTGTGGCATTTTAAAAGGTCGCCTTCTGATGCGGAGGCATCTTTTTCTTGCTTCTAAAATATATTTCATGTAAACATTGTACATTTATTATTGTAATATATTCTATTATGCTGCTTATTTTAATGGAAACTGTTACAGCTGACCAAGATCCCTCCCTGCAAGACAGATGGGAATGTGTATGATAACTAGATATTTGAGAAGTTCTCAAGTTTGATGTAATCTGTTTCTTGTTCTGTTTGAAAAAAGGAAAGTATTCTAATTAAAAATTTATTAGGGGTTTTTTTTTTTAATGCGTCTTGGCTTTTTAAAAACTTTTTAAGTGCCCTATGTCCTTAGTATTATTATTATTTTTTTTACTGCTGAAAATAGGTGCCTTTATTTTAAATATCTACTATATTTGGGGATCTGTGAATTATGAAGATGGACGAGGACCCTAAAACTAATTTGAAGCATCCATTCCTCAGCTTTTCTTTATAGAGATGCCTTCACCCAACTGTCAAGTGTTTGGATCAGTGTTACTCAAACTGGGACAAGAATGTGAATTAGCTGTATCACTAAACAATATTTAGTGCCACTGGACATTTTTTCATACCAACACTTCCTTAGAGAAGGACGTAGTGTTTTTATGTTCTGGTTTAAAGTCTTTATGTCATCATAAACCAAAAAACAAACAGTTATGGGCTAGCTACTTTGGAATCCCACTGATTTTGAGTGGGTTTTTTTTTCATGGTTTGAGTCAAAAGGCTTTCTTAGCCAAATGCTGACAAATGCCAGGCACTGTTATTTGTTAGGGGTGCAAAGAAGAGAAAGGCATGACCCAATCCTCAAATGGTGACAATCTGCAGCAAGAACACAGTGAATAACTTAAAAAGGTAGTATGACATAGTAAGAGAGGCATATATAGAGGGAATTTTGGAAGTACAGAGAGGCACCTTATGGATCTTAATAGAAGGAGAAGACACTAGGGCTGACTTTGTGCATGAGGTAACAGTTGAACCACATTTTTATTCGGTTTAACATTTATTGTTAAGCCCTTATTAATCAAATAAATACAATGATAAAAATTATTTTTCCTAGGGGTTTCAGGGGAACTTCTATTCTTGTGATGAGCTTATAAAAATCAATATGTAGAACCTTTGTTATTAGAAAATCAATTTTCATACTCATTTGTGTGCAGTTGCATGAATGTTTCATAAATACTGAAGCCTGATTTTGAACTTTAGTGTGTTCTCTTTATATTCACTGTGTGGCTGACAAGTTGTGATTTCCAGCTGAACAATGTTTTGATGTATCATGTGCCAAGAATATTTCCTTTAATAAGCTTTACCCCGTAGTTTTCATTCCCTGATACTAGTGACATCATTTTACTGTAAGTTATCCACATGGCCTCTTCACCGTTTTTCCTAGACGTATGTTGGCAAGTCACTCCTTCCAGATGACTGGGCAGGGGATCCTAAATCAAGCAAAATTTTGCCAGCTGCTATTTTGGAAAAGGCAAGAACAGGTACTTAGAACTGAAAATATTTAGGAAAAAAGGTTGTGATTTAAAGAAACTGAATGTCCAGGATGCTTACTCTCGTGGCCCAAGTAGCATGACCAGCTCCCACCTTTAAGCCCTAGTAGGAAAGCATTATTGCTAGAAATGCATCTTCATGGTAGATTTCTACCCCTAAGAAACTACTATAGGTGGCAGGTTAGACTCATTTAGTTGATTTTTAGATTTTAAAACCAATCAAATCTCTGCATTTAGGAGATTTATTTTTCTCCTACAGATAGACATTGGAAATCTGCAGATGCTCCTGCAATTGGAAAGAGCAGTGTAGGCATATAGATTACATGAACAAAGCAGACTGATGCGAAACAGCTCAGTGCAGGTGTCAACTACAAGCAGTGTCTTACGGTTGATTTCCCTGAGGACAATGCAGTGGTCAGGTTGTGGAAGGCTGTGTGAATTTTGGATGTTGGCTGTTAAAAAGGGTTCAGGTAAGAAATAGATGATAATTTGTTGGAATAAAGAATGGAGAAAGGATTTGAAGAATAGAGATCAAATGGGAAGGATGTGACAATTAACTGGATATTTGAAAGAGAGGTTCGTAATGTCTAATTTTCTAGCATGGGAAATTGAACCCCAACATTTAGAGAGTAGGTGATGTCTTAATTATCTAGTTCTGCTGTATAATATACTACAATTGGGTGGCTTTTAAAAAAGAAATAGATTCCTTACGGTTCTAGAGGCCATAAGTCCAAATTCATGGTGTGGCTCTAGAGGGTTTTGTCTATTTTAATTTCTAAACCCAAACCCAAAAACATTGCCATGAAGTCACAGTGACCCTGTATGATACAGTGGTACTACTCCACCGGGTTTCCAAGGAGCAGCTGGTGGATTTGAATTACTGAAGTTTTGGTTAACAGCCGAGCTCTTAACCACTATGCTAGTAGGGCTCCCTTTCAGATTCCACTAGCTTGCGGTGTCTTGAGAGTTTGCGGATTAGTAGGTTTATCTGCCACCATTGTTGTTGTTTCTGTTGTTCCCCTGTGTCTGTGTGCCTCTGTGTCTAATCTGCTCTTTTCATAGCTCAGAAAGTGATTAGGGTCCCTGACACTGATAGGCCTCACTAACATATTCCCCAAACAGGATCACATCCACAGCTATAAGGGTTAGGATTCCAGTGCATGTCTTGAAGGGACACAATTCATAAAAACTTTGTTTTGCTCTGGTTTGTTGTGTTGATTTTAAAATTAATTCAACTTTTAAAAGGAAGTTTTATTTTTCCATTTCCAAATGCTGCAATTCTTCTCTTTATCAAAATAAAATAGAATAAAATAAAATGCTACTAACGTGGACATTTGGGATTTCAGTGCCTCTTTGTTTCATCCTGGATGATACCTAAGTTCAACTGTGTCTTCAAAGTCCCCTTTCTCTAGACCATTGCTGTCCACCAGAAATATAATGTGAGCCTCTTGTAATTTCATATTTTCATATGGCCACACAGAAAAATGTTTTAAGAAAGTTGAAATTAACCTTCAAGTGTTTTATTTACCCTTGTGTGCTAGAATATTACCATCTTAAGGTATAATAAAAACTTATTAATGACCTATTATACTTTTTTTTTCTGTATTAAATCTTTAAAATCCACAGTTATAGTTAGGGTGACTCTGAGACAGGGGATTTCCAGTGCTAAAACAGGTGGAGACTTCTAGCTCATCTTAATTTAGATGCTACATTGTCATTGGAAATACTTGATTTTTATTTAGACTTCATAAAATCTACGGTTGGAAAAATAGAATCACATACACAAGTTTTTCTAAACATACTTAAAAGTGGCTGTTACGTTGGATAGCACAGGTCTAGACAAACATGCATCTTTCTAGCCTACATTTTACTTACTCGCCACCCAGCCCTTCACCTGTGCTGTCATGAAACCCAACTGTATCTCTTTCCCATACATACCTAACTTTATTTGATGTCTTTAATGACATTGTTGATAAGAGTTCTTATTGCCAAACTATCTTTCATTTTCTGTTCCAAAATCCTATACAGATTTCTCCTTTATAAAGTCTTCTTGATTTCTCCTTTCTGGAAGTAATCCCTCCATGTGCATTCCAAAAGTATATGATTTTTGCTCTTTGTTTAGTTTTAGCAGTTCCTACCTTAAATCACAGTGCTCTTAGCCTGTGCTGGTTTGGCTTCTGTCCTCAATCACTCCACTAAAATTGTTTTTCTGGGGATCACCGAAAAACTTTTGCCAAATTCAAGTCACTTAATATGTTTTCATCTTTAACTCTCAGCACTAACTGACATAGTTGATCATTGCTTCTTTTTTTATGGTTGAAAACTGTTATAAAATCATTCACGTACACTAGAATATAGGTGAAATACAGGTACAATTTACAACACACCCAAACATTTAAGATTCTAACATTAACTTTGTTGACCCTTTGATTAACAGACAAGCTCTTAACCATTGTGCCACCAGAGCTCTCCATAAAGATTATAGCCTAGGAAATGCCTATGGGCCAATGTTGCTCTGTCCTGTTGGATCACTACAGGTCAGAATCAACTTGACAGCACGTAACTACAGCTTTAAATACTAGTTAATAGCTAAGTACTTTTAGTTGACTACTTGAAATGTAGTCTCTTTAACATGGCAGACTACAGGTGCAGGAGTGTAGTTTCCTGGTGCTTATTTGTATTAAGATTCCTTATTTGCTGATGCTCTCATTTTATTTGGTATAGCTAGGCTCTCCTGCATTGCTACCAGCATCTGTTTTATAGTCTTGGTAACATCAGTGAGCAGAGGTGCCTCAGAGGCAAATGATCAATTACAGAGCTACTCTGGAACAGAACTTCCCAACTTGTGTGTTTCAAATGGATTACAAATATGCTGAGACTTTTGAGTGGCAGCAGAACTTCTAGTGGTGGAGCTTAAGACCTACTCACCTCCAGTAGGATGTGTATAATTTCCTCCATTTCAGCAGCGTACTGTGCAATTATTGTCTTTTGCTTTGAATGCCATAGAGTAAAAAGTAACCTTGGGAAGCACTGTTTTAAGCACTTAGCTTAGAGTATGAATAATATCATTATTAAAATACAGTCATTTGGTTCAGGGAACAACCCAGCAGAGAATGACTGAGGTGTCAGATTAGACATTTTCTCTGACTGAATTTATTCCAGTTCTATTTTAATATTAGATATAAATATTAGGTAAATCACTGTTATTAGTCTTTGATGTTATATGTTTGGTTATATTAAAGAACGGTAAGAAAATGCGGAGAACAAGTGAAAAGATATGAAAATGGAAGAACAATGGCAGGAAAAAAAATAATGCCAGTATATATCTGTGATGAGCTAAGAATAAAATTCTAATAAAAAAGGTTATTATCCAAGTTAAAAAAAGTCAGATGACTGAAGCAGAGGATTCACAGAGAACTGCAAATGGCCAACAAATACATAAAATATTCAGCCATAGAAATAAATGCAAATTAATCAGCACTTGAGAAATTATTTTTTCATATATTTGGATAGATTTGGTCTGAGTTTAGGGAAAATAAGCCCCATATATAATGCTGATTTTTTGTGTAAAGTGATGAGCATTTCTGCAGCTCATTTACAGATAAACATAACAAAAATTTTTTGTTTATATCCTTTGACCTGATGTTTTAAGTTTTAGGAGTTGATCCTGAAGACATAATGGGATGATATGAAGATAAATGAATGTAATGTTCATCACAGCTTTATGCTGTGATAAAAAATAAAACCAACCTAAATTTATAAATTACTGTGATAAAAACTTATAAATAATCTAAATCTATGGGTACTGCTAATTAAGTTCATGAACTCATCCTACAAAACGTGCTACATCACTGCTGAGTATCACTGCAGTCACCTTTGAAGTATGTCCCTTGGGAAGCAATGCACAGACACCAGTGCCTAGTCCACCCTTCAAAGAAATTTTGGGACTTTTCTGGAATGGCCATCAGAGCTATTGCTGTATTCCCTTAGTGTCCTAAATGTCATCAAAATGTCTTCCGTTCAATATTTCCTTTACCTTCAGGTAAAGGAAAAAGGCATTGGAGGCCAGAGCAGGTAAGTAGGGAGGATGTTCCAATACAGTTACTCGTTTACTGGCTAAAAACTCCCTCACAGACAGTTATACAATTAAGTTCATAGACCTGCCCCCTTGCCACCGTGTGCAGTGGCCATTCCAGAAAGAGTTCTAAAATTTCTTTGAAGGGTGGACTAGGCACTGGCATTGGTGCTTAGCTCCCCAAGGGGAGTACTTTGAAGGTAACCATAGTGATATTCATCGATGAGTTATATAGCATTTAGAACAATTAAGTTCATGGACTTAATTGTCAGACCTCGTATGTATAGGAGAACAAATAAATTACAGATTATTGTATAATAGAATCCTTGGCAATCATTAAAATAATGTCTCTGAAGGGTCGGATCCGACTCGACAGCACTTGGCTTGGCTTGGCTTGGCTTGAGGAATATTTGTGTTTTAGTCATCTGGTACTGCTCTAACAGTAATGCCATGAGTGGATGACTTTAACAAAGGGAACTTTATTCTTACACAGTCCAGTAGGCTACAAGTCCAAATTCAAGGTGTCTACTCCAGGGGAAGACATTTCCTCTGTTGGCTCTGAAGGAAAGTCCTTGTGTTGCATCTGTCTTTGTCCAGGGGGTGTCTTGGCACAGAAACCTCAGGTCTGAAGGAAGGACACACTGTTTTCTCAGTGCTGCTTTCTTGATGATGTGAGGTTCCCAATTCTCTGCTTGCTTCCCTTTCCCTTTATCTCTTGTAGGATGAAAGGATAAAGGGTGGTGCAAGCCATACTCCAGGGAAACTTTCTTTAGGTGGAGCAGGGAGGTGATCTTATGGAGGGATTTACAGTGCCATCCTAATCCTCTCTAACTTAACCCACTCTTATTAACCACAGGCAGAGATTAGGGTTTACAGCGTTAGAAAATCACAAAGTGAAGCGTAATCACAGCATACAGGCAATCCTGGCCCAGCCAAATTACTACACATATTTTTTGGGGGGACACAATTCAGTCCATGACAACTTGGTTTTGTTGTTAGGTGCTACTGAGTCATTTCTGACTCACAGCAATGCTGTGCACAACAGAACAAAACACTGCCCAGTCCTGTACCATCCTGACAGTTGTTGCTATGCTTGCGTCCATTATTGCAGCCACTGTGTCAGTCCGCCTTGTAGAGTCTTCCTCTTGTTGGCTGACTTTCTACCAAGTGTGGTTCCTCCTGGTAACATGTTCAAACTATGTGAGACCTAGTCTTGGCCATCCTTGCTTCTAATGAGCATTCTGGTTGTACTTCTTCCAAGACAGATTTGTTTCTTCCTTGTGGCGGTCCATGGCATACTCAATATTCTTTACCAACACCACAGTTAAAAGTTGTCAATTCTTCTGTGGTCTTCCTTATTCATTGTCCAACTTTCTCAGGCATGTTGATGTGATTGAAAACACCATGCCTTGGATCATGCATACATTAGTCCTCAAAGTGAGGTCTTTGCTTTTCAAGACTTTGAAGAGGTCTTTTGCAGCAGATATACCCAGTGCAATCAATTTTCAGTTTCCTGACTGGTAGTACTTCCATGGGTGTTCGTTGTGGATGCAAGTAAAACGAAAACCTTGACAACCTCAATGTTATCTCCATTTATTGTGATATTGCTTACTGGTCTGGTCTTGAATATTTTTGTTTTCTTTGTGTTCAGGTAAAATCCATACTGAATACTGTGGTCTTTGATCTTCATCAGTAAACACTTCAAATCCTCCCGTTTCATCCAGAAAGGTTGTGTTTTCTATACAGCACAGGTTGTTAATGAGTCTTCTTCTAGTCCTGACACCCCATTCTTCACATAGTCCAGCTTTTCAGCTTAGTTGCCCAGGATGCAGATTGAATAGGAGGTACACTAAGAGGATACAACCCTGACACACACCTTTCCTGACTTGAAAACCATATAGTCAGCTCTTAATTTCTGTTCGAACCACTACTTCTTGATCCACATACAGATTCTTTGGGAGCACAGTTGAGTGGTCTTTAATTCTCTGCAGTGTTATCCATTGTTTGTTATGATCCATACAGTCAAATTCCTTAGCATAGTCAATTTCTTGGCATAGATGAGTGAACACCTGCAACGCTGCATTTATTTGTTGAAATGTCTCAATGCATATTCTGTAAATTCCTGGAGACTTGTCTTTTGCCAGTGACTTCAGCCAAGCTTGGACTTCTTTCTTCAGTACTGTCACTTCCTGATTATGTGCTACCTTCTAAAATGGTTGAACATCAACCAGTTCTTTCGGTATAGTGACTCGATTCTGTTTATTCCATCTTCTTTTGATGCCTCCTGCAATGTTTAGTATTTTATGGGTAAAAACCTTCATTGTTGAAACTTGAGGCTTAATCCCCCCATGCCCACCCTTTGGTTCCTTCAACTTGAGAAATGGCAAGCATGTTTTACTCTCTTGATGTATGTACTCCAGGTCTTTGCACATTTCTTTATAATATTGTACTTTGTCTTCTTGAGCCACCCTTTGAAATCTTCAGTTCTTTTACTTCATCATTTCTTACTTAGCTTTAGCTACTTGACTGTCAGGAACAAGTCTCTGAGTCTCTTCTGACATCTGTTTTGGTCTTTTTCTTCCCTGTCTTTTTAATGACGTCTTGCTTTCTACACATATGATGTCCTTTTTATTATTATGATTATGGTTAAATGAAAGTATATAAATCAATTTTGCATGGCCGTGTGTCTGCAACTCCATCTGCTCTCTTCACCTTGCGACAGCACACTCCTCCTTTTCACTCTTCTAGTATCCTCTTAGTGAACACTGTTCCCTTCCTCTACACCCTTTCTCCTCCCCTCTAGAAAGAAACCAGTAGGACAGCCTCCTATAAATGTATAAAACCATAAAGTATACACACCACATGCTTGCACTATGTCCCCAAGTCCAGCCCATTCCTGTTTAAAGAGTTGACTTCAGTATTGGTTTCTGGTATGGGTCAGCAGCAAGTCTAGGGGCCATGTTCCCAGGGGACCCTCCAGGCTGTTGGACCACAATTCTTATCTTTTAGTAGAGTTCTTGAACAGCACACCTCTTGTCTCATGCTACATCAGGGACTCTACATTGTGTCACCCATCACATTTGCCTCTGATGGTGGCTAGGCATCATCTGGTTCTTCTGGCCTCATGCTAATGTAGTTTCCCATTCATATGGGTCCTTCTGTTTTCTGAGCTCATTTTTCCTCTTGTCTTTGATGTTCTTGGTTGTCATCTGTTGCAGATGAGTTGGGAACAATTGGTGTTTCTCAGATGGCAGCTTGCTAGCTTTTTAAGACCCCAGATGCCACTCAACAATATGGGGTGCAGAAGACCCTTAGCTGAAGACTAGTTATACCAATTGACCTTGATATCCCCTGATAACATGGTCCCCAGACCCCTGTCCTTGCTATTCTATCCTTTGAAATGTTGGGTTTAGAAAATCTTTCAGTTTATGGTGTAGTCCAGTTATGTTGGTCTGCTCTCTCCTGCATGCTGTCACTGCTTTCACCTAACCAGTTTCCAATCGACTATCTAATCCATGGGAACCATGCTGGTGTGGTGGGTTAAGTCCTGCATCTGCTAACCAAAAAGTTCGCAGTTCAAATGTTGCCAGGTGCTCCTTGGAAGCTCTGTGGGGCAGTTCTACTGACCTCTAGGGTTGCTATGAGTCGGACCCAACTTGATGGTAGCGGGTTTTTTGGTTTATCTAATCTATGACCAACTCTCTCCCTCCCTCCCTACCCTTATAACTATCAAAGAGTCTTTTCTTCTGTACATAAGTCTATTTTTAAGTCCTTATAGCAGAGTTCTCATATAATACTTGTCCTTTTGCCGGTGACTGATTTTACTCAGTATAATTTCTTCTAGTTGAAACCAGGTTATGATATGCTTCCTAAAATCATCATTGTTCATTATCATTGTGTAGTGTTCCATTGTGTATATGTACCATAGTTTGTTTATTCACTCATCTGTTGATGTACACCTATTTTGCTGTTGTATACAGTGCTGCAATAAACATCTGTGGGCATGTATCTGTTCATGTGACAGCCTTTCTTTCTGTAGGATACATTCCAAGCAGTGGGATTGCTGAATCATATGGTATTTCTATTTCTAGCTTTTTAAGAAAGTGCCAGATTGCCTTACAAAGAGGCTGTAACACAGTTCCAGTCTCTCCACAGCCTCTCCAGCATTTCTTGTTTTGTGTTTTTTGGATTATTGCCAACCTCGTTGGGGGGGATGGTATATCACTGTAGTTTTGATTTGGGTTTCTCTAATAGCTAATGATGGTGTTTCCTCATCTGTCTTTCGGCTGCCTGATGTCTTTTTTGGTGACATGTCTGTCCATCTCCTTTGCCTGTTGTTTATTTGTGTTATTTACCTTTTTCTTGCTGATATTTTGCAGTACCTTGTAGATTATGGAAATCAGGCCTTGATCTGACATGTAGTTGCCAAATATTTTTTCTCATTCTGTAGGTAGTCTTGTAACTCTCTTGATAAAGTCTGTTTTAATGAGCATAAGTGTTTGATTCTTATTGATCTGTTGGATTTCAGAATGCTGGTGTTCCATCAGTTTGAACAGCTTGCTTCATTTTTCATTTTGCTCTGCTGCATTTCGTGTAGTGTCTAGGAGGGCTGTATGTATAATTCTTTTGTACTCAGTCTCCAAAAGTTTCAGAATAGTTTCTTCATCTGGGAAGTTGTTTGGTTCTTTCTTTTGAGAGCTTTCTGGAGCCATGGGTGGATTTTTCTTTAAGTATCTGGCCAGGGCTTGTTTTACTTTTTGAGCATCTACAGGTTGTTTAGTGTCTGTGGTGTTGCCTTAAGGGGAGTTGAGGCACAGTCTGAGAAGAAAGTTGATCACCAGTCACTTTTGTGTACTCCAGTGACTGGGCCCACTGGAATCTGTAGGGTTGCAGGTTCCACCTCCTGGCTGGCAAAGACACAACCCTACTTACAGAGTCACTGGGGGACTGTCAGTTGACCCTACGTTGTGGGTCAGCAAAGGCTGGCTGGAATGGATGCTGTCAGGCTGCACCGCATTTATTTCTGTAGCTAGTCTTATTTTGAAAAGTAAAAACTATCTGACAGCTTCCAAAATTAGACTGTGAGGTGTACAAGCCCCTCTTTCCAGCTGGCAGTGGAGGCATCTCTATATCCATCCCCAGATGCTGTGATCTAGTTCAAAGTACGGACAGGCTACTGTACTGCTATCATCTGCTGCCAGGTCCCACCCATAAGGCTACACTGTTCTAAACACAGCTTTTCTGCTGGGAACATGCTCCCCAGGCTGGCACTGCCTCCCAGCCTGGGAATTAGCCCTTGCTGAGGCCTCCATTTGAGTAACTCCACCTCCCAGTTGAACAAGATGGCGTTCTGCACAAGCTGTCCCACCCATTGTGAAATAGCCAAATCAATGGCAGAGGTTCGGAAAGAGAGGGTGGAGGGGCCATGGTGCTCTTAAGTCCAGAGCTGGGCTCTCAGAGTGTGGCTATCCCACCTGCTGTTCACGTCAGCAGTGTGGCTGAGCTTTGATGCCAGGTAAGCCCAACCACCGCTGCCAGCTAATACAAAGAATAAAAGTTAAAACATCAGTTACCTTCAGTCTGTGAGAGCCAGCCATTCAACAAGGACAGGGGTCCGTGAAAGAGAAGTTTTCCATTCAGTGGCATGTAGTCCAAATTGACAGTCCTATGTCATGTCCCAGGGCTCACTGGGTGTCCAGAAGATTCCATTTAATTATCAATCCAGGCCTTAGTTTTCAGAGAGAATTAAGGAGACGTGTATCTAGTCTGTCATCTTGACTCTGCCAACTGTTTGATTCTTAGTAGTTCCCATTAATCTATTTTCTCTTCTGTTGTTTGTGCATTGTTGATCGGATTTTGTAGTCTGTCTAAGCCATGTATTAGAATTTCCATTGTTGTCCCTATTTTTTTGTGTGTGATCTTTATCATTTTAGGTTTGACATTTAGGTCTTTGATCCATTTTGAGTTAGTTTTTGTGTAAGGTGTGAGATATAGGTCTTGTTTCCATTTTTTTGCAGATGGACATCCAATTCTGCCAATATCATTTGTTAAAGAGACTTTTTCCCCCTGTTTACCACATTTGGGCCTTTGTTGAATATCAACTGTTCATAAGAGGATGGTGTTATTTCTCGGTTCTCTGTTCAGTTCCATTGCTCTTGTACCAGAACCAGGCTGTTTTAACTACGGTGGCAGTGTAGTAAGTTCTAATGTTGGGCAGTGTAAGGCCTCGCACTGTGTTCTCTTCTTCAGCAGTGCTTTGCTTATCTGGGGTTTCTTCCCTTTCTAAACAAAGTTAGTGATTTATTTCTCCATTTCATTAAAAAATGACACTGGAATTTGTATTGGGATTGCATTGTATGTGTAGAACACTTTGGGTAAAATAGACATTTTCACAATGTTAAGTCTTCATATCTATGAGCAAAGTAGATTTCCCCATTTATGTTAGCTCCTTTTGATTTCTTGTGGTAGGGTCTTGTAATTTTCTCTCTGTAGGTCTCTTACTTCTATGGTTAGATTTATTCCTAGGTATTTTATTGGAGGCTATAGTAAATGGTATTGATTTGGTGATTTCCTCTTTGATGATCTCTTTCTTGGTGTAAAGGAATCCTACTGATTTATTTATGTTTATCTTATATCCTGATACTTTGTTGAGCTTTTCTATAGTTCCAGTAGTTAGTTTATGGATTCTTTAGGGTTCTTTGTGTATGTGATCATATCTGCAAATAGGGATATTTTTACTTCTTCTTTACCAATGCAGATGCCCTTTACTTCTTTGTCTTATCTGATTGCTCTGGCTGAAACCTCTAGTACAATGTTGAATATAAATGGTGATGGTGGGCATCCTTGTCTAGGTCCCATTTTGGGGGTAATTCTTTCAGTCTTTTTCCATTCAGGATGATGTTAGTGGTTGGCTTTGCATAGATGCCCCTTATTGCATTGAGGAATTTCCCTTCTATTCCTATTTTGCTGAGAGTTTTTAACATGAAACAGTGTTGGACTTGTCTGCTTCGGTTGACAAAATTAAGTGCTTCTTATCCTTTATGTTATTCATGTGGTTGATTACATTAATTGTTTTTCTGATGTTGAATCAGCATTGCATCCCTGGTATGAATCCAACTGGATCATGATGAATTATTATTGTTATTATTTTTTTTGATACGTTGTTGAATTCTGCTGGCTAGGATTTTGTTGAAGATTTTTGCATCTAGGTTCATGAGTGATATTGGTGTGTAATTTTTTTTGTGGGATCCTTCGATGGCTTTGGTATCAGTGTTATGCTGGCTGCACAGAATGAATTTGGAATACTCCATCCATTTCTAGGCTGTGAAACAGTCTTCTTAGTATTGAAATTAACTCCTCTAAAAGTTTGGTAGAATTCTCCGATGAAGCCATCTGGGCCAGGACTGTTTTGGTTGGTAGTTTTTTGATTACTTTTTCAATCTCTTCTTTTGTGATGGGTTTATTAATTTGTGATAATTCTGATAGGTGATGTTAACCTAGAAATTTGCCCATTTCCTCTAGGTTTTCAAATCTGTTAGAGGAGTGTTTTGTAGTATTCTGTTATGATACTTTTGATTTTGTTTGAGTCTGTTGTGACATCTCCTGTCTCAATTCTTAGGTTATTTCTTTCCTCTCTTGTTTTTCTTTTGTAACTTTAGCCAGTGGCCTATTAATTTTGTTGATCTTTTCAAAAAACCAGTTTATGGTTTTGTTAGTTCTTTCAATTGTTCTTCTATACTCTAATTCATTTAGTTCTGCTCTAATTTTTATTACGTGTGTTCCTCTGGAGCCTGAGGGTTTTTTTATTCGTTGTTGTTCTCTTTCTACTTGTTCAAGTTGTGGGGTTAATTCTTTGGTTTGGGCCCTTTCTTCATTCAGGATGTGTGCATTTATAGAGAAAAACTGACCTCTGAGCACATTGATTTTGCTGTATCTCATAGGTTCTGGTAGGATGTGTTTTCATTCTCATTTGATTTCATGAATTTCTTTATTGTATCTTTGACTTCTTCTATAGCCCATGAATTTTTGAGCAAGGTGATGTTCAGTTTCCATGAGTTCTAATTTCTACTTGTGTTTTTCCTGCTATTGATTTCACCTTTTGTGGCATTATGTCCTGAGAAGATGCTTTGCAGTAATTCAGTGGTTTGGATTTTGTTGAGACTTGCTTTATGGCCTAATATGTGGTCTGTTCTGGAGATTGTTCTGTATGCATTGGAAGAGAAAGTGTACTTATCTGTTATTTGGTAAAAAGTTCTGTATATGTCATTGAAGTTGAGTTAGTTGATTGTCACAGTAAGATCTTCTGTATCTTTACTGAGTTTTCTTCTGTATGATCTGTCCATTACTGAAAGTGGAGTGTCAGAATCTCCTACTATTATAATGAAGTGGTTTATCTCATTTTTCAATGTTGCCAGAATCTTTTCCATGTATTTAGATGATCTGATATTGAGTGTATAAATATTTAGTACTGTTATATTTTCCTCATGTAATGAACCTTTAAGCAATACATAGTGACCATCTGTGTCCACCATGGTGGATTTTTCTTTAAAATCTACTTTATCTGAGATTAGTATTGGCACTCCTGCTCTTTTTGCATGTTGTTAGCTTGGTATATATTTTTCCATTGTTTGATTTTCAGTTTGTTCATATCTTTGATTCTAAGGTGTGTTTCTCATAAGCAGTATATTTGGTTTTTGATCCAACCTGTTACTCTCTGTTTCTTTATTTGGAGCATTCAATCCATTTATAGTCAATGTAATTATTGATCAATATGTATTTAGTGTTGTCATCTTGGTGTCTTTAATTTTGTGTAGTTGACATTTTCTTTGTTCTACTTAATATTCTGTTCTGGGTTGTTTTTCTTTATGGGTTTTCTTTTCATCATTTTTGATGTTGGTTTGTGTCTATTGTGAATCCTGTATTATACTTCTTGTTTTGATAATCTAGTATTGTTAGCTTTTTTTGTGGCTATCCCATTGCTCCCCGTTAATGCTCTAAGTTTAGACCAGTTTTTAATTTCTGTATATCTCCTTAACTTTCTCTCAATCTGAAAGGGCTATACTGTAATATATCCCTCTTTATAGTGTGATCATGTCATAGTTTACATGTTAAGATTTCTGTTTCCCTAATTTTAGTATTTTAACTTTGACTGAGCTCTGTGACTTCCCTGAGTAGGATACTAGATGCTGTGTCCTGCATTGCATCCTTGAGTATACATCTGATATTACTGTTTTTCTAATTGAGGAGATTCTTTCAGTATTTCTTGTAATTTTGGCTTGGTTTTTGCAGTCTTTAATCTTCTGTTTGTCTGAGCATGTCTTAAATTCACCATCATATTTGAGAGACAGTTTTGCAGGATATATAATTCTTGGTTCTGGAAGTTTTTCTCCTTCAAGGCTTTGTATGTGTTATCTTACTGCCTTCTTGCCAACATGGTTTCTTTCAAGAAATCAGAAGACAGTCTACAAGGCTTCTGTTTGTATAATAGTTTTGATTTAAACCTGGCTGCCTTTAAGACCCTCTCCTTATGTTTCATTTTATTAAGTTTGATTGTAATATGTCTTGGCATCTTTCTTTTACAGTATACCTTTTTTTGAGTTTGATAAGTATCTTGAATAGCTATCTTCTTTCATCATGTCAGGAAAGTCTTTTGTCATCAAATCTTTAACAATTCTCTGTGTATTTTCTGCAATTCCTCCTTGTTCAGAACTCCAATTACAGGTAGACTGTTTGTCTTGATAAAATCCCACATGCTTCTAAATTTTTCTTGATTCTTTTATCTGATTTCTCCTCATAAATGCTGATGTCAGTTGCTTTATCTTCAGTCTTGCTAATTCTGTATCCTACTACCTCAGTCCTCTTTTAGCTTTTCATTAGAGTGTCTAACTAATTTTATTACTGATCTGCTGAATATCAGATCATTGATGTTCTAGCAGTTCATATAGCTTGTTTAATTTTTCATTTTGTTCTGCTGTGCTTTGTTTAATCTCTAGAAGGCTTCTATACATGATTCTTTTGTGTTCTACCACGGATAATTTCAGGAAGGCTTCTTCATCTGAGAAGTCTTTTGATTCTTTATTTTATAAGTTTTCTGGAGCCATGGTGATCTGCTTCAAATGGTTAGATATTGTTGTTGTTGTGCCATGAAAAAGCTGTTCAGCTTCTCTAGTGTTGCACTAACAGAAGCTATGGCATAGTTCTAAGAAGGGAAATAGAATACAAAAGTCCCAGTCTCCTGGTTAACAAAGATGGCATGCACAGCTGTAAGCCTCTCAGCTTCTGTGCCAGCAGAAACCAGACTCTTTGCAGTAACAGCTTGCTTCTGATAAAGGTAGTTTTCACATTCCTGTCACCCAGTCTCTCATTCACAGCCCTATGCTTCACCTTGGGGCTCCCAGAATGCCTACTCTGGTCCATTCAGTTGTTTTACTAGGACTTCATACTCAGAGGAAATTGAGATGTGTGACCAGCTGCCATTTTGGCCCCATCCCCATATGATGTCCTTGATGTCATTCCACTATTCACCTGATTTTTGGTCCTTACTGTTTAATGCATCAAATCTGTACCTTAGATGGTCTCTAAATTCAATTGGGATCTGCTCAAGATCATATTTTGGCTTTGTGGACTTCCTCTAGTTTTCTTTGGCTTCTACTTAAATTTGTATACAGATAATTGATGGTTCTTTGTTTGACTGAAGATGTTGAGCTTTTCCATTGTCTCTGTCTACACATATAGTTGATTTGATTCCTTTGTATTCTATGTGGTGAGGTCCACATATATAGCCACCATTCAGGTTGTTGAAAAAAGGTATCTGCAGTGAAGAAGTTGCTGGTCTTGCAAAATTCTATCATGTAGTCTCTGGCATCATGTCTATCCCCAAGGACACATTTTCCAACTACTGAGTCCTTTACTTGGTTTCCAACTTTCACTTTCCAATCACCAGTAATTGTCACTGCATCTTGATTTTATGTTCCATAGATTTCAGACTCCAGAAGTTGGCAGAAATCTTAAAGTTCTTTATCTTTGGACTCAGTGGTTGGTGCATAAATTTGAATAATAATTGTATTAACTGGTCTTCCTTGTAGGCATATGGATAGTGTATCACTGACAACATTGTATTTGAGTATAGATATTCAAATGTTTTTTTCATGACGAATGCAGTGCCATTTCTCTTCAAGTTACCTTTCCCAGCATAGTAGACTATATTTTTTTCAGTTTAGAATGGGTAATACTAGTCATTTTAGCACAGCATTGCCTAAGATATTGATCTTTGTGCTTTTAAGTTTTGATGACTTTGTTTTTCTAGATTTATACTTCATAAATTCCACATTCTGATTATTAATAGGTATCTGCAGTTGTTTCTTCTCATTTTGAGTTGTGGCACATCAGCAAATGAAGGTTCCAAAAGCTTTACTCCATCCACTTTACTAAGTAACTCTACTTTGAGAAGGCAGCTCTTCCCCGGTCATGTTTTGAGTACCTTCTAACACAGGGGACTCATTTTCTCATACTTTGAGTGTTCAGCTGCTGTTTGTACAGTTTTCATGAGCAAATTTTTTCAGAACTAGACCATAGAGCCCTTCTAAGTCCACCTTAATTTGGAACCTCTGTTTAAATATGGCCACCAAGGAGGATACTGCTGGTATTGGTGGCAAAGTTCCTAGCACCATAGCGACACATAAACCACCAGTTGTGACAAACTGACAGATTCATGATGGTATAGACTTAATAAAATTAATAGTCTAGAATTAATAAACAACGTATTATAGCCTAGATACTCTAAAAATTTATCAGTGGAGCACAATTTATCAGAATGCATATGTGTTTTATAAAATTTCTCTGTTAACACTTATTGTATATATTCCTAAGTTTATCTTAATAAAGTTTATCTTTATAGTATGTATGTATAAGTTTATCTTAATAAGTATCTTTAATTTCTTCATTTGATCTCCTCTGCTGGTATATTGTGAATCACTACCAACCTTTGGCAATATGACTCAGACATTTAGAATTTTTATTATTTCAGTACTTTGGAAAAAAGCTACATTTACTTTAGCTGTGGACTCACAGGTCTTTGTTAGGTATGTAAAAGACTTTCAGAATGCTCTAGATTCCTGCACTGAGAGGGGAGAAAAAAGGGAACAGGTAGTTGAGAGCACAGTCTCAGAGTCAGAGCCATTCATGGACTTTTTCTTTGACACATACTGGTTTTGTGACTGGAGGAAAATCAGGCTAAGACTCCACTTTTTCTTTAAAAAAAGAAAAACAGTAGTAATGGTAGATTGAGAGAATTTTAGGCCTGGTGGTACAGTGATTAAGAGCTCAGCTACAAACCAAAAGATTGGCAGTTTGAATACACCAGACACTCTCTGGAAACTCTATGAAGCAGTTCTATTCTGTTCTATAGGGTTGCTATGAGCTGAGAGAATTAAACAACATAAAATGCCTGTTATGTAATATCACTGTTAATTTTTTTAAACCAGTCCCTGTGTGACCAAATACTTGAAAATGTGATTTATTTTTAATATACCTTGGCTGTTCTTCATTGTGGCCTCCTTAACAATTTTCACATATAAGAAAGGCTTTTGAACATTTATCATCTCTTCAATTCTTCCTTTTTAAACAGCATATTCTCTTTACCAGCAAATTGAAACAAGAAGTGCATTCCTAGCTTGCATAACTTTGAGCAAAAACCAGGCAAAAAGTGGAAACTGCAGGCCAAACTCACTCAATAAAGATGGAAAATCAAACTTCAGGAAGCCTAAATCAGTAATACATAGTAAGGGTTATTTACATCAGGATCCCAATGAATCAGAAGCAACTTGACAGCAATGGATTTGGCTTTGGTTTTTATATACATCAAAACCTAGTTGCATTTATTCTAAGAAGCAGATTGGTTTGATATCAGAAAATCAATATAATTAGATTATACAGATGTGTCTATTATACAGACATTAGCAAATGTAATTTACCACATTAGGAAATAAAGTCACCATCCATTCATCCTTTCATAAAAAGTGATTGTCAGCATATCAGGAGTAAAAGAGAACTTCTTAAATATTTTTAAAAAGATTGCCCTTTATTTCTAAGACTTTGTTGTTGTTTTTCTTCCTCCTCTTCTCCACTATTACATTTTTCTTTTGACATTAGTCTTCCATTTTATTTGACTTTGAAATAGTATGATGTGTAAATCTTTGATTTCTCCCAAATTATTTATTTTGTTCTTAGTATTTTTCCAACTATCTTGTCTAAAATTCTTTCTTTTAAGAAGATGCTTTGGTTCAGAAAGGCAGAACTCTAAACTGAAGTCTCTTTTTATCCATGTGAATATTGAGACCACATCCCAGATATGACCAAAGCCAAGCAACAGTGCTCAAGTATTATGATCATTGGAAGGAGAAGAGGGTCAGTTAGTAGAGTGGTGCCAGCTTGATTAGAATGGACCAGTTATGCTTCACTATTGGAAGACCCTGAACTTTGACAATCATTGCCTACAATCAGTCTTGTATTATTAAAATGTTCTTTAGTGGCCCTCTAAACCTATACCAAACCAAAACCCAAATCCACTGCCATCGAGTCAATTCCAACTCACAGCGACCCTACAGGACAGAGTAGAACTGCTCCATAGAGTTTCCAAGAAGTGCCTGGAGGCTTTGAACTGCTGACCATTTGGTTAGCACATATAGCACTTAACAACTGTACCACCAGGGTTTCCTCTAAACATGTAGGGGGTTATAATCTTTTAATCATAGGAGTCTTAAGAATTAATTTCATGTGCTGTAAACCTTACAACAGTGTGGCTCAGTTAGAATGGTGGATGTCTCTATGAGATTATAGTGAGCAACAGATGTGTGAGAAGCAGACAGTGAACCAGAAAGACTACAGGAACAGCCACATGAGATGCTGAATCCTATTTTCTTTTTTTATTTAACATAACTGAGTGAAAATGTACATTCACATGAAAATTTACATGCCCCCCTATATGCAGCTTCCACTGCTCTCCCTGTCCGGTGACTGCACACTATTCCTCTCTGCTCCATACATGTCTCATCCTCCCAACAGTCTCCTTTCCCCTCCTCTCCGTCCACTCCCCTTCCTCCAGCCAGAGGTCAGCAAGATGATATCCTATAGATGTATAGAACCATAAAGTGCTTCCAACGTATGGTTACTCTGCATTGCCAAGTCCATTCCATTCCTGTCCGAAGAGTGGACCTTTGTTATAATTTATGGGAACGGGCAGCATCAGGGCCGGGGGCCATGCTCTCAGAGGAACCCCAAAACCGCTGGACCATCAATTGAGGTCTTTTAGTGGCGATCTCTTGATGCACCTCTTTTTATTCTTGTGTTGCCAGTGAGGCTCCTCTCTGTGAGCTCCGTCATGGCTATCACTGGTGGTGGCCGGGCACCATCCGGTTCTTCCGGTCCCAAGTCGATGTAGGCACCCACTCTTGTGGGTCTCTCTGTCTTCTCGGTTGTCTTTACCACATGCCATTTTGGCCCTCGGTGAGCATCCGTTCCTGCTGAGTTGGGACCATTTGCTGTGTCCTCGGATGGCAGCTTGGCAGCTTTTAAGACCCCAGACGCCACTCACCAATGTGGGGTGCAGAGAGCTCTCTTAGTAAAACGCTAGTTGTGCCAATTGGCCTGGAATTCGCCTAAGAGCATGGTCCCCCGCCCCCCCCACCCCAGCTACTCTATCCTTGCAGTATTGAGTTAAGATGGAAGGAGTACTCAAGTTATGCTGAAGTCCACTTAATGTTGGTCTTGTTCCTAATGTGTGCTGTCACCGCTTTCTCCCAACTAGATTTCTAGTAACTACCTAAACTAAACCCTACCCCCCTTGCCCTCCCTCCCTCCCTCCCCTCCCTTGCAGCTGTCAAAGAGTCTTTTATACACAAGTCTGTTTTTGAGATCTTATCGTAGAGGTCTCATACAGTATTTGTCCTTTTGTCGCTGACTACTCTCACTCAACATAATGTCTTCCAGTTAAAACCAGGTTAGGAGATGTTTCCTGGAATCATCGTTATTCTTTATCATTGCGTAGTGCTCCATTGAGTATATGTACCACAGTTTACCTATCCATTCTTCTATTGTTGGGCATCTGGGTTGATTCCACCTTTTTGCTATTGTGGACTGTGCCGCGATAAACATTCTGGTGCATGTGTCCGTTGGTGTGAAAGGCCTTGAATCTGTAGGATATATACCAAGTAGTGGAATTACTGGGTCAAATGGTATATCAATATCCATTTTTTTAAGGAAGCGTCAGATTGCCTTCCAAAGAGGCTGGACCATTTTGCAACCCCACCAACAGTGTAGGAGGGTTCCACTTTCTCCACAGCCTCTCCAGCATTTGTTGTTTTGTGTTTTCTGGATCATGGCCAATCTTGTTGGGGTGAGATGGTATCTCATTGTTGTCTTGATTTGAATTTCTTTAATAGCTAAAGATTGTGAACATGTCTGCATGTGTTTTTTGGCTGCCTGGATCTCCTCTTTAGTGAAGTATCTGTCCATCTCCTTTGCCCATCACTTAATTGGATGGTTTATCTTCTTCTTATTGATATTTTGTAGTATCTTATAGATTATGGAGATCAGGCGTCGATCTGACAGAGTTGCCAAATATTTTTTCCCACTCTGTGGGTGTTCTTTTAATTCTATTAATAAAGTCTTTGGATGAGCAAAAGTGTTTGATTCTTAATAGTTCCCATTTATCTACTTTCTCTTCTGTTGATTGAGGTTTCTTTGACAGATTTTGGAGTCTGTCCTCATTGTGTATTAAAACTTCCATTGTTGTTCCTACCTTTTCTTCGATGAGCTTTATCGTTTTAGGTTTGATATTTAGGTCTTTTATCCAGTTGGAGTTGGTTTTTGTATAAGGTGTAAGATATGGATCTTGATTCAGTTTATTGCAGATGGATAACCAATTTTGCCAGCACCATTTGTTGAAGATGCTGTTTTTACCCCAGTTTAATGTCTTAGGGCCTTTGTCGAATATCAACTGTTCATAGGCAGATGGTGTCATCTCTGGGGTCTCAATTCTGTTCCATTGATCAATCTGTCTGTTCTTGTACCAGTACCAGGCTGTTTTGACCACTGTGGCAGTGTAGTATGTTCTAAGGTCGGGTAATGAAAGGCCTCCCAGTGTGTTCTTCTTCTTTAGTAGTACCTTACTTATCCGGGGCTTCTTCCCTTTCCAAACAAAATTGGTGATTTATTTCTCTGAATCCTATTTTCAAATTCACTGAGTGTTGTTGATTGGCAGCCATTCTTTTACTCATTCATTATGAATTATTTATCATTTCACATTTAACTAAATTACATTTTCAATAACTACACTGTATTATTATACATGTAGAAATCAAACCTGTTGCCATTGAGTCAATTCCAACTCATATTGACCCTGTAGGACCAACTAACACTAGCCCATAGTGTTTCCAAGGAGTGGCTGGTGAACTTGAACTGCCAACCATTTGGTTAACAGGTGAACACTTAACCCACTGTACCACTAGGGCTCCAAAATAAAAGTCATGTTATATAGAAAACTGCTTTTTTCACTTTCCACTACGTTTTTATAACATGAGAAAGTCAAAGTTGCTTTTTTTATTTTTTCCTGAGGACAGATGAGTGTAATTAAGTCATTTCTTACTTATAAAACAACTTTATCATATGTGCTGATATTGATGGAATAAATATTTCCCATGTGTTTGAGATGTTTAGAGAAGCGCACTATGTTCAGAAGCATATATACGGTAATTACATTTTTGAATAATCAAGTATATCATGTTTTGATATTTCAGAGATTGGTACAATACACTGTTTATATTTATCTGGAATGAATAATAAAGATGTGTCTTAATAAATTTAATATCCCACTTACCTGAGCATTGTCATAACCTGATTCAAAAACAATTAGTTTTTGAATGCTCACATCACTAAAATGATGGAAGCTTAACTGAATCACTGATGACTCAGGAAGTAACACAGACTTTTACAATACGTCGTTTTCATCACAGCCTTCCTAGTGGCATAGTAGTTAAGTTCCTCAGTTGCTAGCCAGAAGGATGGCAGTTCAAATCCACCACATGCTCCCTGGAAACTCTATGGGGCAGTGCCATTCTGCCTATAAGGTTGCCATCAGTCAGAATTGACTCGATGACAGTGGGTTTGGTTTTTTATTATAGAGTGTCACAGTGGTTAAATGTTACTGTTGCTAACTGAAAGGCTGGCAGTTTGAATCTACTAGGTGTACCTCAGAAACCATGAGGCAGTTGTATTCTGTCATATAGGTTGCTGTGAGTTGTAATCAACTCAACAGCACCAGATTTTTTTTTAATTTTTATTTTCGGTTAATTATTATTATAGAGTGGAAACCCTCGTGGGATAGTGGTTAAGAGCTATGGCTGGCTACTAACCAAAAGGTAGGCAGTTCAAATCTACCAGATACTCCTTGGAAACCCTATGGGGCAATTCTACTGTGTCCTATAGAGAAGCTGTGAGTGGGAACTGACTTGATGGCAGTAGGTTTGTTTTGGTTTTTTGGTATTAAAGGGTAGGGGGGCTCTGGTGGCATGGTGGTTAAAAAGCTTGGCTGTTAACTAAAAGTTCAGCAGTTTGAATCCACCAGCTGCTCTACTCTGGCCTATAGGGTGATTATGCGTTGGAAGTGACTCGATGACAATGAGTTTTGTTTTCTTGATTTATTATAGGGTAAAAGTGAAAAATTTGAATTATCTGAAGGGAAGGACCTAGAGTCCCTGTATATCTAGTTTTCCAGCCCAGGGGAAGAGTGATGATAAGGACCTTCATCCAGAGCCAGCAGAGAAAGCCTTCCTGTGGGGCTGACATCCTGAATTTGGACTTATAGCATACTGGACTGTGACAAAATTTCTCTTTTTAAAGCCATCCACTTTTGGTATCTCTGTTATAGCAACACTAGATGACTAAGACACTGATATAGCCCATTAACTGTCCCCAATTAATTACTGGTCTCCAGAGCTCTGACTTTCATTTTGTGGGAGTCACTGTATCCCCTGATTGTGCTGTCTTTTCTCTCAGTAAATTTCTTGCTTTTATTTCAGATAGAGTACATATCATCACACTATGACAGACACCATTTGGGAGAGCAACATGTCCCCATACAGCCAGAGTTTCCTCTATTACTAGATCAGATTGTAGTCATTTGGATAAATTACAGATGAAGGATATGGTTTGCAGTTAGTGACACTCTGTGTAAAAAATACACACCTTTAAACACTCAGAATGCACACAATGGGTCAAGATGCTCTTAACAGAAGCAGCTCTTCAGAACAGAGACTGAAGAAAGAGTAAAATTAAACCTCTCATTAGAATTTCCTTTCTCATTTGCAAAGTTAACTCTTTCTCATTCTGTGTATACACGAGTTGAGTTTGCATATACTACTCTACATTATACAAGCTTGCCCCAAACCAATCAGGTTTGCTGGTCTAGGGTTGTGTTGTTGAAAATACAGTGGCTTGAGTCAGATGCACCTTATTCCTCAAGATGACATGTTTGCTTTAACACTCTAAAGAGATCTAGATGACTAGCCATCAAAAGAAACTTTAGGAGAAGATGGAAGGAATGCAGAGAGTCACTCTACCAAACAAAATCGGTTGATGTTCAACCATTTCAGGAGGTAGTATATAAGCACGAACCAATGGTATTAAAGGAAGAAGTCTACGCTGCACTGAAGGTGTTGGTGAAAATCAAGGCTCCAGGAATTTACAGAAGCCCAACTGAGATGTTTCAAAAAATGAATGCAGTGCTAGAAGTACTCACTCGTCCATGTCCAAAACTTTGGAAGATAGCTACCTGGCCAACTATCTAGAAGGGATCTATATTTACGCCTATCCCCAAGAAAGGTGACCTCACTGAATATGGAAATTATTGAACAATATCACTAATACCACTTGCAAGCAAAACTGTGCTGAAGATCATTTAAAAGTGGCTGCAGCAATATATCAACATAAAACTGCCAAAAATTCGAGCTGGATTCAGAAGAGGACATGAAACTAGGGATATCACTGAGGATGTCAGATGGATTCTGGCTGAAAGCAGAGACTACAAGAAAGATGATTCCTTGTGTTTTAATGACTATGCAAAGGGATTTGACTGTGTGGATCATAACAAATTATGGATAACATTGCAAAGAATGGGAATTCCCAAACACTTAATTGTGCTTATGAGGAACCTGTACACAGGTCAAGAGGCAGTCATTTGAACATGGTTCATATTCAGAAATACTGAATAGTTTAAATTCAGAAAAGGTATTCATCGGGATTGCACCCTTCCACCATAGCTGTTCAGTCCGTATGCTGAAATTAACTCAAGAAGCTGGACTAAAATGAAGAAGAATGGGATGTCAAGATTGGAGGGAGACTCATTAACAACCTGTGTTATGCAGATGATACAGCCTTGCCTACTGAAAGTGAAGAGTAGGTAAAATACTTAGCAATAAAGAACAAAGACCACAGACTTCAGTAAACATTACATTACACCTCAGCACAGAGAAAACACAAATCCTTGCAACTTGACCAATAAGTGACATCATGATAAATGGAAAAAAGATTGAAGTTGTCAAGGATTTCGTTTTATTTGGATTCATAATCAACATACACGGAAGCAGCAGTCAAGAAACCAAAGGATGCATTGCACTGAGGAAATCTGCTCCAAGGGACATCTTGAAAAGCAAGGATGTCACTTCAAGGATTAAGGTGCCTTTGACAGTATCCAGTCACAACTGTTCACTCCTTTGTGTTTGGCATCCCTGTAAGATGTCCCTTAGGGTGTGTGGCGAAAAGGGTACCCCAGAGCTTTGTGCATTGGCTAAGGGGATTTCATTTAAAGAGCTAAGGATAGTAGCTTAGGCAATAGCTTGAATGCTTGTTATGTTTACAGACTCCTTTTGAAAGATGCTGCCCAACCATATGCCCTGCAAAAGGTAGCATCATAGATTGTTTCTTTTACATAGTTAGCCATGCCCTGTATAATGTGACCCTTTCATTTTAGCTACAGCTAAAAAATTAGGAGTGATTACCCAGCCCAGAGATAGCCAATCTATAGGCTACTCAATGGATTACATGATATACTTGTACAAAAACTTTCTCCCAGAGTGATGATGCTTGGAATCAGACTCTTCTCCCTGGGATGTTTGAATATGAGATATATGGAGAGAGTCGGTAGCTGGTAGCTGTAGCAGAAGTGGAAAGACAGACGAGAGACAAATAGACTTGCTAAGGCTTATTAATGGCAGAATATGAGAACAGACATCAGCAAACATGAGATTTTCAGGGACTAAGTACTACAATTATTG
The DNA here is from genome assembly GCA_028571685.1 of Heterohyrax brucei. Classification (NCBI taxonomy): domain Eukaryota; kingdom Metazoa; phylum Chordata; class Mammalia; order Hyracoidea; family Procaviidae; genus Heterohyrax; species Heterohyrax brucei. Next base: position 127,257,855 of record CM053142.1, read on the forward strand.
TTGTTGGAGCTGTGCTTGTGCAGCTCGAGTTATTGCTGTGTTCTGCAGATATTCCATGAGGAGCTGGTGCAATGGCATGCTGGAGCTGGCTCTTATCAGCCGTAAAAGATGGTTGTGTGCATCTCTTTCCATCTCTGCCTTCAGAGACATCAGGTTGGTGGGAGTGTTGACACCACATAAACCAGTTAATGCTACAAATGAGGGCTCCCTCTACCAGATCTGGTTATTAAACATTTACCACACCACTGGGTTGGGGGAAGGATATTAACAGCTTCAAGTGTGTCCCTCCTAGATATGTGGTTAATTTCTAACCTCTAGGCCTGTGATAATCCCATTTGGGAATGGGTTGTTTCATGCTAAGGAGGCAGGATTAGTGTAGGGTGTATCTTGAGTTAATCTCTTTTGAGATATAAAAGAGATTAAACAAGTGAGCTAAGATGCAGACATGGGGGAAGCAAGATGGCAAACCACAGGATAACACCCAGGAGCAAAAGCTCAGAAAAGATGAGGACTTTCCTCCAGAGCTGCAGAAAGAAAAAGCCTTCCGCCACAGCCAGTGATCTGAATTCAAACTTCTAGCCTACTAAACTGTGAGAAAATAAATTTGTTCATTAAGGCCATTCATGTGTGTTGTTTCTGTTACAGAAGCACTAGATAACTAAGGCAGATGGTATACAAGAAACAGGCCAGAGTTACCACCTCTTTGCGCTTTGCCTGAAAAACAAACAGTATTTAAGGCAATATGTTAGCATGATTGTTTTCAACACTATAAAAGAAAAGACATTAGAGAAAGCAGAGTGAAATACATGATTAAAATATTGGTGGTAAGACTATAAAACTTTCAGGAATGCACTCAGAGGGCTGTACCTTTTCTATTCACCCACATACATAGATAGGCCCAGCCTCTATCATTATGCTCACAAAGGGTGACCAGACGAGCCAGTTAAGCTTCTGGTCTTATTTCCACATGTATCATTTACCCCTGTTACTTGAGGTAACCTGAGTGCACACCTGTCACATAAAACCACAAGTGCCAAATGAGCACAGTTGTTGAGTGCCTTTTTTGTTTGTTTGTTTTACTGTAGAGAAAACAGGTCAGATCTGTATAGTAAAAGGAGTACACACAGACTTTAGAATGAGGTTTGAATTCCAATAGTACTTAACTCCGTCTGGTAGTTTAATATCACTTACCTATGCTGCGGTCTCCGTAGCTGTAAAACAGGGATGAAGACAGTAACCTCAGAGACATCTGTAAGGGTTAAGTGACATACCACCCATGAAGCAGCTAGGATAGTGTCTTGGCTTATCATGAATGCAGTAACTCTAGTTCTTCTCTCTTTTATCACACATGTTGAAGTTTTTAGAAGAGCCATGGTATTACTGATGGCAAAGTCAACCAGGTCAATGCAGTTAATTAAATCTCCACTTCATTAACATGAATTAGTTTGTAATGACATTTCATCTTTATAATTTTGTTTTTGTACTTAAGACCATTCAACTAAAATATGTCAAATATAACCATAATTACTAGAATCCTTCGAAATGAGCTTTCCTCAGATGACTTATGCTCATTTTGTTTTTAACCACACATTTACAGTATGGGAAAAAAACTATAGTAGGTGTTGTGGGAGAAATAAGAAACACAGATGCTTATGTGATACCAGGTGAAAAAACAAGAAAATGAGGGAATACTTGAGAGTTTCGGGGACCTTCTTTCCCAGTACACAGGATACCTAATCAAATAATAATGTTATATGTCCCCTATTTACTGTATTGTAATTTATTTACTTTCCATTTATCCAAGTTGTCTGCCCTCAATGACAGAACAGAAAGTGTGAAATCTGCCCATTTGTTAAGCATACTTTATGTAATGTGATATTTTTTTGTACCAGATATTTTGAGGGACTGGCTTTTGGCTTTCAAGCTTTAAAGCAATGCCAGAATTGAATTTGTTTTGAAATAAAGTTTCTCATTGTAAACACAGTATTTTCAAACAAGTAGTGCGATGTACAAATTACCACCAGTTTAGTTCATTTTAGACTAATTGACACTCGAAATCTGTTTGACATTTTTCCCTTAAGTATTTTACTTCAATAAATAATTTTTGTGATATCTTAGAATGTTCATAATTATAACGTCTTAGACCTCCAGAGCCTGTTCCATTAATTTGAGTAAAAAAGTAAATTACAGTAATTAAGACATAATTATGTTGTCTGAAAAAGATAAGGGTCATTTGGAGTTGATTACTCGAGGAGTGATCAGTGCCTAAGAAAAATCAGTGAGCTGCTTGGCTTGGGCCTATAATTAAACATTTGGGCCTGACATTTCTGTCTTCAGAGGGCACTTTTTGACTAAACTTCAACGTTTGCACTTTAGACCCCAAACCAAACGAAACCCACTACTGTTGTGTCGATTCTGCCTCAAAGCGACCCTACCCCTTACAGTAAATACAAAGCTATTGTGAGGGGATAAATAGGGGTCAGAGGTGAAAAAACTCATCAAAATATCTGTGTTTCGCTAGTGTGAAAAACTACTGTCCAGTCAGCATGTCTTGACTTCATTTATGGTGTTCAAAAACAAGTCTGGGAAGGGCCTCTTTAATATTGTCGCTAACACAGACACACACAGAGAGAGGCAGAGACAGAGAGAGACCATATCATTAGGTGCAGAGGGCCTGGAATGCAGGGAGAGGGTACTATATATTACAACGCCTGCTACTTACCTATAAAAATGGCTCACTCATCTATGTGTTTGAGTTGACAATGCTGCTCCAGCCTCACTCTCCCATCAAAAACCAGACAAAAACAAAACCTGCTGCCCGCTACAGTCCATTCGGACTCACAGAGACCCTACAGGACAGGGAACTGCCTGATAAAGTTTGCAAGGAACGCCCAGTGCATTTGAACTGCTGACTTTTGGGTTAGTAGCCAACACTTAACCACTACGCCACACTAGGGAAATAGTTGCCAGAACTTTTTATGCCTTCACCACCAAAACTCTGAACCGATAAGGGACAGCGCAAGTCTCTACAACTCCTCTCAAACGTTTTCCCGCTGGCCCCTCGCTCACTGTTCGGTCCCCTCATGGTGGGACCTTCCCCTTCAGGGGTCTCAGGTGGGCCTGCGAGTGGGATGCTGGGCTCTGCTCTGGAGTCCCCAAGTTAGAAGGGGTTGCCCTAGGGCAGCGGGATTCCATCTCTGAATCGCGCTCGGCGGCTGTAGAAGAGGAGAAGGAGGAGGAGGAGGAGGAAGTTGGCGGCCGCCGAGCCCGGGCAGCGGGCCCCGTCCGCGGCTGACGCTCCCCGGTCCTCCCTAGCTCGGCTCCTATGCTCATATTTGGACTCGGCTGCCCGTGCCCAGGAATTTCCCGTCATGCCTCCCGCCGCCCCGTCCGTCGCCCGTAGCCGGGGAGCGAGCGAGGGAGGGAGAGAGGCTCGGACCGCGGCGGGAGAGGCGGCGGCGGCGGCGGCGGGGTCCCCCGGTCTTCCCATGAGCCAGCGGCGGACCCTCCCGCGGCGCCCCCTCTTGCTCTGCCTCTGCCTCTGCCTGTTCACTGCGCCCGGAGCCGAGCAGTCGGGTAAGCTCCGTCTTCCTTCCCTCATCGCCTCAGCGTTCCCACCCCAGCACTGCCTCGTTGGGGTGTGGGCGGGAGTGTGACCCCGAACCGAGGTCCCCTCCAGTGTCTGGCTGCGGCCCCCTCAGCCTCCTGGGAGACAGTCTTTCTTGACCTGAGGAACGTGGCACTTGGGTTGCACCCAGCGCCGGGAGGTGAGGGGCCGAGGGGAACGAGGTCAGTGCTGGCTTCGCCCCCGCCGACGGGCGGCGCCTGGCCGCGTCGTTGACACCTAATCCGGTCCCCGGAGCAAACCTGAGCCGGCGAGAAGCTCTCGTCCTGCTCGGGCCCCAGGGGGAGGGGCCTGGCGGGGCAGCTCCCCGGAGGCGGGGGTGGGGGCGCCGCCCAGGCCCGGCAGCGCTTGGTGCTCACGGCAGGGGCTCACCCCGGAGCCGGCCCGCTCCCCGCGAGCCGGCCTTGCTAAGGTTGACGCTCAAGTAACGGCCCCGGGCGTGGGAACGTGCCGGCCAGGCCCGCGCCTCTCGCGACGCGCCCGGGAGGGGCGTGGGGCGATGAGCGGCAAGGAGGGGCGCGCCCAGAGGCTCCCTTGCTAGCTGGGACGCCTTTCTCGCCTCCGGCGCCGCAGGGTCAGTCACCCCACCTGACGGCCCTGTTGACATTTAATAAACCAGAATCGAACATCCTGTAAGCTTGGCAGGTACCGATTTTGTTTTGATTTTAAGTAGAAAAAGGCATGGAAGTCTGTTGTGAAAGAGTTTCACGCTGGACTACTTCAAGTGAAACTATTTGAATGAAACGTACTATTCCTGCTTTACTGAGTTTAGGACTATTAAGCTATTAAGTGGCAGCTCGAGAAGTCGTTAATAGTGCGATTTTTAAAGATTTGTTTTTTCACAATCAAGTGGAAAGTGTGTGAGGAATATTTTTTAATACGGGATTATTACAAAGTACATTGGAAAGTACTTTAAAAGGATTATTATTGGAAAGTACAAATATAGGGTTTAATGTAAAGATGAAATCTTATGAACCTTTATGTTTGTGATGAATAACTTGTCATCAGACCTTTGGGTTCATAATTTTATCTAGAAAGGAGCAACAGAAATTATAATTCCTCAGATTTGAGATAATTTACGATATTTTAATTTGCTTTTGTTTTGCCACTATTAACCTATCTGAGTAAGATATGGTTGACAGTGAGGATTTATAAAATACTTGAAAGCTCCTCTATTAAGCATAGATTATCTTCAACCCTCTTTGGTATACCTCCTCATGGTTTTCATTTGCTGCGCTGGTGGCAAAACAGATAGTTTGTCTATTAAAAAATCTTCAGGATTCAGGTAATTGATAAAATCATCAATTCAGATTAATGGCAGATTTTTACAATATTTAGCTTTATTAAAAGTGTAGTTTTTAAGTATTAATTTAAACTGATAATGGTTTCGTGTCTGTTTCTGAATAATTTTGTTTTTCAAGAAGCCCTACTTTTTTATTGAACTTTTTTTTGTGATTTGGGTGAAAGTTTATGGAGCAAATTAGTTTCCCCATTCAACAATTTATACACATTTTGTATTGTGTCTGTTGCAGTCCCCTCAACATGCCAGCACTCTACCCACTTCCTCCCTCACTTCCCCGTTTCTGTTTGCACATCTTTTCTGCCTCTTCCTGCATTTGAACTTTGTTTTTGGACGAATACTGTCCTTTTAGTCATTTATTCTGAGGAGTGCATTCCTCACCAGTGTTATTCACTTTGCAGGCCTGTCCATTGTTGGCTGAAAGATGATCTCTGGGAGTGGATTTAGTTCCAGGTTTGAAGATGTATAAGGGCCATCATCTTGTGGGTATTTCACCATCTGTATCAGACCAGTATGTCTGGTCTTTTTATAAATTTGAGTTTTATTTTACAGTTTTCTCTCATTGGGTCCAGAACTTTCTGATGTCAGAGTGGTTAGTAGTGAGTGGTACCTGGGTACCGTGTTGTTCTGATCTGAGGCTAGAGGAGGCTGTGGTTGGTGTGGTCAGTTAGTTCTTTGGACTGTTTGTTTCATTGAGTCTTTAATTTTCTTCACGCTTCTTTGCTGCTGATGGAAATAGACCAGTAGTTGTGTTTTAGATAGCTGCTCAAAAGCTCGTAAGACCCCAATTGCTACTCACCAAAATAGTGTGTAAAGCATTGTCTTTATGGACCGCAATCAGTCCAATCCAAGTCACCCAGATGTTCCCGAAGACTATGATGCTGACCCCTCCAGCCCAGTGACTTAGTCCCTCAAGGTGTTTGGTATCACTAAGAGGGTTTTATAATTTTGCACTATGTGCTCTACTGTATAACATGGATACATTTGCAGCAAGTATAAACATATCTGTATAAATATCCTCTGCTAAACCTAAATGTACTCCCATATGCCATCCCCTATACCTGTTCAGCTTACATATATAACTATGAATTCACTTGTAAATTATTGTTTGTTATTACTGTTTTTACAGGATTATATTTGTAGTCATGTTTCCCACTGTTGCCTTTTACTTTTGTGTGCCTCTTGGTGCCTTCCTTTGCCTTGGTCATGTTGTGCTGATGTCGCACTTATTGTGTATTGCCTTAGCATTTGGAAGCTAACCAAAAGATCAGCAGTTCTAATCCACCAGCTGCTTGTTGGAAACCCTATGGAGTGGTTCTACTCTGCCCTTCCTGTAGGGTTGCTATGAGTCAGAATTAACTTGATGGCAGTGGCTTTTTTTTAAAAAAAATCTCCTAAATGACCCTGGAGAAGGACGTCATGCTTGGGAGAGTGGAGGGTCAGTGAAAAAGAGAAAGACCCTCAACGAGATGAGTTGACACAGTGGCTGTAACAATAGGCTTAAGCGTAAAAACGGTTGTGGGCATGGTTCAAGACTGGGCAGTGTTTGATTCTGTTGTACATAGGATCACTAGGAGTGGGAACCAACTCAGTGGCACCTAACAATAACAATAACACTATCTGCTGAGTGATTTCTCTATCTCCCTCCCATCCCTGGTAACCATCAAAGAATGTGTAACTCTTTTATTGACATTTTATAGTAGTGGTCTTGTACAGGATTTGGCTTTCTGTGATTGACTTATTTCACTCAGCGTAACATCCTCCAGGTACATCCATGTTGTGCGATGTTTCATTGCTTCATTGTTATTCTTTAACGTGCATAGTATTCCCTTGTGTGTATGTTACCATAGTTTATCCATTCATCCACTGATGGTCACTTAAGTTATTCCCATCCTTTTGCCATTGTGAATAATGCCATTGTGATAAACATGGGTGTGCATGTAGTTCTTTGTGTGACGGCTCTTATTTCTATAGAATATATACCTAGTAGGTGGATTGCTGAGTCATACGATATCTCTAATAACTTTTTAAGAAAATGCCATCATTTTAGAGTCCCACCAGCAGGGTAATGAGGGTTCCAGTCTTCACACAATGCCAGCAGCATTTGTTGTTTTCTGTTGCTGTTGTTTTTTTTTTCATCACTACCATTATTGCCGGAATGAGATGATACCTCATAGTTGTTTTCATTTGCATTGGCTTTGGCTTGGCAATGACTAATAGTCGCAAGCCTCTCTTCAGGTATTTGGTGGCTGCCTGAATATCTTCTTTGATGAAGTATCTATTCATGTCCTTGCCCAGTTATTAATTGAATTATTGGTCTTTTTGTTGTTAAGGTGTTGCAGGTATTTTTTTTTAAATAAATTTTAGAGATTAGTCCCTTGTCACATATGGTGTTGCCAACATTATTCTTTCCCCAGTGTGTAGGTCCTCTCTTTACTGTTTTTTGAGAAGTCTTTTGATGAGCATAAGTGTCAAATTTTTTTGTTTTTAGTTTATCTTCTGCTGTTTGTTGTTTTCAGTTATGTTTGGCATAGTCTATTTATAGTATAACTTAGAGTTCCTAGGTTTGCCTCTATTTTTTATTCCATGATATTTATAATTTTAGGTTTTAAATATAGGTCTTTGATTCATCTTGAGTTAGTTTTTGTATTTAGTATGAGTTATGGATCCTGTTTCAGTTCTCTGCAAATGGATATACAGTTTTTCAAGCACCATTTTTCAAAGAGATTGTCTTTTCCTCCTTTAGTGGATTTAGGACTTTTCTTTTTTGATGATCAGCTGTTCATAGGTGGATGGATTTATTTCTGGATTCTCAATTTTGTGCCATTAGTTCCTTCTGGTACCAGTGCCAGCCTGTTTTGTCTACAATGGCTTTATAGTAGATTCTGAGGTGGGCAAGTGGGAGGCCTCCTGCTTAGTTCTTGAGTAGTGCTTTGCTTATTTGGGGTCTCTTTCCATATAAAGTTGGTGATTAGTTTTTTTTATCTCTTTGAAGAATGTTGATGAAATCTGGTTTGATTGCATTGTATCTATAGATCACTTTGGGTAGTATTGACATTTCCACAGTGTTGTCTTCTTATCCATGAACATAGTCTGTTCTTGCACTCATGTAGGTCTTTGAGTTTCTTGCAGCGATGTTTTGTAGTTTACTTTGTATAACCCTTTTATATCCCCAGCCAGGTTTAGTCACGTATTTTATCTTTTTGGGGCCATTGTATATGATATTGTTTTCCTGCTTTACTCTTCAGTGTTCTTTGTTAACATAGAGGAATGTGACTGATTTATGTGTGTTCATCTTGTACCTTGCAACTTTATTGACTCTTTCCATTAGTTCCAGTGACCTTCTTGTAGCATATTTGGGATTCTACATATAGGACCGTATTATTTGCAGATAAGGATATTTTTACTTCTTTAGTCATCTAGTGCCACTATAATAGAAATACCACAAGTGGGTGGGTTCAGCAAAGATAAATTTATTCTTATAGTCCAGTATGCTACAAGTCCAAATTCAGGGTGCTGGCTCCATAAGAAGTCTTTCTATCTCTGTTGGCTCATCAGTTTTTCCTTCATCTGGGAGCATCTCAGCACAGGAACTTCAGTTCCAATGAATGTACTCTGCTCCTGGCACTGCTTTCTTTAGGGTGTAAGATCTCCAACTCTCTGCTCACTTCCCTTTCCTTTATCTCTTATAAGATAAAAGGTGGTGTAAGCCACATCCCAGTGAAACTCCCTTTACGTTGGATTAGGGAGGTGACCTTAGTGAGGGTAATACAGTCACATCCTAATCCTCTTTAATGTAATTCAGTCTTGGTGTGTTAACCACAGGCAGAAATTAGGATTTGCAACACAGGAAAATCACAAAACAAAGGACAGTGACATAATACTGGGAATCATGACCCAGCCTAATTGTTACACAGTTTTTTTTGGTGGATTTGATTTAGTGCGTGACACATACCCATTTGGATGCCTTTTATTTCCCTTTCTTGCCTTATTGCTGTGGCTAGGACTTCCAGTACAATACTGAATAAGAATGAAAAGGCATCCTTGTCTGGTTCCCATTCTCAAAAGGAATGCTTTCCGTGTCTCTCTGTTAAGAATAATGTTGGCTGTTGGTTTTTTGCCCTTAATTATGTTGAGGAACTTCCCTTCTGTTCCTGTTTTGCTGAGTTTTTTTTTTTTTAATAAATCAAAAATGGGTGTTAGATTTTCTCAAATGCCTTTTCTGCATTGATTGATAAGATCATGTGTTCTTTTCCTTTGTTTTATTTATTTGGTGAATTACATTGATTAATTTTCTAATGTCAAACCATCTTTGCATATGTATCCCACTTGATCATGATGCTTTTTTTTTTTTTTTGATGTTGGATTCTTTTGGCTAGGATTTTGTTGAGACTTTTTTGCATATATATTCATGAGAGATGTTGGTCTGTTATTTTCTTTTTTGTAGTGTTATTGGCTGGCTTTGGTAACAGGACTATGCTTACATCATAGAAGAGGTTTGATGGTATTCCATTATTTTCTATGTTCTGGAGCAGTTTGAGTAGAATTGATGTCAGATCTTCTGATTATTTGGTAAAATTCTCCAGTGAAGCTGTCTGGGCCAGGGATTTTATTTGATGGCCTCATCCTTTTTTTTTTATTTTGTTATGGGTCTGTTTAAATTTTCTGCCTCAGTTTGAGTTAGTTGAGATAGCTAGGATGATTCTAGAAATTTGTTCATTTTCTCTAGGTTTTCAAATTTGTGGGAGTACATTTCTTCATAGCATTTGTTATTATCCTTTTTATTTTAGTTGTTTCTATTGTACCATCACCTATCTCACCTCTTATTTGTGATGCTTACATCTTCTTCTGTTCTTTTGCTATTTTAGCCACTGGTTTGTCAATTTTATTAATCTTTTCGAAGAACCAACTTCTAGTCTTATCTAGCCTTTCTGTTTTTATCTTTGTGTTTAACGTATGTATTTTGTAGGTAGCTTATTGATGGATCAAATTTTCGTATCCCTTCTGCCATTTTCTGTCTCTTGACAGGTGCATTTGTTCCATTTACATTCAGTGTATATATCACTAAATATGAAATAATTGCTGTCGTTTGTTTTTTTGTGTGTGGTGACAATTTCTTTGTTATGTATACTTTTTTGTGCTGAATTCTTTTTGTTTATGGATTTTCTATTTCATTTCCTTTGTTACTGTTGATTCTGTGTTAACTGAGTCTTTCTGATTTTGATAAGATGGTTTATTAGTTTTCTTTGTGGTTACTCTGAAATTTATCTGTATCTTCCTAAGTTTAAGCCAGTCTGTTCTATCATGATATTACCTTGACTTCTTCATATGGAAGTTCTGAATTACACCGTTTATTCCTTCTTTTTGTTTTGAAGTTATTGTCTTTTACAGATTGACATAAGATCTGGGTCCGTATTTTCAGTCTTGTAGCTTTATTTTATTTTTTAAAATTCTTTATCTGGGTTGGCGTAGTCTTTGGCTCTGCTTTGTTGGTAACATTTTGTTTTACCCAAGCTACTCTCAGGATTCTTTGTCTTTTGCTTTGGAAAGTTTGATTATGATGTATATTTGTGATTTTCTTTTGGAGTCTATCCTATTTGGAGTTCACTGAGCTTTTTGGATGGATATCCTCTCATCTTTCATATTAGGGAAGTTTATTGCCAGCAACCTTTGAAAAATTTCTCTGTGCTTTTTTTTTGTCTCTTCTTGTTCTAGAATTTATATTATACATAAATGATTAGTGTTGATAAAACCTGTTGCCATTGAGTTGATTCCAACCCAGTGATCTTGTAGGCAGAGTAGAACTGCTCCATAGAGATTCTAAGGAACATCTGTTGGATGTTTTTTGGTTAGGAGCTGTAACACTTAACTGCCTTTTGGGTAGGAACTGTAACACTTAACTGTAGCCACCAGAATTTCCTTCCTCTTCATAGTGCCTCACATAAGTCTTGAACTTCTTTCATTCTTTTTCCTGATTGTTCTTCTAATGGATTGGTATCAGTGGGTTTGTTCTTTATTTCACTGATTCTGTCTTCCATTGATTCAGTTCTGCGTCTTTATCTTTCCATTACTTTAACTGTTTCTGACATCTTAATGTTGATCATTTCTACTTGCTGTTTATGTATGCTTTCTAATTGTCTATTTATTTTGTTATTTTGTTCTTATTTTGTTTCCCTGAATTCTCCTGGAGATTTGTCTGTATTGTCTTTGCTCTCTTGGATCAAAGGGCCCCGTATGTAAATCTTTTGAATTTCTCCTCAGGTAGCTCCATTACAATTTTTTTTCGTGGATGTTTCCTGGTTCTTTATTCTGGTCACTTGCTGACACCATCTTGTCGTGCTTCTTTAGGTGATTTCACATTGTTGTTTCTGAGGGATTAAGGTATTATTATATTTATTTATTGTTTATTTGTTTGCTGCTTCTTGATTTTTTTTTATGTTATGCTTTGATGTGTTCGTGCAGGTGGGACAGGTGTGCTACTCTGGTTGCTAGTCTGGCTGCACTGGAGTGCTTGTGCCCTGCCTCCATGTGGGTGGGAGTAGTGGTAGCATGTGTGACCTGCTCTTGTGGGATGATTGAGGGTGGGTTGGTCAGGTGTTGCCGTCTGTCTGTCATTGGTGCAGTGGTTAAGGAGTAAACAATGTCACTCTTTGAGTGGGGTGGCAGGTGTGATTGTGGCTTGCTGGAAGGGGTGCAATTGCTGATTTTTACTGAATAGGTGGTGAGTCATGAGTGGGTGCACATGTAGTCACCATGCCTCTTGTACAGTGAGGGGGAAGGGAGTGGCAGTGGGCATGTGCGTGGTTGCTATCCTCTGCTGTGTGAGGGTTGGGGTGGATAAGTGGTAGGTAGGTGCATGTATGGTGTGGAGAGAAGAGAGGGAATAGGAAGCAAGTGTGTTCTCCCACTGCATTTACTGGGTAGAAAATGGGGTAAGCAGTTCAGCTTGGTTGGGGAATGCGAGGCATGGGGCAAGCTGCTGGCACCACACTGGCGCAACTGGCTGCCTCTAGGTAGGGTTGCCAATTGGGAGAGGTAGGGTGAGCAGGCATTGCCATGCCAGAGTGGCTTGGAACTGGTTGGTGGGGTTGTTGGGTGGGTGGGGGATGAAGGTTAGGGTGGACAGGGAGTGTGGTGGTTGGGTCTGGGTAGTGGGGATCAGGGAGAGCTCATACCTTGATCTGTTGTATTTAGGGCTGCAGTAATGAAAGGCTTGTGCCTCTAACCATCAGAAGGGTGGTGGTAGGAGGAGCATGTTCCTCCTGTCACTGGCCAAGGGTACCTGGGCTCTTACTGTTGGCTGCAGTCAGCGATTGGGACCATATTTTCTTTCAAATATGTCTACACAGTTCTGTGTCCTTTTGGGAATTCTGTGAAGTTGCTTCTGTGCGTCTCACCTGGGATTGTCCTTGTCTCAATATGGCCATAGTGTACTGGGTCAACTGGCTGGGCCCCTCTGCTACTTTTGTTTTTGCTCACAATTTTCAGTCATTTTCTTCTTTCAGTCAGTGTATGATCTAGTTCTTCATTCTTTCATTTGGTGCTCAGTGTTCCAGGATTATCTTCTCTATCTGTTTCACTAGGTTTCTTGGGTCTTTCCTGTAGAGAGATGGCATGGTATGTTTGATGAAGCTGCCATTTCAGTCGATGCCCAAGACCTACTTTTTATGGACTTATATTTTAGGATTAACTTTAGTAGTACCTCTTGGGAAATACAGTAGTTTCTAACTTCAAATTTTACCAATAAGCTTCTAAAAAATTCTGTGCTAAGCATTAAAGAGTGGATTGTATTGGTATGTATGCCGTTTTTCCCCCCCTACTCAGTGATGTTGACTTTCCTAAGACTTGTGGGAAAGCAGCCCTTTAAGTCCAAAATCCACTATACTGTGGTCCCTTGCCAGTGATTTTAAGCAACAAATTTATATTTAGTTCCTTTCAAACATTTATTCTTTTAATTTTAGTCCAAGCTGACACAGTAGTCTAGTTTCAGGTGACATTCTTTAGGGCTCTTATGTGAATGTGTGTATGTATGTATACACATACATATGTGTGTGCGTGTGTGTGTATATGTATACACATATATAGGTAAGTCAACATCACTGAGTAGAGGAAAAAAGGCATACATAGCAATATAATCCACTCTAATGTTTAGCACAGTATTTTTTAGAAGCTCGCTGGAATACATATATATGTAATGTATACATATATATGTACAATATTAAATAAGAAGTTCTTTGCCATTTAGAATTTTGTCATACTGTGTAACCTGCCTGACTACCACAATTGCAAGCATACAACATCATTTAAGTTTTGTGTGAGTACGGGATGTTTTTGGTTTTAAAGGTGCTTTTTCCAGTATCTTAACTAAAATGTTACCCCACTGGGTCAGAAGTCATTAGTTTTATTAAAATCAGGTAATAAGAATATTCAAAGAATATTGTGACAGTAGGATTCATAGTTTTTTTTCTGGTACATTTGCCATTTATTAATTGAAATTAAAATTTTAACCATTAAAAAAGTAACTTTAGGAAATAATGCTTTTTGACTGTATTCTAATTTAGTCACAATCCCTATGATTTTATTCTCACCTATATTGTGTGTTATATTTAGAGAGTTGGGTGATGATTTGGGTTCAGACATTTAGCTTCCTTCTCTGTAAAATGACAGAATTGGGCACTGTCTCCATGTACCTTCTAACTCTAGGATTTCATAATATTGTTTATATTTATGTAATTCTGCCACTCGGTACATCCAGTTCAAACTTCTCTTGGTCAAACTCTGACTTGCTGTGCATGTTAAACTGGTGTACTTGTAGTCAGAACCAGGACTTTGAACCAGTTCCTTCAGGTTTGGAATCAGCTTAACATTGCTAACAAGTTTCCCGTTGAGAATTTGCATTTGCAGCCCAGATATATTAGATCAGAACCTACATTTTAACAAGATCCCCAGGTGATTCTTATGTATAACTTCTAGAAAACTTGTTAGAAATGCAAATTCTCAACAGTTTTGAACCTGGACTCACCAGTTTGAAGCCTTGGTCAGAACAGATGGGTGTGGATCTAGCTTTGGAGAACCTATCTGCCTCAGGACCATCTTGATACCCATCTCAGGCACTCAGACATACACCCTGGACGAGTTCCATGTTATTAAGCTTCTGTTACCTTCTCTTCTAATAGTAGAAGTGCCAGTTACACCGTAGGATAAGTACCTAACTACTCAATGGGGACTGTTAAATCCAGGCTTAAAGATAGTTTGGTATTCTGGCTCAGGCACAGCTAAGGATACTCCTGGAGAACAACCTCATGTGGTCAGAAGGCCTGTTACTAGCTACTGGGGTCACTACAGGAAAATGCACCATACGTGTTATCCACTTGTGAACACACATGAGAAGGACTGAATTGGACCTAGTTAGGTTTATTCAGAATTCAGTTGACTTTGAAAAGGAAGGTAATCAGATGTTATTTCAAGGCTTTACCTTGAATGTTCTTATATTTTCTCCTTCCTGGGTGTGATGGGCTGTCCTTATGAAGTGCTCAACATGATCCTTGTTCATATATTTGGCTCTAAACTAACAGCACACTGAAGTCATATTTATGGCATTTGAAGAATACAAATAAAGAGAGAAGAACATACAGAAAAGGTATACCAACAGTGAATCAACCAGTTGACATTATGGTGATGCCTTGGATTGAATTGTGTACTCCCAAGATACCTGTCAACTTGGCTAGGCCGTGATTCCTAGTATTGTGTTATTATCTACCATTTTGTAATCTGTTGTGATTTTCCTATGTATTATAAATCCTACCTCTGTGATATTAATGAGTCAGGATTAGAAGCAGTTATGTTAATGGACAGAACTTAATTAACAAGATTAGGTTGTGTTTTGAATCAGTCTCTTTTGAACCCACTGCCATCCAGTCAGTCTCATAGCATCTCTAGAGGTTAGAGTAGAACTGCTCCGTAGAGATTCCAAGGAACACCTGGAGGATTTGAACTGCCAACCTTTTGGTTAGCAGATGTAGCACTTAACTCACTATGCCACCAGGGTTTCTTCTTTTGAAGTATTAAAAGAGAGAAATGATCAGAGAGGCTGAAGATAACCATGCCACCAAGAAATAAGACCCTGGAGGATAGCGTGTCCTTTGGACTTGGTGTTCCTGTGCTGCAAATATCCTCAACCAGAGAAAACTGGTGACAGGGACCTTCCTGCAGAGCCAAGAGAGAAAGAAAGCCTTCCCCTGGAGCTGGCACTGTGAATTTGGGTTCTAGCCTCCTAGACTGTTAGAGAATAAATTTCTCGTTGTTAAAACCTTCTACTCGTGGTATTTTTGTTATAGGGTCACTAGATGACTGAAACAGATAGAGTTGGTGTCATGGATTGAATATGTTCCCTAAAAAATCTGTAACAGTTTGGCTGTGCTATATTCCTGGTATTGTGTGATGTTCCTCCATGTTGGAATTCCAGCCTCTATGATGTTAATGAGGATAGATGGGCGGCAGTTGTGTTGGTAGTGCAAGATTCAATGTGTGAGTTTGTTTTGTGCGTTGAGGTGGTCTCCTGAGCTGTAAAATGAATAATCTGGCAGTGAGGACTGGGAAGCTCACACGATCGAGAAAGCAGCCCTGGAAGAAAAGGGAGTCCTTCAGACGTGAGGTGTCTGGACCAAAATGCTCCCTAAACAAAGACTGATGCAACACAAGGACTTTCCTCCAGAGCCAACATGGGGGAAAGCTTTCCCCTGGAGTGGATGTCCTGAATTTGGATTTGTAGCCTACAAGACTGTGTAAGAATAAACTTTCCTTTGTTAAAGCCATCCACTTTGTGGTGTTTCTGTTAAGAGCAGCACTAGATGACTAAATTAGTTGGCTTATTACTCAGTTAAGTTCTGTTGGAAGTAACTGAAAGGAACTTGAACTAGCTTTAATTAAAAGGAAGGAAAGGAGAGGGAAGAAGAGAAAGAAGACAGAAGATAGAAGGAGGGAAGAAGGAATAAGGAATGAAGGAAGGAAAGAATTTATTGGAAGCCATAATGCAGACAGACCTTGTTAGGGCCTGGGACCAGGTATTGGAAAACCTGGAATTTTCTCCCTCTCTAGTCTCTAGCCTTTTTTTGTATGTGTTTTTCAGTATCCTCTCTTTGCTGACTTTTATCCCCCCTGTTTTTTTTGTGTTCAGATTGAATGTGGCTGCTCAGCAGCTCTTAAAGCATTTTTCTGTCCCTCAGTTCCAGGCCCAGAGGGGGCAAACCTAAATAATTGAGCCTTGATCCTAAAATCGTGAAAGAACCTGACAGATACATAGTTAATCTGTATTTACCCTAAAGTCTCTTCTAATTCTGGAGTTCTGTGCAGTCAGTAGGAAACCCTGGTGGGATAATGGTTAAGTGCTATATCTGCTAAACAGGATGTCTGCAGTTTGAATCTGCAAGATTGAATGTGTGGGTTTGTTTTGTGCCTTGAGGTGGTCTCCTGAGCTGTAAACAGCTAAACAGGATGTTGGCAGTTTGAATGTGCGAGGCGCTCCTTGGAAACTCTATGGGGCAGTTCTACTCTGTCCTGTAGGGTGACCATGAGTTGGAATCGACTTGATGCCACTGGATTTGGTTTGGTTTTGTCTCTATGTAGTATGTAATGTAATCATTTAGATATTTTCATTTTCAATTTTTACATTTTATGGGGTTTTTAGTCTTTAAAATGTATAATTTGTTCTGGATTTCAGTGTGTGTGTGAGAGTATGCACCTTCATTGTGAGCCTAGGATATTAAATAGTTCATTCATGCTGCTTTAGGAATGCTGAAGTAGAGGCCTATGGGGAGTAAACTGAATGTAGCACCAGTTCAGCTGATTCATCCTTGCAGATAATAATTTGCATATTTTCTGGACTTTACTGAATTAAAATGCTGAACTTGAAAAAAACAGCTTTTAAGTGTAAGTCCATTAAAACTAGTTAAGCAGCAGGCAATCAAAATAGTAATAGTTTGGGAACCAAGAGTTACTACATGTTTAGCATTCTCTGCCTCTACCATCAGTTTGGTTGCCTGCTACCTGAATATTCTGCCTTATACCCTGTAGCAGTCCTTAGTTAGGACTTTGGCCAGGTGGTATTTTGTGGAGCCTTCCCAGTCTCTTAGAATTAGTCATTCCTGGTCTTCTAATGCATGGATTGAAGGGTGATTTTTCCGTTATAGTTCAGTCCATACACTTTCACCTCTGTCACTGGAATAAAAGTTCTATTAGCTTATTGAATCACTTCAAGAATTTTCATAGACTGTTAGCATCATTGTCCCAGATATAAATATCCTTACTTTTGAAAACATTCTGAAATATTTAAGTTTTATGGCAGCCCACTTACCTCTGCTGCCTCCTTTGACAGTCGAAGTAAGTTACACTGCTCTTCTTTCTTAGGCTTTGATTATTTTGTAGACTTTGCAGACTTTTTCATGAATATTCCTGGTTCTCTGTGTGAGGATCAAATATACAGAGTAATAAAGTGTTTTCCTGTAGACTGAGGTAACAGGAATAGCAACCTGATGTGGAAGGGAATCCACTTTTGTTGAGCACTCACTATTCACTGAATATAGAGGGGACATGCATAGTACAGAAATGCAGGGGCATAGTGGGAAGGTGAAGTATAAAGATGGAAAGTTAGGTTTGACTTGAAACATGGAATGCTTCTGATACGAGGCTAGGGAATTTGGGCTGGATTAGTAAGCTTTGAGAAGCCACTGACATTTTTTGGTCCTTGAAATATCAGAATTCAAGTGTAGGACATATTATCTGTTTAGAGGATGAATTTAATTGGAGAAAAAACGTTAGACCAATAAGAAAGTGTTGTTTAAGAGTTTTAAGAAAAAGAAATCTGAGCTAGAGTAGTGGCATGGGGTTGGAAAGGTTTTACTAAAGTAGATAGGGCAGAAATAAACAATTACTGAAATATGGGGAAAGAGGTGAGTTAATGATGACTGTAGGAAGTCAAGCTTGGGAGAATGAGGAAATAAAAATTTGGAGCAGGTGTTACAGACTGAATTGTGTGCCCCCCCCCAAGAATGTGTATCACATTAGCAAGACTGTAATTCCCGGTATTATGTGGCTGTCTATTATTTTGTAATCTGATGTGATTATTCTGTGTTCTAAATCCTAACCTCTGTAATGTTAGTGAGGCAGGATTAGAGGTAGTTGTATTAATGAGGCTGTCATGGATTGAATTGTGTCCCCCTGAAAATAAGTATAGTAATTTGCTTGGGCCAGGATTCCCAATATTTTATGATTGTCCTCCATTTTGTGATTTTCCTGTGCTGAATGTTAAAGGATTAGGGTGGGACTGTAAATCCCTTCATAGGATCACCTCACTGCTCCAAAGGAATGAATGTTTCCCTGGATTATGGCTTGCACTACCCTTGGTGGTTTCATCCCACAAGAGGTAAAAGGAAAGGGAAGCAAGCAGAGAGTTGGGAACTTTGCACCATCAAGAAAGCAGCAATGGGAGAAGAGCATGTCCTTCAGACATGAGATTCCTGTGCCAAGATGCTCCCTGAACAAAGATTGATGCAATACCAGACTTTCCTCTAGAGCCAACAAGGAGGAAAGCCTTCCTCTGGAGCGGATGTGCTGAATTTGGACTTGTAGTCAAAAAGATCTTCCTCCAGAACCAGTAGAGAGAGAAAGCTTGCCTTGGGAGCTGGTGCCCTTAGTTTAGACATCTGGTCTGCTACATGGTCAGAGAAGAAATTTCTCTTTGTTAAAGCTATCAACTTGTGGTATTTCTGTTATAGCAGTACTAGATAATAAGACATCAGGTTAGTGGGTATGGGTGAAAAAGTTTTGTCTTAGAGGTACAAGTTTGAGGTGTTGATAGAACATTGATGTGGAGGTGTTCAGTAGATTTAGAAATGTGAAACTAATTTAGAACAGGGATGGAGATAAAACATGTGAAGAAGGAAAGCAAAAGTAAAGGCTAAATGAAGCTTGGGGGGAGAAGAGCATTTGTTGGTTGGAGAAAGAAGAAATGCAGAAGAAAAGCATCATAAAGGAAATAAAATTTGATCTGGCTTTGAAAAATGTCACATCAGTGTATGACATTCTGTCTGTGAGCTTTCCTAGTTGAGGGACCATCACATTTGCTAACATTTATTTGGGAAACTTTAAACAAAGAATACTGCAGACAAAGTAACCTTTCTAAACTGCAGAATTGTTGCTGCTACTCCCTTGCTTAACCTCCCTCTGTGGCTTTTCATCTTTCTTAAGATGGAGGACTAACTCCTTAAATGTCTTGTAGAAGATCTTGATCATCAAGACTTGTTTTCATCTGTACTCTGGGTTTCCTGCAAGATGACCTTGCACACATGCTCTCTCACTCTCTTCCACCTTCTTCCCTTCACGTCCCCCAGGAATGAACAGAATGTGAAGAAGATGTGATTTCCACCAGACTGAGTTCTCTTTGATGTTTTATTTTTCATTCCTTCTTATGGGCACATTTTATGCCATGGTTAGATTCTTATTCATAAAATAATTATTGACAATTTCCTAATCTATAGTAAGGAGAATGATTTGTAATAAGTCATCTACCTCCCTTTTTCTTTACAGAATGCCTTGCTGCCTTTATTTCTTCAAGTGTCATCCACAAGTTTTCTGTATACTTGAGGCTATTACCTTGTCTGACTACATATGACTTCTGACACTTGGCCATGGTATCAGCATTGTTACATGACATTTGTGTGATTGGGTTAACTGACTACTCCTCATGTAACTTTATGACCTATAAATTGTGATGGTAAGGCAACTTCAGGACCATTTTCTGGTATCTGGCTTCCTGAAGGAAAGCTGGATGAATTTACTTGATGATAGGGTTTTATTTAATCAGATATACAGTTTTGTAAATGCAAAGATGAGTATAGGTGAAACTGAAGGAATGCTGGTATAGGAAGTGCATTCTTAGGGCCCAGCTTCAGAACCAGCAGGTATGTCCTCATTCCAAGTTTCTAAATATAGTACATTGTTCATAATAATCATTTAAAATGACATTGATGTAGAATACAGTATTAAGAAGGAGCCTAGTGGTTTGGTGGTTGTAGCACTTGACTGCTAACTAAAAGGCTGATGGTTTGAATGTACCAGCTGCTCCGTGGGAGAAAGATGTGGCAGTCTGCTTCTATAAAGATTACAGCCTTGGAAATCCTATGGGGCATTTCTACTCTGTCCTGCAGAGTTGTTGTGAGTCAGAATCGACTTGACAGCAATGCGTGTACAGTATTAAGACTAATTTTTTTCCTCTTGCAATAAGAGAACTCTCCCTATGCTAGTATTTGTAATTTTGACAGCTGTTGGCTAAGAAAAGACATAATAACACAAAACCACTATAAAACTTTGAAATGAGGTTTAAAAAAATTCTCATATGCTTGGAAAATAGAAGGATGTGAAAAATTTATGGTTTATAGAGTTTATAACAATTGTGCCACCGTGTACAGTGGCCATTCCAGAAAGAGTTCCAAAATTGCTTTGAAGGGTGTGCTATGCACTGGAGTCATTGCATAGCTTCCCAAAGGGAATACGTTGAAGGTGACTATAGTGATATTCAGCAATGAAGTATGCAGCACTTAGAACAATTAAGTTTGTGGGCTTAATTGTTGGACGTTCTAGACAACACTAGATTTCTTACTTTATGGGATATTGTTAGGAAGGGTTTTGCCTCCACTTTCAGCAGCTCAATGTTGTCCCGCTTTAGATTGTGGGCAAGACTTTTATTTGAAGATCTGGACCTTAGCTGACATTTTGGAGTGACAGGAAAAATCCTTCTTGTATCTTCTTACCCCAGCAAATGTCTGGTTTGTGCCCGGTGACGATAATACTGGCATAACCAGGAAAGGATTAAAAGCCCAATATGTATGCTTTTTGAAAGTATATGAGTACTTTTTAAAATTTGTATTTTCAAGTATATGAGTGTGATTATTAGGGCTATAATGCTGTTTTTAAGATGAAATTTAGTAGATGATAGCATACATATACATACCTACAATAGTCTGTGTTGTGTTCATCACATAGTTGTTGTCTATCACTATAAATTATACAACAAACATTCATGGTTTCTTGACTGAGTTATGCAAATGCATAAATAAACAAACATATAGACAAATAACTCCATCCCTCAGTACATATGTTAAGCCCAAGGCAAGGATGAAAATAAGCCTGTGGTATATGTTAAGAGTCTATAAAATTTCAGCACAGCCCGTGCATTAACCAGACCCCTAAATTTTACATTCATTCTTTTATTTCTCTTTTGATTGTGTTTTGTTGCCAGAGAATCTAGGTTTGGTTGGGGTAGGGTAACAACAGTATTGCCTGTTGTAAACAACAACAACAAAAAAAATGAGTTACCTTTAGCCTGTTTAGTGCTTGTTATATGTGAATGTTTACTTTATCTTAGATTAGATATGTGCTTGCTGTACTCTAGGGTCACCATGAGTCAGACCCTGACTGAATGGTAATGGGTGGTACTTGTTTTTGACTAATCTTGTAAATATGCTTTCTAGTCAGATAGTCATGAGAGGCAGAGAGGAGGATGGATTGGGAGTGGAAGATGTTTACCTACATGCAGAGCCAGTTGAGATATTACAGACTTGGTGTATTTTCATCCTTGTGCGTGTGTATATGTTGCCAGGGAGTCAGTGCAGTAAGATGAAAGATGATGGTTGTTATGAATGGAATTGTTCACCCCAAAATGTGTGGTATCTTGGCTAGACCATGATTCCTAGTGTGTGATTCTCCACTTTTTTGTCATCTGATGTGAATTTCTCTGTGTGCTGTAATCCTACCTCTGTGATGTTAAATTGGCAGGATTAGAGGCAGTTGTGTTAAAGAGGCAGGACATACTTAGGTTTTGTCGTAAGTCAGTTATTTCAAGATGTAAAAGAAATTGAGTATAGATGCGGGGGGACATTGTGCCACCAAGAATGTAGAGCCAGGAGCACATGTCCTTTGGACGTGGGGTCCCTGTACTGAAAAGCTCCTAGAGCAGAAGAACATTGTTGACAATGACCTTCTCTCAGAGTCCACACGGAGAGAAAGTCATCACTTGGAGCTGGCACCCTGAATTGGATTTCTAGCCTCCTAGACTGTGAGAGAATAAATTACTGGTTGTTCAAGCCATCCACTTGTGGTATTTCTGTTTTAGCAGAACTAAATAACTACTCCTGCTAACCAAGATATCAGCAGTCCGAGTCTAGCAGGCAGTCCTTGGAAACTCTATGGAGGAGTTCTACCCTATTATAAAGGGTCGCTAGGAGTCAGAATCACCTCAATGGGAATGGGTTTGATTTTTTTTAAGATCAAATATCTAACATAAGAGAATTTCAAACCAAGAGAAAAGGCTACCTTTAGAAGAGTAGTCAATGTATCAAGTGTCCTAAAGCTAGGAAAACAGGAACAATGTAAGTCGATTCAGTTTAATGATATAAGGACACCAGGTATAGCTTCAGTCAAATCAGTGTCAGTGGGAATAGGGTGGATAGTTCTTCCTTTTTCCTTAAACCCTATATCCAGTCTACCAGCAAGGCCACAGTTCTGCCACCATGACAACTCTTAACCTAAACTGTAGAAACAGCTTTAAATGGGTTACCTGCTTCCACATTTGGCCCCTGCAATCCATCCTCCTCCAACAGCCAGAATGATTATTTTAAAATTCCTTCACTTCTTGTCATTGCCTGCCTAAAACCTATTCATTTTCTATCACACAGACTAATACCTAAACTCTTCGCAGTGGTGCAAATGCCCCACATGATCCAGCCCTCCTCCTCATCTTCAATTCCAGCCATTCTCTCTCTTGCTCCTACCACAAAATGGTCTCTCTCTCTACAACAGGCCAAGCCAGTTCCAGTTTACGAATAGAAGCCTCTCGAAACCAGACTCTGTCTCTGTTCTAATCCTCAACTTCATAAGTGGAGTACTGAATGGTACCTGTGTAACCCTTACCAGTCAGTCACATTTCCATCCCTCTGCTCAGAGGAACCCACTGTCCTGCGTTTTGTTTATTGCTCCCTACTTTATGGTTTTACTACAGATTCTTATCACTTTACCACATGTAAGTAATTTTACCATAAAACCAAAATCCTTGGCCATTCAGTCAATTCCAACCCATAGTGACCCTGTAGGACAGAGTAGAACTGCCCATAGGGTTTCCAAGGAGCAGCTGGTGAATTTGAACTGCTGCCCTTAGGTTAGCAGCTGGATCTCGCTGTAGTTCTGAAACATTGCACCACCCACTGCTGTCAAGTTGACTCTGACTCATAGTGACCCTATAGATAGAGCAGAACTGCTTCATAGATTTTCCAAGGGGTACCTGACAGATTTGAACTGCTGACCTTCTGGTTAACAGCCACAGCACTTATCCACTATGCCACTAGGGTTTACAGTTTTACCGTAGTGGCTGTAACTATCATATTGTTTAGTATTACGTATTTTGGAAAGTTATGTAAATGATCAGCAGTTTGAATCTGCCAGGTGCTCTTTGGAAACTGTGGGGCAGTTGTACTCTGATCTCTAGGGTCACCATGAGTCGGACCTGACTTGATAGCAGTGAGTTTTAGTGGGATGTAAGTGATATCAAGTGCTTTGTATTTTATGTGACTTGTTTTTCTGTGTATGTTATTGATGTGTGTAACTAATAAAAAATTTAATATTTATTATTCACATATATATAAGACTTTGTAATTATTTATGTTCCTTGGACACTCATCCACAAGATTCTTGTGCTTTCCTACAGAGCCATATAGTTGTATTTTTTCCCATTGCTGGAATTAAGCTTCATCATCCACAGATCAGGTAATAATGATAAAAATAACTGTAGTGAGGATGACAATGCTAATAATAGTAAATAAATACTGATGTCACTGTGTGCAAGGTGCTGTTGTAAGTGCTTTACATATGTTAAAGTAATTTACTGCTCATGGCAGCTTTATCAAGAAGGCTTAATATTAATGTAATTCATGCATTAACCTTAGGGATAGAGACAGAGGCATTTAGTGATTCCCATAACCATAATTTGAATCCAAGCCGTCCAGCTCCCATGTCCATAGTCTTAATCATTTTACTATTCTGACTCCCCAGTAGTCTTTTCTTTTAATTATGTATTTTCCCACATAGCTTTTTAAGATATTAAAAAGCATCTGTAACATTCAAAAGAAAATGTCCCCGTTGTGATATGCAAATGGGTTTTCCTGTACAACACCAGTTGCTTAAAATCCCACCAGTGTTACTTTCTGGTTAAACCATGGCTCTTCTATGTCGGATTTATTTACTTATTTTTCTAATCAAAAGGAAAAAGTATGCTTTCTTAACTATACTTCCAAAATCTTTCTTTTTTTTTTACTTTCGTTCTGTGGTTTGGAATTGATTCCACTGACTTCCTGTGCTAACTTGGATCATTTTCTTCATATTTGAACAATGACATCTTTTTGGTGACCTTAACATGAGTTACTTAACCTTCCTGAGCTTTAGATTTCCCAAATAGCTTGCATTTGTTAAACAATAGTTATTTTATTAATCAGACACATTTTAACTGCCAGTCAGAACTCCCTAAAATAACCAATGCAGATTAAGAAGGAAAATAAGTAAATAAAAGAAAGTTCTTAAAGCAAAGGGCTGGAAACTACTGATTTTTATCCAAGCCCCTCAAATTACAGATGAGAAAACTTTGGCATAGAGTAATAAAATCCCTTTATACTGTAAAATTTCTTGTAGTGCTTTATTTTTTTTCTGAAGTAGCTAATTCATTTTCTTTTTCTCTTACATTTGTGACTTTATGATGTTTTCAAGTTTCCCAAACTCTCGGATGCTTTCCTAATGTCTCTTACTTAAATATGCTGAAACCTCTGTTACCTTAAAAAACAACCAAAAAAGCCTGTTGAATCGTACATCTCCTGTGACCAGGCTATTTAACAAGTTGTCTACATTTTTGAGCACTCTTTTCATCTGCCATCCTTCCAAAAATATGTATTGAGCCTGTCTTGCATGCCAGGCACTAACCTTTCTAATTTTCAGGATTAGAACAGAGACAGAGCCTGGTTTTGAGAGGCTTCTATTCATAAACTGGAACTGGCTTGGCCTGTTGTAGAGAGAGAGACCATTTTGTGGTAGGAGCAAGAGAGAGAATGGCTGGAATTGAAGATGAGGAGGAGGGCTGGGTCACGTGGGGCATTTAGACCACTGCGAAGAGTTTAGGTACTAGTCTCTGTGATAGAAAATAAACAAGTTTTAGGCAGGCAATGACAAGAATTGAAGGAATTTTAAAATAATCTTTCTGGCTGTTGGAGGAGGATGGATTGCAGGGGCCAAGTGTGGAAGCAGGTAACCCATTTAAAGCTGTTTCTGCAGTTCAGGTTAAGAGTTGTCAATGGTTTAAACCAGAGTGGTGGCAGAACTGTGGCCTTGCTGGTAGAGTGGATATAGGGTTTAAGAAAAAAGGAAGAACTATCCACCCTATTCCCACTGACACTGATTTGATTGAAGCCATACCTGGTGTCCTTATCAATAAGCTGAATCGACTTACTTTGTTCCTGTTTTCCTAGCTTCAGGACACTTGATACGTTGGCTACTCTTCTAAAAGTCGTCTTTTCTCTTGGTTTGAAATTCTCTTATGTTAGATATTTGATCTTAAAAAAAATCAAACCCATTCCCATTGAGGTGATTCTGACTCCTAGCGACCCTTTATAATAGGGTAGAACTCCTCCATAGAGTTTCCAAGGACTGCCTGCTGGATTCGGACTGCTGCTCACTTGGTTAGCAGCTATATATAGCACTTAACCAGTACACCACCAGGGTTTCCAGGTAATCTTAGGCAACTTTAGTATTTGTGCCTCAGTTTCAACACTTGTAGAATGGAGATAATACTGTACCTGCCACGTAGTTGTAATCGTTAAGTGAGATAATATATATAAAGTACTTAGCGCAGTGCTTTTCATGGAATTAAGTGCTAGTAAATGTTAGCTGACAGCTACTTCAGCATCATCATAGTCATCATTGTCATTGCTATTCTGGGACAAACTTTTCTTGACCAAGACTGGCTACTGATCTCTCTAGGTCTTCTTTGACGTGTCTTTTGCGTGTAAGTGTTCACCTCTAAATGTTGAAGTTCCTTAGAACTCTGCCATCTTCTTTGATTGTTGTGCTCATTAGGCAATCTCATTTACTCCCCGGTTTCAGTTCCTTCTGTACACAGCCAACTTCCCCCATTCTACCCTCAGCACAGTCATCTTTCCTGAGCCCCAGTACTGTATCCATTTGCTTCTGTGTCGTCTTCATTTGAATGGCTGTTTCCCAGGCACATTCAACATGTCAAAAACTGAACTTTCTTTTTCCCCCAAACTTAACTCTCCCTACTTGTTCCCTAGCCTACTAAATGGTGCTGCTATTTGCCCAGTTGCTTGATCCAGAACTAGAGTCCTCCTAAATTTTCTTTTCCACCTCCTGCCCTGCATCGTCTTTTGCCTATATTTCTACATTTGTCTCCTAATTAGTTTCACTGTTTCTTGTCTTGTGACACCTCCATTCAATTCTCTGTTCTTTGCATTTCAGTTACTGTTGTTAGGTGCTGTGGAATTGGTTCCAACTCGTAGTGACCCTATAGGACAGAGTAGAGCTGCCCTAAAGTTTTTTCAAGGAGAGGCTGGTAGAATTGAACTGCTAACCTTTTGGTTAGCAGCTGGCTCCTAACCACTGTGCCACCAGGGCTCCGTTTCAATTGTAGTAATCTTGAATTTGCAGATCTTACATTATTCTCCATCAGCTACTTCCCATTCCTCTTAAGATGAAGTTTCAAGTTACAGTGAATGGCTTTAAGATTGGCTTCTGCCCACTTCTTCAGCCTCATCATCTGTCCCCAGCCACACTACTCTTCTTTCATAACCTTTAATATGCTGTACTCCCTCTGTTCTCAGGGCCACTGCTCATATTGTTTTCTCTTTTTGAACACTCCTTTCCTCATTTGATAATGTCATTGTATCCTTTAATTAGTTTAAATGTTGCTCTCTCCAGAAAGTCTTTCTCATACTCCAAACCAGACTATTTCTCTCTGTTATGTAGGATTTTATTTTTTCTTTGCCTTTCTATAATCCTCATTGCACTTGTTTAGTATCTTTCTTTTTCACCAGCATATAAGCTTTATGGTGGCAGGGAGTATGGCATCTTGTTTCTCCTTTTGTCCCCAGCATCTGTTAAGTAGAGTAAGGACTGAATGCAACCTATGCTTGCTCAGTTGGGGAATGAGAGTTCTCCTTTAATGATAAGAAAAGGGAAAGGCTTAGGTTTACTACAGTGCCTACCTAACTTTCAGGGTAAGGAGAAGAAGGGCAGCACCATCAGAGCTGGTGGTGACTGTAGCAAGGAGGGCTGAAGTTTATTTTCTCTAATTGACATGACATCCAGAATGACCAGGGCAGTATCCTCAGTGTTTCCAAGGTGTGACTTTTTTTTTCCCCTGAAAGTCAGCCATGGCAATACTTCCCCAATTATTTGTAAGCTAAGTGTGAGCATTATCACAGGCCTCCTGCTAGGGGTGGCTTCCCTTGTCTAAAATGCTTGCCAGAGCTACATGTTTGATCTGTCCTGGACTGGTTGTTGACCTGGCAATACTTTATGACTTATCTGCTCTCTGTCCTTTACTCCACCTGTGTAGAATCCTGGTGGGGATTCTGTTGGATTCCCTTTGACTAACTTGCAGGAATAGTGTTGACACATGAGTTGGGAGTTGGCCTTTTCTTCAATATATCCTCTCTGTACTTTCTCTAGCAGAAATTTTTTCAAAGTGGGTTTGTCTTCCTTTAGTTTTCCTCTATTTTCATATTCTGTTTATCACTTTAATTAATAGGAACTGGTGGGAATCTAGTTGAGAGAGAACATGAGTGGGTGTTCTTTTGAAAGCTATCTATTTCGTGTGTGTGTGTGTATGTGTGTGTGTATGTATGCAGGTGCACGTGTGCATTTTCCTCTTTTTTTTAAATCCTCCTTGCTTTTTTATTTTGGAACTCTATGTGCTACTATTTTTTAATGGGTATATTTAAATTATTTTATGTCATCATAGGTGTATTTATTGATGTTCTTGTCTGCTCTTTGTATGATTTTTTTTTCCCTTGCTTGCAATATTTTGCCATAGGATTTCTTTGTTTTATTTGCTTTTATCCTTCTTAGGAATTTGAAAGGTTGACCTCTTAATTTGGATTCTATGACCTTAGAAAAGTAATTAAAAACGTCCTTGAGTCTGAATTAATCAAATTATTAAAAATAACTAATGAATAAAACTGATTCTTCTCTGCAGAAGAAAGTTAGGAGTCTTTTACTGTTTTTCTGCTCTTTATTAGCTAAAGTGGGGCCACATGATTTTAACTGAATTATTATTATTTTGTATTGTATGATTTCCCTTTACAATTTTTTGTTGTGAAAATATAGGCAACACAACAATTGCCAATTCAGCATTTTTTGTGTGTACAATTCAGTGTGACCAATTACATCAGTACTGTTGTACAACCATCACAAGTATCTGTTGTCAAGTTTTCCATCACTATAAACAAGATTCAGTGCTTCCCAAGCAATGATTTTCTTCTTTCTTCCTCCTTCTTGTGCCTGGCAACCACTATTAAACTCTGATCTTTATATTTTTGCCTATTTTAGATATTTCGTATTTGTGAGATAGCAGTGTTTATTTTGTGATTGATTTATTTTACTCAGCACAATGTTTTCAAAGTTAGTCCATGTTGTAGCTTGTATCAGACCTTCCTCTCTCTTCATGGCTGCATAATAGTCCATTGTTTGTGTATGCACATGTATTCTCTTTTTTAAGGATTGTTTTTATGTTTTGCTTTTAATTAACAATAGTTGGTGATTACTCTCACAACTTTTATAACTTTATCATTCTTAAGGATATTTTGAATTATATGTCATTTGAGTAAATTCCATCATGAAGTTGATACTGTTTTGGAGAAGAGGTGGCAAAGCATGTATGCATATATATCACAATGAATCAGAATTGACTTGATGGCATTGGGTTTTTTCACATTATTGGGGGAATTAAAGAGTGTTATATAATACGTTAACTCGACCTTGCAAAACAACATTTAGTTGACGAGAAGAATCGTAAATAATAATAATAATGACAACAATGGGGCTAGAATATGCCTGAAGAATAACCTGAATGCAAATAATAGTATTCTTATGGGTTATAAAAAGTTGTTAACATTCTATATAGAAGAAGAGCCTAGGAGCAATGGAATTTGATGACATCTGGATGGCAAATTAGTATCAGTTGCAACATTACTGCTGTAATGTAGGTAATTCTCAGGGTCGTGTTGGGTGATTAGTTATAAGTCTTGGAACAGTTTGTATCTTTAAATGAGTGATGCTAGTAGTTTTTAGTTGAATGGAAACAATGTCTTATAATTCCTATTGGACTGTTCAAATTGGAGTTGATCATAAGTTTACTTTCTCAAACCCTTATTTTGTCAGTGCATTTCCCTCGTGCATAATACATAAAATTAGATTACTCTAAGTGACTGACTGACTGAAACAGCTGATTATAAAACTGGAAAATAGTCTTTTTTGTCAAATACAGTGTTTTTTTTCAGCTGATAAATAAAACATAATTGTTGAAATAGAAAAGTTACTGTTAGCAAAGTTGTCTCTTACACAATCACGTCAAACTTACCGTCTCCAAAACTAAACTTCTTAAACTTCCTCTCCTTCCCAGCATCCACATATTTTCTCTTTCAGCCCGCCCCCCCTTGCTTTTCCTTCTTAGTAAGGGAAATAAAATTCACTGAGCACTCTGCTAAATGCTTTGAAAAACATCCTCTCCATTAATTCCTCTGAAACTTAATGAAGTAGGTGTTATCTTCCGCATTATGCAGGTAAAGAAACTGAGAATCAGAGACAATAACTAATTTGCTCAAGATTTAATAGGTGATTAAATGATGGCAGCAGAACGTGAATCCAGGTCTATTCTTTCCTGTGTGCCACATTGCCTTCATGGCAATTCAAGACTCTAGTCCTGTGGGAGCTAGAACACTCTACACATAGGTGGGGAAAACAAAGGAAGTGCCGTTTGAGTTCAGTTCCATTAAAACACTTATTTAGCCTTTTTTAAACAGAGGTGAAAAATCATTGACTACTGTCAGGGAATTATAGGAGAGGCAGACTATAAAAATAAAACTCTACCATAAAATACTAGATTTACTAACAGAGTTACTGATTCATTTTGTAATGGACGGTATGAGGAAAAGGAAGTAGGGGGCAGCTTTGAGGGAAAGTTTCCTAGAGCAGGTGACACCTAAACTGGGTTTTGAAGATTAAAAAGTAAGCATGTACTTTTCATGTAATATGGAGGAAAGAAAGGCCTGATAATCTACTTCTGAAAATCAGCCTGTGAAAACTCTATGAATAGCACCGGTCTGATCCACAGCTGGTCTTGAGGATGGTGTGGGACCAGGGGGACTTAGTGCCATTGTGCACAGGTCCCTGCCATGAGTCAGGGCTGACTCAGTGACATCTGACAACAACATAACATAAGAGGATACAGGTGATATGGAGAGGATCGAAAGGATGTGTGGGGAGCTTCAAATAGTTGGCTGTCATGAGAATGTAACATTTATTTATTTATTCAACAACTGCTGGTGCAACAGCTAAGCACTTGACTGCTAGCTGAAAGGCTGGTTGTTCAAACCTACCCACTGGCTCCATATGAGAGACCTGGTGATATGCTTCTTTGAAGATTATAGCCAAAAAAAAAACAAACCCGTATGGAGCAGTCCTGGTCCATCACACTGGGTCTTTGAGTTGTAATTGACTCAGCAGCATCAGCAATAACAGTAACTCTAAAGGTTAGGTGCTGTGTGATATATTAGAGACAAAGTATAAGACAAGAGTTAAATGCTGAGGGAATGTTAAAACCTAGTTTCTACTGGAACAAAAATTCTCAAATCTTAGTGATTGAAAACCATGGAAGTTTATTTCTTGTCTCTGATACGTGTTCACTGTGGGCCACTTGGGATCTCTATGCTGTGTGTCCTTACTCCAGGATCATGGTTATGAAGCAGCTATGATTTAACTATAGAGCATTGCTGATTACTGTTGGAGAGGGAATCAAAGGTCTGGAGGGTCTCACATCAACATTAAGTTCTGAGCTTAGAAGTGACACATCTCACTTTTGTCTACAGTGTAGTGCCTAGCAGTAGTTATGGTCCCATCTAAACCCAAGGGGGTTAGAAAGTGCAGTCTTCTCTGTGCCTAGAAAATACAGAACCAGAAATACTGAATAGTGCTAAGGACTTCCACAGAAATAGTGCCTACCTAAGGGTTGATATCAGGATTAAATGAGGTCGCACACATGCGCACACACACACGCACACACACACAAATACACATACATCATATCACTTTGGACAGATGTTCAAGAAATGATTGTCATTAACAAGAATAGCTTTATAGAGTAAGATGTATATATGGAAAATATTTAAATAACAAAGTAGGACTAAGAAGACCTTATTAGATTCTAAGGATACACCATAATGTACATGAAAATGCCTTTTTTTATTTATAACATACTATGCAAATGGAGGAAACCCTGGTGGTGTAGTAGTTAAGTGCTGTGTCTACTAAACAAAAGGTTAGTAGTTCAGATCTGCCAGGCACTCCTTGGAAATTCTATGGAGCAGTTCTACTCTTTTCTTTAGGGTTGCTGTGAGTCAGAATCGACTCAGCAGCACTGGGTTTGGAGGGAGGAACCCTGGTGCGCAGTGGTTAAGCAGTTGACGGCTAATAGAAAAGTCAACTATTTGAACCTGCCAGCCACTCTGAAGTAGAAAGATGTGGCAGTTTACTTCTGTAAAAGTTTATAGCCCTGGATAGGGGAGTTTTACTCTGTGCCATAGGGTCACTGTATGTTGAAATTTGACTAGTGGGCAATCATTATGGTTTGTTTTTCTGATGCAAATGCAAATTGATGTCATTATCCAATAGATATTAGAAGATAAGGCATTAGAGCTTGGTTCAAGGTTGGAGCTAGATCTTTGTGATTATCCAGAAATGATGATTAAAGTTAAGAATGAATGAGATAAACATAAAATACATTAAAAAAATTAAGGATGCTGAATTACAGTTTGGATATCAGAAAGAAATATTATGAGATAGAAAAATGATTTCCATTAAAGAAAGGGGGGAAGAAAAAAACATCACTGACAAGTCAGTTCCAACTCGTAGTGACCCTACAAGATAGAGTAGAACTGCCCATAGAGTTTCCAGGGAGTACCTGGTGGGTTTGAATTGCTTTTGATTAGCAGTCTTAGTTCTTAACCACTATACCAACTAGGGTTTCCAGTTTCCCTAAAGAGAGGGAAAAGATGATAACTTTATAGATGCATACAATGTAGAACCTATAAACTGCAATTTTATGCATTTTAGAAGAAAGATTTATACTATATTGGTGGCATAAAAAGGTTAAAGTATTAATGTGAGAATGAATAAACTTCTATATTTGACTAGATATTTTACTAAGCAGAATCCTTAGGGAAAAAAAGGTTAGTGTTTATTAGAGTTACAGCTGGCATAAGAAGAAGGTGGACTTTTGCTCATAAATCTATTTTAATGACACCGTCAGTACCTTCTTAATGAACACAGTGTAAACTTTGCAATGTCAATATTACATGTAATTCTTAATGTCTTTTACATGAACAGAATAATAAAGATGTACTGTAGAGGCTGCAACATATATACAATAGGGATTCTGGCCTAGTAATTTCCTTCAACTGGTTATTTGACCTTTGATTTGTCTCTATATCTCTGTTTTGCTGTTCACAAAATGAGAAACTTGGGCCAATTCATTGTTTCTCCCATTTTTTTTTTTTTCTGCTGAGAAATGCAGATGAATGACATTTCATGAACAACATACTCTTGTAGTCATACCCAATTTATAATTACAGGTTGTGGAAGAGAAATAAATGAGCTAGGCTAACACATTATACTCAATTTTTGGTTAGTTCTGACTTCTTCAGTCTTCTCTCTCTTACGGAAACATCAGAAAACAAGTGAATGAAGGTGATATTGTTAAAGAGGTAATTCTAAATTCATCCTAATTATTTTAGTTTTCTAAACTTGGCTCGCTTGGCAATTATGGTGAAAATATACAGTGTGAAACATTTGCCCATTCAACAGTTTCTATGTGTATAATTCAATATCATTGATGGATTACATTATCATTTTTTAAAATTATGATCAAGTGAACGTATACAATCCAAGTCAGTTTTGCATTTTTGCCTCTCTGCAACTCTATCTGCTCTCCCTACCGTGTGACAGTACACTTCTTTTCACTCTTCTAGTATCCTCTTAACAAGCACCTGTCTTCCCCAGCCTCTCCTCTCCCCTCTAGAAAGAAACCAGTAGGACAGCCTCCTATAAATGTATAAAACCATAAAGTACATACACCTTGTGTTCACTCTGTATCCCGCAGTCCAGTCCATTCTTTGAAGTATTGACCTCAGTACTGGTTTTAGATCTAGGCCAAGAGCAAGTTCTAGGGGCCGTGTTCCAAAGGGACCCTTCAGGCTGTTGGACCATCAGTTCTGACCATTTAGTAGAGTTCTTAATCTGCACACCTCTTTTTAGCATGCTAAATCAGGGATTCTACATTGTGCCCTCTATTGAGGCTGTCTTTGGTGGTGACCAGGTACGATCTGGTTCTTCTGGCCTCGTAATAATGCAGTCTTCCATTCATATGGGTCCTTCTGTCTTCTGGCTCATTTTTTCTTGTCTCTTTGATGTTCTCGGTCATCATCTGTTCTAGGTGGACTGGGATCAATTGATGTTCTTCATATGGCAGCTTGGTGACTTTTAACACACAATATGTCACTCACCAGTACGGGGTGCAAAAGACTCTCTTAGCAAAAGGCTAGTTAATGGATTACATTCTTAATGTTGTGCAGCCGTTATCACTTTTCCAAATTATTCTACCATCATAAACTCAGTGCACTCTAAACAGAAACTGATCTTTCTGATTGGTTTTTAAAATCTCATTGTCAAGCTTCAGCATACAAAGGCAATTTTTAACAAGTTGCGTATGAGATACCTCATAACTAATATTTTTCCATTAGTGAAGGTTGATTTCAAGTTCAAAACCCAGGTAACTAGATGATCCCCAAGACTTTTCCCGGTTCTGACTTTACTTAATGAGGCAATTCTGTCACTTTCAAACATTTCTAAAAGGACTAATAATTTGGTTATTTTACTAGCAGGATTTTATTGGTAGGCATTAGATGAATTAATGGTATGTGCATGATACGGGTGCACCAAATATTGAGTGAACTTATTAATGAAATAATTATTCTTTCATAGAGATAGCAGTAATTCAGAATTTGTTTCCTCATCCTTAGCAGTATGTTTTTGTAAGTCCTAAAAGCTGCACAGGAAAAACTGGGTTGTGGTATTCTGATTGTTGCTTTTAGAAATTTTCCAAAACTGACCTCTTCACTTTGATGGTTCAAAACTACAGTTGTTCACAGACTAGTTGAATAGGAAACTTACTAATTACCTTAAGAAGTAGTAGGAGGTGTAAAAGTTCGTGATCTTTTTTAATTCCTTGCTTCCTAAATATTATGTGGTAAATTATAAATGCATTACTTTGTTCATTTATTCAACAAATACTTGTTTACATTTACTGTGCTATGTGTCAAACAGTGTGCCAGACCAGAGAACCAAACCACCCCTCAAGGTCTCCCAGGCCCTTTCAAGGACTCACAAGTTCAACATTATTTTCACAATAAAAATTTCATTAAAAATTTTCGTAATAAAAATTAACATATTATTTACTTTTTTCACTGTTGAAATTTTACGTTAAAATGTCAGTTTTTTCTGTTGTTAGGTGTGCTCAAGTGGGTTCTGACCTATAGCGACCCTGAGAACAACAAAATGAAACACTGCCTGGTCTTGTGCCATGTCCACAATCGTTTTTATGCATAAGCCCATTGTTGGCATCCACTGTGTCAGTCCATTTCGTCGAGGGTCTTTCTCTTTTTCACTGACTCTCCAGGGATTGATCCTTCTTGACAGCGTGTCCAAAGCATGTAAAATGCAGTCTTGCCATCTTTACTTCCAAGGAGCACTCTGGTTGCATTTCTTGTAGAACAGATCTGTTTGTTCTTTTGGCAGTCCATGGTACATTCAACATTCTTCTCAAACACCACAATTCAAAGGCATCAGTTCTTCTGTCTTCTTTGTTCATGGTCTAGCTTTTGCATGTATATTATGTGACTGAAAATACCATAGCTTTGGTCAGGTGCATTTTTGTCTTCAAGGTGCAGTCTTTACTTTCGAATACTTTAAAGAGGTCCTTCGCAGCTACATTAATGTAGGAAAAGCAATAATGGGCAAAACTGCTGGTATATAAGTATGAGTCAAAGTAGAGGCAGAAAACTTTGTTGGTGGTCATTCTATATTTCACCACTGTATGCTACAAAGGAAAAAGAAAAAAAGCTGGTTTCTCTTAGGAATGTCCTTGATGAAGTTGTAAGCTTTATATTAATCATATTAAATCGTGACACTTAGTACATATTTTTTTTATATTCTCTGTGAAGAAATAGTGTTTATGCTTTTGTATAGCATGTCTACTAAACAAGTAAAATGATTGCCTCCAAGGAAAGCATTTGTGTGTTTGGCTGGAACATCACTTTTTCTTGAAAGAAAGACCAGCAGTCAAACTATGCTTATTTGGATTTGGATATTTGGCAGACATTTCACTTCTGAACCAAATGAATCTGTCAGTTTAGAGAAAACAACTTGCAGTATTTGCTGTCAGTGATAAAATTTGAGCTTTCAAGATAAAAATAAAATTTTAGGAAAGTTGTATCCAGCACTATGAATTTGACAGCTCTCAAGATTTAAGGAATTTTCTGGTAAAACCAATGGTGGTATTAACAAATATTATATTTTGATATTGTGTAATAAAGTGTGTCAATATATAGAAGGAAGGAATGCATTCTTTACTCTTGTTGTATTGCTTTGACTTTGTTTCGCTTGAAAGATTTGTGAATACATTACATTTGTCCCTCTTTTGGTGCAATGTTGTAATCATTTATGTATTGAGATCTGTTTCCCTATTTTTAGTGTTTTAGCATGGATTTATTTTTGTGGATTCCCTACCCATGTTGATATATGGATGCTTTGTCCTACCCTGTGTTCTTGAGTGTATGTCTGTGTTGATTTTCTAATCAAAGAACTTCTTTGGTATGTCTTCCAGTTTTGGTTTTATTATTTATTGATTTTTGCAAATTCTCTAAACTGCTGTTTATCTGGGAATCTTCTAATTTTGCTGTCTTTGGCAGTTTTTTCTGTCAGGGCTTTGCATATGTCATCCCATTGCCTTTTTGCCAGCATGGATGGTTTCCTTTGAGTTACTGGAGCTCAGTGTTAATGACCCTCCTTGTATGTTATGTTTGTTTAAGCCTATCTGCCTTTAAAGCTTCTCCTTATTTTTACTTTTGGTAAGTCTGATGATAATATGTCTTGGTGTCGTTCTTTTGGGATATACTTTGTGTGGGGTTCAATGAGCATCTTAGATACCTTCTCATCTTTTATGATATCAGTAAAGATTTTGTCAATGTACTGTCTTAGGCTGGGTTTTCCGGGGAAGCAAAACCACTAACACGTGTATGTACAAGGAAAGATTTATATATATATAAAGTACAAGGAAAGATGTATATAGAGTACAAGGAAAGATATGTATGTATGTGTGTGTATATATATACATACACACACACGCACACACACACACATATAGAGAGAGAGAGAAAACAGCTCATGCAGTTGCACAAGCTGAATGTCCCAAGTCCTGGCGTAAGCTACACATGGCTGTGGGAGCTGGTGAACCCAAGGTCAGCAGCTCAGAGACCAGAGTTCTAGATCACTGGTTGCATAGGTCCCAAGCTGGCACAAGCTACACATGGCTATGGGAGCTGGTGAACCCAAGGTCAGCGGCTCAGAGACCAGAGTTCTAGATTACTGCTTGCGCAGGTCCCAAGCGGGCGGCGAGAAAGAGCTGCAACAGCTGGCGAACCCAGGAACGGCAGGTGAAGGAACAGGACTCTCAAGCGCCTGCTATAAGGGTTGATGAATGCAACAGCTGCTAGTTCAAGTCTGGGAACCAGACGCCAGAAGAGAGCAGGAGCTGCTGGCTATGTGAGGAGACTGGCAGTAGGTGGTGGAAGGTGGAGAGAAGAGAGCTGAGGGGCGGGAAGCCACCTCCCGGTGGCCCCTCCCTGCCACTTAATACAGCAACCAAACATGGAGTAGCCAAGTTGACATAATCCTGACCACCACACATATCTTCAACAATTTTCTCCGTATGTTCTGGTACTAACTCTTGTTCTAGCACTCCAGATTATTTCTCTTGATAGAGTCCCACATAACTCTTAGTGATTCTTCCTTTTTAAAAAATTTGTCTATCATGTTTTCCCTTGTATATGCTGATGTCAGTTGCTTTACCTTTAATCTCAGTAATTCTACATTCCATCAAGCCTCAGTGCTGCTTCTTTGACTTTGTATTGAATCATCTACTTCTGTAATTTTATTGTTAATCTGCTGAATTTGAGATCATTGTTGCTCAAGTATTTCTTGGAGCCTGTTTAATTTTTCATTATGCTCTGCTGCACTTTGTTAAATCTCCTTCTTGTTGTCCTGAAGAGCTCTGAATATTACCCTTTTGTATTCTATTTCTGATAATTGCAGAAAGTCTTTGTCTGGAAAATTTTTTCCTTCTTTGTGTTGGGAGTTTTCTGAAGCCATGGTGGTCTGTTTCAAATGACTATAAATTGATTATTGTCGCTGAGCCATCAGAAAATATTGTTGTAATTTGTTTGATTATGTGTTCTAACTTATACATGAAGACTGCCAATTAAATTTGTAAACTCATCCTAGAAAAAGTGCTACATACTTCATTGTTGAATATCACTATGCTCACCTTCAAAGTACTCCCCTTCTGATGCTATGCAATGATGCCAGTACTTAGTCCATCCTTCAAAGCAATTTGGGACTCTTTCTGTAATGGCCATCAGAGCTGTCGTTGCATTACCCTTAATGTCCTGAATATCATCAAAATACCTCCCTTTCAATATTTCATTTATCTTTGGGTAAAAAAAGAGTCGTTGGGGGCCAGATTAGGTGAGTAGGGAAGATGTTCCAATACAGTTATTTGTTTACTGGCTAAAACCTCCCTCACAGACAACTAGACAATTAAGTTCGCAAACCTGCCACCGTGCATAATGGCCATTCCAGCAAGAGTTCCAGAATTGCTTTGAAGAGTGGACTTGGTGCTGCAGTCAGTGCATAGCTTCTTAAGAGGAATACTTCTAAGGTGACCATAATGATATTCAGCAGTGAGGTATGCACCACTTAGAACAATTAAATTTATGTGTCAGATCTCATGTGTGTGTGTGTATTTGAATTTAGTTTTTTTTTTTAATTATGTTTAAGTGAAAATATACAATCCCATATAAATTTGCATACCCACCAATGAACGCCTCCCACTTCTCTCCCTGACTGGTGACAGCACACTCCTCCTTACTGTTCTGTACATGTCACATCCTCCTAACAATCTCCTATCTCCTCCTCTCCACCTTCTCCCCTGCGTCCAGCAAGAGGTCAGCCAGATGACATCCTATAGATGCATAGAACCATAAAGTGCACACATGATATGGTCGCTTTGTGTCACCAAGTTCAATCCATTTCTGTCTGAAGAGTTGACCTCCATTATGATTTATGGACAGGGAAAGAATCAGGGCCATGGGCCATGCTCCCAGGGGAACCCCTAGGTCCCTGGACCATCAATTGCAGTCTTTTATTGGTGATCTCAGGGTGCACCCCTTTATTTTTGTGTTGCCAGTGACACTCAACTTTCTGAGCCACATCACAGCTGTCACTGGTGGTTGCTGGGCACCGTCTGGTTCTTCCAGTCACATGTTCATGTAGTCACCAGCTCACGTGGGTCTCTCTGTCTTCTGGGTTATCTTTGCTCTATGTCATTTTGGTCCTTGGAGATCATCTGTTCCTGCTGAGTTGGGACCATTTGGTATACCTCAGATGGCAGCTTGGCAGCTTTTAAGACCCCAGACACCACTTACCAATTTTGGATGCAGAAGTCTCTCTTAGCAAAATGCTAGTTATACCTATTGGCCTTGATGTCCCCTGAGAGTGTAGTCCCCAGACCCCCTTCCCAGCTACTCCATCCTTGCAATATTGGGTTAAGATAGGAGGAGTAATCATGTTATGTTGAAGTCCAGTTAAAAGTGATCTTCTTTCTAATGTGTGCTGTCACTGATTTCACCCAGTCAAATTTCTATCAACTATCTAATCAATATCCCACCCTCTTCCTCCTTCTCTCCCCACCCTTGCAGCCATCAAAGAGTCTATTCTTTTATGTGTGAGTTTGTTTTTAAGTTATTATAGTAGGGGTCTCATATAATATTTGTCTTTTTTGCCACTGACAACTTGCACTTAACATAGTGTCTTCCAGTGGAAACCAGGTTATGAGATGCTTCATTGTTCTTTATCACTGCATAGTGTTCTATTGAGTATACATACCATAGTTTACCTATACATTCCTCTGTTGTTGGGCATCTGGGTTGATCATGTTTTTGCTATGTGGATTGTGCTGCAATGAGCACTCTTGGATGTGTATCAGTTGGTGTGAATGACCTTGATTCTGTAAGTATATCCCAAGCAGTGGAACTTCTGGGTCAAATGGTGTATCTATCTTCAGCTTTTTAAGGACTCGCCAGGTTGCCTTCCAAAGAGGTTGTACCATTTTGCAATCCCACCAGCCGTGTAAGAGAGTTCCAATTTCTCCACAGCCTCTCCAGCATTTGTTGCTTTGCACTTTTTGGATCATGGCCAACTGTTTTGGAGTGAGATGGTATCTCATTGTACTTTTGATTTGAATTTCTTTGGTAGCTAATGATCGTGAGCATGTCTGCAAGTATTTTTTGGCAGTGTGGATCTCCTCTTTAAAGAAGTGTGTGTCTGTCTCCTTTGCCCATCACTTAATTGGATTATTTATCTTTTTCTCATTGCTATTTTATAGTACCTTATAGATTATGGAGATCAGATGTTGGTCTGACATATAGTTGCCAAATATTTTTCACATTCTGTAGGTGGCCTTTTAATTCTATTAAGAAAGTCTTTGGATGAGCAAAAGTGTTTGATTCTTAGCAGTTCCCATTGATCTATTTTCTCTTCTGTTGGTCGTGCTCTGTTTGACACATTTTGAAGTCTGTCTGCTATATTAAAACTTCCATTGTTGATCCTAATTTTTATTGGATGAGCTTTATCGTTTTAGACATAACATTTAGGTCTTTTATCCAGTTTGAGTTGGTTTTAGTATAAGGTGTGAGATATGGGTCTTGTTTCAGTTTGTTGTAGATGGATATCCAATTTTGCCAGCACCGTTTGTTGAAGAGATTATTTTTACCCTAGTTTAATGTCTTAGGGCCTTTGTAGAATATCAACTGTTCATAGGAGGGTGGTGTCATCTGTGGGGTCTCGATTCGGTTCCATTGATCTGTTTGTCTCTTTTTGTACCACTACCAGGCTGTTTTGACAATTGTGGCAGTTGTCAAAATGAGTTATATCATTGTAGTTTTGATTGAATAATAGGTTTGATTTGAGTAATAGGCTCTACAGTCAGGTAGTGAAAGGCCTCCCAGTGCATTCTTCTTCAGTAGTGCTTTGCTTATCTGGGGCTTCTTCCTTTCCAAACAAAGCTGATGATTTGTTTCTCCATCTGCTTAAAAAATGTCACAGAAATTTGTATAGGGATTGCATTATATAAGTAAATTGCATTGGGTTAAATAGACATTTTCACAATGTTAAGTCTTCCTGTCCATGAGCAGGGTAAGTTTCTCCATTTATGTAAGTCTCTGTTAGTTTCTTGTAGTAAGGTCTTGTGGTTCTCTTTGCAAAGGTCTGTTGTTTCCCTAGTTATTCCTAGGTATTTTATCTTCTTGGGCACTATAGTAAATGGTGTTGATTTGGTGGTTTCTTCTTTAATAATATCATTTGTATAAAGGAATCCTACCAATTTACTTATGTTTATTTTGTATCTTGACACTTTGCTGTACTATTCTGTCAATTTGAGTAGCTTACTTATGGATTCTTTAGGATTCTCTGTGCATACAATCATATCATCTGCAAAAAGGGAGATTTTTACTTCCTCTTTAATGATGCAAATGCCCTTAATTTCTTGGTCTTGTTTAATTGTTATGGCTAGAACTTCTAGTACATTGTTGAATAGGAGACGTGAGAGTGGGCATCCTTGTCTAGTTCCCATTCTCAAGGGGAATTGTTTCAGTCTCTCTCCATTCAGGATGATGTAGGCAGTTGGCTTTGTATAAATGGCCCTTATTGCATTGAAGAATTTGCCATCTGCTTCTATTTTGCTGAGAGTTTTTAGCATGAGTGGGTGTTGGACTTTATCAAATGCCTTTTCTGTGTCCATAGACAAAATCAGATGATTCTTATCTTTTGCGTTATTTTTGTGGTTGATCACATTAGTTGTTTTTCTGATGTTGAACCGGGCTTGCATCCCTGGTATGAATCCAGCTTGGTTGTGATGAATTATTTTCTATATATGTTGTAG
The DNA here is from genome assembly GCA_028571685.1 of Heterohyrax brucei. Taxonomy (NCBI): domain Eukaryota; kingdom Metazoa; phylum Chordata; class Mammalia; order Hyracoidea; family Procaviidae; genus Heterohyrax; species Heterohyrax brucei. Next base: position 127,299,432 of record CM053142.1, read on the forward strand.
TCTATTGGCAAGAATTTTGTTGAAGATTTTTGCATCCAGATTCATGAGTGAAAATGGTCTGTAGTTCTCCTTTTTTGTTGAGTCTTTCCCCGGCTTTGGTATCAGAGTTATTCTGGCTTCATAGAATGAATTTCGGAGTATTCCATCCTTTTCTATGCTGTGAAATAGTCTCAGTAATATTGGAGATAACACTTCTCTAAAGGCTTGGTAGAATTTTGCAGTGAAGCCATCTGGGCTTGGACTTCTTTTGGTTGGTAGTTTTTTGATGACTTTTTAAATCTCTTCCTTTGTGAAGGGTTTATTAAGTTGTTCTGCTTCACCTTGCAATAATTTTGGTAGGTGATGTGAATCAGAGAATTTGTCCATTTCCTCTAGGTTTTCAAGTTTATTAGAGTTACAGACTTTCGTAGTATTCTGTTATCATATTTTTGATTTCTGATGAATCTGTTGTGACAACTCCCCTCTCATTTCTTATTTGGGTTATTTGTTTCCTTTCATATTTTTCTTTAGTAAGTTTAGCCGGTGGTTTGTCATTTTTTTTTTATCTTTTTAAAAAAACAGCTATTGTATCTTTTCTGTTTTCTGAATTGTTGTTCTACTCTCTAATTCATTTAGTTCTGCTCTAATCTTTATGATCTGTTTTCTTCTGTTGCCTGAGGGGTTCCTCTGTTGCTCTCTCTCTACTTATTCTAGCTGTAGGGTTAGATCTTTGGTTTGGGCCCTTTCTTTGTTCCAGATGTGTGCATTTATGGAGATAAACTGACCTCTGAGTACTGCTTTGGCTGTCTCCCATAGGTTCTGGTAAGAACTGTTTTCATTCTTGTTGGAATCCATAAATTTCTTTATTTCATCCTTGATTTCTTCTATAACCTATGAGTTTTTGAACAAGATGTTGTCCCACTTTCTATGTTTTTTCTTCTATTGATTTTGACTTTAATGGCTTTGTGGTCTGAGAAGATGCTTTGCAGTAATTCAGTGCTATGAATTTTGTTGAGATTTACTTTATGTCCTTACACATGATCTAGTCTGGAAAATGTTGCATGTTCATTGGAGAAGAAGGTGTAGTTGTCTGCTGATGGATAGAAAGTTCTGTATATGTCATTGAGGTCTAGTTGGTTAATTGTGGTAATAAGATCTTCTGTATCTTTACTGAGCTTTTTTCTAGACGATCTGTCCAATATTGAGAGTGGCGTGTTGAAGTCTCTCACTGTTGTGGAGTGATCTATCTCGTTTTCGAGTGTAGTCAGTGTTTCTTTCAGCAATAAGTAGTGTCCATCCTTGTCCACGATGGTCAGTTTACATTAAAATCTATTTTATCTGAGATTGGTATTGCCACATCTGCTCTTCTTTGTTCATTGTTAGCTTGATATTCTTCCATTCTTCAGTTTGCAGTTTGTTCATATGTTTAAGTCTAAGTGAGTTTCTCGTAGGTAACATATGGACAGGTCATGTCTTTTGATTGAAGATGCCACTTATCTCTTTACTGGAGCATTCAGTCCATTCACATTCAATGTTATTATTGATAGGTATGTGTTTAGTGCTGTCATTGTGATATGTTTATTTTTGTGTTGATGGTTTCTCTGTTGTTCTTACTGTTCTGTTCTGGGACATTCTTCTTTATGAGTTATTTTTCACCTTTTTCAGTGTTGGTTTTGTGATTATTGAGACTCTTGTATTACATTTCTTGATTAGATATGTTGCATCTTTAGTGTGCTTTGTGGCTGCCCCTGTGGTCCCTCTTAATAGTCTATGTTTGAACCCAATTTTAACTACTACAAGTCTTAACTTCCTCTACATCTGGAAGGACTGTAACGATGGTAGTGCATTCCTCTTTTTAATATGATGACATCATAGTTTTTGTGATATGATCACTGGATCACTTCTGTTAATATTACAGCTTTGATTGAGTTTGGAGCCTTCCCTACCTGAATAGATTTCTGGATGATGTGTCCTGTATTTCCTCGTAAAGTAGAAAATTCATGCTTTTGTTCTTCTAAGCCAAGAGCTTCTTTCAGTATTTCTTGCAGCTTTGGTTTGGTTTTTACAGAGTCACTGAGTTTCTGTTTAATCTGTGAATGTCTTGATTTCATTTTCACATTTGAAAGATAGTTTTGGTTGGAAGTTCTTCTCCTTCAAAGCTTTGAATGTGTTGTGCCACTGTCTCTGTACCCGCATTGTATCTGCTGAGAAATCAGTTGAAAGCCTACAGAGTTTCCCTCTGAATATTAGCTTTGCTTTGAGTCTTACTGCCTTTAAGAGTTTCTGCTTGTGTTTCATTTTGTTAAGCCTGATTATAATATTTCTTCAAGTCTTTCTTTTGGGATCTATATTGAGGTGTTCAGTATGCATCTTGGATATCTATATTCCCATGTTCCATAGTTTCTAGGAAGTTTTGTGACAGCAGCTCAGCCACAATACTCTCTGTGTTCTCAGGTGTCCCACCCTGTTCAGACACTCCAATTAATCATAGATTGTTCCTCTCTTAATAGAGTCCCACAGCCTTCTTAATTCTTCTTCATTTTTCTTGTTTCTTTTTTCTGATGTCTCCTCATAGATGCTGGAGTCAGTAGCACTGTCTTCTGAGCCAGAAAGTCTATCTTCCATTTGTTGCATTCTGTTTTCTTGGCTTTGAACTGAAATTTCTATCTCTTTGATTTTGTTCTTGATCTGTTAGATTTCAGAGAACTGGTGTTCCATCAGATCGAACAGCTTGCTTAATTTTTCATTTTACTCTGCTGCATTTTGTATAAGGTCTAGGAGGGCTCTGTATATAATCCTTCTGTACTTGCCCTTGGATAGTTTCAGAAAGGTTTCTTTATCTGGGAAGTTCTTTGGATCTTTCTTTTGTGGGCCGTCTGAAGCCATAGGTAAATTCTTTCTAATGTTCTGTTCCAAAGTTTGTTGCTTTTTGGACATCTGGAGGTTTTGTTGCTCCAGTGTTACTTTAATGGGATCAAATGCTCAGTGTGAAAAGGAAGTTGATCACCAGACATCTCTATGTACTCCAATGACTGAGCTAAGTGGAATCTCTGGAGTAGCAGCCTCTACCTCCTGATTGGCAGAGATACAGCCCCACTTATAGAGTCACTGTGGAGCCATCAGCTGACCCTATAATGTGAGACAGTAAAGGCTGGAAGAGATGCCATCTGGATGCACCCCGGTTATTTCCCTACTGAAAGGTAAAAGGTATCTGACAGTTTCCAAAATTATTCAGGCTTTCAGGTGTGCAAGTCCCTCTTCCCAGCTGGCAAAGTAAGCACCTGTATATCAAAGACTGCTTTACTGCTAAACTGCTAGAAAAGCACTCACCAGGCAGGCCCTGACTCCCAGCCTGGGAATTAGGTCCAGCTGAGGCCTCCATATAGGAAAGTCTGCCTCCCAGTGAATCAAGAAGGCATCCCACAGAAGCTCCCCAGCCTGCCTCAGAGAAGGCTATTCAATGGTGTAGATTTGGAGATTCTGAGAGAGATGTCAGAGGTGCTGAGCTGCATAGATTCCAAGGATAGGGTCTCAAAATGTGGTGACTCTGCGTGCTAGTCTCATCAGCAGTGTCTCAGCCTTGCTGCTAGTCACCTCAGCCCCTCCCGCTGGCTGAGGCAGAGAAAAAAAAGTTAAAATGGCGATTTACCTTCAGTCCATGAGAGCCAGGACTCAACAATGGCAGGGGGTGGTGAAAGAGACGAAGTTTCCCGCTCAGTGGTATGTAGACCAAATGGACAGCCCTATGCCATGTCCTAGGGCTCACTAGGTGTCCAGAAGGCTCCATTTAATTATCAGTTCAGGCCTTGGATTCCAGAGGGATTTAGGGAGACGTGTATTTAGTCTGCCATCTTGAATCCTCTCCCTGTAACTCTCAATTATTTTTTAATTGTATTTTTTTATTAATTACAGTAAAAGAATAAAATTTCTAACATCTATCATCTCATCTGTGATAAATCCTCAGCCCCACAACCCACCTATGTAACCAACATAGTCATTTTCTTCTGTGGATAATTCTCTAGTCAAGTCCTTATAACAGGGGTCTCATACAAAATTCGTCCTTTTGACTCTGATTAATTTCAATCAGTGTGATCTCTTCCAGATGAGACCATGTTATGTTTGTAAAATTGTCAGTGCTTTTTATTATAGCATAGTGTCCCATTGAGTATATGTACCATAGTTTGCTTATCCATTCATCTGTTGATGGGCATTGGGGTTGATTCCAACTTTTTGCTGCTGTGGACTGTGCTGCAGGAAACATTTGTGTATCTGTGTCTATTTGTGTGACAACCTTTGTTTCTGAAGGATAAATTCCAAGCTGTGGAATTGCAGGGTCAAATGGTATATCTATTTCCAGCTTTTTAAGGAAGCAGCAGATTGTTTTCCAAAGAGATTGCACCATTTTGCAATCCCACTAGCACTGTAGGAAAGTTCCAGTTTCTCCACAGCCTCTCCAACATTTGTTGTTTTGTGGTTTTGTATCACGGCCAACCTTGCTAGGGTGAGATGGTATCTCATTGTAGTTTGATTTGAACTTCTTTAATAGCTAATGATCGTGAGCCATTCTACATGTGTCTTTTGGCTGCCTGGATATCCTCTTTAGGGTAATGTCTGTCTGTCTCCTTCAGCCATTGCTTCATTGGATTATTTATCCTTTCTTGTTGATATTTTGTAATACGTGTAGATTATGGAGATCAGACATCTCACTACCTGACTTCAGAACCTATTACACTGCCAGAGTAGTCAAAACAGCCTGGTACTCGTACAAACAGAGATATATAGACCAGTGGAGCAGAGTTGAAACCCCAGAGATGCCACCATCCTCCTGTGAAAAGTTGAAATTTGACAGAAGCCCCAAGATTTTAAACTGGGATAAGAAAGGTTTCTTTAACAAATAGTGCTGATGCAACTGGATATCTATCTGCAAAAAAGTGAAACAAGACCCATATCTCACACTTTATACAAAAACCAACTCAAATTGGATAAAAGACCTAAATATGAAATCTAAAATGATAAAGCTTGTCCAAGATGTAATAAGATCACCAATGGAAGTTTTAATACACAGTGTAGACAGACTTCAAAATCTGACAAACAAAGCACAATCAACAGAAGACAAAATAGTAAATGGGAGCTACTAAGAATCACTGTTGTTCATCCAAAGACTTCATCAGAAGAACTAAAAGGCCCCCTGCAGAATGGGAAAAAATATTTGGCAATTACATATCAGACCAGCTTCTGAATTTAGTTTTTGAGTGCCCAAATTTTCTAATCATTTGAGCTAGGTTGATTATTTCAGCCTTAGAAATTCCGGTGCCCTGTCACTGGATGGTCAGAACTGTGTGTGTGCTGAGAAGGGTAGGGTGAGTTGCCAGCTCTGGAGAGCCGGCAGAATTATTTTTCTTCTCCTCCCTTTGTTTCTCTCTCCAAGTCTGGCAGAATAGCTCACTGCATACACTTAGGCTATCCTACTTCCAGCCCAGGCAGTATGTCAGAGTTTAGTACCTAGTACAGAGCAGAGAAGGAAGGAAGATGCATTGTGGAAAGGGAGAGAAATCAATGCATGGCAGAGATTTTGAATCCATACAAGTTTGCAAGCACTTAGCTTATGGTGCTCAGGTGAAAATCCTCTGTGCTTCTGTTAAGTGTGGCTGTCCAAAGCTCAGTTTCCCCAATGAGAGAGATGAGCTCTGCTCATGGCACTGCTTCTCTGTTCAACTGATGTCTGCTGCAGCATGGTGGCTCCACTTGGCTGGCTGAAGTGGTCCCTCTGCAGGGTGTGGATGTAAAGCTGGCTGAAGTAGTTGTTTCTGGACTTGCTGTCTTCTCCCTGTCACCCAGTCCAGTCACTCAGCTTTCTGTCTAATATTCAGGGCCCCTAGAATATCTTATATATTTTGTTCAGTTGTTTTTTTGGCTGTTAGAGAGATCAGAAAATACCTGTGTCTGCTCTGCCATCCTAGCCGCACCTCCAGAACTGCATAATTTAATGAACCAGTATTCTCCAAATGAAGAGTGCATGATGTAACAAATCATATGTGGTTAAAGGATTTTGTTCAAAGACAAGATGGACCAATGAGTTTAATGTGACAGAGTATGAAAAGTTCATTGATTTGTTTTGGGGTAACTATTTGTTGAAGTTTTGGGGTAGTATCAAAGAAGAATATACACAATTATCTAAAAAGGCTATTATGATTCCTTTTCTGACTACTTAATGTGCATGTAGCTAGGTTTCTTCACATTCTTCTTTAACCAAAGCAGCATATCACAACAGATTGAAAATAAAAGCAAATATGAGAATCTAGCACTGTTTTCTGTTAAACCAGATATTTAATAAAAACTCTTACTGTTATAATTATGCTTTGGATAGCATAGTTATTTTTCACTAGAAATGTCATTTTTATATCCTCTGTTGTTATAGTTTTTATTATTTTTAATTGGCTAAAACAAAAAAACCTGTTGCCGTCAAGTTGATTCCTATTCACAACAACCCTTTAGGACAGAGTAGAACAGGCCCCATGGGGTAAGCAAGGAGCAGCTGTTGGGTTCAAACTGTCAAATTTTTGATTGACAGTTGAGCCCTTAACCACCATGCCACTAAAGTTCCAGATGTACACCTCGAACTAAAATAAAGCCCCATACCCATTGCTGTTAGGTTGATTCTGAGTCATAGAGACCCCATAGGACAGAGTAGAACTACTCCATAGGCTTTCCAAGGAGTGGTGGGTGGATTTAGACTGCTGTGGTTGTGGTTAGAAGCAGAAAGCTTAACCACTGCACCACCAGGGCTGTGACATTTACATTAGTAGTTACCAAATGCTGTCACACTATGACGTTTCTTCTGCTTGTAATTAAATGAGAAAAAAATATATAGCAATGAAACTCTCCTCCTTCCTCCTCCCCCAAAATACTCATATCTTGAGATTGCTTTCCTAGCTCATGGTGCTAACATTTTCTTTCTTTTCTGGTATTGTGGTGAGGTTAAGATTTTAGTTTTCCTTTTGAAATGCCTTTTATTGACAAAATTCAGATCTGTCAACCTTCAACTCTCTGTGGATCTCTGCTTTTGGGGTGAACATTTTAATACCTTTTGAAAAAACACTGATAGAGACATTCCTTTGGCATTTATTGTAAAGAGACAACACTGTTAGGTTTGACACTTTAAATCCTTTAGTACAATCAGCTCATTTATTCTGGAGCTGATTATCAACTTCGTGAGTTCTCTGGATTCTCTGTTCATGACATCTCTCTTGTCTTAGTCTGCTGTTCAACTACAGGGGAAAAAAAAGTGAAAAGACACAAAAAAAGCCAAAAAAAAAACCCTAGCAAACTACCTTTAGTAAAAATTTTGGATGTTAGAATTCAGGGGGAGGGAGCAGGAGAAGAAGTGGAAATTTCTGACCAAAATAGGGCATTTGAGTTATTTTTGGATCTCATGTCAGATTGCATATTCAGCCTTCTACCTCTTCATAGGGACTGCTAAAAAATGTACAAGCAACTGGTTTTAAGTCAAATTATTACTTCTGAGCATCATCAGAAGTGGAGATGGCAGAGGTAGCAGAGTGTGAAATGATACCGAACAATCACTTTCTTAGCCATTCTTTCACTCAATACATTAATCACTATTATGTCCCAAGTATGTGATACAAAGGTGAAAAAGATACTATCCCTGCCATTTAGTGATTTACAATCTAGAGGAGGGAGATAGAGATGTGAACAAACCAGTGCTCTGCAAATTGTTGATGTGTTAACATGTTCAGTACCACAGTAGGAAACAGAAAAGGAGAGTTTAGGAAAGGCTTCGTAACAGCATGGATACTTGGGCTGACTTAGAAGCCTTCAGGGATGGTGGCATAAGGTATAAGGATAAGGAATGAGGAAAAGGTGAAGGAGGTGGAAGTAGAAAGCAACTGGATCCCTGTTGGTACAGCAGGAGCTTTGGGTATGGTGATGTGTGAAAAGGCAAAGTGGCAGCAGCTAGATGTAGAACTTCTGATGCTTTGTTAGGGATATGGACTTTATCCAGAGTGCCTATCATATGGCAGAATATGTTGTGCGGTATGGTGATAGGAAATAAATTGATTTTGTATGAGTAAAAACTTTTTTAAGGGATACCAATAGTGATTAAGTTACGCAGCCCTCTCATATTCCTTCGTATTAGATAGCTTTTCACAATTAAATAATATTGCACTTGAGAACTTTTCCACTCGGGCTAACTGGCAACTGGAGATGATTTTGTATTTGTTACGCAAGTTTCTTATAGCTACTTTAAAATGATTTTATATTCAAACAAATGTATACAAATGATGTATTTTTAGCATTTTAAATATTTCTACGTCTTACAAAACAAAATCTTTGAAATATTACAATCCGACTAGATAACACTTGGCAATTGTTTTTTGTATGGTATTTTACGAAACAATCCTTGAGGTACATCCTCGGTTTGTCAGGGCACGGATCACAGTAAAAAACACATGACATGAGCCCTCAAAGCTTTGAAAATACTGTTACATTTTCTGAGACACTCTACATAATGGCCCTGACCTCCAGACTCTAGGTGTTGGCCACACTCTCTGGATTCTGAGTGGAGATCCCTGGCCTTGTGCTACAGCTCTCCCTAGAAAGGATCACTTGGACAGCAACTCTGCCACCTCAGCTTTAGGTGCACTCTGAGCCCAGATGAGTGGCAGCTCCACCCTTACAAGCCCAGAAATCCCTAACTCTACACTTTCAAACCCCTGAGGTCATGGCCACACCTTTTGAGACTGGGGCAGCTGAGCTTCTCGGGCTGTTTGTCTCTTCAGCTTCTGCTTCCCATGGCTGTATGGTCTGTGGCCTGAGGCCCACATTTGCCCTTCTGGGGCAAGTGTTCCGAAGCTCTGTGGCTGCACTCTTGCTAGAAAGCCTCCTGCATAAAGGCACTTAAAGATTTTTGCAGAAAACAACATGTCAGGGCATATTGATCTGCTTGATCAACACCAACCGTATATTTTATGTATTTTTTTATTATATTAGGTTTCTCAATGTTGACTTCCACACCACCTCGTAAAATCCCTTTTATGGTAGTCATTCCTGCATTATCCCAAGTGGTCAACCATGTGACGGTCCTTTTATCTTTCCACACTACAAATAGAGTGTTACCTTTTCAACACATTACCGTGGATTTTTTTTAGGAATTTTGGTTTTTTTGTTCACTTGGTAATTCCTTTCTATTTGTTAAGATTGTCTGGTAAAAAACAGCAGTTGCCTGAGACGCACCTCTCAAGTTATCTCATGAAACGCCAGGGTGCCTGAGAGGGGCCTCTCAAGTTACTGCATGAAACGCTAAGGTGCCTAACAGGGGCTTCCTGAGTGCAAAGGGCTATGGACTGTTGAACACATTTGAAGGGCTATCTAGTATTTCTCAGAACATGGTTTTGGAAGCACTGCAGTATGCAGTGGGAAAGCATCAAAAAGGATTAAGCAGGAGGAGATCATAGGCAATTGTATAATCTGATTCTGTCATCAACAGATAGTCTGTACTGCTTATTATGCATTGTTCAACTGGTATTTATTTTAATGCCTGATATTTTCAGTCATGTGCTAGATATTCTGAGAGATTAGAAAGATGCATAAGTCATGGTTTTTGCCTTTCAAAAAATGACTATTATAAATGTTATTCTTCTGTGTAGTTATTTAAGTTCAAGATAATACACAGTGAGGAAATTAAGAGAAAACTCAGAAAGTTATGAAGTTCCTGTTCCTTGCTTAGTGTTGATTTTTACAGGGTATTTAGGGCTAATTCTTCTCCCAGATTGTCACCACTGAAACATATGACTTATTTTTGCCACTTTTTAGAACAGGAGTTTTTTTCTGGCTAGGGCCCTCAACCAGCTCAGATTATACAGTGAGAAGAAAGTTACCAATTTGAAACTTCAAAAAACTTTGGAGGGGGCTAACTGTTGGTTTGTTTGGCTCTCAAAAGTAACATATGATCACCGTACCAGAGCTCAGGGAAGTGCGCGCTGAGTCATTTCTAGGCATCTTTAGGATACATCCTAAAAGTATATCTGAAGAGTAGAGACAAAACATTTGAAGGCGAAAGAGAAATGGAAATTGCTGGGACAGAAAGGTCAAATCCAGAAATCTGAAGATGACTCACATCCTTAGCTCCGTAATTTTTCTCTCTGTCAAGTCAGTGAAGAGAATCTTCAGATTATCCTCTTGAATTAATTTTTGTTATTGTCAGGCATATTATCTAGTAGGTAAACATAGAATTAGAGTATCTAAAGTGGGTTAGTACAACCTAAGGCATTTTGTTACCAGTTGAGTATTGAGTCAAAAGTGTTGGCACTAGAGATAGATGACTTTGGTTCAAATCGCTTGCTTGCCTTTTACTAGCTATAAGACTTTAGGCAAATTACTTACCCTCCGTAGGCCTCAGTCTGTAAGTGTAAAAATGGAAAACTAATAGATTGTGCTTCATAAGGTTGTAAGGAATGAAACAAAGATGCCCATTATCACCCACTAGTTCTGACTTCCACTGCTTCAGTTCTGCTGCTGTGACACTGTTGAATTGTCTAATCCTGAAATTTTTTTGTTTGCTATCTCTATGGATTCTTGCAGCCTGTTAAGTTTTTCATGAATGCCCCTGTATAACCTTCTTAAGTTCCTCTGTTGCTTTGTCTGTGTGTTAATCATTTATATTTTACCTCCAGTAACTCTAAAAGCTTCTCTTCCTCTGAGAGGTTTCTTGGTTCTTTCTTTTGGTTGCTTGCTGAAGCAATCATGGTCTGCCTCTTTATGTGATTTTATATTGACTGATGACTGTAAACCATCAAAAAGTTACTATATTTATTTTACTTTTGCTTGAAGTGTCCTAGCATTGTGTTTTGCTTTGATGTGCCCAAATGGCTGGTTGTATGGGCTAGTTTGATTATGGTGTCTTTGAAGTGCTCATGTCCTGTCACCAGTTGGTTATAGCTGTTAGTAGGTTTGTGAGCCCACCAGTCCATTTGCTTTTCTTGTGTGTATTCAGGTTAGGTGTCCAGGTTATTGGACACGAGTGTGTGGTGCAGGCTTTCACCTACAGTGCTAGATGGGCAGGGCTTTATAGGGGTGATTGGAGTAGGCAAAGGTATCTGGCTGCAGCAGTAAGGTTTATGTGCTGAGCAAGGTAGAGGGCTGATGGCAACCCTGAATGCCTGGGTGGAAGGCATTTCCCTGTTCTGTGGAGCATATGAGTGGGTGAGTTTTACAGCTGGACGTTGCGGACCCAGTAATGTTGGTTTTAAGCATTGGGAGATACCACTTATTTTTGGACCCCTGTCACAGGTGGCTAGGTGGAATGAGTGTAGCTACCAGTCCTCAGGCCCTTGATATGGGTAGGTGAGGACCTTGTTTAATGTGCAGGGCAGTGTCAAATGTTGCAAATTTGCCACCCTCTTTTAACTGTTGCAGTTGAAAGTAGGTTCAGGTATATACCCTGTTGTACTGTGCTAATGAAGACCTACAATGTAGAAATGAGCCCACACAGGTCTGGATTAGACAGAGGTGAAAGGCATTCAACGTCTATGGACCTTTTAGGCCTGTGCCTACGCAAAGGGGCTATGCCTGCCTGGCTTCCTGGGTGAGAAGAGCTGGCAGATTATTTTTTTCTTGTTACTTTGTTCCCTTTCCTAAGCTGGGAGAATGGCTTGGGGTGTATGATGGGTCCCACTTTGGTTCAGGGGGTGTGGCAATGGCTAACACCAAACTGGGACTGGAACAGCACGTGAAGGGACAGGTAAATGGGAGAGAGACACTTTCCAAAAGGAGGAAAGAGCTTTTTGATCCTGTGCAGTAGGTTAGATACTTAACACTTAACTTTGAAAGATTTGGTGTACTCCTCACTGGTTTTGGAGGCTTGAGCAGACTGTCTGCTGCTTGGTCTTTCTTGGTGTGGAGAGTGCTGAGTGCTACTGCTTGCCTCAGCCTACATGCTGGCTGATCCAGCCTGTAGGGTGCCAGCCAGGTCAGATCTGATGAAACCTTGGTACTTCTGAACTGTCTCTCCCTCCACCTGCCACTCATTTCAACTCCTCAACTTTGTCTTTGATGTTCAGGGCTTCTAGATTGTCATATATAATTAATTCACTTATTTTTTTTCTGGTCTTTGCTGTAAGAGGGACCACAGGAGACATCTGACTACTCCGCTATCTTCATCTTGCTGCTCTTGTAATAGGTTTGATTTCAAGTTTATTTTTATAATACCAGTGTGGCCACCCCTGCTCTTTTTTGTTTACTGCCTGCATGGAATATTTTTCTCCATCCTTTTATTTTCAGTCTGTTTGTGTCCTTATGTCTAAGTTATGTTTCTGGTAGATAGCAGAAGAATGGATTTTTTTTTTTTAAATCCACTCTGATGCTTCTGCCTTTTCCATGGAGTGTTTAGACCATTTACATTTAAGGTTATTATTGAAAATCAAGAGTTTACCTCACTCATTTTCGTATTTGCTTTTTTGAGAGTTTTGCTCGTTCTTTGATTTTATTCTTTCTTTTTTGTTAGTATTTAGCTGCTTTCTTGTGAGGAACTTTTTACTTTCTTCCTTCTTCTGAATGCTTTTATCTTGGTATTTCTTAGTGGTTAGCACATATGTTATATTACAGAACTTAAACAACTGTAACAATGTTGAACATATTCAACCTTAACATAGTAAATCTATTCTTGGTATGTTCCTCTCTCCCCCATTTCTGTTGGCATGTCCCCAGTTAACATCAATATACAACCCATATTTAATAAGTTTACTTTGTGCCTATTTGTTACAAACTTGGTGTTGTATTGTTTGTGGGGTTTAATTATTGGCTTTATTCCTTTAAAATATCATATGATTGCTTGTATTGAGGTTTTTTTTTTTGAACTTTTATTTAGTTATTTTTATGTGTATAGGTATGAGTATTTATTTAAGGCCTTTGTTTTTCATTTGGAGTACACCCTTGAGAATACTTGGAAAGCAAGTCTGGTAGTGGCATTTCCCAAACCTTCTGTTTGTTTGGGAATGTCTTAATTCTTCCTCAGTTTTTGAGTGACAAATTTGCTGTATAAAGAATTTTTGGTTGGCAGTTGTTTCTGTTCAGTATTTTACATGTTGCTTCGTGGTCTTCTTGCCTGAGGGTTTCTGAGATGAAATCTGCATTCATTCTTATGAAAAACCCTTGGTATGTTCTATTGCATTTTTGCTCTTGCTGCTTTCAGGTTTCTCTCCTTGTCTTCAGCTTTTAAGAATTTTATTAACATTTGGCACAGAGTTGGTCTTTTGTATCTTTTCTGACTTGGGTTATCATCAGTTCCAACTCTTAGTGCCCCTGTACATCATAGAGTGAAACACTGCTTGGTCTTGTGCCATCCCCAAGGTTGTTGTTCTGCTTGAGCCCATTGTTGCAGGCGCTGTGTCCGTCTTTCTCATTGAGGGTTTTCCTCTTTTTTTTGTTGACTATCTATGTGTAAGTTCTTGTGTTTCCAGGCTTAGTCATTGGTTCTTTTTTAAGAAATTCTCTCTGATTAGCTCTCAGAAAATTATTTCTGTGCTTTCATTGTGCCGTGGTTCTCTGGGACTCTAACAATTTTAATGTTGTGTTGTGAGGTGATGTCAAGTCAGTTCCAACTCATAGCGACCCTGCATACAACAGAAGGCAACACTGCCTGGTCTTACACCATGCCCACAGTTGTTTTTACACTTAATCTAATTGTTATAGCCTCTGTATCAGTCTCACTGAGGGCCTTCCTCTCTTTCACTGGCTCTCTGTTTTACTAAGCATGGTGTCTTTCTCCAGGGACTGATCCCTCCTGACAACATGTCCAAAGTATGGAAGATGCAGTCTTGCTATCTTTGCTTCAAAGGAGCATTCTGGTTGTACTTCTTCCAGAACAGATCTGTTTGTTCTTTTGGCCATCCACAGTACATTCATTATTCTTCTCAAGCACCACAATTCAAAGGCATCAATTCTTCTTCTGTCTCTCTCATTCATTGTCTAGCTTTTGCGTGTTTATGATGTGATTGAAATACTATGGCTCAGTTCAGGTGCACCTTAGTCTTCAAGGTGACATCTTGTAGTTTTTAACACTTTAAAGAGGTGCTTTGTAACAGACTTTTCCCAATGCAGTCTGTCTTTTGATTTCTTGAGTGTTGCTTCCATGGGTGTTGATTGTGGAAAAAAATAAAATGAAATCTTTGGTAACCTCAACCCTTCCTCCATTTATCATGCTGTTGCTTACTGGTCCAGTTGTGAGGATTTTTGTTTTCCTGATGATAAGATACAATCCGTACTGAAGACTGTTCTCTTTGATCTTCTTAAGTAAGTGTGTCAAATCCTCTTCACTTCCAGTAAGCAAGGTTGGGTCCTCTGCATAACACAGGTTGTCAGTGAATCTTGGTTCAATCCTTGCTTCATTCGTTTTCATAGAGTCCAGCTTCTTGGGTTATGTGCTAAGTATATAGATTGAAAAGGTCTGGTGAAAGGATATAACACTCACACACACCTTTCTTTAGTAAACCGTGCATTGTCTCCTTGTTCTGTTCTCAAGACTGCCTCTTGATTCATGTACGGATTCCTCTTAAGCACAATTAAGTTTTCTGGAATTCCCATTCTCCACAGTGTTACCTGTAATTTGCTATGATCCACACAGTTGAATTCCTTTGCATATTCAGTGAAACCCAAGTAAACATCTTTCTGGTATTCTCTACCTTCAGCCAAGATTCATCTGACATCAGCATTGATATCCCTGGTTCCACATCCTCTTCTGAATCCAGCTTCAATTTTTTGCAGTTCCTTGTCAGCATACGGTTTTAGTTGCTTTTGAATGATCTTTAGCAAAATTTTACTTGCATGTGATACTAATAATAGTATTCTGTAATTTCTGTGTTCATTTGGATCACCTTTCTCGGTAATGAAAAGGCATAAATATGAATCTCTTCCAGTCAGTTGGCCAGGTAGCTGTCCTCCAAATTTCTTGGCATCGACAAGTGAGTACTTCAGCACTGTATCCATTGGTTGAAACATTTCATTTGATAGTCTGTGAACTCCTGATGTCTTGTTTTTTTGCCAGTGCCTTCAGTGCAGATTCAACTTCTTCATTCAGTACCATCAAATTCCTGATTGTATGCTCCCTCTTGAAATGACTGAACATCAAGCAATTCTTTCTGGTATAGTGTATTCTGTCCATCTCTTTTTGATGTTTCCTGAATTGTTTAATGTTTTCCCTGTGGAATCCTTCACTATTTTAGTTTGAGTCTTGAATTTTTTTTTCAGTTCTTTTAGCTTGGGAAATGCAGAGCGTGTTCTTCCCTTTCAGTTTTCTATTTCAAGCTCTTTGTGCATGTCAGTATAATACTTTGTTTTGTCTTCTCAAGCTGGCCTTTGAAACTTTCATTTCAGTTCTTTTACTTTGTCATTCCTTCCTTTTGCTTTAGCTGCTCAATGTTTGAGAGCAAATTTCAGAGTCTTTTGATATCTAGTTTGTTTTTTTCATTCTTTCTTGTCTTTTTTTTATGACCTGTTGGCTTCTTCATGGATGTCTTTGGTGTCCTTCCACAGTTCAGTTGGTCTTCGGGCATTAGTATTCAGCTATGACCAAATCTTCTTGAGATGGTGTCTAAATTCAGGTGGGATAGACTCATGGTTGTACTTTGGCTTGCATATTCTTGTTCTAGTTTTCTTCAGTTACTGTTTGACCTTGCATATGAGCAGTTGATGGTTTGTTTGTGCTGCAGTCAGCACATAGTCTTGTTCTGACTGCTGATTCTGAGCTTTTCCATCATCTTTTTCCACACATGTAGTTGATTTGATTCCTGTGTATTCCATCCGGTGAGGTCCATGTGTATAGTCACCATTTTTATTGGTAAAAAAGGTATTTGCCATGAAGAAGTTGTTGGTCTTGCAAAATTCTGTCATATGAACTCCAGCATCACTTCTGTCATGAAGGCCATATTTTCCAATCACTGATCCTTCTTCTTTGTTTCCAGTTTTTGTATTTGAATCACCAGTAATTATCGGTGCATCCTGATTACACATTTACCAAAAGCTGGTAAAAAGCTTCAAATTCTTCATCTTTGGCCTTAGTGGTTGGTGTGCAAATTTGAATAATAGTCATAGTAACTGGCCTTCCTTGCACATGTATGGATATTATCACTAACAGCATTGTACTTCAAAACAAATCTTGAAATATTTTTGATGATGAATGAAACACCATTGCTCTTCAAGTGTTCATTCCTGGTGTAGTAGACCATATGATTGTCCAATCAAAATGGCCTGTATTGGTCCATATCAGTTCACTAATGCCTAGGATATCGATGTTTATTTGTTTCATTTTTGATGATTTCCAATTTTCCTAGATTCATACTTCATATGTTCCATGTTCTGATTATTAGTGGATGTTTGCAAGTGTTTCTTCTCGTTGTGATTTGTGCCACATCAGCAAATGAAGATCCTGAAGGCTTTAGTCCTTTCATGTCATTAAGGTTGCCGGCACTTTGGGGATGCAGCTGTTTCCCATTTGTCTTCTGAGTGACTTCCAACCGGGGGGGGGGGGGGAGCTCATTTTCCAGCACTGTATCTGTGTTCCACTACTATTTTTAAGGTTTTCACTGGCTAATTATTTTCAGAAGCAGACTGCTGGGTCCTTCTTCCTAGTCTGTCTTAGTCTGGAAGCTCAGCTGAAACCTGTCCACCATGGATGACCCCAATAATATCTCAGTACTGGTGGCATAGCTTCCAGCATTACAGCAACAGGCAAGCCCCCACAGTACCACAAATGTGGGATTTTAATATTAGATTTTCTAATTGAATCCCATATTTTCTTTTGGTTTTGCTTTTCTTTGTTCTTTTTTCTTCTTTCTTCTTTCTTCTTTCTGTTGAGACTTGATATCATTTTAATTATTTTGTCGTCTTGTTTATTCTTTTTTGTGCCCGTTCAAGCTTTTTGCTGAATGTTTGTTTTGCTTTTTCTAATTTACTTACTTTATTCTTCAGCTCCAGTAGTTCTCTGTGGTTATTTTATTTTTATGTTTTCATTTTCCTTGTTGAACCTCACATTTTGGCCCTCCACAGTTTCCTGATCTGTACTAGTTTATTTTCTGTGTGCTTTTTGCTTCTTTTAAACATATTTTGCACTATAGTCTGAAAATGACCAATTCTTTGTGTTAGTCTGCCCTCTGTAGGAGAATTTTGCTTTTTATTGTTTTGCTTCTGATTGGCCCTTCTTCTCTTGTCATTTTATATGATTTACTTTTTTTTTTTTTAACTGAACATGGGTTGTTTTCTTTAAAAAATTTTTTACTTTAAATTTTATATTCTAAAAAAAAATTATATTCTGTTTTTTTGTGGAAAAGTTTTTGGTTAGCCACCCTGTGGATCAGAGGGCTAAGTGCATGGCTGCCACCTGAAAAGCTGGGACCATCACCCACCAGCTGCTCAGTGGAGGAAAGATGCTATAGCCTTCCTCCATAGACTGATAGCCCTGGGTACCCCATTGGGCAGCTTTACTCTGCCTGTAAACGGGGTCTCTGTGAGTCACAATTGTCCTGGCAGCACGAGTCTCTGTATCTTCTCCTGAGAACCACGAGAGGGCACTGTTATCCTTAGGTTTATTTTTTTTTCACCAGTGATTGAGGAGTTCTGGATGCTTGATCTCTTGGATTCAGTATGCATGCACAGGACGAGGGGGGTTAGCTGATTCCAAATGTTGATGTAAATGGTAGTGCTCAACACTCCTCTGGTGAAGATGGAGAGCTCTCTCTGTCTTACCTCCATGAGCATCCTACACAGGCTTTCCCATGGTGTCCCACTGTGGGCAGGGAGCCAGTCATCCATTTCCATGTGGTCGTAAGTCTGAAGTATTCCCCTCACCCTGCTGCCCTTGTAGGACCTCCTGGTCCTAGCATCCACTCATTTTATGTCTCTGCAAGATGAAACAGCACTCTGTCCCCGCTGAGTTTTGTGGCTATGAACTCCCACGGCCAGTTTGCACTGCCTTGCGCCGTTGTGCTACAGCTTCCTCAGGTTAACCTTCTTCCCTGGTCCTTGTTTGGGGCATTGCTCAGCTCCATCCCCAAATGGCTGTAGTGCACACATGCTCCCACTGTTAGTTAGTGGGTAGGTTTTTCCAGCTTCTGTACTTTCCCCCTTCCTCCTCTCTCCCACTTCTGGACTCAGCCTGACTCGGCAGCATCTCAGCTGCTGTCTGGAGTTCTGACATCTCAGTCTGTGCTTACCTTTATTTATTGTTCAGTGGGTTAGTTGCTGGGGGAGTAAATGGGAGGGCCCACTGCATCTCGCTCCATCCTTCTATCAGTTAGCTTTTGATCATTATTTTAAAGTTGAGAAAGCTGAGGCACTGAAGGCGTAAGCAACTTGCCCCCAAGGTCACACAGCTATTCAGGGCAGAGCCAGATTGAAACCCAGATAGTCTGACTCCATAAGCTCACACCTATCTCAGTTTTCATGCAAATATACTATGTATTTTAGATCTGTTTGTCAAAGTGTTTTATTTAATTGTGAACATAAGTTAGGTAGAAAGCACTAGGAAAAAATTAATTTTGCTAAAAAGTTTCTGCATGAAATCATTGGCTTTTCTGTTCTAGAGAAGAGTTGATCTTGGTGTCCTATGTCAGAGCCACATTGACTTTGATTCTTTGGTCCTAAGTAAGTATAGGATAATGAATTTGACTTACCAGGCATCCAGATGCAAGAATACATTCTTAGAAATGTTTTTTGCATACACTTCAGCAACACAATTTGAGGGTAGTGTGTGAGTGGTGTCACTTTGCATGTGTTTTGCAAAATGAGCTGATTTGTCTATTAACTTTGCAAACATTAGAACAGTTAGGGTTACAGCAAACCATAACATACGAAACACATGCTTTGTAGGATTTGAAGGTGGTGAACATTGTGCCAAATCATGCTTTTGGCATTCTTCAGTGTAAAAATGACTAGACTGGACTAAAATTGATCACTGTAATTGCTCCATATCATGGAGTAAATGTAGTACTTTCTGGGCCTGCTATTAAAAAAAAAAAAAAAAGTGGGCAAAATTAATTTGCCACTAGATGGAGTCCTAGTTATTTGGGTAGAAATAAACCCCAAACAGTCTGAACATTAAATCACAAAGTCATCTCATGCTGTAGGGCCTCCAGTATTTGAGGCCCTCAACTTTTAATTGTAGAATGCATCTTTGTTCTTTGCCTGACCTGCAGAGTGACATCACTGCCTTTCTTCCTGTACACTGGCTTTGACACAAGCCAGATGGCCATGGAGATCGGTAGGCGCGCAGGCCGCCTGGTACAGCAGTTGATGAAACAGAATAGGAAGACGTTTTATGGTCAGCTGCAGGAACACAGTGAGGCTACAGCTTTGCTAAGTAATTACATTTACTGTGCACACTTTATTCCTTTGCTAAGTAATTACATTTACCGTGCACACTTTTATAGGTCACAAGGAAAAAAATACATTTTTTTATTTATAGTGTTGTGAGGTATAGACCTTTGATCTTTTATTAGTCAGTAGTCTGCTCCAAAGGAATGCTCTCTTTTCCCTGCTCTGCAGTCGCTCGTGAAAATGACATGTTTATTTATGTTTAATGGGTCTTTCAGGCTGTGCATTATGATACTTACCTTCCCTCTTCCTCCCTTTTGTCTGTAGTTAGTAACAAAAAATGTTTTAGTTTTGTAGTGAGTTTAGTTTGGAGAAGTCAGAGTTCAGGCATGTTAATACAAGCAGATTTCTGTCAGATATACTCCAGAGTGATTTGGTAAAATATATTACTGTTTATTATGTGTTTGTTCTTCAAGGAAGTCAGAAGAGACCAGGAACAGACTTTTATTTTTTTCCAGGGGGAGGGTAGGAAATGAACAAGACATTAATTTGACATCCATTTTTGTTCATACCACTTATCATGCTGATTTTCAGTAAAACATTAAGTGTTAATGTAGTGTTTTCCATTTTCATTTGAAGTAACTGTTTATCTTTACCAGTAGAAATAGTGTAAAAAAATTCTAAAATCTGAACTTTTCCCTGAAGTTTAACACACATAATTTTGAGATTCTTCCCCATGTTTCATTTTTAAAACATTTAGAAATACTTTTACCCTTTTTGATATAAGTCATGAATTTTATTCACAGGATTGATCTAGAAATTCTAAATTGAATAAAAATTTATATTTGTACATGATTTCTTTGAACTTTAACACTGGTTCTAAACTAAAGTCTCTTAGTTGTCTGTAGGTTATTGGCTTTCTAGTTAAAAAAAAAAATCCAACAAAAGAAACCTCTTAATCTTGCAGTATTTTATAGTCTTCTCCAAGGAGAGAGATTGCAAACAGTTGCTGGAAGAAGCCAGCATAGTGTAAGGAAGGGACATGTCTGTGCAATCAGATACAACAGGATTTTCTAATCCTTTTTCCACTGGTTGTTTGCTCTGTGGCCTTGGACCTTTGAGCCTTGATTTTCTCACATATATATTGGGGGATAAAACCTACCTCTTAGGTTTATTGTAAGAATAAACAAGACAATGTATATA
Organism: Heterohyrax brucei; assembly: GCA_028571685.1. Classification (NCBI taxonomy): domain Eukaryota; kingdom Metazoa; phylum Chordata; class Mammalia; order Hyracoidea; family Procaviidae; genus Heterohyrax; species Heterohyrax brucei. Next base: position 127,319,937 of record CM053142.1, read on the forward strand.
ATAGGTCCAAGACAGTGCCTATCACATGGAGCTCAGAAAATGCTAATTCCTTTCAACTGTTTTAAACTGTCTGCTTTATCAACCTTTTGCAAACTGTGTTCACAGATTATACTGCTATTGTGTACTGTGTATTTTATTCATAAGAGGTAAATAAGCTTGGGTTGAAAATAAGCTCACCTTCTGAAAAGTAGGCATTTAAACTGTATTAGCATTGTGTATATATTTGTAGTTCCAGATAAAACCATAGCTATCAACTGTGCATGAATGTATTTAACATTGTGATGTTTTAATTTATTTTTATTTTCTTTTTTTCTCCTACTCAGCTCTTGCCCCTGTTCTTTGCCTCTCGTTTTGTTCGTGAAGATATCACAGTGATGTCTGCATTCAACCTGCTGCATTTGGTGACAAAGAGCCAGCCAGTAGGCCTGCGAGCCTGTGGGCTTCCCTCAGGTTGCTGCTTGTTATAATGTACATAGTGAGGGCACGGGTAGGAGTGGGTGTTTCTGCTGCAGGAAATGGTACACCATAATGCTTTGCTAAATTTCATTTTCTTTTACTTTGGCCTTAATTTAAAGGCGGAAATTGGTTATAAATCACCACTCTACTCTGAGTAACACTCATTTCCACAATCTGTATAACCCTGGGAAACGTTGTACAGTTTCCTTGCCCAATATATAATTGTCACTAATATTTCATTATATCTTTTTGTTTTTTAATGCACATCACATATCTGAAGGTCATAATGTTCATAAGAGGCTGAAATTCTTGATAAGAAATTGCCTCAAAACATTGGACATTCATCATTTTAAAGAGTAGTGAAAATGCTTTCATGTCACATGTAGCCATTTTTTTTTAGGAGAAAAACCACAGACAATTAAAATGAACAACTTTAGCATAATTGTTATTTATTTATTGTAGCTAAAAAGAAAATCTCTTCTACTTGATAATTACCAAATAAACAGAACTAGTATTGTATGTAAGTTGGTTCGTAACTAGAATGACTACATTTTTAAATAATGTGATTTTAAGCATTTAAGCAAACAAGCTATGAAAATCCAAAATTTAATTATGTGCACTCATATCATAACTTTAATATTTTAACTTCATGAAAATCACATTGGGCAGATATTTTTTCTGTACCCATTAACAATATTATTTATATTTTCTATTAATGTACATGTATCTATTACTGCATCAGAGAGAATTCAATTCCAGCTCTTTAAACATTTGTTAGATATGAACTGTGAGTGCCAGGCATTACCTCATGCAGTGAGGTTACAAAGATAGACATGATAAAGCTACTTTCTTCAAGAAGTACAAGATGGAGATTAGAGCTGTTCCAGGGCCGTTGTACTATATTGTGGTAAGTCTAGACTACAATTAGTTATGCCTGGGGTACTACAGGAGTTGGAGTGAGGATAGTCCTAGTTCTTTGCCTAGGGAATGACAGTTTAGAGGGGGCAGAAGGTCTTTGGACATTAAGGAAGTTACACAGAGGACATAGTGCTTGATGTGAATCTCAGACTATGTGAAGCAGGTAGCCAGGTGTCTAGGATGTGGGAGGACATTCCTAATGGTATTGAATAGTATGGGCAAAACCAGAAGGCATATAAAGGCCAAGTGTGTTCAGAGAAATGCAGGTTATGAAATATGGCTGGGCTTGAGGAAAGGTGAGGAAGGAAAGTTAGCCAAATCATGAAGTGGCTGGGATGATATTCAAAGGAATTTAAATCTTGGAAAGGGAATGTGTTGGGGTTAGTATGACTTGATTTGCATTCTATAAAAAGTGTGTTAGAAGGGGGTCAGTACTAATTCCAGAATGTTTCTATAGCAGGGGCTGGGATAATAACCTGATTCGAAAGAGAGGGAGGATATTTGCATTGAAGCTGTATTTGAATAGCAAACATGTTGATTTTTAATAGATTTTATGTCTGTTTGTGGTAACTTGAGGGGCCAATGAACTGTAATGCTTGGGAGCTTTAGCTGTTCTTAGCACCCCAAGCTATACCTCTGCACTGACCTCAAGCTGGAGGCTGGACAGTGATGGCTCTTGACGTGTTTAGAAAGACAGTGATGGGTTAGAGAAAGATTCAGGCTGTAGAACTGGCAAGGTTTATCTACTGAATTGTATATGAGCTTGGGGGAAAACCTGAACCAGTAAAGTCTCTGTGGCATGTTGGACTATTTTATAACTGTATACTACATGTAGCAATTGGAGTATGAAGGTTACACATTTAGGTAGGTTCTGTCTTTCATTTAACTATTTTAACAAATGTACTTTGTTTCAGAGATAACCACCTGAAATTATAGATAACCGTGTTTTCCACTGGGGAAAAACCCAGTGTGTGAAAGAATCCATCATAGTCCTTGTAGCATAGCTTACTGTGGTTTACATAGTTCTTGTAACATGCTACATACACATCTACATACCACGGAGGCAGAGTGTTTAGACAAACAATTTATTGGCAGTCTCTTCCTGAGAATGTGACAGTCGTAGAATTAAATGGTCTCATAAGAAAATTGTTTTGATTAAAAAATAACTATCAAAATGACTAAATGGTATCAAAATGACTAAAGGATAAATTCAGCAATGCATATGATTTAAAGGAAGTAACCACTGTGGTGCAGTTGTTATGCACACAGATTTCAGATTCTAGAGTTAGACTGCCTGGGTTTGAATTCAGACTTTGTGACTTGGTACGCCTTGGTGGCATAGCAGTGTTAAGAGCCTGGCTGCTAACCAAAAGGTCAGCAGTTCAGATTCATCAGAGGCTCCTTACAAATGGAATGGGCAGTTCTCCTCTTTCCTGTGGAGTCTCTGGGAGTCAGAACTGACCCCACAGCACCTAACAACATAAGAGCTTTGTGCCTTGTCTGCTTGTGTGTGGAAACAGAAAACCAAACACACTGCCGTCAAATTGATTCAGACTCAGTGCCGCTGTAAGTGGGGATGATAACACACACCTTAAAAGGTTGCTGTGAGAAATCAGTAGATCAGGATGTGGAAAGTCCTTGCAGTAGTGACTGGCATATAGTAAGCTACTATACCTGTGTAATATAAAACTCACTGCTGTTGAGTCGATTTCAACTGACGCTATAGGACAGAGTAGGACTGCCTCATGTGATTTCCAAGGAGAGCTTGGTAGATTCAGACTGCTGACCTTTGGGTTAGCAGTTGTAACTCTTAACCACTGTGCCACTAGGGTGTTCATACATATATGTATGTATAGGCACTTGGCTTGGCTTTGGCTATGTATAGGTATATAATTTTTCTAATACTGTGGACTTAATGTACTTACTTATTTTTAGTGGTTCACTTGCTAGATTGGCAGCCTTGGGGAGAACAGGACGGGAGTGCTGCAGCAAATTCCTGTCCCCTCTCCCAAGAAATGACAATAGACTTAAAAAAACAAAACAACCTTTAGATAACTTCATTTTACTATTTTAACTTTAACAGACTCTGCAGATGTACTTCATTTCAGAAATAACTATCTCTGTTGTTTTGATCTCTTTGTTACACATCCTATTGAGTCCGAATTCCAGTCCTAAAAATCTACATTTATTTTTACTACTAGTACTGAATAAGTGCAAAGAAATTTTCTTTCTTTCTATTTAAAAATAATACTTTATAGTGTTTTGGTGATAGCTTACACAACAAATTGTTAGTGACATTGGTTATATTTTTCACAATGTGTCAGCATTCTCATGAATTCTATATGCTGGTTGTTCCATTTCCAGTACTCTAATTCTGTTTCCCTGTCCCCTTACATTCTTATTTTTGCTGTAGGGTAATTATTGATCATTTGGTACTTTCCAGTTTTGTTGCCTTGGGCTTGTAAATCTATTTTTAATTTGATACGTGGGTTGGATAGAACAATATTAAATAATATCTTAGCCATTCAAGCACCATTTACTTGCTAAAGTGTTGTGAAAGCCAGTCTTCCAGTGTCTATATATTTTACACCTTTAATGTTAGCAAAATGTTTTTATCCATTTCTTGAACAAAATTTTACTTTCAGATATACAGGAATGTTGAAGAAATTGTTAACATTAATACTAATGAAACTACATTTTGAAAAATAATAAAATTCAAATTGAAATTTTGTTATTTATTACTGTATGCAAGGAAGGCAGGCAAAGACCAAAATTAAAGATTTAGAAAATTAAGATAAAAGTTTGAAAGTTAATTTACTGTTCCCTGATCAAAATTCATTACAACAAAAATCTCTGTAAATCAAAAAGATGTCTGTTTCCTAGCCAGTATTCTAATTTTGAGTATTATTCAATACAAAATAATTCCAAAACCAAAAAAAAAAAAAAAAAAAAATTGGAACAGGCGCTTAAAGGTGATTATAACCAGACTGACCTGCATAAAGGCTGTATCCCAGAAGAATGATCTATCACTTTTTAGCTTTGATTTCTTTTACCACGGCACTTGGCTGGCTTGGCTTCTTTTACTTCTTATTTTTTAATAAAATGTATTTTTAATTTAGAGCTTATTAAGAGTGTTTAGAGTTATGGTTGACTTATGTTTGCAATTAAAGATACTTTTCTCTGTCTCAGAATTTCTTCTTAATTTCCTGTAATCATTTATTTTGTATGTTAAAATAGTTTCTTTTGTATATTGGATTAAGAGTCAAAGCTAGCCACACTTCAACTTGTGTGACCTTGAACAAGTCACTAAACCTCTTAGATTTCAGTCTTTTCATCTTTAAAATTAGGAATTCAAATTAGATAATCCATTCAATTCTGAAATTCTGTTATCTTACAGATTTTCATGTGTTTATGTTTGTTACTTTAGGCTTTTGGTTACTCAGGTCTTAAAATTCAGTGTTAATTACTGGGAAGTTGTAGAAAAATCTGCTAGGTTTTGGTGGGAGGATATAAATGTTTTCCATGTTTGAATATTAGAATTCCTTCCCTCCAAAACAAGACTGAAGCATTATCTGAGGAGGGAGTAGGAAGCATGATTTTATACATAGTTTTAATGGGAGATAAAAATTAGGTCTGACTACAGCTTAGACTAGATATCATGGTAGCTTTCAGCCAAGTAAGGGTGTTTGTCTAAATAGTACTAATTATAGTGACAAATTACACTTTTCTCTAACATCATACATATAACATATGGTTGTGACTCCTAACTTCAGTGACATTTAAGTCTCCTGTGAACTACAGAGCCACATGGCTATCATGCAGCTGGTAAAGATATCATAATACACCATAATATTCTGATGTAGAAATTAGAAATCTTTAAGATAGATATTTAGCAAATGTTGTTTAAAAGTCCTTAGGATATCATCTGTATAACTAGGACTCTGACAGGGCTTATGGCTCCAGAGCTTTGCACAGTGCCTGGTACTTAATAAATATTTGTTAAATGAATGAATAAACATTTGGAAAGTTTACATGTAGGTAGAGTGATAGCTATGACAGAGAGTGCAAATTTATTTGAGAATTCTTTATGTTGGTAGAGTAAAACTAAAGTTCATAGGTTGATTATCTTTTGAATATTGCTAAAGCCAGTTTCTCTTTTTTTCATTTTATTGCAGTAATGTAATAGTGACTATCTGAGATATAAATCACATTCCTGTTAAATAGGTAGAAAAAAATTGTTACACAGATTCAGTGTATATTTTCCAGAATTGCATTTACTTTTTCACTCAAACAAATTGAATTTAGATGATTTTGCTGACCACGAGGATTAATAACTTTGGCTCTTTTGATCATTAGAGCAAATTAGTATTTTTTGTTATAATTTAAATCCCTTGTTTGTAAGAGGAATACTACTGATATGCATTAAAGCAACTCACACAATTTACTTTTCAAGTTGGAGATGACAGTAGTTCATTAATAGTAACTGATGTTATATTTATAAAATTATATGTATGTGTAAAATCATTAGTGGGATTCTCACCTGTTGAATATGTTAATTTTATATATTAATTTTTAAAGCTTTTTTTGAGTCATGAAAAAGTGGACCCTGGACCCTCTGCCTAATGAATTTATTAGATCTGTGACCTTCTACCCCAGAAAATGTGTATATGCACAATTTTTCATATAATTTCAAGGTTTTTTTTTTTTTTTTTTTAAGATCTTCTGAAACTCTTCAGGGAGGGATCTTTGACACAAGTTCAGAACCTCTGTTCTAAGATGTACACATGAAACAAATATAAAAACTAGAATCAGAACACAGGACCTGTATTTCTGATTTCTGTATGGGTGTTACCAATAGAGCTTCCTCCCACTTGTTCAGATTAGTGTTGTCTGTTTCTCCATTTTTGAATGTTCATCTTTGAAACTCTTTTGTTACATAAAAATACTCTGGAAGAGATTATTAAAAGGTTTTTGTTTTTAATAGAAGTAAAAGTTCAACTTGATCATAATCCACAAAATTTGCAGTTAGGTAATACCCAGATTTTCCAGTAGATGGCACTAGTTTTATATCCTTTCCCAGCTTGAACAAGGCCTGAAATCATTAGCACAGAGGTGGGTTGTGAAAACTTTTACAAAAGTATGTAAAGAACATCCAGTTAAGAACATATGGATTTACAAACCACAATTTTTTCTGCTTATATTATGTTCAAACAATATTTGTAGAGTGCAAAACCTTTTTCCGTTTTCAGTAGGATTCCAACTCCTTTTTGCTTGGACATCACATTGAAATTGTCTTTCATGTATAGACTTTCTGTAAACTAAAACAAGTTTTCATAAATTAATTTATCTTGTATCCAAATAGCTGATTTAACAGTAATTTATAGTTTTATATGCAGCTAAATTTTCTTCAGCAGACCACCCAAGATTTAAAGAAAATTTCATATTTTGTTTTGGTGTGTTTTGAATTTTTATAGAATCTTCAAAATGTTGTTAGTTTAACATGTTGACTGTTAAGCATGAATAACTTTTTGTATGAATCAAAATATTTTAGGAACCTAAGAAAAATTATATTTAATATATTGACTAATGGATACTTGGATGCAGCTATATTTTTTTTTTTGTAAAACAGTGTTTTCGTAGCTCAGTGATACAACAGAGTTTTAGTTAATGTTGAAAAGTGACTGTGTAGTATCTAGTTACCAGATCAGTTTTAAAAATTATTTGTGAACAGTATCTATAAATCAAGGTTAAACTGTTATAGGACAGTACATCTGTATGGATAAGATATTGGGTATATGGTTTGTTAAGTGCAGATTTTGTTAATTTTTTTGCTAAATGTGGAATCAGTGCTTTATAATTTATCATATATTAATGTATTATTGTATAATAAAATGCATAGCAGCATCTAGTAGCAACAAAACTAAAATGAACATTAACAAAAAAACAAATTTTAGTTTTGCTAGAGAAATTTACTATTTAACAATGACTGGGAAGAATATAAAATATTAAGAGGTTCTGAAAACAAGTTTTAATTCTACATTATTAGATTATCTAAACCTTATGGATAGGGGGAATCATATATATAGTTATTAGATATATATCAAAACATGTTCACCATGATGGAACCTAACAAGTAGCAGGATTTATTAAAATAAGCATCCTCTGCCTCCAACAAACACATGTTTAATGAAGGAATGAAGCATTGATAATAGTTTACAAAGACTCACTAATATTGAGGGTAGATATCCGATAAATTTTTTGGTATCAGTTTTTTCTGTTCTACAGCTTCATCTTAAAGATTTTATATAGAATTGTATTTCTCATGACTGTTTTTGCTAAGCATCTGTTAATTATAAAATATCTTAAACATAGATTTATATTAAGATGCCATGGCAAATGATCTCTGATTACTTATTATGCCTTTTATTTAAAATCAACCATTTATTTGGGATTTTTAAATCCCGTTTTATTTAACTGAAATTCTGCTTGTTTTTAATCTTTCAGATTTAATGTATTTGTAGACATTTTTAAATGCATGCTATAAAAAATATACCTTGAAATGACGTAGAGATGAGTTATTTAGGTTGTTCACAAGAAGTATGCATTTACAGAATTTAAATGTACTTGATAACTAACACTAGATACGTTATGCGTAGCCACATAACTGCATACACAGAATTGAGTGCAAATTTAAAACTGTTAGATTGTTTGAATTTTAAGCAAGTAAAAAAATCCAGAATTCTATATAGTCCATAAAATTTTATTTTGTTGCAGAACTGTGTGTTGACTTACTTAATTATACAACTGTTTATATTACAGTCTCATTAATATTTTCATTTATTTCTTGTGCATATTTTAGATAATAGCCTCATAGAAAGTTTCAAAGCTTGCCATCATATTACTGATATTGATGAAGAAGTAGATTGGCAGCTGCATCTGTTATTTGCTATTTGTTGCTATTACCATCTTGCTTTCTGATCCCAGGAATCTGTCTTGTACCTTCTGGTCTCCTTTCTTTTTCTGTAAACTAAGAGTGATACAACATTCTTTAAAAAAAGAGAAGCAATTATTTTTTATTGTGCTCCAGGTGAAAGTTTACAGAGCAGATTAGTTCCCCATTTGATAGTCTGTGCATAGAGTATTTCATGATATTGGCTGCAGTCCCCGCAGTGGGTCAGAACTCTCCCTGTTTCTGCCTTGGGTTCTCTCGGTTCCTTTTGTCCAGTTTCCAGTCCGTTCCTGCCTTCTAGTCTTTTGGGCAAATGTCCTTTTGATCTCATGTAATTGATTATTCTAAAGAGCACGTTCCTTTTTGCTGCTGTTGTTTATATCATAGGCCTGTCTGTAGTTTCTCTGAAAGGTAGTCTCCGGGAATGACTTCAGTTCCGAGTCAAAAGAGTGTCCTAGGGCCACAGTCTCGAGGGTTCCTCCAAGTCTCTGTCAGACTAACAAGTCTGCAAATTTGATTTCACAGTGAGGGCAGTTGTGATAGAACTTTCTTGCCAAATCGTTTACAAATTATCTTATAAGCCTCAGGTCTAACATTACTTGACATAAAAGTCTATTGTTGTTGCATGCAACTTTAATCGCTTGTTGTAAAGGAGAATAAACAGGAAAAATAGAAGAGGAGAATCAGATAGTCTGGGAAGGTGACGAGTTTGATCAACCAAAATCTGTGTCTGTTAGTGAAAAATCCTCTCCTACAAGATAAGCTCCTGAAAGACAGAGATTTTTGTCTGCTTAGCTCATAGTTACACCTCAGCAACTAGAATTATGTCTACCACATTAAAGCGTACAATAAATATGTGTTGAATGAATGGATGGTATTAATTATTAGCTTCATCTTATGTACCCAAATCAAGGCATATTGTAAATAGTATGATCTCTGTTCTCAAGAAATGTGTATTTTGGTGAGATAGACAGCCATTTTGAGTCCAAGTTTTGCCATCTACAGGATGAAGAGATCTGTATTGTTGATTTTCTTATGATTTTATATAAACTTTTCCTCCTTTACCTTACTTCTGGAGGGAAGAAGTAGAGTGACAAGCATTGTGCTTCTTTCTTTTTGGAAGAGCAGACTAACTTCTTAGAGTAGGATTTCAAGAATGGAAAGTTTTCTGAAGGATATTTAAAGAAGGGTAGATGTCTTTAACAGGAGGTGAGTGGGATGGGGAATGGGAGACCAGAGGGTCGGGACTATGGGCACAAAGGTTAGTGAACAGCTGAAGTGGAACAGAGCCTGGGCTAAGAGATAAATGTTATGAATGAATGAAAGGAGGAGAGTTTCAGATGAGAGAAACTGGCTCTCACTGGCTCTCTCCGTGGGCATGGCAAAGAACTTCTCTGGATCTTGATTTCCTCATAAAGTGTTTGGACTAGAAGATCATGATTTCTCAAATTATGATCTGTGGAATACTTCCTGTTGTTAGGTGCTGTTGAGTCAATTCTGACTCATTGGCAACCCTGTGTTCCACAGAATGGTACACTTGCCTGGTCCTGTGCCACCTCCGCAGCTGTTACACTTGAGCCCATTGTTGCAACCAATGTGTCAATCCGTTCTGTTGAGGATCTTTCTTTTTTTTCTGACCCTCTACCAAGCGTAATATCCTTCTCCAAGGACTGGTCCTTCTTGATAACATGTCCAAAGTGCATGAGAGATAGTTTGTGATCCTTGATTTCAAGGAGTGTTCTGTTTGTATTTCTTCCAAGACAGATTTATTCCTTCTTTTGGCAGTCCATGGCATGTTCCATGGTGTATCTTCACTTTTAGCAAGCAAAAGTGTGTCATCTGCATGTTGCAGGTTGCTAATGAGTCCTCCTCCAATCCTGATGCTGCATACTTCATATAGTCTGGCTTTTTGGAGTCTTTGCTGAGTCTACAAACTAAACACGTATGCTGAAAGGCTACAGCTGTGACACACACCTTTCTAATTTCAAACCATGCGCTACCGTTTTCTTGTCTGATTGACTGCATGCGAGCCTCGTTCATAAGCCCTAAGACACACTGCTGTACATCTGATCACCTTGGCGGTTAGGAATCACCTTAACATCACTGTGAAGGCATGATACTGTAGTTCAGGAGGCAGCACATTTCTCCGCTTTGTGTTGGCACATAGAAATGACATCATATAGTGCACATCAGCCTGAGGAAGTCACGGAGGAGGTCTGCACCAAGAAAACTATTACGTGGCTTAGATTTTCCCAGTCTGATTTGACTATGGGACTTTGTTAGAGGAACATCTGTTAACATATTTTCAGAGCCAGTATTCTACGTGATACACCTTGGGGAATGCTGGACTAGGTAATTTCAAAGTCTTAAATTTGGAGAGTTAATGGAGTATTAGTCATAGCAAAAGATTTGAATCTGAAACTCTAAAACCAAAACCAAACCCATTGCCATCAAGGTGATTCTGACTCACAGCAACTGAGAGATAATGAAGGATTCAGAATAGTAGTAAAGGGGTTGGTTTTTTACTCCATTATTCATTTTTGTCCCTATTCTTTCACTAATTTATTAAGCAAAATTACCATTGCAGTTTTTAAACCAAGTTTTAAGAAACATAGCCAGAGATGTAATTTAAAAAACATCTCTTAGGAAGTAGATTCAAATAGTAATGCTTAAAATGGAGAGTTCAGTAAGAATTTACAAACAACAAATGCATGCCTACTCTCACCCATGCGCATTGTTAGGTGCTGGGGAATGCAAAGCTATACACTATCCCTTAAGGAGATATTGAATAATTCATGTGTGGCATTATACCTTTTTTTAGTTATCTGGGTGATAAAGAAAAATACACAATTATTGACAATTTTTTCCCCATTTAGAATCTGTTAGGTCTTTCTGGACTGTGTAAAGTCGGATTTAGCTGTTTACTGAGTAGTGATCGAAGACGTATTTTCTGTCCATTGAGCTTAAATCAAGTTTTGATTTGAATAATAATGTAATGTTGGCAATAGGCAAAGCTGAGTTTGTAGACAATATAAAATTTATTTTTTCTAATAAAGTATATTTAGTATTACATATACAATAAAATCCTGCATTATAACCTAAGGGATGGCTCCTTTTCTTCCTTTTTGTGGTGGCTACCTCTCATTTCCCTTGCAGTCTGAACTCCCAACGGGCAGAGAAAGGATGGGAAAGAGAGCTATGAACTTTTTTCCAAATCTTTTTGATTGCATGTGAAATGTAGAATGGAAATGAGCCTGCCTGTTTTTAATTTTTTTCTTTCTGTGTAGACTATGATGTTCTAGTGAAGTCCTATACTGGAAAAAAAAAATTAAAAACAGGGATCTTGAACTTGGTCAGATGTTTCATATGCAATCAGATAGACTTGAAGTTAAGTGACTTTCTCTTCCACTGTTGTCACTTGATGATGGTAGTGCCTTTAAACATTCTGTTTTTACTCATGTGCTTTGCAACCAAGAAAATGATTTTTGGATCAAGATGTGCTTTAAATATTTCCCTAAGCTTTGTAGTCCACATTAACATGAAAATCATTGCTCTCAGTGTTTACATTATATTTTGAATTACAGTACATTTTGAAATACTCCTAAGTTTTTGGTACTTAAAGAATGCTGATAAAATGAATTCAATAATTAAAAATTTTGTAACACCAAAGAAAAAGACAGAAATATAAAACGTGGTATTTAGTGTTTTAAAGACTCTTTTAGGTGAATTATCCATGAATGTTTCATCAGAATGAATGTAGCGGTAAACTTCTCTGTGGTTACTTATCAAGAAAATCATGCAGCTTCCCAAATAGATCCTATTGTTAAGGCTAGAATTTTAAATCATATTAATAAACTTTAGATATGGAAAATACAGTTAATTCCAATGAGAAAATACCAGCACATTTTTCTCTTATTTTTAAAATTTCCTTATTTCTCAGCTCCCCAATTTTATATCTTCTAAATCTGAATCTACATTTCATCTTGGTTATTTTTGCTTTGCTGTGGTACCTGATACTGCTTATGTGAAAGACTGTTTGCAGTCTTTTCCTCACAATACGCATTTGATCATGGACACTGATCAGCTTGTTGAAGTTCTCTTCTATATGGATCCTCTCTGGACCTCTGACCCTGTAGGTGATGTTTCTACAAATTGAGTTTTCCATATCCTTAGTATAACAGAATCTAGTCAATTTAGGTAGACAAAATTTTATAATGTTAATATCCTCACTGGAGCCATGGTGGCACAGTGGTTAAGAGCTCAGCTGCTAAACAAATAGTTGGGAGTTTGACTCCACTAGCTGCTCCTTGGAAACCTTGTAGGGCAGCTCTACTTTGTCCTATAGAGTTACTGTGTGTGGAAATCAACTTGTCATCGTTGGGTTTGGGTTTTGGAATGGCCTCATTACACAAAACTTTGCCCATACCTTTACTAAGGCTGCACATGCATTTTGTTAACTTTTTGTCTTTTCTCTTCTGCTAGAGTGTGTACTTTCCTAGGGCAGGAACCTTGACTCAGTTATTTTTAACTTTATGATACTTACTACAATTCTGGATTCACTGTACAAGTTTAATAATACTGGTAGAAAGTATGAATTAATATTAGACTCAACAGTTTATGCCTTTAAGGAGTCTACAGTCTGGGAAACTACAGAAGAAACAACCAAAGACATTTGAGAATAATTGCAAAATACTATATTAGCCCATGTAAGTTATTCTTTACAGGGTACATACACAAGTACTAGGGATATACAAATTAAAGCAAGTGATTAAAGGAGAAGCGAGTTTATCAGGGTATGTAGATTTGGAAGGAAAACTTGCTTGAAACATTTTAATTTTTCTGTTCAAAACTTAAGTATGGAAACCAGAAGACCAATTTTATTGGTTGACTATGTACCACTAAGGAAACCCTGGTGGCTTAGTGGATTAAGTGCTATGTCTGCTGACCCAAAGGTTGGCAGTTCAGATCCTCCAAGCTCTCCTTGGAAACTCTATGGGGCTGTTCTTCTATGACCTGTAGGGTCGCTATAAATTGGACCTAACTGGACAGCAGCTTTTTTTTTTTTCTAATGCACCACTAAAACATATGATATTGTTTAATTTAAAGTTTTGAAATGTTATGTTGTCTTGACAGTCTTATAGTATCTGTTTGTATTAATTAGAACTCTGCATAGATCAGTAAGTAGATCTATAAAATTATCTCATGTGAATTAATAGAAAAAAGGCAAGAAGACATGAGATATGGTTATTATAAACATGATTTTTCTCACATATAGAAAAGTCAGTAATACTTAAATTTAAAAAATTGTGTATATACTGACTCTTCACACTGTTTTATTTTCCTTGGGTTATATTTAGAACTTGGGGGACAGAAAAAATGAAACTGAGTCTAAATATGAAAATTAAAAATGTTTAAAATTAAGTTGAGGTACAAATTTTTTACTTCCTTTAGTTGCACATGTTCCATGCTATGGCCTGAAGGCTACTCTGAAGGGAAAAGTTTATTGGAGTGGTTTCAGAATGTGGAAGCACTATTTGGCCAAAGAAATTTGCTATCTCTAAGCTCGTCCAAGGAGCCCTGGTAGCAAAGTTAAGAATTCACATGCTGTTTTAGTTATCTAGTACTGCCTCAACAAAAATACCACAAGTGGATGGCTTTAAAAACAGAAATTTTATTTTTCTCAGTCCAGTAAACTAAAAGTCCAAATTCAGTGTATCAGCTCCAGGAGGAAGCTTTCTCTGCTGGCACTGGAGGAAGGTCCTTGTCATGAATCTTCCCCTGGACTGGAAGCTTTTAAAGTACAGGGATCCTGGTCCTTTCTAAACAGTATACTCAGCTCCCAGCACTGGTTTTTGGTGGTATGAGGTCCCCAAAGGTCTCTGCTAGCTTCTTTCCTTTTATTGCAAGGGACTGCCTCAAGACACAAAACAAACTTACACACTGAATCTTGCTTTACCAGCACAACTGCCACCCCTCCACTCTTATTAACATCATAGAGGCAGGAATTCCAACATGGAGGAACATCATACAATACCAGGAATTGTGCCCAGCCAAACTGCTACAGATTTTTTAGGGAACACAGTTCAATCTGTGACATCCCACTCTTTGTTCTCTTAAAAACCACATTTTTGTAACATGTAAAACATATTTACCCCATCATAACAAAAGTCTTCAGTCCAAAATCCAGAAATTCCTCTTTAACTGTGAAATCTAGAACACAAGTTATTTGTTTTCAGAATATAATGGGATAAATCCCTGGAAAAGAAATCATTTAACAGGCAACAAGAAAGTTAACAGAACATATCACATTACATTAGCCTCAAATCTTTGAAAATAGTTTTCCATTCTTCAAGACACTTTACACAATGGCCCTACCCTCTGGACTCTAGGTATCAGCCACCCAAGTCCACATGAGGGGCAACTCCACAGTTAGAACACCAAGGGTTGTGGCTCCACCGTTTCAAACCTCCAAGGTCATGGTTGTATCTTTGAGAGTGAGGCAGCTCGACTTCTCCTGCTCAGCTTCTACTTCCTATGGCCTCATCACCCAGGCCTCAGGCCCGTACCTGCCCTGCTTCGGCAAGAGTTCCAAAGCTCTGTAGCTCCACTGATTCTAGTGCCCAGAGGCATCCCACTTTGCCAGGTAGCCTCCTGGACACAGGCACTCAGATCTCTTGCTCCATGAGGTTGGCTCCCGCACTGTGTCGTCTTGCTCTGGTTCTGCTGCTGTTGTTTCTCACCATCTGCACCTTTTTTGGTGTTAACAGTTCTTGGTTCTTTCTGAGTCAGCTATCCCATTCACAATTTCAAAGCCACTTATACATTTTGGATATTTGTTAGAGTAGCACCTCACCCTTGGTACCAAATTCTGTTTTAGTTATCTGGTGCTGCCTTATCAGAAATACCACAAGTAGATGGCTTTGAAAAGAGAAATGTTCTTTTTCTCAGTCCAGTAAGCTGTCACATTCAGGGTATCAGCTTTCTCTACTGTCACTGTCACTTGTGAATCTTCCACTGGACTGGAAGCTTTTGAGGTGCAGGACCCCGGTCCTTGCCAAAGAATGCACTCAACTCTCAGCACTGCTTTTTGGTGGTATGAGATCCCTAAAAGATTCTGCTGGCTTCTTTACATTGCAAGAGACTGCCTCAAGACACAAAGCAAATTTACACGTTGAATCTTGTTTTACCAACACAACTGCCACCCATGCCCCCCTCATTAGCATCATAGAGGCAGGAATTCCAAGAGGAACATCACACAATACCAGGAATTATGGCCCAGCCAAACTGCTACAGATTTTTTAGGGAACACAATTCAATTCATGATGCCTGCTAATCAAAAAGTTGGCAGTTCAAATCCACCTGCTACTCCTTGGAAACGCTGTGGAGTAGTCCTACTCTGTCCTATAAATTTGGTATGGGTCAGAATCTATTCAGTGGCAATGGGCTTGGTTTGTCATTTTTTTAAGCCTCATCAAAAATTTATTGCCAAGAAGTGTCCATTAAATGTCCTCTTATACATGACTTGATTCCGGAAATGATGATCTACAGTCTTAAAAGGATAACATTGAGTAGACAAAGCAAATTAGTAGAGCCAGTACTCTGGTTTTATGTTTAAAATTCAGCCAGGTAGATATCCTTTGAGAGTTATTTTTAGTATAGTGTTTTGCTAGAAGAGTACTTACCAAGAGTTCTCTTGGAAGTAACGAAGATAATGCTAGACAATGCCTGTATTAAGATAGATAGTTGTAATTTTTCTTATTTATAAGCATGTTCGTTACCTGTTTAGATTGTTGTCCCCTTCATTCATTTTAGCGCTTGCAATGTAATCATTGCTTTCTGTCTCTACCAGTAGGCTATGAGCTTCTTAGTGTATCTGTCTCCTGCATTGTCTGTTCCTCTCTGTTTAGAAAGCTCTTCTGCTAGACATCAACACGGCTAATTTAGTCTTTTCCTTCAGGGTTTTGATCAAATGTTGGCTTCTCATTGAAGTCTACCTTGACCGTTCTGTTTAAGATTAAACTCTCACTTTACAATCCTCTTTGTTGTTCTCCACTTTTACTTTTTATTTCCACTGCATATTTATTACCTTCTAAGAAGATGTATCATTTTACATATTTATCATTTTCATTGGGTTTTGTTTGTCTTCTCCTACTCATGCTAGACTAGGCACTTCATGAGGGCAGAGATTGTTCACTCTTGTAAAGCCTAAGTACCTAGAATAGTGCCAGCATATAGTTAACTCATTGCCATTGAGTCAGTTCCAGCATAAGCTACCCTATGGGATAGAGTAGGTCTTTCCCCTGGGGTTTCCAAGGAGCAGCTGACCTTTTGATTTAGCAGCTATTGTCTCTTAACCATTACACCACCAGGATCCAGCAAAGGTAAGTACTCAGGAAATGTTGAAAGAAAGAATGAATATATTTTACTTAGCATAGGGCCTGGCACACTGGAGACACTCAACACTTTTGATGACTTAAATAAACAATAAGGAAAAATGTTGTGTCATTGACCCTCAAAGTAAGTCCTACAGCCATGGTTTCATGGAAACCAGAGTACTGTAGCAAAAGTCCTGACATTTTAGATTGATGTTAATCTCAGGAATGTTTCTCTACGTATATCTAGTTCGAGAGAAAATCAAAAGAACTGGGTCTGTTTCTACAATCATAGAGCTTTTCTTTCCCCTGTTCTTTGTATTTTTTCCTTAAATCTTTGTTGAATTACTAGAGACCCCTGTCCCCAAAAGGTTTATTGTATGTATTGTCCATTCTGTTCTAAAAATAGACTAGGTTTTGTTTTGTAAATGCTTGCTTATTTAGAAATCCTTAATGTTACTATGCCCACAATAAACAAATTGTTAAGCTTTTGAATATGACAGACTAATAACCACCTGATAATTGAAATTTATAGTGAAAATTAAAGTATTTAATTTCTATTTTCAACCATAGCAGCAAGATATTTCAAGATGAATTTTACTGCTTTAACCTAGTAAACTTGAAACAAAACAAGCTATTCTTATCATCTCTTATTCACTTATTATCTTGGGAAAATATTTAGTAGTTTTAATTTTTTTCTGATCTTGGAATGAAAATTAAAGTTATGAGATCTTTAGATCTTGTTTGGTTTTGGTTTTCCACACTGAAATATGAGATTAATGACTTAAAAGTAATCTAAGATTCAGGTAATAGATCTGATTTACTTCCTAACAGGAAGTTAAAAAGCCTTTCAACATTTTATAGACTTTGTGAGAATCCCTTTTGAACCTTGTCACTGACTGTATGCTGAAAGAATGAACACAGCAAAAAGACATTGGCTGAGAGATGAATTTGCTGTTCTGGATGTATTGTGGTGACTATTAGTTGCTCTCCCTTATTACCTTGAATTGTTAATAATAATTGTAAGCTGAATGTTGTGATTTATGAAGAAAGTTTTGGCATAGTTTTTCCTCATAGAGACCCTGGTCTTTGTAGTCAGTAGTGTTGGGTTTGAAGTCAGTATAGCTATTTGTATTTATCCTTAGATACATTATGTTATAGCCGACCTGAGCCTCAGTTTCTGAATCTTTAGAAGGCATAATATATACCTCCTAGGATTATTGGGAGGAGTAAATAAGATTATGTGAAAGTAACTTGAAATATGCTTGGTATATAAGGTACTCAAATTTTAATTTTCTTCCTTCGGTTTGTATTTTAATCATTTAAAAAAATTGTGAGGAAAATACTGCTCTGAAGGAACTATTATAGAAGAATAATTACCAGTAAAATATCATAACACACCGAAATACTCGACCAGCTATCTTTAAAATACAGTTTGACTTCAGAATACAGTATAATTGGAATGATAGTGTGACATTGTATTTTTTCCAGACAGTGTTTAATGAGTGTTAATTACTGTGATCTTTATAGCATATCTATAAGGGTTGCTGTGCAGTAGAGAAGTTGATTTCCTTAAGGTCACATGACTAGGAAGCAGGCAGACGCAGAAAGTGAACTCTTGCTGTAAGTTTATTTCTATTTTTACTGCTTTAGAACAATACTGGCCTTGGGGCAACAACATAGACGGACTTCAGTGTTAAAAAGAACTTTGAGCAAATTTTAGTAAAAAGTACCCCAGGAGTACAGGCTGAAGATGAATCTGATCTATACCAATTTAATACTTTGTAGGGAATAATGTTATGATTAGATAGCAAAGTGGCAACATTACTCACTTAAATATGCTGTGTGTTGTGTGTATATACAGACATGTGCCTTCAATGTACAATATTCAATGCTCCTAAGTCAGTTTAGAGATCATTGAACAGATGTCATATAATGTTAATATTAAATTACCTTGTGAAATAAGAAAATCACACTATGTCAGTGAAGGTAGTAGAAGGAAAACATTCAATGAATTATTCTAGTATATCAAGATAAAATGATTTCTTCAAAGTTAACACTGGTTCTCTGTGGCTTCAGAAAAGTGATCTGATAGGAAAAGGGAAAACCAGAGAACAAAGTGAAGCTTTTCTGTGTTTGTGATACCAGTTTTTGGTGAGGATGCTGTAGAGATCATGTAGCAGTATAGCTTTCAATTATCCAGAACGTGTATTATTCTTAAAATATATGGCAAGAAATTTGTTAAAATCCATCTAACTGCTCATTAAGTTGTTTAATATAAAATCACAATAATTGTTTTTGGTATACATATGCTTCCTTTTGCTTTTAGGTATAGCTTGAAAACCTGATTAGTATGAGAACATTATGTGGCCAAAGAATAAAAATGTACAAAGTTTGACAACTTTAAATAAGCACTAAAGGTTCTTAAAGAACAAACCTCACTTACAGTTAGGAAACAATATTTATATTTAAGGTTGAAAAGCCAGGATGTAGGAAAATTTTGCTAATTTGGAAGGTGACCTTTAAGTGCACCAAAACCAAATAATTTGTAGGCTATGACACAGGGCACATTCCTACAAAATTTGTGTGAATACTGCTGTAGTGGTTCTTGAAAGACAAACAAAGAAAGCTGGAATGAAATCTTGATCCCCCTCCCAAATAAGACGGAGGCTAACAAAGGAGTACAGCAGTCCTCTTTCAAAGCTCACCATTAAAGTGAGGTCTCTGTTGCACAGTTAATGAGATGGTTCATAGTGAAAAACAATCTGTTTTTAAGAATGTTTAGATCAAAAGTAATTTCTAATCTATGAAATAAAGTCTCTTCAATACCCTTCATTCACCAGTAAAGCTTTTATGTTTATATTATTTACTTCAATCAGATGTTTTCAATTTTACTTTTTTTCTTGCACAAATACTTGATATGGTTCACCAATACTGACCAACGGTTCTATTCTTTTTCTTCAGAAAAGAGAGATTTTGAGAGAGAATGAAAAAGAGAGAAACATCTTTTCCTAAACGATTTGCAAGCATCTGTGCTTTAAGCTACTTTTTATGAACACTATTTAGTAAATGACTCAAGGTAAAAAAGCAGAAAAGCATCCAATGTTAGGAAATTGCAATCCAATACCATGTAATTTAAACCTGCAGTTGCTTCTCTTGTACTAAATGACATACAGATGGGTAGCTTAGTTCTCAACTTTGGGAACACAATTGGTCTTTTTGTATGAATGAACATTTATTAGCAAAAATATCTTGGACAGAATCATTTAATTGTACAGACTTTAATTATCTATGCCATTGGAAAGAATAATTCTAACCAAAATGTTTTGTCACATCAAACTTGTAGGTAATGAATTTCACTGACAAAATTAACTGGCAAAAAAATTTAATTTCTAAAAAGTCTGTAGTGAGTTGAGTAAAAATTCACTTATCATGGTTAGCTTAATTGCATAAGAAACGGCAGTGTTGTAGTTAAGCTGTTGAAATGCATTTTCTGACAGGGAATGTTTCCATCTACCCCCTGACAATATTAAAAGTATAAGTAGTACATGTTAGGATAAAGCCTGGTGTGATATGGGATCCAGCGAGATGAGAGACTAGTGATGTGTGATCTGGCCTTGTGGATTTTTCCAGGCCAAACCTGGCCAAGGCGCTTTAGTGGGAAGTCAGCAGAGGCGCTGTTTGACAGCCATCAGGCCTACTCCAAGGTGTACTGTCTGCTAGACTCTGCTGTGTTCTTTTCCTGCTACCTCCATATTTTCTCAGAGAGTATCAGCCACTGTATCTTGGTGGCCCTGAAAGCTGATATGTTAGTTTAATCTCATAATCAGGGTAACTGGTTAATTTTTTTCCCCTAGTTTAATTTCAGTGATCTCACATACTATGAAATTAGGTGCCTTGAAAGTAAAGAAATAGAAAGCATTTCCACTCATAAATCATATTTATTCATATTTCAAAAGAAGTCGAATTTAATATTCAGGAAACTAAGCAAGCTTTCTTTTAGTTACTTCAAAACATGGTAAGAAATCTTTTCATTTAGGACCATCTGTAAGCCCCTTCCCAGTGTGATGGATGGCAAAGAAAAGCAATTTCACTGCAGTGAATAATGGTTGTGCTGCCCCAGAGTTATATTTCTTTTCAGTCATTTGTGCAGGTAGAATAAAATACTATATATAAACAGGTGTTGTCTGAACATTTTACTGCAGTCCGTGCAGGTTTAAATAAAAGCGGCCTTTGTTATTAGAACCACATTAAAATTATTTTGCCATTCAGATATACTTAATCAGCAAAATCTTCCTAGGTGCATTTTGGAAAAAAAGTATGTAGATCTCTAAATAAAATCACATCCATGTTTTTTCTTGTTTTTCCCCCATCCCCTTTTTCCTGTTTTTCTCACCTTTTTTGAGGAAACTTCTTGAATCTGCATTATTGCAGAAATGTCTTTTCGTATAGTCTGAATGACTCAAGGTAAAAAAGCAGAAAAGCATCCAATGTTAGGAAATTGGAATCCAATACCATGTAATTTAAACCTGCAGTTGCTTCTCTTGTACTAAATGACATACAGATGGGTAGCTTAGTTCTCTCAACTTTGCTGCATGGTTTACATGGTAAGATCTAGTCTTTAAAGAGACATTTGTTTTTAAGAACTCTATGTAACCTAGTGAAGTGTCTTGACAGAATCATAGAGAACAGCAATTCCTAGTGGTGGGAAAATACATTTTTAGGGTGCAAAGAAAAATAAATAGAATGGTCCTTAAATTACCCAGAATGAAAATTGAATGATGGTTTCAAGCTAGTCTACCAAGTTGCAAAATTACTGAGTGTAGAGTTATAGTTTAACACTCATGCATACTGCAAATGTGTATATCAGAAATGCTCGTAGATAGAATTATGCTTATTGAATTCATTTGAAAAAAATAACTTCAAGGAATTAGAAGACATAAAGGATGTACTCCAATTTTGTGAATGTTTTGAGTTTATAGTAGCATACTAGAGGCTTGGACTGTAGTACATTGTCACTGGTCCAGTGGAATCACCTGGGTCGTAAGAAACATTCTTTTTAAACTTAGAGAAATAGTCAGCTGCAGTTCAGGTAAGCTTTTCTAGTGCCTTAGGGACTGGTCTGGTCATTGACAAGTGGATGCAGAAGCTGTGCAGTGGCGACAAGCCAAAGCAATTATTCAGGATTCAAGCTTAAAAGGCTCCTTCTCCCATATCCCCTCTCTTTTCAGGGTCATGTAGGGACAAAAAGAACTGTAAGGTGGTCTTTTCTCAGCAGGAACTGAGGAAGCGGCTAACACCCCTGCAGTACCATGTCACTCAGGAGAGAGGGACCGAAAGGTAAGGTGAGCTGTAAGGGACAAGTGGTTAAACAAGAGCTAGGCTTCTTCCCTTCCCCTCCCCTTGGAATATTCTTCCCTGCCAATTAATTGAAAGACAATTATCTTTATTTGCTAAAATCCACAAATTAATATCCTTGAAAAGACTGAAAATGGTATTGTTTAAGCCAGCACTAAGTTTTATTTATCCTTTTCCTCATTTAATGAACACTCTACCTTCTGTAAAGTCACAGGACTTTTGTTAAGGGCCTGTTTTTAGTTTACAACAAAATGTGTGGAAGTAATAGCGATTTAGGTACATTTTTTGGGAAGACATCACAGTAAGCAAAACCAGGAGGGACATGGCACTGTGCCAGGATGCTGAAATTTTGAAGGTGGCCATTGTAAGGATAGACGTTTTGGCTGCAAAAAGAAGGTAGCATAATTTAGTTCCTTTCTACCCCACTCCAATTTCTTTTTGAAGCACATGTGGAGAAAGTATTTATTGGCTCATTTGTGGTTGGAATGTCAAAAATTTTCAATAACTGCCCTCACATGGCTTTAGTCCTTGGAAGTTCGCCCTAAGTCCTGAAAAAAGAGTTTGTTCACTTCCAAGACTGTTTTTAGTGAATAAAGTCTCTCTCAGCTGATTCCAGCTCAAAGGTAACTTGCCAAGGTCCAACCATTTTGTTGTCTAATTTATACCGTGGAGCTTGGCATAAGGCTGTAACTTACCTCTGATCCAAATTTATTAATGATGTAACTGCTTGTTTTCATTCATGAGCTGAAAGAGCTCTTTACCACACATAGGGTCCTTGTTCATAGGCAACACTCCCTTCCTGCTATAGTATATGCTGTATACTGTTGACTGAATTTACAAAATGTTGCATCTCCGACAAAGTCTGCCCTCACCACACGACAAGCTAGTGCTGGACTTTAGTCTGGTCAGGAGGACCAGACTGTTTGTCCTGTTGTGTACATGACCAGCAAAATGATTTAATGCACACAAACAACCAGAGATTAGGTCATTCTTAAAAATTCTGTTTATAGAAAAATTGGACCTCATAAAGAGGGTGAAAGGATAATAAAAACAAGCTGCAGAGCACATAGACTTTTTGTTGGGCTAGCACAGCTGATTTGTATTAGCTGAATGACCTCCTAGCCTTTAAGATTGTTAACTTAGAAAAATATTCCCTTAAAGCTGCAATATTCCTTTTCAAACCAAAAAATAAGACTTCTTCCACTTGAAGTCTTGCACCTCTCTGCATTTTTTGGTATACCCCCTTGGATACTGTAGAGTAGCAGAAATCTTATGTAATAATATCCTTTCAGTAAATCTAAACGAGAGGCATAATTTAAATAAGGAAAATTTTTATCCTAAGCATTACATAGCTAGATGGCTTGACTTTTTATTTAACCTGCACTGATTTGCAGTAGTTATGTGCACATTTTATTATATAGATTTGAAATATATAAGTTATGTTCCAATTTCCATATGTTTGGACTATCCTCATTTTAGGACAAAAAAGCCTTGAAAGATTTATTAGAGAAGTAGAGTTTAAGCAAATATGCTCTATAAGAAATAATACTAATGTTGTTTAATTTTTAACACCCTGTTTGTTGTTTATCAGTGCCTTCGAAGGAGAATACATACATCACAAAGACCCTGGAATATATAAATGCATTGTTTGTGGAACACCACTGTTCAAGTAAGTGTCAGAAACTGGCAGGTATGGCTATATTATGCCATATTAGTGTGATGGCACACTAGTTATAGTTTGTTCACATTACAGTCTTTTCAGTACTAAACTTTTTGCTTCTGTTTGTACGACACAAAATAATAATAGTTCTTGACTTGCATGGTAAATGATGGGTTTGACTGACTGATTTTGCACTATTGGGGTATTTATAGTACCCAGCATTAACATGTTTATCTCAATAGCTATGATGCTTAGCAGAATGTGAAGAGATTTTGGTGAGCATAGCAGTTGTTGGCATAGTTTCTTTATCTGCAAATGATGGTCCTGAAATTATTCACTGGGCCGAAATGAAAGTCCTTCATGTATAGTCTTGAGTTTGAATAGTAACCACCTAATAGTTTTACTTTTGCAATGAAGAGCAGTATCGCTAGCAAAAGTAACATGGGCATTATAACCGATACATAGACATATGAGTAAAAATTATTTATTGGGAATTGACAATTTTTCATTCATCAAAAATGCTATTTTAAAGATCTTAGTAATTTAATGCAAAACAGGCAGCAAAATAGTTAATTTGGAGAATGTATTCTAGAGATTATGGATTTTACTCAAGAAAGGAAAACCTTTACCAAAAATTTATTTATCTTAGGTAGAAAAATTCTAGCAGCCTGAAACCTGCGTGAGGATCTTGATTTTGGGGACTACAAAGACAAAAACCTTAATTGAGAGTAAATGTCATTTTTATAAAATACAGTTGCAAACTTTCTTAGGTGAAATGAGTAAACAAGAATCGGATACTTGTATCTTGTAAAGCACATTTAATATCTGTCCCTAAATGTTTCGCTTTTAAAACGTTAGCATTTATAGATTTTCCAGAAATAACAGGAAGTGGTTGTTTCCGTGAAAGGAATTTCAAAAAATATAAAAACCTTTCTTAAGTTTCACAAACCTTATTGCACATTAGTGTTGGTTGAGAATCTGTTCTGAATTCTTATGTATTTACTCTTCATGTTAAAAACTAACCCTTCAAATTGTCACCCATTTCCTCTTAGAAAACATATCCTTATATTTCAGCACCTTTAGCTTGTGTCATAATAGTTGATATAACACTTAAGATAGTTGCTGAGCCATATTAAACTTGTTAATATCCCAAATGGTAGAAATTGGTCACATCCCCTTTGCTTTTTATTTAAGATTCTCCATCTCTTTCCCTATCATGTGATTCAGTCAAGTAGTGGATCTAAGGGAAACTTACTGTTTTAAATAAGAAACAGAACCACTGCAAATGAAGAATTTAACTCGTGAGATTTTTGAGTCATACACCTTAAAAAGCAAGACCCTTCTCCAAACACAGGCACTGGTGGGAAGTCAGACTTTACATTTGATGTTATATTTTCACTATTGCTTTTAGTATTCTTCCAAGGAAAGTTTTTAAGGAGTATGATTTAATATTTTTATTCTGTATTTTTCCTTTAAAAATTGTTATCATCTCTTTACTTGGTTTCTTGTCTATTTTGGGGGGAAAATGTCCCTATTCCATCTGTCTTCAGGCTGGACCATTTGCACCCTGGGAGTCCACAAAGACTTTCTAGGAGCTACAAGGCGTGGACAGTTTTGAGGAATCAGTTTTCTGATCCCTAATGTCTGAAAGTACATTCTGAAACTGAGATGTCTGGGAAAGAGTCTGTGATCTGCTGCTGCTTCTTTCCAAACTCCTATTTCATAATTGTTCTTCTCCTACTTTACAAAAGATGTCATACCTTTCACCCATTGTAAATCTTACTATGATTTATTGCCTTAGGGTAAAATCTTCAGGACATCAAACAAAATGATAGTTTGGGTAGCTATTGCTTCTGAAGTAGACACCTGTAAAATTAAGGCAAAAAAAAAAAAAAATGCTGAAATAGTATTTCTTTTTGGCAGGAGTCTTGGCGGGGATCTTGTCTGTTTACTTACCTCCCTGTGTGTTGTCTTTTGAGTGCTTTTTTACCTTCCTAGGTGAGAAGGAGGCCATGAGAACAAGTACAACATGTTTCTGTGAATTAAGAAGTCATTTTCTTGGCATTAAGTAAGACTGAATTGATGGATTGATCAGACAGTGAGAACTGGCTTTGCAAATTAGGTTATATGTTGACTCTCCATGCATTAAATGATATAAATATATCACTCCAAGGTTTTGACAAGTATCTGTTTTACGCATGTATACAATATGCAGAACACCAAAATATTCATCTTTTGCAGTTACTTAAAATTTTGATAAGAAATGTTAACTATTAATGTAAAATGTGACCATTTGTTGTCAGTCAGCACAAAATCAGTATACAGAAACTACGTAATAATTTCAACAGGAAAATTTAAAATGAAGAATTACTGATTATAGTGGTTTTGGTAACGAGACATTGACTAGCGAGAAATAAAGAGAAATTCTAAAGAATATGATGATAGCAAATATAAGGAGCAGTCACTGCTCCTGAGCCAGCCCAAGTTAAAATCCCTCCTCACTCTACCCTGACCTCTGAAACTTTCTGGAAATAGGCCTTCTAAGGTTTTCTGGAAATCTTCTCTCTGGAGTGCTGGGGAAAACTGTTCACAGATAGATGTCTCACTGGAGGCACTCTGCTATAAAGCCACCAAAGGAGAGTACTAGAGGTACCAGGTTCTGCTGATCTCTGTGCATTACAGAATCCTGGCATTGGAAAAGCTGCTTCTCCGGGGGTGCAGGTCCCTGGCACTATGACCTGCAGGAGCTGGACCCTGGAGTAACTACCCATTCTTCAGGAGCTAAGCACTGAAGATGCTGTCTGTACTGCAGGAGCTGGACAATGGAGAAGCTATCTGTACAGCAGGAGCTAAACGTTGGAGAAGCAGTGTACTTGACAGAGGCTGGGTGCTGGAGATGCTTAGGTACTTTATGAGCCAGGTCCTGGAGAAGCTGAAATATACTGCAGAACCCTAGCACTGAAGAAGCACTGAAGAAGTTGCAGGTAGCAACCTGGAACTAAGGAAGCTCTGTGTCCTGCAGGAGCCTGTTGAGTAGCTATACTGGAACCAGGAAGGAAAAAGGTTTTCCTTCTACAATCTCTCTCTGCAGTCCTCTGCTGATGAAATTTAACATCATGCTAGCTGACAAAAACAATACTTAAAGGGCTTAGCTCCATTTTAGCAGAGAGGGAAAGAAGGTAGGTGCGGAGGTAAGAGATGACAAATTGATAACTGGCAGAGGATCAGTATTTTTTCCAGAATTTTGAGAATCCTTTGAAATCTACTTACTAGTCTAGGAAACTGATGGATCACTATCGGAGGAGCCCTGGAGAGTTTATTTCATGCTTTGAGCACAGAATGTGGGAAACAGTTGAGTGTGTGTGTGGAAAGTGTGTAGAGTTTTAATGTGTTAGAGAGATGGAGATGAGGAATTAAAATTAGGCAGAATAGATAAAATAGAGGAACAGTGCTAGAAGTAAGAGTGGGAGGGAAGTAGATAACAGAAAAAAAAATGGGGTACTGAATTTGGAAGTGCCTAAGCATTAGAAATATGAAAAGATTGTTTTTCTAACTGCCATTTTTGTTATCTTGTTCACACTGTGTATGTGTATATGTGTCACACTTAAGTGTACAATACTTTTCATTTACTGAGCTAACACACTTATATGGCATATACTTCCTTAACAAAAAAAAGCCATTCAGTTATTCTAATTTCATTTTCAAACGTTTAGTCTACCTGGAGATCTCTGAATGCTGGAGATTTCATGATAGAATTTTACAAAACCAATGACTTTTTCATTGCAAACACCTTTTTTTCACAAACGTAAGTGGCAGTTATATACATGGACTTGCTCGATGGAATACACAGGAATCAAGTCAACTACCTGTGTGGAATGAGATAATGGAGAAGCTCAGTATCATCAGAACAAGACCAGGTGACATGGAACAGACCATCAATTGCTTATGTGTGAGTTCAAGTCAAAGCTGAAGAAAATTAAAACAGGTCTGCAAGAGCCAAAGTATGACACTGAGTATATTTCACCTGAATTTAGAGACCATCTCCAGAATACATTTGATGCACTGAACACTAATAAATGAGGATCAGATGAGTTATGGAATGACATGAAGGCTGTTGTAAATGAAGAAAAAAAATCATTAAAAAGACAGGAAAGGAAAAAAAGACTAACATGGATGTCAGAAGACACTCTCAAACTTGGTCTTGAAGGTAGAGTAGCTAAAGCAAATGGAAAAAATGGTGACGTAAAGGAGCTGAACAGAAGATTTCAAAGGGCTGCTTGAGAAGACGAAGTATTATAATGAAAGGTGCAAAGACCTGGAGTTACAAAACTAAAAAGGAAGGACACAACATTTCTGAAGTGAAAGAACAGGAGAGAAACTTCAAGTCTTGAGTTGCAGTACTGAAGCATCTATGGGCAAAATATTGAAAGATACAGGAAACATCAAAAGAAGACTGAAGGACTACACAGTCACTATACCAAAAAGAACTGGTCAGTGTTCAGCCATTTCAGGAGGCAGCTTACAATCGAGAACCTCTAGTATTGAAGGAAGAGGTTCATGCTGCCCTGAAGTCATTGGCAAAACACCAGGCTTCCAGGATTGGTGGAATTCTAGTGAGATGTTTCAACAAATAAGTGCAATGCTAGAAGTACCTATTCTTTAATGCTGGAAATTTGGAAGTCCGCTGACTGGAATAGAACCATGTTTGTGTTTGTTATAAAGAAAAGTGACTCAACAGAATTATCAAACAGTATCATTAATATCACAGCCAAGTAAAATTTTACTGAAGAGAATTCAAGAACAGTTGATGCAGAACAGCCCAAAATTCAGGCCAGTTCAGAAGAGGGCATATGGAATGAGGGATATCATTACTGATGTCAGATGGATCTTGGCTGAAAGAGAATGGCAGAAAGATGTTTACCTGTGTTTTATTTACTATGCATAGACATTCAACTTTGTAGATCCTAACAAATTATGGATAACATTGTAAAGAATGGGAATTCCAGAACACTTAATTGTTCTTATGAGGAACCTGTACATAGACCAAGAACAGTCATTTGAATAGAACAGTGGGTTACTGTGTGATTTAGAATCAGGAAAAGTGTGCATCAAGGTTGTATCTTGCCAATCTTGCACGATACTTAATCTGACTTAATCTGTATGTTGAGCAAATCGTTTGAGAAGCTGGGCTGTATTATGAAGAAGAATGAATTATCAGGATTGGAGGAAGACTTATGAACAACCTGCAATATGTAGATGATCACAGTCTTGCTTGCTGAAAGCAAAAAGAACTTCAAGCACTTACTGATGAAAGAGTCGAGTCTTCAATTAGTATTACATCTCAACATAAAACAAAGATCTTAACAGCTGAATCAATAAGCAACATCATGATAAACAGAAAAGATTACAGCTGTCAAGGATTTCATTTTACTTGAATTCACAGTCAATGCCAGTATAAACAATAGTTGAGAAATCAAACAGCATATTACACTGGGCTGCAAAAGACTTCTTTCAAGTAGTAAAAAGCAAGGATATACTTTGCCGGCTAAGGTGTGCCTGATGCATCCATGGTATTTTCAGTCACCTCATGTGCATATAAAAACTAGGGATTGGACAAGAAAGCCTGAAAGCAGAATTGATGCCTTTTGGTTATGGTGTTGGCAAAGAATATTGGATATACCATGGATTGCCAGAAGAACAAATAAACAGCCAGAATATTCATTCCTTACATGCTAGGATGGTCAGACTTGGTCTTACGCACTTTCAGTATATTATCAGGAAGGACCAGTCCTAGAGAGGGGCATTATGCTTGGTAAAGTCGAGGGTCAGTGAAAAAGAGGAAGGCACTCAACAGGATAGATTGGCACAGAAGCTCAAGAATGGGCCCGGACATAGCCAGCGTTGTGAGGGTGGTGCAGGATCATGCAGGGTTTTGTTCCGTCATACAGTGTTCCTGTGAGTCAGAACCATCTCAATGGCACCTACTAACAACAGCATTCTATCTTAAATACATTCCTTCTCTGAACAAGATGCTGCTTTCTTACTGCTTACGAAGTACAAGAACCTCATTCACAAGATTTTTATAAACTGTAAGTGTAATTTATTCCATGGTTCATGTTTTCTTCACATTCACAAATTTTACCAAGTTAGCTTGTTTCTAGCATCATACTACTGATTTTCAGTTAGTAAATTAACTGACAGAGGCAAGAACGTTCTCTCCTTACATCATTTGAACTTCTAAAATTTCATCAAATAAATTTGTTGCTCATTAGATAAAGTAAACAAGGGATTGGTAAAATAATTTAGCTCCTAAAATATTTTTGACCACCTATGTTTTATTTTCTCCTGATACTTTGCCAGCTGTTGTGGAACAAATAAAATAAATTTATCAAATCTTTTGTCCTTGAGGTACTTACAGTTTTGTTGGCACAGTAAGAAAAATAATAAGCTATTAGAAAATATGGCTAAATAATGTTAGTGCAGATATGAATGTTCCTGTTTGAAGTGCTTTCATCTGTAATACAAAGACATATGAATGCAGCTCAATAGCGAATGGTTTAATTGAGATGAGACCATGGTTCACCAGGCAGAGAAATGTGTTCCAAACTTTGTTAAGTAGTGGATGTCATATGAGGAGTTAGAGATAGAAAGATGTGGTGAAACTCGTGTGAAATTGTTCACTACAGATTAGTAAGTAAACACAAGTAAGCCCATGCATCCCTAGTTTACAGGTTAGCCCACCACTGAATAGAGTAAAATGTGAATTCTTCAAGGAAATAGTAGGAGTGGGGAGGTGTATTATGTCTGGAATAATGGAAAATATGGCTAGAGGGCTAAAGGGGACCAATTAAGGAAGTCCTTGGATACCAGAAAAGACATTTAAATTCCTGCTTGAAATCCTTTAAGCCCTGGGGTTATTTTTCCTGGAGGAAGCCCTATCTAATCCTTCTAAGGTGAGCTTTGGTGTCCCCTATCTCTGCCTCCCAGTACCTTGTATGTACTTCCATTGTTTCACTTACTACTTTGTTTTGTAGTTATCTGTTCAAATACTTGTCTGCCCTCTAGAAAGTGAACCTCACAAGGATACATTAGTCATATTTGTAACTCTAGTCCCTGGCATGTAAAAATCACTAAATAATTGTTTATTGGGTATGTATCTGAACTTTGTTTTATAGATTGTGTGGAAATTTTGAATAAGGTGATGGTGACGGTGATGGGAAATACACCGTACCAGTGGAAAAGGTAAATTTCTGGGGCTGGAAAGACAAGGAAATAGGGTGTAACAGCCTCAGTAGCAACGTTTTTCCTTGCTAGCTGGTAAACCTCAACATTATCCATGTGCAATCAGCTCCTGATAAATTTGTTTGAGACTTTCAATAACTATATAAAATATTCTATGTTTTGTGTATATTTACTCATCTGTCCTTTCACTGAATTAATAACTCATTTTATATAGCACCACTAGTGGTAATGATAATGATACTACAATAAAACGGTAGCTGACGCTTAGGTGGCACTTAACCATGTTCCAGGCATGGTTCTTAGTGCTTTATATGTATTAGCTAATTCAGTCTTCGTAAGAGAACACTTGACAGATGAGGAAACTGAGCCAAGATAATTTGTGAAGATCACACAGCAGGATATAAACACATTCAGAATAGTAATAATCAAACCACTATAAAAGAAGAAAGGGAATTATAGTGAAACTAGCATTATTTTAAAATCACTTATATTATCTATATCTTCTCTAATTAGCTTTTAAATATTTAATTATGTTTTACTATTTCATTTTACTCCAGCATCAATGGAACAAATCCCAGCCCTCCCCCCAAAATACCCCCAAATTCCTTGAAAAATATGTGTTTGTCACAGTAGTTATGCTGGAAGTTGTCGATCATTCCAGTCTAGGAAGAGCTGGGAACCAAGATAAATAGATCCATTGTGGCAGGGCATCAAGAAAGCCTCAAGTTTCAGGCTAGTTGTTATCCTCAGGGAAGTCCCCTGGAATCCTGACAGGAAGATGGAGCCAGTGTTAGGAAGCTATTAGCCTTCAGCATCTGGGAGGTAGGGCAGCAGCTAGATTTATGGGTGGGATTCTAGTTATTGAAACTGGAAGATTATTTTCACATACTGATTTCTCATTACATTTTCTCAAGTAGCTGTATTCCAAATTTTCACAACTTAAAAAAAATTCTATTCTTACAGTTATTAAGGCCACCTGACTTGAGCCACCATTTCACTCTGCTTTGAAATGTCTTTGTATCTTCAGATCTCCATCAAACAATTACAATAGGCACTGGCTAAAAACAACTAGGAGAACCATTGGAATAGCAGCTGAGATGTGTTATATCAGATTCATCATCTGTAAAATGGGGAAAATAAGGCCAAAGAGTTGGAAGAACTAAATGCGGAAAAGTGCCTAATATATGGCAAATATTCAGCACTTGTTAAATACAAATGGCTTGGTCAAGTTTTGGAAGTATATCATACTGTCACAAAAGTCCGGTGAACCTCCTTATAATATGAGAAAATATAGGCTTCATTGTAGAGAATCTGTTGGTAACGGTAGATATTAGTAGGATGAGTCACTGCTCCAGCTGTATTGCTGCATTTTCAATGAAATTCTGCTGCAAAACTATTCACACATTCTGGGTTTCCCATGAACCTCCTATACTCTTTTATTCTAGGCTACCAGAAAATTTAAGCTCTTTCTCAGCTCTTTAAGAATGTAAGCCCTTTCACTGAAGAAATTCCAGTCCAGTGCCACACACAATTTACTCAGCTGTGCTACTCCATTTATGCATATACCATTTACCACTAAAAGAGACTTTCAACATAAACTCCCTCCCAAACTGTGATGCAGTTGTGTGTGTGTGTGTCTGTGTCTGTGTAGGGAGATAAATGTGTGTGCATGTGAGGGGAGGATAGAGTTTTCTGTTCTTTCTCTCTACTCAAATCACGTCATGTCAGCTCTTTCCAGTGCTGTCCGTATAGTATTTACTTACAAGCCATTTCATTCAGTATGGGATTCTACCAGGGTGAATAACATGAACTTAACTTTAAGTGTTCTTTTTAGGAAATATAGCTGGAAATTTCTCATTATTCCAGCAAATATTTGCCGTTTGAATTACCCTTCACCTCATTCTAAGTCCTCTAACAAAGTAAACCTTCAAATACCATGAAGTTGCACTGAAGTGAACTAGATTTTAGGGGAATGTCTTAAACTTGTGTTATACCTGAATAAGTCATATATGATTTTGAAGAGAATATGGAATTGACTTCCTTCCTTCCAGTGACCCTTCCTGTCTTGTTCCCATCTACAATTATTTATAATAAAGGTGTCTGTAATAGAAGGAGTTGCTTTTCTGTATCTTATCCAAGAGCTTAAGGTAAGACTGCAGCTGGATTGTAAGAAAAGGTCTTTCTGGAGCTACTGGCAAAGATAGGGAGATGAGTGAACTGATAATATATAATTCATTAAACCATGAAGGGAAATTTAAAAAAGTAAAAGTGTAAAAACATAAAAAAGGAAAGAATAACTCCATTTTTAGAAAACCGTAGCAAAGCATGATTCAAAACTTAACAATGCACAAAGGTACTTATAGCTTTTTTTTTTTACTTAAAAGTTATACATAGAGAGAGGAAAAGTGAAGAAATACCTAGACATAAGATTCCCAGATAACTGAAGGTATGTGTATGTATATCAGTGTGTTTGTATGTCTGTATGGTTTGGGGGGAGAAAAATAAGGAAAGAACAGTCTTGCCTTTTATTAGCCAGGTCACATCTCAGTTCTTTAGTTCATCTTGTAAATGGAGACAGAAATAGAATATTACGTTTCCTTAGGGAATTAGGATAGTTAGGATAAATTATGAAACAATAGGTAAAACTTTTAACTAATCCATATATGTTTATCTTGTCTGAGTAAGCATGAATCATAAAACTAATGTTTATTGCAGTTCATGTACTTTGAAATTATTTAAAGGCATTTTGTAAAACTACTGTACAAGTTTTACCAAGTACTTCTAAGATAATCGACAAAGCTGTTGTACATATGAATTAACAATATTTAATTTTTTTGAAGGAAATCCTGGTGGCGTAGTGGTTAAGAACTATGGCTGCTAACTAAAAAGTAGGCAATTTGAATCTACCACACTGTTCTTGGAAACCCTGTAGGAGAGTTCTACTCTGTCCTCTAGAGTCACTATGAGTTGGAATTGACTCAGTGGCAGTGAGTTTTGAGTTCTAGTATTCTTTTTGTGAAAAGTGGCCTCTGATTTGATGAGCATTACTTACATTATAATTCTGATATGTGTCTTCCATGTGTCTTTAATATGGATAAGCAATCTATCACATCAGTTTATTAAAGAAATGTACAGAAGCCATTGAAAACACCAAATGGAAACATAGTACAAAATTCTGCACTGTAACTATCAGTAAGTTGTTATTCTGTCTCATTTTCCTCATCTGTAGAATTATGAGAATAACATCAATTCTTTCCAGTCCATAGTACTACTTTATCAAATTAAATACATACGCATACTAGAAAAGATACACGGCCAGCTCATGCTTTTAAGCAGGGCGGTGGGGACAAAAGAAACAGTAGTCTTAGGCTGTTATAAAACATTTCAAGCAGAGAAAATAATGAAAGCTTACCAGCTTCTTCTACAAATGTAAAATACCTGTACAACCAAGCCCTGACAGAAACAGTGCAATGAGAAAAACTATAGACCAGTCTTGTTCATGAAAATAGATGTGAGAATCTTGAATAGAATATTTGTAAAAGGAATATAGCAATATATTGACAAGTAACATGCCATGACAAGGTAGGGTTTATTTCAGAAATGTAAAGATAGTTCAATACTGGGGCTTAATGGGAAATACGTGATCATTTTAATCTATACAAACAGGAAATTTTATAGAAATTCAGAATGTTTTCCATAATTATACATCAAACTGAAACAAACAAACAAAAAACCTCTTACTGAAACAGGAGCAAATCACCCCATTGCCGCTGAGTGCAACTGCTTCATAGAGTTGGCAAGGAGCAGCTAGTAGATTTGAACTGTAGACCTTTTGGCTAGCAGTCAAGTTCTTAACCACTACACCGTCAGGACTCTTGAAATAGGAATAGAGGGATATTAAATAGATCTTTCATTAACTATATGAAGCCATTGATTGAAGGATTTATTATTATTGCACATAACACTAAGAAAGAGAAAACTACCAAAAATACTGGGAAGTACTATTGATTGTAAGACCATCCAAGTTTCAGAGATGCTAACATGGTGACACAGTAGTTAAGTGCTTGGCTGCTAAGTAAAAGGTTGGCAGTGTGCACCCACCAGCTCTCTGTGGAGTAAAATGTGGGAGTCTGCTTCCAGAAAGATTGACAGCCTCAGAAAGCCTATGAGGCAGTTCTGCTCTGTTCTGTAAAGTCACTGTGAGTTGGAATCAGCTCTTCAGCAATGAGTTTTAACATGTTATACAAGTATTCAGTGGAATCAAATATTGTAAACAGTGTTGGGATAATCAGTGAAACATTTATGAAAACTAGATCCCATCACTAGCATCCATGCTATGTTGAACTCCAAACAGTGTAGATTGTGTATTTAAAAGATTAACTATAACGTCATAAAGGTACTATGTGAAAATACAGGTATATTTTAAGTACAACATTGGAATGAAGTAGGCCTTTCTAAGTATGATTCCTAAAGAACCATAAATCCAAAGGAAAATAAAATACTAGATTGTTTTTGTGGTGGTTATTAGGTGCCATAGAGTAGGTTCCAACTCATAGTGACCCTATAGGACAGAGTAGAACAACCCCAAAGGGTTTCCAAGGAGTGACTGGTGGATTTGAACTGCCAGTCTTTTGGTTAAGAGCCAAGCTCCCAACCACTATGCTACCAAGGCTCAATATTAGAGTCTACTACCTAAATATTTTATGTTCCTTTAGACTAAAAAATACTAGAGACAAACTTAGAGACAACAAACAAACTGGAAAAAATATATGCAACTTATATGACAGACAAACAAATTGATACACAAGTAATTGAGAAGGAAGAATGGACAAAAGTTATCAAAGATACATCTCCAAAGATACATCTCCAAATAAGAAATATAAGTGATCAATAAGCACAGAAAAAATATTCCAATTTATTGTTGAAGTTCTTAGGTGCCATGGAGTAAGTTCCAACTCATAGTGCCAATAGAATGAAACACTGCCCAGTCCTGCACCATGCCAACAATCACTGTTACACTGGAGCCCAGTGTAGCACCCACTGTGTCAATCCATCTCATTAAAGGTCTTTGTCTTTTTTTGCTGACCCTGTACTTTACCACGCATGATGTTCTTCTCCAGGGACTAATCCCTCCTGACAACGTGTCCAGAGTACGTAGGACATAGACTCTCCATCCTTACCTCTAAGAAGCATTCCAGTTGTGCTTCTTCCAAAACAGATCCGTTTGTTCTTTTGGCAGTCCATGGTATATGTAATATTCTTCTCCAACACAGTTCAAAGGCATCAGTTTTTCTCTGTCTCTCTTATTCATGGCCCAGCTTTTGCATGCATGTGATGTGATTGAAAATGCCATGGCTTGAGTCAAATGCGCCATAGTCTTCAAGGTGACGTCTTTGTTTTTCTGCACTTTGAAGAGGTCTCTTCAGCAGATATGCCCAGTGCAATGCATGTTTTGATTTCTTGGCTGCTGCTTTCATGGGTATTGATTGTGGAAACAAGTAAAATGAATTCCCTGGAAACTTTAATCTTTTCTACATGTGATGTTGCTTATTGGTCCGGTTTTGAAGATTTTGGGGTTTTTTTGGCCTTGAAATGTAATCCATGCTGAATGCTGTGGTCTTTGATATTTATCAGTAAGTGTTTCAAGTCCTTTTCACTGTCAGCAAGCAAGGTTGTGTCATCTGCATAACACAGGCTGTTAATGAGTTTTCTTCTGATCTTCATATAGTCCAGCTTCTTGTATTGTTTGCTTGGCATACAGATTGGATAGATACGGTGAAAGGATACAGCCCTGACTCACACCTTTCCTAACTGTAAACCATTCAGTTTGTCCTTTTTCTGTTTAAACAACTGACTCTTGATCCATGTACAGATTCCTCTTAAGCACAATTAAGTGTTTTGGAATTCCCATTCCCTATAACGTTATCCATTAATTGTTATGACTAAATGCCTTTGCATAATCAGTAAAACATAGATAAACATCTTTCTGGTATTTTCTTTCTTCAGCCAATGATATTCCTGGTTTCATGCCCTCTTCTGAATCTAGCCTAAATTTCTGGCAATTCCATTTAGATATAATGTTGCAGCCACTTTTGAAAAATCTTCACCAAAATTTTCCTTGATACTGTTTACTAATTTCTGCATTTGATTGGATTGCCTTTCTTGGGAATAGGCATCAAAATAGTTATCTTCCAGTCAGTTGACCAGGTAGCTGTCTTCCAGTTTTCTTGACATAGACAAGTGAACACTTCTAGGGTTACATTTGTTTGTTGAAACATCTGAATTGCTACGCCATCAATTCTGGGAGCCTTGTTTTTTGCCTTTGCCGTTGCCGTCAGTGTAGCTTGGACTTCTTCCTTTAGTACTGTCAGTTCCTGATCATATGCTATCTCCTGAAATGGTGGAACAGTGAGCAGTTCTTTTTGGTATAATAACTCTGTGTATTCCTTCCATCTTCTTTTGATGCTTCCTGTGTCATTTTCTTATTTTCCCCATAGAATCTTTCACTGTTGCAGCTCAAGGCTTCAGTGTTTTCATCACTTAATTCAGCCTGAGAAATGCTGATCATGCTCTTCTCTTTTGGTTTTCTAACCCCAGGTCTTTGCACATGGTATTATAATACTTCACTCTTGTTTTCTCAAGTTCCCTTTTAAAACTTGCAGTTCTTCTGCTTGATCATTTCTTTTATTTTAGCTACTTGATGTTTAAGAGCAAGTTTCAGAGTCTCTTCTGATATCCAGTTTGGTCTTTTCTTTGTGTCTTTTGTAATGATCTCTTGCTTTCTTCATGTATGATGTCTTTGGTGTCCGTCTACATCTCACCTGGCCCTTGATCATCATTGTTCAGTGTGTCTTTTCTGTTTTTGAGATGATGTATAAACTCAGGTGGGATATACTCAAGGTCATACTTTGGCCCTTGTGGACTTTTCTTCAGTTTCAGCTTGAATATGCATGTGAGCAACTGATGATCTCTTCCACAATTGGTCTCTGGCCTTTTTCTGACTGCTGATACTGAGCTTTTGCATCGTATCTTTCCACAGATGTACAAAAGTCTGTTTGATTCCTGTATATTCTATCTGGTGAGGTCCATATGTGTGGTCGCCATTTATGTTGGTGAAAAAAAGGTACTTGTAATGAAGAATTTTTTGGTCTTGCAAAATGCTATTGTGCGATCTTTGGCATTGTTTCTGTCAGCAAGGCCATATTTTCCAATTACTGTTTCTTCTTCTTTGTTTCCAGTTTTCTTCATTCCTATCACCAGTAATTCTCAATGCACCTTGATTTCATGTTCAGTCAATTTCAGAAGTTGATAAAAATCTTTAATTTCATCATTTTTGTCCTTAGTGATTGCAGCATAAATTTGAATGATAGCTGTATTAAATGGTCTTCCTTTAGGTGTGTATGTCTGTTACTCTATCACTGACAGTGCTGTACTTCAGGATAGATCTCGAAATGTTCTTCTTGATGATGAATGCAGCACCATTCCTCTTCAAGTTATTGTTCCCAGCGTAGTAGACCATATGATTGTCCAATTCAGAATGGCCATTACCAGTCCATTTCAGCACACTGATGTCTAGGCTATTGATTTTTGTGTGTTCCATTTTATTTTTGTCGATTCCCAATTTTCCTAGATTCATACTTTGTGTGTTCCACATTCTGGTTATTAGTGGATATTTGCAGCTGTTTCTTCTTTTTCTGAGTCATTCCACATCCAAAGATGAAGGTTTTGAAAGCTTGACTCTATCAGTGTCATTAAGGTCTGCTCTGAGGAGGCAACCTTTCTCAGGTCATCTTTTGAGTGCCTTCTAACCTGGGGGCTCATCTTCTAGTGCTGTATCAGACAGTGTTCAGCTGCTATTCATAAGGTTTTCATTGGCTAATTCCTTTCAAAAGGAGACGGCTGGTCCTTTTTTCTAGTCTGTCTTATATGGAAGCTCAGCTGAAACCTGTCTACTTGTGCCGGTATCCAAATACCTGTTGCATAGCTTCCAGCATCACAGCAACATGCAAGCCTTTATGACAAACTGACAGAGATGTAGTAGTTTACTTCATTAGTAATAGTAAAAAAAAAAAAAAAGAAGTAAAAGAAGGAATAATTTTTCACCTACCAAATTAGCCGAGATTTCTGGGCTAATTTGATGGTCTGGGTATAGGAAAATGAGCACTTTCAAATACTGCTGGATTGAGTATGAATTGATAGTACCTTTCTGGACAACAGTTTAGTGAGACATGTCAGAAACCTTAGGAACTTCATGCCATTAATTAACAGTTACACTTGTAGGCATTCATGCTAAAATCATGTTTAGGCATATAAAGTACAGCTACATGAATGTTCTGCATCACTCTTTATAATAGCAAAAAAATTGAA
Organism: Heterohyrax brucei; assembly: GCA_028571685.1. Lineage (NCBI taxonomy): Eukaryota > Metazoa > Chordata > Mammalia > Hyracoidea > Procaviidae > Heterohyrax > Heterohyrax brucei. Next base: position 127,359,259 of record CM053142.1, read on the forward strand.
ATGTCCAAAATAGTCACCTAACTAAATGAAGTATATAGTGGGAATAGAATACAGTATTTCAAATAATATTGCAAAAGAATAATGATCTGGAAGGGTATTTATAATTTAAAAGTTTACAGAACAGTCTTATCATACGATCCCATGTTTGTAAAATATGCGTGTTGATAAATATATGCATAGAAAACAGTTTAGAAAGTGTAAAAGTGGCTAAATGGTGACAGACCTCATCTACCTTAACAGTGGTGAGAAGAAATCATCATCAGTATCAGACCAAAGCTGATTCCTATGAAGCTGAGGTCAGGCATACCTTCTGTCTCCAAACTCTTACCAATTCTGACACCAGCTGTCCTTCCTGTAACATTCTCTACTTCTCTGCTGGGTTTGATAATTTGTTGCAGTGGCCATACAGAACCCATTGATCATATTCACATTTATGGGGCTTATCAGGGAATTAACAGGATCAGGAAGCATATAGACAAAGTCTGTCTTCTTTAGTGTGGGACGACTCTGTTAGCTCCTCTCAGCCATGCAGGATTCTTTCCAGCACCCTGCGATTAAGTTCCTCTTGGCCCCCTCAGGACAGGCTTCCTCTCTTGGCCCTTGGCCCTTGGCCCTCAGCCCTCAGCCCTCAGCCCTCAGCCTAGCCTCTGCCCTGCTTGGGCAAGTGTTGCAAAGCTCTTTTATGTCCACTGATAAGTGCCTGGAGGCTTCACCACTACGCCTCCTGCTCAGAGGGGTTCAACTCTTTTGCTCTGTTGGACAGTGAGCATAGATTCACCAACAAGCACCCAGAGGTACCCCACTTCTACCACCAAGCCTCCTGACTGATGACTCTCAGCTGTCTGTCTCTGTGGGTTGGCACACTTGCTGTGGCTGCCTTGTTCATTGGGCCAGGAAGCCCACCTCAGCCTTCACTCTTCAATCTTCTGGTTCTCCTGCTGCCATTTCTCTGACACTTTTGCTACTGCTTGTCATTGTCTCATGCCTTATCCAGTGTTACAACTCTGTCTCAGTTGTCTCCACGGTCCTTGCACTAGGAGATCCTCAGTGAAGGGACCGTGGTTCCAAAGCAAACCCCTGGCTCCCAGCTTTTCTTCTTCATTGTATCCTAATCCCCTTTTTCTACTTCTCGGATTTACTCCTGGTAAACCTAGTATGGCAAAGTTCACCAATCCCTTCGTTAGAGTTCCGTACAACTTTTTTTGCATGGCCCCACCCCCACAAGGATTCCATACGCCATATGTGCATTACTAGCAAGTGGTCTAATCCTCTTGATTGGCCACAAGCAACTTATTTGCATAGTCCCACCCAATCATTATGGGAGTCGTAAGACTATGCATGGCTAAAAGGGCCATATTAAGTAATTCACTACATTGCAGAAGATTATGTATCAAATGTTAACAGTAGTTACAGCTGAATGATGAAGTAGAAGATTTTTTTTTTTTTTTTTTGGCTTATTTTGTGCCTTTTAATTTTCTCTAAGTGCTATAATCTGTTAAGCCAAAGGTCGGCACTTCAAATCTGCCAGGCACTCCTTGGAAACGCTACAGGGCAGTTCTATCCTGACCTCTAGGATCACTATGAGTCAGACATGACTCGACGGCAGTGCGTTTGGTTTTTTTGGTTTTTTGGTATAGTGAACATCGATCTATCTATCTATTTCTGCTAATGAGAAAAGTAATATCAATAGTACCTTTACTCAGTGTGCTAAAAACATGGACGATTTTATTTCAAAAACTTAAAAAAGTCATCTTTTTATTCCAAAATTTATCTTTTCCCAGTGATAATTTTAAAGAATGAAATAGAATGAAATTTCAAATTTATTTTTAAGGGCAAAAATCCGTCCTTCCTGTTTAATAATTTACTTGTATCCCAAGTAGATATTTTACCTACTACCTTCTCTTTTAACTTGTTACTTCTTTCCCTTCTACGCAGAAAAGCCAAATCCACTGCTGTTGAGTCGATTCTAACTCCTGTCTACTCCTAACTGACTGTAATTGTGATGGCAAAAACAGAAAAGACGGCAACTGGGAGCTAAGACTTTGCTCACACTTAGTGATCTGCTTTCTCTTGACCTCCCTTTCAAACACGATTTCAAATTACTATTTTCTGTCCTTCTGTAGTCCTTGCATGGTGCTGTTTCCAGAAACCTGTAGGTAATTCGTGGAGGAGGGGCACTCAAGGTCATAAGACGTGTATTTATTTTCAAATAAAGACTTTTTTTTAGTGATTTATTTATCATCAGTGTATGCTTTGGGTATATTTTAAAGCAACCATTGATGAGAGCTTACCATGAGACATTGTGGTAAGCACTTTAAAGAAAATTATCTCCTTTATAACTTAGTAACAAATCAGAGTTCACAAAGAGTATGCAATTTACTCAAGGTAATACTGTCAGAGATGGAACTAGAACAAATATTTAGGTCATTTCCAACACATTACCTTTAAAAAGCCCATTGCCTCAAATTGATTCTCATTTGTAGCAGCCCTTAGAACTGCCCCATAGGGTTCCCAAGGCTGTGATCTTTACAGAAGCAAACTCATGTTTTTGTCCTGTGGAGCTGCTAGTAGGTTGGAGCAGGTGGTAGATTTAAACTGCAGCCGAGCTGTTTACCATGGCATCACCAGGGCTGCTTATCCAAAGAGGAACCCGTATATATTATGCTATAAGGCCTCCCTGTATTCTAGTGATTATTCTTTTTGCTGAGTAATCCACCATCTGGTAGCTATAGTACTCTATAGTGTTAATTGGTGCTAATTTTCTGATGTTGGCCAAGTGAGTAGGATTTCAAAGTGGAGAAAGCTATGATCAAGGTGTAGTACATGTAAGGGTAAAGTCACAACTTTCTCCATTTAAACTGTGTGTGACTTTGCGTGTGACTTTGAATAAACTACTTAATCCCTACAAGGCTTAATTTCCTCATCTGTAAGATGAGGATAATGCCCTTGTCGTAAGAACTTTGGAAAGGAGTAAGTAAATAATGTTGAAATGTTTTGTAAGTGGAAACAAATTACATGTGAGGTGTTGATATTAAAACATTTTAAGGGTTGTCATAATATAACAACTTTTAGAACTAAAGTTCATCATTTAGGTCAGTAATACTTTAAAATTCTGGAAAGTTTTGTCTGCAGAGTAGTGCACATTCTGGTATTTATTTTTAGATTGTATTAATGATAGCTAGTAGTGATTCACTGCAGAAGTTGCAGTGGGTAACAGAGTGACTTATGGAAGAAGTACAACCAGAATGCTCCTTGGAGGCAAAGATGATGAGACTGTCTCTTACATACTTTGGACATGTCAAGGGGGATCAGTTCATGGAGAAGGACATCATGCTTGGTAGAGTGGAGGATCAAGGAAGATGGGAAGACTCAGCGAGATAGATTGACCAGTGGCTGCAACAAGGGGCAGTGTTTCGTTCAGTTGTGCATAAGGTTGCTATGAGTCAGAACCTCCTTGACAGCACCTAACAACAACAGCATAAGGAGAAACCCCAGAGACAACAGATAATTAACAGTCCTAACCCCTGGTGACTTAGTGGTTAAGTACTATGTCTGCTAACCCAAAGGGCAGCAGTTAATATCTGCCAAGCACTTCTTGGAACTCTATGGGACACCTCTACTTTGACCTGTAGGGTCCACATGAGTCAGAATTGACTCAGTGGCACTAAGTTTGGTTTTTTGTAATGTCTCACAAAAAGGTAACTAGGTGATACAAATGATTTGTTCTCAACTTCTCACCTAAAGGCTGATGGTTTGAACTCACCCAGTGGCATCAGAAAGACCTAGCTATCTGCTTCAGAAGATTATAGCCAAGGAAACCCTATGATATGACTCTACTCTGTAACACATGGGGTCATCATGGGTTGGATTAGACTGGATGACAACAGGTATTTTGTTTTGTTGTTAATGTCTTGGAAGTTAGCCAGTCTGTGTTTAGAGCACTAGATGGTTTGTATGAGACCTTCCCTTTCAAGTGTTTGTAGACAACGTGCAAGACTAACTGATGGCAAGGAGACTCAAAACAGTATCATTAGAAGGGAGGATAGAGAGAACTGGAAATACTTAGCTGAGGGAGGAGGGATGGGGAGAAAAGTCATGGAGCCTCCTTCATGGTATAGTCGAACAGTTTGCAAATCTAGGTGCCTGTTAGAGCCATAAATTCCAAGGCTCTTCCCCCTAAATTCTGATCCAGCAGGATTGGAGTGCAACTCAGAATCTGTTGTTTTGTTGTTTCAAACTCTCCCAGATAATTCTTATGCTTGGTAACCATGAGCATAGATATGGTGTAAGGAAGATTTGGATTAGGGTTTTGTCAGCATTCGTGTAAGGGAGACAACAAGTGCTTCAAGCAGTAGGCAGTGAGAACTAAAAGGATTTATTGACTGTCTGAATATATGATTGGTGAAGAAACTATTACTAATGTTTAATTTGGTGTTTCAAACCTGGCTTGGGAATAAAGATGTTGTATTCAGTGTTTGGAACTTTACAGATTTGAGATTGAAGCCTGAAACTTCAGGTTTACCAGTATTCCTCAAAGTGTATTCTACTTAATATTTGTTTCATCAGAATACTAATTCTAAACAGTACTAGTTCAGTGACATGTTAATACATGTTCCGTAGGGTGGCACATGATAGCAGGAAGTGAGTGGTGAGGCTAATCTCTTTTAAATGGAGAAGATAGTAGACTTGAGGGAAGTTATTTATTTAAAGACAAACTAAAGAACAGTAAAAACCCACTGCTGTCGAGTCATATCCAACTCATAGAGACCCTAGAAGTCAGAGTAGAACTGCCCCATGGTTTCCAAGGAGCACCTGGTGGGTTTGAACTGCCCACTTTTTCATTAGCAGACGTAGCAGAGAAAGGTAAAAAGAGGGATGTATTTAAAGTTTTAGAAATGAGGGAAAGAGGTTTAAAACACAGAAGAGTAAGATTTAGGAAAAAGGATTAATTTTGCTGTTTCTGGGAGACAGGTAAAATAAATATTTTTAGATGAACAATTGTTCATGTATGTGATAGATTTCTTTTTTTTTTTTTTTGGTATTCAATTGTTTTGATGAACTAGATTTGTTGTTTAAGCTAAGTGCCAAGTATGCTTACCATAGGGTGGTTCCTACGGGGCAGCTCTTATTAGTGTTGCTATGTTTACATTGTTTCAACATTTTATTGCTTTGCACCACAGCATTAAGTAGACAAAGGAGAGTTAATTAAAGGCAAATCAAATAAGCATATTTGGTTTATCATTCCTGTATTTTATCCATTATCATGAATTAGCTGGCTCTAGTCTATGATTCCTTTTGTTAAAATTATTTTATCTTTATTTCCTGACTTTATGCATGGAATAAGCTACACTTTTCTTAATTCATGTTTTGATTTGTTTTCCGGTGGTCATTCTAGTTGTAATTTTTATGTACTTAAGAAAAGTTGGTTTTGTGCCACCGGAGATGTGTACACTCTACTTCTATGTACTTCCTCAAGTAATACAGTGTTAATGGCAGTTGCATGACTTATAGTCTACATAAGCATAAATTAACTCCTGTACCTCAGCAGTGTGCCTTCTTTGAGATTTTCCTGGAAGACCCCCAACCTTGAAGCCAGAATTTATACAAACTGCGAAAGTCCATTCAACCTAAGAACCCAAGCAGCACCGACGGACCAAATGACACCTGCACCCCTCGTTACGAACCAGCTGCCCGTTTTCTCCTGACTGAAGTTCAAACTGTTGATCTCAAACTATGAAGGTCTTTGTGGGATGAATTATGGCTACTTTAAACAAACCCTCTTCCTTAAATAGAGTGCTTCACACATAGTGAACACTCCATAAATGCTGTTGATTGTGATTTAATGAAGGTATAGATCTTCTGCTGAACTTCCTTTTTTTCATGGTTTCCAGATTGGATGAACAGCTTCATATTGAATCTTCAGTTTCATTTTTACTTAAGAATTTAAAGGAGTATAAATTTATTGACTGCATAAGACTCATTGTTTTAGTTATGGATCTTTTTAGGTGATTTTTTTGGCCAGCAATTTGTTTGGGGTAAACTCATAGAATCTATGGTTTCATAATTTACGAAGCCAGAAAATAATTAGCTGTAAAATAAAACAATAGTTTCAATAAGATTGCGCAGAAAGTGGTAAATTTATCACAATGTACATTGGAACCAGTTTTGTTTCTAACTGATTTTCAGTTGCTTGCGGCTTATTTCAGTGCTTCCTACAAAGAGAACTTTATAGCAGTGATGTATAAAAAAGCTTTGAATGTGGAAGTTTATACATTGTGAGGTGATATTTTTTTCTTCCCCAACCAGAAACCAAACCTAGTGCTGATGAGTTGCTTCTGACTCATAGCAACCCTATAGAACAGAGAGTAGAACTGCTCCATAGAGTTTCCAAGGAGTGCCTGGTGGATTTGAACTACTGACCGTTTGATTAGCAGATGTAGCACTTAACAACTGTGCCACCAGGGTTTCCTTTTCTTCCCCATTAGGCAAAAAATTACTTTGGAAACTATTAATATAAACACATTAGAAATATAAATATAATTATTAGGTGTCGAGTCGGTTCTGACTCACAGTAACCCTGTGAACAACAGAATGAATATTGCCTGTTTCTGTGCCATCCCCACAATCGTTGCTATTTTCAGCCCATTTTTGTAGCCACTGTGTCAATCCATCTCATTAAAGATTTGTCTCTTTTTTTATTGATCTTCTGCTTTACCACCAAAAGTGATGTTCTTCTCCAGGAACTGTTCCCTCCTGATAATAACTCGAAAGAACTTAGGATGAAGTCTCATTGTTTCTCCCTGTGAAGAGCATTCTGACTGTATTTCTTCCAAGACAGATTTATTTGTTCTTTTGGCAGTCTATAGTATATTCAGTGTTCTATGCCAACACCATAATTGAAAGGCATCATTTCCTTTTAGTTGTCCTTATTAGTCATTGTTTGGCTTTCACATGCATATGAAGCAGTTGAAAGCACCATGACTTGTCTCAAGCATGCATTAGTTTTCTAGGTGACACGTTTGCTTTCTAACACTTTTTAAAGAGGTGTTTTGCAGCAGATTTGTCCAATGGAGTTATTTCACTTGATTTGATCTTCCTTGTAAGCATATGGATATCATCCTATCACAGACAGCATCATACTTCAGGATTGATCTTGAAATTTTGTTTTTACTGATGAACATGATACTGTTCCTCTCCAGTTTGTCATTGCCAGCATAAAAGATCATGTGATTGTTCGGTTCAAAATGGCCAATAGTAATCCATTTTAGTTCACCAGTGCCTAGGAAGGACCAGTCCTGGGAGAAGGGTATCATGCTTGGTAAAGTAGGGGTTAGCGAAAAACGTGAAGACCTTCAACGAGAAGGACTGACACAGTGGCTGCAACAATGGGCGGAGGTATAAACACAATTGTGAAGATGCGTAGGCCCACGTGGTTGGTTCCTTCTGTTGTGAGTGTGGTTGCTATGAATTGGAACGGATTTGATAACACTTAACAACAAAAATGCCTACGGTATCTATCTCGAAGAATTCCATTCCATTTCTGATAACTTACAGGATTCCTTGATTCATACTTTATACCTTCAATGTTCTGATTATTAACAGATGTTTATAGCTGTTTCTTCTCATTTTGGCTCATGCCGCATCAGCAAATAAAGGTCCCAAAAGCTTGACTCTATCCAGGTCACTGAGGTTTACTTCACTACATCAGACAGTATTCTGCTGCTGTTTGTAAGATTTTCCTGCCCAGTCTGTCTTAGTGTGGAAGCTCAGCTGAAACCTGTCCATGGTGGGTGACTGTCGTAGTTATCTAGTGCTGTAATAGCAGAAATATCACAACCGGATGGCTTTAACAAAGATAAATTTATTTTCACACAGTCTAGTAGGCTAGAAGTTCAAATTCAGGCTGCAGCTCTGGGGGAAATCCTTCTCTGTGTGTCGTCTCTGGAGGAAGGAAGGGTCTTATCATCAGTCTTACCCTGAACTAGGAGCTTCTTAGCTCAGGTGTTCAAGTCTCAAGGATATGCTCTTCTCCTAGCACTACTTTCTTAGTGGTATAAGATCCTCCATCGCTTCTTTCTTCTACATCTCTGTAAGGACTGACTGAAGACACAGCCTTGCTTGTAGATTGAGTCCTGCCTCATTAACATAACTGCCTCTAATCTTGCCTAGTTAACATTGTAGAGATAGGATTTACAACACATAGGAAAATCACATCAGATCACAACATGATGGATTATCTCACCATACCAGGAATCGTGGCCTAACCTAATTGATACGTGTTTGGTAGACACATTTCAATCCATCACAGTGACTGTACTGGCAGTTGAAATACCAGTGGCATTATTTAGTTTCCAGCATCACAGCAACATGCAAGCTGTCACCGTACTACAGACAGTTCTAAAAAATAACTATAAAATGTTGCTTTTCAATTTGAAAGAGGAAAGCCTTTCTTTTCATTAGAGAAATACCGTATCTAGTCAGTGGTTTTAGGAGTTTCCTGAAGAACTTAAATGTTTAGATTACAAACTTTTTGTGTGCGTCTTCTGAAAAGTCAACATATTTGCATTGAGTTGTGCCTAGGAATCCAGTGATTTACTTACATGTTTGTCCCCAAGTTGTATGTCATTTTTTTTCCAAGGAAGGTGCATACTTTTCTATTATACAGTAGGATTTAATTATCTTTATGATTAAAACATATATACTGTAAAATTGTGTTAATCTGAGATCATGTATGATACCATACAGCTGGAGCTTTTTAATTGATCCTACAGTTCACAAGAATGAAACAGGAATTAGCAACAGAGATAGCAAATGACTCAGAAGCATATATTAAATAAAATAAACAATCATTCCTACTAAGTCATTTCTTTTTTTTTTTAATTTTTATTTAACATAACTGAGTGAAAATGTACATTCCCGTATAAATTCACATGCCCCCCTATATGCAGCTTCCACCGCTCTCCCTGTCCGGCGACAGCACACCACTCCTCTCTGCTCCATACATGTCTCATCCTCCCAACAGTCTCTCTTCCCCTCCTGTCCGTCCACTCCCCTTCCTCCAGCCAGAGGTCAGCAAGACGACATCCTATAGATGTATAGAACCACAAAGTGCCTCCAATATATGGTCACTCTGCCTTGCCAAGTCCAATACATTCCTGTCCAAAGAGTGGACCTTTGTTATAATTTATGGGAAAGGGCAGCATCAGGGCAGGGGGCCATGCTCTCAGAGGAACCCCAAAACCGCTGGACCATCAATTGAGGTCTTTTAGTGGAGATCTCATGATGCACCTCTTTATTCTTGTGTTGCCAGTGAGACTCCACTCTGTGAGCTCCATCGTGGCTATCACTGGTGGTGGCCGGGCACCATCCGGTTCTTCCGGTCCCAAGTCGATGTAGGCACCCAGTCTTGTGGGTCTCTCTGTCTTCTCGGTTGTCTTTACCGCATGTCATTTTGGTCCTTGGTGAGCATCCATTCCTGTTGAGTTGGGACCATTTGCTGTGTCCTCGGATGGCAGTTTGGCAGCTTTTAAGACCCCAGACGCCACTCACCAATGTGGGGTGCAGAGAGCTCTCTTAGCAAAATGCTAACCTACTAAGTCATTTCTAACTCACAGTCAAACCGTATAGGAGAGGGTAGAACTGTCCCATGAAGTTTCCAAGGAATGCCTGGTGGATTCAAAACAGTAGCCTTTTGGTTAGTAACCATAGCTCTTAATCCCTGTGCCGGTAGGATGTCCATATTAAATAAAGGTGCTATGGTATTATTTATTATTTGTCCAATTACTTGAGCAAAAAACCTAGGCGTTATCCTTGATTATTCCTTTTCCCTCACTCTGTATATCTAAATGCCACCATATTTTGCTGTGTGTGTTACTAAACTGCATTTGAATCAGACATCCAACCCTGTCTCCTGCTACTGTTGCAGCCTGAGGTGTCATCGTCTCTTACCTTAGCTACGGTAGTGGCCTCTCTGCTCTGTTTTTTTTTTCTTTTCTTTTTAAATAGACTGTATTTTTCTTTTAACAGTTTTAAACCTCATTGCTGTTGAGTCAATATAGTGTCTCTATAGGACAGAGTAGAATTTTCCCATAGGGTTTAAGGGTTAAGGCTGTAAATCTTTATGGAAGCAGACTGTCACATCGTTCTCTCATAGGGCAGCTGGTGGGTTTGAACTGCCAGCCTTTCAGTTAGCAGCCTAGTTAGTATCTAACCACTTTGCCATAAAGGCTCCTTAGAACAGTGTCACGGATTGAACTGTGTCCCCCCAAAAATATGTGTAGCCGTGTGGCTGGGCCATGATTCCCAGTATCTTGTGACTGCCCTCCATTTCCTATGCTGTATGTTAAAGGATTAGGGTGGGACTGTAAACCCCTGTATAAGATTACCTCCCTTCTCCACTCTACTGTAAAGAGAGTTTCCCTGGAGTGTGGTGTGCCCCACCCTTAATACTTTCAGCCTGCAAGAGCTAAAAGGAAAAGGAGACAGGCTGAGAACTGGGAACCTCACACTGTCAAGCAAGCAGCACCAGGAAAAAAGCACATCCTTCAGACCTGGGCTCTGTAGACAAAGACTGATGCAATACTGGGCTTTTCTCCAGAGCCAACTAGGGGGAAAATCTTCCCTCAGAGCAGACATCCTGAATATGGACTTGTAGACTACTGGACTATGTAAGCATAAACCTTCCTTTGTTAAAGCCATCGACACTGTGTTATTTCTGTTACAGCAGCTCTAGCTGACTAAAACGATTTTTAGATATTTAAAAAAATTGAAAAGGCGATACAGAGGATTCTTATTTACCCCATCACTGTTTCCCTATTATTAACTTCTTATATCAGTATCATGTATTTGTTACCATTAACTCACCAATATTCGAAACTTACTAACTAAAATCCAAACTATATTCAGATTTACCTGTTTTTATCTAGTATCATTTTTCTATTGCACCACCCCTTCCATGACATATTTTACATATTGTTGTCATGTTTTCTTAGGTTTCTCTTAACTATGACAATTTCTCAAACTTTACCTTTTCTGGTGACCTTGACAGTTTTGAAGTCTGATGTTTTGTGGGATGTACCTCTTTTGGACACATGTGATGTTTTTCTCATGATTAGATTGGGTTTATGGGTCTTAGGGAGGAAGATCATTGTGGTAAAGCGCCTTTTTCATAACGTCATTTCAAGAGTACATACTGTAAACATTATTTGTCACTCTTGATATTGATCTTAATCACATGGCTGAGGTAGTGTTTGTCAGTTTCCATTGTAAAGATACCCTTTTTCCTGTCTTTCTGTGTACTCTTGACAGGATGTCGTTCAGTGAAGCCCACGCTTGAGGAGTGGAGGTTAATGCTCACCTTCCTTTAGGGTGGAGTATCTACATACATTATTTAAAAATCTTCTATAGGAGAGATGTATCAGTTTTCCCTCATTTGTTTATTTAATTAGTAATTTACTTATCTGTATGGACTCATCGATATTTATTTATACTTTGGGTTATAATCCAGTGCTACTTTATTTTGTTGTTCAAATTCAACTTTGGTCACTGATTAGCTCTTTCAGGTAGCTCTTGCATCCCTTTGACGTACCACAAATAGTTTTTTTTAAAATAACACTTCCTATTTTTATCAGTATGAGATACTGCAGGCTTATGTTGAATATTTTCTATCTCAGTCCTAAAATCATCCTGTTCCTCAAGAACCGCTGGTTCCTTTTATTAGAGAAATGGATTAGAAACCAAGATCTGGATTCTTTGCTTTGGCTTTTGTCCCACTACAGTTCATTCTCCACATAGCAGGGTTAAGATTTAATAAGTTAAATCAGGTTACAGTTTATTCTTCTGAAAAACCTCTGGTGATTTATCGTTGTACCTTTAAGAGTCACAACTCCTTAATATGTCTTTTAAAGTTTGGATTTGACCCGTGCCTAGTTCTCTGACGTCATCACTTACCATTTTTTCTCTCATAGGCCCCTTTCCAGGCACACTGCCGTTGCCCTTCCCTTTCCTCTGACTTCTCGCTCTGCTCCTCCCTCTCTCTCTCCTCTTTCACGCTGTCTGTCTGTCTTTGTTTTGCTCTCTGTCTTTCTCTCCTCCTTTTCTTTTTCTGGACACAAAGTTTGGTCTTTGCATATGCCCTTTCCTTTGGAATCTTTGCTGCAGATCTTTTTATGGGAACTTCTTATTCTTCAGATACCAGCTCAAATCTCATCTCCTGAGAAAATATGTCCTTGACCTTTTTATGTAAGCTAAGTTCCACCCTAGGAACTCTCTATTACCTATCTCATTTTTATCCACAGCAGATGCTTATCTCTATCTGAAACAATCAAATTGAAGCCCTTGTTTCCTCTCTGACACTCCCTACCAAGATGTGAGCTCCGTGAGAGCAGGAACCTTGTCGACATGTATTGGTCTCTGCTCTACCCCTAGAGCCTAGAACACTGCCTGTGCACACACTAGGTGCTCAAAACACTTGGCAAATGAATATATGAAAAAAAATCAGTGATTTTTCTTACCCCTTTGCTCTTAGGCTGAGTTTTAATTGCTCCAACCAGAAATGCTCTCTTTTTAGACTGAAATAACAAATGAAGATTTTCATGAAAATTAGTTTCTGTATTAAATTTAATTTCTGAATTGGATAAGCCTAAAATTCTCTAGTAAGATTTATTCCCATAATATTTTTCCTGTCCTTCAACCATTTGGTTCTCATAATAGCCATATGAAGTGGTTAGTAGGTATTAGTATCCTTGTTTTAGAAATAAAAAACACAACTGACTTTTTCAGGGCTAAATGACTTTCAGGGCTTTGGGGAAGCCCTGGGTGGCACAAACTTTGCACATGACTAACCTAAAAGTTGGCAGTTCGAACCTATCCAACAGCACCGTGAAAGAAAGTTCTGGTGATCTGCTTCCATGAAGGTTACAGCCAAGAAAACCGTATGGCGTAGTTCAATGCTGCACCATATGTGATTGTCTCAGTCAAAACTGACTCAGTGTCAAGGGTTGTTACTGTTTGGTTGAAATGGGAATAGACCTGAGACCAGCAATTGGATCTTTTCTCCATGATCTCTTTACTTTTAATTTATACTTTTTCTCTTCTTGATTTTCTGTTGCTTCTGTCTGCATGCAGTTATGAGCTTTGGATGAATACATTGTCTAAGCAATCAAACCATCTATTTAATACTAAAAATTTTAAATAATGATTTCGTATATAACTGTCAAATACACTTTCCTGCCTTATAAAGCAGCGTGATAATTTCATGACTTATAGCTGTTATTATGAACATTAGCTATTAAACTCTGTTATAAAATCAGGGTGTAATTAGGTCATAATAAGCTACATACGACTTATTTTGCCCCTCTAGAATTTCCTCCAGAATTCCTTACAGTCCAGAGGGTGATCCCTCTTTAACTTTTCATTCCTGTTGATATCGTCAGAGGCTATCAAGGTGTATAGAGTCTTTGCTTCTATGCTGGTTGACTTGGTGTTGCTCTTGAGTTTCTTTTGTCCTCTTCTGGTAATTAAACGTCTAGAAGCTGACTTCTGTTGTATTTCTGATTACAACCTAGGGTAGATATGAAAATTTCCAGGGAAAATGAGAAAACAGTATTATGCCTGAAATTCACTGAGGGCAGTAAATATTTATTGTCTCTTGTTGGGTGTTGTCCTGTCAGTTCTGACTTACAGTGACTCTGTGTATAAAGAATCAAACACTACTTGGTTCTGTGCCATCCTCGCGATCATTGTTATGCTTGAGCCCATTGTTGTAGCCACTGTGTCAGTCTGTCTCATTGAGGGTCTTCCTCTTTTTTGCTGACCCTCTACTTTACCAAGCATGGCGTCCATCTCCAGGGACTGGTCCATCCTGATAACATGTCCGAAGTAAGTAAAACATATTCTTGCCATTCTTGTTTACAAGGAACATTCTGAATAGACTTCTTCCAAGACAAATTTTTTTCATTCTTTTGACAGTCCATAGTATATTCAATATCCTTCACCAGTACTGTAATTCAAGGACATTGTCTCTTTTTCAATTCTCCCTATTCGTTGTCCAACTTTTGCATACATATAAGGAGATTGAAAACACCATGGCTTGAGTCAAGTGAACCTTGGTCCTCAAGATGATGTCTTTGCTTACTATCTTTTAAGTCTGGCCCTTTGCCAAAGAGCACATGGCAAGTGTGTACACAACATCAAACTTGAAGTAGCAGGAAAAATCACTGGAAACCCTTTTCCAAAGTGATATGAACAAGCAACAATCCATTGATCAGAATACATGGCGTGCCTTCTGGCGGTCTTTCTAGTGTTCCTCAGGAGCACTGTCATTTGCTGATGGTCAGAATGCACATAAAGCCCTTTGGCGGAACAGGGTTAATAGTGGTGATGGGTAGTAACAAGGCTCTTGGCCCCCTTCATAATTACAGTGTCCTCACAAGAAAGCTTCCGGTGAAGGAGGATGGAAAAGTACAAAAGGGGTCTTCTTCCTAAATAACCTATCTATTTTATGTGCAGAAAACCCCTTTCTAAGAAGCAGGCCCAGCAGACTTCCTCTTATTTCTTACTGCCCAGAACTGTATCATATACTAATCCTTGAGCCAGTCACTGACAAGCGATAGTAGGATTGCCACGATTATCTTACCCCCATCATGATTTGTCTCTGAGTGGGCTTGTTTTTAGCATCCTTCAAAAATTGAAGTTTATTACCAAGAAAAAGGGAGGACTGGCTGTTAAGTAATCAACAATGTTTGCCATAATTATTGAACTCTTTTAGTATGATTAAGTGGCTATATGAATGCATGTACAATAACAACTCTGTTGAGTGCAAAGGAGTGACTGGTACAATGAGAAAGACAATAAAATAAAATAATGTTGGACTTCAAAACACATAGAACTTTCCTGGACACTGGACTTTTCCTGTAAGTAAAGCAGTGAGCTTTATAAATTATCCCAGGAGCATACACTTTAGCTAACAACTAAAACTGTCCTCTCTTGAAAATCTACCACTTTATTATCAAAAGAATGTATGTATTCTTTTAATTACTGCCTACTTTGCCATGAAATGAGAAAATCTGTATAGTGTCCAGCTCCTGTTACTGTACATACTGATCGAAGAGTCTATAGAAAAACCCTGATCAAAAGGGGGAAATTCAGAACAGAACTTTGAATTCTTATGGAATCTATATGAACTGCTGAAATAACTTTTAAACCTTAAACCCAGAATATCCCCTGAAGTCTTCTTAAAACCAAACAATAGTTTACCTTAACTATTAAAGAATGTTTGCCTTGAGGAGTGTGCTTTTTAAAAGATCTCTATATGGGATCAAATTCACAACAACAACAAAAATAAATTATTCTTTTAAAAAGTATTACTGATACTTGAATTCTCTCAGTATCTGTCTTTTCTGGTGTTTGAATTGATAACTTCATTTTCAGGTTTAAAAACTTTGGGGTTTTATTTTAAGCCTCTCTCCCCTTTTCTAATGTGGCAATATTGCTATCGTAGGTAAGATACAGGTTCAACTCCTGTGGTAGGACTTCAAAATAATAGTGACGTGAACAGGATAACAGTTTGGGATTGATATGGCAGCTTCATAAGTTCCTTTGACTGTATTATTCTATCATCCTTAATATAAGTTACTCTCCTGTAATCTAAGAAGGCTAGTTTAGCTCCTAGGATCATATTCACAACCCACCCAACAATAGGAAGATGACAGGGGTAGGGTGTAATTGTTCTCTTTAAAAGAATTACGCAAATGTTACATGCATCACGCTTGCTTCCCTACCTTAGGTGACTGTATATTGGAGGTGCAGAAGAAATCTAGAATAATGCCATGACTTCTGTCTTAACTGACTGCATGTATGCTTTTAACTAAAATGTGGAATATAGCAAGATTTGCATTTGAAGTACCAGCTTCATGGCAGCTAACAAAAAGAATCCTCTCAGCAAACTTGTAAAGTAAGAGTAAACAGGGATAACAGAAACAAGGCACAGATTGCAAGGAGCCCTTTTATTTAATTCTGGAATACTTGTATGCTGAAAGGAAGAGGAGGCCACGGAGAGCCAGATGTTGAAGATAAAGGAGAGGGAACAAATAATTCATGCAGACTGCTTTCAGGAGGAGAAGAGAGAAAGCATTCTAGGATGCAGGTGGAGGAAACCTTAGAAGGAGGAGCACCTCTGGCTTTTACATAGATGAGACGAAAATAAGGATGTGTGTGGATACAGAAGTTTCCCTCAACAGACATTTGTTAAACAGACGGACCAGGCATTATTTAGCTTCTATAAAGTTGCTATGAGTCAGAACTGACAAAGACAAGGGGTTTAGTTTTCTTTCTATAGCTAGTGAGGAAGCCTTTGGCTGGGTTTTAATTGCTACAACAAGAAATGCTCTTTTTTGAAACTGGACTAACAAATGAAGGTTTTCATTAGAATCCGCCAGGTGCTCTTTGGAAACTCTTTTGGGCAGTTCTTCTGTGTCCTACAGGGTCAGTAAAGAGTCAGAAATTGACTCAACAACAGTGGGTTTGGGTTTTGGGGTTTTTTTTTTTTTTTTTGGTATGGCTGGTGAGGAAATCCTGGTGGGGTAGTAGTTAAGAGCTAAGGCACCTAACCAGAGGTTCAGCGCTTCATATCCATCAGGCACTCGTTGGAAACCACATGGAGCATTTCTCCTCTGTCCTGTAGGGTCACTATGAGTTGGAATTGACTTGATGGCAATGGATTTGGTTTGTGTTTTGGTTTATAGATATTGAGGTTAATAAGGCATAATTGAAGTTTTGTTGGGAAGATGAATAATGAAACCAGCAGGATGAAGTGTGGTTATGTGTCATTTTCGGTTATGCACAGGGATAGTTGAAACACAGAGGAGGCTTAGAGATTAGAGAGGACAAAAGTGAAAATGGGTTTGTTCCTGGAAAGGAGGCAAGGACATCTAAAAGGCAGCTGAAAAATGAGGATTGTGATGGGAAGTACTTGGGAAGAAGCGTATACCTGGATTACAGTGCTGGTTATTGATAACCATGGTTGCAGTGATAAATTTTGTATTCAGTCATTGACTTTGTTTAAACATCAGATGAAACTTTATTTGGGAATATTTAAGGAAATGAATTTTTATGACCAAGGAAGCTTCTTGTTATTCTGCTCCCCCTCCCCTTTGATGATTTCTCTTGAAGCTTATTTAGGTAAAGAAAGCCACTACAACCAAAGGTGCTTTGGTACCCTGGCGTAATTTCAAAGAAACCTCCTTTCCCACTTAGTTAACTACATTTCCCCTGGAAAAGAAAAGGTCTTCTCTGTCAATGTAACATCCTTTAACAGGACTCCTGCTGGTCAGTTCTTGTATCTTGCTGTGGCAGCTGTGAACATATATACTATTGATTGTTAATGTGTGATATAAATCCGACTGGAGCATGCCCGCTAATTGGTTTGAGAGTTAAATATAGACAATGCTGTCTTATAGTAGCTTGTGTAGATGGGCCTAGTCATAGGGTTAATTCTGCTTGACAGCACATCAGCAGCATCTTGAGAGTAATTACCCAACAGAAGTTTTCCCACAGCCAAATTGAGAGCTTCAAAGGCTTCTGAATTTACAACAAGTATTAACCTATATCTGAAACATAGTGTTCCCACAAGGGCTCAGATTTTTTTCTCCTTATTAAATGTATGGGGTTACTAGGTTCATTTACTCTGTGCTAAGAGCTTAGTGAAAAATTACTTGGTGTTGATAAATTGAAAATCTTTAGTAAGTAAAGAAGATAATTATAATTTTGTTTTTTTCCTCATTGCTTTATTATATTACTGAAACAAATTGTGTGAAGATATCAGGTGGGTTTCTTTTTGAATAACTTATCCTCTTTTTCTCAAAAAAAGTTCATGTATTTTCTATAGCATGCTTTTTGTATGGATATATTTGTATTTATTTAATATAAGGTAATACATGTATTTAACATGCTTAAAATAAATATATGTGTATTTTAGAAACCTATTTTACTTGCTGATAATGTAACTGTTGTACCCCTCACCGATAAAATAACTGTTGTCCTTTTACAGACAATTTTTATAATGTAAAAAATTTCTTTCCCTTTGCAGGTCAGAAATGAAATTTGACTCTGGTTCAGGTATGTTTACATTAATAATGTTATTCTGAGTGTATTTTATTTACGTTATTCTCTGAGGAGTAATTCATCAGATCAAGAACCAGTTTGATTTTAAACAGACTGGGCAGTCTCTTTTGAAAATATGAGCCCTACCTCAAAGCAAGGCTATTGACTGCTTCGAATCATAACTGGAGATGTTCACTTTGGGAGTCTTGATAGTTCTGCAACAGGCATTAAATGCTATGTATCTGCAGAGTTTCATTTTAAAGGCAGAGGAAGGGATTACACATACTCATTGTTCATAATAGAATATTATTTTCTTAGTGAATGAAGCATGCTAAATAATTTGAAAATTCTCTACAAATGCTTTGTCATCAAATGTGGCTGACAGATGCATTTAATCCAGCAAACTATAGTTTTAACCAGTAGAAATAAAAATTTGACTATTGATTATTAGCTTAAAATCATTTTGTTGTTGGAGGGAATGGAATATTAAGATGGTAAGCCATTATATCTATCGAGACAAAATTTACAGTCTCATAAACAGTGGCATATCAGTCTCATTAGATGTTGTTTTCTCACTAAACATGACTGTAGCTATAGAATCCTTAGATTTGACTGTGTCTTCTACTCTGATTTTAGTTATGCTGTATTTCAAATTTAAGAAATACTGTTGCTTGTATTCACAAAAGAGCCAAGTGACATTCTTTTTTTTTGATGTAACAGGCTAACGTGGTTTCTTTCTTCATAAGCTTCATCTTTTGTTGTACAGTTTTGTGGATTTCTACAACTTAGTGAAAATCTTTACACATGAAGTGTGTACATTTAGATTAATGATTTCACCTAAATTTGAGAGCCATGATTACAGAACTCTTTCCATTCTATGTGCTCTTGAATTTCCTAATCACATGTGCCAGTGATAATACAAGACAAACATTTCTGATTAACAGTATTGACTGTATGGAGACTAAAGACATGGTAGCATGGTATCAGCTACTTCATTCTTTTGTTGATTCACAGATGATGTCTCAAAATAGGGTGACCTTTTTTAATAGTGAAAAAAGTTTTCTTCACTATTTTTTAATAGTGAAAATCTTAGTAAGGAAATGAATGCTATACACCTCTTAAAACTGATGTAGAATGAATTTTTACATAAAAATTGCATCTTTTTATCATTGCTAGTCAATCATCCAATATCTGTTAAAGACTTACTTTATCATGATATGATATATATTCAGATCCGTGAACATCAATCAAAAAGTGGTCTTTGGGTACAGGATCTGGAATAGAGCTCTTAAAGATAAAAAGGTTTAGTAGGTTGATTTTGAAAGTAGAACTTGGAAGTAGTACAAAACTGAAATATTAGGCAGCTGGTGTCAAAGTCAGATAATTTATGTTAAAATTTGAAATCCAAATTAAAGTGTGCTATTAAATTCCAGTGCTGAAGGTTAGTACTTATCATGAAAATTGTTCTAACATCTGCACAGGCACACATCTTTCCTTCTTGTAGCCAAAGATTTTGCCCATGGCCCTTTTTTTTCCCCCACTTCTTTTAAGTTTTTAAATGCCTGTCATAGACAATATCTGCATGTCTTTGAAAACTACAGAGTCCTGCACTCTGAAAGTCTTTTTAAAAGTCTATTTCTTCTTTCAATTTTGAATTTAAATATGTCATGGAAAGAATTCAGCTGATTTCAAATTAAGAAACAGGTAATTTTTTTTTTTTTAAAGTAAAAACTCTTTTAGTTTGCCATTAAATGAAGGAAGCCTGATATATTGAAGCTGGAAATTTATTTTTTGGTATTCTCTGTCAAGCAGTGATACAGAGTACATCTTGGAACAATTAAGTCTATGACTTAGATGGTTTCATAGTTTTCGTTGTTCATCATGTACAGAAAGTAAAGTAACCCACCGCTGTAGAGTCGGGTCTGACTCGTAGTGCCCCTATAAGAAGGGGTAGAACTGCCTAGTTTTGTTTAATGTATGCAGCAACAACAGGGCTCCTAAGAGGGCTTCTGGCTTTTAAACGAAGGAAGATGCTAGTCATATTAAGAAAAATAATACCGTAAAAAACAAACGCTGTGGTTAATGACTTAGCATAAAGGAAAACATTTAAAGTCAAATGTGTGTATTGTGTGTGGGTGCATGTGTATGTATAGATTTTATTTTTAATGAAAAGTACCCAACTTATGTAGAGCTTACTGTACCACATTTTACAGTTTGCCTAAATGAGTTTCAGGCTGTGGAGTGAGATTCAAGAGAAAGGGAGAGAGGTTTGCATTGTCAACAAATTGTAGAAATTTTCAGTTGTTAGTATTTGTATAGAAATTATTAACCTATAAAGTAATTTAAATTTTTTCTTATCAAAATTATCAGTTTTCTCTGTGAAAACAAATCCACAGCTTCCTTGTATTTTTAAAAATAATTTTTTTGATAAAGGAGCTTAAAAGGCTTTTATAAGAAACAATTTCAAACAGAGAAAAGTAGAGGGCATAAGTATAATTAGTACCTATCATCTGGATTGTACTGTTAGTAGTTTGTTATATTTTTGTTAACTTTTTTTGCTTGAAGTATTTAGAAGTATATATGTTTAGTTTAAAATCTGAAAATTATGGATTGTGTGGATTCATTGGAAAAAAACATCCTATTGCTTTTGAGTCAATTCTGACCCTATAGGACAAGGTAGACATGCCCCTTAGAGCTTTCAAGGACCACCTGATGGATTCGAACTGCTGACCCCATGGTTAGCAGATATAGCACTTAGCCACTATGCCACCAGAGTTTCCAGGGACATACTGAAAGGGGTCAATACATCTTTTGAGATTTTCATCTATTTTAGGAATTTAGGTTATATATACATTTTTTAGAAAGGATTGTGGCATAATAATGGCCACATCTGTCAAAGAGACTTTGAAAGTTCTGTTTATGGTGAATTGTGTAGTTAATGTGGTTGTTTTTTTTTTCCCCACATTGAGAACACTCACCCACTGGAAACGACAGAGGTGTTGAATTAATTCTGTTCTGAGAACCTCAGGAGTATTCTATCCTCAGAATTCATTTGATTAAAACTTTAGTTTCTGTCTAGCTGCATTCTCCTTATATACTGATTAAAAATCTTTTCCGCTGGTTTATAACTCAATCACCTGAAGTTTTTTGCTTTCCCAGTTGAGAACAGAGCCTAGCTTCTTTTTGAAGGAGTTTTAGGATTCCATTTTAATATTGTTTCCTAGTTGATGTACTAGTGCTGCTTGCCTAGAATTGTGGGGATTTGGTCATTTTACTAATAGAGTAAAACAGACTTCCTTTTATGTTCAGAAGTAGCAAGAAGTTGATCTCTTCTCCCCACCTCCCAAGGAGGGAAGTTAGTTGATGCTGAAGGAAGCAGAGCATTGAGTTTAATGTAGTGATTAAACATGAAATCCATATATCAAATCTCAGGAGAAACATGCTTTTGAAAGAGGCAGAGAACTGTGGAGCATATTGCATGATAGGCTATGTAAACAGAGCCCTGGAGGTCAGTGTGTGGATGCAAACCAATTAAATAAAGAACTTACTGGATTTGCTTTTTATCATCTGGATGGGGAGGATCACAAGTTAACATGCGTAGGGTTGAAGTATAAACTTTGCTTGAATAAACTAGGCACCTTCGGAAACTTCATTAACTCAGACTGCTTCTGAGATTTTTCTTTTTTTAAAACAAAAGTCCCTGGAAGTTTTTTTTTTTTTTTTTTTTTTTTAATTTGAAATTTCTGCTCTCTTGGTCAGTCTGTATATTCCTATCAGCAAAGGTACTAGTGATGAGAAGAAAGGAAGAGAAAGCAGAGGAGGAGCTCTTGAAGAAACTTACAGTAGTCAAATTTAAGAATTGAATATATGTCTTTAAAAACAATCCAGTTGGAAAACCAGAGTTCTTGTAAAATAGCTGTAAAAATATACTTTCCTCTTCTCATGAATTTCTGGATATAAAGGAAAGATACAGTTGGCATTTTAATAGTCACTAGCGTAACATCAACATGTTACTTCTGTTCTATTAAAAAGAATAGCTTTCTGGCCAAGAAGAACCTGAATTCTCTCAGTTAATAACAGTACGATAAGGACTGTTCATAGTTTCTGTGGTTCTAACCTTCTCAGGCAATATTTGGATGAGAAAATGATGTACCAACTTAAATGGTATAGTTTCATGGTCCAAAAAAATTCAATACAAAGAGTTCTTTCCCATCCATGTAGAGAGTTATGTTGTCTGAGAAAGTAAATAAGCTTATGTTTAGTGCTTGTTGATTCTGGGCTGCTTAGAATAACTGTAGTAATGAAATGGGCTCATGGAACAGAGCAACTCAAAGGTGTAAGATTTCTTGAAAGCAAATTAGGCAGGATTAAGAAATCTAGTGAGCTTGGTTTAGTGTGGAGAGTGGAGGAGGGAGCTTACTATTAAATAAAGCCCAAAAGTATAGAAGGTTAGAA
Source organism: Heterohyrax brucei (assembly GCA_028571685.1). Classification (NCBI taxonomy): domain Eukaryota; kingdom Metazoa; phylum Chordata; class Mammalia; order Hyracoidea; family Procaviidae; genus Heterohyrax; species Heterohyrax brucei. The sequence goes on from CM053142.1 coordinate 127,381,813, forward strand.
GATCCTAAAAGATGCAGTGATAAAAGGCACAACAAAATATAATTATCCTGAAAGGGAAAAACTAACAAACAGAAATTGCCTCCAAAAAGCCCCCAAAAACCAGCTAGTGTCACTTTTAAGATCTGTAGTTAAGGGGTGTCTATACCAAGGTAAAGAAATCAAAGAGTATAATCAGTTAAAGCTTGAGGCAAAAACATAAGGGCAGTGAAAAATAGAATGGACCGTAATGGTAGTCATTAAATTGAAGGGCAGTGAGGAATTTGAATACAGTAGAATTAGAGTTTTGAAACCATACTAATACATGAAACAGTTTGCCTAACATAGTATAGTAAACCCTTCTCAGAAAATTTTAATAAGGAAAATATTTTCAAATCTTATCTGTATGAGAATATGCTGACAATACTTTCAGCTGATACAATTCAGCATTTTAAATTTGTTACTTTGAAAGTTCTCATAACAAAGAATAACAAGGAAATAAAGTGTAGTTGTAAGAATACTGAAATCTGTCTTTGGGTATCATTTCTAGAAACAAGAAAAACATTGACTGTTTATACATTTGTTGGGAATACTGTATGCCAGACACTGGAGTTATAGCTGTGAACAGGGTAGATACAATTCACTGTCTCATGGAGCCTTACAGTTCCTTGGTCCATTATATAAATTTGCATGGGTTTTTCTGCAGTTTTAGTTGAGAAAGCCTAACAAGATAGAATTTAGATTTAGATGGTAAGTTAAAGAATTTTTGATATATTTTAAGTTTTCACAAATTCACTCTTTTTTATTCAAGTCATTTATTCAAACCTTTTTTATTCAAACCATTTTGTTTTCCACTTTGACTTTTAACAGAGCAACCTAAAAGTGCTAATAATTAGTGTATAGTTTTCAATAGCTTTCAGTAAGAAACGACATTTCACATTTGGTTATCATTAACATAGAAGAGAACTGTAATGAGTATTTGTGAATACTGTTCCCTGTTTTCTTTTTTTTAACAGAATCCTATCCAAGCAGGAAGACATAGTAGATAAGCACAGAGGTTTTGCATTGGACTGGACTCTGTGAAATCTTTCCTTAATTCCAGTAATTTTCAATTAACATATTCAATTAGGTCTCTTAGATTTTGTATGCACTGTTATGTCACCTCCTTGAATTTTGTATGTTTTAAAATTTAGAATTAGAGCTTTTAATGCCATGAATTACCTTTATTACAGCTTTAGCTGCATCTTGCCATTTTTGTATTACATTTTAAATAGTTGCAGTTTTAAATTTTCTTTGGACACTAATTATTTAGGGCTGTGTTTTTGCATTTCCAATTTTTCTACCTTCTGTGTTAGTAGTATCCTGGTAATTTTCAGTTTAATTACTCAGTGGTCAAAGAATGCAGCCTGTATTGTATTTACTTTCTAGTAAGTCTGTTAGCCAGTATGAGTTAGAATTTACTTGATGGCAGCAGGTTTCTGTTAGGCAGTGGGGGCAGTGGTGGTTCAGTCGTAGAATTCTCACTTTCCGTGTCCTCTCCCATGAACCCAGAAGACCAGGGTTCAATTCCCAGCAAGCAAACCTCATGTACAACATTTTATTGTATTGTACATGGGACCACTATGAGTCAGAGACCAACTACATAGAAGCTAACAGTAATTATTTCATATTTATTAAAGTTTTATTTATTTTTAAAAAATGTAACTCATCTTTGGTAATTTGAAAAGTTTGTTCTCTACAGAATACAGGGCTGGATGCACACTTCCTATGTCAACTTGATTCTGTAGGTTTGCGTTTATCTGACAAGGACTTTGAGAGGAAAAACAATGTGTCACTCAATGCTTTTTATATGAATTCTGCTTCTTTAGGTATTTCCATTACTGTGTTGTCAACTATATGTGTTCCGGTGATAGTCAACTTGTTGGGGCCATGTATTGCACTTACCTCTTTGTAAATAACATTATTACAAAGCAGTGCTCGTAGATATGAAAACTACTTGAACTAGGAAACTTGTTAGGTACCATTGAGTCATTTCTGACACATAGTGACCCTGTGTACAACAGAATGAAACACTTCCTGGTTCAGTGCCATCCTCGTAATTTTGTTAAGCTTGAACCCATTGTTGCAGCCACTGTATCAGTCCTCCTTTGAGGATCTTCCTCTTTTTTCACTGGCCCTCTACCAAGCATGTCCTACGCCAGGAACCGATCCCTCCTGATAACATGTCCAGGGTATGTGAGACATAGCCTTGCTATCTTTGCTTCTAAGAAGCATTTGGGTTTTACTAATTCCAAAACAGATTTGTTTGTTCTTTTGGCAGTCCGTGATATAGTCAATGTTCTTCAGCAGCACCACAGTTGAAAGGTGTCCATTCTTCTTTGATTTTCCTTATTTGTTGTCCAGACTTTGCATGCATATGTGGTGATTGAAGACACTGCCTTAGGTCAGGTGCATCTTAGTCTTCAAGGTGACATCTTTGCTTTTCAACACTTTAAAGATGTCTTATGCAGCAGAGTTGCATCCGACTCGACAGCCACTTGGCAGGCTTGGCTATGCAGCAGAATTGCCCAGTGTAACATGTCTTTTAAACTCTTGGTTGCTGCTTCTGTGGGTGTTGATTATGGATCCAGGTAAAATGAAATCCTTGACAACTTTAGTCTTGCCTGTATTTACCATGATGTTGCTTACTGGTCCAGTTGTAACGGTTTTTGTTTTCTTTTTGTTAAACTGTAATTCATGCTGAAGGCTGGAGTCTTTTGTCTTTATCTGTGTTTCAAGTTCTCTTCACTTTCAGCAAGCCAGGTTTTGTCATCTGTATGTTACAGGCTGTTCTTCCTCCAGTCTTGATGCCGTGTTCGTCTCATATTCCACATTTTGAGATTATTTGTTCAGTATATGGATTGAATAAGTATGGTGAAAGGATACAACCCTGACAGATACCTTTCCTGACTTTAAATCATGCAGTATCCTTTGTTCTCTTTGAACAATTGCCTCTTGAACTGTGTGCAAGTGTTCTGGAATTCCTGTGCTTCGCAGTGGTATCCATAATTTGCTTTGATTTATACTGTCTAATGCCATTGCATAATCAGTAAATCACAGGTAAATTGTCTTTCTCCTATTACCTGCTTTCAACCAGTATCCAACTAACATCAGTGGTGATATCCCTGGTTCCATGTTCTCTTCTGAATCCAGCTTGAATTTCTGGTGCTTACTTATCACTATGTACAGCCACTTTTGAGTGATCTTCAGCAGAATTTTACTTGCATGTGATATTAATAATGTTGTTCAGTTCTGCATTCAGTTGGATCACTTTTCTTGGGACTAGGGATAAATATGGATCTCTTTCGGTCCACTGGTAGCTTCTTCCAAATTTCTTAGCATAGATGAGTAAGTACTTCCAGTGTTGCATCCGTTTGTTGAAACATCTCATTTGGTATTATGTCAATTTCTGGAACCCTGTTGTTTGCCTTTAGTGCAGCTTGGACTTCTTCCTGATCATAACACGTATGCTACCTTCTAAAATGACTGAACGTTGACCAGTTCTTTTTGGTACAGTGTCTGTGTATTCCTCCCATTTTCTTGTTTTCTGCATTGTTTAGTATTTTCCCTGTAGAATCATTCACAATTCCAGTTAAAGGCTTGAATGTTTTCTTTGGTTCTTTCAGCTGGAGAAATGCTGAGTGTGTTCTTTCCCTTTGGTTTTCTAACTCCAGGTCTTTCCATGTCGTTATAGTACTTTGTCTTTTTGAGCTGACCTTTGAAGTCATCTGTTCACTTTTTTTACTTCATCATTTCTTCCTCTTCACTTCAGCTACTTGAGATTCAAGAGCAGGTTTCAGCGGCTCTTCTGACATTAATTTTGCTCTTTTTTTCTTTCTTGCCTATTTAATGATCTCTTGCTTTCTTCATGTTTGATGTCCTTGATGTCATTCCATAAAGTGTCCTGCGTTTAGTCGTTAGTGTTCAATGTGTCAAATCTGTTCTTGAGATGGTTACTGAATTCAAGTGCAGTATGTTCAAGGTCATATTTTTGCTCCCAAGGACTTGTACAAATTTTCTCCAGTTTCAACTTGAATTTGTATAACAATTGATGGTGCGTTCTACAGTCAGCTCCTGGCATTGTCTTGACTGATGGTACGGAGATTTGCCATTGTCTTTTTCCACAAATGTGGACTGTTTGATTCCTCTATGTTCCATTTGGTGAGATTCGTCTGTATAGTTGACATTTATGTTGATGAAAAAAAGTTGTTTTTAATGAAAAAGTCATTGGTCTTATAAAATTCTGTCATGAGATCTCTGGCATCCTTTCTATCACCAGTGCTATATTTTCCAACTACTGATCCTTCTTTTTTGTTCTAACCCTGCATTCTAATCATGAGTAACTATCGGTGCATCCTGATTGTGTCTTTGAGCAGTGCCAGACTGCAGAAGTTGGTAAACGTCTTCAGTTTCTTCTTCTTCGACCTTAGTGGTCGGTGCATAAATTTGAGTAACAGTCATATTAACTGGTTTTCCTCGTGAGCATATGGATATTATTCTATCACCACATTCTGTTAGCATTATGCTTCAGAACAGATTTTGAAATAGTCATTTTGATGATGGATGCAAGGATGCAATGCCCTTTCTCTTCAACTTGTCATTCCCAGCATAGTAGACCATGTAATTGCCTGATTCAAAATGGCCAATACCAGTCCATTTCAGCTCACTAGTGCATAAGATATCAATGTTTTCCATTTCATTTTATGATTTCCAAATTTTCTAGATTCAATACTTTATAAATTCCATGTTCTACTTACTAATAGATAGTTGTAGCTCTTTTTCTCATTTTGAATGGTGCCACATCAACAAATGAAGTTCCTGAAAGATTTGCTCCCTCCATGGGCATCTCTTGCTTAGTTACATTTTGAGTGCCTCCTAACCTTAAGGGATCATCTTTTAGCACTATATCAGACATCGTTCTGCTTCTGTTCATAAGATCTTCACTGGCTAATTATTTTTAGAAGTAGAACACTGGGCCCTTCTTGCTAGTCTCTCTGCATTGAGGCTTAGCTGAAATCTGTCCACCGTGAGTGACCCCGCTGGCATTTGAATATCCATGACATAGCTTCTAGCATCACAGTAGCACACAACCCCCCACAGTACAACAAACTGACAGATGTGTGGGGGAAGATAGGAAACAGGTTATTTCAAATTCATACGTGAAGCAGGAAGTTGTTTTACCACCTGTAACTACCAGTGCTCTTCCCCAATCCATATAGCTTATGAGGAAAGAGGCTCTGAGCCTTTCTATGACACAGATCTTTGTTTTCTCCAGTTAGGCTACTTTCTAGCATTCCTTCTGCTTGGTGAGATTGTATTGTCTTTTAAGGTTTAGGTCAAGTATTGCTCTCTCAATTAAATATCCTCTTCCTTGCCACCTTCGCAGCAGACAACCCTTCCTGTGTGCAACATTGGCTATTGTACAAACATTTATTATAGCACTTATCATCTGCTATAATTATGCTTGTCTCTCTCCAGGTTTCCAAGTTTCTTAAATGTAAGCACAGTCTCTTATTGACCCTTATAGCATATGTGGCTGATATGAACTACACAGTAAATAAAGATTCCTTTAGGCTGGGGGTCTTTGTTCTGTTCTCCAGTTGTGGTAGAAATGCTAAACTAATAACTATAGATTCATTCTTCCCTTTTATGGTGTGGAGTCATTGTTGGGAAATGATAACTCAGCCAGAGATTACAGTTTTTTTCCAGCCCATTTGCATCTATGTGGGGGCATCTGACTAATTCTAATGGAATATGCGTCATTTCTGAGCACAGGGTGTTAAGTGTCCAGAAATCTTTCTCCACATCTTTTATCATCTTCTGGGTTTACTTCAGAGGTACATGTCAAAGATGATGACATTACAATATAGACATATTATGTATTACAATTTGCTCCTGTTTATTATAGCAGCTAGTGTTACTTACCTGACTGGTACACTAATGTAGCTCAGTGCCTAGACTACAGCTTGGCAGATAGTTGGCATATAGTAGATATTTGTTGGATACCTGGTTAAATCAATGGCTAGAAGTTAAATTATATAATTGAAGGTGATCTTTTTTAATGATTACTATTACTATGATTGAATGAAAATGTACATTCTCGTATAAATTCACATGCTCACCTATACGCAGCTCCCACTGCTCTCCCTGCCTGATGACAGCACACCCCTCCTCTCTGCTCCATACATGTCCTGTCCTCCCAACAGTCTCCTATCCTCTCCTCTCTACCCACTCCCCTTCCTCCAGCAAGAGGTCAGCGGGATGACATCCTGTAGATGCATAGAACCATAAAATTCCAGCAAGATATGGTCACTCTGTGTCACAAAGTCCAATCCATTGCTGTCCAAAAAGTTGACCTTCATTCTGATTTATGGACAGGGGCAGCATCAGGGCCAAGGGCCATGCTCCCAGAGAACCCTGAAGCCCCTGTACCGTCAATTGCGGTCTTTTATGGGAGATCTCAGGGTGCACCCTTATTTATTCTCTTGTTGCCAATGAGACTCCCCTTTGTGAGCTCCATCATGGCTGTCACTGGTGGTGGCCGGGCACCATCCGGTTCTTCTGGTCACAAGTCAGTGCAGAGACCTACTCACGTGGGTCTCTCTGTCTTCTGGGTTCTCTTTCCCCCATGTCGTTCTGGTCCTCGGTGGTCATCTATTCCTGTTGAGTTGGGATCATTTGCTGTACCCTCAGATGGCAGCTCAGCAGCTTTTAAGACCCCAGACTCCACTCACTGATGTGGGGTGCAGAAAGTCCTCATTAGCAAAACGCTAGCTGTGCCAGTTGGCCTTGATTTCACCTGAGAGCATGGCCCCCGGCCCCGCGCCCCAGCTACTCTGTCCTTGCAATATTGGGTTAAGATGGGAGGATGTCATGGATTAAATTGTGTCCCCCCAAAAATATGTGTAGCCACGTGGCTGGGATATGGTTCCCAGTATCTTGGGACTGTCCTCCATTGTGTGGTTTCAGTAAACTGTGTGTTAAAGGATTAGGGTGGGGCTGTAAATTCCTGCTGTAGGGGGAGTTTCCCTGGAGTATGGCTTGCCCCACCCTTAATGCTTTCAGCTTGCAAGAGATAAAAGGGAAAGAGAAACAAAGGACAATTGAGAACCTTGCTACCATCAAGCAAGCAGCACCGGGAGAAGAGCGCATCCTTCAGACCAGAGGTTCTTGCACCAAGACGCTCCCTGGACAAAGACTGATGCAATACTGGACTTTCCTCCAGAGCCGACAAGGGGAAGGCCTTCCCCTGGAGGGGTCACGCTGAATGTGGAATTGCAACGTACCAGACTGTGTAAGATTAAATCTTTCTTTGTTAAAGCCCTCCACTCTGTGGTGTTTCTGTTAGAGCAACTCTAGCTTACTAAAACAGAATTTGGTACCGTGGGAGGGGGGTACTGCTCTAGCAAGTACCGAAAATGTGGAAGCCACTTTGAAACTGCGAATAGATAGGAGACGCAGATGGTGAGAAACAACAGAGGACCGGCAGCAGCAGCAGCAGAACCAGAGGCAGCGCTGGAGCTGACCCATGGACCGAGAGAGGTCAATGCCTATGCAGAGCTTTCCTCACAGAATGGGGTGCCTCTGGGCACTTGAATCGGTGGAGCTGGCCTTGCTGACCCGTGGAGTGAGAGAGTTGAGTGCCTTTGGGCAGGACTCTTTCCAGCAAGAGTGGGGTGCCTCCGGGCACTTGAATCAGTGGAGCTACAGAGCTTTGGAACACTTGCCCGGCAGGGCAGATGTGGGCCTGAGGCCCGGGCCATGCGGCCATGGGAAGCTGAAGCTGAAGAGAAATAGCGTGAGAAGCTGAGCTGCCTTAGTCTCAAAAAGTATGGCCATGACCTCAGGGGTTTGAAAGGGTGGAACCAAGGTGGCCTGTGGTCGTAAGTGTGGAATTGCCACTCAGTTGGGCTTAGGGTGCTCCTAAAGCTGATGGGGCAGAATTTCTGCCCAGGTGGGGCCTTGAAGGCAGAGTTGTAGCATGGGGCTGGAGGTCTCCACTCAAAAACCAGAGAGTGTGGCCGATACCTAGAGTCTGGAGAGCATTGTCGTTGTGTCTCAGAAAATGTAAGAGTATTTCCAAAGCTTTGAGGGCTAATGTAATGTGTTCTGTTGACTTGCCTGTTGCCTGTTAATGCCTTCTTTCCCTGCAATTTCTCCCATTTGTATTGGAATGTCTAACTTGTGCCTGTTCTGCTATTGTGCCTTTAGAAGCAGATAGCTTACCTTCTAAGTTTAACAGGTATAGAAGAATTTTTGTATTTTGGACTTGGAACTGATTTAAGACTTCTGTTGTATGGATGGACATAATTTTGCTATGGTGAGATGAATGTGTTAAATGTTTTTGTGATGTGATTTTGGGGTTGTCAAAGGGTGGGATGTCATGGGTTGAATTGTGTCCCCCCCAAAATATGTGTAGCCACGTGGCTGGGATATGGTTCCCAGTATCTTGGGACTGTCCTCCATTGTGTGGTTTCGCTAAACTGTATGTTAAAGGATTAGGGTGGGGCTGTAAATTCCTGCTGTAGGGGGAGTTTCCTTGGAGTATGGCTTGCCCCACCCTTAATGCTTTCAGCTTGCAAGAGATAAAAGGGAAAGAGAAACAAAGGACAATTGAGAACCTTGCTACCATCAAGCAAGCAGCACTGGGAGAAGAGCATGTCCTTCAGACCAGAGGTTCTTGCACCAAGACGCTCCCTGGACAAAGACTGATGCAATACCGGACTTTCCTCCAGAGCCAACAAGGGGAAGGCCTTCCCCTGGAGCGGTGGCCCTGAATATGGACTTGCAACCTACCAGATTGTGTAAGAATAAATCTTTCTTTGTTAAAGCCATCCACTCTGTGGTATTTCTGTTAGAGCAGCCCTAGCTGACTAAAACAAAGGAGTACTCCAATTATGTTGAAGTCCAGTTATTATTGATCTCCTTTCTAATGTGTGCTGTCACCGATTTCACCCAACCAAATTTCTAATAACTATCTAAACCCCCCCGCCCCCAACCCTTGCAGCCGTCAAAGAGTCTTCTTCTATGCATGAGTCTGTTTTAAGTTCTTATCATAGGGATCTCCTACAATATTTATCCTTTTGTCTCTGACTACTTTCTCTGAGCATAATATTCTCCAGTTGAAACCAGGTTAACAGATGTTTCCTGCTGTCATCGTTGTTCTTTATCATTGCATAGTGTTCCATTGAGTATGTATACCATAGTTTACCTATCCATTCCTCTGTTGTTGGGCATCTGGGTTGATTCCATCTTTTTGGTATTGTGGACTGTGTTGTGATGAACTTCCATGTGCATGTATCAGTTGGTGTGAATGGCCTTGATTCTGTAGGATCTATTCCAGGCAGTGGAATTACTGGATCAAATGGTATATATATATCCATTTTTTTAAGGGAGCCCCAGATTGCTTTCCAAAGAGGATGGCCCATTTTGCAATTCCACCAACAGTGTAGGAGAGTTTCTCTTTCTCCACAGCCTCTCCAGCATTGGTTGTTTTGCATTTTTTGGATCATGGCCAACCTTGTTGTAGTGAGATGGTATCTCATTGTCGTTTTGATTTGAATTCCTTTGATAGCTAATAATCGCGAGCATGTCCGCATGTGTTTTTTGGCTGCCTGGATCTCCTCTTTAGAGAAGTGTCTGCCCATCTCCTTTGCCCATCACTTAATTGGATGATTTATCTTTTTCTTACTGATATTTTGTAGTACCTTTAGATTAAGGAGATCAGGCATCAGTCTGACATATAGTTGCCAAATATTTTTTCCCATTCTGTTGGTGGCCTTTTAATTCTGTTAATAATATCTTTGGATGAGCAAAAGTGATTGACACTCAGTAGTTCGCATTTATCTGTTTTCTCTTCTGATGGTTGTGTTTTGTTTGACAGATTTTGAAGTCTGTCTACGCTGTGTATTAAACCTTCCATTGTTGTTCCTACTTTTTCTTGGATGAGCTTTAATGTTTTGGATTTGATATTTAGGTCTTTTATCCAGTTTGAGTTGATTTTTGTATAAGGTGTAAGATATGGGTCTTGTTTTAATGTACTGCAGATGGAGGTCCAATTTTGCCAGCACCATTTGTTGAAGAGACTGTTTTTATTCCAATTTAATGTCTTAGGGCCTTTGTTGAATATCAGCTGTTCACAGGCAGATGATGTTATCTCTGGGTTCTCGATTCTGTTTCACTGATCTATCTGTCTGTTTTTGTACCAGTACTAGGATGTTTTGACTACTGTGCCTGTGTAATAGGTTCTAAGGTTGGGTAATGAGAGGCCTCCAAGTGTGTTCATCTTCTTTAGCAATGCTTTACTTACCTGAGGCTTCTTCCCTTTCCAGACAAAGTTGGTAATTTGTTCCTCCATCTCATTAAAAAATGTCACTGGAACTTGTATTGGGATTGCATTATATAAGTAGATTGCTTTGGGTGAAATAGACATTTTCACAATGTTAAGTCTTCCTATCCATGAGCAGGGTAGGTTTCTCCATTTATATAACTTTCTTAGTTTCTTGTAGTAAGGGTTTGTAGTTCTCTTTGTAAAGGTCTGTTATTTGTCTGGTTAAATTTATTCCTAGGTACTTTATCTTCTTAGGGGCTATAGTAAATGGTATTGACTTGGTGATTTCTTCCTTAATAATCTTGTTGTTGGTATAAAGGAATCCTACTGATTTACTTATGTTTATCTTGTATCCTGAGACTTTGCCAAACTCTTCTATCAATTTGAGTAGTTTCCTTTTGGATTCTTTGGGATTCTCTGCGTATACAATCATGTCATCTGCAAATAGGGAGATTTTTAGTTCTTCTTTGCCAATGCAGATGCCCTTTATTTCCTGGTCCTGTCTAATTGCTCTGGCTAGAACTTCTAGTACAATGTTGAATAGAAGAGGTGAGAGTGGGCATCCTTGTCTAGTTCCTGTTCTCAAAGGAAACTGTTTCAGTCTGTCTCCATTCAGGATGATGTAGGCAGTTGGCTTTGTATAAATGGCCCTTACTACATCGAGGAATTGGCCATCTATTCCTATTTTGCTAAGAGTTTTTAGCATGAATAGGGGGTTGGACTTTATCAAATGCCTTTTCTGCATCAATAGGCAAAATCAGGTGTGTGACTCTTGTCTTTTGTGATATTTATGTGGTTGATCACATTAATTGTTTTTCTGATGTTGAATGAGCTATGCATCCCTGGTATGAATCCAACTTGGTCATGACGGATTACTTTTTTGATATGTTGTTGTATTCTATTGGCAAGAGTTTTGTTGAAGATTTTTACATCTAGATTCATGAGTGATATCAGTCTGTATTTCTCATTTTTTGTTGAGTCTTTCCCTGGCTTTGGTATCAGGGTTATGCTGGCTTCATAGAATGAATTTCCGAGTAGTCCATCCCTTTATATACTGTGAAATAGTCTCAGTAATATTGGAGATAACTCTTCTCTAAAAGCTTGGTAGAATTCCGCAGTGAAGCCATCTGGGCCTGGGCTTTTTTTGGTTGGCAGTTTTCTGATGACTTTTTCAATTTCTTCCTTTGTGAAGTGTTTATTAAGTTGTTCTGTTTCACCTCATGATAATTTTGGTAGGTGATATGAACCAAGAAATTTGTCCATTTACTCTAGGGTTTCAAATTTGTTAGAATACAGTCTTTCATAGTGTTCAGCTAAGATATTTTTTATTTCTATTGGATCTGTTGTGACAACTCCCCTCTCATTTCTTATTTGGGTTATTTATTTGTATCTTTTCTTGTTTTTCTTTAGTAAGTTTAGCCAATGATTTGTCAATTTTGTTGATCTTTTCAAAAAGCCAGCTTTTGGTCTTTTCAATTATTTCAACTGTTCTTCTATTCTCTAATTCATTTAGCTCTGCTTTAATCTTTATGATCTGTTTTCTTGTGGTGCCTGAGGGGTTCCTCTGTTGTTCTCTTTCTACTTGTTCGAGCTGTAGGGTCAGTTCCTTAATTTTGTTTCTTTCTTCCTTCCAGACGTGTTTATGGAGATAAACTGACCTCTGAGCACTGCTTTGGCTGCATCCCATAGGTTCTGGGAGGAAATATTTTCTGGTAGGAAGTTGGAATCCATAAGTTTCTTTATTTCATCCTTGATTTCTTCTATAACCCATGTTTTTTTGAGCAAGATGTTGGTCAGTTTCCATGAGTTCCACTTTCTGTGTTTTTTCTGCTATTGATTTCAACTTTTGAAGGTGATCTGTTAAACTAAAGATCGTACAAATAGAGAATACTACGTTCATTATAATCACCAGGTCTGTCAGCCACTGTCCCAATCAGTGCACTCAGCACTGTCATGACTTTAGTTACCATAAATTAGTTTTGTCTGTTCTTGAACTTCATACAAATAGAATCATATCCTGTATACTCTTTTATGTGTGATATCATTTGCTCTATATGATTTTTTTTATGTTTATTCACATTACTTAAAAGCATCAGTAGTTCCTGCTGGGGATATTATAAGTGGGGGTGTATATTTAGGTGTAATTCTGGCTACTGTTTATGCAGTTGTGTTTAATGAGCAACATTCTTAGACCCAGAGTACTGTTGTTTATACATTGAGCCAGTATATAGACATTTTTACTTGGGCTTTGCGTGACCATTTAGTCAATATGTATGTGCACACAGAGCATTTACCTCTATTTAAGACATAATGGAGGATATATGAATATGAAAGTCCTCGACCTCATGAAGTTTACACTCTAACTAAAGGGTTCGACACACAAAGATATCTGTAGGTGCAGGACAAACAGTGGTTCAAGTAATTGAGCCCTAGAGGAGTTTATAAGAAGGGGAATTATTTTAGTCTGCCGTGGTTGACTAGGATAGTTTCTTGGTAGAGATAGGACTTAGACTTTCAAAGGTAGAATTTGGACTGATGTAAAACAGAGATTATTTTAAATAGCCATTTACAGTTAGACACAGAGGCACAGATACACAGCATATTTGAGGGACAGTAAATGAGGCAGCTTGCCAGAACTGGAAGATTTTTGTTGAGGAGTAATAGTATAGTTGGAGGCTTATAGTTTAGAAAGCATAGGGTAAAGAATTTGGACTTAGCTCTGAAAAAATAATGTTACTTAACAAAAACAAAGCAAACTCATGCTGTCAATTCTGACTCGTGACCACCCCACAGGGCAGAGCACTTGGTGGATTTGAACTGTCGACTTTTTGGTTAGCAGCTGAACTCTTAGCAATGTTTGATTCCACCGATGTTTATTAGTCACACACTCTGGTCAAGCACTGTGTGTTGCCTTGAGCACAATACTTAAAAATTATTTTAGAGTAATACATCATCTAACAGGAATAACTCTCAGTATAAGGATATGCTACTGGTAGGGTAGTCTTACCTACTGAGATAAGCGTGAAAGTTGCCTCTCCCTACCACCCAATTGTTTATTTTATAGTTAACAAGAATAAGGGAAGATTTTGATTATTTTATGCTTGTGTGCTTACACATATCAAAGGGAAAAGCAATCAGATCTCTGTGTCAGTGATTTAACTATTGGTTTCAGCAGTTATTGCTATTTTAGTATTCATAAGCACTATAGTGGTATGGGTGACAAATATTTGACAATAAATGAATATTTTATCTGAAGTAGGAAACTATGTGAGTAACGATGCTTTGTTAGTAGAATTATTTTAAGTTTAAAGGTGTGCAGTGGGATAAAACCAAATTTATTATTTAATAGGCATGACTATAGATTTGGGAGGAAGGGTTAAAGACACAGCTTAATAATATTCTCAGCTATGATTAATTTTAGGAAACCCTGGTAGCATAGTGGTTAAGTGCTGTGTCTGCTAACCAAAAGGTTGGCAGTTCAAATCCACCAGGTGTTCCTTGGAAACCCTATACGGCAGTTCTACTCTGTGCTATAGGGTTGCTGTGAGTTGCACTTGACTCAGTGGAACTGGGTTTGATTTTATGATTAATTTTAATCTCTATTCTGTAACCAGTTTTTAATAGTCTTTTACAGTTTTTCAAGATAAGTATGTGTTTTAGAAATCTGAAGCGTATCATGCTTTACTGATTATTTTTTAATTGTCTTCTAGAAATTTCTAGTTTGAAAAGTAATTAGGTTAATACTGTAATAATGTGTGTCTTAAACCCAGTTTATAAGAAAACAGTCTTTTATGTTCTTGTAAAGTACTTCAGATATTTGTCTGTTAGAAGTCCAAAGCACATCATGTCTTTGTTATTTTAAAGAATTATGAGATGATCTGTGGGAAATTATCCTCATAGTTTACTTTTTGCTCCTAGATTTAATGTTTTCAAACATGATATTTTTCTAATTCACATGAATTTGTATATATATGATATGTTGCCTTGCAGAGTGGGTTTATGTACCAAAAGAATGAAAGCTATATTTATTTCTGAACTACATTTTTCATTAAGAATCTATAGTATGATCAGAAGCAGGAAAGCTACAGTTTAGAAAATGTTTTAATCTATTTTGAATAACTTAGCAAGGCAGTCTTGTAAAGATGATAGGATTAATGACTGAGGAGATGAAGATATTAAAATATTTTTACATTCTGTTTTTAATGACTAGTGCCTTAAGGACTGGCAGCACTCAACAATTAAGAGCTTAACTGCTAACCAAAAGGTTGACAGTTCAAATCCACCAACTGCTACTTGAAAACCCTATAGGGTTGCTATGAGTTGGAATCAATGGTAACAGGTTTTTGTTTGTTTTTTGATTTTCAGTCAGTTTCTACCCTAAAATTCAAAACTAGCGAAATATTATGGGAAAAATATATAGTATCATTCATAATCCACTTGAAAACGTGTTTTACTGTATCAAATTGTGCCTGCTTTTCAGCCAAAACAGCATAAAGTAACAAATATATATATATTAAAATGTAACTTTTGTACTTTTCTTAGGTATGTTCGTTAAAATGTTAATTAACATTTATTAGGTTTAGCATAAAAAAGCTAAGATTGTTTTCAGTTACATAGACAGGTATATAATTTTTTAAAATTTATTTTACATTTAAGCAGATCATCACTTAGAAAATAGGCCATTTTTGAAAGTTTAAGTGTTATTCATGTGCATAGATGGCAGCAAGTGCAACTATTAAAAGCTGAAATTTTGTCTAGTTGGTCTGTCTTTTTATCTAGAGATAATATGTGTACTTGGTTTCTTTCATATGTACTTAGAGGAATTCTTTTTAATCCCTTATTTTTCTCCTTCACTGAGGTTGTATGTAAATACTACTTAAAACAGCAAATAGAAGCAAGTCTGCTTTGTCTAAAGATACTGTTCATCTTAAGTAAACACAGAAGCCTGTGTTTAAAAGGATAGTGATACTAGTTTTGTTTGGTGAGAGAAGTAGGAGAATGGATAAGACCAAAGCAAAAATATTGCAAAAATGTTGCAAATTATATCGAATATTAAAACTCAGGACCCTGGCAGCACCAGTAGTTAAGTGTTTGTCTGCTAACCAAAAAGTTGGCACAGATCCACCAGCTGCTCCTTAGAAACCTTATGGGGCTGTTCTACTCTGTCCTATATGGTCAATACGAATCAGAATCCACTGAACTGCAATTTCTTTCTTTCTTTTAATTTTAATTTTTATTAAAACTCCTTTAAAAGTTCAGTTGTATCTGTTTATGGAATATAGCACTACTGCTCCCTCTACTTCAATTTTATTGCAGCATTTATTTACCTTACTGCAGGCCTAAGTTTTTTATGAAAACTTGCTTTGCTTTGTGACAAACATCTAAAGCTAATCTTTAATCAGATGTGGAACAGTTTTGTGAAAGTCATGCATATGAATTTAGAATTCCAATATGGGAAAATCTTTAAAATATTTATCTCAAATATTTTTAATTTTAAAAACCCACAAAATGAAATAAAATAACGTTTATTTTTAACTTTAGTAAAAAATAACTCTTGAACTTACTGTACAGTGACCTCCTCAGGATCAGTGGCTCTGTTTAATTCCTCTGTTAGGTTTATCCTCACCACTAGGCACAAGTAGGTTACAGGTACTGACTGCATGAATGTTTGTTATGTCATTGCCAAATGATTTATCCTTTAAGTTCATGTTCTTAAAGCACAATTGACCTTGGTGGAATTCACTCTCAATATTAAATAACCTCTTGGGTCCAATTTATGATGTTAAATGTTGAATTCTATTTTGTCTTAATATTGCCCAATGTACTTTTTTTTTTTTTTTTTAAATTTGGACAACCTTGTCCTTGGGTTCATTTAAAATATTTTTAAAAATTTGGTTTTAATAATCTATTTTATTAAATGGCGTATAACTAGATTTTTGTGTTTTTTGTGTTTTGCTTTTTAAGCCTACTCTGAGACTGTGTCTTTTAATAGAGGAGTTTAGCTTGCTTACATTTATTGTGAAAACTAATATATCTGGTATTGCTTCTGCTAACTTGTTTTCTGTTTATTGTGCTTTGTTATGGTCCTTTTCTTTTTTCTCTTTAGTTTTATTTTCCCTATTTTTTAAACTTCTAGTTGTAAGCTATTTACAACTAGAAAGTTGAAAACAAAATTTCCTATTTCTGTTCATCTAATGGTTACCATTTAATTTTAGCATACTTGAACTTAAGTTTTTCTGTTAATTTTGGAATTAAGTAATATGTATAACTTTCTTCCCTTTCTCCTGAACCTTAGTACTTTCACATTGTTTCTGACCACACATCCTTAGCTAAACTTCAATCTGGTATTTCAATAATGACTTGCATCATGTATCTACTTTCTTAAAAATTATTTCTTAAGAATTCCATTAAGCATTACAGCATACTTTTACCTATTTAGATTTAACTGTTTAATATGACCTGTTTATTAACTCATCAGTGATTCTTGTGTCCTATATGTTAATCTTTTTTGGATATATTTTCCATTTTGCTATAGAAGGTAACTTTGGGGGCATTCTTTATAAATGATTTTTTTAAATATATATATTTTAAAACATATATATGTAAATTATATGTATGTTATTGTATGCTGTTGAGTTGATAGGACAGAGCAGAAGTACACTCATAGGGTTTCCAAGAAGCAGCTGGTGGGTTCAAATTGCAAACCTTTTGGTCAGCAGCTTGAGCTCTTAACTACTTCTTTATAATTTATTCATATTTCATTTAAATTTATTAAAAAAGGATTCAAGGTAGACAGCATACCAATGCATATTTATACTTCAAGGGCAGACACTGGTGAAGAGAGTTTGTACTCATCTGAGATCTTTCTAAGTTCTTCCATGATAAGTGGATTTAAATACTAAGCATTTTTGCTTTCATTTGTAAGAATGATTTGAACTTAGTTTATAACTCATTTATTAAAAAAAATTTTCCTGGGGAAGATCTGCTAGATATCATACAGTTAAACATATGCACTTCAGCAAATACTTAATGAACATCTTTTCTATGCAATAAATATCCAGTATTGAGGAGGAGCAGATTAAAAATGTGTATTATGATATGCATTTTTCATGTTATAGCTTTGATGTGGTCCTGACAGTTATTGAATTTTTCATTGAGAATATTTTTAAACCAAATACATGAAAAGTAAATTTTAAGAGATGTGTTGTTACCATCTCTGATCAAAGTGGTGTGCAAGTTGAACCACTTTTTAAATGTCATTACCCATTATTGGATAGTTAAACTAACAGTGTGTCAGAGTAGTAGTAGTTCAAGGGATAACAGAATTTCATGTTGTCTTTCTAATTAACAAAGATTAATGTAGCAAAAGCCCCTTATGCCAGCTTTATCGTAAGAAATGAAATTATTCTTTATACAGATGTATCTACCTTTAATATAGATTATATTTCCTGGTATTTCTCAGTCTTACTATTTTTTTTTTTTTTTTTTTTTGCATTTATGTAAGACTGTGATAGAGCTGATGGGTAGTAGAATCATAGTACAATAGCAGTATCTTTTTTTTAACGACTGAGTGAAAATGTACATTCCCATATATAAATTTGCATGCCCAGCTATATGCAGCTACCACTGCTCTCCCTGCCCAGTGACAGCACACTCTTCCTCTCCACTCCATACATGTCCTATCCTCTCGACAATATCCTATCCCCTCCTCTCCACCCACTCCCCAACCTCCAGTAAGAAGTCAGCAGGATGACATCCTATAGATGCATAGAACCATAAAGTGCACAGTTGATATGGTCACTCTGTGTCGCCAAGTCCAATCCATTGCTGTCCAAAGAGTTGACCTCCATTATGATTTATGGACAGGGGCAGCATCAGGGCCAGGGGCCATGCTTCCAGGGGAACTCCAAGGCCCCTGGACCATCAATTGTGGTCTTTTAGTGGAGATCTCAGGGTGCACCTTTTTTTATTCTTGTGCTTCCAGTGAGACTCAACTTTGTGCAGTCCATCACAGCTATCACTAGTGGTGGCCGGGCACCATCTGGTTCTTCCGATCGCAAGTCGATGTAGTCACCCACTCACGTGGGTCACTCTGTCTTCCAGGTTCTCTTTCCCACATGTCATTTTGGTCCTTGGTGATCATCTATTCCTGTTGAGTTGGGACCATTTGCTGTACCCTCAGATGGCAGCTTGGCAGCTTTTAAGACTTCAGATGCCATTCACTAATGCGGGGTGCAGAAGGCTGTCTTAGCAAAATGCTAGTTGTGCCAGTTGGCCTCAATTTCCCCTAAGAGCATGGCCCCTGGCCCCCTGCCGCAGCTACTCTGTCCTTGCAATACTGGGTTAAGGAGGGAGTAATCATGTTATGTTGAAGTCCAGTTAATATTGATCTTCTTTCTAATGTGTACTGTCACAGATTTCACCCAACCAAATTTCTATAAGCTATCTAATCTAAATCTTCCCCTTCTCACTCTCCCACCCTCCCCACTCTTGCAGCCATCAAAGAGATGGTACAATAGCAGTATCTTACTTTAAAAGCATTCAGACAGTAACTTTGATACATAAATTACGAGAATGAAGGACAGTCAACAGAGAAAATAAGGGAAACATTCAGCAATAAAAGTAAATAAAAATAAAATTGCAAAAATATGGAGTAAAGGGTCCATACATTGTTAAGACTTGATTTTCACTGCAAAATAACTTTTGGAAAGACTGTCATTTATGCTGTCACCAGTTGTGTACAGTATATTTTTTTCTGGACAAAATGACCAACTCTGGATATTACTGTACTTTTATTTTTTATGCCAGTCTAATAGCCAGAAGAGTCATTATTTTAATTTGCATTTTTATGACTAGGGAACTTGAACATTTTTTATATGTTTATTGATCATTTATAATTCTTTTGTGAATTACTTTTTTTTTCAAATGGGGAGGCAGTATGATGTAAGGATTAAGAGTAGGGTTTGGGTTGGACAGACCATCATTTGAATCCTAGCTATATTTTATGCACTGTGTAATTTGAGACAAGTAATGCAATCTTTCTGAGCCTCAGTTTCCTCACTTGAGAATATTTGTAATTATAATACCTACTTTTACGTGATGCTTAAATAATGCATAGTTAAAGCACTTAGCCAAGTGCTTGGTACCCATGAGCAGTGCTGCTGATAAAAACGGTGATAAAACTTGAAACATTTATTCCAGTTGGTTGCTTGATGGATGTCTAACTTAAAGATTTTTTCCCTCTTATGTATACAGAAATTTTTTAAATTGGTAGAATGTCTGTATTTTCTTTTATAGTATTTACTTTGGTGTTATGCTAAGAAAATTGTTCTTACCACCAAATTTATGTAAATATGGTGGAAGCATTTTTCAGTGTGACTCAACTGTAAGTGGAATCATTAATATTAGTGACTCAGACTAAGGAAGCAGAATAATTCTGCAACTTTCCCACACTTTGGAAAATATTGAGTTGGAATCAATTCAGTGGCACTGGATTTGGTGTTTTGGTTTTGTTTGGAAAATGTTAGCATTTACTTCCATTTAAAAAAGTCAGCAGCATTAGTTCACATACTTAACAACAATTTTTTGTTTTCTCTTAATTAAAATTTCGACAACCATATTTGCCTGAATTCTCTATGTATTCAGGAAGGACTTGGGGAGCTGTGGTTGCACAGTGGTTAAAGCATATGGCAGTTTAAACCCACCAGCTGCTCACAGGAGAAAGATTTGGCAGTGTACTTAGGTAAAGATTTACAGCCTTGGAAACCCTATGGGCCAGTTCTACTCTGTCATATACGGTCACTGTGAGTTATAATTGACTAGATGACAAGTTTTTTTCTCCTCTATCCTATACAGTGTGTTTAAAATGGTGCACTCCTTAGGCCACTCGACTGAATTAGAAGGAAAGGCCCTTCTCCCACTAAGTTAAATGATTACTCTAGGTCAAGGCAACTACCTAGACTTGAGAAGGGAATATGAGCTGGAATTTAGATCCACTTGTCTCTTCCACCATATCCCTTTTGTACTGTCCAGATTGTGCAACTTTATGAGGTCAGACCATGTCTCAGTGTTATCACAAAATGGCTTTTGAAATCCTTCAAAACATTAAGGC
The DNA here is from genome assembly GCA_028571685.1 of Heterohyrax brucei. Classification (NCBI taxonomy): domain Eukaryota; kingdom Metazoa; phylum Chordata; class Mammalia; order Hyracoidea; family Procaviidae; genus Heterohyrax; species Heterohyrax brucei. The sequence goes on from CM053142.1 coordinate 127,402,269, forward strand.
TTAATTCATACCATTCCATTTGGTACAATTTAACTGAGCTGAACGGCCTTTTACAGAGTACTTTTATAAAAGAAAAGCTTTTATATTTGAATATTATAAGCAAAAACTAAGAGAATACTGGCAGCAACCGTATAGCTTCTGTTCTTCTATCCTGGATACAAATTCATGTGCTCTTAAGGGTTGGTTTTTCCTCCTAGTACATAATGATGTTAATGGTACATCTGGGGCTTTGTCTTTTTCAGTGTTTTTCTTGTTGTGGGAAAACTGATCACTGTTAAGTTGTGCTCTAGCAACATGTACCATGCTGCAGCTTCACCCTCTGATGGGCTTACACATTTTCCTCTCTTACCCTTAAATTGCTCTATAGTCTATTATCCGTGACTCATTCTTACCAGCCTTGAAGCCATCTATTTTCCTTAGATCCTCATTGCATTATAAGAACATTACTTTTTTCCTGAAACTTCTTCACAAACTGTTTTCTTCATTTCCTTTAATTGAGGCTTGTCTCTCCCAAGGTTCTTCCTGAGACTGTAGTTTTTCTCCACACATAGAATTAGTGTTGGCATAACTCTTCATTGTCTCTTGCAGATCCTTAGTTTTCCTTTTTCATACAAGAACTCCTCTTTTGAGACTTACCGTCTTTCTTAACCACTAATTGCCTTTCATCATTGTTGTGATTTATCAGCTTCCTGATAGTGCCCTTCATTTACTGAGGATTTTATTCTTTCTTTGTAATTCTAGCCACCCTTAAGAGTGATCTCAGTGACAGTGTGCATAGTTCAAACAACAGTCAAATTTCCCCAGTCTACAAGTCCTGGTCCTTTTCCTCCCATCTATTCCTCACAATTGGAGCAGTAAGCAACATCATGAGAAACAGAGAAAGGGTTAAGGTTGTGAATGATTTTGTTTTACTTGGTTCCCCAATCAATACCCATACAAGCAGCAGCAGTTGAATGTACCATGTACTGCCTAAATAACCAAAATATCTGTTCTGGAAGAAGTATAACCAGAGTGCTCCTTGGAAGCAAAGATGGCAAGAATGCATCTTATCTACTTTGGACATGTTGTCAGGAGAAGTCAGTCCCTGGAGAAGGACACCATGCTTGGTAGAGTGGAGGGTCAGTGAAAAAGAGGATGACCCTCAATGAGATGGATTGACACAGTGGCTGCAATGATGGGCTTAAGCATAAAAACTATTTGGGCATGGTGTAAAACCAGGCAGTGTTTCCTTCTGTTTGTAGGCTTTCTGTGAGTCATAACTGACTGACAGCACCTAACAACATTGTTTTACTCATTGTATTACTTTCTTTCTCATCCATCCTAGCCTCTGTGGTGATCACTTTGCCACTTTTGCCAATACCCTCTATGTCTTGAATTTATTTTCCCTGTGTTAAATTCCCCAGAAAATCTCCAACCATTTGCTTTCAGCTGTAGCCAGAGTGTATAGTCCCGGTAGAGGAAAGAGTATAATTATAGTATATATTGTTGCTGTGAAAGATTTATGGTCTTCAATTTTGATGAGAAATCCAATGAAAGTCTGCATGGTTTCCCTCTGAATGTTAGCTTTGCTTTGAATCTTGCTGCATTTAAGAGTTTCTGTTTCTGTTCCATTTTGTTAAGATTGATTATAATATGTTTTGGAGTCTTTCTTTAGAAATCTATATTGAGTGGCATTCAATATGCACCTTGGATATCTATATTCTCTTCTTTCATAATTTCTGGCAAGTTTTCTGTTAGTAGCTTAGCAGCAATACTGTGTTCTCAGGTGCCTCGTCCTGTTCATGAACTCCAATTAAGCGTGGATTCTTACTCTTAATAGAGTCCCACATGTTTCTTAATTCTTCTTCATTTTTCTTGTTTCTTTTTTCTGATTTCTCCTCATAGGTGCTGGAGTCAGCAGAAGGTCTATTTTCCATTTCTTCCATTCTGTTTTCTTGGCTTTGAATTGAAGTTTCTAGCTCTTTGATTTTGTTCTTGATCTGTTGGATTTCAGAGTACTGGTGTTCCATCAGATCAAACAGCTTGCTTAATTTTTTATTTTGCTCTGCTGCATTTTGTATAAGGTCTAGGAGAGTTCTAGATATAATTCTTTTGTATTCACCTTCCAATAGTTTCAGAAAGGTTTCTTTGTCTGGGAAATTCTTTGGTTGTTTGTTTTGGGGGCCTTCTGAAGCCATGAGTGACTTCTTCATTATGCTTTTATCCAGAGTTTGTTGCTTTTGGGGCTTCATGTGAGTCAATAAAAGCTGGGAGAGATGCTGTGAGGATGGACTGCAGTTGTTTCTCTGCCAAGCCAAGTACTGTCGAGTCAGTTGTTTCTCTAGGCTGTCTTAAAATGAAAGGTAAGAGATATCTGACAACTTCCAAAGTCAGTCACATTTTCAGGTGTGCAGGTCCCTTTTTCCAGCTGTCAAAGTAAACATCTCTATATCCAACCCCAGACATTATAAACTAGTTAAAAATACAGAAAGGCTGCTGCTCTGCTGGCCTCTGCTGCTGAGCCCCAGCCATAGGCAACACTGAGTAAAATACTGCTTTTCTGCTGCAAAAGCACTCTCCTCTGGGCAGGCACTGCCTCTCAGCCTAGGAATTAGGTTCAACTGATGCCTCTATATGGGTAACTCCACCTCCCAGTGGAACAAGATGGCGTCCCACACAAGTTCACTGTCTCCTTGAACACAGGCTACTCAATGGCAGGGGCAGAAAGAGAGGCCAAAGGTGCTGAGATACACAGAGCCCAAAAGAGTGCTCTCAGAACATGGCTGTTTTACCCGCAGTTCCCACCAGCTGTGCATCCGAGAGTAGCTGCTAGTCAAGTCCTAGCTCCACCCACCAGCCAAGACAGAGAACAAAAAAGCCAAAATGGCAAGTTACCTTCAGTCCGTGAAAGCCAGCTCTCACCAGGAGTGGAGATGGCAAAAGAGAGGAAGTTTTCCATTCAGTAGTATGAAGTCCAAATTATCAGCCCTATGCCATGTCCTAGGTCCCACTAGGTGTCCAGAGGCTCTGCCCAATTATCAGTTCAGGTCTTGGTTTGCAGAGGGACCCAAGGAGATGTGTGTCTAGTCCTCCATCTTGACTCCACACCTTTTGGTCTTCAATTTTGAATCACCTCTCAACACTGTTTTGCAGTCGTGCATCGCTGTCGCTCTTCTCCAATCCCCTTTTATGCCACTCATTTTTTTCTCAGCAGTATTGTTGCCTCCTCTTGCACAGAGAAATTTGAGGCTACCTGATTTGACTCTCCCAGCTTTTCCCTCCCTTCTCTGCAAACATATATATTTACTTTCTTTCCTTCTTAGATGCCTGCAGAAAGATGTTCTTCTTCAGGTCCAAAGTAGTCTATGGTCTCTGCTTCTAAGGACTTTATGCCATCAGATTTATTATAATTCCCTTTGATTCCACTTCTTCACCAACGCCTAAGGATGAGCTCAAGCCTTCCTGCCTTTAAAAAACAAACAACAACAAGAAAAAAGATACTCTCTTTTCTTTCCATTGAAACCAAGGTTTTCAGAACACTGCACTGTTTCCACTTAAATAAACAAACAAACAAATAAATAAATAAATAAAAGCCCATTTACTGTTTAGTGGATTCCAAGTCATGGCAACCCCATCTGTTACAGTGTAGAATGATTTTATAGGTCTTTTTTTAGGAGACTATAATCTTTGTGAAAGCCATTCACCAGGCATTTCTTCCACAGGACAGGTGGGTGGATTTGAACTGCCAGCATTTAGGTTAGGAGCTATTTGACTCCTATTTATAGGAATATCCTAATAAAAAGAGACAAAGAAGAATAACTCAAGGCCAATAAATATTTGCAGGAGTTCAACATCACCATTAATCATACAAATGCAAATTATATCAACTATAAAAATAATCACTAAACATATAGACCTTAAAGAGTGTAGGAAAGTTTTACTCTCAGATATCCTAGTGGGCATGTAAATTGGTACAATCTTTCTGAAAAGTAATTTGGTAATAAGTTAATGCAGTAATTCTACTTTTGGAGACTTTTATCAAGGAAATATTCAGAGATTAATGTGGAAGAATGCTCATAAAGCATTATTTACTGTAGCAAAAAAGTGGGGAGATATTCTAAATATCTAATAATAAAGGCAGGTTACCATACTGTATATTGAAAAAAATCCAAAAGGAAATTCACTAAAATATTAATGGTAGTTACTTCAGGGTGGTGAGATTATAGGTGATTCTATTTTCTTCTTTATATTTTTATGTAGTGTTTTAATTTACAAAAACATGTATTGCATTAATAATCAGAAAAAGTAAAGGTATGTGTGTATGTATACATCTTGGCTGGGTTCTCTAGAGAAGCAAAACCAGTAAAGCTTATAAATATACATATAGAAAGAAATTTATGTCAAGGAAACAATTTACACAATTGTAGAGGCTGAAACATCCCAAGAACTGGATCAGGATATAAGCTATAAAAGCTGGTGAACCTGAGGTCAACAGGTTGGAGAGAAGGGTTCCTGCATGCAGGATGTGAAGGTTGAGGAATCCCAAAATGGCAGGCAAGACTTCAAAGTTTCCCCTGATTCATGGAGTTCAGAGACTAGTGAATGCAAGATCGGCAGATCAAAGAACAGAACTCTTATTTGTAGGATGTAAAGACTGATGAATCCTGAAATTGACAGATATGCTGCTAGCTCAAGTCCTAAGACTCAGACACCATAAAGGCAAGAGAGAAGCAGTTACTGGATCCATAAGAAGCCAAGGTGAGCAGGAAGGAAGTAGGTGGCACAACGTGGAGAGATGAAGGGACTAAGAGGGTAGTGAGCCACCACAGGCCCTGCCCCCACCAGTAGCTGAAGAATGCAATGAAATAGCAACTTGGGGAAAAAAATGTTTGTAAGCTTTCTCTGTGTTCTAGCTGTTCCTTGGTTTACTTTGATGAAACACTGATGTAAGTGATACAAATGAACCACAGTTTGGGTAGATTTCCCATCAACTGCTTGAGTGATAGTAGGAATGTACTGATTTGTGAAGACTCTTAGAGGAGGGAAGAGAGGAACACACCAATGAAAGATGTTTAGAAATATTAAAAGAGAAGAAAGATAACCATTGGAAACAAAGGATTCAGATCATCTGCAGCTAAGAGAGTAGGTGCACATTAACATTGGTTAGATTGTCTTGTGATAATTTCATTGCATGTTAACATAATTTAACAGCCAAAACATAGTTCTAGTTGAAGGCAAGCACAAGTTATGTCATCCCCCAGAAAATGAGAAAATGTGATTAAGTGATAGTAATGGTTTCTTCTTCAGGGTATAGTATCAGCTGGTTAAATGGAGATATTCAGGGATATTCTAGCAGACTTTTAGTTTTTGAGTTTACAAATGTAGACTAAAACTTATTAAGTGCATCCCTTTACTCGATCTTTTCCTTGTAATTCATGTTGATAGTGTCATATGAAACACTGGTCACTATAGGATACACAGACAATGCTCAAAGAGGTAAATAGGTTGTTTTTTAAAGGTTTATTTGTAGGTTGTGGTGGTGCCTGAACTCTTCTAATTTCGTGAGGGGGAAGGAGAATCAAGATTAACAGCCCAAGACTGTGAGGTTGGAGATCAGGCATGCCACCTCTCTCTGCTGTTTTTTATCAATTCTAGTATCAACAGTCTCTCTGTACTTCTGTGCTGGGCTCAATAATTCATTGCAATGGCCACACAGAACTCACAGACCATATGCAGAGTTAGGGGTTTATTAGGGAACTAACAGGTTCCCATTCAGGCTGAAGATGCTCAGGATACAGTTTTTCCATGAGGACAGCATCTTCCAAGCCATGCCTGCAGGCACACCATTCTTTAGCTCAGACAAGTGTTAACAAAGCTTTTTTGGCTCACTGATAAGTGTTCAAAGGCACCCCACTCTGCCAGTAAGCCTCAGCTAAAAGTCATTCAGCTCTAGCTCTGTAGGTTGGCAAACCTAGCTCCATGAAAGGCCCAGAGGCACTCTACTCCTCCTGCAAGCCTCCTGCCCAGAGGCACTCAGCTTTGTTTTTCGTTGGGCTAGAAACCCGTTGTGCAATCTCCTGCTAGTCTGTCCTGCCACCCTTTCACTGCCAGCACTTATCACTGTCTTTAGTGTTAACAGCTGTCTCTCTCCCGCGTCTCATCCTCTTCCCTTGACCACCCTTCCTTCCCTGCTTCCCCCATCCCCTCCCCTCCTTTCTCCTTTCTTCTGTTCCTCCTTCCACCTCTCTCTATGCCCCCACCCCCCACTCCATTCTTTTTTTTTCTTTAATATGACTGAGCGAAAATGTACATTCCCGTATATATGTACATGCCCACCTATATGCAGCTTCCACTGCTCTCCCTGTCCAGTGACAGCACACTATTCCTCTCTGCTCTGTACATGTCTCGTTTTCCCAACAGTCTCCTTTCCCCTCCTCTCCACCCACTCACCTTCCTCCAGCCAGAGGTCAGCAGGATGACATCCTATAGATGTCTAGAACCATAAAGTGCATCCAATATATGGTCACTCTGCATCACCAAGTCCAATCCATTTGTGTCCAAAGAGTGGACCTTCATTATCATTTATGGGCAAGGGGAACATCAGGGCCAGGGGCCATGCTCCCAGGGGAACCCCAAAACTGCTGGACCATCAATTGAGGTCTTTTAGTGGAGATCTCAGGGTGCACCCCTTTTTATTCTTGTGTTGCCAGTGAGACTCAACTTAGTGAGCTCCATCGTGGCTGTCCCTGGTGGTGGCCAGGCACCATCTGGTTCTTCTGGCTCCAAGTCAATATAGGCACCCACTCATGTGGGTCTCTCTATCTTCTGGGTTGTCTTTACCCCATGTCATTATGGTCCTTGGTGAGCATCTGTTCCTGGTGAGTTGGGACCATTTGCTGTGCCCTCGGATGGCAGCTTGACAGCTTTTATGACCCCCAATGCCACTCACCAATGTGGGATGCAGAGAGCCCTCTTAACAAAATGCTAGTTATGCCACTTGGCCTCGATTTCGCCTAAGAGCATGGTCACCTGCCCCCTGCCCCAGCTACTCCATCCTTGCAATAAGATGGAAGGAGTATTCAAGTTATGCTGAATTCCACTTAATATTGTTTTTGTTTCTAATGTGTGCTATCACCAATTTCACCCAACCAGATTTCTAGTATCTAAGCTAAACCCTTACCCCCTTACCCTCCCTTCTTCCCCTCCCTTGCAGCTGTCAAAGAGTCTTTTCTTCTGTACACAAGTCTGTTTTTGAGATCTTATCGTAGAGGTCTCATACAATATTTGTCCTTTTGTCGCTGACTACTTTCATTCAGCGTAATGTCCTCCAGTTGAAACCAGGTCATGAGATGTTTCCTGGAATCATCGTTATTCTTTATCATTGCGCAGTGCTCCATTGAGAATATATACCATAGTTTACCTATCCATTCTTCTGTCGTTGGGCATCTGGGTTGATTCCATCTTTTTGCTATCATGGACTGTGCTGCAATAAACATTCTTGTGCATGTGTCTGTTGGTGTGAAAGGCCTTGATTCTGTAGGATATATTCCAGGTAGTGGAATTACTGGGTCAAGTGGTATGTCAATATCCATTTTTTTAAGGAAGTGCCAGATTGCTTTCCAAAGAGGCTGGACCATTTTGTAACCCCACCAACAGTGTTGGAGTGTTCCACTTTCTCCACAGCCTCTCCAGCATTTGTTGTTTTGTGTTTTTTGAATCATGGCCAACCTTGTTGGGGTGAGATAGTATCTCATTGTCGTCTTGATTTGAATTTCTTTAATAACTAAAGATCGTGAATGTGTCCGCATGTGTTTTCTGGCTGCCTGGGTCTCCTCTATAGTGAAATGTCTGTCCATTGCCTTTGCCCATCGCTTAATTGGATGATTTATCTTCTTCTTATTGTTATTTTGTAGTGTCTTATAGATTATGGAGATCAGGCATCAGTCTGACATAGAGTTGCCAAATATTTTTCCCATTCTGTTGGTGTTCTTTTAATTCTATTAATAAAATCTTTGGATGAGCAAAAGTGTATGATTCTTAATAGTTCCCTTTTATCTATTTTCTCTTCTGATGATTGTGGTGTTTGATAGATTTTGGAGTCTGTCCACATTGTCTATTCAAACTTCCATTGTTGTTCCTACCTTTTCTTGGATGATCTTTATTGTTTTAGGTTTGATATTTAGGTCTTTTATCCAGTTGGAGTTGGTTTTTGTATAAGGTGTAAGATATGGATCTTGTTTCAGTTTATTGCAGATGGATATCCAATTTTGCTAGCACCATTTGTTGAAAATACTGTTTTTACCCCAGTTTAATGTCTTAGGGCCTTTGTTGAATATCAACTGTTCACAGGCAGATGGTGTCATCTCTGGGCTCCCACTCTGTTCTTTATGGTGGTGATATCCTCTCCTTCCCACTTCAAGAATGGGCTCCTTTTAAGCCTAGTGGGATGGCAAAATTGACCAAACTCCGTGGTGGGCCACAATTACCATATTTGCACAGTCCCACCCAATCACTTGGGTACAGATTACAAGATCATGGTGAGAAAGGCTATGCCAAAAATGCTCCATTGCACCACAGTTGGTTTTTTTTTTTTTTAAAATTTGGAAGGTGTTTTACTATAGAAATTGCATGTTAAAAAAATTAAAGGTCAAGTGCAATTCACAAAAATGTACTTAAAATGCACTTAAAAGTACATAGCAGTTGAGTTGAAAACTTTTTAAGAATTTCAGCTTGGGATGCCAAGAACAAACTTTCCTCCCCTACTTTGTGGTTAACTGGGGATAAAAGATTCCCACTTTAAGTTCTTTTGGGATTCAATTTTAGAAAGATAATTAGGTACAGAGTTTTCCCATAATAATCAATAACAACAGAGGAATGGACATGAATGTTGTTGGAGTTGTGAAGACTGGAGAAACATTGAGCCAGAGTATTGGAAGTGTTATCATCATGATTGTTATGATTGTTGAAGTTATATAGAATCATGAAAAGCTGGATTAGAAAGAGAAAATTTGAGCCAGGTGCTAAAAGAAAATGGGAGAGTATCCTAGGAACCTACAGACTGGGCAGGGGAAGAGGATAATTGAAGACTTCAAAAGCAGAGTTTCTTGAATGATGAAGCTCTAAAGAGCCTGCCTGATTTTCCAGCCACAATAGTCCTGTTACTTGTACCTGGAGATACTTACCCTTACTCTAAGTCCAACCCTGACACTGGTTACTAGGTCTGTTTCATTTAGAGCAGTATTTCTGAACCCTAGCTGCATGAGTCTCTTAAGGAACTTTTAAAAAGTGTATATCCATGCCTGGGCCATTCTTAAACCAATTAACTCAAAGTCTCTGCAGGTGGGGCCCAGGTATCAGCATTGTTTTAAAAAGCTCCCCAGGTAATTCTAATGTACATATAGAGTTGAGAGCTGGTTAGTCAGAAGCAGTTATGCAAGGTAGAAACAGGTCTGCTTTGTTCAACATTATCCCCATACATCAAGGATATTGTTTGCTTATTGGTAGGAAACTAAGTGAATATTTGCTTGAATGAAAGTGAATCAATGGATGGGGACTGAATAGGTTTCATTAGCTCCAATCTCAAATATTGTAGTTCAACATTAGGTCACATTTGTGGCTTATGTCTCAATTCAGACAACTTGTCTTTTGTCTACTTCCTAAGAAACACTCTTTTAGCACTCCAATTCATGTCTTCTACATTTGCCACTTTTTCTCCATCTCTGATGTCAGGAACCTGTCAGGAACTGTGATTCTCTCAAGTGGTACTTCCTAAAAACCCAGAATGTTGCCCCTGAATCTCACCCAAATGGCTGAGCCCCTGTCCTTTGGGCTGATGTTTTTAATTTTTCCCCCAAGTTGTCATTTCATGTCTCTGTAACTTCATTTTGAACTCTCTTGCTGGATCTATTATTCTGGAACTAATTGTAGTTTGCAGTTATCCCATAGGGTTGGTATGAGTTGAAATCAGCTCAGTAGCACCTAACACTACCACCAAATAGACAGTTATCTTATTGACTCAAGCTGGTTAATTATATTATTAATATTGTTTTATTCTTCCCTATTTTTCATTTACCCTTTATTTTTTTGTTTTGAGAGCTGTACATTAACAACTCACACAATGACTAAGGGTTATCTTTGTATTTCTAATAATTTTTGCTCATTGTAATTAATTATTCAATAGTGGATCTGGAAACCTTGGTGGCATAGTAGTTAAGAGCTATAGTTGCTAACCGGAAGTAACTGTTGACATCCACTAGGCACTCCTTAGAAACCCTGTGGGACAGGCAATTCTACTCTGTCCTATAAGTTCACTATAAGTTAAAGTCAACTCAATGGCAATTTCTTTTCTTTTTATAGTGCACATAAGTTAGTGTTATTTGTTTGTGAATTATTGTTCTTTATTATAAGTGTCCCTTTTTATCTTATTTAATGTTCTTAGCATCAAATTTTTCTTTGTCTGGTAATAATGGTATCACCCTTACTTTTTTGTGTTACACTTACCTGCTATCTTTTTGCTTCATTCTGTTTATTTAAGGTTCTTCTGTCAATTTATGTATGTCTCTTGTCAGCATAATACAGGTGAATTTTACATTTTAATTTTTATTTAATATGAGCATCTCTATTTTTAAAATGGAAGAATTTAAACCTTTCACTCTCATTATAATATAGAATGAACTTCTTTGAGTACCTACCATCTTATGGTTTCTGTGTGTTATTCTTTTGCTATATATACAGTCATGTATCACTTCATGTCCAAGATACATTCTGTAAAATAGGATGTTATGTGATTTGGGTATTGTGTGGGCACCACATTGTATACTATATGTAGTTCGCCTCGAGGTGAGGCTTTTAGAAGCAATCTTCACTCCAGGTAAAGAATTCATCAGGCATATCCAGTGTGTGTCACAGAGGATTCTCTGAGAGAGTCAAATGGACCCCAAGGTAAGGCCAAGATCTTGATATTGGGGAAGTCTTATTACAGAAAGACATAGCCATGATGATCATGAATTTGATCAAATATCACCACCAGTTTGGGCTATGATATTCAGAAAAGTGCCCTCTCCTGGTGGCTGTCACCCAGCAGGATGCTAGCATGTAGCAGGCTTGGGACACTGCCCCAGAGGCAAATAATCCAATACGCAAGGTAAGTGTAGTACTTACCTTGCTTACCATATCTGCCCCAAAGGCAAATTATCCAACATACAAGGTAAGCATGGTACTTACCTTGCTTACCAGATCATATGTAGTGGTTTCACATGGATTTCCCCATGTTTTTGATGAGAAGTAAATGGATTTAATTAGCTCTAATATCACTGTTTGAAATTGTAGTGGTGGAGGGGGTGGAGTCAAGATGGCGGACTAAGCACACGTCTCCTTATATCCCTCTGGAAAACAAGACCTGAATTGATAATAAAACGGAGCCTTCTGATCACCTAATCAGCCCCAGGACACGGCACAGGACTGTTACTTTGGACTTCATACCACTGAACAAAAAACCTCCTCTCTTTTGCTGACTCCCGCTCCTGGCTAGCCCTGGCTCTCACGAACTGAAGGTAAACGCACCATTTTGACTTTTTTTTTCCCCTCTGTCTTAGCCGGTGGAAGGAGCTGGGTCTTGCCTAGTGGCTAGACTCAGACACGCTGCTGGTGGGATAGGCAGGCGAAATTCCCGTATTTTGAGAGCCAGGCTTAGGACTCTGTTAATCTAGACACTTTGAGCCTGTCGTTTTATATCTGCCTCGGCGGCATTTGTATGGAATTTCGCAGTTAGTGTGTAGGACGCCATGTTGGGTACGGAGATTCTAGCAGGACCTCATTCTTAGCCTGGGAGCCCAAGCCTGCAAACGGGACAGCGCTTCTCCAACAGAAAAGCAGTAATTTACCCAGTGCCACCTACGTTGGAGGCCTTGCAAGAGAATCAGAGGAATCACTACCTCTCCACACTTTTAGCCCTTCTGTCTGCTGCCTGTGTCGAGGGCGCCATCTTGGATACAGTGGCCACAGCTGGACCTAATTCTTAGCTTGGGAGCCAGAGTCTGCCCACAGGAGAGCGCTTTCTACCAGAAAAGCAGTACTCTACGCAGTATCACCTAAGGCTAGGCCTGTCAGCAGAGGCCAACAGGGCAGTAGCGATGCTGTATTCTGAACTAGTTTGTGTCATCTGGGTTTGTATATAGTGGCGCTTACTTTGCCAGTTGAGAAGAGGGACCTCTACACCTGAAAACCTAACTGACTTGTGAAGTGGTCAGATACCTTTTGCTTTACATTTGAAGACAGCCTAGAGAACCATCTGCAGTCCATCCTCACAGTATTTCTTCCAGCCTCTACATACTCACATGGGACCCAAAAAGCAACAAAATCACCCATGGCTTCAGGAGTCTCCCAAGCAAAGCAACCAAGGAGTTTTCCACATGAAGAAACTTTTATGAAAGCATCAGGAAGTGAATACAAAATGATTGTATACAGAGTCCTTTTAGACCTTATACAAAATGCAACAGAACAAAATGAAAAATTAAGCAAGCTGTTCGATCTGATGGAACACCAGTACTCTGAAATCCGACAGATCAAGAACAAAATCAAAGACATAGAAACTTCCATGCAAAGCCAAGAAAACAGAATGCAACAAATAGAAAAAATAATTTCTGACTTGGAAGACAGAGCTACTGAGGCCAGCGTCTATGAGCAGAAATCAGAAAAAAGAAACAAGAAAAATGAAGAAACATTAAGAAGCATGTACGACTCTATTAAGAGGAACAACTGATTAATTGGAGGCTCTGAACAGGGTGAGACATCTGAGAACACAGAGAGTATCATTGCTGAGCTGCTGACAGAAAACTTCCCAGAAATCGTGAAGGAAGAGAATATAGACATCTCAGATGCATATCATACGCCACCCAATATAGATCTCAAAAGAAAGACTCCACGACATATCATAATCAAGCTTAACAAAATGAAACATAAGCAGCAACTCTTAAAGGCAGCAAGACTCAAAGCAAAGCTATCATTCAGAGGGAAACCCTGTAGGCTGTCGTCAGATTTCGCAGCAGAAACCATGCTGGCACAGAGACAGTGGCACGACACATTCAGAACCTTGAGGGAGAAGAACTTCCAACCAAGAATTATATATCCTGCAAAACTATCTTTCAAATACGAAAATGAAATTAAGACATTCCCAGATAAACAGAAACTCAAGAGACTTTGTAAAAACCAAACCCAAACTACAAGAAATACTGAAAGAAGTTCTTGGCTCTGGCTTAGAAGAACAAAACCACTAACTTTGTATTTTAGAATGACACGCTACTCAAAACTCTACTCAGTTAGGGAAGGCTCCAAAGCCAATAACAGCTTTGATACGGAAAGAAGCAATCCAGTGATCATCATGAAAACTATGGTGTCATCATATTAAAAAGAGGATGTACTACAGTTGTTATAGTCCTTCCAGATGGAGAGGAAGATGACAAGACTGGTAGTAATTAAAATTGGGTTTATATATAGTTTATTAAGGGGGATCATAGGGGCAGCTGTAAAGTACAATGAAGATGTATCATACCATTTCAAGAAATGTAACACAGGAGTCTCAACAACTACAAAACCAGCTCTGAAAAAGGTGAAAAATCAACTCACAAAAAGGAATGTCCCAGAACAGACTAATAAGAACAACAGAGAAAACATCAACATAAAAATAAACATATCACAATGGCAGAAGTGAACACATACCTATCAATAATTACATTGAATGTGAATGGACTGAATACTCCAGTAAAGAGACATCAAGTGACATCTTGGATCAAAAGACATGACCCATCCACATGTTGTCTACAAGAAACTCACTTGAGACCTAAAGATAGGAACAAACTGAAAATTAAAGGATGGAAGAATATATATCAAGCTAACAATGAACAAAGAAGAGCAGGAGTGGCAATTCTAATCTCAGACAAAGTCAATTTTACTGTCAAATCCACCATCGTGGACAAAGATGGACACTATTTATTGCTGAAAGGTTCAGTACACAAGCAAGACTTAACTATATTAAATATTTATGCACCTAATATCAGTGCTTGGCTTGACTATATCAGAGCACCTAAATACGTCGAAGAAGCACTGACTACACTCATAAGAGAGTTAGATGACTCCACAATATAATAGTGGGAGACTTCAACACTCCACGCTCAATACTAGACAGGTCATCTAGAAAAAAGCTTAGCAAAGATACAGAAGACCTCATTGCCACAATTAACCACCTAAACCTCATTGATATATACAGAACTTTCCACCCATCAGCAGACAACTACACCTTCTTCTCTAGTGCACGTGGAACATTCTCCAGAATTGACCATGTGATAGGCCATAATGCAATGCTCAACAAAATCCATACCATTGAATTACTGCAAAGCATCTTCTCAGATCATAAAGCCATAAAAGTTGAAATCAATAGCAGAAAAAAATAGATAGAAAGAGGAACTCTTGGAAGCTGAACAACATCTTGCTCAAAAAAACATGGGTTATAGAGGAAATCAAGGATGAAATAAAGAAGTTCATGGATTCCAGTGAGAACGAAAACACTTCCTACCAGAACCTATAGGATACAGCCAAAGCAGTGCTCAGAGGTCTATTTATCTCCATAAATGCACACATCTGGAAGGAAGAAAGAAACCAAAGCAAGGAACTAACCCTACAGCTTGAACAAGTAGAAAGAGAACAACAGAGGAACCCCTCAGGCACCGGAAGAAACGAGATCATAAAGATTAGAGCAGAGCTAAATGAAATTGTAGTGGTGTAAGAAGGTCAGCAGTTTGAATCTCCAAGGTGCTCCTTGGAAACCCTAAAGGGGCACTTCTTCCCTGTTCTATAGGGTCACTATGAGTCAGAATTGACTTGATGACACTGGATAATCCTACTATTGTAGTTCAACATTAGGTCACATTTATAGTCATCTTTGATGTGGTGAAATTGTTTACTACAGATTAATGTGTTATGTGCAAGTAACCATATGCTTACTTTGCTTATTGGGTCATCTGTCCTTATCAGGGATTGTAAACTTGAAAAGAAGCTTTGATTTTGTAGGAAGGTAGTGTGGGATTGGGAGAGACAGATGCTAGTCATTCCAAGATGCACAATCTTTCAGACGGTGGAAAAACTGTGCAATTGTTCACTACCGATGATCTGGTAAGCAGAGTAGGTACTGTAGTTATCTTGCCTATTGGATAATGTGCCCCGGGAGGCAATGACAGGTTCTGCATGCTGCCCTGGAGACTGGCACCCAGCAGACTCCAAAGGAAGCACAGGAGGTTGGCATTCAGTAGGCTCCTGATGCAGCGTAGGTCTCAGTTAACTAGCTTTGAACGTAGTTCCCACTCCAGAATGGGAGCCATGCAGAGGTTAAAGTGGAAGCCCTGTCTTGAGTCCTGTTCTTATAAGTCGTGCTTCTATCTCCTGGGTTAAGAATGATTTTTTTCCCCCATTTTACTGTGTTAAAGTTTGCAAACATGAATTTAAAGAGTTCTAATAAAAAAATTGAATTGAAATATACATACAGGAGGTGAGGCTAAGATGGTGGAGTAGTCATTTTATGATCCCTCTAAGAACAAAGACCACCCAAAAAACAAATGAGTCAATTATATATGCCATTCTAGGAGCCCTCAACATCAGAGGGAAAGCTGAGAAATCAGACTGACCATCAGGGAAGGGAGAGTAGATCCATAAGGCCAGACCTGACCTGACAGGAATTGGTACCCCACAGTGGATCTGTGACAGTGAGCTTGGTGACTGGAGCAGTAGCTTTTGGAAAGTGTCTTCCTCAGCAGGAGAGACCTAGCAATGGAGAGCCTACTCAGCACCTCTTAAATCTGCAAAAAACAGCATTCAATCATCAAAAATTAAGTAGATTGCATCTAATCAGACTTGCAAGGATTTAAATCTTTCCTCCTGTGTAAACTTCTTTACCTTTTCCCCACATTTCACCATCCCTTCTCTGCACTGTGCCTGTCTTCAGAGACTGATACGTTACCTGGGCTGAGAGTAGGACTTGTTCCATGCACCCTAAGCCATTCCCCTACACTTGGAGAGGGAGCAGTTTAATAAACAAGGTGGAAAAATAACTAAATAAATTTGTCTGCCTGCTCCCCTAAGCTAGGAACTGAATACAGAAACAGTTCATTGGCCTAGCCTCAGGCATAAAAGGATGCGCCTTTCTCACAGGCACTTGTGGAGGACTGTCAGGCCCCTGTCCTTTCTCAGCACATGCAGCAAGATACCTGTGCCTTAAGCAATCAGCTCTGCCCATCTGGGACTGTGGGGGAGAGCTTGAACCACATATTTAGTGACTGACTACCTAGCAC
This sequence comes from Heterohyrax brucei, assembly GCA_028571685.1. NCBI lineage: Eukaryota > Metazoa > Chordata > Mammalia > Hyracoidea > Procaviidae > Heterohyrax > Heterohyrax brucei. The sequence goes on from CM053142.1 coordinate 127,418,585, forward strand.
CTGAACTGAATACTACAAGAAAAGTAAACAGACACCTGGACTCCTGCCTAATAACAGCTCTAACCATCTAGTAACAGGACTTTAGGACCTCAGCAGTGCCAATAATCAGACTAGCTCACATGACCAGCCTATTTTGGCATTTCAAAACAAAATAGAATTATATGGTGGAGCACAGTAAGCAAACATAAAATAAATAAGTGTAGCAACTTAATGATGGCTCGAGACAGCAATCAGTATCAAATCACATAAAGACACGGGTCATATGGCTTCTGAAGGCTCCCAGAACAAACAATCAAGAAATTTTCCAGATGAAGAGAACTTCCGGGAGTTATTGATAGTAGAATACAAAGATTAACATTTAGAACCCTTCAAGAGATCACAAGGATCAGTTAAAATGCAGCAGAGCATAGTGACAAATTGAACAGGCTGCAAGAAAACAGAACACAGCATGCATAAATTCAAGAGATTAATTACAGAATTAGGCAACTCTGTGGAAAGTCAAAGGAGCAAAATTCAGGCAATGGAAACTGGAATTAGTGAGACTGAAGATAAAACACTTGACACCATATTAGGGGAAAAATCAGATAGCCAAGCCAAGTGCCGTCGAGTCAGATCCAACACCAGGCGCTCCTTGAATACTTCCCTGACATAATGAAAGACGAGGAGATATCTATCCAAGATGCTTATTGAACTCCATACAAGGTAGATACCAAAAGAAAGACACCAATGCATATTATAATCAAACTTGATAAAACTAAAGATAAGGAGATAATTTTAAAAGTGTCTAGGATTAAACAGTATATAACCTACAAAGGAGAATCAATAAGACTAAGCTTGAACTACTCATCAGAAACTATTCAGACAAGAAGACAATAGGATGACCTGTGTAAAAGCCTTGAAGGAAAAAATAGTTGTCAGACAAGAATTATATATTCAGCAAAACTGATGACAAGACTAGGACATTCCAGAGAAACAGAAGTTTAGAAAATTTGCGAAAACCAAAACCAAAATTGCAAGAAATCCTAAAGGGAGTCCTTCAGTTAGAAGATTAATAACATCAGATAATACTAGGATTGCCAGTTAAGCTCACAAACTCATCGTGGAAGAAGTGCTACATACCTCAATACTGAATACCACTATGCCAAGCCAAGCCAATATCACTATGGTCACCTTAAAAGTACTTCCATTGGGAAGCTGTGCACCTATGCCAGTGCCTAGTCTACCCTTTTTTTCTGGAATGACCGTCAGAGCTGCTGCCATGTTACCCTTGAAGTCCTGAATGTCATCAAAATATTTTACTTTCAATATTTCCTTTATCTTCAGTAAAGAAAAAAGTCATTGGGGGCGAGACCAAGTGAGTAAGATGGATGTTCCAACACAGCTATTTGTTTACTGGCTAAAGCTCCCTCACAGACAACTAACAGTTAAGTTCGTGAAATTGCCACCTTGCTGCCATGTGCAGTGGCCATTCCAGAAAGAGTTCCAAAATTGTTTTGAAGGCTGGACTAGGTGCTGGCATCAGTGCATAGTTTCCCAAGGGGAGTACTTTGAAGGTGACCATAGTGATATTCAGCATTGAAGTTAAGTAACACTTAGAACAATTAAGTTTGTAGACTTAATTGTCAGCCTTTGTAACTCAAGTTTAGAACACAGGGCATAGCAAACAGATATCAGCAAATAGGGAAATCACCATAATAAATCTAAGCTAAAACACTGAAAATAGGGAAACAGAGAAGTTCATTATGTAAAAATTTACAACATTGTAACAAAAAGAGAAACTAAAAAATGTAGCCATAGATCTTTGAAGAGGAGTCATATGGAGAGGAGTTAAGATGACACAAAGAAATTAAAGGCAAGCTTAAATCTAGAAAAACAGGAGTAATCATTAAAGTAACCACAAAGAAAACTAATAATCTGACACATCAAAATAAAAACCAAGAAAAGCGTGAAGTTTCCTCAAATACAAAACCAACAATAATGAAAAAGCTGGAAAGAAAACAAAAATGAGTCAGCACAGAAAATTAGGTGGAACTACAAAATTGTCAACATGCACGAAAAAAGACATCAATGTGGCAACAGTAGTTCAGCATTAGAAAAACTATCGAGGTAATCAACCACATAAATAAAACAAGAGACAAGAACCACTTGATTTTATCAATTGATGCAGAAAAGGCATTTGACAAAGTCCATCTCCCATTCATGTTAAAATTTTTCTTCAAAAGTGGAATAGAATGGAAATTCCTCAACCTAGTAAAGGGCATTTATACAAAGCCAACAGCCAACATCATCCTACATGGAGAAAGTCTGAGAACATTTTCCTTGAGGACAGCAACCAGATAAGAATGTTCTTTATCACCGTTTTTTTCCCCAGCATTGTCTCCAGGCAGAGCAATCAGGCTAGAAAAAGAAATACAAGGCATCCTGATTGGTAAGGAAGGAGTAAGGGTATCTGTATTTGCAGATGATATGATCTTATACATAGAAAAACATGAAGAATCCACAAGAAAAAAAATAGTGGAACCAATAGAAGAGTTCAGCAAAGAATCAAGATACAAGATAAACATACAAAAATCAGTTGGATTCTCTCTACAAAGAGAATGTCAAAGAGGAAATCACTGAATCAGTACTCTTATAGTGGCCCCCAAGAAGATACAATACTTAGGAATAAATCTAACTAGAGACATGAAAGACCTATACAAGGCAAACTACAAGACACTACTGCAAGAAACTAAAAGAGACGGACTTAAGTGGAGAAACCTACCTTGCTTATGGATAGGAAGACTCAACATTGTGAAAATGACTATTCTACCTAAAATGATCTGTAGATACAATGCAATCTTGATCCAAATGCCAACCGTATTTTTTAATGAGACAGAGAAACAAATTACTAACTTCTTATGGAAAGGGAAAAAGCCTCAGGTAAGCGAAGTATTACTGAAGAACAACAGCAAAGTAGGAGGCATCACATTACCTGACTTTAGAATCTAGTACACTGCTACTATAGTCACAACAGCCTGGTACTGATATAGCAACATATGCAAAGACCAATGGAACAGAATTGAGAATCCAGACATACACCTCAGTGGTTTTTAGTATATTCAAACCTTTACAGCCATCACAACTTGACTGTGAAATAGTGTCGTCACTCCAAATCACCCTTAGCCATCATTCCACACACTGCACACCAGGCAACCACTATTTGGCGTTCTTTCTGTATAGATTGACCTACTATGGGCATTTCATATAAATGGGATTAAGTAGTAATCCTCTTTGTTGACTGACTTCTTTAACATCATATGTGTAACGTCATCCTTGTAGCATATAGCAGTACTTCATTTCTTCTTATTGTCACGGAATATCCCATTGTACAAATGCAACATTTTGTTTATCTGCTTATCAGTTAATGAACACAGCATTTGTTCTCACTTTTTAGTTAATATGAATAATGTTGCTATGAACATTTTTGTACAGGTATTTATGTGGATGTATGTTTTCATTTCTCTTGGGAGAAAAATTCTTAGATGAACTGCTAGTATACATGGTAACTCTAACACTTTGAGAAATGGCTAAAATATTTTTCCGAAGTAGGTGTACTTTTGTATCCCTACCAGTGGTGTATGAGAATTCCAATTTCTCAGTAACCTTATCAATACTTGCTATTAGATGTGTTTTTGATTAAAAAGCCATCATATCAGCCACAGTGCTTAGGGGACACTGAACTTCTGCTAAGGGTAATGGAAAAATTAGGGAGCAGTTAATGGTAGTGGCTGAACAACATGACAGACATTCAGCGTCACTAAACTGTACACGTGAGTTATTGAAATTAAAACTTTTTTGTTGCTTATGTACTTACTGCGATAAATTTAAAAAAGCTATCACAGTAGATGTGAAGTGGCTGCTTATTGTGTTTTTTTTTTTTTCCCCCCAACTCTAAATTTTATCTATGGTTGTTACGGAGAATACTTACAGCAAAACATACACCAGTTGAACACCGATTTACATTCTTTGACTTGTCTGACATTTCTTCCTTTTCTGAGTAGTTCTCTCATTGACATAAATTCACTGCCCCCTAAAGTTCTTATCTATTTGGGCCCGGTATACCATGTTCTATGCAAACAATTCACACCCTCACTGTCCATCCATTGGTTCCCTGCAAGCATGCCATACCATTTTGTTTTTTTAACAGCATCCTATGGGGAAAAATTGACATGGCAGGGTTTGTGAAGGTGTCCCATGAGGCAAATGAGGCAAGTGTGTATCTGGCAAACAAACACTGAAAGCGCATATCGTTCATGAGAAAATGTGGTAGATAGGTCTTAAAAGTGCGTAATTAAAAGCATTTGTTCATCAGAAGCCTTTACAAAAAAAAAGTGAAAAGATAATCTGTTAGCTGAGAGAATATCTTTGGAGACCATACATCATACGAGAATCTAATAGCCAAAATATATATGAAGCTTTGACAACTTAACAACAAAAAGAGAAGACAACTGTAAAAATGGACCACAAATTTGAATAGACATTTCACCTAAAAGGATATTCACTTTGATACCAAACACATGAAAGATGCTCAATGTCGTTAGCCATCAGAGAAATGCAAATCAAAACTGCAGTGAGATACCATTTTGTTCATACTGGAATGGCTAGGATAAAAAAAAGAAAATAACAAATGTTGGTCAGGATTTGGGGAAATTTGACACCCTTATCCATTGCTGGTGAGAATGCAAAATGGTACAGCCATTGAAGACAGTGTGTCAGTTCCTCAAAAAATAAGTAAATAAAACTACCATATGACTCAGCAATTCCACTCTTAGGTGTATACCCAAAGGATTACAAGCAGAGACTCAAACAGAGAATTGTACACCACTGTTCATTGCAGCACTATTCACAATTGCCAGATGGTAGACACAACCTAAAAGCCCATCAACAGACAAATGGCAAAACAGCATGTGGTGCGTACATACAATGGAATACTACTCAGTCCATACAAGAAAAGAAGTCTTGATCCATGCTGTAGTTGTTTAGTACCTGAGGTCTTAAAAGCTTGCAAATAGTCATCCAAGGCATAATGCCAAAGTTGCTCTCTATTTACCTGGAGCAACAAAGGAAGAAGGAAAATCAGGAATAGGAGGGAGATACACAACGTTTGGCTAATTGCCACCATAAACAACTGCCTGCTTTGCTACAAGACCAGAAGAATTGGATGGTGCTTGACTACCATTACTAAACACTTTGCTCCAAGATTTCACCGAAGAATCCTGATCAAAAGGGGTAAAATGCACAACAGAATTTCAAATTACCATGGATGCTAAACTTTCTACAGTCATGGAGCACAGATGAAATTATTGCCCTGAGATAATCTTGAAACCTCAAACCAAATGTATCTCTAGATGTATTCTTAAGACAGAACAGTAGTTTACATTAGAACAAATTCAAAATACCAAATAAAAAGGTGAAAATTCACCCTTCCCAAAGATGTTCACTGTTGAGAGTTTTGTATGTATCTTTCTATGCATTTACTTATTATATATTATATATGAGTGTTAGGCATATATGTGTATACATATATCTAGCTTTTACATAAGTAGAATACATATTACTCTGTGACTTGCTGTTTTAGGCCTAGCAATATGTCTCAGAAATGCAGAGATCTTTTCATGGCAAAATGTGTAGAGATGCCTCTGTTTTTAACAGCTCTGTATTATTCCATAGAGTAGATGCACCAGAACTGGACATTTAGGTCGTTTTCAGGTTGATGTGTGTGTGTATGTGTGTGTGTGTGTGTGTGTGTGAGAGAGAGAGAGAGAGAGAGAGAGAGAGAGAGAGAGTGATGTTGTTTTTCTTTGTTTTTTATTCCTTGCCCCGGGGCTGATGTGCTTGTTTAGTTTCCTATTATATGGTCTGTCTAATCTTTGGCTGAAGGGTGAACCTCAGGAATGATTTCAGTACTGAGGTTTAGGGTTGTCCGGGGGTCATACTCTCAGAGGTTCTCCTGTCTCTTTCAGACCAGTAAGTCCGATTTGGTGTGTGTGCATGTGTGAGTTAGACTTTTGTTCACGTTTTTCTCTAGCTATGTTTGGCACCCTCTACTGTGATCCTTGTCAGGACAGTTGTCGGTGGTAGCTGGGCACCATCTAGTTGTCTACAAACTCACACTGGTGGAAGCTATGGTAGTTGTGATCCATTAGTCATCTGGAGTAATCTTTCAGTTACATCTTTAGTTTTCTTCTTTGTCCCTTGCTGTAGATGGAGTGAGACCAGTGGAGTATATTAAATGACTTCTCAGAAGCATGTAAGACCCCAGACACTTCTCACCGAACTAGAAGGTAGAGCATTTTCTTTATAAACTATATTGTGCCAGTTGAGCTAGATGTTCCCCAAGACCATGGTCCACAGAGCCCTCGGCCAAGTAATTTGGTTCCTTGAAGTTTGGATATGTCTACAGAGCTACTGTGACCTACCTTGGACCAGTTTTATGACTTCCCCAGTACTGTCTTACCCTTCATTGAAGTTACCACTTATCTATTGTCTATTTAGTGTTTTTCCATCTCACCTCTTCCATCCCTCATAATAATCAAAGATGGTTTCTTTTTGTGTTTAAACCTTTTTAAATGAGTTTTTATAGTAGTAGTCTCATATAATATCTGTCTTTCTGTGATTGACATTTCACTTAGCACAGTGCCCTCCAGATTCGTTCATGTTGTGAGATGCTTCATCTGCAACAATGATGCACAGAGTCATCATTGTTCTTTATCATTGCACAGTATCTCATTGTGTGTATGTGCCACAGTCTGTTTATCCATTTATCTGTGTTGCTGGGCACCTTGATTGTTTCTTTTTGCTATTATGGACAGTGCTGCAGTGAACATAGGTGTACATATGTCCATCATGTGACAGCTCTTATTTCTCAAGGGTATATTCCTAGGAGTGGCACTGCTAGATCATATGGTGTTTCCATTTCTAGCTTTTTAAAGAAGTGCCACATCAACTTCCAAAATGGTTGTAGCATTTTGTGTTACCCCCAGCAGTGCACAAGAGTTCTAATCTCCCCAAAGCCTGTCTAACGTTTGTTATTTTCTGTATTTTTTGATTGATGCCATTATTATCAAGGTGAGATGGTATCTCACTGTGGTTTTGATTGGCATTTCTCTGTTAGTGACTGCAAGCATTTCCTCATGTATCTGTTAGCCATTTGAATGTCTTTCTTGGTAATGTGTATTTGTATGCTTTGCTCATTTTTTAATTAGATTGTATTTTTGTTGTAGAGGTATTTATTTTCTTGTAGATTTTGGAGATTAGGCTTTTATTAGATTTATCATAGCCAATTTTTTTTCTCCTAGTATGTAAGTTCTCTTTTCATTCTTCTGATGAGTAGAAATGTTTACTTTTTAGAGGCTCTCAGTTATCTAACTTATCTTCTGGTATTTGTGATTTATATTGTTAGTTATTGTTTACATCCTGTTAATACTGTGTCTAGCATTGACTCTGTTTTTTCCTTCTATGGCTTGTATGGTTTTTAGTTTTATATTTAAGCCTTTGATTCATTTTGAGTCAATTTTTGTGTATGGTGTGAGGTATGGTCCTGTTTCACTTCTTTGCAGATGGACATCCAGTTTTGCCAGCACAATTTGTTGAAAAGATTGTCTTTTCCCCCCATTTGACAGAGTTTGCACTTTTGTCAAAGATCAGGTGACCATAGGTGGATGCATTTACATCTGGGTTCTCAATTCTGTTCCGTTGGTCGTGTCATTGTACCAATTCTAGGCTGTTTTGACTACCATAGCTACATAGTAGGTTCTGAGATCAGGTAGTGTGAGTCCGCCTACTTTCTTCTTCTTCAATAGTGCTTTACTGATATAGGCCTCTTTCCTTCTCATATAAAGTTAATTACTTTCTACATCTCTTTAAAGAATACTGTTGATATTTGAATCGAGAGTGCATTGTATTTGTTGATTATGCAGAATTTTCATTTTCACAATGTTGAGTCTACCTATCCATGAACATGGTATGTTTTCCATTTATGTAGCCCTCTTACTTTCTTGAAGGAGTGTTTTGTAGTTTTCTTTATATAGGTCTTTTACACCTCTGGTTAGATTTATTCTTAAGTAATTTATTTTCTTAGGGGCCATTAATAAATGGCACTGTTTACCTGATGTCCTCTTCATAGTTCCCATCATTGGCATATAGGAATCAAACTGATTTTTATGTTTATCTTGTATGTTGCTACTCTGCTGAATCTTTCTTTTCCAGTAGTTTTCTTGTGAAGGCTTTTGGGTTTTCTACGTATAGTATCATATCATCCACAAATTGGAACAGCTTTACTTCTTCCTTCCTAATTTGGATGTCATATATTTCTTTTTCTTGGCTTATTGCTCTATTTAGGACTTCTAGCACAGTGTTTAATAGGAGAGGTGATAAAGGGCATCCTTGATGGTTCTTGTTATGGCAGACAAGTTGTGTGTGGAACACCTTGGACCTATATTTTTGGTCTTATTTACCAGTGTTTTTATAATGGGGAGAGTCTTATTCATTAAATTACGGTATAAAATAATATTGTTGTTTTTGTTAGATACTGTCAAGTCATTTCCAACAATGGTAACCCCTGTGTGCAGAATAGAACTACTCTATAGATTTTCAAGGTGGTGACCTTTTAGAAGCAGACTACCAGGCCTGCCTTCAAAAATGTTTCTGGTTTGGTTTGAAGCACCAATCTTTCCTAAAAGTTAAACCTAACCACTTGTACCACAATAAAACAAACAAACAACAAAAAAAAACAAACCACATTGGCTTCAAGCCTGTTCCAGCTCATGGTGACCATCTAGGACAGAATAGAACCATTCAGTAGCTTCCAAGGAGTAACTGGTGGATTCACACTGCAGCCTTTTGGTTAGCAGCTGAGCTCTTAAGCACTGTACCATCTATACTTAAAATTTTGATTAGTGCACATTGCTCTCCAAAAAGGATTTGCCAGTTTACTCTTCTACCATGCATGAAATTTCCTGAGATTTTCATGGAACACTTGAATGAAACATGAAAGTTTTATTTTCCAACATTGAGTGTTAATCAGGTTTTAAAACCTTTTGCCTATCTGAAAAAGAAAGCTGTATTTTAATTTCAGTTTTCTATTTAGTTTTTTCCCTTCTCTTGTTTTTGATGAGTTTGATACAAAAAAATTGTCACCATTTTGCATTCCCACCAGCAAAAGATGAGGGTTCTAATTTCAAAACATTCCTCACCAACAACCTTCTTGAGTTTTAATACATCTTAGTATTGCTGATAAGAGAAGTGAAAATAAAGTAAGCAGCCCCTAGTTGTCTGTGAGAGGAGGCTTGCTTGCTGCTGTGATGCTGGAAGCTATGCCACTGGTATTCAGGTACCAGCAGTGTCACCCATGGTAGACAGACTTCAGCTGAGCTTCCAGAATAAGACAGATGAGAAAGAAGGACCTGGTAGTCTACTTCTGAAAAGAATTAGCCAGGGAAAATCTTATGAATAGCAGCTGAACATTGTCAGATAGGTTCCGGAAAGTGAGCCCCACAGGTTGGAAGGCATTCAGAAAATGACTGGGACAGATCCATCTCCTCAAAGTAGATGTGAGCGTAATGCTATTGATGGAGTAAAGCCTTTGGGATCTTCATTTGCTGATGTAGCGTGACTCAAAATGTGAAAAAAAAAAAACAGCTGCAAACATGCAGAACATGGAATGTAGGAAGTATGAATCCAGGAAAATTGGAAATTGTCAAAAATGAAATTGGAAATCATCAAAAATGAAATCATTACAAATGTAAACATTGATGCTATAGGGACTAGTGAGCTGAAATGGACCAGTATGGGCCATTTTGAATCCGACAATCATATGGTCTGCTATGCTAGGGATGAAAACGTGAAGAGGAACAGTATTGCATTCATCATCAGAAAAACATTTCAAGATCTGTCCCGAAGTACAATGCTGTCAGTAATAGAATAACATTCATACATGTATAAGAAAAGCCAGTTAATATGACTATTATTCAAATTTATACGCCAACCACTAAGGCTGAAGATGAAAAGATTGAAGATGTTATCCATGTCTGCAGTCTGAAGTTGATCAAATATGCAATCAGAATGCATTGATAATTACTGGTGACTGGAATGCAGAAGTTGGAAACAAAGAAGAAGGATCGGTGGTTGTGAAATACAGCCTTGGTGATAGAAATAATGCTGGGGATCACATGACAGAATTTTGCACAACTAATGACTTTTTCATTGCAGATACCTTTTTTAACCAACACATATGGTGACTGTACACATGGACCTCACCAGATGGAATACGCAGGAACCAAATTGACTGCATCTGTGGAAAAAGATGATAGAAGAGCTCCATATCAGCAGCCAGAACAAGACCAGGTGCTAAGTGCAGCACAGTTCAATTGCTCATATGCAAATTCAAGTTGAAACTGAAGAAAATTAGAACAAATCTACAAGAGCCAAAGCATGACTTTAAGTATAAGAGTTTAAAGGTCATCTCAAGAACAGATTTGATGTGTTGACCACTTTGACTGAAGATCAGATGAGTTGTGGAATGATATCAAAGATATCATCCATGAAGAGATCAAGAGGTCATTCAAAAGATAGGAAAGGAAAAAAAGACCAAATTGGGTGTCAGAAGAGACTCTGAAACTTGCTTTTGAATGCTGAGCAGCTAAAGTAAAAGGAAGAAATGGCAAATGAAAAGACCCAGACAGAGGACTTCAAAGGGCAGCTCGAGAAGACAAAGTAAAGTATTATAATGACATGTGCAAAGAGCTAGAAATAGAAAACCAGAAGAGAAGAACACGTTCTGCAATTTCTGAGGCTGAAACAACTGAAGGAAGAAAACTCAAGCCTTGAGTTGCAATAATGAATGATTCTCCAGGGAAAATATTAAACGACTCAGGGAGCTCCAAAAGAAGATGAAAGAAACACAGAGTCATTATACAGAAAGAATTGGTCGAGGTTCAGCCATTTGAAGAGGTAAAATATGATCTAGAACTGATGGTACTGAAGGGAGAAGTCAAAGCTGCATTGAAGGCAGTGGCAAAAAGCAAGGCTCCAGGAATTGAGGGAATACCAACTGAGATATTTCAACAAACAGATGCAGCTCTGGAAGAGATCCTAAATTTGGACTTGTGGCCTACCGGACTGTATAAGAATAAACTTTCCTTTGTTAAAGCCTTCCACTTGTGGTATTTCTGTTAGAGCAGCACTAGCTGACTGTGCCTTTTTCTCATATTAATTGAAAACACGTCCTATCTAGTTATTTGGAAACTCTGCGTTCTATCTCTAATCAACTTGTATGTACCTTAAGGCTTTTAACAAATATATTTGAAGTCTCATCTTCCTTTTGAAATAAAAAATTTTAAAGTAACTTTATACTCAGTATATAAATATATGTATATAAATATATGTATATATGCACACATGTACTTGAGTGTATGTGTTCTTACACACATATACAGTACATTTCTTCTTTTCCAATTTTGTAGATTCAATGATAATGCAAGTCTGGATTTCACATTATTAGTAATCTTTTTGTCTTACAAAATGCCTCACTGGTTTATAAAATCCTTTCTTCTTGTTAGTTTATTTATGTCTGTATACCTTATTATCAGCAGTTATGTGGTTTAGCTTTAAAATACTTTGGTTTCATTTTTCATAGCTTTTTCTCAGTACTGTATTTTTATCCAAGTATCATGTACCTTCTACTTTGTTTGCCAGCCAGGCCCTACGCCCATGAGCGTGCTATGCTGAGGTTTTCAGAGCAACATGTAAAACAAATTGGCATAGTTGTGCTTATTGAAATACCTCTTCAGGAGAGGGCAGGGTTGGGCAGACAAATGTAAAAGGCATGTATCATTTACATAAAATATGGTGTCTTTTCCTACCTTCAACTGTATGTTATGTTATGTTATAATTTTTAAGAAATGAAATGTTTGGAATCAGGAGGGGGTGGTATACTTCCTGAGTGTTTTCATGTCTTGTTATGAATACTTTAAAAAAGGCTTTTTATATTTATTGCCAGATTGCTTTTTAGAAAGTTTGGATGGATTTATCTTCCATGTGTCTTTTATGGGTGTTTTCATTTCTTCAGTGTTTGCTTTTTTTAATACTGAATATATTCATTGTGTTTAATATCTGTTAGCATGATGTTTGAAACATAGTATCTCATTAATGATTTAATGTGTGTTTAATTATTAATGAGTTTAATTTTTTAAATGTATCTTTTGAACTGTATTACTGTAGTAGTAAAGTCCTTTGCTGTGGAGTCAATTTCAACATATAGTGACCCTGTGGAACCTGCCTGGTAGGGTTTCCAAGGTTGTAATTGTTAGACTGCCACATTTTTCTTCTGCTGAAATAGCTGGTGGATTGGAACTGCTGACTTAAAATTGAAAGAAAGCTCCATGTGAATCCAGTGATGAATTCAGTCCCTGTGCTAACAGAAAGCTAATGTAGAACCCAGTGCAAGGACTACAAGTGAACTCCAGAAATATTACTCCATTTTTAGAGATGACAATTGAATTGTCTATTTATTTAATTTTAAAAAAAAAGTGCACACACTGAAAAATGTAAATGCTGATTTGAAGGATCTAAAAGTCTTGAAGATAACAGTAAAGTTCACTACACGTACTTCTTCCAGCTGCTGCCGTTCACAGCACATTTGACAGTTAAAATATATCACACATTCTCTTGTCCTTTTAGTGTAAACATTTACTGTTTTAAGTGGACTATAGACTCAAACCAAAATAGAAAGATGCAGACTGATATTTCAGAGGTGAAACTAAGCACTAGACTAAATTAAATAAAAGTAATTTGTAGCCTAACTTTTAGTTACATATTGTATATTATACTGTGTTTGTTCCTGGGAAAGATTAAACAGAGGGCTTTCATTGCTTGCTGTATTTTTACAACCTGTTACCAGATGAGAATTTCTTATAGAAAAGGCAAAATTTTGAATTAGAATTAAATTAGGAAAAAATGGCAAGATTTTAAGGGGAAGGAAACCTCCTTGGTGTTGATTTTCTCCTGCGTTTTTAAGCATTGTCTAAAAGTCAGAAAAACAGTGCCATCTCTAGTTTTTGTTGATGATGTCTCAGGAAAAAATTTGACCTCTTTCTGTTTATGTCGACATCTGGCTCAAGCCTTTACTATCAACTGTTAAAGTCTCTTTCAGATTGTATTAAATTTGAAGTCTAAGAATGCTCAGAATGACCCACTTTTGAATCTTGGGCTGACTTGATCAATTTTTTAATATTGATATGAAAGTTTATGTAAAATCCTAATAGTTAAGAATGTGGTAGTTTACACAATAACACAATGTATAGGAAAGTCTGGTGTCCTTGAAGTTAGCTTTAACCTGAAAGGAGAAATTACAAATGAAAACAGGTTCAAGTTTGTTCAGTTTCCTGTTTTGCTTAAAACTTTCCTGTACAACACATATATTCATCAAACTCCTTTCCTAGTGACAATTTTTCATTAAATTAGTTGAGTATTGAGGAGATTTTCATCGCATGAGTCATAAAATTCTTTTATTCCCTAAAGAATTTTCCTGTCTCTGACTGGAATTTCAGGTCTTTGTAGTTTTAGCGGACTCCTTGAAGCAGTTACTTTCTAAATGGCTGTGTTCTTGAGGTCTGCATGTAATACCTGGGGAGCCAGGTCATAGATTGACTCCTGTTTTTCAAGAAAATGGAAAAATTAATCCCTTTCATTGCCTTAGTCCTAGTAATTATATTCAGAAATTTTCTTACACTTCTTAACCTCTTCTTCTCATGACAGAAGTGTTTTTACTTGCTGCCTATGCATTTCCCAGCATTAATCTTTTTGTGCCTGCTTAGGCCTGTTTTTGTCTATTTGTGTGAATACAGCCCAGTGACTTGATGTTGTCGTGTTGCTTGCCTGTCCCATCAGGTTTTCATCACTGAGTTAGTTTTCACTCGGTACAGAGAAACAGGAGATAGAGTTACAGATATATTGGACCATTTAGCAATTGATGAGAAATGCCTTTGGATATCCTTTTTCTTTCTTCTTTTTTTCTCAAGTTGATTTTGGAGAAGGTGAAAGTCAGGTTATCGTGGAAAGCCAGAATCCTTCTGTATTCTCATTTGAAAGATCCAGTGAAAATGATACTTGCTGACAAGTAGTTTTCAGAAATTTTTAGTGATTGTTGTTAATGCACACATTGCTTATGTGAAGAGCATGAACTACATGTATGTGTCTTTGTGTGTTTAAAAAAATAAAACGTAACAGTGCTCTGATAATAAATGGCAGCTGAGCATGCACAGAAGAGATGGATGTCTCCATCTTAATATGCTGTCTGGCAAGATTCATCTAGCATCATGAGACAAACCAAAAATATAAAGCTAGCACAGCAGTGGCAACCACACATTACTCAAAAGTTGGTTATTAGCAAATCTTTGACTAGATTTCAGTATATTCAATTTGTCTTCAGAAGCAAATCTAAAATTTTATCCAAAAGCCAGGGAATTAGGTAACATTTATACAATGGCTACTTTCTCTCTCTTTTAATTTTTTTTTTAGCACAGGGATCTTTAAAATTTTAAATCAGAGAAAAAAATGTTCTGTTTATATAACACAAAAGAACATATGTACTAGGTGAGTGTTTTACTTAGTTGATTAGTATAAAATTTATTTTGATGATAAATAAAAACCAATGTAATAATTACTTACTGTTCACATGTAAAAAGACAATATAAGCCCTTGGAATGTAGCACGCATTATGATCCACATAATCTATATCCATAGGCTGTTTATAAGAAGCTGAAATTTTAGATCCATGAGAAAAGAACCTGATTCTGGCACAGGACTGATGAATGGATTCCAAAATAAGACTAGATAGATAGATAGACAGATGAAAGCTTAATGGCTCCACAACAAAATAAGAATTGAAGTAAGGATTTATGAGCCAAATTTTAAAAGTTAATTCCCTTTTTAATTCATATACTCCGTTAACTTCTTAGGTGCCGACTTAAATGAATTAACTCACCTTCTTAGCAGGTGAAAGTGGGAACAAAGATGTTGTTGCAGCCTTCCCCCCATTCTTTTCCTCTAATTGGTGCTCTTCAGTAGTTGTTTTTTTAACCAGTAGTTAGAAGCATGTCTGTAGCTGTCAGTGTTACCATAGTTTACGCATATTGCCTTAACTGCTGTGAGCATTTTGCTAATGATGCTATGCCATGCATTTGATTCCCAATGGAAAGCAATATTTCCATGCAGTGAGAAAAGCTTTTCTCTAAACATATATTGCACCCCTTACTCTTTCTTACATACATTTGAGAAAAAGTGATTTGTGAATATGAGAGTGACTCGTTAAAAATGTATTCTCAGGATCATTTTTATTTCTAGCAAGTTAGTATTTTCAAAGGATCTATTATTTACCTTCCTTTTTAGTTCATAGTGGTTATTTTTAAAAGTCCTGCATAAGACTTTCTTCAAACCATCATAAACTGGTTGCTGTCAAGTGTATTCCAATTCATAATTATCCAACATGACAAAGAAGAATTGCCCCATAGGGTTTCCAAGACTGTAATCTTTACAGAAGCAGAGTGCCACATCTTTTTCCCTCAGGGTGGCTGGTGGGTTCAAACTGCTAACCTTTCACTTATCTGCCAAGTGCTCAACCACTGCACCACAAGGGCTCCTTTCAAGTCATCATTACTAGAGATAAAGAAAGAGGGAAGTTAGGTTTTGAGGCACAATGGCAGGAGGAATAAGGAATCTGTTCTCTTTTCCAGATGACAATTAAAATAACCAAAGAAATGTAAAAAATTGGGAGAGGTGGTGAATACTACTGGAAACCCTGGTGTTGTAGTGGGTTAAATGCTATGTCTGTTAACCGACAGGTCCGCAGTTCAAATCTGCCAGGCATTCCTTGGAAACTCTATTGGGCAGTTCTACTCTGACTTCTAGGTTGCTAAGAGTTTGACCCAACTCCACACAGTGGGTTTGTTTGTTTGTTTGGTAAATACTACATCAGTGCTGACATCAAAGTTTTTGGCAGTGGAGTGTTAATAAATCTTGAGAATATCTGCCAGATAAAGAAGAACTAGGATGTGGTTAAAGATTAAAACTAGGGAAAGATTTGTCACTCTTCTTCATAGAAAAGCATAGATTAGAGTGATCTTGTCCGAACCCAAATTATAGTACTGAATTTGGAGAGCTGAAAACTAGAGACCAGGATGGTTCTTGGGATAGGTGGGAAACTTCTCATTTTGGAAATTATTTCACCCCTGGGGAACAACTGCATTTAACACAAAGCAAGTGGAGAGATCTAAAGACAATAACCATTACAGAATATAGGAAAAGATAAGTATTTGGGCCTGTCTTCTTGGGCTAGAGAAACCGGAGGGAGATCAGACACAGTCCTGTTATGTGTCTGGAATGGAGAATTATGAGCAAGAAGATGATAGATGTGAAAGATAGAAAACAACACTCTTACTAAATGCATAATTGATCTGTTAAACAGAAAATTGGAAAGTATAGAAAGCAAAAATAAGAGATATATTAAGAAAAATACAAATTTCAAGTTTCAGAGGCCTCATTTGCTCTATGCCTCCTAGAACTAGTGAAAGAAAGACCAGCATCTACATATCCTGGTAAGATTTTGGAATTTCAAAAAATAAAAAACACAAAAATATATTTTAAGCATCTGATCAGAAAAAAGATATCTCTTAAGGAAAAAAAAAATCACTTGTGTCTCAGACATCTTATCAGCCCTAGCCATTGTAAGACAGTGAGATACTTTGATGTTAGAATTTTGAAAGAAAGATTGAAAGATTGTGACTCCTAAATTCTGTATCCAGCCAAGCTGTCATTCAGTTATAGAACAATATTCTCAGATGTACAAGGATTTAAGAAATACAGTGTTCACATGTTTCTTTCAAAAATTAATAATATATTCCAAACATCTGAGAAATGAATCAAAATTAAGACCTCAATTTTAAGGAAGTTGGTGTGTAAGGGTTATTGGTGAGCATTGAAACAGTAAACCAAAATTAAGTTTAAATCATTGTTTTGTATGTAGTATCACTAGAAAATACAAGAGTTTACAATATATTTGAGAAATTGAAGGTAATCTGTTCTAAAACTGAAAACATTATCTGTTGTTTTCCAGACTACTGCAGTAAAAATCAACTGCTTAATATATGGAAAAAGGAAATCACAATGATGTATAATATCAGAAAATACTGTCTCAGAAGTTGGAAATGAAGTGTATTGGTTTTTCCATACATTTAAATGGGATAAACTTTCCTTTTAAGAACTAGGTATCCTCATACTTAAAAAATCAAATTTTCAGAAAGCAATGCTGAAAGTAGAGTGGTACCAAAAAGTTAAAAATAGAACTATGTCAAAGATATCAACCTAAAAGAAAACAGTGTCATGCAAATTCTGACAAGTTTACAAACTTGCCACCATGCTCTTACATTGGCAGGTACCATACCAACAGCTCAGTAATGCTTTACAGCTTTGGTAACTCATTCTGTCACAGCTGTGTTTATGTTGATGTGTGATGGTGTCTTGCTGAGTAACATTCGTTACTGTCCTATGTGTTTTTTTGTGCTGTTGTGAGAATGTTGGAGCTTGAATTAGAGCAATGAACAAACATAAATTTCTTGTTCAACTTGGCAAGGGTGGCAGTGAAATCAGGGATATGTCTGTCCAAGTTTATGGATAATGCCATGAAGAAAATGGCAATGTGCAAAGGGATTAAACATTTTTCTGAGGGGAAAGAAAGCGTCACTGACAGAGAGGTCAACACAACCAGTAACAAGCAGAACTGATGAAAACATTGCAAAAATTAGTCAAACTGTGCGTTCGATTTGTTGCCTGAGTATGAGATGCATAGTGGACCAAGTAAATATTGATAAACAGCTGGGAAAAGCTTAACTGAAACTATTAGCACGAGAAGGGTGTGTGCAGAAGAGATCCTGAAGGAACTCACTGATGAGCAAAAGCATAGGAGTATCGAAGTCTGCCAAGACCTTTAGGAGAGGCAAGATGATGTTTCAGGCCATGTTATCACTGGTGATGAAACATAGGTATACCAATATGACCCAGAAACAAGCATCAAAGTACGCAGTGGAAGTCAGACAATTCTTCATGACCAAAACCTTTTCGTCAGTCCAAGTCAAGTGTCAAAACCTTTTTTGGTATCAGAGGGATTGTTCAGTATGAATTTGTACCAACTGGACAAACGGTTAACCACGTTTACTTACTATTTAGAATTGCTGAAAAAGCTGCCTGAAAAGTTAGATGAAAATGACTAGAACTTTTTGCCAACAACTCATGGCTCTTTCGTCACGACAATGTCCCAGCTCACATGGCAGTGTCTGTGAGGGAGTTTTTAGCCAGTAAACAAGTAACTATATTGAAACACCCTACCTACTCACCTGATCTGGCCCCCAATGACTCTTTTTTTAAATCTTTTTAATTTTTGTTTATTGTGATTAAGTGAAAGCTTACAGTCCAAGTCAATTTTCCATATAAAACCCTGAGTACTCGCCTCTTTGCAACTCTGTCTGCTCTCCTCGTGCTGTGACAATACACTGTTCTTTTTCACTCGTTACTTCCAGTATCCACTCATCCAACACTTGTCCCTTCCTCTCTATCTTTTCTTCTTCCCTCTAAAAATAAACCAGTAGGACAGCCTCATATGTATATTAAACCATAAGGTATACATACCACATGTGTCACTCTTTGTCGCCAAGTCCAGTCCATTTTTTGTCGGACATGTTGGCTTCAGTACAGGTTTCAGCTCTGGGCTAGCAGCAAGTCTAGGGACCATGTTTCCAGGGGACCATCCAGGATGTTGGACCATCAGTTCTGGTCTTTATTAAAAGAGTTCTTGATCTGCACACTTCTTTTTCTTGTGCTATGTCAGAAATTCTACATCGCGTCCCCTATCAGAGCTGTCTTTGGTGGTGACCGGGCACCATCTCATTCTGCTGGTCTCTTGCTGATGTAGTCCTCCAATCACATGGATTCGTGTGGCTCCTGGGCTCATTTTTCTTCATGTCTTTGATGTTCTTAGTTGTCATTGGTTCCAAAGAAGTTGGGACCAATTGATGTTCCTCAGATGGCAGCTTGCTGGCTTTTAAGACCCCAGATACCACTCAGCAATATGGGATACTGAAGGCTCCCTTAGAGAAAGACTTGTTACGCTAATTGACCTCTATGTCCCCTGAAAACATGGTTCTCAGACTCCTGTCCACTGACTTTTTTCTTTACTCAGATGTAAGAAAATACCAGAAGGAAGACAGTTTGATAGCATTCAGGACATCAAGCGTAATACAACAACAGCTCTGATGGCCATTCCAGAAAAAGAGTTCTGAAGTTGCTTTGAGGGGTGGACTAGATGCTGGCTGTAGTGCATAGCTTCCCAAGGGGAGTACTTTGAAGATGACTATAGTGGTATTTGGCCATGAGGTATGTAGCACTTTTTCTAGGATGAGTTCTTGAACTTAATTGTCAACTTTGAATTTAACTATCAAAATGAAATTAAAGGCAAAATAAAATCAAACACTTAAAAAGAAGACTTTTAAAATTGTCTATGATTGCAATTCATGATGAGGATTTGGTAATCTTGAAATTGTATGTGCCAGTAACTTAGAACCACAGAGCTACTCATCTGCTGCATACCGTTTTATCCTTCCATAAATAAGCTAGGAAATAGGGACATAGTCAGTATTTTTTTTTTTTAATCTGGAGGCTACTATAATAAATTCCATACATTTGTCATGATTAGCTATTTTAAAAGCAGTCTTAAGTTATATCATTTGATCCTCACAGTGTTGTTATTAGTTGCTGTTGAATTGGCCTTCAACTCATGGTAACCCCATGCGCATTAGGATTATATCATTGTGATCCATAGGATTTTCATGGCTGATGTTTTGGGAAGTACAAAGCCAGGCTTTTCTTTCTAGTTCATCTTAGCCTGGAAGCTGTGCTGAATCCTGTTCAGCATCAGAGCAGAGTGCAAGACTTCACTGACAGACAAGTGGTGGCTGCCCTTGAGGTGCAGTGGCTGAGACTCATACCTGGGTGTCCATCATGGAAGGTGAGAGTTCTACTACTGAAGCACCACTGCCCCCCACCTGCCTCGATCCTCACAATAGCATTGTGAAATAGCAGATAAGGGAATCAAGTTTTAAGTATCTTGCTAAAAGTTGTAGTAAAGTTGGAGATGATTCAGTCAGAGAGCTTTGTGCCTGGGAGACCAGTTGGATACTATCTAGATAGAAAATAGTGAAGCTACAAATATTGATGGTGGATATGAATTGGAGAAGAGATGGAAATTAGATATAAGCTCCATAGTGATTAATGATTAGATAAGTATGGTGGTACAAGAGATCAGTTTTGAATATTTAGTTTGGTAGCTAAGAGAATGGAGATGTCATCATCAGAGAACATGAATGGTATCTAAGTCAACTCTCTTACTTGCAGTTTGAATCCAGTTACTTTTTTATAAGAGAGGCAAAGAATACTTGGCTACATTGCACCTTTCTGTTAAAATTTTTTTATTGTTAATTCTAAATTTTTTTGGCTAAAATCATATACACATTTAAAATGTTTTTATACATTTCAGGACTATTTTGAATTTCCTCTTCACCTTTTTCTTTGCCGGATGACATAGTTCTTGTTAATAGTTCATTTAACTGTTTGTGTAAAACAGAAAATCAAACGCACTGCCATGGAGTCAACTCAAACTCTTAGTAGCCCTAGAGGACGGAGTAGAACTGCCCTGTAAGGTTTCTAAGGCTGTAATCTTTATGGAAGTAGACTGCCATATTTTTCTGTCTTTAAACTACTGGTGGGTTTGCACTGTCAGCCTTTCAGTTAACAGCCCAGCACTTAATGAGTGCCACCATAACTCAGTATTTGTGTTATATTTTTTAGCTCTAGAGTTGCTATGAGTTGGATTTGACTTGACAGCAGTGGGGTTTTTATTATATTTATAATTGTCTTCTGAATCTTTTCCATTTTATCCACATATCCCTCTGTATATTAAATTCAGCTGTGATCATAATACCTCATCATAGTTACATCTTGGGAAGTATTGATTTTGAGTATAGAATGATACCTCAGTGTTCTTAAAATGTATACACCTGATTATAGTCACAAAAGTGGAGTGTTATGCTACACTGAGAAGCTACAGTGATGACAGAGACTCAGGTTATTATGTTTCCTACAAAGCACTTTGAAAGATTTTAAGAACGTTTTGTGAAGGTTTACAGGAAAATTGTGATAGTTTTTCAGTCAACGTTCCTCCTCCTCTGAAACACAGAGGGCTTGATGTTCATTTCTGATAAGAAAGGAATTTTTCAAGGTATCAGCAAAAGAAAAGGCAGAGTTAAGTAATGGTATATGAGCCCCAAAAGTCTTTGTATATATATTTGGGTTATTTTTTCCCCCCTGGGGGATGGGACCAGATATTTCATTCCTTTCTTCATTTTTCTTGTTTCTTTTTTTCTGATTTCTGCTCATAGACGCTGGCGTCGGTAGCTCTGTCTTCCAAGTCAGAAATTCTTTTTTCCATTTGTTCCATTCTGTTCTCTTGGCTTTGAATGGAAGTTTCTATGTCTTTGATTTTGTTCTTCATCTGTTGGATTTCAGAATAATGGTGTTCCATCAGATCAAACAGCTTGCTTAGTTTTTGATTTTGTTCTGCTGCATTTTGTATAAGGTCTAGAAGGGCTCTGTATATAATCTTTGTATTCAGCTTCTGATGATTTCAGAAAAGTTTCTTCATCTGGAAAACTCCTTGGTCATTTTGTTTGGGAGCCTTCTGAAGCCATGGGTGATTTCTTGTTTGTCACAAGTGTCTGTTACTTTTTGGGTTTCATGTGGGTAAGTAAAGGCTGGGAGAGACACTGTGAGGATGGACTGCAGATGGTTCTCTAGGCTGTCTTAAAATGTAAAACAAAAGGTATCTGACCACTTCCCAACTCAGTCAGGTTTTCAGGTGTAGAGATCCCTCTTCCCAACTGGCAGGTAAGCACCTCTATATTCAACCCCAGATGATACAAACTAGTTCAAAATACAGCAGTGCTACTGCCCTGTTGGCCTGTACTGACAAGGCCCAGCCTTAGGTGACACTGTGTAAACTACCACTTTTGTGGTAGAAAAGCACTTTCCTGTGGGCAGGCTCTGGCTCCCAAGCTAAGAATTAGATCCAGCTGCAGCCACCATATCTAAGGTGGTGCCCTCCACATGGTTGATGGATAAAGGGGCTAAAGGTGCCGAGACGTAGTGAGTCCTCAGCCTCTGTTGCTGGGCCCCCACCGTAGGCGACACTGTGTAAACTACTGCTTTTCTGTCAGAGAAGCGCTGTCCTGTTTGCAGGCGCTGGCTCTCAGGCTAAGAATTAGGTCCCGCTAAAATCTCCGTATCCAACATGGCATCCTGCACATAGGTACCGCTGGTTCCGTACAAACCACGCTTCACTCCGTGAGAGCCAGGGCTAGCCAGGAGCAGGAGTCAGCAAAAGAGAGGAGGTTTCTCGTTCAGTGGTATGAAGTCCAAATTAACAGCTGTGTGCAGTGTCCTGGGGCTCACTAGGTGACCAGGAGGCTCCGTTTGATTATCAGTTCAGGTCTTGGTCTCCAGAGGGATATAAAGAGACATGTGCCTAGTCTGCCGTCTTGACTCCACCCCCTCATTCCTTTCTTAATAATCCCCGGTAGCCACAGAAAGTACTTTTTGTTTATTTGTTTATTTCAGATTAACAGAAGGAAAAACTGAGGCTTAGTGACATTAAATTCCTTGTTAGAGAGTTCACAATTAGCAGGTGGAAGAGCTGGGATTTGAACCTAGCTGTGTGTGTTTCCTTTTTTAAAATTAAACTCTAAATTCCATGCTCCATCCAGTTAATAAATTCTGCTTGAATAAATTGGATAGTCAAAAACTATTACATCTTAGGAAAATTCATAATAATAAAGCCGTGTAAAATGAAGAAGGTTTGAAACACTGTCCATGTAATACTCAGGCATAGACTTCACATCAGGAGTTCTTAAGTTAGGTTCCTTGGATCCAATTTAGAGAGTCCATAAATTTGAATGGGTAAAATCATATTTGTGCTCACTAACAGTACATTATTTTTATTATGAATATTGATATCAATGCACCGTAGTATCTGTGGCCTTGTCACCAATAGAGATCACACATATTTTTATGTCATATTATGACTGTCATGGATATCTCAGAACAACATTTATAGTTATGACAGCTTCTAAATTATGAAACCCTGATGATGTAGTGGTTAAGTGCTATGGCTGCTAACCAAGTAGTTAGTTACGATAGCTTCTGAATTATGAAACACTGGTGCCATAGTGGTTAAGTTCATATCCATCGGGCACTCCTGGGAAACTTTATGGGGCAGTTCTACTCTGTCCTATAGGGTCACTATAAGGCAGAATCTACTCCATGGCAGTGGGTTTATTATATCCACTGTTAGGTCTTGTTATTTAATGTTGGAATAAAGAAGCATGTTTATTACTAAGTCACAAAGTTGTTTTCAGTATTTTGATAGCTCTATTTAAAGGCCTTTCTCTTGTTTTTAACTCTGTAGGCCCATTTGTTTTCTATACATGGGATTTATGCATTCAAAATCTTTTCATGATCCATTAGACATATAGCAACCACATACTTTTTCCACCTTTGAGGTTCATTGGGAAGCTGCCCTCCCACAGACAACACATGCTATATGCAGGCAGGGACCTATATAACAGTCCAAAATGTAAAAAACAGCTGTGTGCTACAAATTACTGTTTTTACAGGGTATTATATGAAGTAGTGCTAAATCAATGTTTTTAGTAGAGAAAAATATGGATTTTGATAAAAATTATTTGGGACATGTATGTCCCTCTGGACCCTGAGGGTAGGATTGGTAGGCTGAG
Organism: Heterohyrax brucei; assembly: GCA_028571685.1. Classification (NCBI taxonomy): domain Eukaryota; kingdom Metazoa; phylum Chordata; class Mammalia; order Hyracoidea; family Procaviidae; genus Heterohyrax; species Heterohyrax brucei. Next base: position 127,442,515 of record CM053142.1, read on the forward strand.
ACAAGGAAAAAAAATGTAGTATCTGCTAAGGATTCAAACACACTCAATGATTCAGTATGAATTCATTAATGAAAACATATGGTATCAACAAAAAATTGAAAACAGAAAATAATTGGGTCTTGAAAAGTTTGAAAACAGTATCCTGAGGGATTGGTAGGCTTCACTAAACTTCCTAATTGCCATGGAACAAAAAAGATGAAAAAAATTCTCATTTCCATGTTGCCTTATCATTTCATCATTTCCAGGGATTCTTTATTAGCATGTGGAGCATGAGACACATTGCTCAAGATTTCATTGGTACGTTATATCTTGGAAAGTAAATGTACCACAATCATTCAGTGTGAACTTTGTGGCATTCAGGAAATGTTTGTAGCTTCTTATTATTTTGTTTCTTTTCATCATTAGCCATATGCTGTCATGGACTGACTCAACCTGACAACTCTCTAGGTTGTCACAGCGATAGTTCAGTTTACTGTTTAGGATCAAAAGCTTTAGAGACAGTCTTGAATTCATATCCCAACTCCACCACTAAACAGCGCAGAGTAAAGTGACCTTGTGACACATAATAAAGATATAAAATACCTAAATCTCAGTCTCTTTATCTCTAAAATCTCTAAAATTGTGACATTTATTTAGAAGATTAATATAAAGTGCTTAGACCAGCATCCGGCAATAAAGCACTTAGACCAACACCAATAACAATAACGTTTACTGGAGATGGTGTTGGATATGGCTTGCTCTCCTTACACTCTGCATTCCAGTTTTTCTAGCATCCTGAGCCAAATAGTGAGAGGAAACTTGGCAGGGACAACTTGTGTAAAGCTTTTACTCTTGTAAAGTGAGGAACCAAAGACCAGTGTTGTAGAACATGGTTGGTGAGATTCTGAATGTGGCAGATCATGAGAAGAGCTTGACTTACAGAGAATCATGAATTCCATAATTAAGGAATAACATCACTACTCTTCTAAGAAAAAGCTAAACATCTGAACTGAATCCCTGTCCCTGAGAGGGATCCTGGAAATATGGAAACTTTTTCTTATCCTTAAGCAAGGTCTTGTACTCCTCTGGACTTTTCACCAAGACTGCTACCTTTTAGGTTACTTCATTAGCCAGTCTGGAGCCCAAGTGAGTCAACGAGAAACATAACACATTTTAGGAATTTCAGCAGTCAAAGACAAGATCTGTCAAAACAAGTAGAGGATGATGAAACAGACCTTCTAAAGGATTCCAGTTACAACTAAACCAAAAATAAAAGATGAATGTGATGATACTGTTTGCCTAATCCAGTTATACCTCATTGCTTTGTTCGTGTTAAGAGTGACTTCCTTCCCAGGTAATTAATAATTGATGTAAGTCAATCGTAAAATTCTTTTCCCTTTGTTGGTGATTAACTTAGGTTTGGCAGATGCCCCATTCCTGCTGAATTGGATCTGAAGGAAAAGCTGCCAGGAGGCTTTTGTTAGAATGTTTTTTCTTATTAATAAAAAGATACACTCTAACTGAAATGCCTTCCTTTCACTGAATGTTGTCACATTTGCCTCTGGTGTCTGGAAATTGCTACAGCCATGTGTGACCATAAGAGGAAACATCACTGACCTTGTGAGAAGGGTAGAAAGGAAAAGATATCAGCCCTTATGCAGTAGTTGTGCCACAGAATGAAAAACCGTGGAACCAACTTAATATAGACTTCATGTTTTGTGAGTTAATAATTCTCTTGTTGTTAAAGCTGCTTTTTTCAATTTTCTGCTTTTATTTCATGCAACTGAAATATCTCATAGAATTAAAGGAATTCATGTCCACCTCCCAGAAGACTCTTCAGAGATTAAAAATATCATGATTTTGCAACTAAACAATTCAGTAAATGTGTTAAAGGAAACCAGTGATGAGACTAAAATTTGCCCAGTATGAGATCAGTTGGAGGAAATATCTCAAAGTACAGAGCAAAAATGCAGAGGCATAAACCATAAAGGAAAAATTAAGAGACTTGGAAAATAAATCTAGGAGGCTTAATATCAAAATAGTAGATGTACCAGAAAAAAAGGAAAAGGAGCAGATAGAGAAGAGGCAACAAACAGCAGAAAATATTGTTCCGCCTGAACTAAAGAAAGACTTGAGTCTGTAGATTGAACAAGTTAAACAAATTCCATGTGGGATTAATGAGACAGTGTAGGCACCTAATAGCTAGCTTAATAACACTCCTGAACTTTAAACTTAAACATCGTCTCTTCAAGGCAAAAATAAAACTTTATATAATTTTGAACTTGCAATACAAGAAGAGTTGGTTAGCATTAGACTTCTCATTTGCAACTCAGGAAGCTGTAAGATGGGTGCATGGCATCTGCAAATGGGGAAAGGACGACAAAGAAGAAGAAAATAAAAGCTTTCTAAAGGCTTTGTCCTATATGGGTGGTAGGAAGGGGAGCAAGAAAGAGAAGATATAGCATCTTGATATTGGAAATAGTAAGCCTTTGTGGAGGAACTTTTATTTTCAAATAATGGTAGATAATTCTGTTTTCAAGCATAGAAAAATGGAAAGTAACTCAATTGAATGGAAAAACAATAAGACATCTGATTTAATAAGGAGGAAAATAGAATAGGAATTTAATACAAATAGCAGAAACAAGGGGAAATATACAACATAAAATAAATCATAAACACAAAGTGAGATGGAAAGAAGATAAATGTGTAAATTGATAGTTACATCGAGTATAAATGAACTGAATTCTGTTTTTAGAAGACAGATTGTCAGAGATGGGATTAAAATCTAGCTGTTAGTTATGAGAAACAAACTGAAATTACAAAGAAAGTTTGATAAGTAACAGTAGGGCAAAGGATGTGAAAATGCAAGTCTCAGAAAAGCAAATTTAAACAGCTAACAAACATTGAGAGTCGTTACCTTACTAGTAGTGCAGTGCAAACTTTGCTTAAATGCAGTAGTGGCAGTAATTGGCTAGAAATTTTAAAAAGATACAACATCTATTGTTGATGGGGGTATGGAGATAAAAGAATCCAACTGTGCTTGCTTTGGAAAGTCATCTAGAAACATCTGCCAAACTCAAAAATACGTCTAGCCTTTGGCCTAACAGTTGTATTGCAGGAATCTATTTTTCATAGGCAGGAAAACCCCACCAAATGTGACAGCATGTGTTCCGGGAAGCTATTGCAATATATTTCATAGAAGAAATGCAATTGGAAACAAAATCTTTCCTGTCAGTTGGGGAATAGGTTGCACAGTCTTTGGGTGGTTCACATGGTTAATGTGCTCACCTGTAGCCAAAAAGTTGGGTGTTCAAGCCCACCCAGAGACACCTTAAGAGAAAGGGTGGGTGATCTCCTTCTGAAAAAATCAGCCGTTGAGTTTCCTGAGAAGCACAGTTTTACTGCAACAAACAAATTGGAATTGGCTTAACACTTCAGTGGAATATTTACATTTATGTGTATGTAGATACTTATGATTTTGTATGGCTGTAAGTACATGGACAGATATGTGGTAGAACCCTTATTAGGCTGTTAACACAAGTATCTTATAGGATGGGAAATGGGCCAAGAAAAAAGGGGAGAAAAAGGTTGTGTTTGAAGTATATGTGATATATTCACACATGTGCATTTATGTATGAAAAGACATGTATATGAGGCATTTAGAAAAAGCAGTAGGAAGTAAGCAGCAAGGCATTTAAAAAGTAGTAACATTAAGATATCTTAGAAGCTAGAAACCAGAGGCAGTGAGGAAATGAGCAAAGTAGAGATTAATTGAGAGGTAAGATTTCTTTGTGTGGGAGAGACATTACATATAAAAATACATAAAAATAAAAATTGTTAAAGCTCAAAGAGCTGTTTACTGGCTCTTGGCGTATGCTTTAAGTCCAAGTAGATAATTTTAAAAATCTTTTATATATTAGCAGACATTGATGAATTTCCTCTAAGGCAGTTTTCCAATGTGGGAAATGTAATTTAAACTATTCTTTTACCTAACCTTTAAGACTTTGACTTTGGCCACTATTTAGTAATTACATTGGAGATATTTTTGTTGTTATTTACAGTGAAAGGACGCCAGATATCTAAATACTGTATACTGCTGCAATAGTGTCATAGTGCTTTATGTTTGTGTTTATAATGCTAACCAAGGCTTCCAAAATGTTATGCAATCCAAACTAGAAAAGATCGGAGAAATGTCCATGACCTGTTTCCATGATATCTTTTCCTACATTAGTAATCCATGACATACTATGTACTGTAGTCTAGTGGCATAATGCTTTGTCAGAAATAATCCGAGGTGCATATAGAACATAAAATGGGAATTCTGCAACACTTAGATGTATTTTTAAGGAAACTGTATATGGATCAAGAGGCAGTCATGCGAACAGAAAAAGGGAACACTGCATGCTTTCAAGTAAGGAAAGGTGTGCATCGGGGTTGTATCCTTTCACCACACCTTTTCAGTCTGTCTGCCAAGCAAATAATCCAAGAAGCTAGATCATACAAAGAACAAGGCATCAGCATTGGAGGATGACTCATTAACATGTGTTGCCCAAATGATACCACCTGTTTGCTGGAAGTGAAGTTTTGAAACACTTGCTGATGAAGATCAAGGACCACAGCCTTCGGTATGGATTGCACTGCAACACCAAGACAACAAAAATCCTCACAACTGGACCAGTAAGCAAAATTGTCATAAATGGAGAAAGGATTGAGGTTGTAAAGGATTTCGTTTTACTTGGGTCCACAGTCAACACCCATGGAAGCAGCAGTCAAGAACTCAAAAGATGTATTGCACTGGGAAAATCTGCTGCAAAGGATCTCTTTAAAGTATTGAAAACTAAGGATATCACCTTCAAAATTCAAGTGCTGGACCCAAGCCATGGTATTTTCAGTTGCATCATATGCATGCAAAATCTGAACAATGAACAAAGAAGACAGAAGAAGAATTGATGCCTTTGAATTGTGGTGTTGGAGAAGAATGTTGAATGTAACATGGACCCCCAAAAGAACAAACAGATCTGTTCTAGACGTACACCAGAGTGCTCCTTGGAAGCAAAGATGGCAAGACTACATCTTACATACTTTGGACATGTTGTCAGGAAGGACCAATTCCTAGAGAAGGGCATCGTGCTTGGTAGAGTGGAGGGACAGTTTAAGACCCTTGATGAGATGGATTGACACAGTGGCCGCAACAATGGTTTTAAGCATAAAAATGATTGTGGACTTGGCACTAGGCCTGGTAGTGTTTTGTTTTGTTGTGCATAGGGTCTCTATGAGTTGGAACTGACTCAGTGGCACCTAACAACAACAACGTACAGTGATGTATTATTATATTATTATACATTATTATTATTATATTATTTTCACAATGTTTATTAATACTTTTTTCAGACCTGATTTTGTTCACATATTCAACAAATATTTGTTTAGTGCCTACCCAAAAACCAAACCCGCTGCCATCAGATCAGTTCCAACTCGTAGTGACCCTAAAGAACAGAGCAGAACTTCCCCCATAGAGTTTCCCAGGAGCTCATGACAGATTTGAACTGCAGACCTTTAGGTTAGCAGAACTTAACCACTATGCCACCAGAGTTTCCAAAAACCAAACCCAGCCCCAGCAAGTTAATTCCAACTCATAGTGACCCTGTAGGGCAGAGGAGAACTGCTTCATAGAGTTTCCAAGGAGCACCTGACAGATTTGAACTGCTGACTTTTTGGTTAGCAGACGCAACATATAACCGTGGTACCACCAAGGTTTCCTATTTAGTGCCTACTCAGTACTAAGTGGCCATGTCTTGCACCTGTTAATTGTTTTTGTGAGGCAGAACTTAATATTACTGTACAACTGACGTAGTGATTTGTCATGCTATAGGTCACAGGATGTACTATGGCTACATTTGGCTCTTAATGGAATTCCATCTTTTTTTTTTTTTTTGCATCATGGAGGCCCAGTGACAAATTAAAATATGTGTACATTAAAAACAAAACATACAAAAAACTCAAACAGAAACCTGTTGTCATCAAATTATTTCCAACTTATGATGTGTTACAGAGTAGGACTGCTCCATAGGATTTTCTTGGTTATAGTCTTTGCAGAAGCAGATCATGGCATCACTTGGTGGGTTTGAACTGCCAACTTTCAGGTCATAGGTAGGCACAAACTGTGTCAGCCAGGATCTTGTGTATTAGGAACCATAGTACTTTAGCCAGATTTATCCATCTGAAGTTCAACTCTTTTCAAGTGGTGACATCTTATTTTTAATGCATTAAGTTTGTCAGGGGTCAGAATCATAACCACTGAAACATTTTCAGTGCTAGATTTCCAGGATTATAAGAATGTATATAGAAAGTTTACTTAACCCCAAAACTTGTTGAATCAGCACAATCATTATCCCTGCTCTAATGGAGCTTACAGTCTAGTTGGGGGAATGCAAACAATAGACAAGAAATGTAATAAACAAGTACATTGTAGTATATTATAAAATGATGAGTATGTCAGAGTAGAATAGAGTAATATGGTTGGGTATTGAAAGATTTTTAAAAGAAAGGATAATTGTCAGTATGCTTTTGTTTGATGTAGGTTGTTTCGTGATTTTTCAATGTAATCTATGAAAAGTTTATAATATATTAAAGAATGTACAGTGTTTGATAAATTGCTCCAACTTCACTGCGTGTCTGTAGAAAAACAAAACATTTTTTCATATAAACAATACTAAAAATGTACTTTGTTCTAAAGTATATATTTTAAATAGTTTTTTGGAGCAATCTGCTTCAAAATGCTGTTTTGGGATGAGTTTTCAAAAATTTGAATTGTAGTAGATAAACTAAATTTTGACATGATAAAAAAGTGATGTAGATCAGTGAAGAGAACATCTATGAAGACAAGGCAATATTTTATTTTCAGAATGTAGTACTTAAAAGTTTCTAAGAAAATAGAGATATAGAAGATTAAAGAAATTTCTCATGAAAATATGAGGAGAAATTTCTCAAGAAAATATGAGGAGAAAATTTAGAAAAGTAAAAGAATTTAGAGAGTTAACTGCCCTTAGGAGGAGTAATCTTGTATTTTAACCAGGCATGTATATTTTGGCAGAGGAATTATTCTACAATTTTTGATAGCTAAGCCAAGCAAGCCATCTAGCTAAATAATGAAAGTAATAGTTTGTCTTGCATTCCCAAATAATGTTTTGTAGGCTCTAGTTCAGTAGATTATTATTTCACTTTTAGTCTAGATTGCTTGTTGCTGGAAATAGAATCTGTATTTCTTTGAATTTCCCATCCTATTGTAACTCCTGGTATTCTTAAGGTCAGTTAAGCACAGTAAATAATCTTCACTTAGCAAGCAGCCCAAATCACCATCTTCCTTTCCGATGTAGCTAATAAATTCTAAGCAAGCTCTAAACTCCTTGTGAAGCTTCCTAATGGATGCTTCACTGAGCTGAAGAGCTTTTGGAAGTAAAATAAAATAATAATCTACAGTTGAATGTTTTAAGATCAAGGTTGCTAGGTCAATACTAAATTTAAAACCAGTTTGAGAGACATTTTTTCAATGACACTTAGAAATCATGGCTAAAGGTCAGACTGTTACATGTGCTGTTGCTCAGATCTTTTGATGTTGAAGGTCTACAATTGACTTATATGTAAGATATATTTTTTAAAACATTAGCTGTGATTTAAAGTAGCAAGGGACAGTGTTCAGGCTAGGGAAAATAAAGCCCACTCCCCTTCAGTTTTTTGGTTGAAATAATTTGAGTTCAGTAATGTTACTGAACCTGAAAAAATATAAATAGCTGCCTCCATAGAGGAGAATAGGGAAGCTGGCTCCTGTCAATTCCTGCTTAGGTGTTTCTGAAATATTTTGAGATTGCAAGAAAACTGTGGATAAAATCCATACCAATTAGAGATCTATATGTTTGGAATCATTTAAAAATGCTGTGCAGGGCTCAAAGGAATTAGTAAAGCCTGCTGCAGTGCAGCTACATTATTAATTTCAAAATAGATACCAGATGTTCACACTGCCCAAAGGATACCTCAGTGGGCAGTCTTTAGTCATATTGTCCTTGAGTAGATGCAAATGCTTAAAATGATGATGGGTAATTAGGGTATATGTTTTCTATGACTGAAATTATTAACAATCACTTTGAAGAAATGCACCATTTTTGATAGGTACGAGAAGTCACTGTGTTAAAGTAAATTTGGTATTTAGAAAAACAAAATAATAGAAATTCTTGTCCTAATTTTTTTTATTTGACTTACTCAATAATAGTTATATCCAACCTAAGTGATTATCTTTTAATTAGGTCCAATTTTATTGTTACATAAGGAAATAGGTTGTGATATTTTCTTCAAGAGACAGTTCCATGTGATATGTGTTGACAATATATTAGTAAACAAAGCAAATCATGGTTTTGTAGCAATCAGTGAAAAACAAAGATATTAATTTAAAAAATTATCTATATGAATATGTAACTGCAAACTACTATATGAAGAGAAAGTGCTAGATATTGTGAAGATGTTTGACAGAGGAACCTGACCTAGAATTAAAGCTTTGAGTTCATATATTCAGCTGTATTTATTGAGTACCTACTTTGTGTCAAAAAAGAAAAGCAGATTACAATAGTTATTTAAAACATAATGCTTATGATTCTTATTTTGGTAGATGATAAGGTGTTAGGAACAACTTAAAAATACAAGTCAAGATTTAAAGAACTAAAAATGAAACAGATAGTAGAGATGCAAAGTCTTTCAGCCTTTCTGCCACTGTAGCTTCTGTTCAGTATTCTGAGGAAAATTTAAGTGATGTGTAACATTTTTTAGCAAATCTAAATATTTTCATTACACTCATTTTGTTGAAAAAATTCCATTGGAGAAGTTAATATTGTAACTTTTAAAACCCTTTAGTAAATAAAGAAAACTGAGATGGGGGAATACTACATCCAGAATCCAGCTGTCTTTCACAAATATCATTGTGTATGGCCCCCAGACACCCTTTTGAACTCAGTGCTGAAGTCACTCTTGAGGTTCACCCATCAGCCAAAGGCTGGACAGGGCTGTAAAACAAGCAGTAACACAAATAGCTGAACAGTGTGTACAAGACTAAATGGGCACACCAGCTCAGGGGCAAGGATGAGAAGACAGGAGCAGACAAGAAGCTTGATGAACGGAAATGAGTAACCCAAGGATGAGAAGGGAAGACTATTGATTTGTCACAGGGTTGGCAACCAGCGTCACAAAACAGTATATATATTAACTGTTATTGAGAAACTAATTTGTTGTGTAAACCTTTGTCTAAAGCACAAGTAAGCGAAACAAAACAAACCACCAGACAAGCAAACAAAAAAATATAATGTTCTCGCTCTACCATCATCCTATTCTTACCTCCCTTCTCTGCCAATTCTGGGACAATGGGTTTGGTTTTTTTATTTTCACTGCTAGGCTTTGTTCCCTCTTCTTACTTCATACATACTTTTCAACCAAACTGTGCAACAGTTGTTTTCCAAGTCCCCCAGATCTCCTAATTATTGAATTCAGCAGTCTCCTCTCCAGTCCTACTTGACTTGTCCTTCCTGTCGGTTGTGGCTCTGCGGTCCATCCTCCAGCCATAAACAGTCTTCTCTCTATAATGATTTCTTTACATGTTTCTAGACTCGTACTTCCTGAAGTGCTGTCTTTTATTTTCCTTCCTTCATTCTCGGAAACCCTGGTGGCATAGTGGTTAAGTGCTACATCTGCTAACCAAAAAGTCGGCAGTTCAAATCCCTCAGGCACTCCTTAGGAACTTTGTGGGGCTGTTTCTGTCTGTAGGGTCTCTATGAGTTGGCATCAACTCCACGGCAGTAGGTGGGTTGTTCACTCTCAATCCTTTGCTCACCTTTTCAGTACCTGTCCAGTTACATTCTTTTGTTTTATTCTCCTCCTATATCGCCTCATGGTAACCTTACTATCATGTATGCTCTGAGAAGTTTCACTTTTCTGACTTTTGTGCAGGCCTCACTTATGAGCCTGTGTATCCTTCTGCCTCCTAGTTAGAGCCACACAACACTGATTTTTTATTATTTTACCCCCAAACCCATTCATTTTCTTAATTCTCTATTCCATTTGATGGCAGCATGATCCAGCTGTTCATACAAGCTGGAATCCTAGTAAATTTCATCCTGTCCTTCTTCTCCACTCCCCACTATGCACCACAGTCAGTCAAAAGAGGGAATTCTGCTCTCTTGGTATCTATGATCTGTTGTCTGCTCTCTAATATCATTGCAAATGTCTTTACTTAGATCTTCAACTCTCTTTTAGACAATAATCTTCCATTTCATATATATATCTATTTTTATCATCCCATTTGCTCCTCACTCTCCAGCCTGCTTCCAGAGCCATCTTTGTAAAACACAAATCTGATCTTGTTACTAGACTGCTTAAAAATCTTCAAGACCACCAATCATCACTCTATCTAAAATGTTCCTGGCAGCAGTGCCACTCCCATTGAAAACTGCTGGATTACCGGATAACAAAATGGCAAAGTGAGGTACCTGGTAACTGAAATAAAATTAATTATTGAGTAGTAAGGTGCATATGAATTTTATTAGCATTTCTGACATTCATTATATAGTCTATATAGATCTATGTGAATTTTTGTATATGTATAGAACTTTGTTTTTCAAAATAAGTATCTTAAATATCATGTTTTATTTCAGGTACTGCTTATTAAAGATGAATAAAGCATTGGAGACTGTTTGCCAGAGCCAGTCATTTTCCTTATGTTACTATTACTGTTAAGCCATTTTTCCTGACTGAAATGGCTTATCTCTTCAGACTGTTGCTTGTTTGCAGTATTGAAAGCATGTCATGACCATACAGTGTGTTATGTATGTTTGTAGTTGCAATAGCTAACCATCAGCTGTCGTCAAGGTAATTCTAACTGACACTTATCCTGTGATGTCTGAGTAGAGCTATGATCGACAGGGCTTTCAGTGGCTGATGTTTCAGAAGTGGATTGTCAGGCCTTTCTTCTGAGGCATCCATGAATGTACTTGAACCTCCAACCTCCAATGAACTTGTGTTTATGATAGGAGAAGGGTGTAAATACAATAAATCCTCAAGTCATATCAAGCAGTTCAAATATAAATTTAAAAAGAAGGCTAAGATATTTCTGTCCAATGGACTAAACAATGAGAAGACTATTCTGACCTGACTTGATTTTGATGCATCAGTGCTGATGTCTTAGACTGTTAATCTCACACAGTTAGCTTGTAATTGGTTTTAGCCACAAAGTCACTATCTGACACCAGTTAAAGCTGCAAGCCTTATATTGATGTTTTTATCAGTAAAAAAAAAAAAAAAAAAAAAAAAAATCACTGTGGTCAGTAGAAAAATTAATGCCTAAATTTGTTGCTTCTTCATATTAAGTATTAGATCAAGCTACTAAAATCTGAAGTTTATTAAAAAGAAATCTTAGCTTCCGATTCAAGAGGACAGACTGAGCATACACAGGAAGAGAAAGAAAAGGAGAAAAAGAAGGAGAGAAAAAAACCATAAAGGTGAAAAGAGTTGGAGTGAGGAAGGGATCTTGAGCAAACAAATTTCATCCAGTTTTTCCAAGAAGAAAAATGGGTAGAAATATACATGGTTAATGGGTATGACCAATTAACGGAAGCTACAACTCAAAATATGTACAAGACTTGTTACAGAGATGTCTAGCTGACAAGAGCAAAATTGGGGGTGCTGACAACAGAGTGCTTAACTGAAAGTCTGAAAAACAGCCAGGCCAATCTAATAGCTTCTTCACCTGCATATTTAGAAAGACAAATCATCAGTTATCTATGGGGTGAGGTGACGTGACGGGGAGGGAACAAACACTGGAAGATAGTCCTGAATATTCCAAATGGCCTCTCCGGGAGAACTGGGGCTTCTGTTGAGGTATTGATGCTCCAGATTAAACACTTTGTCCCTTAAGTATTCAGGGAACCCAAGAGCAAACACTTGTTAGCCAGAAATCTACAGCAGTGTTCACAGATCTTCAAGCCAGCTTTTCTATTCAGAGGTAAGACTTGAAAAGAAAACAAATCCATACTATAACCTGACAGCAGAGAAAGCCCACATCAGCTGTGTAGAATAACAGACCCAAGGCTCCATTCTTAGTTAGGAACAAAGAAACCAAGGATTACCACAGACATACAAAGAAAACCAAGACCATGAAAGACAGAAACTAAAAGAAAGAGAACAACTGACCCCAGAGAAAGCAGAAATGTTTTAGGGAATAACAGAAAAACTAAGATTAAGAACAACCCTCTACTTGATTTCCCCAGAGACATTTAAAAAGATGTTTCATTTAGAAAACAAGTAATGATGCTGTAGAAAAAAAGAACAGCCAGAGACCAACAATGTGAAAAATAAGTTACAAAAAAGATTCCTGCAATGTAATTCTGTTTATGGAAATTCCTGAACATTGACAACAATCTATAGTTTGGGGAATAGACGTATGCAGAAAGTGAATCAAAGCAAGTACGGGAATGGTACACGAGCAGATATCTCTGGTGTACCAGGAAGGTAAGTAGAGATAAAGGTAGGAGGCAAGTCTCGCTGTAATTGTAGTGTTTTATTTTGTTAGAGAAAGAGAGGTAGAGAGAGAGATTTGAAACAAATATGGAAAAAATGTTAATATTAAATCTAGTAGTTAATATATGTTAAATTATGGATGCCTGTTATATTGTTCTGAGTAATTTTGCATTGGCTTGGAATGTTTATAACTAAAAACTCAAAAGATATAATTTTAAAATACAGGAAAATTGCATAATTGTATAATAAAGTCATAGTGCAAGTAAAAGTGAAAGGTAATGTGTTATGCCTTTTAACAAGTGATTATAATGGTTATACCTTTGGAGAAGGAAGAATAATCTTAGCACTCCTTAGCTCTCATGTTTCAGTGAGCAACATGCACATAACCCCAGTGAGACAAACACTGTTTATTAGTTTTCAACTCTTAGACTCAATCTATAGAACAGCACGGGGAGACTTAATTATGGGTAAGCATTGAAATGGGGAGAGGGTAGGTGTAGCAGTGATCAGCGTGCTAACGCTGTGCCATACAGAGTGGGGAGTTAAATGATAAGCTATGGGATACATTTGCATTCTTTTTTTCATTCATCAATTGATTTTTGGAATGGCTTTTATGTAACAGGCACTGTTTCAGGTAGTTGACAATGCAGTAGTGAACTGTGGGTCAGTGAGGTTAACAGATTCCAGCTTAGAGAGAAACTAAAAGCTTGATACAGTCCTAGAGTTATGGAGTTGTGCAAGCTGGTGCACCCACACAGCAGTTTAGATTGCATCTCCAGCTTGTCTCATCAAAACCATGGTTGAATATATACCATGATTATTAAACTATCACCTAAGCCCACTGGGATTTATTGAGGTTGAACTTATTTTGCACTTGAGACAACATGATATTTGCAATTTCATTTCAATAAGTTCTTGTCCATGGGTAGTTCTTTCCATGTTTTACTGATGGGTCATGTGGCTAATTTGCCAAACTTTCTAATTTGGTGACAGGAGAAGGATGTGAGGAAAGTAGAAACTATATAGCAATCTTAACTAATTTAAGAGAGAGGAGAATAAAGGCTACCTTTTCTACATATGATACAGATAGAATTGGCTTCAACTTGTGTACAGTATGCTGCTGATTTTGTCAATTTATTTCAGAGATTTTTGAAAGGCAAAAGTAAGAGATTGGGATAGAAAGCTGAGCAAGTCTTTCTTAGGAGACAGAGTGGATCACTTAAAGTTTGTCAACAGATGTTGGGTGGAGAGCTGTGCCACTATTTAGTTAGGGACTCATGCAGACTGGAGCAGCTTTATTAAACTACATTGTGGAGAAAGAAGGAATAATCCTTTTTACTGAAATCTAAAGAGCTCCTTTCTCATATAGATGAGGATAAGCTTTCAAGAGCTACTATTAAAAATCTGGGTCATTTGCCCTTATGTTAGAGATGGAGATCACTGTAGTCTGAATTTGCATAATGTTATAGCAACATATTATGTCTGAAGATTCATTTCGCCTAATGGCCACAAGAGCTGAAACATAGCTGCCCTGTTTCAGTGTGTTTCCTTTAGTTGTACTGCCTATATTATTGGTTATCTAGGGATGAGTTTTTTTTCAGGTGAGGACTTATTTATTGAATAGAAGCAGTTCTTAGTAGGCTAATTTCTAAAACATATAGTTTATATTCTTTGAAATGAAATGATAATAGGCCCAGATCCAACCTCATCAAATAGAAACAAAAGGATGTATTGGGGATGGGGTAAGCCAACTCTGTTTATACAGGTTTTCACATAACTTTTCTTTTTAAAAGTGCATGGAATGCATCCAAAACAAATAATGTTTTGTTAGATGAGAAGACCAAAAGGAAAATCCTAGAGAAAGGAGGATAGATGATCTTTCTTTAATGTCAAAACTGACATAAACACACTCCCTCCCCCCCCCCCCCACCCTTTTGCTCAAGATAATTTTCTCAACAGGACACAGATTGCTTCAGTCTTTGCCTATCACCCTTTGAAGCACTTTCAGTATTATTAGGAGTGGGGGCAGGGCTTCCTTTGAGGATTTTTACAGCAGTGAATAGTTCCTCCTTTAAATACTTTCACATGATGAGGGAATTCCGCTTTCAAAGTGCTGTCATCACTGTGGCTTCTCTGCTATAAGACAATTCATTCTTGGGTGAAGGTCCTTCTTGGTTTGATTGTCATTAAGGACTTACCTTTTTGATGGATTCTTTTTCGATAGAGCCTCACTTTTTCTGAGACCTAGCAAATGAGCTCAACCCTCTCCTCTGTTACGCTTATTGGCCACAGTTATTTTTTAAAATATGTTTATCACACAGGGTTATAGTTTTCAACATGGTTTCTCTTGTTGAATTCCACTGATCTAAGATTAGGGTGACATATTGAATATTCCACTTTAAAGGCTGCACTTCCTCTACAGTGCACATAGATTCTAGGACTTTTAGGATTGTTTTGAAATGTCTTTTTTTCTTTTAAGCATACTTTCAATGTTTTAGTATGTCAAAACAAACAATAGGTAAGCTACTCGTGTTTCAACAATTTCCCAGAGCACGCTGAAATCATTTGAGAACATTCATTTCATTCCATTTCATCCTACTCTAATTTGAGAGTAGTCTTCTGTAAATATTTAGTTCTTGAAGACAAAAATATAGTTTAACAGCTTGAATGTACTGTTTAAGCTATGTGGTTTAATAGCTTCTTCCAAAACAGTTACCCCCCTCAAAAAAATCAGTAGGCAATGATTCACAATCATTAAGAGAGGTACATATGACTAAGAAACTCCAAATATAATTTAGAGTTTTTCCACAATCCTATTGCCTGGGATGAGTTTCTGAATCTTTGTAATAGTTTTAGGTAAACGAATAAAAAATTATATATGTCCCCACTACATCATTTACATTATTACTCCTAGACTTTGTCCTTGAGAGGTTTGGTCATTAGAAGGTGAGGGAATTTGTTTAAAGTACTGTTATTATTTGATTCCATCTAGAGGTCTTTTAAATGCAGCCATGCAACCATCTAGACATAAACATGTTCCTTAAAATCTGCCTTCCTGCTGAGATGTTCCAGTCAGTGACCTGTTAGCCTTTTATTGAGGAATGGAGTGGAAAATAAGAAGGGAGTCCAGACTGAAGTCAAAATATCCACATACTAGTTTTGGCTTGGTCACTTCCCACCTATGTGACCTTGGCAAATAACGTATCCTTCTGTTTCTGTCTTCCTAAGTACACAGTAACGCTACTTCTCTACTTACATAGGTTTAATTGTAGAATTTAAGTCAAGTTTGATACTGTACTGAAAAGCCATCATTAGTTATTTCTCAATCTAGTCTGTGAAAAAGGAGTCTGATTATATTCTGTCCCCGGTGGGACTCTGTGATGTACTGTAGTACCTATTCCATTTGCTTGTATAAAGACAAACAGAAATCAATTTAGTAAACATGTGCTGTGCCTTTGTGCTAAACAGAAACCCTGGTGATGTAAGGGTTAAGTGTTAAGGCTTCTAACCAAAGGGTCAGCAGTTCAGCTCCACCAGGCGCTACTTGGAAACTCTGTGGGGCAGTTCTACTCTGTCTATAGGATTGCTATGAGTTGGAATCAACAGCAGTGGGTTTGGTATTTTTGTTTGCTTTTTGTGCTTCTGAATACTAGACTTTTCCCCCCGCCTCAAAACACACACACACACACAAACCCACCAGACCCACTAACTCACAATGACTCCATAGGATGGAATAGAACTGCCCCATATAGTTTCTGAGGAGAACCTAGTGGATACCTATTTTTGGTTAGAAGTTGCAGCTCTTAACCACGATATCACCAAGATAGGTTTCCAAATACCATGTAGGCAGTGAGAATATGCAGTCAATGCATTCAGCCTGTGCCTTCATCATCCAGTCAGGGAGGAAAGCTTGCAAACAAATCAATCACATATTCAGTGTGATAACTAGAGCAAGGTAAATGTACCAGATGCAGAGATAGCATACCAAAATCAAAAAACCAAACCCACTGTCATCAAGTCAATTCCAACTCATAGTGACCTACATGTGTTTCTCTATATCTATTTTTAATTCTAAAAATAAGAAAATGTAATGAAGCAGGGTAGATTTGTGGTAAGTTTAACAACAACAACAACAATAAAGAAAAAAAACTCATGAATTTTTCCACCTATGTGTTGTTAAAGTGTTTCCCCATCACATATTATGAACAAATGAGTTATACCCTGAAAGGTTAAAAAAGAAAACAGAGAATTCTTTTTTTTTCTTTTCATAGATAAATGACTTTATGTTTAATGGCCTCAAAAATCATCATTAAACCTCTCTTCACTGGTAGTTGCCACTTCAGTCCTTGAACAAAGAACATTTACATGTGTCAAGTAATCATTATAAACCAGATGTTGTATCCTAGAATTTGTTAAAATTCTCTTAGACTTTGCAAAATAAGGTTATGTGAATTGTCTTATGAATATTGCTAAGTCTCAGCATAATTAGTTTTTGTGAAATGTTATAATCTAGAAGTTCATAGTTTTCCTGATGTTTTGTAGCAGTCTCAGCTCAACTCAAGGAATTGGGAAGTGTTTAAATTCCTGGTGTTAAATATGACACCAATAATGAAAGCTACACTGTTGCATAGTGGGGGGCAGGGAGTTTCGGGAGTTTCTCATAGAGACTGGGCCTGAGCTGCTTTGTTTTGTTTGAAACTGGAAGTCACGTTGTTGAGGTTTGCATACTGTTTTCTTTCAATAGGTGTATCAACGCAAAGCAGTGTGTTTTTAAAGGGCTTCCTCCTTTCTGCAGGAATAAATTTGGCTTCTGAAGAAGAAGAAAAAGTATACCAGCAATTCAGCAGCATCATACCTCTTTCATCATTTTGAGGGTGCAGGCTTCAGTTCAGTGACACCAGATACATTTTTTTTTGAAAACATATAAAACCATTCCCATAAGTAGTGGCCATTAAACCTGATTGTATACTCTTAAACATTTGTATAATCTTATGGTCCACTTACCACTGAGTTTCTTAAAACTTTGCATGTATTTAAAAATCATTATAATTAATGAAAATTGGAACAAGCTACTATTTGAGGGAAAGGTCTACCTTGAGATATCTGAGGAACACTTCTCTGTGAGTTTCCTCTAGAAAGTGATCAAGCCTCTTGCCCACAAAATGGAAACTATGCTTTCTCGATATCCTCTGTTTAGGGAGATTTGATTAACATAGAGACAACAGCATATTGGTTTTCTATACTTCAGTACAGCAGTTGACTCTCTAGACTAAGTATCAAAAAAACAAGCTTTCTAAAGAGGTTAAGAACTGTTGAAAATTAACAGTGAGACCCATTAGACTGTGTTTTGGAAACTGTCATATTGGACGACTTAAAATGCTTAAGGAGTGCTTAGTAACACTGGAGACAGGAGACAAAGTGGTGGGAGAGCTTTTTAGGTTTGATATGTGCTAGAAAACTACTGGATGGTCTAATAGTGGCTCATGAAACATAAAACCCCAATAGGACTATATAATCTGAACTGGAGGAAAAGGTTATTCTAAAGAAACAGTTGCACTTGTGCAAAATATATTATCCTTCAGGTTTGACCTTCTCTTTAGGTAGAAAAATTTAAGCATGAGTCGTATATTCAATACTTCCATTCTTTGCTTAGTCTTTCTTTAACATTGCATCCTAACTTTAGGCTATGTAACTCTTCTCTCTGTTTTGGTTCTTTTGCCTCTTCACCCAGGTTGGCCTTCATTCCATGATGTGATCAGTTCTGATGCAATCACCTTCACAGATGACTTCTCATACGGGATGCACAGGGTGGAAACAAGCTGCTCTCAGGTCAGTTAAGTCCACCTGAAAACCCAGTACTCTCCTTACTCTACATTGCAAACACTTTCAAGACTCCTGATTGTGCTAGGTACAGCAACTAAGGCCAAATGACTGAGTACATGAGGGATAGATAAGCACATAAAATCTATGTAGTTGGTGTCAAGAATTTAGCAACTCCATGTAAGTGTTAGTCACTGGCTTCAGTACTATTGAACAGTAATCACTGGCAGAGAGAACTGTCTTCAGTCAACTTAGCAGAGTGAGGGGTGGGCTATTCTTGGGCATATAAACTTTTCATATGTGGCCTTACATAACTGGATAGTCCCCGTCTGCCTGCAGTTCTGAGCGTGTAACAACAGTGATCCAGACACCATCAACAAAACCCCAGAAATGACTTTTCTTGGGTGGGTGTGAAGATAGAGATTGACAAGAAGGCTATAGGAAGGGGTGATTATCAGTTATTGAGTGAGGTCTGTGTGAATAGAGGAAACAACATGTGAATATCAGAAACCCTGGTGGCATAGTGACTAAGTACTGTATCTGCTAACCAAAGGTAGGCAGTTGGAATCCGCCAGGCACTCCTCGGAAACTCTGTGGAGCAGTTCTGCTCTGTCCTATAGGATCTCCATGAGTTGGCATCAACTCGACAGCAGTGAGTTTGTATTATTATTATTATTATTATCCCCTTACTCTGTTCGAATGACTTCCTTTTGTTCTATGCGTAGGTTCCTCATGAGCACAATTAAGTGTTCTGGAATTCCCATTCTCTGCAATGTCATCATAATTTGTCATGATCCCCACAGCTGAATGCCCACAGTAACCTATGAAGTAGGTCCTGCTGTTTTCCTTCATTTTACAGTTGAGCCAACTGAAGAGCAATGATGTAAGTGAAAGAGCTGAGACTTGAATTCAGGCAGTCTGTTCCCAGAGCTCTTTTTGGTGCTCTAACTGAGAAAAATTGGTCAACTGATCAATCAGTCAACAGACAGACCAACCAACGAGCCTGCCTTAAAGAATAAACTAAAAAAAAAGAAAAAAAAATCCCATTATTACCAGCAGGTAGTTTATTGCTATTTTGTGTTGACTTCAATTGAATTTTAAATGATGCTTTCCTAAATTCCAAACAAAATGGAAATATAAAATACTTGATAAAAAGGTAAATCTGGGTAGGATGGTGTATCTTAATTTGTAACTTAAGTACAAAATAAACCTCTTTTAAAGGCAGTTGTTTTTTCTCTCTTTGTCTTCCCTCTGTGTGTTTTAATTAAGTTGCCTGAATGGCTGTTATATGACTGTCACTCCCCTTTACAGTCAGAACCCACTTGTAAACATTGAATGCTATGAAAACCAAGTCAGAAAGGCACAGAAAAAATGAGCCATGATTTATTAATTTTCCCTAGTGACCTACTGTCTAATTTCTTTATGACAGTCTTATAATTCATGGTTGAAATAAACCTCCTTCTTTCTCTATCATTAGCCACAGAGATAACATCAGTAGTAGTCAAGAAAAGACCATGATGAAGTGTATTCTACAATGACAAAAAAGACATGAAACCCACAAACTCTATCAAAATTAGGCAACATTCATCAAAGACATCAAGCTAAACCTAGTACAGCTCTTAGCCCTTGGCTTAGATACCTGAGTGACTGGGACTGGTCTTTCAGTCCTTTTATAACAGTCGTGTGAAGAACTAACGTTGACCTGTTCTTTTTTGGTTTCTTTTTCCACTTTTACTTCTCATATTTAGAAAATATTTGACTCTTCTTAAATAAAAGTCTTGAGTTTCAACAGAAGAGAGAGAAGAATTTGTTCCCTTAAAGCATATATGAATACATGCTTTGCAAAATAAATTCTGTGTCAACTGTAGGCCCTATAGAATGTAAATTCCAAAACACTTAATTGTGCTCATGAAGAACATGTACATAGAACAAGAGACAGTCGAACGGAGTAAGGGGACATTGTATGGTTTAAAATAAGGGAAGGTGTGCATCAGGGTTGCATCTTTTCAGTGTACTTATTCATTTCTATGCTGTGCAAGTAATGTGAGAAGCTGGACTGTATGAAGAAGAATGAGGCATCAGGATTGGAGGAAAATTTGCTAACAACCTGCCTTTATGCAGATGACACAACCTTGCTTACTGAAAGAGGACTTGAAGCAATTACTGATGAAGATCAAAGACTATAGCTTTTAGTATAGATTGCACCTCAACATAAAGAAAACAAACATCTTCACAACTAGACCAGTAAGCAACATCATGATAAATGGAGAAAAGATAGTTGTCAAGGATTTCGTTTTACTTAGTTGCTGCCCGTGGAAGCAGCAGTGATGAAATCAAACAACTTATTGCATTGAACAAATCTGCAAAAGAACTCTTTAAAATGTTGAAAAGCAAAGATGTCACCTTGGGCACTAAGGTACATCTGACCTAAGCCATGGTATTTTCAGTCACGTCGTATGCATGCCAAACCTTGATAATGAGTAAGGAAGACTGAAAAAGAATCAATGTTTCTGATTTATTGTTAGCAAAGAATATTGACTATACCATGGACTGCCAGAAGAACAAACAAATCTATCTAGACAAAGTACAGCCAGGATGCTCTGTGGTAGTGAGGAGGGTGAGACTGTCTTACCTATTTTGGACATGTTTTCAGGAGGGAACAGTCTCTGGAGAAGGATATCATGCTTGGTAGAGGGTCCCTTGAAAAGAGGAAGACCTTCAGGGAGGTGGAATGATACCATGGCTGTAACAATGAACTCAAACATAGCAAGGATTGTGAGGATGGTGCAGAACTGGGCAGTGTTTTCTTCTGTTATAGGTAGGGTCACTACAAATCGAAGTCTACTGAGAGGCACCTAAGAACAACAAGAATGGCACGTTGGCTTTTTCTCTGTTTGGATCAAGGTGGGATGTCTGCCACTCAAGTATAATAACAATGCAGTAAATTAAAGTGTGGTGGATATCTTTCCTTTCAGTCATTTCTTGTTTTCATTTTACACTTCACAAACTTTCATTTTCCTTTTGCCTAAAACTTTTTTGTTTCTGTTTTATAATGCATCATTTTTACCTTGCCTTGAAAAAAAAACTGATGATATTTTCTGTACTAGAGCAACCACTTTTGCTCTACTTGTTTTTCATGTTTAGCACTTTGTTACCCATTATCATTTTTTTTAACTTTATGTTTTTTAAGTTACCTGTTCTCTTCCCATACCTGCGAATCCTCTCCTGTTTTTCTTTTAAAGCTGTTTTTCTTTTCTTTTTGATTGGGTAGTGAGAGAGTATGGAAGACTTCTTTGACTTCTCTAAAATTCTTTTTGGATTTTTGAGTCACCTGGTTTGTCTTTTCTGGGGGCTGAATTTTATCAGTTATGTTATGAAGAATCTTTTGGGTACTTTTAGTATCTCATAGACATTTCCAGTTGGACGGATCACACCGAGTGCTCCTTATAGCAAATATGAAGTATCTAATCATGAAGACCCTTTCACTACCAGTGTCAGCAAATGAACTCATCTTCCATGGGCAAAACTAGGACACTTGACCTGCTTGCCTGACTATATTTCATTGGTCTGTAGATACTTAATTCTTGTCCAAAAGTTAGAATTCTTTCTGTGTATTTATTGATTTTTGTTTAATTTATTGTGTGGACCACAACATGCTGTGAATTATGCCTCATATTTAGGCAGTAATTATAAACATGTTGGGAGCCAGTAACTTGCGAACTCTTTATAGCACATTATAGGTTTTCCACGTGACTTCTAAGGTAATGGTATTTCAGTAAAACTTGACTGACAAAGTCAAGTGATTCACTCCTGTCTCCACTCTTCAGAGAAATATTGCCATCAGATCCTTCTAAAGGAATTGTTGTGTAAGAAATTTAGCATATTTCATGATCCTTAAGATTGTTGTTGTGTGCAGATAAGTAATTGTAGACTTGTAGTGACCACATGTGACAGACTAGCGCAGCCACATAGGGTTTTCTAGGCTTTAGTACCTCCAGATGCAGATCACTGATTCTTTCCCCCGCAGAGCCACTTGGTGGGTCAGGACCACCAGCCCTTCCGTTGGCAGCCATTGGCCCCAGCAGGGCTCCTTGCTCATCGTCACTGCCTTCATCATGGCCTGCTGCTTGTCCAGGAAACAAGTGACCCTGTTACGTGCTTGTTTTGTTGCAGTCATATTTCTTTTCTTTTCCTGTTCTGCCTAGTGAATTCAGGAATGGAGTTCAAGTTTTCTCTTCTAAAGAGGATCTTTATCTTAATTTCACCCACTTTGGTAGGCACACAAACCTTCTTCTCCTGGCTGCAGCAATTGCCTAACAATTTTCAGTTATAAAGAATTTTCAATAATTTTATTTAATCTACTTTTCAGCTAGTGACAACATACTTTGCTTTTGTTCCAGTTTCACTGCCTACTGTGAAGAATTGTTTGACAGCTTCTCCCTAGCCCTCCAACCCCAGCTTGTTAAGCAGTGCTTTGTCAGGAGTTTCAATTCAGTACAAATGGTAAAACTTGCTTGATTTTACTCAAAATTCAGTAAAGTAAGTTCCTCCTGGAAATACTTGGGAATTCTTCCTTCTTCAGATCAAAATCCTACATCTGGAGCAAATGGGAGACCAATAAATCACTAAACTTTTTGTAATAATCTTTAAGGAAACCATCAGATCTTTGAGTTTACCTGAGCTGGAATCTGTTTATGACTGTTGCTATGACTGCTTGAATCTATGGTAGAGTCCCTTAAGTTTCTTTTAGAACATTATTCATTTGTTCTAAGTCAGCTAAATCAACAGAAAGGTAAATATCCACCAATATAAAGTATTTTTTGAAAGTTAATCAGTTTCTGGTAAAACCCAAGCCTTATTAATCTTTTGCAGATGACAACTCATGTATTGCTGATGACTAAAGATACCCAAGTGTTATGATAGGGTGTCAAGACTCACAGCCTGTCTCTTTTTTTCTTGATCTTTCAGTAAAATATAATGCTAAACTGGTGACTTCAGAATCATTTCCTTGGCAGGAGATTAATATCACAAGCACAGAGGAAAAGAGCCCCTACTTACACAACTGTCTTCAATAACAGTGGAATCAAACAGAATACTACTGGCAAAGTAAATTGCTTTTCTTCTTAAAACTGTTTTCTCCTTCTCATCCTGAACCATGTGCCCAAATGTAAAAGCCCTGCTTTGAAAGTACTTCATCTTATAGATCAAACACGTAAGAGAAAATGACAATAATAAATCCTAAAACATCCTAGGAATAGCTGGGAGAAAACCCTCTAGGACAGTTGGAAATACATCAGTGCAGAAATATGTGGCTGTGTTGAATGCACTATTTGTGTTTCTTACGCACACAATTGAGAATTGCAGTCAGATTTTAAGGAATTATGCTAAATTTGATGCTCAATCACTTTTCCCTCCCCCAGGCAGGGTCAGGAGAGTCTTTTCTCTGGTTCTCCACTGATTCTTTAGTTGCCACCTTTTTTGAGTGGGAGACTTAGGTGATAAAGGGAATTTTAAAATTTTCTTTTGGACAATTATTTCAGGCTTCTTCAGGATGAAGGCTAGGTGATCCAGCTCTGGTTTGTGTTTTACCTGTAAAATAAAGAGAGAAAAAAAATAACCATTCAAAAACAACTTTTAAAATGTGTGCCTAAGATTTTGCCCTGAAATAAATGATTAACAGAAGGCTCCAGAGATTTCTGCATCGGGCAACCAGGTTTTTTTTTGGTTACAACCAGGTGTGCTAAGAGATCCCAACACATGGCCAGTTGGCTGGGGCTGGGAAGGCAGAGCTCGCAGCAGCTACAGGAACAATGCTTCACTGACAGCTTCCACTCCGCATTCCACTGTGGCCAAGGCTAGAAGCTGGAAAGAATGGGCTCCATGTGCGCTCCTCCAGGGAGGAGCCTTCAGGGCTTAACCACTTTGACAAGTAACTGGGTAATGCTCTTTTATGGGAGCCTGACTGTACCTGAGAGGAAGCACAAATGCCACTATGTGGTTACGTCTTCCTTCCAACAGATGGCCTTGCAGCTTTATAGGCAATGGGATGGGCACGAATGTTGTGGCACAGATATAAATGAACACCTTCTATGTTTTGAAATGTTTATTTGTCCTCAGTAATCTAAGCCTGGTGTGGATCTTCCAAAACTGCTTATGGCAGTTTGACGTAATGAAGCCATCACTGTCTTTTTAGGGGCTCACACCTTTTCTGAGGATTTTCTTTGGCTATTGCCAGCTGTGGTGTCATAGTGGCTAAGTGGTACATCTGCTAACTAAAAGGTTGGCAGTTTGAATCCACCATGCGCTCCTTGGAAACTCCGTGGAACAGGTCTGCTCTGTCCATAGGATTGCTATGATTCAGAATCGACTTGACAGCACTGGGCTTGGTTTTTTTTGTTTTGTTGCCAACTCATGTGTTTGTTTGGAAATGAGTTTTGCTTAACTGCAGAAACCCTGGTAGCAGAGGCTATGGCTAGTAAGTGCTGTAGCTGCTAACCAGAGTCAGTGGTTCCAGTACACCGGGCGTCTTCTTGGAAACTCTGTGGGTCAGTTCTACTCTGTTCCATAAGGTGGCAGTGAGTCAGAATCGACTCGACAGCAGTGGGTTCTTTTTTGTCTTCCTTGCTTATCTCTTTTGCCTGGATTAAGGGGCACATCTCTAATCCTGTTCCTTTATGTCTAATCTAAAGGCTAATTGCAAACTAGTAAATGAAACTGTAGATCAAAACGGGTTCTGGTCAACAGATTAAGTTGCTGTACTTTGGATTTATAAAAAATATAATAATAATAATGTGGGAAATAAAGATCGTATAACTTACTCTTAAATGCCTTCAAGTGTATGTTGTGCTTTAATTTGGAAGAATTGCACATAGAACTGTTTTCTAAGTATGTTCAAGGTATGATTAATAAAGGCGATATCATTTATTTTGCCCAGATAGCTGTATTCTCTCATTTACCAAAAAAAAAAAAAAAAAAAAAAAAAAACACCTATCTGAGGCTTTTATGTGAAAACTTCACCTCTCAGATGCCAAGTGATCAAAGTGCTGGTGCTGCATGTGAGATCAGTAATTGCACACACATACTGGTCACTGAGAGCACTAGTTCCTGTTGGCGTGCACACTGACTGTTTTGGCAGGCAGAAGTGGGTGTTTTCCTGTGTCCACTGGGTATGCATATGTATTTTTACTGGTGCATCTTAGCTGCGTATGCCTGAAAATTTGGCCTCTATTGTTTATATAAAGGAAAAGCAGTCTGAGCTGTCAGCTTTGATATTACCTAAACCTGCATAGAATGTGGTAAAATAATGCAAGATTTGTTTTTTAGGCCTGTTTCATATTTTCCAGGCAATAGATCAAATCAGTTCAGGGTTCAGTTGTAGTTTTTTAATAAGCTGACACAGTATGTTGGCAGTAAAAATGCACTTTTAACATGGAAGTGCCATATAGTCAAAATTGCTATTTATGCTATTTCTTAATAATTAAGGAGCCCTTGAGAATTATTTCGTACTTTCAGAGGGGAAACTGAGATTCTAGTTCTTTGTAATAAGCACCCTGCCTCTCGTTTCTCTCATCATCTCCATTTGGTATCTTAGCCCGTCATCAACTGACAGTTGTTACTTTCTGTCCCTGTGGTAGTGTTTATATATCACAGTACTGAGAAGAGTTAATAAATCATCTGTATGTCTCATGTTCTTATCTCAGTCTTGATTCTTCCTTCCACCTGGAATGGCCCCTTCCACATACTCACTTCTCCATTTCCTTCAGGTCCATATTCCAAGGTCCCCCCAGTGAGGCCTCCCCTGGCCACTCCATCTACACTGTCAAAACCCGACCCTGGTATTTCATACAGCTTTCCTCTTTTTTATCTTGACATTTATTTCTGCGTAGCATACTCGACAGTTCACTTGTTTTCTTGTCTATTTCTCGTCTCTCCCACTAGATTGTAACCTCTGTGAGGCCAGAGATTGTTGCTTGAATCTCTAGAGTCTAGGACATTGCCTGATATGCAGCAGGCACTATATAAATATTCATTAAACATATGAGTGGAAGCATTTACCCCTAGACTTTGGTTTCCTTGTTTATTATGAATGATGTGTTCTCACATCCTGTATGAATGTGGTCCACCAGGGTCTCCATTTCCGTCACCACTGTTCCTGTGGAGAGGGTGGGAGAGTGGTGAGTATGACAGAGGCTGTCATCTCCTGGAGCCATAGGTAGCACTGGAGCAATTAGCACGGAGCTTTATTCAGTGAGCCAGCGTTACTGGAGAAAATTTCTGTGGACTGAATTACTCTTAAACACCATCATACCCATCTCTCCGTCCTTGGCTTATGGATAGTCAATAGCATGGATTTTAGCTAAACAGTTTATTTGCTCTCCACATGTGACAGTTCATTTGGATAAAGAAGCCAGTATGGCACACCACCTGTTGGAAGACAGTAGAAATGATTGTGTGGGCTAGAGAGCTTTCTGTTTGCTACACTTGCAGCCCTGGTGACTGGGACAGAGCTCTATCGAGCCTTCCCTTTGCTTTGCTGGGTCCCAAGAACATCTAGTGCTTGTAGGATATTAAGTTTTACTGCCCATGAAAGCAAAACATCACCTCCGTCATGGCCAGTTAAACAGTATCTTTTACAGTGGACTTCTGCATATCTGAAACTCACCCATCCAAAGCCAGAAGTAATGCCAGGGAGGAGAGATTTTATTCCTCCATGTTTCTTACAAGGGGAGATCAAGGGTCAACTCAATTCATAAAATTACTGCAGTCATTTTTCTGCTGGCTGAGAGACTTCACAGATCAAAAAATACAGTGGCTCCTAAATGATTTCTGATAAGCACAATTCCAGTTTTTCTTACTCTCAGCATGTGGTGTAAAACCTGCCAGAAACGATCCTTGCAGCTATTGACAGGCGAATTAGAAATCCTCCACGATGGTTTCCATCATTTCTCTACAGGCCGGTCATCCATTTAAACTGCTTAATGGGAGTTCCTCTCAAAACCTGCTCTGTATATGCTTTGCCCTTACCTTTTGCTCTTCCCTTCCAGTGCGGTGCTCACCTTGGACACATTTTTGATGATGGGCCTCGACCAACTGGCAAAAGATACTGCATCAACTCGGCCTCCTTGTCTTTCAGCCCTGCCGAGCACAGCGGTGCGGAAGGAGGCAGTGGGGTCTGCAGCCCAGCCCCGGCAGACAAAGCTGAGCTGTAGTATGGAGAGTGACGAAACAAAGTGTTCTTAATGCACAGCTTATTAGAAAATGAAGATCAAAATTGTCTATCTTAATAGAGATATTTTTTTCAGAAAATATAAAGGCAGTTTTGTGCTATTGGTATTTTTCCTTCTTTTGCTTGAACAGAGGCCTGGCCGCCAATGTATTTTGCTATTGACACTGGTAGACCCTGACCTGTTTATAGCTTTAGTGAATGGAGACAGCTTTGTGAAGCTTCTTCACAAGCCATTGAAGTACAGTTTGGCATTATTCAACCCATGGAGCTAATTGTGAGTTTGGGTGTGTTTTTTTTTTTTTTTTTTTTTTTTCCTTTTAAGAGGCAGAGGGTACTTAGTCTTCAAATATGTATGTAGATGCCTCCTATGTAACGCAGAGACTAGAACTTGGAAGCGCTTCGAGATCTGTGAGACACATGGCTGCAGGCATTTCTATAGATCTACCTTAGATAAGCATGGAGTGATAGATTTCTCAGCTTTGTGGAAAGTTTGAGCTAAGGTCGTTTATTCTCACTAAAAGGGTGTGAAGGTCTAAAGTCTTTCCTTATGTTAAATTGTTGCCAGATCTAAGGGGTGCACTCAATGTTGTGGCAGAGAAGTAAACATTACTTCACAGTTAGGCCTTTATTTTATTTTCCATTGAAAACATTGGAATGTTAAGACAACTGTAAAATGTTGGGCCCCGTTTTGACCAGAGTTCACAAAGAGGAACACCTGCCTCCACCTTCGTATAACTCCTTCCCTCTGACCGTGATGCCTGCTGCAGCTGAAGGGCGTTTGGGTCAATTCCACTGTGTAAGATAAAAGAGTAAGGACAAGACGCTTTGTGGAGAAAGTAGCAAGGACCAAGGAGGAAGTGCTGATTCCCAAAATACCCAGCGTTAGGCAGAAAATCTGACAGGAGAGCCCAAAGGGCTTACACACTTTAGGCACAAAACTTCAGGTGCCCCCTGGAAAGACATTGGGAATTCAAATAGAAATAGCTAGGAGCTTAAGTCTCACCCTTGACACTAATCTGCTCTTTGATAAGGGACAAGCCATTTATCCTCTCTGTGCCTATCTCTGCCTGCATAGTTTTACAGAATGTATCAACACTCTCAGGGCAAAATTATAATGTTGCTACACAATTAAGATCAGTAGTGTTTCAACTGATCTGGTTCTAATTGCCTCAAAGGCTGAAGCACAGGCATTTGAAATGGAAAGAAGCAGAGAGGAGGTTGATTTAGCAGATTGGTATGGAAACAGTTGGGCCAAAAGCCAGAAGTTTTCTTTGTAGTGGTATGGCCAGTTTTACTCCGAGACACTGCTCAGTTGCTTCCGAGACACTGCTCAGTTGCTTTATAACATTTAGTCTGGTGGAATGGAGTTCATTGTGTGCAATAAGGATCTCACAGGTATGAGAAATGATGACATAAGGTGATATTGCTGTAGCCCAGTGTGAAGTTAGAGTTTGTGAATGATATCTGTTGTAGTCTTGAATGTTAATTCTGAAGTACAGCGTTTTTTTTTTTAAAAAAAAACTATTGTTTGTAAACCTTTGAAGGCTTATGAAAATGATGTCTTTCTTTGTGAGCTCCAAGACAAAAGTGAGAGAATTACTTGCCAATGTTATCAAAAAAAAGAGAGACATTAAAATGAAAATTTGTGACAGTGCGATCGTGCCCACATTCCTCCATTTTAGTAAGCACCTTCTGGTAAGACCTTGGCCCCCTGTGGCTCTTCCTTGTGACTTTTGCTACAGCTTTACAATTTCAAGCAAGTCTCCCTTAGCTCCCAGAATGTTTCACTCCAGGCCTGGGGATACTAGGGAATTTGCAGGTCTCACTGCCCTCTGGAAATTAGGTGTGAGATGTGACACCAGACAGAGCTGGTTGAGGGCTAGAAACCTTTCCCCATCTTGCCCAGGGGTGTGGAGAGAGCCTCAGCATTTCCTAGAAACCCAAGGATCTGCACCCGGTGGCAGTGGCAGCTAGAGAAGAGCGTTTCCTAGAGTATTCCTGACACAGCCTGCAGCCCATCCTTCACGGCTACGAGCAGAACTACTCACACCGGTCTGGCTCCATATGGTGGCTTCCCCAAGGGCTGTTGGACAAGAGCCATAGTCTTAGCGTAGACAAGGAAGACAAATGAGGGACTTCTTCCCTCTCCCCACAAATTCTGGATTGTCATTGTTCCTTCATTTTTAATGTGGGGCTTAACATTCCCCCCCAGAACTGCTTTTCTAATCGTTAGTCTTTGTTTCAAGGAAAGCCAGTTTTTCTTCTACCACACTTTCCAGCATCAGCTTTAAGAAAAATGCAACATCTATCCGGGAAAAAAGTGGGGTGTATGCATGTGGCTTAATTCCAGATTGCTTTTAGGTTTAAGTGGTATCAAATTTCACTATATTTCTGTCTTATGTTAAGGAAATATATTACTAAAATGTCAGTGAGCAATAATGTCAGCTGTCGAGCACTAGATTTATTTTTGCAGGATATAGAATGCAGTGAACTGAGTCAATGTGGTGAGGTGTATGTGATCTGTGGGGGTTACAGCGTTTAACATAAGGCAAGGTAGATTCCTTACTGTACCATTAGAAGATGTGTAAAATGTGTGTGTATATCGTCATGAAGAAGAAAGAAAGCTGCTGTATTATAGTGTCTTAGAGAACATGTTTGTGTGTTTAAACTTTTCACTTCTTAGATGCATTTAAATTCTTAATCCAAATGACATAACTTGAAAACCTCTCTGTATTTGTTATCTATAGAATGCCTTGCTTTAAACATGAAAAACAGTGAAAGGGATTGTCATTTGTTTGGAAGTCAAATATTATTTTTGCCTTAGATACCTTTGTAATAATTTTTCTCCAAACTAAAACTTTTGAAAAATGACATGAAATTTTCATGAAGAAAACCCTTTTCCTATGTTTATTGTATACAGAAATTATGCAATAAAGTTTCTTTATATAAAATTATTTTCTTCTCTGATTGCTAAGATGCCTCTCAGTTTTAGCGCAGATACATGGGTTATATCCAGTGGCGTTAGCCACAGGCTGCTCTGTTCACCTCCTTACCCAGCAGATGTGTGTAGTTTCTGCAGAAGGATTTTTATCTGATGTGGCCTTTAGAAGCAGGGTGAGGTCCAACTCTCATACCTCAGTTCCTGGGAAAGGCCTTCAGGGATCTGAAAGATTGGAGGAAAGGGAACCATTTGCAGAATTACTCAGCTTTTTCCTCAGCCAAATCTTCAGCAGCGTGTGTATGGTTTTGTGTTTAAAGTAGGGCTTTGGGGAATTCCATCATGATAACTGTATGGATAAAAATGTTAATGCCTAGGCTTCTATTAAATAATTTGAAAGAAATTGCATAGTATTGTCAAGGACTGGTCTATAATGAAACATGTTAGGAGTTCCTCATTTTTCCTAAATGAATCTATTGTAAAAGTTATCTCTGTAGAAAAGTTTCAGTATAATATTAATTACTATCCAGGTTTTCAACATTAATTTTCACATTTGTTTCATTTATTCATGGGAAACAAATAGAATGATGGGGACTTCTGTTTTCTGGCCAATTTTTAGGATTCAGACCCTGATATGCTAAAACTCACAGGTCAGCAATTCCAGGTAGTGTACCCTGAAACAGTGGATCTCAAAGTGTGGTCCCAAGACTGTAGTATTAGTGTGTCCAGGGAACTTAGAAATGCAAGTGTTCAGGCCGCGTCTCAGAAGTTACTGAATCAGAAGTTCTGGGAGTGGGACCTAGGCTTTTGGGTTTTAGCATGTCTTCTGTGGGATTCCGATGAATGTTCAAGGGAATTACTACCTTGGAACTTTTCATTAGTAAACTTCAATTAGTATTAATTTTAAAAACTTTTCTAACTGTTGCTCAGGATATGCCTTGTCACCACTGGTTTTCTTTCTCTAGGAGTGGCTCCAATGGGTTTCCCAAAGCATCATGCCTTTTGTCTACTCCTGCCCTTGGCTGCATTTATGTTATTCTGGAGGCCTACCCTTTCCTCATCAGCAGGCACTACCTGGACCACTGTCTATACTTCTTCTGGTTGAACCTAGACTGCCCAGAGGTGCTCATCAGAACTTCTGTAGAACTGTGGGATGTCTGTGGCAGGACTCAGTAATTCCAAGAATGAGGGAACAGATCCGTCATGGACTGAACTGTGTCCCCCCAATGATATTTGTCAGTTTGGCTGGACCATGCTTCCCATGATTGTGTAATCATCCACCATTTTGTTATTGGATGATATTTTCCTATGTGTTGTAGCTGTCACTGAGATTAAATAAGATGAATTAGTGGCAATTATATTGGTGAGGTTGAGGTGAGCAAGTATAAAAGAAAGCAGTGCCAGGGGCAGAGCATGTCCTTTGGACCTAATGTACCTGCTCTGATATGCTCCCAGACCAAAGGAAGACTGATGCATCATAAGGACCTTCCTCCAGAGCCAACAGAGAGAGAAAGACCTCTCCTGCAGCTGTCACCCTGACTAGGGATGCAGTGTCCTAGACTGAGAATAAACTTCTCTTTGTTACAGCCATTCACTCATGTTATAGCCACACTAGATGACTAACACAAGATCTCAGTGCAAAAATTTACACATGATCTTTCCTGGCTCTTCCATTTCATTCTATCTGTACATCAGGACTATTTAAATGTCTTTCTTTTTTGTCTCTGTAAACTTGAAAACTTCTATTAATACGTAAATTTCAATGATGAAATAACTTCTACAGGATGCTGGCATATAAAAAAATTTGAGTTAAAATTTTTCTTCCTACAGATGTACAAGGACCCCTTACCAACTTCTAACTAGAGTTCATTGTGTACCACAATACTCATCAAAATTTCAACCTTTTTATGTGGTCTTGTACAAGTAGCACGTATCATAGAAGAATATTCTGCCAAGAGGAACCAGCCTAACGGTAACTGATTATAGGTGTTAAACCACCATAATGCAGCTCAGACCCCAAACATCTGAAAGGCTGTCATGTAAGAGACTTGTTACGGAGTCTCCATAGGATGAGTAGCCCAAGATTTCACAACCGTGTCAGATCCTCAGGCCCACATAAAATGTTCCACTTTTTAGGTCAGTTACAGAGCATACTACCTCCTCAGATTAAGTATGCCAGAGAGCCTAATTCCTGTTACAAGATTTTAGTTTTCCTCTCTACTCTGTCCACACCACCGCCACCACCACTTCCAGCAAACGTGTGCTTGTGCGTATTATCCAGGCCGAGGAAACTGAACTTTTCAGGAATAATCAGCAAGACAAATCATCATAAAATGCTCAACTCAACAAAGTACATCTTTGGTAAAGATGTAAATAACTACAAAGCAAAATGAGAGAGGTTGTATGTATTAGAAAGAAGTCCCTGGATGGTACAAACGCTGAATGTGAACAGTTTGCTAATCAAAAGCTTGGAGCTTCGAGTCTACCCAGGGAAGCCTTGGAAGAAAGGCCTAGCTATGTACTGAAGAGTCAGCCACTGAAAACCCTTTGGGGCACTGTTTTCTGATACACATGGGTCACCTCGAAGTGGAGGTTGACTGAACAGTAGCTGGTAGTGGTACGTGTTAGGCCAGGAGAGAGTCTTAAGTGTTAAGGTTTGGTTGCCTAAGAATATTCCCAAAACCTTCAGTCTCACCATGAGTCTTTTCATCTTAATGACATTGTGTATCTAGTAACCACTGATTGCAAAGTGGGTATCTGCTAATCAAAAGGTCAGCAGTTCTAATTGACTAGGCTGTCCTTGGAAACGTTATGGGGCCATTCTGCTCTATCCTATAGGGCCTCTATGAGTCAGAATCGATGACAATAGTTTTTTTTAATTATTATTATTATAAATCAAGCACTTGATCCAGCCTTTACATCTAATGTGAAGTAAGTATTCTTATTAGCATTTCACAGGTGATGAACCTAAAGCTCAGAACAGTTAAGGCAAGCTACATAGCTAGTATATAGCCAAGCTCAAATGAAAATTCAAGTTTGTAGGACTTCAAAGGCTATGTTCCAATGTAGGACAATGGCTATTTGGGTAGTGTTCAGTTACACAAAGATTTTACACTGGAGCAAAATATGCTTATGTCCTTTTCTATTTATATAAAATGAATTGCAATTTGCTCTTCCAAAATGTATTCTGCAGTGTGTCCTCTTTATTTCAGAGACAACTAATTAAGCATTACACTTGAGTAGTTACACTTTGAGGATGGAACATCCCTTTTCCCCCCACCTTAGGGGCTAACTCTAGTACTGCTAATGATTTCTAAACACCGCAGTAATACTCTGAATTTGTATGGAGAGAAAGGAGGATAGTGGTAATGCCAAGGATGTGTTTAACCAAAATTATCAGTTTCTGGCATCATTAGTTCATTTTTCCTTATCTAGAAAGATGTAATGCCCTAAGCTTAAGGTAGTGTGTCCTTACCAATGTCAGTCAAGTCAATCAGGCTCTGCGATTGGAGAGTCAAAGAGGGGGGTTAATAACAGATTTGTGAGGACTCTAACTATACCCAAAGCAGGTCTATATGGCATATGATGTCCCTTTCTCAGGAATGGATGGAATAAAGAAGATTGTTTCTACTTGGTTATTACAGTTTGAGACAGATTGATAACTGCAAACAAGGCTTCAAACCAGTTCAGTCGCAGCCCATGAAGTAAAACCAGAGCAGACTTGAATTATTCCAGTTTGGGAGATCCGGAACAGGAAAAATCACAGGTTGAAGCCCCGAAACAGGAGACTCAGAAGAAGCATAATGAACTGTTTTTAGGAGTCTGATGCATGAGACTGGATTATTGGTAGGACTGTGAAGAGCAACACACATTCAAAATAGTGCAGTTAGCCACCCTCTTTAAGTAAGGCACCACTGTTTCCAACTCTGCTGAAAATCTAGTGTACACGAGGTTTGGTTGCTATGCAACGTGTACGCTGCCCTTGTTGTCTAAAAGGGAGATTAGATTTCTAGCAGGGCTTCAATTTGTGATTTGTCGTGTTCTGGTTGTCATTCCACTTTAGTTAAATTTTGAAAATTTCAATCTATTCTGCTTTCACTTCCTCAGTTTCACTTCCTGAACTGTGAAGAACCAGTCCAGGGCCCTGCTGCAAAAGGCATTTGAAGTTGGAGTTTTGCTGCCCTCCCCCTACCCCTTAGCAATGCTGCTTGTAAGGCTAGTCAGGCATCTGGTGTTTGTTAGATGGCTGCGTTGCATCATCCATCTGATTGCTGGGGAACATCTCCTAGCATTCGAGCAATTGGAGAGAAGACTGTGGGGCACCAAATGGCCTCATCCGGTTTACATCTTCATTATTGTGCTTCTCACATACCTGCTTACATCTGGAAAAAATCTCCAGGTAAACCTCTTGGGCTCTTTCTCTAAAAAGTAACTGTAATTATTAGGGCTATACCCAAATTCAACTTAGAATAGGTATGTGGTTGAACTACAGCCAAAACCCTGTGTCTGTCTAAAAGAGATTTTTTTTTTCTTTTTTTAAACTTCTAATTATGTAGAAGGGGCCTTTTTCCCCTCATGTGGCCAGAGAGGTTCTTGGTTCTCTACTATGTCCTTAGGGAAAAAGCAAGGAGACACTGAGGAAGAGCTTTGAGACCTACTGGAATCTCCCACTAGTTTCTTCCCTCGGTACCAAATCCCACAGTGGTGGGTCATGTCAAAATTCTGCAAATGCCAAATATTTGTTACCCAAAAGGTACTATCATAAAATTTACCCTACCAGTAACAATGTTAAGGGAAAAAAAGACCAAAAAACCTGTTTAAAAAAAAAAAAAAAAAACCAACTGTTTTTTCTGCTATTTCCTACTTATTTGCTTTGTATAGCAGCCATTCATTCTGCACATATATTTATTGAACACTGCTAGGGAGCCAGGCAGTCTCCTAGACATGGGATACCCACACTGAGTAAGCCAAGGCATGTGGCTAGTTGGAGAAAAAGACATACAGCTAATTATATATAATATTAGAATGTTGTGCAGTGCTACAAAGAAGTATGGATAGAATTTGAGAACTGAACCAGGAGAAGAATGAACTATAGGAAAGGGATGTAGCAGATTGAGTGGCATTTAGGGATTTTGATGGCTTTGTTTAGAGACGAGACTTAAGTTGGGTTTTGAAGACTATGTGGCATTTCACACAGAAGAGAAAACAACAAGGTTTCTGGAGAATCAAGAGAGAATGAACCCAGTAGTGAAGGATTCAATTGACTGTAACTTGTTTTACAAATTACCTTCATTTATTTTGATAAGTACTGTTTTTCCAAATGGTCTTGTTTTTTTCGTTTGTCTCTTCTCCCCCTTTTAAAACATTGATCTTCAATAAAAATGTCTCTTTGTTTGTAGGTGCCATTAAGTTGATTCTGACTCATAGTGACCATTATGTACAACAGAACAAACACTGCTCAGTCCTGTGCTGTCCTCAGAGTTGTTGTTATGCCTGAGTCCATTATTACAGCCACTGTGTTAGTCCATCTCATTGAGGGTCTGACTCTTTTTTTCACTTATTCTTTATCAAGTATGATGTCCTTCTCCAGGGACTGATCTCCCCTGATAACTTGTCGAAAGTAGGTATGACATAGTCTAGACATATTTGCTTCTGCAAAGCATTCGGACTACCTCTCCTAAGACAGATTTTTTCCTTCTTTTGGCAGTCCATGGTATATGAAATATTCTTTGCCAGCATTGTAATGCAAAGGTGTCCATTTTTCTTTAGTCTTCTATATTCATTCTCCAGCCTTAGCACACATATGAGGTGACAGAACATTCCATGGCTTGAGTCAGGCTCCCTTTAGTCTTCAAGGTGACATCTTTGCTTTTCAAGAGGTCTTTTGAAGCGATTCGCCCAGTGCAATGAGTCTTTTAATTTCTTAACTGTTGCTCAGTAAAGATACAGAAGACCTCATTGACACAATTAACCAACTAAACCTCACTGATATATACAGAACTTTCCACCCATCAGCAGACAACTACACCTTCTTCTCCAGTGCACATGGAACATTCTTCAGAATTGACCACGTCATAGGCCATAATGCAATGTTCAACAAAATCCATACCATTGAATTACTGCAAAGCATCTTCTCAGATCATAAAGCCATAAAAGTTGAAATCAATAACAGAAAAAACATAGATAGAAAGAGGAACTCTTGGAAACTGAACAACATCTTGCTCAAAAAAACATGGGTTATAGAGGAAATCAAGGATGAATTAAAGAAATTCATGGATTCCAATGAGAACGAAAACACTTCCTACCAGAATCTATGGGATACAGCCAAAGCAGTGCTCAGAGGTCTGTTTATCTCCATAAATGCACACATCTGGAAGGAAGAAAGAAACCAAATCAAGGAACTAACTCTACAGCTTGAACAAATAGAGAACAGAGGAACCCGTCGGGCACCAGAAGAAATGAGATCATAAAGATTAGAGCAGAGCTAAATGAATTAGAGAATAGAAAAACAATTGAAAAAATTGAAAAGACCAAAAGCTGGTTTTTTGAAAAGATCGACAAAACTGACAAACCACTGGCTAAACTTACTAAAGAAAAGCAGGAAAGGAAACAAATAACCCAAGCTAGAAATGAGAGGGGAGTTGTCACCACAGATGCAACAGAAATCAAAAATGTCTTAACAGAATACTATGAAAAACTGTACTGTAACAAATTTGAAAACCTAGGGGAAATGGACAAATTCCTTGACTCATACCACCTACCCAAATTATCACAACGTGAAGCAGAACAACTTAATGAACCCATCACAAAGGAAGAGATTGAAAATGTCATCAAAACACTGCCAACACTGCCAACCAAAAAAAGTCCAGGCCCAGATGGCTTCATTGCCAAATTCTACCAAGCATTTAGAGAAGAGTTATCTCCAATACTACTGAGACTATTTCACAGTATAGAAAGGGATGGAGTACTCCCAAACTCATTCTATGAAGCCAGCATA
Source organism: Heterohyrax brucei (assembly GCA_028571685.1). Lineage (NCBI taxonomy): Eukaryota > Metazoa > Chordata > Mammalia > Hyracoidea > Procaviidae > Heterohyrax > Heterohyrax brucei. Next base: position 127,480,027 of record CM053142.1, read on the forward strand.
ACCCTGATACCTAAGCCAGGGAAAGACCCAACAAAGAAAGAGAACTACAGACCGGTATCACTCATGAATCTAGATGCAAAAATGTTCAACGAAATTCTTGCCAATAGAATACAACAACATATCAAGAAAATAATCCATCATGACCAAGTGGGATTCATACCAGGGATGCAAGGCTGGTTCAACATCAGAAAAACAATTACTGTGATTGACCACATAAATAACACAAAAGACAAGAATCACCTGATTTTGTCCATTGATGCAGAAAAGGCATTTGATAAAGTCCAACACCCATTCATGCTAAAAACTCTTAGCAAAATGGGCACAGACGGCAAATTCCTCAACACAATAAGGGCCATTTATACAAAGCCAATTGCCCACATCATCCTGAATGGAGAGAGACTGAAAGACTTTCCCTTGAGATCAGGAACTAGACAAGGATGCCCACTCTCACCTCTCCTATTCAACATTGTGCTAGAATTTCTAGCCAGAGCAATTAGACAAGACCAAGAAATACAGGGCATCTGCATCGGCAAAGAGGAAGTTAAAATCTCCCTATTTGCAGATGATATGATTGTATATGCAGAGGACCCCAAGGAATCTCTAAGTAAGCTACTCAAACTAATAGAAGAGTTCAACAAAGTCTCAGGATACAAGATAAACATAAGTAAATCAGTAGGATTCCTTTATACCAACAACAAGACTGTTAAGGAAGAAATTATCAAATCAATACTATTTATGACAGCCCCTAAGAAGATAAGGTACCCAGGAATTAATCTAACCAGAGAAACAACAGACCTTTACAAAGAGAACTACAAGCCCTTACTTCAAGAAACTAAGAGAGACGTAGATAAATGGAAAAACCTACCCTGCTCATGGATAGGAAGACTTAACATTGTGAAAATGTCTATTTTACCCAAAGCAATTTATTTATATAATGCAATCCCAATACAAGTTCCAGCGTCATTTTTTAATGTGATGGAGAAACAAATCACCAATTTTGTTTGGAAAGAGAAGAAGCCCCGGATGAGTAAGGTACTACTAAAGAAGAAGAACACACTGGGAGGCCTCTCATTACCTGATCTTAGAACGTACTACACTGCCACAGTGGTCAAAACAGCATGGTACTGGTACAAGAACAGACAGATCGATCAATGGAACAGAATTGAGACCCCAGAGATGACACCATCTGCCTAAGAACAGTTGATATTTGATAAAGGTCGTAAGACATTAAACTGGGGCAGAAACAGTATCTTCAACAAATGGTGCTGGCAAAATTGGGTATCTGTCTGCAATAAATTGAGACAAGACCCATGTCTTACACCTTGTACAAAAACCAACTACAACTGGATAAAAGACCTAAATATCAAACCTAAAATGATAAAGCTCATCCAAGAAAAAGTAGGAACAACAATGAAAGTTTTAATACACAGTGTGGACAGACTCTAAAATCTGTCAAATCCATAATCACCAGACGAGAAAATAGATAAATGGGAACTATTAAGAATCAAGCACTTTTGCTCACCCAAAGACTTTATTAACAGAATTAAAGGGCCACCTACAGAATGGGAAAAAATATTTGGCAACTATATATCAGACTGACACCTGATCTCCATAATCTATGAGGTACTACAAAGTATCAATAAGAAGAAGATAAATTATTCAATTAAGTGATGGGCAAAGGAGATGGACAGATATTTCTCTAAAGAGAAAATCCAGGTAGCCAAAAAACACATGCGGACATGTTCACGATCTTTAGTTATTAAAGAAATTTAAATCAAAACTACAGTGAGATACCATCTCACCCCAACAAGGTTGGCCATGATCCAAAAAATACAAAACAACAAATGCTGGAGAGGCTGTGGAGAAGGAGAAACTCTCCTACACTGTTGGTGGAATTGCAAAATGGTCCAGCCTCTTTGGAAAGCAATCTGGCGCTTCCTTAAAAAATGGATATAGATATACCATTTGACCCAGTAATCCCACTACTTGGAATATATCCTACAGAATCAAGGCCATTCACACCAACAGATACATGCACAGGAATGTTTATCTCAGCACAGTCCATGATAGCAAAAAGATGGAATCAACCCATATGCCCAACAACAGAGGAATGGATAGATAAACTATGGTATCTATACTCAGTGGAGCACTATGAAATGATAAAGAACAATGATGATTCCAGGGAACATCTCATCACCTGGTTTCAAGTGGAAGACATTGTGTTGAGTGAAAGTAGTCAGTGACAAAAGGAAAAATATTGTATGAGACCCCTGCAATAAGAACTGAAAAACAGACTTATGCATAGAAGAAAAGACTCTTTGATGGTTGCAAGGGAGGGGAGGGAGGGAGGCCAAAGCGGGGAGGGTTTAGATTAGATAGTGGTGGAAATTTGGTTGGGTTAAAAACAAGAACACTATGAAGTGGACTTCAGTATAACTTGAGTACTCCTTCCATCTTAACCCAATACTGCAAGGACAGAGTAGCTGGTGCAGGGGGCAGGGAACCATGCTCTCAGGAGAAATTCAGGCCAAGTGACACAGCTAGTGTTTTGCTAAGAGGGCTCTCTGCACCCCATAGGTGAGTGGCGTCTGGGGTCTTAAAAGATGCCAGGCTGCCATCCAAGGGCACAGCAAACGGTCCCAACTCAGCAGGAATGGATGCTCACCGAGGACCAAGACGACATGGGGGAAAGACAACCCAGAAGACAGAGAGACCCATATGAGTGGGTGCCTGCATCGACTTGGGACCGGAAGAACTGGATGGTGCCCGGCCACCATCAGTGATAGCCGTGATGGAGCTCACAAAGGTTAGTCTCACTGGCAACACAAGAATAAAAAGGGGTGCACCCTGAGATCTCCACTGAAAGACTGCAACTGATGGTCTGTCGGCTTCGGATTTCCCCTGGGAGCATGGCCTCTGGCCGTGATGCTGCCCCTGCCCATAAATCATAACGAAGGTCCACTCTTCAGATAGGAATGAATTGGACTTGGTGATGCAGAGTGACCATATATTCCTTGCACTTTATGGTTCTGTGCATCTATAGGATGTCATCCTGCTGACCTCTGGCTGAAGGAAGGGGAATGAGTGGAGAGGAGGGGAAAGGAGACTGTTGGGAGGACGAGACATGTGTGGAGCAGAGAGGAATAGTGTGCTGTCACCGGCCAGGGAGAGCAGTGGAAGCTGCATATAGGTGGGCATGCAAACTTACATGGGAATGTATGTTTTCACTCAGTCATAAAAAAAAAAAAGATTTGACCATACTTCCATGTCTTATTTTTATTAATTTAACCACCTCAGTGATATACTGCAGCACGTCTATGTTCAGCCCTTTAGCCCAGAGGTTTGTGAAAGAATAAATAATGCAGGCAAAGATTCCTCATGTGCTGTGTTCCTGAATCTTTTTGTGGAATCTACCTTTTTCCCTCAAGCCTCCCTCAGAGCAATGACAGAGTTTTGCTCTAAAGCACTGTGCTTATTAAGCAGTCATTTCTATCTTTATTCGCTCTCAAAAAAGTATTTCTTGATTGTTGAAATAAAATCTATCAATTATACTGTAAATTGAGGCATGGTAGAAACATCTGTAGGTAACCATGACCACAAAGCAAACTTCTACACTGTGTAATTTGTCCTGATCTTCCCATCTTCACTTCTTTCATTTCCCCTTGAGCACGTTTTCTCTGCACCTTCTAACAGTCTTTACTTTTGCCAAATGCATTTTAGTTTGCAACCATCTTACTTTTCACACATTGTTTTAGCTACTTTCGCCAGAGCAGGAAGAACGACTGGTCTGTAGTCTTTTAGAGCTTACAAAATATGAATCATTAAGTTTACTGAAAGTTAATAAAGTAGTGAAAGTAAGTATTACAGGGTACTAAACATCACTGAAAAAAATCCTGGGCAATTGCTGTCAAAATGTAGGGATTACTGCGATGGCTTCATCATTAGCATCAGCTGCTAATTGCTTCAAAACAAAACAAAAAAACCCCTTGTCGTACAATTGATTCCAACTCATAGTGACTCTGAGTGTTACAGAGTAAAACTACTGCACAGGGTTTTCTTGGTTGTAATCCTTACAGAAAGGAGCACTGGTGTTGCAGAGGTGAAAGTACTCAGGTGCCACCAGAAGGTCCATGGTTTGAACTCACTGGCTCCACCAGCAGGAAGTTGTGGCAGTCTACTTCTGTAAAGATTACAACCTAGGAAAAGTTGTGGGGCAGTTCTACTGTGTTCTGTAGGGTCACTATGAGTTGGAATTGACTTGACAACAGCAGGTTCTGGTTTTTGGTAATCTTTATGGCGGCATATTTGCAGGCTTTTTTTTTTTTCCGCCACACTACTGGGTGGGTTTGAACTGTCGATTTTTAGTTTAGTAGTTGAGGGCGAACCATTTGTACCACCTGAAGAGTTGTTCTAACAGCACAAGGCCCAACATACACAGCAAGTTAACTGTTAACGGCTTATTGTTGTTTTGTGCCATGGAGTGAATTCCAGCTCATTGCAACCCTATAGCAGCCCTATAGAACAGAGTAGAATTGTCTCAGGGTTTTCTAGGCTGTTGTCTTTGCAGAAGTAGATGGCCCAGTCTTTTATCCAATGGAGCTGCTAGTGGGTTGGGACCACTGATATTCTGATTAGCAGCTGACATCCTTAACTACCATACCACCAAGACTCCTTCTGTCATTGCTGTAAAGCTTCATTTTCTTAAACTATAGATTATCCATAAACCCTGTCAGCCTTTAGTGGATATGGAAGTTTAAGATCTCCCACTCTACTCTTCCCACTGTGTGTGATGAGTAACCATGGGATCTGTGGACCAGTAAGCGCAGCAGGGTCAATCATACATTAGATTCAAGCAGCTCTTGCTTTGCGTGGTACTATGGGACCATATCATGCAAGCTGAAATCATACCCCTTGACTGTAGCAATGAACAGAGAAAATTACAATTGTTCTGAGAGCTTTAGGTTTTCTTTTTCTGTTTGTTTTTCTCAAAACACTAAAAACTCTGTTATAAATTTATAAAGAAATGAAAAAATAATTGTAAAATTAATATTTACTTAGTGTGCTATAATTTAAAGCAGTAACAGAGATTGAGAGTTAAGGCATTTCATTTCTCTTTAAAAAACCTATCAGAGTGGTTTGAATAATCCTTGTCTTCTTCTCATTGTCTAATTTATGACACACCGAGAGCATCTTTTCCGTACTTTGGTGAATTGTTGTATTCCTTTCTAAGTGTGGGTCGGCTTCCTACATTTCATCCTTTGTTCTTTCAGTGACATGAAATATCTCCAAGAGTTATGTTAATATGAAGTTTCTTGTCTCTGAGTCTAGACTAGAGTTTGTCTCGGTCAGTGGCTCTACAGTGTACCTCCTCGTTCTCACATTGATGGGGCTCGGGGAGTCACTTGACTGTAACAGTTGAGACAGAGGGATTCCAGAGTCTAAATTTTTCTTATACAAAAATGTATATATTATCATTTAAAGTTAATAGCTAATACAAACAAATACTGTAATAAATTTGTGTGTTTGGGAGCACAATGTCCAAAGGAACACACAACTTTGAATTAGCACAACACTAATATTTAAGTTTTTATTTTTGTGTTCATCTACTCCTGCTTCTTTCCAGCACTAAGAAATAACTCCAAATCTGAATATTGTATTTATTGTCTTATTTCATTTTTTAAACTTGTATTTTGGAACAAACTAGTTTCTCAATAAACTATTAGTACACATAGTGTTTTCTGACGTTGGCTAACCCCACAACAGGTCAACATTTTCCCTTCTCAGTCTTGGATTCTGTATTAGCAGCTTTTCTGGCCCCTCCTGCCTTCTAATCATTTCCCGTTTAGTCTTGTTTTGTTCTGTGGGCCTATTCAATCACTGTTTGAAGGACAAACCTCAGGATTGACCTCATTATTGAACTGGCAGGGTGTCTGGAGGCCACACTCTCAGAATTTTTCCACTCTTTGTCAGGCCAGCAACTCTGGTCTTTCTCCATGAGTTAGAATGTTGTCCTTCATTTGTATCCATATATGTCCAGGACTTTTATTGTGATCCCTGCCAGAGCATTCAGTGGTAATAGCCAGGCACCATCTAATTTCACTGGGTTCAGTCTGCTGGAGGCTGCTGTAGATGAGGTCCATTAGTCCTTTGGACTAATTTTTCATTTGTTTCTTTAGTTTTCTTCATTTTTCCTTGCTCCCAAAGGAGCAAGACCAGTGGAGTATCCTAAATGGCTGCTCACAGGCTTTTAAGCCCCCATATGCTAGTCACCAAAGCCAAATGCAGAACATTTTCTTTATAAATGATGTTATGCCAATTGAGCTACACGTTTCTGGAGACCACGGTCCCCAAAGTCCTCAGCCCTGCAATTTGGTCGTTGAGAGAGTTTGGATGTGTCTATGGAGCTTCTGTGCTCTTGCCTTGTACAACTTGTGCTGGCTTCCCCAGTAGTGTGTGCTATGTTACCCTTCAACACTGTTACCACTTAACCGTTGTCTATTTAGGGTTTTTCTATCTCCACTCCTTTCCCTGGGATTGTTTCTTTCTATGTGCAAACTTTTTCATGAGTTTTTATGGTAGTAGTCTTACACAATTTTTGTCCTTTTGCAATTGACTTATTTCACTCAACATAATGTCCTCCAGTTTCCTCCATGTTTTGAGATGCTATCTGATTTTGCCATTGCTATTTATCAATTATCACCATTTAGGAGACTTTGGGCTCTTGCTGAAGATCAGCATTTACATCTGGTTCTCAGTTCTGTTCCATTGCTCACTGTGTCTGCTATTGTACCAGTACCAGGCATCTTTGTTTCTAAGGTGTGTTTCTTGTAAACAGCATGTTGATGGATCCTGTTTTTAAATCCATTCTGTCACTCTCTGTCTCTTTACAGGTACATTTATGCCATTTACATTCAACACAATTATTTATAGGTGTGAGTTTATTGCTGTCGTTTTGTACTGCCTTTCTTGTGGTGCTGACATTTTCTTTGTTCTGACTCTGTTGTGCTGAAGCCCTTTAATTTGAAGGTTTCTTTGGCTTTTGTGGAATGATTTGAGACTGATTTTTTTCTTTGTTTTGGTGAGTAGGTTTGTAAACTTTCTTTATGGTTATTCTGAGATTTACCATTATATTCCTAGGTTTGAACCTGTCTATTTTTACAAAGTATTGCCTTCCCTTCCAGTCCATTAGAAAGTTCTATACCTACAGCATTTATTCCTTCTTTTCTTGTTCTGACATCATTGTCATTTACAGATTAATCTCTCTGGTTTCCTGTTGTAATTCTTTTAGTTTTGGAGAGTCCTTGAGAGTTCATTTCCTAGGCTGGTACAATCTTGTATCTTAGATTTGTGTTGTAACCTGTTGTTGTTTGTTCTCAGACCAAAGGACTCTCTTTAACAAATCTTGTGAGTTTGGTTTGGTTGTTACATATTGCTTTAATTTCTGTTTATCTCAAAACATCCTAATTTCACTGACATATTTCAAGGAGAGTTTTACAGGATATGTTATTCTTTCAGGGTTTTATGTGTACTATCCTATTGTCTTCTTGCCTTCATGGTTTCTGTTGAATAATTAGGATTTATTCTTACTGTTTCTTATTTGTGTGTCACTTTTTGTTTTTCTTGAGCTACTCTCAGAATTTTTCTTTGGTTTTGGTTTTAGTGAGTATGATTATGATATGCCTTAGTGACTTTCTTTTAGGGTCTATCCTATATGGGGTTCATTGAGCTTCTTAGATGCTCTGCTTTCCATCTTTCATGATATTAGGGAAGTTTTCTGTCAGCAGTTCTTTAATGACCCTCTCTGTGTTTTCCATTTTCTCCCCTGTTCTAGAACTCCAATCACATGTGAATTTTTGCTTTTGATTGTATCTCACATTATTCTTGGTGTTTATTCATTTTTTTCTTCATTCTTTTTTCTGATTTTTCCTCAAACATAGTTGTTTCCAAATGTTTATGTCCATTTCATGGATCCTGCCTTTCATCAGTTCAGAAGTGCTTTTCAGTCCTTCTGTGACACTGTCCATTTTTGAAATCTTGTTTATCTTTTGGATTTCTAATTATTGTTTTTATTATAATTTCCAGTTGTGAGTTTACTTCAGCATTTTGATCCTGCACTATTTTCATGAATTGTTACATGGATTTCTCTGTTTTTTTCTTCATGTTTGTCTGCTTTTTGCTTCAGCTCTTGGATAGCTCTGAATATTAGAGATTTGAGTTCCCTGTCAGGTGATTCTAATGTCTTTTCTTCTACAGGAAAGTCATCTAGTGTTTTATTTTAGACATTTAGTGGAACCATCCTTTCCTTTTAAAAAAAGAAACATGTTTTGATGTTGTCTGCTGTCTTTGGAACATTCAGTAGTTATTTTCTTTGTCTATTGATTGTAGATCTGTTTGTTTTATCCTGCTTTTTTGTTTTATTTTGTTACATCGGAGCAGGTGGGCTGTGCATTCTTTGTTGTTTGTTCATCTATGGTCATGATAATTTTCACTTCATTGTTCAAAGGGCAGGGCCAGTTGCTCAACTGTGGTGAACAGGGCAGGTCTTGCTGAAGGAAAGGGACTGGGATGGTTTACTTGTGGCACACACTAGGGCTGACAGAGAAGAACAGGAATCAGTGCTGGGCAGGATCCAGTTGGTTGTGCCTGTGCTGTTTGGGGGTGTGATGTTCAGAACTTTGTGCAGATAGGCAGGAAGGAGTAGGGAGGTTGTGGTGCGTAGAGCTAAAGTGAGTATGAGAAAGCAGAATACGAGTAGAGAGAAGTGGGAGTCAAAAACAAACAAACAAAAAGAGTGCTCAGGGAGCTGCCTGTTGGAGTAGAGAGATGAGAAACTGAGAAATAGAGAAACAGTATTTTTTAAAAAGAGGAAAAGAAAAATAATGATAACTAGTTGAAAATTTACAAAAGAAAAGAAAGGTCCATTGGGGGTCTCACCAGTGCTGTTTTAAAGACCAAGGAAATGTCTGATAGGCTGCACAGTACAACCTGGCTAGAAGCAGTAGAGATGTCACACTGTGTCAGGTATTCCGGAGATTGGAATAGATGATAAGTACAGAGAGATAAGAACTGGGAAATGAGAGAGATGGGAAGCGAATAAATAAATAAAACTAAAAAAAGTAAGAGAGAGAGAGAAAGAAAAGAAGAAAAGAAATGCCTCCAAAGATCCCACTGACATGGATGCAAAGACTGGGGACATGGATCCCACTCTGCAGTGCAGCTCAGCTAGAAGGGACTCCAAAAATGCAAAGAGAAAAAGAAAACAGACAAAACAAAACACAACAAAGCAAAAGCAAAAGCAAAGAAAGCAAACCAAAAGAAAAACCCCAAGCGTTTCACCACAGTGGCATTACCACCTGGGGAAATGGTTTCCCAGTTAAGCAACACTGTACAGCCTTTCAAGAAGAGCCTAAGGTGGCACATGGAGCCAGGTGTTCAAGAGAAGAAAAGGGAGGATGCTAGGAGGCATAGAAGAAACCAAAATAAATGGAAAAAGCAATGCCAGCTACAGACAATTTGCACTCAGGGAGCCAGCTTTGGGAGGAGGGGCTGTGAATCCAAGATGCTGGGGCAGAAGAATTTCCTCATGGCCAAGAGACTGTAGTAGCCAGTGGGAAGCAAAGGAAGGCAAGGGATGGGGACGGGTGAGGTTAGGAAAGAGTATATCGCTGGTTGCCAGGCGATCCACATCCTGCTGGGGGCTCCTGAAGGGGCTTTCATGTACTTCTGTCTGCTGATCACCTGTGTGAGTGAGGAAGATCCAAGCAGTATGGATACTTCACTGCCTCTCCAACTGAGCCAAGCGAGCTAGCCTGGAAGTATCAGAGGTAGAACAGCAGAGAGAGGATGGGGGGTGAAAAAGCATGTGTTGCTGGTTACCAGGTGCTTTGTTTTCTCCTGAGATTTTCATGACTCTACTTTCCCGTGTCAAGTTGATAACCAAGCCAAACCCACTATTGTCAATTCAATTCCAACTCATAGTGACTCTATAGGACAGAGTAGAACTGCCCCATAGAGTTTCCAAGGAGCACCTGGTGATTTGAACTACTGACTTTTTGGTTAGCAGCCAAAATTAATGTGTTGGAAAATGGGAAGACTCAACTTTCTTGCCTTTCCAGCTCCTAGAAGCCTCTCTTTGGCTTGCACATAACCACCTGTTCCAGAACTAGCAATGGAGCATTACATCCTTCTTGCCCTGTCATCTCTTTGACCGAAACCTTGGGGAAAGGCTGTCAGCTTTCAGGAACTCATGTGATTGCAAGGAGCTCACTCAGATAACCCAGGATAGTCTCTCCATCTCAATTTCCTTAACTACAATCATATCTCAGTCTCTTTTGCTGTACAAGTAACATATTCAGAGGTTCTGCAGATTAGAATGGGGACGTCTCTGGGAGAACTACCACAATGTAGAAGAGTTTTCTAGAGTATAACCCTAGGAATAAAATTGCTGCATCTCCGTGTGTGTGCAATTGTAATTTTGCAAGAAAATGACAGACAATTTTCCAGATAGTTGTACCAATTTATTTTACCACCAGCAATGTTTAGGACTTCCTGTATCTTCATCAATACTTTGTATTGTGGGACTTCTTACTTTTTTGCCAATCTGGTAGCTGTAAATCATCATAAATTTAATTTGAAGTTTCTTCATTGCTAATGACTCAGCATCATTTCCTATGTGATGTCCACATGTGTTTCCTCTCCTGTGAAAATGCTTATCCACATTGTTTGGTCCTTTGTCTATTGGCTGTCTTTTGAAAATCATATTTGCAGGCGTCCATTATGCATTTGGGATATTAATCTATTTTCTGTGTTTGCATTATTCTTCCCAGTTTTTTGCTGTTTTTTCACTCTGTTTATGAGGGCTTTTATAGTTTTTCTCTGGTGAACAGTAGCTTTTAATGGTATTACAATCAAATTTATCAGTGTTTTCTTCCAGAGTTACTTTTTTAAAAAATTGTTCTTTCACTGGCAAGATGGGATCTATGTTTCTGTTTTAAAATAATATTATATTGAGTTTTTGGTGAAAGTTTACACAGTAAGTTAGGGTCCCATTTGACAAATCTCCACACAGACTGTTCAGTGGCACATTTTTCACAATGTGTCAACATTCTCTGTGTTCACGTTGTTCCCTTTCTGGTACTCTAGTTTCCCTGCACCTTTCTCTTGTCCTCTTTGCTTTGGAGTAATTGTTGACCTTTCGGTCAGCTACTTCTCATCCTTAAATCCAGAAGCAAACTCACTGGCTCCCATTTACATCAGTTTAAAGGAAGAACAGCTCTGAGGGTAAGCATTACAGAAGTACACCTAGTTACAAATGGGAATTCCTGCCTGGTGCAAATAGCTATGCTCCTGACTTAAACTGAAAGGTTAGAAGTTTTCATCCACCAGAGGCACTTCAGAAGGAAAAAAAAAAAAAACTAACACTTGCTTTTGAGTCAATTCTCATTCATAGCAACCCAATAGGACAGAGTAGAACTGCCCCATAGGGTTTCCAAGGAGTGCCTGGTAGATTCAAAGCGCCGGCCTTTTGGTTAGCAGCAGTAGTTGCTAATCACTATGACACCAGGGTTTCCACTTAAGAAGACAGCCCTGGGAATCTGCTTTCCAAAGTTCGCAGCCTTGAAAACCTTATGGAGCACAGTTCTGCTCTGCAACACATGGATTTGCCATGAGTTAGATTTGCCAAGTAGTTTGGTTGTTTTCATTTTAGTTGCAAACTAAGCACTCTCCTGCATTAACCTTTATCTAGATTCATTCTGGTGAAATGGTGGTTTTCCCACTCTAAAGGAAAATTCCTACATGGTGCCCTAATCATTCAAAAGTACAGGAACTCAGATGGAACCTTCTAGGGCTGTCAAAGAAAGTATGGTCTGAAGCTGAGAGTGAACATGCTGAACAGTCCGTCTGTGGGGGCTCTGAACTCTGTGCTCTGTAATGTCTGTGGTTCTGCAAGTTGCAGCCTGGCTCCCAGGAAAGGGGCAGGTGGGTGCTGGGCAAAGAGCCAAATTCAACTGCCAAGCCCTGGCTGGCTGCTCACAGAAGGGGCAGGGCTAGCTCCTGTCCCTTCTATTGCTACAGCTGCTCAGGGCTGGCTGGTTTTGTGGTCACTAGCTCAGTGGAGTCCAGCTCTGCTGCTCACACAGGGACACTGGGGCCAGGAGGGTTGGTGGCTGGATCTTCAGGTGGAGATCAGATGGGAGATGTGGCATCAGTGGGTCCCAGGGAGAAGATGGCAACACTGCCCTGAAGCAGATTCTGGTGCTGTCTGGAGCCTCTGGGGGCACACCCCAATGCTGCTGCCACCTCCAGCTCAATAGGCTCACCAGGCACCAACCCAGCATGAGCACGAGCAGTACAGGGGCATCAAACAGTAGCCCTGGCAGCGTCAGCACCTCCCGAGGGTGGCAGCACCCAAGTGCATGGACTCTGGGGACTGAAGTGCCTTCCAGAGCATCAGGCTGGACTAGAATGTCCTGGAGGGCTTTCAACCCACACAGATGCAGAGTAGCCACGGAAGCACTCTGCGTGGTCACACAGATGGACTCTGGCCCATCCCTGTCCCTTGTGCTCATCACTCCTAGCCCCACTGTGATGTGCTCTTATTTTTTGTTTTAGGAACATTTTTGAGAGAAGGATTTGTAGAATGCATTACACTGCCATCCACAAAATCTTGCTTTAACTGACAAGCCCCTCAAAAATGATTGTTCATGCACCTTGAAGGAATTACTGCCACTTTTAGGTAGGTCATATTCCTAAAGAACAGCCTCATTAACTTTGGGATTATTTCCATTAAAAAGTGGATAAAACCAGTTGCTACCAAGTCAACTCCAATTCATAGTGACCCCATGTGAGTCGGAGTAGGATTGTGCTCCCTAAGCTGTTCAATGGCTGACTTTGCAGAAGTAGATCACCAGACTTTCCTTCCGAAGTGCCTCTGGGTGAACTTGAACTTCCAACCTTTAAGTTAGCAGTCAAGTGTGTTAACCATTTGATCCACTCAGCAATTCCTGTAACAGTAGCTGTGGAGTCAGTTCAAATAAAAGGGGATATCTGGGGCTAGATGAGATTTCGACTGGTGATTGTCATGAATTGGATTGTTTCCCCCCCAAAATGCGCGTATTGATTTGACTTGGCCATGAGTCCCAGTATGGTGTGATTTCTCCCACGTGTTATGAATCCTGTCTCTGTGATGCTGATGAGGGATAATGGGCAGCAGTCGTGTTGGTGAGGCAGGACTCAAGCTATGAGCTTGTGGGATATGAGGCAGAGAAATGAGCTGCGCAAGTTGGGAACCTCTTACCATCCAGAAAGTAGTACCAGGGGTAGAGAACATCCTTTAGACCTGAGGTTTCTGTGCCAGGATGCTCCCCAACCACACACTTATGCAGCACAAGGACTTCTCTCCAGAGCTGACAGAGGAAAACCCTTTCCCTGGAACAGAGAACCTGAATTCGAACTTGTAGCCTACCGGACTGTGTAAGAATAGACTTTTGTTTGTTAAAGCCATCCACTTCTGGTATTTCTGTTAGAGCAGTACCAGATAACTGAAACAGCGATCAATACTGGACATCTTTAACTGTCCCGTGGAGATACAGCCTTCAGAAGGGAAGCCAGAGTAAACAGCAGTCTTTCAAGGAGATGATTCGAGAATTACTCTCTTCTCCGTCTTCCTTTTTGCTGGCTTTCATATCCTGAAACAGACTGGTGAGTAAAGACTTACACACTTGGCTGTAAATGGATTTGATGTCTTATGTAAGTTTCTATCCCTCTCTCGAGGATTTCACAATGTTTGATCCTTGAATACTATGTATTTGGTTTTGCATTTTGTGTGTGTGATTCTCCCACACACACAAAATTGGACACTTAGTGTTGTTTTATTCCACTATTTCTGAGTGTAGTAACTCTCACAAGTCATTTAAGAAATCTTTTGGAGTCTTGAAAGAAAAAAAAGCTTAATATCCTTCAGACCTGAAATCCACCATTAAAAAATTAAATTTTAAACAATGTACCTGGTAGTAGCTCGTTGGATTGCCAGCCTAGGAAATGAGAAACTGTCCACGAGTCTTTATATTTCTCCAAGTATGGGAAACTATGGCTTCCTTCTACTAAGCACATTTTCATGGATGTGACTTTGAGTCCAGAAATTTCTGAGGGAAAATTGCCAGTTTTGTGTGAGGTAGTCTACGAAGAGTTTTATGGTAAAGTATTTCCAACTGGTGGTGAAAAAACCCTACCTAATTCAAAACAACAGAAATGTCAGCCATAAAGCTGTACAGCATTTTTCAGGAAGCCTTGTCCATCCTGAACCAATGTTTTCATACCAAATAACAATCCTTTTATAATTACTGTTATTGAAGAGACATCCCAAGGTTGCTGGATGGAAATATGTAAAATATGTGCTGAAAACCAATCTAATAGAATTTCAACATTTGAGCTCATTCATCGGAAGGTATTCAAAGGCAATGCAGTTCTCAGGAAACATATCCATCTAGGTAATCATGAATGCTGAATACTGTCAGAGTTTCTCAGGAATTCTCAGCCTCGTGGAAAATCCTTCCAACTGGACTTTTAACCACCAAGAAGAAATAACAACTCAGAACCTAAAATAGACAGTTCTGGAAAAATACTATAACTCTCATCTGAACAGGCAGCAGTAGGGACTTAGAGCTACTCGTAATACAATGCCCCAAACTAGTTGCTATTGAGTAAATTCTGACGCATGGCGACTCTGTGTGTCACAGGAGGACTGTGCTCCATAGGAGTCTCAGCTGCTGGTGTTTCAGAAACAGATTGCCAAGCCTTTCTTCTGAGGCACCTCTGGGTGGACATAAACCTTCAGACTTTCTGTTAGCCCCTGAGTATGTTAGCTGTTCCAAGTGCTGGTGGGGGTGGGCAATTGGAGAGGAATGTAAGTACTAGCCCTGGGCCTAGCTGCCGGAGTATGGGAGAGAGCATGACGTGTCAAGGCAAGGATCAACAATCACAAGCTGTGGCCATCAAATTGACTCGTAATGATCCTGTAGGATAGAGTAAAACTGCCCCATCGAGTCTTTTGGTTAAGCAGCCGAGTTCTTAACCACTGTGCCACCAGGACTCTGAGAAAAGTGTGTGTAAACGACTCACTTCTGATCCAGTCCTTGCAAGTCTGCTGACCCTCAGTGAGACCTAGCACTAGCTCTTGGTGTCTCCCTCCTGGGGACGTGAAAAGAACACAGACGAGCCAGGAGAAAATCACACCTATGGGCACAGCCGTGTCCGCACGACTTTCCTGGCTTGGAGATCCCTGAAAGGGCAGATAGAAGAAGAGAACTGGATCTGGGGTCTAATGGTTTTCTACAACAGTTGCCTTTTTACACTTTGCAAAGTCTCCTGTAACAAAGCAGGGACTATATCCCAACATAACCTGTTTGCCAAATTGAATCTGTCGAAAAATGACACGGTGTTGAGGAGAATGGGGTTTTCTGGCTGGAGAATGGGGTTTTCTGGCTATTCCTAGTGTATCTGAGTCTTTTTTATTTTTTCTGGCTTTTCCTCATGCATCTGAGTCTTTTTATTCTGATATGTTAATCCTTCAAGTCATTTAATCTGCCTCATGCAATATAAACAACATTTACAGCAAGCCTTGCACTCTATCCATCATGTGCAAACGGCCTGCTTTTCCCATTGCCACATGAAAGTGAGAGATTCAAAGGGGGCCATTCAGACTCTCCTGCTCAGAGACAATTAGACAGTGTCGCTTGGCGCTTGGGCGTGGCCCGTTTTCCAGGAAGCTGGAATCCGATGGGGGAGAAACGGCTGGTTTGTTCCAGCGGTTCCCACGAAGCAGCAGTAGGCAGAATCCGGGTCATGCCTGAGCCTCGTGGAGGCTACAGGAACGGCAAAGCCATTGGTATCATACAGCAAGAGAAATCATATTTGAAAGAAGGGGAGGAAGGGAGATTTTGGACCCCGAAGTGCACTTCCCATGCGTAAAGTAGGTGGTCGTGGTTGTTGGTGTTGTCGGTTGCCGTACTGTTTCAAACTGCCCTTTAAATGCCTTCATTTAGTCAACAAATATTTCTTACGTAGTTTATGCAAATTGTTTCCTCTCTGCATGTGTGTGTGTTTTCACTCTAATGGTCACTTTGGACCAACAACTTGCACTGACATCACCAAAAAGAACTTTCACAAAGTTGCCAAAAAAGACTTGCCAAAGATTGTTAGGAGGATATGAGAGATTGTTGGGAGGATATGACATACACAGAATTGAGAGGAGGAGTGTGCTGTCACCGACCAGGCGACCAGGGAGAGCAGTGGGAGCTGCTCATTGGTGGGTATGCAAATTTATATGAGGTTGTATATTTTCACTCAATTGTAATTACAAATAAAAAGACTTTCCATTTTAGAAAACAGGAGAGGGACCTATCAAATACACCCACTGGCAGACAGTGCATCAGACAATGTTGGAAGGTTTGTAGGGAGGGTGTTGGGTGTCATCCAAGTAGGGAACTGGAAGGAAACTGGGTTATAATTCTTCTCCCAAACCTAACATCACAAGGTGCTAAAGTGTCAGGTCCATTATCCAGTTTAGTATCTTAAAATAGATGCTGGACCTTTCCTACACTGCCTGTAAAGCCAAAACACCCATTGCCATCAAGTCGATTCAGACTCATAGCACTCGTATAGAACAGAGTAGAACTGCCTCACAGAGTTTCCAAGGAGCCCTGGTGGATTTGAAGTGCACCCTTTTCGATAACAGCAGTAGCACTTATGCCACGGAGGTTTTCCTTGCTGCTGGTAGGAGTGTTAATTCTTGAACCCCTTTGGAAAGCTGGCAATATCTACTAAAGCTGAGCATGTATGTATTCTACATCCAACTGTTCTGTTTATAGGCATGTGTTTAGCAGAAGTGCTCATCAAAAGATATATATTAAAGTATTCTTAGCACCAAGAGTGAAATGAGTAAATGTCAGAGGCATATTCCCACAATGGAGTATTACTTCCCCACAATATTACACAGTGCTACATTATTTTCCCACCAGCCATAACAAAATATCACAAATTGAGTTGGTTTGTAAGAATGGCAATTTATTTTCTCACAGTTCTGGAGGCTAGAAGTCCTCTGTGAGTTGGAACTGACTTGACAGTGATATGTTGAGGTGTTTTATGGCTCTAGGGAACAGGCTTGTCTAATTTCACCCAGTGTCTGTTAGCCCCAGGCATTCCGGAGACCATAGCTGCAGCATATCTGGGTCAGTAAGCGGCTGCCCTTCCTCTGTGTTCTTTTTTATAAGGACAGCACTCAGTTTAGATTAGGATCCATCCTGCTTGTGTATGACCACGTGTTAAGGTAACCGATTATACTTTAAAAGACCCTTTCTCCAAGCAAACGCTTGTTCATCGGTGCTAGATGTTAGAACTTAAACATATCTTTGGGAGACACAATTCAATCGCAACAAGCACTGACAATGAACAAACTGCACACAACAACCTACGTGAATCTTGTGAACATACGATTCAGAGAAAGAAGCTAAAAACACAAAAGAGTAAAGTATACTACATTTACATACTATGTATATTGTATGCATATCATATTCATATAAAGTTCCCAAATTGATCAAGTAATCTGTAAGCTAGAAGTCAGGCTAAAGATGTCCTTTGACACAGGAGCAGCTTGGTAGTTGGTGACTGTGGGGAGGGACCACCAGAATAGTTTTATGGGTGCCACTAATGTTCTATTTCCTGACTGCATGCTGGCTGCATGGGTGTACTCACTTGATAAAATACACTTTGGACTGGATACTTACATATTGTTAACTTTCTATGTGTGTTGTTACACCTGATTCATCCAATCCTTCCTTCTCTGACTAAGTTTGATAGGGTTGGCATTTAAAAAAAATCACTTTCATAGGTCAGAGGGTCCATTTACTTGCTTCATTTGTGTTTCAAAAGGTGACTCCAGAGGTATCCATGAATTCTTGTGTATTTGCACCAGTTGCACGCAATAATCCAGGAAGAATCTGTGATAGTAAACAGCTCGAGTTCTTAGTGGCCGTGGGCTCACCTCCCACTCACGGTGACTGTGTACAACAGAACAAAGCCCTAGCAGGTCTGGGCCATCTTCATGACTCTTGGTATGTTTGAATCAATCGTTGCATATGAAGTTCTGGAGGGCTTTATCCCATTCACCTTATTAAAACAGACCCTAATTTGAGGAAGAACCCCAGTGGCACAATAGTGACGCATTTGGTGGCTAATCAAAATGTTGGTGGTTGGGATCCACCAGCTGTTCCTCAGGAGCAGCTATCTACTGCCTTAAAGATTGCTGTCTGGGAAACTGGAATCTGTCATACAGGCTTGCTATGAGCCAAAATTGACTAGACAGCGCCTAGCGACCAGAAACTTGTCCCCAGTCCTATTTTGAGAGACTTCCAGTGGGGACAGAGGGGTGTCCACCTTCTAACATCACATCAGGCAGTGTGATGTTGTCATCCATAGGGATTTTATTAGCTAAATTTTGGAAGCAGATGAACAGGCTTGTCTTTCTAGCCTGCCTGAGTCTGCAAGCTCCATGAAACCTGTCTACTATGTGTGACCCTGCTGGTATTTGAAATACAGGTGGCATAACTTGTAGCAATATGCAAGCCACCGCAATATGACCACTTACAGACAGGTGGTGTAAATAAGTTATATTACTGTTACATTTTTAAAATACAGATCTGGGATTCAAGTGCATGACAAAGGTATCAGTTCTTTACATTGGCAGTTAATGTATACTGGATTAGCCATGTGGGAGATCAGGTTGAGTAAAGCAGACAGCAAAAAGGAGGAAGATCCCCTCAGTGAGGTGGATCGAGATGGCAAGTGCAGCAGTGGGATCAAGGGTGATAAAGATTAGGAGGATGCGCGGGACCAGGCAGTCTGTGCTATGATTTGGAACCCACTCTGTGGCACCTAAGAATGGGCAGTTAGAACGGTTTCATTCTTAGAGGTGCTGAATAAGACTCAATTAAATTTTTCAAAAAGTTAAATAAAAATTTAGCTTCGTTTAAGTAAACATCACAAAACATCTGTATTTACTCCAATTTGCATTGTGTTTTCATTTTTAATTTTAAAAGATACTTTTGGAATTTTGGGGTGAAGAACAATTTCTTTGAATACATAAATATAAAAATAATTAAAATAAGTAATTTCTTTTAATTTACATTTTGAGGAAAATATACACAAATTTTGTATACATTAAGCATGATTTCATTTCATATTTCAATCCTTCAATCAGTTACTGTCAGTGGAACACAAATGTTCCTTAAATGAAGCAAGACCCATATGTTTTATGAAATAAACAAGTAATAAATTATGAACTATATATATTTTCATTTTATAATTCATCTAAACATCATTGGTCAATCAACATAATCCCTAGACCTAAGCAATAATAATTAAATTTAGACTTTTGGTATTTTGCTTTCAATCATTAAATATAACTGCACAGTTTTTTTTTCTTATCCTCTTGTGAAGTAAAATTTGTCAGTGTGAGGATAGAACATATTTAAGAATAAGCAAGCTTAACTTTAAAATATTTATACGTTATGTTTAAACCCACTTCCAGCAAGTCCATTCTAACTCATGGTAGCCCTATAGGACAGACTAGAATTGCCCCATGAGGTTTCCAAGGCTGCAAATCTTGATGAATGCAGCCTACCACATCATTCTCCTAACTGAATATCCAGTAGGTTCAAACCGTGGATCTTTCCATTAGCAGCCAGGTGCTTAACTGCGATGCTGCCAGGGCTTATAGGGTATTAGGGCCTCCATTCGTACTCTTGTTTCTGGTGCTGCCAAAAGCTAGGGGCAGGTCCGACTGTAATTTTCTTTAATTGCAGAGCTTTGGGACTCACTGTCCTCGTTGCATAGTGGTTAGGTGCCACAAGGTTGGCAGTTTAAATCTACCAGGTGCTCCTTGGAAACTCTATGGGGCAAGTCTACTCTGACCTATTGATTTGAAGGTTGTGGCTTGGGCAGATGTCTTATCTCTTGCTGCTGCAGAGCTGATTGGTCGCCTGGCAGGCACTGAGTCAGCCTTGTGAAGTAAGTTAGTACTCATCTCCTACTTTCTGAATCATAGGTCTTGTATCTGTAGTAGAGCTGCTTTAGAAGTGATAGGAAAAACGTTGCTTTCATCCACATCTTTTCTCTCTTAAATCACCAATGTGAAAAAGCAGATTAAAAGAAGGTGCTTTGTGATTTTCTTAGTCTATTTGAAGCTCTGGTGGTGCAGCAGCTAAGTGCTCAGCTGCTAACTGACCCCACCCAGTGGCTCCAAAAGAGAAGGACTTGACAGTCTGCTCCAGTGAAAAATACTGCCAAGAAAACCTTCTGGGGCAATTCTACTCTGTTGTGTGAGGCTGCCACAGTCAGAATCAACTTGATGGCACGCGTCAACAACAACTCCGAAGCCCTCTGTTGCTTTGTACGTCCTCTTTTCCTCGCCCACCTTGCTTGCAGAATAATCATCCCCTCTTTGTCCCCTGCCCCCTGCTTTTTTTCTTGCTCTCTCTTGCTCCTCCCCTTCTTTCTGTCCAAGGAGACTTCTCTTCATGTCACCACGTCATTCACTCCTCTAACTCCCTCTTCCTCCTCCATCAATGCATATTTATGCAAATCTGAAGTGTCATTTGTTTAAATCTGACTTTGTCAGAATTCTTTAATTAATGCCATTTTATTGTCTAACATTGTAAAACTCATTTGCACAAAAGAGAACTGAAGGAACTTCAGGTATAGTTGTCCAGTGGTTTCCTCACGATTAACCAAGAATGGTATTTCAGATGACAGCTTTTCTGTTAGGTCTAGTAATGATGAAACTTCTCACTTTGATAGAAATATCTTTAGGGTAAAGAAAGAATCTGGAAGTACGATGACTGTCGTTTCTACTGGGTAGTTAGGTAAGAGTCTTGTCTCAGTATTCTGTCCTTGATTAGGTTTCGGCCTACTTGGCTCGTGCAGCAGGTGGTGAGGAAGCGGTTCTCCTGTGTCGTGCTAAGACAAGCTCCCCTTCATCTGCTGTCTTTCTGACTTGACATCCCCACAAATTACTCTGTGTTGGGTGAGATGGTTGCCAAGACAGGCTGTGTAAATTATAACTAAAACCAAGAGTTTTTTCACTTTATAAATTTGGCAGTTTGTTTCTTGAAAGCACCTCATTTCCTTTACTTTGGCTCTAGGAAAATTAACCACGAGTCACACATTTTTCCCTGTGGTTTCCTCAGACCCTGTGATTGTCTTCTGTTGGGCTATTAAGCTGGCTCAAGATAGTTTTCAGATTCAGGTTTGAGTGTTGGTGGTGGTGATGATAGTGAGTATCAGAAGCTCATTTAAGTACGTTAATAAAATTTATTTCATGAGAAGTGAACTGTCTTGAAATTTGCCAGGATTAAACTACCAATGTCTCAGCCACATTTATTCATAATTCAAAGGAACACTCTAGAATCTCAGACACCCTTGATGCTTTTCCCACTATTTAACCGGGCCATAAGTAAGAAGTAACCTAAGACAGATTCCACAATGAAGCATTTAAAGTGCCCGTAAGCCCTGGTGGCAACATAGTTCAGAGTTCAGCTTCTAACCAAATACTGGCAGTTGGAATCCACCAGCTGCGACTTGGAAACACAAATAGGACAGAGCAGTTCTACTCTGTCCTACATGGTCGTTATGAGTTGGAATCAACTCAGTGAAACACAGCAGTAACAGCAACATAAGTACAGAACTGCAAAGTTGTTCCCTGGATAGTGTTCATGGCTTGGCAGCACTTACCACAAACATGCACTTAGCAATGTACATCTTTGTCTCTCCCATGAGTCTGCAAAGCCCTCAGGTTCACTGTTGTATCACGGAACCAGGGTCCTTAGAAGAAATTTATTAAGTGAAAGTCAGGGGTGCCTAGTTTTGCTTGTATAATTGCTCACAATTCATAATTGCTCAGAAGTCATAATTAAGCTATGACTTAGTTTTCCTCTGGGAAATGATCACATGCCGTTTTCTTGGGAGGTGTGGTGAAGATTTGGCCACATACTTATTTAAAGGAAACTGAAAGCCCTGAGACTGAGTGACACACAGTACATCTTGTAACTTTTAAGGTCTTTGGCTTCTAGTAAATCTGGGTGCTGTCCCTTCTCCTCCTTTGAAATAATAAAAAGAATAATAATTCTAGCCATAACGAAATGCTGGATATCAGACACCGGGTTAAGTGCATCGTACACGTAGTGTCTTCCTTCCTCAGCAACGTCAGGAAAGCCCTGTACTTCTCCATTTTACAGATTAGGAAACAAAGGTGCAGAGAGGGTGAGTAGCTTTGTCAAGGTGGCTCGGCTGGAGTGGTGGGAGGGTAAGCACCGCCAGTCTGCCTCCAGAGCCTGCCTTCTGAAAGTCTTTTACTCCCCTGGGGCAAATACATTAGATCATCTGTTACCAGCAATTGAGGAGATCAAGAACTATTCCAAGGCAGATTTTGTTGCCTTTTCAGTCTTTAATCAGTCTTTCAAACCTTCCAGCTGGCATGACTCCCTGCTGGTAGGAAGATGTTTTATTTACCAAAACGTGCCTCAAGAAGCCTTCCTAGAGCAGCCAGTGTGTCTTGGGGAAGAAGGAGTTAAGTGCTGACAGTCAGGCCTTCCTGTGCATGTCCAGCCAGCAGCAGTTCATCACAAGCCCACTGCTTTGATCCTGGCAGCTCTCCTTTCAGGCGGGGGTGGGGGGAGCAGGGAGGTTTTGACATAGGGAAGCAGTAAAGACCATAGAGAAAAGGGTCTTGTTTGCTTCCTGGGTGGATCGCCTCCTTCTTGGCATCCAGCCAGGAAGCGAGTCTTTTCCTGCCTTAAAATGTCAGGGAAATAAATCTCCTTCCTGTAAAACAGACCTGTGAGAGGCCTGCGGGCAGCCGTGTGGAATCCGTCAGGCTAGTTGACTTGGCCATCACCGTGGCCAGTGTGTGGCCTGGGTTGGGGGGGTGGCAGACCCTGGACAGGTGGAACCTCAACATAAGCCAGGGAGAGAAAGCTAGTGCAGGGGAGGTCTTTGACCCTAGGGACTGGCAGCCAGGGAGGGGGATGGGCAGTCGCCAGGAATTAGGTGGCCTAAGACTCAGGGGAAGGAAGCCGTAGAGAAGGAGCAGTTTGACTCCTGGGTCTTGAAGGTGGGGTGATGAGTCGGGCAGCAGTATCCACTGTGAAAGGAAACGCTGGTCATGCAGGGGTTAAGAGCTACAGCTGCTAACCAAAAAGTCAGCAGTTCCGATACACCAGGCACCGTTAGAAATGCTATGGCACAGTTCTGCCCTATCCTATAGGGCTGTTATGCGTCAGAATTGACTGGGCAGCAATGGGTATCCACTATGACAGTCACAACCTGATGCAGGATTAGGATAATTTCTGACAACTAACCCATCTAAGCAGGGTATAACTTACACTGGTAGTCACTGTTTGACCTATTTTTACTTGGTGTAAGAGGCCTTGGGAGGCAGAATTAGTTAAATGCTTGACTGCTAACCAAAAGATTGGCAGTTTGAATCTACCCTTAGGCACCTTGGAAGAGAGACCTGATGATTTGCTCCCAAAAGGTCACCTTGAAAACTCTATGGAAAGCAGTTGTACTCTGCCCACATGGGTTGCTATGAGTTAGAATCAGTTACACAATGACTGCTTTTTTTCTTTTTTAATTTGCATTATCAGCAAGGGAAGAATAGTCAGTCAGTCAACAGTATTTATTTAATACAAAGAGGATACTGCAAACCCTGGTGGCATAGTGCTTAAGTGTTACGGCTACTAACTAAAACGTTGGCAGTTCAAATCCAGCAAGTGCTACTTGGAAACTTTATGGGGCAGCTCTACTCTGTCCTATAGGGTTGCTATGAGTTGGAATTGATGACAGTGGGTTTGGTTTGGGGTGTTAAGAGGATACCAAACAGCCCTCTGTTTACATAGTCAGAGAAACATAAGAGTAATAGTAGCAGTTCTTTTCCAAAAGTCAGAGGAAATTTGTCATGAAAAGCCAAGTCATGAATCTATCAATGTTTTACTTCTACACAGATGATGGTGGCCTAGGAGGACTGGCTAGTTTTTCCTCTATGTGTTCTCAGGGTATTGTAGGTAAAGAACACCTTTTCCATGCTACCAAGTATCCCACAGGGTCAGAGGTAATACATTCAGTTGTTTGCTAAGGGAATCAACTGTGCCCCTGTGAAGGTGGAGATCTCTGGATCCCAGAGGTGGCCAGATACTCACCATAGAGCTGAGCCCTACGTGGTAAACAGTGATAGTCCAGAGGTGGAATTCTCTCTTTCCATGCAGGAGACCTGGGTTCAA
The DNA here is from genome assembly GCA_028571685.1 of Heterohyrax brucei. Lineage (NCBI taxonomy): Eukaryota > Metazoa > Chordata > Mammalia > Hyracoidea > Procaviidae > Heterohyrax > Heterohyrax brucei. Next base: position 127,504,359 of record CM053142.1, read on the forward strand.
TGCCTAGCCAGTGCACCTCGTGTGCAGCCTCTGCCCATCTGTCTGTGGAGGCTTGGTGGAGCCTCTGGTGCTGAACAGGTTTCAGTAGAGCTTCTGGCTAAGATGGACTAGGAAAAACAGGCCTGGCAATCTACTTCTGAAAATGAGCCAAGGAAAACCACCTGGATCACAACAGCCATGATCCACAACCAGTCATGAGGATTGAGAAGGACTGGGCAGCAGTATGTTGTTGAGTTATATATGGAGTTGCTGTAAGTTGAAGGGCAGATACAACAGGAGCTAGCAACATCAATAAAGGACTAGGAAACAAAAGGAGCTCTCTCCTCCTTTATGTGTCTTTTCCTTCTCCCAGGATATCCTTGGTCTGTCCAGTCTAGCTTTCTTGACAGTGTGCAAAGCCTCCTGGGTGCCAGCTTTGAAGGTAAGGGGGAGCCCCTTTACCCTACAGTTTCTCTTGCTGAGAAATCCTGCTTCTTGACTTTTCAGCACCCTTATGTGGCAATGCGTTACTTACAATGCCTAAAATATTTGGGGTGGAAGGGGTGGAAGCAGGGAAAGTAATAATATTAGTGACACGCCATAAATCCACAGAGACAGGGATGCTGAAAGTGGCAGAATTAAGGACTTTGGAAAGCACACGAGGTCAGCTGTGTAGAGGGTGCCATTGTGAAACACTGAAGGACTGTTTTCTTAATCCTGGTGTGCAATGTGTACAGAGAGCATTCGGGACTTCCACCATTAGAGCAGTGATTTCACATGAGCTTAGTATTTCATGTTAATCGTTTTGACATTTCCAGGCATAGTCTAATATTGGTCCCCATTCTACAACAGCCTATTTCCCTCTTCTCTACATGAAAGGCAAAGCTGTTGAGTGTTCCAGCCCTGTTGGGTCTGGACTTCTACCAACTGTTTGTTTTAACTGAAGTATGATTCCTTGGTATGCAGGAGAATGGCAATTTTTCTTTCTAGCTATCCCTTTTATGAGACTGGGGTAAAGGAATTAAAAATTTGAGGGAGACAAGGTAGATTGTAGAGGGAGGAAGTATTTTAAGAAACAGAATGAGGAAAATTAATTTGGTTTATAAGGATAGGGATTGAGGTTTCTTTCTCCTAGAGCATAGAATAACATCTATAATTTGGGTTTGAATACTCACAATTTTGATTATTTCTTTTATTATTCTCCTATCATGTACTTCATCTAGAACAATGATTTGCATTTTTATATGTTATGCTCCATTAAAAACTTTAAAAAGAGAGTCCCTCCATAATTTTTAAAAGGCCCGCTTTCCCAAGGAGAACATATATTTATTTTGCTATGATATAGATAATTTTGGAAAAGTTTTAAAAGCATAAAACTATGCTGAGATGTTATTAAACTTTGTTCTGAATTATCAGCAGTTAGGAAAACCCTATGTTTCATTAGATTTTACATTGGTAAAATTCAACCTTTTTCCTGGTGTGCAAACTTTGGATGGAAAGGCTCTTTTTAAGAAAAACAAAACAAAGCAAAAACTTCATAACATGTAGTTAGCTACCATAAAACTACAGTAAATACTACTTTTATTGGTGGAATACTAAAGCAGATTTTTAAATGCAGAAGTAAAATAGTGATGCCAACTGTTAGTGTTGTCATGTGACATTGAGGTAATGGTCCTAGCTCTTGCATGAGACAAAAAAAGAAATACATAAAGATTGAAAACAAACAGACAATGCTGTCCATCTAGACAACTGAAAAAGCTCAAGTCTCAAACCGTTACTAGCAAAATAGATCTGCAAGACAGTCAGAGTCTAAGATATCTGGGGTATAACTCCAAAGCAACCAAATCCAGTGCTTTCGAGTCAATTCTGACTTAATGGCAACCCTATAGACAGAGTAGAACTGCCCCATAGAGTTTCCAAGGATCACCTGGTTAGCAGACATAGCACTTAACCTCTACACTACCAGTGTTTCTTCTGGGATATAGTGATACCCAATTAGAAAGCATAAAGGAAAGAAAGACCGAACTCACAAGAGTAACAAAAACACTACAGTGTTTAGTAATAAACCTAACAATAAATAGATAAGACCTATACAAAGAAAATTATAATACTTTAATGAAGGATGTGATGAAAATCCTAAGAATTATGTCTTGTTCTTCAGTAGAAAGACTCAGCATTGAAAAGATGTCAGTTGTCTCCCAAATCAACCTCTTAATTCAGTGGAAGTCAAGTAAAAGCAGGGAGCAGTTCTGGTGGAGGGCAAAAACAGCTCAGGATAAATGGAGTCCTTCAGGCTCCAAAGCTCTGGAGGCAGTGGCAGAACAGCCCTTTCAAAGGAGCATGTCCCAGCTCCAGTCCCACCGGGGATGCCCATGTATACTTCGGGGACTCAGTGCAGCAAACTTGGCAGGCTGCGGCTCTCCTGGTGATGCTACAAGGCAGGAAGACAATGGCATCAGTGCAAGGGGAGATGTCTCCTCTGCTGACTGGATCAGACCTCACTGGGGTAAGGAGGGTCACAGCTGACCCGCAGTTCTGGTGTTTGTCACAAGAGAGGAAAGGATCCCAGGGTGTGGAGAGCAAGTGTTCTCTTACGAGCAAGGAAGGCAGACTTTCTGGGAAATTGTTTTTAAATGTATGATCATACATACATATATACGGAGCCTTGATGGCACAGTGGTTAGGAGCTTGGCTGCTAACCAAAAGGTCAGAAGTTCAAATCCACTAGCTGCTCCTTGGAAACTCTTAAGAGGCAGTTCTACTCAGCCCAATATAGGGTCACTATGAGTCAGAATTGGCTCAACAGCAATGGGTTTGGTTTTGATTGTACACATACGTACCCACATATACTCATATACAATGTCTGACAATTAAGTCCGTGAACTTACTTGTTTTAAGTGCTACATACCTCATTGCTGACTATCACTATGGTCACCTCTGCAGTTCTCCCCTTGGTAAGCTATGCACCAATGCCAGTGCCTAGTTCACCCTTCAAAGCAATTTCGGAAGGCTTTCTGGAATAGCCGTTGTGCATGGTGGCGTAGTGCAAGTTCATGAACTTAATTGCATAGTTGTCTGTAAGGGAGTTTTTAGCTAGTGAACAAATAACTATTGGAACACTCCAACACTCACCTGATCTGACCCCCAATGACTTTCGTCTTTACCCAAAGATAAAGGAAATATTGAAAGGAAGGCATTTTGATGACATTCAGGACTTCAAGGGTAATATGACAACAGCTCTGATGGCCATTCCAGTAAAAGAGTTCCAAAATTGCTCTGAAGAGCGAACTAGGAGCTGTCTTCGGTGCATGACCTTCCAAGGTGAGTACTTCGAAGGCGACCATAGCGATATTCAGCAATGAGATACGGAGTACTTTTTCTAGGATGAGTATGCGAACTTGTCAGACGTCTTATGCACACACACACCCTCCTATGATTATATGCCAGACAATTTGGTGATGTTTGATGTCATTTTAAGTGATCAGGAGAGAAAGGCCAGACAACTCTGTAGTCTAGAAAAAGCTGCTACAGGTCTGGGAGCCAAAACCTTCTCCGAAACACCAGCAAAGGTTTGTTAAGAAGTAATATAGACAGAAAATAAAGAAACAAAACCAGTTCCAAGAAAAAAATTCCCACTGATTCCTCAGGAGAAATAGATCCGGGGTAGTCAGGGCTAAGAGTAGTCTGGAAAACCACAGTGACATGTGACTGCAAGGACAGTGACAGCAAATTAGATAGGTAATCAGTGTGTCTCTTGCCAAATTGCTGTCTAATGTATGCCTTGAAGTCCCGTCACTCAGAGGATGCCCGGGGGTCATGTTATTTTGGGGGTGGAGTATCAGGACACAGATGTGTGACTCTTTTCCCTCAGTATCCCTGTCATTCTTCCATGATCTCCTGTCAAGCAGACAACCAGACTTAGGCTGTTGGGCTCATGTAGGCTCAGACTTTAGCCCTCTCTTTCAGAGAATTGTTAAAGGATGTGGCACTTTTTTGCCCTGCCATTAGGGCACAATAGTTTCTGGAATCTGATGGGGATGTTTACATGTGTCCAGGAACTTTTCTCCATACTTCTCTCCTGCTGACCACCAGAATAGAAATTTGGAAAAGCAGAACCATTTCTTCAATGTGTTTCTTACAGAAACTGTGTTCATGTCTGGGTTTGCCATTCAGTTTTGCACGAAGAACTTTATGAAGTGGAAATGGCTGAACTCATTTGGCAGGGCTCTTGATTGCAGACAGCCAGTTCCCAAATCCCTGAGGTGTGAGGGCTGGGTCCTCCCAGCACGTTCTTTTCAATAAACATTCCCACACTCGGCCTTTTAGTCTAGCACCCAGTCCCTGCCCTCCCAGCGCCTGGGGCTTTCCACCTTGGCTCTGGCCCCTCCAAACCTGGGCTGGGCTCTCCAATTCCAGGTTGACCTTGGCTGAGTGCCCAAGTGGCCATTCTTGTAACAAGAGAAAATCTCAGGCAGAGATTTCTGTAGCTGGCCTCTCTTCACAACTTTTTAGTACTCAAGGCACATGCAACCCCTAGCTGACACTTAGCAAAAGCAAGAGCACTAGTTTAACAGAAGTCTGTGTTTACGGAATTGGCTTCGGCCTTTGGTGGCCTGGCTGCAGAGTCCACAGCGAGAAGAGCCTGAGATGGACCCAGTGGTTTGTCTACCTAGCCTGAGTTTGTTCAGCAGCTGTGGGCTGGCCTTCTCAGTACACACTCCTACCTCCCCGCTGTAGAGGGAAAACCTCATAGGGCATTCATAGGATAAAAACCACCACTGTGTCCCTGGGCATTTTACAAAAACCTTTTAAGCCTCATTTTCCTGGTCTACGAAATGGACACAATGATAATACCGACTATTTAGGATAGCTGTGATGATTCAGTGAGACACCTTTTTATCTCGGTGCTTGGCTACCTGAAAATTATTGATTATTAACTGACTCGACCAAATCAGGTAACGATGATAATGAAATAGAGCAAAGTGAACAGTCAAGTGGGAATATCTGGGCTTCTATTTTTTTAACTTATAACAAGAATACTCCCATAATTCAGGGGGTAGCAGGTTTTTGTCTTACTGTCAGAAGTAAGTGGGGTATGACAGGACTTGGGAAAAAGCACTTAACATCAGACCAACTTGTGACTCAAGAGAGCTTTGCAAATTTTCTAACTATTTGACCCTAAAATCTTTGAGCCTCAGTTTCCTTCTTGGTAAAATGTGGACCCCCTTGCCATCAAGACAAATTTGACTCATAGTGATCCCATGTGTTCCAGAGCAGAACTGGACCCCATGGAGTTTTCAATGACTGTCATCTATGGAAGCTGATTGCCAGCCTTTCTTCTGTAGCCCTGCTGTGGGAGTTCAAACCACCAACTTTTAGGCTAATAGCCAGATGCAAGCTGTTTGCACCCCCCAGGGACCTTTAAATAGAGACCACCAAAAAACTGAACCAAATGAAACCAGTTGCTGTTGAATTGATTCCAACACATGGTGACCCACGTAAGGGAGCCGGGAGGATAAATGAGACGTTTGGGTATCTTTCTTTGGACTGCTGCTACCAGCACCCTGCTTTTAGCTTTCCTACAGTCTGGCTTTTCCCAAACTCCTGACATTATCTGCAGTCTAATCTACTTGGCTCCGATTTTTCTTCCCTATCCAACCAATCCATTGCTCCTCGTGCTTTGGTGTGACATGTTAAATATTTATAAGTTGAAGTTTCTAGGCCAATTTCGATACAAATCTGGAGACTTCACTGTGCTTCTTTAAAATCTTCCTTGAACTAGTTCATTGCCTTTGATGCCTTTGTCTCTGCCTTAGTTACCTAGTGCTGCCATAACAAAAAGACCACAAGTGGATGACTTTAAAGGCGAGAAATTTATTATCTTACTGTTTTGGAGGCTAGAAGACAAGGGTAGCCTTCTGTAGACTCTCAGGAAAAAATCCTTGTCTCTATCAGCTTCTGTAACCCCTGGCATTACTCAGCTTATCGATCGATGGATTCTCATGTGACGTCTTCCTCATCTGCGTGACTCTGTGTCTGTTTTGCTCTTTTCATGAGACATCACTGAAAAAAGATCAGGTTTGAGGCCCAGACTACTCAGGAGTGGCCTCGTTAACAGAAAAAAGAAAATCTCTGTTTCTCAACAATTCACACATTCATAGCTACAGGGGTTAGCACTTAGTGTATCTTTTGAGGGGACACGATTCAATTAATAAGAATCTCCCTTACTGTAAGCGTCAGGATGATATATAAATAATGCACGTGCTGCCACCACACTCCCCTGAGCCCCCAGCAGACATCACCAATTGATCACAGCGTGTTTTCCCATGAGCACAGAGTCTCAGAGCATCTTATAGCTCATTGAACTGCTCATGAAGAAAATAATCCTTTAGCCATCGATTTATGTCAGTGTATTTGCTACCTCTCTGGGGCTTGTGAACCTGTCAGTATGTTTTTTGTAGTCATCCATCCTTCTCCTGTCTACTCCATTAGACTGAAGGTCAAAAACAAAAACAGGTTGCTGTCGAGTTGTTTCTGACTCATGGTGACCCCATGTATGTCAGAGGAGAACCGCTACATGGGGTTTTCAATGGCTGATTTATGAAGCAGATGGCTGTCTTAGTCACCTGGTACTGCTCCAACAGAAAATACCATGAGTGGAAGGCCTTATGAAGAGAAATTTTATTGTCACAGTCCGGTAAGCCACAAATCCATTTACAAATTTTAAGTCCATTCAGCAAAAGAAGTTATCATTGTCCGGTGGGCTGAGTCCAGATTCAAGGAGAGCACCTCAGCCCAGGAACCTCGGGTCCGAAGGACATGCCTGCTCTTGTTGCTGCTTTCTTGGTGGTGTGAGGTTCTCAACTTCTTCTGCTCCCTCTCTCCCTTAAGTCCCATGAGCTTGTAGCTTGAGGCCTGCCTCACTAACACAGCTGCTGCCCATTCTCCATGAGCAATATCACAGAGACAGGATTCGTAACACGTGGGAGGAATGGTACCATACTGGGACTCCCAGCCAAGTCAAATCAACACATATATTTTGGGATGGACACAACTGAATCCATGACAACGGCAAAGCCTTTCTTCCAAGACATCTCTGGGTAGACTCGAACCACCAACAACCAACAGCACGTTTATGCGTGTCATTTTTTCAAAGTTTCTGCCCTGGTCATTAGCATGTTGCTGTCGTGTGCCATTGGGTCAATTCTGACTCATAGAAACCCTACATAACCAAATAGACCTGCCTGATAAAGCTTCCCAGGCTGTAATCTTGGTGGTCAGAATGTTCCTTAGAAGCAAGGATGGTGAGAATCTGTCTTACATATTTTAGGTATGTTATCAGGCGGAATATAACCAAAAGGTCCCAGTTCAAATTCACCAGGCACTACTTGAAAACTCTAGGGGGAAGTTCTACTCTGACCTATAGGGTTGCTATGAGTTGAAATATGGCTTATCAGGAGGAAGCAGTCTCTGGAGAAGCACATCAAGCTTGGTAAAGCAGTCAGCAAAAAGAGGGTCTTCAGTAAGATGGATCGACACAGTAGCTGCAACCACAGCTCGAGCATACCAACGAATGGGGGCACGGAGCAGGACCCGGCGGTGTTTCCTTCTGTGGTATTGGAATAGACTCAACGGCACCTGAAATGGTGGTGTCTGTATGTGAGGAGAGTGCCAGGTTTTGTCTCCTGTGGAATCGCTGATGGGTTCCTGGGTTCCAACTGTTGACCTTTCAATTAACAACTGAGTGCTTAACACTGTTCCACCAGGGTTCCTTGATCACTACTGTAGCTCTGTCTAAAAAGATAAACACAAAGCCAATAGCCCTTACTTTGCAGCTCCACCCAGGATCTTTCATTGTAGGATATGTAGTGAAATAATGTATTTTTTTCTCTTTCTGTTCAGTTTTCATCGTTTTCCATGGCATCAAACATTCTTTTAAAATTCTATTATAATTATTTCCCAAGATATTATGTAAACAGTCTTCAAATATAGGATTTTTAGACTGAATACATCAAATCAATACACAAACGTACTTTTGTGTAACAAGTTGTTGGACCTCTCGACTGTTACCAGTGTCTTGCTGTTATAAATAACACTGGGGTGAATTTCCTTGAACCACTCTGTCTGCCTGCATCTCCAGTTATTTTCTTAGGGTGGATTTCTGGAAATTGGAATCATTACATCAAATGGTAGAAACAGCTTTAAGATCCTTGATAGTTATTGTCATATTGCTTTCTGGAATGTTGAGACAATTTGCACTCCTGTCAGTCTTGTAAATGAATAATATGAACCATCGCTAATCCTTGTGGATCTCATCTTTGTGCCAGATGTATTCTAAGAAATTTACATGCAATGTGTTAAGTCATTTAATCCTCACTATGACCACTGAGGTAGGTGAGATAGCAGCATCCTTATTTTACATCTGAGGAAACTGGAGCACAGAGCTGGCTGCTACCTTGGCCAAATTCATACAAGTAGTATGCAGACTTGATTCCATTCACTGACTCAGCCAACCAACCGCTTGCTAACAAGTCATTTTGACTCACGAAGACTGTGTGTTTCAGAATAGAATTGCACTTCCTACGGTCTTCATGGCTGGGACCTTTCAGAAGCAGCTCTGAGGTGACTCTGGGTGGGTTCAGATTGCCAGCCTTCCAGTTAGCAGTCCAGTGGTGAATGTTTGCTCCATCCAGAACTCTTCTACACCAGTACACTGCCCTGAATCACTTTACTTTTGGTTCAACAGTTGTGGCTATCAATGGATTTTTCTCTTTAAGCAGAATGTAAAGAAATTTGATTTCTATTGGCATGGCTTGAACACGGTCACATGCAGAGGCAGCTCAGGTGACGCTGTCCACACTGTCCGGTTTAAAGTCTTACAAAAAAACTTGGAGTACTTTGTGCAGAATAACTGAAAGATTTTTCACCTTACATACATGAGGGGAAAGAAATGGTCATTATTAAAAAGATGGGGGTAGATTTGATCCTTATGGCTATTAGCATTTGAGGCATAAACAGAAGATACTTCCTGCCTGCTTGTCCAGGTGGATATAAATGTTAGACCTGCCTTAAAAACTGTATCCATGTCTGACTCAAGTGAGAACTAGAAAGATGATGACAATCATGAAAATAAAAGTAGTATTTCTCTGAAATAGGCTTAGTTCATTTTAAGAAAAACTGTTAGTAGCCTGAGATGGCTGCTGGTCCCACACAGCTCAGAAGGACAATTCTCCAGAAGGAGACCACCAATCCTTTCTTTCAAGGTGACTCTCAGTGGATTCAAATCTTTAACCTTTTGGTTAGAAACTGAGTGAATTAACTACCTATACCACCCAAGGGCTCTATTTTTATGGGGCGGGTGGTATGTTAAAGGACTTGCTGCTGTTAGTGCATCTGAGTTGAAAGAGAAAGAAATCAAGCCATGTTTGATCATCAGTAAGGAGACATTCCGCTTTTCCCCTTTTTATGATTTTTATTTTCTAAAGTTGAAATGCTTTAACTGGGAAAAATCAATAAGCTAATGTCAGGAAAATTTTAAAATGTAGAAAAGTGTAATGATGAAAAAATTAACCCTAGCCCTGTGCCCTATGGTTAACTGTTCTTAACATCTTCCTGTATTTCTTCCTGTCTTTGATTTTTGTGTAAGTAAATATGTATTTACATATTTGTGATTGTACTAAATTTGTAGCTTGTCTTTTATTAATGTGTCCTGAGTATTTTTTTCATGCTATTAAGCCTTTGTCTACATTATTGACATTGGTGATATAGCAGTTAAGAGTTTGGCTGTTAACCAAAAGGTCAGCAGTGTAAATCCACCACATGCTCTTTGGAAACCGTATCGGGCAGTTCTGCTCTGTCCTATAGGGTTACTACGGATTGGAATTGACTCAACAGCAATGGGTTTGGTTTGGTTTTTTTGAATAATACTCGACGGTTTGGACACACAGAGACTTACTTGATCATACCCCACTGATGACCATTTAGGTTGCTTCCAGTATTCCTCTATAATGCTCTGCTGATCATCTTTTTTGTTGTCCCTCTTGGGCATCTCTGACTATTCACTCAGGACAGATTCTTGAAAGTGTAATTGTGGCTCTGCCAGGCTCTTATAGGGAGTACTTCTCCCTCTAGTCTTTGTTTTCCCAAAACTCTGTGGGTCAGTCCCTCTTCGTATGATTAAGCTGCAATAGTTACCAAAACAGAAAGCATGATAGTCCACGTAAGCTTGGGTTTCCTTTATTTTCAAGAATACATGCTGCTCAAACTGCTTTTATTTCTAGTTTTCTTGGGATCTTGGGTGTGGGGACTAATTACCATGGCTTGCAATGTTTCCTTGTCAAATACATTCCTGTGTTCCAGTTTTGGGAACAGAAATATATTTTTTGCTTCCACCCTCTCCTAGTGTTGGCCCAGGCAGTGAGAAGCATCTTAGGGTGGACTTGGGCCTGCCTTCTGTAGATTAGCAGTCTAGTTCATCAACCACTGGGCTTTCTCTCTTCTTTCATGGTTCATCTAACTCAGAAGTGAGATGGTGCACTCTTGTTGCAGAAGCCACTGGTGGTGAATGTGAGGGCTTCAGGGGGCATCTCCAGTGGTAGTGGGCAGAGAGGTTAAGGAGAATTCTTCTGAACTAAGCCCCTTCTCAGACTTTGTTTGCTGCTCTCCTTTCTCCTTAGGATTCCAGTCCTCTTTGTATCTTCCTCACCTGGTGCTTTAGAGAGGTATTCTAGACATCTCCAGTATGAGATGAGATGAAACAATACACAGCTTTATAATTTCTTTCCATTCTTTTCTGCATGAACAGACAGATACAACCTCTGAGGTTATATAAGAGTTAGTGTCTCTAACAAAAAAACAGGAAACAAACCAGGTGTAGAAAGGCTTCCTCCTGAATCGTTATTTCCTTCTCTTTTTTACTTAGACCCCATAAAGAAGGAGTAAAGCTACCTGTGGTATAATAGGAGGTTCTGGAGACTAAAATGCCTGAAGATTGCCTGATTAGGGGAAACCCAGGTCATTCCCCTTGGCTGAAGGAAGAAGCTGAGGCCTGAGTTCAGCCTAGAGTATGGGTGGATCTGCTCTGCAGTAGAAAAGGGAGGCAGGCAGGATCTTGGCTTGTGTTAGGGGTTACCTTTTCTGGCCTGTTTTCTTCTGTTCCTCTCATCTTTGCTGTTAGTCCAGCCACATGGTAGGTATAGGTTTGAAGAGCAGGGCTTCCAGCCAGCGACACACTAAGCAGCAGAGAAAGAAGGCAAGGCAAGAGGCTGCAGACATTTCAGACACTAGCAACCTAAGCGGGGAGAAAATTCCTTCTAGAACTCAGCCAGGGAGATGGGGGTAGATTTGATCCTTATGGCTATTAGCATTTGAGGCATAAACAGAAGATGCTTCCTGCCTGCTTGTCCAGGTGGATATAAATGTTAGACCTGCCTTAAAAACTGTATCCATGTCTGACTCAAGTGAGAACTAGAAAGATGATGGCAATCATGAAAATAAAAGTGAAAACGATTACCTTTCGGTGAGTTTTCTGTGTGCAGGGCAATGCACCAGAACTATAAATTAAAGTCTTTATATGTAATCCTCACCATAGCTCTGTGAGATAAATATTGGTATCGTTATTATTTTGTTTCTGGACTCTTCTATTGATTTATAGTCATACACCACATAATGTGCATCTGGCAACATCTGACTGTATGGACATCTAGGGTCTTATAGGTTTTTAATTTATTTTTTAAATCTTTGTATTGGTTTGGCAACTTCAGGGCTGAGAGAGATGACACATAGTGAGCTATGCAACACACCAAGGACTGTTTAATCCATAGTAATGGTAACAACAACAACAATATGCAGTGTTTTAAGATTATCGAAGTCTATTCCATGATACACAGAGAAGTACCTGGTTAAAGCTGTTAACATGTATGAGAGCCAAAGTCTGTTTTCCGTGCAATATATCAAATTTGACAATTACTAAGTATCAAAAAATATATTTTTATTTTCAAAATGTAGGGCAAACTAAAATGTATGGCTTTTCTGACAGACTATCGACAATTTGGAGCCCTGAGTAATGTAAACGCTTAACACGTTGTCTGCTCATCAGGAGGCTGGAGGTTTGGGTCCACCCAGAGGCACCTCAGAAGAAAGGGCTGGTGATCTATCTACTTTCAAAAAAACAGCCATTGAAAAACCCACGGAGCACAGTTCTACTCAGCTGCACATGGGGTTGCCACGAGTTGGCATCACTTTGATGGCAAATGCTTTACTGCTCGTAGAAAATTTAATCAGCACTGTGTTTCTGCTTGGATTTGATTAAACAACTTTCTTCCACTTTTTCTCCAGATTCATTCCACTCAGCTCAAACCTTAAGCTACAAAGTACATACGTACTTGCCATCAGGGGATCACGTTTCCATTCATGCATTTTTTGGAAATATTATTATCCACTTGAAGCATCCTGATAAAGTCATTTCCTTTCAGTTTGCTCTACTGCATTTTACTTTTTTCTGTTGACTAGGAAAATACCAAACTCTTTTCCTATAGCTTCCTTTCAATTTCTAATTTTAACTCATTTTCTGTCCTTTTTTTAAAAACTACATTGTGCTTTAGATGAAAGCTTACAGCTCAAATTAGTTTCTCATTCAAGACTTCATAAGCAGATTGTGTGGTGACATTGGTTGCAATCCCCACAATGTGTCAGCACTTTCCCCCTTTCCATCCCAGGGTTCCCGTGTCCGTTTCTCCAGTTTTCCTGTCCTTTTATACCTTCTTATCTTTGCTTTTGGCCAAATGTTGCCCCTTTGGTCTCCTGAACTAAGGACAGTCCTCACTGATGTGTGTGATTGTTTACTTTATGTTGTTGTTAGGTGCTGTCAAGTTGGTTCTGACTCACAGAGACTCCATAATAGGTCACAAGAGAACTGCCCTCTAGAATTTCCAAGGAGTACCTGGTGGATTTGAACTGCTGACCTCTTGGTCAGCGGCTGTAGCACTTAACCACCATGCCACCTGAGTTTCCTGTTTGTTTTATTGGCCTGTCTACTCTTTCACTGACAGGTGAACTTTAGGATTGGCTTCATTTCTGAGTTAGCAGGTTGTCCAGGGATGACAGTCTCAGTCCATTTTCTGAAAATAAACATTGTTTTTGTTTTGTTGATGAGAAAATTAAGGCAAGGGTAGATTCCAGCAGTAGAGATCCTGTCTCTGAGGCCCTGCACGGTGACCCACCGTTGTGTTGTTGCTATTGTTAGGTGCTGTTGAGTGGGTTCAGACTTGGAGCAGCTGTGTGTACAACAAAGCACTGTGCAGTCCTGTGCCACCCTCGCAACTGCTGCTATCTATGCTTAAGCATGTTGTTGCAGCCCTGTGTCATTCCACCTTGTTGAGGGTCTTCATCTTTTTCGCTGGCCCTCTATCTTAGCAAGCTACTCCAGGATGCTCTACTCTAGCAGCTGGTCCCTCCTAATAACATGTCTAAAGTATTTAAGGTGAAGGCTCACCATCCTTGCTTCTAAGGGCAGTCTGGCTATACTTCTTCCAAAACAGATTTGTTTGGTCTTCTCACAGTATGTGGAATAATATTGTTTATCAATACTGTAATTTAAAGGTATCAATTCTTCTTTGGTCTTCTTTACTCACTGTCCAGCTTTCACATGCATTTGAGGCAATTGAAAATACCATTGGTTGTCAGGGGCCATGAGGAAGCCTCAGGCCCCTAACAAACAGGAAGTCTGGATAGTCCCTGAGAACGCGCGCGCGCATTCTCAAACCACCCCCCACGTCATTGCCTAACGTCAACTGTACAGGCATACTGTCTGCCCAATCATAGAACGCCAACTGTCTCATACCAGCTATCTTCCGGTCCTAAGCCCTTCCCCTCCCCAACTTCTATATATATTACTCTGCTACAATAAAACCTCGAGGCTTGATCAGAATTTTGTCTTGCCTCCATTTCTTAGCGTCCCTTGCTCCACTTTCATTTTCACAGGCTCCCCCTCGTCCCTCCGTTGATTCGCCCTGCCGGTCGGGGCAAAACTGGCGCCCAGCGTGGGGGCCCAAGGTACGGAGCTGCTGAAAAGACCTGCTTGAAAAGCCCTGGCCAGGCACCCCTTGAGCCTCCACGAGGTGTGAGTTTGGCTCGTCCTGAGTTACCGCGCGGTATTGACCCGTGAGAAGACTCGTTCCTGATCACCGCCGGACTAGCCACCCTGCAAGATTGATCTGTTAGAGGTAAGTGGGGAAGAAGCATGGGGCAAGAATTGAGTTCACATGAGCTCTTTCTCACTGGAATCAAAGATTCCTTCAAGATGCGAAGGATTAAGGCTAAGAAAAAAGATCTCACACAATTCTTTATATTTTTGCCTGATGTTTGTTCTTGGTTTCCCCAGCAGGGGACAATAGACTCTAAATGTTGGAGAAGAGTTGGAGATTGCTTAAATGATTATTATAGAACTTTTGGACCTGAGAAGGTCCCTGTAACTGCCTTTTCATATTGGAATTTGATTAATGATATGTTACAAAGCTCCCTTAAAGACCCAGATGTTCCAAAACTTGCTCACATTGGGGAGATGGTCCTTCGAAATAGCTCTTGCCCCCCCTCCGCTTGCCCATCGGTTTCTATAAATGTTCCAGAGCAGCCTCAGACGGCTGATATAAAAGAAATCCCCCAAACAAATCCTGACCCGCCTAGCCTGATTTACCCATCTTTAAAACCCTTTAGGGACAATTCCGATGCGGGCCAGTTGTCCCCCAAAGACCGGGAAATATTAGAAAGTCAGGCTGCACAATATCAGGGCAGCGGCGACCATTGGGCTTTCACTGCCCCTGCCTTCCACGGTCCCCCTAATGAAACTCTACAACCTCCTCCATATCTCCAGGGTTCCTCAGCTCCCCTCACCTCACCCCTTAACCCAGAGCACCGCACAATCATGGTTTCAGACCCCATTCGGCAGGCTAAAATCTCCCTCACTCAAGAAGTTTCCTCCTTAAGACAACTGCTGACTCAGAAACGCGAACACTTAAAGCTTATCAAAGAAATCCGAGCCCTTGAGGCGGAGCTTGCTTCCACAACGCTCAGCCAGGTTTCAAAGAAAACCCCCCAGGGCTCAAGTCCCAAAGGCCCCCTTTTCACATTTCCCGTAACCCGCAGTCAAAGGCCTCAACGTGATACTGAAGAAGAGGAAGTAAGTAGCGAGCCTGGTGAAGGCCCAGGCTCGGGGGGAGAGGCTTCTGACGAAGAAAACCCCACCCCGGAAGAGAGTGGTTCAGACAGACAAAAATACCACCGCCTAAACCTCAAACATTTAAAAGACTTAAAGGCAGCTGTTAATAATTATGGCCCTACTGCCCCCTACAGCCTGGCCATACTGGAAAGCCTAAGTGAGCGATGGCTAACCCCTAATGATTGGCATTTCTTGGCACGAGCCACCTTATCCGGGGGTGATTTCGTACTCTGGTGCACCGATTTTGCAGAAAACTGCCATGAGACCGCCCAGCGTAATAGTGAAAGCAGGACGTCCCACTCTTGGACAAGAGATAAACTCTTGGGGCGAACTCCCTATGATACTAATGAGAAACAGGCAAATTTTCCCCCTGGTTTATTAGCACAAATACAAAACGCCGGCCTCAAGGCTTGGAGGCGTCTTCCCCCAAAGGGTTCAGCCACCACCTCCTTAGCTAAAATCCTTCAAGGCCCTGATGAGTCCTACAGTAGCTTTGTCAGCCGCCTAACTGATGCCGCTGAGCGTTTGGTGGGGGAAGGAGAAAACGATAGTGCCTTCATTAAACATCTTGCCTTTGAAAATGCTAATCCTTCTTGTCAAGAGGCTCTAAGACCCCACCGCAGTGATAGCCTTTCTGATTATGTTAAACTTTGTTCAGGAATAGGAGCTTCTCATGCCATTGGTATAGCTATAGGGGCCGCTCTCAAAGGTCTTGACCATGATAAACAACAAAAAACTTGCTTCAATTGCAAACGGCCCCAACATTATGTACGTGAGTGTCCCGCAGGTAAACAGAATCGGGGACCTCCTACTTCAGTGTGCCCCCGATGTAAGAAGGGCAAACATTGGGCCTCAGATTGTTTTTCTAAAACTGACATCAACGGTCAGCCTCTCCCCCCAAAACAGGGAAACTCCTAGCGGGGCCAGCCCCTGGCCCCACCCTTGGGACAGAACCTAGGGGCAGTCAGGTTCGTCCCCCAGAAACAGACACAAAGACAAGTATCAGCTCCCTCTGCCGTGCCACCCCTGGAAGCGCAGGATTGGACCTCTGCTCCACCACCGATACAATATTAGTGCCCGATCAGGGTGTTCAGCTCATCCCTACAGGGGTCTATGGGCCGCTACCCCTGGGAATGTTTGGTTTGATCTTAGGGCGTGGCAGTTCCTCATTGGCTGGCCTTCATGTCATCCCTGGGGTCATTGATAATGACTACACAGGACAAATTACTCTTTTGGCCTCGGCTCCGTTGGGGCCCCTGTCTGTTCCAAAAGGAAGGAGAATAGCACAACTTATATTACTTCCCTTAGATTCCACACCCACCAAACACATACAGTCCATTAGGTTGAATTCTGCCTTTGGGTCTTCCGACACCTATTGGGTGCAACCAGTAACCCCTGATAGGCCAAGACTCACCCTCCAATTAGATGGTAAGGCCTTTGAAGGGATAGTGGATACAGGGGCAGATGCCACAGTAATTTCAGCTAAATATTGGCCTTCCAACTGGCCCTGTGAGGCCTCAATAACTCATCTTGAAGGCATTGGCCAGTCTGTCAACCCTAAACAAAGCTCAAAAATTCTTACTTGGAAGGACTCTGAGGGTAACTCAGGACAGATTCAACCTTACATTGTTCCGGGTTTACCTGTTAATCTACGGGATCATGATGTCTTATCCCAGCTGGGGGTCATCATGTGTAGCCCAAATGAGATAATTACCCAACAGATGCTTAACCTAGGCTTCCTACCGGGACAAGGACTGGGAAAAAATAATCAAGGTATAAAGCAGCCTCTTCCTGTAATGCCTAAAAATAATCGTTCAGGCTTGGGAAGTGAAAATTTTCCTTAGCGGTCATTGACTCCCCTGCACCCCACGCTGATAAGATTAAGTGGAAATGTGAGTCTCCAGTGTGGGTAGATCAATGGCCCTTGACTGAACAAAAACTCGCAGCTGCCACAGCGTTAGTGCAGGAACAGCTGGCTGCTGGACATTTAGAACCAACCACCTCTCCCTGGAATACTCCTATATTTGTGATCAAAAAGAAAAATGGGTCATGGTGACTCCTTCAGGACCTCAGAGAAATTAATAAAACCATGTTTACAATGCGGGCTCTCCAACCTGGACTCCCCTCCCCCGTTGCCATTCCAGCTAACTATTTTAAAATCATTACTGATCTCAAAGATTGCTTCTTTACCATCCCTCTTCACCCACTTGATAGAGAACGCTTTGCGTTTAGCCTCCCAGTTATTAATTTTAAAGGACCAATGCAGCGCTATCAGTGGAAAGTTCTCCCTTAGGGCATGGCCAATAGTCCCACTCTGTGTCAAAAATTTGTTGCTCAGGCTGTAGACCCTCTTAGGCGTCGGTGGTCTTCCATTTATATCACTCATTACATGGATGATATTTTACTGGCGGGGGCCTCCAGCTTAGAGGTACTTAAGTGCAGCCAGGACCTAACTTGCCAACTAACTTCCCTTGGACTTCAAATTGCCCCGAACAAAATACAGCTTACTGACCCTTATTATTACCTCGGTTTTGAATTAAATAATAATCAAATCACCACTCAAAAACTTAACCTAAAAACCTCTCATCTACACACACTTAATGATTTTCAAAAGTTCCTGGGAGATATTAATTGGCTCCGACCGTACCTCAAACTTACAACAGGGGAATTAAAACCATTGTTTGATACTCTTCATGGAGATGCCAGCCCCCTCTCTCCCCGTCACCTTAACCCTGAGGCAAAAGGGCCCTTCACATTGTTGAAAAGGCCATACAACAACAACAGGTTACCTTCATAACTTATGAGCAGCCCTTTGCCCTTATTGTCTGTGCCACACAACATACACCCACAGGGGTTTTGTGGCAGAATGGCCCCCTCTTGTGGATACATCTATCCTCCACCCCAACTAAAGTTCTCCTCACCTATCCCTCCCTAGTGGCCAAACTTATAAGACTGGGCCGAGAAAAGAGCCGCCAACATTTCGGCAGGGACCCTGACCAACTTATCCTTCCTTACACCAAGGAACAAATAGACTGGCT
Source organism: Heterohyrax brucei (assembly GCA_028571685.1). Lineage (NCBI taxonomy): Eukaryota > Metazoa > Chordata > Mammalia > Hyracoidea > Procaviidae > Heterohyrax > Heterohyrax brucei. Next base: position 127,522,590 of record CM053142.1, read on the forward strand.
TTCCCAAAATGATGATGATTGGATAATAACCCTATCCACGTTTCTAGGTACGGTTGATAACCACTATCCGTCTCATAAACTCCTTCAGTTCGCGCGGCTACATCCTTTTACCTTCCCCAAAATAACCTCTTTAAGTCCTTTGAAAGAAGCCTCTCTGGTCTTCTCAGATGGATCCTCCTCTGGCATTGCGGCATGGGTCATAAATTCACAGCCTTACAGTGCCCAATCTCCCTTTAAGTCAGCCCAGCTTGTGGAACTTTTCGCTATCTTACAGGTCTTCACAATACTACACGATGTCCCCTTCAATCTTTACACCGACAGTGCTTACATAGCTCTCTCAGTCCCAGTGTTAGAGACAGTTCCTTATATCAAACCATCTTCCAATGCTGTGTCTCTTTTTCAACAACTCCAATCCCTCATTTTAAAAAGACATACTCCTTTCTTTATTGGACACTTGTGGGCCTACGCGGACCTCCCTGGTCCACTTTCACAGGGTAATGATCTTGCAGACAAACAAACCCGCCTTGTCCTCTCAATTACCACCGACCCTATCACTAGGGCTACACAAAGCCATGCCCTTCACCATCTCAATGCCCGCACACTCCGCATTATGTTTAAGATTTCCAGAGAACAGGCTAGACAAATCGTTAAAGACTGTCCAGCATGTGTTACTCTCTTGCCACTCCCCCATCTGGGGGTTAACCCAAGGGGCCTACTCCCCAGTGAAATCTGGCAAATGGATGTTACCCACATTCCTGAATTTGGTAACCTTAAATATACCCATGTAACCATTGACACCTATAGTGGGTTCCTCCATGCCACCCTCCACAGTGGTGAGGCGTCTAAAAATGTTATAGCACATGTTCTCCAATGTATTGCCATCATGGGAAAGCCCCAACAAATCAAAACAGACAATCGGCCAGGCTATACATCACAAACCTTTAAAAACTGCTGTAGTCAATTCCAGATTAAACATGTAACTGGCATTCCCTATAATCCTCAGGGACAGGGCATAATAGAACAAGCTCACCAGACCCTTAAGAACACTATGTCCAAACTTAAAACAAACACTGTTTACCCCACTAAAGGCTCCCCTCGTAACCTCCTAAATCATGCATTGTTCATCCTTAATTTCCTACAATTGGATCTTAATGAAAAATCTGCAGCAGATCTCCTTTGGCACCAAGAAACTAAAAATCAATATGCCAAGGTTATGTGGAAAGATCCTATAACCCACAAATGGCACGGTCCTGATCCGGTTCTTATCTGAGGAAGAGGCCACGCCTGTGTGTATGATACCCCAGAGGGGGTCCCTCGGTGGTTACCCGAACGTTTTGTTAAGCCCATTAATGATAAACCCCCATCCAGGGAAAGAACCCCTGAGAAAGATTCTTCTTGTTTCTAGATCATGAAAATTGTCATCCTGTTAATAATCCTCACTCCGCCGGTGCTTGGAGGATTCGGAGGCCCTGTGAACAAACAACAACTCATCAACGCCTTGTTCGGTAACCCCTGCGACTGCGGAGGAGGTGCCCAAAGGAATCAGCCCACTAGTTATACCCGCTCAAATGACTGCGGAGATAAAACCGCTTTCTTAACCCATTCATCCCAACTTGGAGGGGGGTACAAACAGGAGTGGACATGTGTGACCAAACCTCGAACCATCTCCTCAGTAAACGGCCAGCCAGGGCCTTGTCCCGATAAGTGCTCGATACTGACCCAAATGCACTCCACTTGTTACCAGACTTCCCAATCCTGTAGTAAAGACGGCCAAGTATATCTGCTGTCCAAGAAAAGCAATATCAGGGCTCCACAGGGGGTGACTGGGACACGTCACCAGGAGGTGGCAGTAAATATAGTCAAGCCTCTTGTGCAGGAAAAGTCGGTGACCATGTATGCTGGCCCCCAAAACAACCTATTCACGTATCAGATGGCTGTGGGCCATCAGACAGAGCCAGGGAGGCTGTAGTACAGGCAAAAATCAATCAACTCGTTGCCAGCAGTATCCTTCTCTTAATTATCACCCCTTGGCTCTCCCGAAGCCTCGGACTATTAACTTGGATACTGAAACCGATAACGTTCTTAAAACCACCCATAAAGTCTTGAATTCCTCCAACCCCTCCCCGGCTAGCGATTGTTGGCTATGCATGACTCTTGGGTCTCCCATGCCAACAGCTATTCCCACAAACAACTCCTCTACACTTTCATCCAGTAACTGTAGCCTCAGCCCACCTTTTCGAACACAGTCTGTTGGCTTTAATTCTTCCCATTGCTACCAAGGGTCATTCCAAAATAACAGCTTTGATCTAGATGTCGGATTTATAACATTTAATAATTGTACCAATACCACCAACCATACAGAGCCCCTCTGTCCAGCCCCTGGACAGGCTTTTATATGTGGAAATAACTTAGCCTATACAGCCTTACCCAGAAACTGGACAGGACTCTGTGTTCAGGCTAACCTCCTCCCAGATATTTCTATCATATCAGGAGACACCCCTGTCCCTGTCCCCAGTTTTAATTACATAGCTGGACGATCAAAACGAGCCCTCCAATTCATACCCCTTCTTGTGGGCCTGGGAGTTGCCAGGGCTACAGCCATCGGCTCTGCCGGCCTGGGCATCGCCATAGACAAATACAATAAGTTATCCTATCAATTAATAGATGATGTCCAAACCCTCTCCAGTACTATCAATGATTTACAAGATCAAATTGACTCCTTAGCTGAGGTAGCCTTACAAAGTCGAAGGGGCTTAGACCTTCTTACTGCAGAAAAAGGCGGTATCTGTTTAGTTTTACAGGAACACTGCTGCTTCTATGCCAATAAATCCGGGATTGTCCGAAACAAGATAAAGGATTTACAAGAAGATCTACAAAACAGACGAAGAAAACTATAAGAAAATCCATTTTGGACTGGACTGAATGGATTCCTTCCCTATCTCCTCCCCATCCTCAGCCCCCTTCTCAGTTTAATGTTAATTCTGTCTTTTGGCCCTTGGGCCTTCAAAAGACTTACAAGCCTTATCAAACAGCAGATAGACTCCGCTTTAGCTAAACCTATCCAGGTTCACTATCATCGCCTGGCAGTTGATGAAGAATATGCCACCAATAATGGATACTCCGACTTCCTTCCTCAGGGAACAGCATGAGAAGTAGAAGCATGCTTACCTCCTCACCAGCGTGCAAGAGAGGTATGGGCATCGGGAGAAGTGCGAAGCAAAGCATTGCAAGGGGAAGTTATCATAAACTCCTCTACCTTTCCCTGGGGCACACCTGGCTTGCATAGAGGTTGGTATCTATCACAAAATCAAGGCGGCTCTACCTCTCCTCCCCAAAAGATACCAAGAGCCAAAAATTACTTGGAGGACCCGTGGTCAATACCCCCCTCCCGATTAAAGCCCACCTCCCAACAAACAAAACAAAAAGGGAGGACATGTCAGGGGCCATGAGGAAGCCTCAGGCCCCTAACAAACAGGAAGTCTGGATAGTCCCTGAGAACGCGCGCGCGTGTTCTCAAACCACTCCCCGCGTCACTGCCTAACGTCAACTGTACAGGCATACTGTCTGCCCAATCATATAGAACGCCAACTGTCTCATACCAGCTGTCTTCTGGTCCTAAGCCCTTCCCCTCCCCTACTTCTATATATATTACTCTGCTACAATAAAACCTCGAGGCTTGATCAGAATTTTGTCTTGCCTCCGTTTCTTCGCATCCCTTGCTCCACTTTCATTTTCACAGGCTCCCCCTCGTCCCTCCGTTGATTCGCCCCGCGGGTCGGGGCAATTGGTTGGGTCAGGTGCACCCAGGTTCTCAAGGAGACATCTTTGCTTTTTTTTATTTTGCTAAAAAGCAAAGATATCTCCATTGCACTACCTGCAGCAGCTTGTTAGAAAGTGTGAACTGAAGCCAGGCTCACTGGGGCACACAAAGATGAGAAAGGCACTGCCGTTAGTTTAAAAATCATGCAATCCAGTGGTATTTTAGGAAGACCTCCCCATTTCCATTTCTTCTTTGCATTCAGTCCATCCCATTTGCCAGCAAAGCTCCTACGCAGTGTTTGAGAGCCACCTTCTCAAGTGGGTCCCTGTATTTTCAAAAGAGCCACTGAGTCCTCCGGTGCCTGGACTTTCCAGAGGGGAAGATGGAAGCAAAGACAAGAACAGAGAAATGTGGTATGGCCTCACGGTTGGGTCTCCATTGTGGCATTTGTTGTTGTTGACCATTAACCATTTGCTGGTCTCAGACTCACAGAAACCTTATGTGTAAGGCCAATATGTTGTTCAGTCCTGCGCTTCTTTCATGATCATTGATGAGTATGAGTCTAGTCATGCGGCTATTGTGTCGATTCTCCCATTGGAAATTTCCTTTGTTTGTGGCCTTATGATGTTGAGTTCATGACATCCATGGCTGTCTAAGGTTCTGCAGGAAGTTAGGTTCCCTCTGGACACCATGGCAAGTTTTGCCCTCTTGCTTCTTGCTAGCCTGAGGTCAGAGCTGAGATTCCTCTGCAGTTGGACCTTTGATTTTCATTCTTTGAACCTCTTTCAAAGAATTTCATGATCATGGGTTTCACTGTCAAATAGTGTCTTCCTGACACAGTGTGTCCTTCTATGTAGCTATATGTTCTCCCTATCCGAGCTTCCCATATGTTTGCAGAGAGAACAACACAGTTTTACTGTGTCTCGTCTCAGGTGTTAGTCTGGTCACCTCTTGGCGTCTCCCGTAAGGAGAGGCTCCCTGCTTCCTTGCTTGCTTTATGAGACATTTCCAATGTGTTTTTTCTTTTTATCCTTTATGCTTTTGAATTGCTTTTTGTTTTTGTCTGTCCACCTATTCATGATGGCATCTCTACTCTGATTTTATCTTACTTTGGAGCCAGGCTTTATTTTTTCCTATTTTTTTTATTTGAGACACCTTTTTGTTTATTGTTTAAGTTGGTGTGAACTTTGCATGGTGTGGCTTTAACTCCTGAAAGTGGTTAAATGCAGCTGGGGTCCTTTCCCAACAGTTCTCACAGCCACTGGATGGGAAGATGCTAAGAGGAGGCATATGCTTCAGAAGAAGATGCTGGGGGGGGGTGGGGGGGCCCAGGACAGAGATGGCCTTTCACTGCTTATAAATGAGTTCAAATTTCCAACTCAGAGGTGGAGAAATCATGTCTGAGAAAACCTAGAGAGGAAAAGAGATTCCTCAGAGGCAGTATGGATTCTGCCCAGATGCAAGGGAAGGTCTCTGGGAATTTCCTGGGAGCTGTGCTCTGCTTGAGAAGTTTCCAAGAGACATTATCTCAGTACATTCCGTTTTAATGAAGACCATTTAAGGAGACAGCATCTGGGGAGCATGTGCAGCCACAAGATCAGCCATAGGTAAAAAGAATTCTTTCTTCTAGTGGTAAATCTGTAGCTGCTTGGCCAACGGGGATTTATTGCCACTAAATGTTCCCAGCTCACAGTAAAAGACCCAAGTTGAATAGTGACAATCCTGCCTCTGTGGTGACATGGGTAGGACTGGTGTGCTCAGCTGGACAAGTCACACAGAGCATTGTTTATTAATACTCTGAGTATCCCATTTGTGGTATGGTCACTGAGTATCATCTATGTTTGTCCAGCGACAAGTTTATTCCCCAAACCCAAAAACCCATTACCATTCAGTTAGTTTTGACTCATAGCGATCCTATATAACAGAGTAAAACTGTTACATAGTGTTTCCAAGGAGCACATGGCAGATTTGAACTGCTGACATGCTGTCACTGGCAACCAGATCTTTCACTGCTCTCTTTACTACCAACCTTTTTTTTCCAGAAGACAAACTGTTACCCACTGTACCACCGGAGCAAAAACTGGGCAGACTATCCAAACGAAGATGTGTTTAGTGTCAAATCTGTCCTTAAAATGTTGGAACAAACATTTAACCCTAAATACAAGAACTTCATCACTAACTCTGCTACCTACCTGTTCTTCTTTCTACTTAAACCCAACCCACTGCCGTCGAGTCGGGTCCAACTCGTAGTTACCCTATAGGTCAGAGTAGAAGTGCCCCGTAGAGTTTCCGATGAGCACCTAGCAGATTTGAACTGCCGACCTTTTGGTCAGCAGACATAGCACGTAAGTCACTATGCTACCAGGGTTTCCTCTTTGGGGAGTGTATTATTACTGCCCCCTACGCACAGATTCTGTCTAAAATGATTCTGACAGTTTCTAGTAGTGGTGTTGGATAAGCCTAGCTATTTACCCTAAGAAAGGTGGTGATCATTTATTTCTGTCTGATTAAACATATCACATCCTATTCAGCTTCAGAAGAAACCTCTCCTTTGCCAGGAAGAATCCTGGATTGAAAAGTCAGGGATTCATATTTGAGTCTTGGTTTTCTGACCAAGATGTATATCCTAGCCAAGTTTCTCACTTTGAGCTTTTGTTGTTTTTCCTCATAAAATGGAGAGCTTGAACCCCATAAGCCCTCCACAAGATCACAAGGCCAACAGTATTTCTCTGAATAGTTCTGTAAAGATAATACTTGGCTTGCTGCAGAGTTCCCTGTCCTTTGGAAGCAAGTAACGTATTTCAGCGGTGATATGACTTCAGCACATGCATTTTCTTTTCTTTATGATGTTTCATCCAATTGACAACCAGCTACTACCAGGTGGTGGGACCTCTTAAACTCTTGAACCATGCAGTGTATGTATAGAGTCCTGTTTTTGAAATGAATAAAAATCATCATACAAACTAACATTTATTGAGCAGGTACTGGGTAAGTCGGGTATTCTTCTAAGCCTTTAGATATAAAATTGCTTTTGATTTAATCCTTGCAAATATCCTGTGAGGTAGATTCTATTACTATTTCCCCACCCCTTTTTATGGATGAGTCAACCAAGATATGAGGCTGATAAGTAGGTCAGCCAAGGTCCCATAGAACATTCTGGATCTGGGATTCCAATGTTGGCCGTCTAACACCTGAGCCTGTGTTTTTAACCTACAAGTTAAATTGGTACTCAAGGAATTTTTTTCCCCCAGTCTGAAGTATTTTAAGGTTTCTTTTGAAGGTATTTTCAAGTACAATTAATTTCCCAAATGTTAGAGGCTAAAAATACATTTGTAGGGATATGGTTTGACTCAAGTTATATGCAAATCAGTATTTAAAGCCCAGAACGAATCAGCTTGATACTAAGTTTCTTGGAATTAAATCCACTGCCGTTGAGTCAATTCTAACTTACAGTGATCCCACAGGACAGAGAAGAACTGCTCCCTAGAGTTTGCAAGGAGCACCTGGCAGATTTGAACTGCTGACTTTTTGGGTCACCAGGGTCTCCAGTTTCCTGAAGAGATCCATTTAAAAAACAGAAAAACAGTTTCCTTTGAGTTGACTGATTCGGGTGATACCGTGTATATCAGAGTGCTCCGTAGGGTTTTCCGTAGTAGATCACCAGGTACCTTTGGATGGATTAGAACCAACAAATTCTTGGTTAGCAGCCATGTGCGTTAACCGTTTGCCCTATCCAGGGACTCCAAGAAGAACCCTAGAAAGACATTATTGCCACTTGGGGAAGTATTGGTTCGGAAACCGTCTCAGGTTGTCTGCTCTGACAGACAGCGTTGGCCTTTGCCCTGAGGTCCTTGGCCATAGCATCCTGCTCCAGGTCTTAGTAAGCAGCTGAGCTCTGCTTACCTTAATGAATGAGCAGTGCTGTCGGGCTACTCAGAGGGAGACCAACTGGTGGCTGTTAGCAATGACGTGAGGATGTGGCTCCAGCTGGAGTGTCTCCTCCCACTCGTATACCCAGCTCACCCTGGTTTAACTAAAATCAAACAACCAGTCTTCTGAAAGGGGGTTTCTTGGGCTCTGGGACACTCCGTTTTAAGAAGTGCTCATAGCACCTAGCACTCTGCCCAGCACATCCCAAGCACCCAATAAATATGTTTGTGATCTCATGGCAAAATAGAACAATTCAGCAGTGATTTTTTTTTTCTCCAGAAAGATTTCACTGCAGGGGACCTTTAAATGGCCAGCTCCCCTGGTGCGTTTAAAAATGCGACTTGATTTATAGGAATTCGATGTACATGGTTCTGCAGGGCCACATCAATCGTGTAAAGTGAGATGCATGTGCTGCGGGGTTCCCACTGACCGAGCTGCTGGCAGTGCTCCTCCGCTAGCTTGGAATGCACACAACCCCCGGGCTGCTGTCCCTGCTTTTATCACAAAGGAGCTCATTTTGTGAATGAACAGCCGCTGCCAGCAGCCCCGTGGTATTCCCGGTGACCTTTGCCCGGGGATTGGATTCCCGCCCAGCAGGGAGACAAGGCCTTAGGAAAAGGTTAGTTCATTGATGGCCATGGCCTGCTGGGCAGAGGTCTGGGGAAGGAAAAGCTTCAGAGGACTTTTCCTTTTTCATGAATCACCTCGGAGAAGCCAGCCTTCCTGCCTGCCTGCTTAGCTTTCTCTCTCCTTTGTAAGGGCATATTGGATTCTATTCAGCAGGGAAGTTTTATTGCTTCTGCTGCTCGTGTGCCTGCAATTTTTTATTTAACAACAACAAAAATTTTTTTTTCTTTCTTTCTTTTTTTGTCGCTGTGAGTAACAATCATTCTAGTTTTGTCTTGCTGTTTTCTAACAGCAGTTGAGGATCCTTGTGAGCTTCTGCCCTTCCTCCTTCTTTCCCTCCCCATTTTCCTCCTCCTCCTCCTCCTCACCAAGGCTTTTTCAGTTTGATGTTTTTAGGTATCAAAGGAAGGTCTCCAGGAACCCTGCAACTAAAGACTTTAATGAGGACCATGCCCAAGAAATCCTGGCTGCCAAAGAGATGATGATGATTTATGTCGCTCACTCACTCCCTAACAGCAAGGGGACTATTTGTAAAAATAAAAACGCTTCTCATATGGAATTAAACAAGAGCATAGCTGCTTCCTTCCAGACCCCGGGAGCTTAACAAAGAGCATCCACACTCGTCTCCGGCAGCACATGGCTCAGGGCCCAGATTAGTCTTCCTGTCACATAAAGCTAAATCCTTTTAGCACAGGCAGCAGCACACACTCTCCATGTCGGTGGATCTCAAAAGGCACATTACCAGGGAAAGCACAAATGTGCGTACAACACAAAGGGGTATACGATTGACCTCAGGGCTAGGCTAAGCTGCTGGAGGGCTCTGTGCATTGAGAGCCTGGCAGAGCTGCTGGGCTGGGGCTGTGGGGCAGGCCAAGAGATGGCTGGAAAGGCATATAGAGGCCCTGGTGGTGCACTGGTTAAGTGCTCGGCCTCACAGAAAGGTTGCTGGTTTGAATCCACCAGCTGCTCTGCGAAGAAAAACATAGTCTGGTTTCATGAAAACTCAGCTTTAGCAACCCTGTGGAGCCGTTCTGCTCTGCATTACAGTGTTGTTATGGGTAGGAATTGACCGGACCGTGCACAGAAAGCAACTTTTGTTCCTGTGGAGTTCCCGCGTGGTGCAAATGATTAAACTTCTCATCTGCCAACCCGAAGATTGCAGGTTCAGAGCCACCCAGAGACACTTAGAAAGAAAGGGCTGGCAATCTAGTCCTGAAAACACAGCCATTGAAAATCAGATGGAGCACAGCCCTACTCTTAGACATGTCAGGTTGCCAAGAGTAGGAGTTGAGTCTAAGGCAGCTGGTTGTGTTTTAATTTGTTCCTGGCCTCAGTTGAATGACCAATGGATGCCAATTGCGTCTTGCCAGCTCAGTGGAGAGAGCTCTGGAAGGAAGATATAAACCAGAATTCCTTCATTTCCTCGTCTATGAAATGAAGTCACTGCATGTTGTGTGTGCGAGCAACAATGAGGTCATACATGTAAGTCACGTGGCGCGAGGCCTGGTGGTGACCAACTTTCCTCCTGTTCGACCTCCTCTTTCCTCTGCTATCTCTTCTTCCTTTGTCTATGACACTCTGGCTGCAATTTAACTGTGCCACTCAGTTCTCCTGTGACAAGGAGGCTACCAGCCCCAGCTGCTGTCTTCTGAGCCCTCTGCCGTGTTTGCACCATGCTTGCCCTGAAGCCTTGCTTTTCAGGAGTTTCTCTGAGCCTTTGGTGGAAAGTGTCAGGGATTCTAATGTGGGACCACTCTGGGGGGAGGTGGGACTCTCCTGACAGCACCTGTAGCTCAGTGAGTCCCCATCAGCCTGGTTGAACCTGTTCTGGAACTGCACTGCTCCTGGAAGCTATTGCCACGTGACCCTCTCTTCTTCCCCTCCTTCCTCACAGGGGTCAGACCTGCATCACAGTCTGAAGGCTCTTCCTGTCTTTTCTGCCCACCTCAGCCCTTTGTCTTCCACAGACATTTCCCCCAGTAAATCTCTCAGGCATCCAAATCTCAGTCTAGATGTCTGCTTCTCAAAGGAGACGAACTAACACACATACTAATTTGGCTTTCTTTCATTACTGTACTAGTACTAACAATTTCTTCAGGCAGCTTCTCTGATACTTGGATATTTGTTTTCTCCTTTGCTTAGTCATTTGACATGAGTTGAAAATATTGAGTTAATACATGCTGTGAGTACTTGATGCTGGGGACACAGAGATGCTGAATCCCACTGATGGACTGACACGCTGGTATGCCCAGATAGACATGTATATGAGGATTGGTTAGTGTTCAAACAAATGTACATGTAAGAAACACAACAGGAATCCAGAGGAAGAAATACTTTATTTACCTGGGGCTGGGGCTAAATGATGGACGGGAAAGACTTCACTAAAAGTGGACATTTGAACTCAGGAAAAAGGCATGCACTTGCTTCACGTATACTCCCTGTCTTTAGTGAGGCTGAAGGAATAAACCAAAAGGAAGAAGAGAAGCCCAGAAGGGACACAGCATCACCTCCTTTGATGTACTCTCCCCTCTTCTTTCACTTCCTTCAGCAATGGTTATAAAGTAACAGGAACTGTCACACAAAACCAAAGCAAATTCATTGCCATTGAGTTGATTTCAATTTGTGGTGACTCCAGATACTACATAGTAGAGCTACTCCACAGGGTTTTCTTGGCTGCAGTCTCCACAGAAGTCAATTGCCAAGTGTTTCTTCCATGGGGCCACTGGGTGGGTTCAAACCACCAACCTTTAAGTGAGGAGTTAAGTGCAAACTGTCTGTACCACTCAGGACTTGAGATACAATCCACTGGGCAAGTTGTAAGAAGCACAAATGTCATGAGCTTTTGCATGTTTGGGAGATCGCTCAGGCTCTTAGTGTAATAGGGATCCCTTCTCCCCTTCCGTGGAGTTGGGATCTGTTCCATTAGGTTCCCAACCACAACACAGAGTGGTGAGCAGGGAAGATGGCATTATATTTTCCTAAAGAACTGGAGATCAGTCTTGGACCACCAAAGGAGGAGCAGGAGAAGTAAGGCCCCAGGAAACATGGACAGTCCAAAGCTGGCTTACAATGGTGGGTGCTTGGTTGTGTGAAACAAGGGAGACTTGGCCAAAGACCACAGGTCCGTGGGCCTCAAAGGCAAAAACGGGAAGATACACTTTTACCCCCTTGGTTAAATGCACAGATGCTATTGGAGAGCAAGGCAAGTTATTTTTCAAGAATGAAAAAAGGCAATAGGCCATCTGATAAGGTTTTGGGTAGGTCTGTCTCCCTGCAGTTCAAAAGGAAGAAAAATGGGGAGAGAAGAGGGACAACAGACGTGCTTGGGACTAGGACCTGAACAGCCCCCCCTGAGGAGCCCAGAATGGGAATTTGTGAGAAAGGGCTGGCTGATACCTCAGGCTTATACGTGGAAAGGAAGGCTGTGTTGCCTTGGGTCAGAACCAAGAAACATGAGCAATTTTAACTTGAAGGGTGTGATGTGATGATTCAGTCACTTTCCTGGGGGCAAATCAAGTCATACTGTGACAGACACTACATTATAGCAGAGCATGTCTGTCGAGGAGTTAACCAGTGCCTGCGAAGGGGCTGCAATACCTTAATGCCCAAACCATCTCCTGAAAGTAAAACATCTCAAGAAATTGCCTTATTCACTCTGGTGTTTTTGACATACTGAGGGTAGTTTCCTGCTAACATCTTTTCCCCCTTTCTTTCATTTTATGTAAATGATAGAAATGCGTGGGATTATTAAGGATAAATCTCCCTGTACAAACATACATGTGTCATACCTGTGCTCTTTTTAATGCCCTCGTTGAGTTCCAGGACAGGGAGGGATAGTGCAAATGGTTAATGCACTTGGCTGCTAACAGAAAGATTGGAGCTTCAAGTCCACTTAGAGGCACATTGGAAGAAAGCCCTGGAAATTTACTTCTGTAGACTTTCAATCAGCTGTTGAAAACTCTGTGGAGCCCAATTCCACTCTGACACGTACGGGGTTGCTATGACTTGGCATGGTTCCCCAGTGTATCTAACATGGCCTTGGCATCTTTCAACCAACGTAACTTGTAAAGCCACCTTCCCCCCACATACCCCATAGGTCTAGGCCTAGAACAATAGCAAACAACGAAAGGCAGGAGAGAATCAGGGTCTACATCTTAACAGCAGATATCCCTGCCTCTTACTCTGACAGAAGCAGTTTAGAGAGAGCCCACAGCCCTGTGAGAAACAGCAAGGATACAGGGAAATGCCCCTCAAAGTGCCCAGGACAGCCTAGGGTCCACAGTAGGAGCGAAGACCTGTCTAGCCCATAATGACAATGGGCTGAGGAAAGGAGACTCAGGTAACAGTGGAGGTTACAGAAAAACTAGTTACCACTGAGGGAAATTTGTTCATTAATTTAGCACCTACTGTGACTCAGACCCAACTCAATGGCAGTGGGTTGTTTTTTGTTTTTTGTTTTTTTTTTGTAAGTGCCAAGAGGAAATGGGTTAGTGGATTAAGTGCTACATCTGCTGACCAAAAGGTTAGCAGTTCAAATCCACCAGGCACTCCTTGGAAACTCTATGCGGCACTTCTACTCTGACCTCTTGGGGTGCTGCGAGCCATACTCAACTCGATAGCAATGAATTTTTTGAGGCGGGTGTTTAAGTGCTAAGAGGTAATGAGTCCTGAGGCCCAGAGAATTAAGAATTGAAAGTTTAGAGGCTAATTGTTACCCTTGGATTTGATTGACTGCCTCTACCCACCTGCACTAGCCTAAGGGAAGCTCAGTTCTTTCTCTTGTCTCCTTTTCTCCCAACCATCTTATTTTTTTTTACCTTCAGCAATATCCTTAGGAAGCAAAAACTCTAACCTTGTATTTCCAATCATGTTTCTAGAGCAGCATAGCTGGGCATATCCACTTGAGTATCTTGCTAGTCTTTTGAACTTACCATCTTTCTCCAGACACACTTTCTTCCCTCCCCTCTCTTCCATAAACACAAACAGACAAAACCACAGCAGCTCCGTAACTCAGCCCTGTTGTCCACAGCCTTAAGCTCAAACGTATCAAAGATCATGAAGATGGAACAGACTGTGCAACATTTCATTCTGTTGCACGTTAAGGTAGCCACACGTTGGAGCAGACTTGATGGCAATAACGTTTCCCCTTCACTTTTAGGGTCAGTGCTTCAGTCCCTCTTGATTCTGTCTTCTTCTTCTCCATCCAGTCAATTGTTTGCCTTGTAATTTTAAGCTACCTATACAAGGTGTTTACAACACTTGAAACCCTGGTGGCACAGTGGTTAAATTCAGTGTGTGCTAACCAAAAGGTAGGCCATTCTAATTCACCAGGTACTCCTTGGAAACTCTGTGGGGGCAGTTCTACTCTGACTTATAGGGTCTCTGTAAGTCAGAATTGACTTGACAGCAGTGAGTTTTTTTGAGTTATCCAAGGCGCAGGAAACCCTGGTGGTGTAGTGGTTAAGCGCTACAGTTGCTAATCAGAAAGTTACCAGTCCAAGTCTACCAGGTGCTCCTTGGAAACTGTCCTATGGGACAGTTGTACTCCAACTATAGAGTATCTATGAGTCATAATCAACTCAATAGCAGTGGGTTTGTTTTTTCATTCAAGGTATAAGAAACCCTGATAGCGTAGTCATTAAAAGCTATAGCTGCTAACCAAAAAGTTGCCAGTTCAAATCTTCCAGGAGATTCTTGGAAATCATATAGGGACAGTTCTACACTGTCCTGCACGGTTGCTGTGAGTTGGGATCCACTTGATGGTGAGGTTTTTTTTTTTGTTTGTTTGTTTTGTTTTGGTAGACAGGATATACAGGGTTGCTAGGACTTGACGGCACTTGGCTGGCTGGCTAGGAGTTGGAACGGACTCATTGGCAAATAGTTTGGTTTTTGGTATACAAGGTATAGGAGCCCTGTTGGCATAGTGGTTAAGTGTTTGGCTGCTTTCCAAAAGGTCAGCAGTTTGAATTCACCAGCTGATCCATGGTAACCCTGTCACGCAGTTCTGCTCTGTTCTATAGGATTGCTGTGAGTTGGAATAGACTCTACAGCAATGGGTTTGGTTTTTGGTTTTTGTACTTGATGGTAACAGGATTTTTGCCCTAATACAAAATGTATGAAAAGTACTCTTTCTTTTCCTTTCTTGCTGCCATGATCACTGTCCCCTTCCTTCATCATTCCTCAGTTGCACAATGGTCTGCTAACTGAATTTTTAGACTCCCTCCAAGTTGGAAGCTCTATCCTTTAAACACTCCCCCATCATCTCCATCTGTGGAAATCTCCTTAAAAAGGCAGCCCAAAGGCTACCATCTCCTCCAAGAAATGTCCATAACATGTCTAGTAGGATGATACATCTTTTTCTAAAAATTCACAAACAAGGTCCATGGCCCATCTTAACTATCTACATGATGGTACCCCCAGATTTACGTCACACCCTTTCTACTCCATATTGATCTACCCAACATCTTTCCTGAACTCTCTGCTGGAATAACCAGTAGGCACCTCAGATTAACTTGCCCAAAAGAGAAGTCTTGATTTTATCCCCTCAAAACCTGTGAATCCATCAATCTTGCCTATTTTAGTAAATGGCAATACCATTCTCTCAAAAAAACTTGGAGCTACCTTTGGTTCTTCCCTGTCCTCCCTGCTCTCATTTAATTCATTAAATATAAATGTCTTATTAAATATCTTGTTCTGTCAGTCCATGAATATACACAGAAGCTGTGCGAGATGATAAATTTTTATTAATTTTAGCCACCACATTTTGAAGAATTTTTTCAATACAGCAATAAATACTATAACACAGCTCCTCATCCTCCTTTTTCCTTCATTTTGTTGTACTGCCTTATAACTATTTTTTTTACCTTAAAACATAATTAATATGCCATAAGAAGATCAAAGACCAGAGCTTTCAGCATGGGTTGCACCACAACGTCAAGAAAACAAAAATCCTCACAGTTGAACCAGTAAAGCACCATCATGATAAACGGAGGAAGGACTGAGGTTGTCAAGGATTTCATTTCACTTGTTTCTACAATCAGTGCCCATGGAAGCAGCAGTCAAGAAACCAAAAGATGCGTTGCATTGGGATAATGTGTGGCAAAAGACCTCTTTGAAGTGTTGAAAAGTAAAGACGTCAGTTTGAAGATTGAGGTGTGCCTGACCCAAGCTGTTACATCACATCTTATCACATCACATGCATACAAAAGCTGGACAATGGATAAGAAAGACAGAGAAAGAACTGCTGCCTTTAAATTGTGGTGTTAGAGAAGGGTATTGAACATGCCATAGACTATCAAAAGGAACTAATAGATCTGTTCTGAAAGAAGTACAACCAGAGTGCTCTTTGGAAGCAAGGATAGAGAGACTACATCTTACATATTTTGGACATGTTGTCAGGAGGGATCAGTCTCTAGAGAATGACGTCATGCTTGGTAGAGGGTCAGTGAAAAAGAGGAAGACCCTCAACAAAGTGGATTGACACAGTGGCTGCAATAATAGGCTTAAGGATAAAAACAATGGTGGACATGGCACAGGACTGGCAAGTGTTTCATACTGTTTTTCACAGGATTTTTAGAATCAGAAGGGACTTGACAACACCTAATAACAACAAGAAGTGATTTTCACCTTTATAATTTCAGGTGAAGAATAACTCACCAACATATTCATCCCACAAGTTTCCAGTATGAACAAATTTGAATTATGTGCCAAATTTGGATGGGCCCAGACATCTTGCTCTTCACCTTTAAGTTGACCAAGAAGGATAGAGAGGTAAGTTCACCTACAGCTCTTCAGTGTGTCCTATTCTATGTACTTTGAAGTGCTCTGTGTCTAGGCCCTTTAAAATTTTTGCTCTAAAAATGTTTTCTGTGCTAAAACTTTATTTTTAAACATACTTTGAGTACAAGAAACTCATGAGCCTCTGAAATATTGAAACACTGGCAATGAAAATGATGCAGAAAAAGCATACCAAAGGATCGATCCCTCACCCCACCGACTACAATGTAATCCCTATCCTCCATTACATTTATTTATTTATTTTCAAAGCTTATTATTAATAAATCTTTTTCACTGTTCAGCTGACATTTTTATATCTGTGAAAATTATCTGAGTATCTTAGGTCAAAGTGGAACACATCATAATTTCCCTTTTAACATTAATAGGAGTATTTTTGTATTGTATTTCACTTAGTGGCATGGTTTTTGGGAATAAATATCCCTTAAGCCAGGGATAGATGCTTGGTTTATAGAAGGTTCTCTGTAAATAGTTGAATGAAAGAACAAAAAGTCCTCTGGTCCTTAGACCTTGAACTGGACCTAGAATCCAAATTTCATAAGCCAATACTCTTTCTCTACAGTAATAGTTGGAGCCTTGGAGTCGTAGTGTTTAAGAGTTGGCTACTAACCACAAGATCAGCAGTTTGAATCTATGAGGTGCTTCTTGAAAACTCTGTGGGGCAATTCTACTCTGTCTCATAGGTCACTATGAATCAAAATCAACTTGATGGCAAATGGTTTGGGTTTCAGTTTACACTATATTCCATTCTGCCTTGCATTATAGAAATTTGCATACAAATCTCATATTCCCATGTTTGACTGAAACTTCCTTAAAGTCGAGTCTGTTCTATTTTTTTATCCTTAAACTGAACAGGTTGGTTTCTCAGTATATCCTTTCAGCAAATTGACTGTACAACCACCCACCACATTTATTTAGTCAGCAAACATTGACTCAGTGCCCTCTCTCCAAACCTCCCCCCACCCACTCCCAGATACTGTGGACTTTACTAGATAGTGGACATTCAAAGATGGGTGAAATATGGTCTCTAATATCAAGCTGCTCAAAATGTGATAAGAAAGGAAGAGAAAAAACAAAGATTCAAATACAGGGGAAAGAAAGGACCTTAGGAGTATGTGGTGGGAGTGACATGACCCTCTCTGGGAAAGAAGAACCACAGGAAGCTGCCAGTGGAAGGGATGCTTTAGTCAGATCTAAAGTACAGTTGTTAATAATCAATGAACACGGTTCACACTGCTTCTGAGACACCGTTGCCTTGGGCTTTGGAATTGTTCTTGAAGTTGGGTCCCTCCACCCCCAAACGTACACATTAATGAGAGGAAAGAATCGAGACTTGAATACTAACCCCAAAGCTGGGAAGAATTCATTCCTCATGGGTCCTACATTAATTCAAAGAAAATGAATGGAGAGGATTATCAATAGTACTTCCTTGCTGTTTTTTCCTTCTAATTTCAAACCTTGTAGCAGCAGCATTCTTTGAAGGCTCTCTAAGGTATAGGAGGCTGTCAGCTGGTGTTACGACTGAAATGGAAGGGCTGGAAGCATTTTCCGAGGTATCCAAGTGCACAAGGTGTAACTATTAGGTAATGAGTTGGAATTTCAATGGTCCTGAAAGCATACATCTTAATGAGCACGGTTCCCTAGGGAGGAGTTCCACCGCTTAGTCCAATGTTGCCGTTACTGAAAACATCCTGAGAATGCATCTTTCTGGAAATTGTCTTCAAACCTATAGTACACTCTTTTGAATTGCCTCAATGACAGTAAAATTCAGTCCTTTTATTCTGAAGTTTTACTTGTGTGTAACAGGCAATTTTCCAGGCTATGGCAGCCTGGGGGAACACTCAAACGATAAGACGATGGTGTAAGCCCATTACTCCACAGCTCAACCTCACCAGCAGGTTTGCTAAAATTCTGGACCACCTCTTTCTGCTTCTAGGTGTATGATATGTAGGAAGTGAAGTGCAACACTAACTAGAGGAGAGAAAGAGGAAAGATGGAGTTTTTTTTAAATAGACGTCTTCTTATCTAGCTTTTTTCCATAGCTCTTCAGTTGTCTGGTGGTCAGTTCCAGTCTACTGGGCAGAAGCTCAGTTGCTCCCACTGAATCTAGAAGGTACATCCAAGATCCTTTGGTAACTTGTTTCCAAAGATAGGCCCCATCAATTCCTGTCCTCTGCCTCTGCTCCTCCCACTCCCCCACTGAGAACCAGGGTCTAGCCTCCATCTGTTATATGGGCTGGCTTTTCATTGGTAAAATGAGTAGTGTACACTGAAAGTGGCACAGAACTAATTCTGTACCTAGCCTGTAAGATGACTGGCAGCTTCTACTTCCTGCATCTTGGATCGTTAGTTCTTGGGATTCTGCTCTTAGGAACCCAGCCACCAGCTTGGGAAGAGCTCAAGGCATGTGGAGAAGCCACAGTAGGCACTGCAGTGGAGCGTTCGTCTCACAGCCTACACCAGTTGCAGCTATGTGAGTGAGTCATCTTGGTTGCACTGAGTCTTCAGATAACTCCAGCATGAGAGATTCCAAGTGAGAAGCACCCAGCAAAGGCTCATAGGTCACAAAACCATAAGAAATAAAATACTGGTATTGTAAACTGTGAAGTTTTGAGGTAGTTTGTTGCAGAGCAGTAGGGAACCAGAATCAGAATGAGAACACTTGGTGTCCTTCTAACACCAGCCTTGTGCTGGAACTGGTGACTGGCTGCCATTGCTACCATTGCTATTCCTCCAAGTGGGTCACTTGCTCTCAGTCCCTCTGATAAACAACCTCTCATAGGCACTGATGCTGGGTCCCTGAGTGGCCCATCTACCTCAACTACCATCTAGGAATGAGAATTTTCCTGTTTTTTCTTTCCTTTGATTGACAGCTAAGCTTCAGGGAAGACTCAAGTCATTTGTTCTTTAGCACTAGGTGAGATGACATTTTGCCAGAACCACGTCCTTTTGAGTAGTGATTTTCTTGATTCAGACCCTGGGTCTGAGAGGGACAGTGAGTCAGAATCCTTTTCTTTTTCATCCATCTGACCCATCTTCTCTGCTAGCACTATCTTCTCTCCTTCTAGTCAGCCACTTATCCCAGAATTTGGCCAGGTGATTCACCTTAACTTTTAAAAACTAGCACAGTGCTGCACACACAGTAAATGCTTAAAAAATAACCCCTGCTTGATTGTTTCGTTTGTTCCTTCACCAACCATTCAGTCAGATGACTATTGTCTCAGTCGTCTACTGATGCTATAAAGGAAACACCACAGTGGATGGCTTAGACAAAGAGAACCTTATTTTCTCACAGCAAACTAGGCTGGAAATCCAAATTCAGGTCATCAGCTCCAGGGGAAGGCTTTTTTTTTTGATCAGCTTTGGAGGAAGGTCTTTGTCATGGGACCTTCCCATAGTAGAGGGGCTTCTCAGGTGCAGGGGCTGCAGGTCCAAAGGATGTGCAATGCTCCCGGTGTTGCTTGGTTGGTGGCAGGAGGTAGTTGTCTCTCTGCTTACTTCTTTCTTTTATATTCCAAGAGATTGTCTCAAATCCAATACAATCCTGTATTGAACCACTGAGTCTGGCCTCACCAACACAACCACCATTCATCCTCCCTCATATCATCATAGAGGCAGGATTTACAACACAGAAGAGCATTGTACAATACTGAGAATCATGGCCCAGCCAAACTGATGAACACATTTTGAGGAGGACACAATTCAATCCATGATACCGGTCTTAAACAGTGTGTTAAACTAGGTGTTTATAGATAACCCACTCAAAT
The DNA here is from genome assembly GCA_028571685.1 of Heterohyrax brucei. Taxonomy (NCBI): domain Eukaryota; kingdom Metazoa; phylum Chordata; class Mammalia; order Hyracoidea; family Procaviidae; genus Heterohyrax; species Heterohyrax brucei. The sequence goes on from CM053142.1 coordinate 127,542,468, forward strand.
TTAAAAACTGGGGAGGGAGCAGGGAAGGGAGTAGGAGAAGAAAGCTTCTGCAAGGGACAAGAACAGCAAAAACTTCTAAGGAACGAAGTCTCAGAAGGGAGATGAATGAGTAAGTTATGGATTTTTCTGTTTTTGACTCAAAAAAGAGGTATCATTTTTACAGTAAGGAGACTAGCCTTCTTTTGAGATGCATATGTTAGCCTTGATTGGAAATCCTGATGGCATAATGGCTAAGTGCTATATGGCTGTTAACCAAAAGGTCAGCAGTTCAAATTCACCAGACACTCCTTGGAAATTCTATGGAGAAGTTCTACTCTGTACTGTGCAGTCACCATGAGTTGGAATCAATTTGATGAGAGTGGGTTTTGGTTTTTTATGTTAGCCTTGAACGCAGTTGAAAAGAAATTGAAAACTAGGCATGTCTGGAAATAGTGTAGCCTCTTAAGTTGATTTTGAAAGGGGCTCCTCTATGGGCTGTTAAAAAAGGAAAAGATCAACCACACTAGTGTTTATCTCTACCATGCTGAGACCCTGGAGTGCTGAAATCGGGTAAGACTGTGCTAAATCATTCTGCTCATCTCTCAAAGAGATCAGAAATGTCTGAAGAGTTGCTTCTTTATTGTTAGACTCCAAGGAGATGGGAACAGAGATCAAAGAAATTTCTGCCCTTGGTTTCACCACTCCTGATTTAGATTTGGTGTTCTTATTATCCAGAGTTTTATTTCTCCACTTTTCCACCATCAAGCCACCACCATCTTGCACCTGGGTCATTGCAATAGCCTTCCGCTGGCTTCTTGTTTCTGATCTTGCCCACCCCCACTGGCTTGTCTGCCACCCAGCAGCCAAGGGAAATCTTTAAAGTGAAAATCAAATCATGTGGCTTCTCTGCTCAAAACCCAGGACTGGTTCAGGATAAAAGCCAAGGTCTTTACAATGACTCGTAAAGTCTTCCAAAGTCTGTCCTCCAAGGTTCAACCCCTTCTCTGAGCTCATCCCCTGGCACTCTGCTTGGGAAGTCTAGCACTGTGGGCACTGTGGGCATGTTGCTTTCCTCACTTGCCTTGAACAATCTTTCATACTCATTCTGTCTGCCTGGTACTGTCTTCCCCAAAGTAACCACATGACTCTTTCATTCTCTTACCTCCTTAGTCTTCAATAAAATATCATCTGTGAAGCCTTTTTTTTCAACAATAACAACTCTGACTCTTTCTTAGCACTGCTCATTCCCCTCACCTTGCTCTCCTTTTCTCCACAGCGCTCCAAACCTATACTTAATTGTTTACTCCCTGTCTCCTTCAACTAGAATATGAGCTCCAAATTATAAGTATTTTTGTTTTACTCACTATAGCATCTGCACGACTCACAACAGTGCCTGATGTAAAGTAGGCATCCAAGTGTTTGTTAAATGAATGGGTGCATTACTCTTTATAGTGGAAATAAAAGGAGCCCTGGTGGTGCAGCGGTTAAGTGCTCGGTTGCAAACTGAAAGGTCAGTGATTCAAATCTACCGGCTGCTCTGCAGGAGAAAGATGTGGCAGTCGGCATCCGTAAGTTCACAGCCTTGGAAACCCTGTGGGGCAATTCTACTCTACTGTATTCTACTCTACTCTGAGTAGGAACTAACAGTAATGTAACTGGCTTAATGGCAGCGAAGAGGGAATTCCTAACCTGGGGTGGTGACGGAACCAGAATGGTCAAGTGAGTTACAATGTTTTTTGGAAATCTTGTGTTTCATCTTGAAAATATAAGAGACTTTTGTATTTTATTCCATAAATTAAAAAAATCTCCTAGCTAGAAAAATGCCCTTGCAGTAAAACTGATATTCCAAAAGATCCATGATGGTTAGCCTTCCTTTTGTTCATCTTGTGGAAGAAATGTTTACTGAGCACCCATGAAGTGTCAAGCACGGTGAAGGGCACTGCAGACATGATGCTGCCAGCATCGTGTCTGTCTTTCTGAGGCACACTGTCTCTTCCGTTGCTGTGAAATTCTCCTAACTCTATATCCCCTTGAGAAGGATGAGTCCTGCAGTTGGAGAAGCTCAGAGTTTCATGATAATGTTTTTATTAATAGCCACCATTTATTAGAGGTTTGCTGTATGTTCTAAATTTAATTTTCTGTTGTTACATAACAAACCATCTCAAAACATTATAGTATGAAGCAGTATAATTTTGAGGGTCAGGATTTTGAGCAGGGCACTGCAGGGACAGCTCTGTAGTTCTTGTCCATCTTCCACGATGACTAGGGTCTCAGCTGGCATGCTTGCTCAAGGCCATGTGACTGGTCTTGTTTCTGGACATTGCCTAAGCTCCTTGATTCTCCTTTTACATTTCTTTAGTTACATTTTCTAGAACTAAGATGAACATTCTTCTCTCATATGACTGGTACTTGGGCTGGAACATCTGGAAGAGCCGAGGCTGGCCAAGCATCTTCTTCTCTCTGTGCAGTCTCTTCCCGTGGTTAGTCTGGGTTTCCTCGTAGCACGGCAGTCTCAGAGTAGCTGGACTACTTACATGACACCTAAATTCCCCCAGAACGAATATTCTGAGAAACCAGACAGAAGGTTTCTTATGACATATCTTTGAAAAGGAAACCCCGGTGGCGCAGTGGCTAAGTGCTATGTCTGTTAACCAAAAGGTCAGCTGTTTGAATCCGCCAGGCACTCCTTGGAAACTCTATGTGGCGGTTCTACTCTGTCCTGTAGGGTTACTGTGACTAGGAGTTGACTCAACAGCAGTGGATTGGGTTTATTTTTAAACTTGAAAATCTTAACATGTCAGTTCCATCCATGTCTGTTGGTCAAGCCAGTCCCTAAGAGCAGTCTACATGCAAAGAGACGGGAAGAAATAGCAAAGAACTCGTGACTGTCTTCCGTCTACCACAATATGTGTAGACAGAGTGCAAAATGATTTACCTGCAGTATCTTCTTTAATCCTATGACCATGGTAGACACAGCTATTGTTTGCATTTTACAGATGAAGAAAATGAAGTTTTGAGGGACAGTTGCTTCCCTCTGAGCCATAGCTAGTAATCGGCAGAGGTAGTAACAAATTACAATTCAATTTCCCTGAACTTCTCCCCGCTTCGGGACAGACAGGGAGGAGTGAGTGGAGGTGGGAGGTAAGTTCCTATAGTAAGGCCTTGTAACTGCTCATAAGGAGGGACCTTGTCAAAGCGCAGGCTCCATAATAGGCCCATCTTTGAGCCTGGACCAGGGAAAGGGTTGTGGGCTCTGGAGAGGAATGTCAGCAGCTGTAAAATAAAGCAGCTATGCCCCAGGGTGTATGTGAACCACAGCTGGTAACCTCAGACTGGGATATTGGTTTCTTCAGGGTAAATGAAAGAGAACGAGTATGCCAATTTTTTTTTTAACCTAAGAAAAATAGTGGCAAGTCTCTGGAACAACCCTACTGATCCCACACCCATGAAGTGGTTTCAAACCAGCAGAACTCACGTTTGGAATGGAAAGACTGGCCAGGGAAAAGGAAAGCAGAATTTCTCTTTGGAGTTTTGAAGTCCTTCCTTAGCTCATGGCTGCAAGCTGCTTGAAAACCTTGAGGGGAATTTCCATACTTCACTCACTTTCTGGGGCGCCAGCCATTGGCTCCAGGGCCCCTTGGGTGGTGTTGGGGCCTGTTCCTGTTTCTCAGCGTGAGGTCAGCTGCTGTCGGTGGGCTGCATCCCGACACTGTAAGTCGGGTCATCTTTGAAAAGTTTACCAGGAGTCTGGTTCCTGACTGACCGCTTAGTTGATAGTATCTTGTCTGAGTCACATCCTATTGGACATTGTGTGAGACAGGACTCTAGGGTAGATCTGGTTTTAGTCAATCTGGTTTATGCAGCCATGTTTGACAGGCAACAAAGGGTGGGCTGCTGGTTTGAAACAAGGAATCTTAATTTTAGGGGCAGACTTTTTTTTTTTTTTTTTTTTGCCTGAGGAACTTACCAATTGCTTGTGCAAGAAACATAAAATCCTTTAAACCCATCTGCTTACTTGTTTCGTTTATTCATTCATCAAGTATTGATTTAAATGTCTCCTCTATGACACAGGGAATTTGGTTAGCTCAGCTGCTAACCAAAAAAAGGTCAGCAGTTCAAATCCACCAGCTGCTCTTAGGAAACTCTGTGGCATAGTTCTGCTCTGCTCTATAGGGTTGCTATGAGTTGGGATTGATGTGATAACAACCTGCCTGTTTTTCTGTGTCAAGGACTGTCCTAGGTGTTAGCAACACAATCTTCAGCAAAATGACTCAGTTCTGCTCTTGTGAAGATTATAGTCTTGTGAGAAAGGTAGAAATTAAACAAATACAAAACCACTAATAAGTGCAGTGAACAAACCTACAGGGTTCTGTGGGGGAGTGTAACAGAGGGCTTGGGGAAGAGCCAAGGAAGAGGTACTGGAAATATGATCTGAAGAATAAGTAGGAGGCAACTAGGCAAAGAGCTGAGGGAAGTGTTTCCAACAGGGGGAGCAGCAGATGTGTGGAGAAGGCGGCTCAGATGACACGAGTGACAAAGGAAAAACCCAGGTCATGCAGGACCTAAAGCTCAAATAAGAGTTTTGTGTTCTGAATTCTTCCTCCAACCATTTATTTCTAAACCACATTCTACCATAGTTTGATTGGATCCAAGACCGTATCCGTCAGTCAGTTTATTAGATCCTGAAATGGCCACTTCTGAGACAGGGTTGTTGCTCCCAAGATTGTTAGCATTCTTTACTAAAGGTGCAAGAGTGTCAGTATTATGAGCATTGCCTGCAAGAGAGATGTGATTCATATGTGAATTTATTGGCCTTTTTATTTTCACTGAGAGTGTCCATTTATGAGCCTATTCTATCAAAAATACCAAGTATACCTATATGCAGAGGGCACTGAAAGATTCCAAGAGGTCTGAGACCCATGCCTTCTCTCAGTAGCTGGCTCTGTGAGTCATCCCACAGAGAGGACTGGACAGCATCTTAGAGATCATCTGGTCCACGGTTGCAGATGGAGTCTCCAGGGTCAGAGAGTCCTATTTTAGTAATTGTCTTTCAAATTTTATGGTTTTCATTTTCATCATAATCTGGTTATAAAGGGGGGAATATCCTCTCATTTGCACTAATTATGATAGCTGAAAGATATTTCATTGAGTAAGACTTTAGTTCCTTAAGTTAACGTTTGTCAAATTGAGAGCCCAGAGATAAATTTTCGCAAGAATTTTTTTCTTCTTTAAAGTTGTCCTTACGTCACTCAAGCTTGAGAAATAAGTACGTTCTAACACTTCACACACATAAAGAGTTCTAACAAGGCTAAGAAGAAAATTTCTGCAACATGACCACACTTTATGTTAACTGGAAACCCTAGTGGTATAGTGGTTAAGTGCTATGTCTGCCAACCAAAAAGTTAGCTGTTCAAATCCACCAGATGCTCCTTGGAAACTCAGAGGGGCAGTCCTGTTCTTTCTTATAGGGTTACCACGAGTTGGAATTGAGTCAATGGCACTAGTTCAGTGGTTGGGTTTATATTATTCAGCAATTTTACTGTTCAAGGTACTTTTGATTTCTTTATGTCATTACTGCCTTGGACCTGTAGATTACTAATACAAGGCAAATAGCATTATTATCCTCTAAATCCCTGGTTGCATGGTGGTTAAGTGCTATGTCTGCTACTTGGTACTCCTTGGAAACTCTATGGGGTAGCTCTACTCTGTCCTGTACAGTTGCCATGAGTTGGAATTGACTCAATGGCTGTGCATCTGGTGGTTTTGGTTTGAGGAGTTGAAGAAATTAGGTCTGTGGATGTTAAGTAACTTGCCCAAATTTAAACAATAGTAAGTGTTGTTCTTAGGTGCTATTGAGTCACTTTTGCCTCTTAGGGACCCTGTGTAACAGAGGAGAACTCCCTGTAGGATTTTCTACACTATAACCTTTGTAGGAGCAGATTGCCAAGTCTTTTTCCCACAGAGCTGTGGAATGGGTTCCCATGTCAACCTGTTGGTTAGCAGCTGAGTGCTTAATCAGTGAGCAACCAAGTTTAACCAACAGTAAACACCAGTTGCATACTTGGAATGAAAACATTCTGATTCCCAGTCCAGTGCTCGTTCCGTTATCCCAGCCTGCTAGAATTTATGGCAGTGTATGTAACTCATTAAAATCTGCAGCCCCTAGGTTTAGCCATGATAAAAGAAAAAATAACAATAGAAAACAAATTCAAAAATAAATCCAAACCAGCAGTTAGAGGCTTCTGAGACTCTTTTCCTAACCACAGAATTCTGTTCAGCAGCTGAGTGACAGTTTGAAGGGGCAGTGAGTTTATGTTAATAAGGGAAGAAGAACTCAGAAAAGAAGAGTGAGAATGCTTGCACAACTTGTAGAATGTAATCAATGTCACTAAATTGTACATGTAGAAATTGCTGAACTGGTGTACATTTTACTATGTGTATTCTCAACAATGGCAACAAAATAAATAGTTTAGGAAATTTAAAAAAAAAAGAAAACTTGACTTACAATTACGTTAATGAAGAAAGGAAAGTAACCAGAGATTCAGACGTGTGTGTTTTGTTTTACTAATTAGGCAAAAATTCCTCCGTTGGCCATAGTCTTTCCATGACAGCTTAAGGATTCCTTCTGCTCGGCTGCAGGAGTTTTGAAATATCTTTAAATTCTTTGCTGTCATAAAAAGGGGTAGGGTGTGTTGGGGGGTCTCCTTATCCTCATCTTGAAGCCAATTGATCTAACTGATGGGGTGATTAGCACAGAAGAGTAGAAGAGACTCTGTGACTTCTGAGACTAAATCATAAAAGGCGATGCAGCCTCCACCTGGGCCTCGTAGGATGTTCCTTCTTGGAAACCCCCAGACTAGGGTAAAATCATCACGGTCCTTAGAGTGCCTCTGGATGAGGTCTCTCACTTTGCTAGGGCTAAAATCACATGCTTTCCAGACCGGGAAAATTTTACAACAGCTTTCCTGAAAGGGCAGGAGGTCCTAACACAGCCAGGTGGGAAGCCCTGGGCAGGGAGTGCCTGCTGGGAGAAGAGGTCTTCATCGCTGGCCCGACCTCCAGCATGCTGCTTGACCAGATGCATTCGGATTTTCTGACTGAATGAATGGACTCAAAACAGTAATACAGGCTCCTGACCTTGACTGAACTTGTGACTAGGAGGTCGTTATGACTCAAAATTGACTCACGGATGTGGGTTTAGTTCTTTTGTTTTGTTTTTGGCCTTATTGGGCCTTACAAAAGAAAAGTCCCCTCCTCTCCTAAAATGGTGAGGAGTACAGAGGAACAATGTCACTGAACTCAGAAGGTAACATTTGGAGTTAGGATAAATCAAGAAGTGAGCAGAATTTTTTTTTTAAAAAAAATAAAATATTTAACAGGGAAAGAGAAGAAACATAATTTGGTTGAGTTAATTTCTAGCCTACAGCCAATAAATGCAATCTCACTTGGATGTGAGAGTCAGAAAAATGGACAGAAATAGAAGAAAAGTAAAAGTTGCAGAAGAGACTTTGAGATGTGTTGTGGTTCTATATTGTCTACAGAGATCTCTCATAGAAAGCAGAGATGACTCCCACGTGACATAATTAGAGATGCAGGAAAGATCTCCTGTCTACCCCAACTTCCCCAAATTGTCACAGATGACTTGTTCAGGCCAATGTCAAGAACCTTCTTTTCCACTGCCTGTCCCATGGGGTCACTAGGGGTCAGAACTGACTTGATGGCAGTGGTTTTGGTTCTCGGTTTGGGCCCCGAACTGGAAGCCCTGGTGATGCAGTGCCTAAGAGATGTGGCTGCTAACTGAAGGGTCAGCAGTTTGAGCCCACCAGCTGCTGCTCGGAAAGCCTGAAGGACAGGTCTGCTCTATCCTATGGGTTTGCTTTGAATTGGTTTGGCTTTTGTTCTGTCCTCTAGCTGAGAGGCTTGATCTGTCCTTCAGAGGTTGGAATCCGTGATACCCAGACCTGCCACAGATGTCACTAGAGTCCTATGGCCATTCTTGCCTCCATTCTCCCATAAAGGGCAAGCTTTACTCAGACATCCCACTCTGACTGCATATTAAAGAGATGGGAACTAAGTCTTAAGGAAGCTTCAAAGAATCACAGAAATATTTCTTTTTCTAATCATTTTTGATCCATTTGCCCTTCACCCAATTGAGAAAATGTTGCAGAAAAGTAATTTCCTAATATGGTGCTTTGGATATACAATGTAAACATTTGCGTTCATGGGACAAATAGGCTTGAGATGTCATTAAACTCTCTAGAGACTCATTTTTCTTCCTATTTTATTCTCTGTGATGCGATATGGCATCAGACAGTGTTGGGGATGAGGGAAATCTTGTACACTTCTGCATTTTTTCATTGATTCTCTCATGTTACTTCGACTGTACATTATTTTCCCAGAAAAATAATCATAAACCATTTGGAATAGGCATGATTTTAGCTTGTGCTAAAGATTTTTCTCTCTATCTTTGTCATCAGAAATAGAGGGTCTGAGAATTTCACTGTCCCACAGTAAATTAGTGGTAGGTTTCAGCCTCTACTTCCAAATGGGAAGATCTGGCAAAAACCTGACACTGCATAGTTTTGGCCCACCACTTCATATAAAGTATTTCTCTGCCTGATGAATGCAGGTCTCATTAAAGGCAATAATTTATCATGTTCTCCAGAAGTCACCAAACTCTACTCTGTACCAGACGTCAGAGAAGGATCTGAAGGAAAGAAGGAAGCCCTCCCATTAGGCTGTTTTATTCCTGGGCAAAGACCACTCAACAGTAGCCTTTAGAGCAAATCCTGCAGGATGGTCATCCTGGCAATTTCTACGGATCTTACTGGTTGACACTGAGTTGATTTTGATTCTTGGTGGCTCCATGTGTGCAGAGTAGAACTGTACCCCATCAGGGTTCCTAGGCTATGGTCTTTCAGGAGTAGACTGCCAGCCCTTTCTTCTGAGGCACCTCTGGGTGGGTTTAAATTGCTAACCTTTCAGTTAGTAGTTGACTGCTAAATATGGGTGCTACCCAGGACTCCTGAAGATCCCTAACCCCCACAAAAACTCTATCCAAGGTCTGTCTGAACTTACATGTATTTCTAAGCCTTTTCTGCAATTTTTTAAATTGCTTTTCTTCTATGACTTCCACCTATATTTCTTCCTCACACTTGGTGGGGAATATTGGGAAATGCTATCCACTGCCTACATTGTCTCCTGGCTGAACATGTGGCCTCTCACAAAGTGAATGTTGTTGGTTGGCTAGAAACTTACTTAAATGACTCAGGCTGTGATTCCAGAGGTAGTACCTGCCATACATAGATCAAGGCAGATCTGCTGAATAACTTTTAAGGAAAAGGATGGCCTTTTGTCTCAAGCATAATTTTGGCACCTTTCTACAAGTGTGCTTTCAAAGGAAACTCCCCAAAAGAGGCATGGTAGTGTGTGCATTAATATTCTAATAGCTGTTGAGTACTGAGTACTTATTTATACTGATCAGCTACTGTGTGTTACTCCATTTAATACTTTAACTGCACAAGAATGCTATCAGGGAGGTTGTATAGTTAGCATCTTTATACAAGGTTAAGGTTATTTCCAAGGTCACAGAGTTGGGCAGTTGGATGCACAAAAGACTTTGAGCATCCCCAAACTGTAAGACTCGTTCACTGAATGGTGTAGAGCAAATGAAAAGATTCTGAAGCCAAGAGTTTGAGGGCAGGGCCAGCCAGGAAAGATGGAGAATAGCAGAGGCAGCTGGGAGGATGTGGAGCCTCTAACTTTCCCTAACCCATCCACAACCATGGTGAGTCATCTCTGGAGATTGGAGGCAACTCTGAAGTAGGTCAGAATGATCACCCTTAGTGTTATTGGGGTACACATGAATGGTATGGTGTGAGAAACCTCCAAACAAATATCATTCTCTTCCAGTGACTCTCAGTTCCAGCTGGGCCTCTGGTTTCTCTTTCTCCCAGATTGTTGGGCCCAGGCTTTCAGCAGCATTGATAACAGTCTTCTGCAAACACCCTAGGTTATTGCTATTTGTGCATTCTGGTGGGTCATGATAACTTGGCTCCCAGTTCAACTTAGAAAACAGTCTATTGGCCAGTTTTCACCAGCTCACTAGACTATCTCAAAAAATAAAATAAAATAAAAGACCCACATTGCCACCAAGTTGATCCTGAGTCATAGTGACCCTATAGCACAGAGCAGAACTGCCCTACAGGGTTTCCAAGGAGCATCTGGTAGATTTGAATTGTCAACCTTTTGGTTAACAGCCACAGCTCTTAAACACTATGCCACTGGGGTTTCCTGCCATTTTTTTGCCCTTTTCAAATCATCAAGAGGACTTTCAGGTGGGCTTTGTGAAGGTGTGAGGGAGTCATGAGATTATCCTGTCAAGATATATGGGAGGCAGCCTGGGACAGCAAAAGAGCCCTGGTCTGTGAGTGCACAAGTCAATGAGAAGCTATGCCATTGGCTTCTGGGTTCCATAATCAAATAGGCACAAAGCTGGTGCAAGTGCTCAGGTCTCCCAGCTCCTAACCAAGGCCATTTCCCCTAACAGCCTCATCTTGAATAAAAGGTCATCTCATTTTGCACGCATACCCCTAAACCAAAAAAACCCAAACCTACTGCTTTTGCATTGGGTCTGCCTCATAGCAACCCTAGAGGCCAGAGTAGAACTGCCCTATAGAGTTTCCAAAGAGCACCTAGCAGATTTGAACTGTTGACCTTTGGTTAGCAGACATAGCACTTAACCTAATACACCACCAGCATTTCCATGAATACCCCAAGAGGTGTACAAATCCTTTGCATTTCAAAAGAGCAATGCAAGGCTAGACCTGTACCAAAGACAAGAATCTCTATCACTAATACTAAGTTTCTCTCTGTTGTCCCAGTCATTTCATCATGAGAAAAGAGCTGACTGAATTGTCACTGTGTTGAGAGGCTATGTTTGGGGTGAGCTCACTCATGGTTACTCCAGGAAGCATGTACCGAGTCCACAAGGCATGCTCCACATTCTTGAGAGAAAGATAGGAATCTTCCTCTAGAGAATTTACAGCCTTGATTCACATTTAAGCTGCTTTTCACGGCAGCGATCCCATACAGGTGAACTCCACGCAAGGAGCCCTGGTGTCCCAATGGGTAAGCCTTCAACTGGCAGCCAAAATGTTGGCAGTTCAGACCTACAGTTCACTCCAGGGGAAAAGATGTGGCACTCTGCCTCCATTAAGCCTGAACCCAAACTCCACTGCTGTCAAGCTGATTTGGACTCAGAGCAACCCTATACAACCCAGTAGAACTACCCCATTAAGGTTTCTAAGGCTGAAATCTTTACAGAAGCAGACTGCCACATCTTTCTCCCGTGGAGTAGCAGGTGGATTTGAGCCGACCATCTAAGCACTGTGCCTACATAAAGATTAGAGCTTTTGGAAACCCTACGGGGTCAGTTCTACAGTGAGTTTGGTTTTTTCGTTTGAGTTCCATGGTGAATAGCTAGAGATTCATTTATTTAATTGCATTAATAAAGCCTAAGCGATCATTAGAGAAATGAGCCGCTTACAGATGATAGAATCTCAGCCGCTGGGTGTGGAGGCTGGCTTTGAGTAGCCCCCAGTCCGCAGAATATGAGCAGCTTCCCAGGCCAACCCACTGATGGCAGACTGTTCTTTCCTTCTATGGCCATTGGGCTTCAAATGGGGAAATATAACTGAATCAGGGCAATTGCTAGACGTCTCAACACATGCAACTTTGTCGTGGGAGGAGGGGAAAATGCGAAAGGAATGCAGGAAGTAGAGGTCAGATCAAATTATGGCTGCTCCCAAGGAGACAAGGCATCACAGGAAGTGCCGGAGCCTAGGGCACCCTCAGCCCATATCCCCTTTCCCGCCTGCTTCACAGACTCTGGAAATGGAACCTGGGGGCTAACTTCTCAGTGGAGTCCATAGGAGTGCAAATGGTTAACATGCTTGGCTGCTAACCAGTAAGCTGGAGGTTGAGTTGACCCAGAGACATCTCGAAAGGGAAGCCTAGTGATCTTCTTCCAAAACACCAGCCACTGAAAGGACCCTGTGGAACACAGTTCTACGATGACACACATAAGGTTGTCATGAGTCAAGACAGACTCCACAGCAACTGAGCTTTTTTCTTTGGCTACTTGTCGGTAGGGGGTTTGGTAGTCAGGGCAAACAACTGCGTCTCCCTCCCCCTCTCTGGCTCCAGGTAAATGAGTGTATTTCAAGTAAACCACAACCACAAAGCCCTATGCCCTTGAAGCTTTCCTGGAAGCCAATTAAAGCAGGAGAGCCACAGTAGTAGATAAAAACTAAACTAGGTACCAATTCTCTCTGGCTTACAAGTCCCTGACTTGTTTGTTTACATATTAAGAGCAAAAAAGGCTGTAGTCTTTCCTCTTTAATTGCTGTAATTATACTTGTGCCACCCACATGAGAGACTGTTTATCTCATTTCTAAAGAGCAATTCCTGTAGCCACACTCTTCCTAGGGTTTATAAGGTTTTTCTTATTTTCTGATCACCACTGGCCTATTGAGCTGCCAGGAGAAATTTATTCTCTTTGGCGCACTTTTTCTTTCTTCCCCTTCCCAACCGTCCCCCACCCCCCTTTCAATTTGTTCTCTGTCTCTCTGCTGCTGCTGCTGGGTAGTCACCAGGAAGAGCCGACTTCCTTGGAATCAGCAGGATTGCAATTTCTGTGATCAATTGTATGTGGTTAGGCATTCTCAGAATATCCTAAATGTGGATACTCAAAAGCCTGTAATCTGGATAATAGTGGTCTGTACTGGCCACATCCCTTAGGAAAGTCTAGAGAAACCTGGGTCAAAAAACTTACAAACTCTTGTCTGGCTCACGTGCCTTCAGTGCTGGATTGGGGTGTTTCCTTTGGGTTACCTGATACACAGCAATTTGGAGTATCTTTGTAGCCTTCTTTGCTTATCCCGGCAAGTTCTGCTTCAATCTTTTCCCAGTTTAATCGTGAAGGAATGCTGCTCCAAAGACTTAGGGTCAGAAGGGCGCAATAAATCAATCCAGATACACCCCTAATGAATGGCAAATTAAACAGCATTTGTTTTCAGTTCAGAGGTCCCCTTGGAAGATGCCTTTTTAGTGCAAGTAAAATTCCTGGGTTGCAGGTATGGGGGCTGAGGGGAGTGGAGAACTCAGGCATGCAATCTGTGGGTCTCTTTAGCCTCAATTTTTAAAAGAAGAGCAAGTACCAAAACTATCTTCAAAGTTAGTTGGTCCAGCTAACTTTGACTCCACAGGGCTTTGTGTAGTCCTTACCTGAGTATGGAGCTTTCTGATTCCTGTGGACTGAGGGGTGACCCACCCAGCTTTTTGGTCCAGTTTTCCCCTTAACTCATTCGGGTGGTCCTGGGTGGCTGGAGAGGTGTTGCTGAGAACCTGCCATTCTCTGGGCCACAAAGACTGAGCTAAAACAAATCTTCCAGTCACACACAATTCCCCCAGTCATTGAGCCTCTGGTAGTGGGGAGATTGAATCACCAGGCCCAGCTATGCCCTCCCTTTCCCCCCATGACTGGAATAAATGTGTGAGAGCTGCATCAGAAAGAATAGAATAGCCTTAGTCTTCTGTGGCCCCTAAGCATTTCAGTAATAAATAATAAAAAGTATTTATTACATGTTACAGTGGCATTGTGGAATTCAAATGCTGTTAACCAAAACACCTTCTTCCTCAAATGTTAAAAAAAAGAAGTATTAGGATGGGGGAGGGAGAGTAGCAGGAGCAGTGGCTTTAAAACCCTAGGAATGTGGTAAAGAGAGCCTTGTGTGCTTTTAATGGTCATAGGACCGGAGAGGAACGTGGGATGCGAACATGGACAGGAAGTCAGGAGATTAGGGCTTCGGGTCTGGTGTTGCCACTGTCTGACTGTGTTACCTTGAGCAGCCCTGTCTCTCCTGACCATGGCTTCTTATTCATCAAGTAAAAGATTTCAGTACCTTCCTGTTCTATCAGCTCTTCATTCAGTGCCCTCAAAAAACCCAATGGGCCAGCTGTCCCGGAAATTTCATGATGTGGTTTCCTGAGCCTGGCCTCCTTTCACCCGGAAATGGCCATGCTCAGTAGGATGATGGACGATGGTAGCGAGACACGTCCTGGGTGCCTCTTGCCTCTGTTTGCTGCACCGCACACTTGATAGCCAGCTTCTGCTTAGACAACCTCCTTCAACACTGCAGAAAGCAAATGGTAGCATGGTGGTTAGGCTTCAGTGCCTAGCTTTATCTAGACTTGGGTTCTGGTCCTGGACCACCAGGAGCCAACGGTAGGACTTTGAGCAAGTTACTTCTCTGAGTTGCAGAGTCCTCTTTTGTCAAATGGTGACAGTAATATCTCATAGGGGTATTTTGAGTATTATATCTGAAAATCAGTGAAAGGCTGGAGCATAGTACTTGACACATAAACTTAATGGTAGACAAAGAAATCAACAGCACTGACAAAATAACAATGTGTAAGTTTGTTTTGTACCATGAGGCAGTCTCTCAAGCTATAAAAGGAAAATCTGGCGGAGAGAAAGCAGCACCAGCAGCAGTGTGTCCTTCAGACTTGAGGTTCCTGCACCAAGATGCTCCCTGCCCAAAGACTGATACAACACAAGGACCTTCCTCCAGAGCTGACAGAGGGGTAGCTTTCCCCAGGAGCAGACATCCTGAATTCAGACTTGTAGCCTACTGGACTGGGTAAGAATAAACTTTTCTTTGCTAAAGCCATCCACTTGATGATATTTCTGTTACGGCAGCACTAGATGACTAGAACAGTTACCATGCACCCAACTTTTGTTAGGTACACAGCAGGAGTGCAGAGATGAATGACCACATCCCTGGTCTCAAGGAGCTGGTATTCTACAGCTGTAGGTCAACTGGCCATTATAGTAACAGGCACTAAGTCTGGGGAAGGTGAGCCCTGGGATCATGGGATATTAAGCGACTAACTTCTGCTCTTCCTGGAGTTGTCCTGATTTTAGCACTAAAAGTTCCGTGTCCTAAGAAGCCTCTCAGTTCCTAGCAAAAGGGGATGGTTGGACACTCTGATGGGAGGAGTCAAATGACCAGAAGCTAATTTTGTTGTGTCACCGTAGTCGGATCCAACTCGACGGCACTTGGCACTTGGCGGACCGTAGAAATGCAAGTGTGCTTATTTTGCTTTTCGGAGTGAAAAGTCCCCTCTCTGGTAAGGCATCTCACTCTTTCCCATTCACATGTGGGGCCAGTTTTTCTACATTATCCCCCAGATTTTGTTCCATAGGAATACTCTTTGCCTTAACTTGTTTCTGCCTTTGTAGAATCTACTCTGTAAATATGAACATTATTAAATCAAGAAAGTACTTGTTTAGCTTTTCAGCACTTCTTTCTCAAAGTGACTCGCTATAGAAAAGGTGATTTCTAGATTGTTAATCCCCTAAGTATGTGCTTCATCTTCTGCTATGGGGCCTGGCATAGACACATCAGGAAAAACAACTTAGTGTCTTTTCTAAAGCCTCTGCAGAAGAGGAACATTTAAAACAACAGCAACAAAAAATAAACAGCCTTTGACATCCCTTCATAAAGCCTTATGAGTAACTCCTTTGCTACTGTAGATAACATTGCTGATGCACATTGCTCAATGGGAGAAAATGTCCCAGGCTACACTTAAAACAGGCAGAAAACCATGAGCTGTCTTGCCAGTGCTTTATACTAAGTGCCAAATCCTTATTACTTTCTTAGGCATTTATTGTAATAACATGAATCATGATGCATCACTCTGGTATTCACGTGGCTGTTCAGTGTTAAGTCCCCGGGACCTCCGTGGAGTTGACTTTATTTGGTTTTCCACTTCCGTTTCTGAGTGAGAGCCCCGTGAACTCCGACAGGAAGGCTCACAGGAGCCGAGTAGGCGGACCTTCTGTTGCTTTTTTGGTCTGCCTGGTTTTGCTCTGTGGTTGCAGTATGTTGAGACGTGAACCGCTTTAGTGACTCTCTGCTGAAACTATTCTCATTTCCTCCAGTTTCCACTGGAAGGAGAGGCCTGGCATAATGCTCAACTAGTCTCTGGATTGTGCTGGAGAGATGTGGCTTGTATTTTAGAGCACTCATCTGTATATTTTCTAATTTCTCATCTAGAATCTTGAGATCTGGACTGAATGGTGTAATCTAGGGGATAAAAGTAAAAACTTCCTAAAAAAGCAGTTACCATGCAGAAAACTGTTCAGAATCTTAATGTCAGGCTTTTGGTTTAATGGAGAGTTTGAATGAGTGGCCTGCATAAAAGAAGGTTAATGGTGCCTGTTTCAAAGCCTAAATGAAATTTAGTGTCATCTCCTATGTTGTAAAAGGTGAATTGGTGTGATCAAACTGTTCACCTCAAAAGTCTTAATGGTGCTGACAAATCACCAGGATCATGCAGAGAATACTTAGCACAGGCACCAACCAAGCAGAATGACATCATCGCCAGCTGAAGAGATAACGACTGTGAACAACTAGATGTAGCCTGCTTGTGCATCTCAGCTGAGTCTCAGTCTGGCAGAGCACCAACCACTTGCAATCGCTGTGGTAAAGGCACTGATACGGACTCACTGATTTGTGTCATAAACATGGAGTGTTTTACCATATGTCACCCATTCTGGTAAGCACTGCAGTTATGATGGAGAATAAAACCTGGCATATTCCTGTCTCCCTGGAGCTGACAGTTTGTCACATCAACCAACCCATTTCTGTTAATTCTCTTATAGTGAACCCACAGGACAGAGTGGAACTGCCCATAGATTGTCCAGGGAGCAGCTGGTACATTCAAACTATCCATCTTTTGGTTAGCACCCTGAACTCTTAACCACCACACCACCAGGGCTCCAACAGTTTCTTACGATAGACAGACATTAATTAAGTAATCACATAAAAAGACATTAGATGTCAGCCTTGAGAAAGAATGGCACAAGCTGCCATGAGAGGCCTTGGCCTAACCAGGGATGTTATGATTGAGCTGAGATCTGCAAGATGAGAAGGAATTAACTAGGGCAAACAGAGAATAGCATGCCCACGTGAGGCTGGTTGATTGATTTGCCTCGTTCCACAACTGGTAACTGGGAGTGTCAAAGATGGATGTAGAGTCCTGGGATTCCCAGCTGGGGGTCTATGCCAACCCTGCCTAATGGAGCTTTCTGCAGTGATGGACATCTTCTCTAGTTGTGTTATTCCATACAGAAGCTATTAGCCACATGTGGCTATTGATTACTTACAACATCGCTAGTACAATTGAGAAACTCCAAATTTAATTTTATTTAACTTTAATCCATTTAAATGTAAGTAAACACATACTTAGTAAGTAAACATATACTTAGTGGATGTTGTTAGGTGGAATCAAGTTGATTCCAATATATAGCAACCTCATGTGACAGAGTAGAACTACCCCCATAGAGCTGTCTTGGCTGTAATCTTTAGGGAAGTGAATTGCCAGGCCTTTCCTCATCTCTCTCTGCTTCAGTTAGCAACTGAGTGCTTAATTGTTTTGCCACCTGGCTTCCTCAGTTATGGGCTACTATGCTGGAAAGTACAGATCTCTATGAACCTACGCTGACCTAGTCCAGGTTACATGGGGGCAGAGGGAGAGATGATGGGATGATGATAAGTGCTTTGACCTCAGAGTCTTCATTTCTTACTCACTCAAAAAATAATCTATTATATTTCTACTATGTGCTAGGAACTAGGTTAGACCTGGACTCTGTGATGAATGAGACCAAGCCCCCGCTTTGGAGACATTCACAGTCTAACATTCACAGTCCCATGACATGGTGGCATCGCAAGATGACTGAGTTAATGAGATCTTGCTGCTTTAGGGTGGCTTCCAAAGAACAAACTAAGAAAGCATTCTCCGGATGTAACTAAACCCTAACTGCACTCACTCCTGTAGGGGAAGGTCATGATTCCTGTATCCCAGTTGCTTACATGTCTCAAGCCTTCAAATCAAGTGTGTATATGGGAGGGTGGGGTAGGGGGACGGGGAGGGCTTAACAAAACACCTACCTTTTCTTCTCTCTCTTCTAAGTCAGATTGCCAGGTATTAGCAAAAAAGATGAACTTGCATTTCCATAAACTCTGGTTCTTCATACGAAGAGCTACTACTGAGTTTGAGGAAGTTGGGCCTGCTGATTAAAATTTTTCAGAAACACATCATGGGGCCTTGAATCAAAAATATGGGAAGTGACATTGCATTTTAGGCCGAGCCAAGATGTGTTTTTATGGGGCTTTCAGGAATTGACTTGCTTCTCACACAGGCTCAAAATGGAGCTAATAACTTTTACGTATATTTTAAAAGCACTTTCTCACAAGAAGTAGTGTTCAAATACTTTAAACATTTAGGCTTCCCTGATATTGTACACTGAATACTGACAGTTATTACATCATCTTACAAAAACACTTCCTGATACTCAATTAAACTCATTATGCCTAAATATTCAATTCCTGCTGATACACGATTTAAATTGTCACTTCCAAATAATTTGTTTCCGATTACCAGGATCTACCAAATTATGTCCCCAAACCAATCACCTGGAAAAACATTACATGTCAGGGAGAATAAAGAGACTTTTCCCATTGAAATCCCAGGACACTTGCCCAGGGAGCTTCTCCTTACGACACACTGGGTTTTCCAATGAATTTCAACTCACAGCGTGTCTCTCCACATTGCTGACACAGGAGCAAGAACCTAGAAGGTACACTCTGCTGAGACAGTCAGTAACAAACCAGCACAATTAGCCAATGAGCTTTTTAAATAGTGTTGAATCAGGTCCCCTCTATACCTATTGAATCAGAACCTTTAGGTGAGCCCAGACATCTGTATGTTTCAAAACTGCTCAAGGGATTCAGAAATAAATTAATAACAAAGCAGAAATACCACCTTATACCATTTTTTATGTCACCACATTTATGACATACCTTTATAGCACTCACCAGTGTTTTTTCTCTGCTTAATTAGACACATACCTTTCAGAAACCAGAAAGAACAAAACTTGCTATCAATTCCAACTCATAGTGACTGTATAAAACAGAGTGGAACTGCCTCATAGGGTTTCCAAGGCTGTAATCTTGGCAGAAGCAGACTGCCACATCTTTCTCCCATGGAGCAGCTGGTGGATTCAAACCGACGATCCTTCTGTTGCCAGTCAAATGCTTTAATCACTACATTACCAGGGCTTTCCGCAAGTATCTCAGGATCTCTATTCTCTTAGAATACCCTCCCTCTTCTGCATTGTAGCTGACCAGAGCAATGAACAGCCAGAATTAATGCTTATCAGAACTTGCCAATATGCTTTATTTCTCTGTTCACTAGTACTTTGTGTGTTTCTCTTTTTCTTTCTGGTGCACATTTTGTTTTGGCTGAAATATGTCATTTGGCATTTGTTTCCATGAGTATCTTAGTAGTAAGCTTTCTTAGTTTTTGGAGGTCTTAAAGTATTTATTTTGCTATCATTCATGATTATAGAAGATAAAATAACTGTTTGGTTCCATCAACACTTGAAAGATAGTATCCCATTGTCTTCTGGTATCCATTACTGCTGATGAGAAGTCATCTGATAATCTGATTATCATTCCTTTGAAGGCAATCTGTGTTTTCTCTCTTGGAGCTTTTATCTTTATTTTTCAGGTAATGTAGTTTCAGCAATACATGTCTAGGTATACACTTGTATTTAATTACTGCATTTGGATTCCAGTGTTCTTTTTCAGTCTAAGAATTCGTATTAGTCTTTAATTCTGAAAATGTTTCTACCATTATCTCCTGAAATAATATCTCACACCACATGTGAGGCCTCTCATTCTATCAACACATACATTTTTATCTTCTCTTTCACAAGATCCATCTCTTTAAACTGTGTTTTGAATTAGCGCCTTGCATCTACTTTCAATTCACTAATTTTCTCCTATGTATACTTTTTAACTTATATATTAAGTTTTTTTATTTTAAAATTTCATTGATTATACTTTTTATAACTAGCATCTATACTTTGGGCTGGACATACTTGCCTCTTTTCAAAAGTTATCCAGTTCTTTTTTCTCTCTGTTTTTACCTACTTTTCACCCCTTTTCTTTTGAATATTTAAGAAATGCTCACTAAAAAAAATTTTCAGATCGCTCAGTTTTTTCTATCCTGATGTATTTTCTCACTGTCTTTCATGGGAGTTTGTTTCCTTATGTGCTCATAAGCTCATTTGTTTTTAATTGCGATTAAGTGAAAGTATACAATCCAAATCAATTTTGCATACCCACCTATCTACAGCTCCTTCTGCTGTCCTTGCCCAATTACAGCACTTTCCTCCTTTTTCATTCTATACTTGTGGTATCCTCTTAACAAGTTCCTGTCCCTTTCTCTCTACTGTCTTCTCTCCCATCTAGAGACCAGTAGGAAGCCTCTTATAAATGTATGTAACTGTAAAGTACACACACCATATGATCACACTGTGTCCCTGGGTCCAGTCCATTTTTATCCAAAGAGTTGACCTCACCATAGTGTTTTCTGGTCAGGGGCCGCCACAGATCTGGGGGCAATGCACTCAGGGGATCCTCCAGGCTGTCAGACCATCAATTCTGGTCTGTCAGTAGAATTCTTGAGCTGCATCCTTCTCTTTCTTGTGTTGCCACAGGGACTCTACATTGTGTGTCCCATCACAGCTGTCTTTGGTTGTGGCCAGGCACCATTTGGTTCTTCTGGTCCTATGTTGATACAGTCTCCTGTTCACATGGGCCATTCTGTCTCCTGAGCTCTTTTTTTTCCTCATGTCTTTGTTGTTCTCAGTGATCATCTGTTCCAGATGAGTTGGGACTATTTGGTATGCCGCAGATGGCAGCTTGCTAGCATTTAAGACCCCAGATGCCGCTCACCAATATAGGGTACAGAAGACTCTCTTAGCAAATAGGCTAGTTATGCCATTTGGCCTTGATGTCCTCTGAAAGCATGGTCCCCTGACCCTTGCTTATGCTACTCTATCCTTGCAATATTAGGTTGCAGTTAGAAGAGCTTTTAGTTTATGATGAACTCCAGTTAAGCTGTTCTACTTTATACCGTGTGCTGTCACTGCTTTCACTTAACCAAATTTCTATCAACTATCTAATCTATACCCCACCCACTGTCCCCACTCTTGTAGCCATCAAAGAGTCTTTTATTCTGTATGTAAGTCTATCTTTAAATCCTTACAGCAGGGGTCTTGTACAATATTTGTCCTTTTGCCGCTGACTGATTTCACTCAGCATAATGTCTTCCAGTTGAAACTAGGTTGTGAAATGCTTCCTAAAGTCATTGTTGTTCTCTATCCTTGTGTAGTGTTCCACTGAGTATATGTACCATAGTTTGTTTATCCGTTCATCTGTTGATGGGCATCTGGGTTGATTCCATCTTTTTGCTGTTATAGACTGTGCTGCAATAAACATCTGTGAGCACGTATCTGTTTGTGTGACAGCTTTTGTTACTGCAGGATATACTCCAAGCTGTGGGATTACTGGATCAAGTGGTGTATCTATTTCCAGCTTTTTAAGGAAGCAGCAAATTGCTTTCCAAAGAGGTTGTATCATTTTGCAATCTCACCAGCAGTGTAGGAGAGTTCTAATCTCTCCACAGCCACTCTAGCATTTGTTGTCTTGTGTTTTTTGGATCATAGCCAACCTTGTTGGGGTGAGACAGTGTTTCATTGTAGTTTTGATTTGGATTTCTACAATAGTTAATGATCATGAGTATTTCCTCACATGTCTTTCAGCTGCCTGGATGTCCTTCCTGTTTAGTGAAGGGTATGTCTGTCTCCTTTGCCCATTGCTTAATTGGGTTATTTACCTTTTTCTTATTGATATTTTTCAGTACCTTGTAGATTATGAAGATCAGATGCCAGTCTGACATGTAATTGCCAAATATTTTTTCCCATTCTGTAAGTGATTTTTTAACTTTTTTTGATAAAGTCTTTGGATGAGCAGAAACATTTGATTCTTAGTAGTTCCCATTTATCTATTTTCTCTTGTGTTAATCATGCTTTGTTTCTCAGATTTTGAGGTCTGTCTAAGCTGAGTATTAGAACTTCCATAATTGACTCTATTTTTTCTTGCATGGAATTTATCATTGTGGGTTTGATATTTAGATATTTGATTCCTTTTGAGTTAGGTTTTGGTGTAACATGTGAGATATGGATCTTGTTTCAGTTTTTTTTTTTTTTTTTTTGCAGCTAGGTATTCAATTTTTCCAACACTGTTTGATAGAGACTGCTTTTACCCTAGTGTACAATCTTAGGGCCTTTGTCAAATACCAATTGTCAATAAGAGGATGGTGGCATCTCTAAGGTCTCAACTTTCTTCCATTGGTCTCTGTGCCTCTTTTTGTACCAGTACCAGTCTGTTGTGACTACTGTGGTAGTGTAATGGGTTCTAAGGTTGGGTAGTGTGAAGCCTCGCATTGTGTTCCTCTTTTTCAGTAGTGCTTTACTTATCTGAGGTTTCTTCCCCTTCCAAGCAAAGTTGGTGATTTGTGTCTCCATCTCGTTAAAACATGACATCAGAATTTATATTGGAATTGCATTGTATGTGTAGAACTCTGGGTAAAATGACATTGGCACAATGTTAAATCTTCCTATCTATGAGTAGGGTGGGTTTTTCCTCTTACGTAAGTGTCTTTTGGTTTCTTGCAGTAAAGTCTTGTAGTTCCCTCTGTATAAGTCTCTTATTTCTCTGGTTAGACTTATTCCTAGGTATTTTATCTTCTTGGGGGCTATAGTAAATGGTATTGACTTGGTGATTTCTTCTTTGATGATATCTTTGTTGGTGTAATGGAATCCTACCAATTTACTTATGTTTGTCTTATATCCTGATACTTTGCTGAACTCTTCTATTAGCTTCAGTAGTTTACTTATGGATTCAGATAGGGAGATTTTTACTTCTTCCTTGCTGACGTGAATACCTTTTATTTCTTTGTCTTGTCTTATTGCTCTGGCTAGAACCTCTAGCATAATGTTGAGTAGAAGTACTGAAAGTGGGCATCCTTCTCTAGTTTCTATTCTCAGGGGGCTTTTCTTCTTTCTGGATGTGTGTATTTATAAATTGACCTCTGAGCACTGCTTTGTCTGTATTCCATAGGTTTTGGTAGGATGTGTTATCATTCTTATTTGATTCCATAAATTTCTTTTTTTCATCTGTGATTTGTTCTATAACCTATGAGTTTTTGAGCAAGGGGTTGTTCAGTTTCCACGAGTTCAAATTTCTGTCTGTTTTTTCTGCTATTGATTTCAACTTTTATGGCTTTATGGTTCGAGAAGATGCTTTGCAATAACTCAGTGGTTTGGATTTTGTTGAGACTTGCTTTATATCCAATCACATGGTCTATTCTGGACAGTGTTCCATGTGTATTGGAGAAGAAGATGTAGCAATCTGTCGATGCATAAAAACTTCTGCATATGTCAATGAGGTCTACAAGGTTAATTGTTGCAGTAAGAGCTTTTTCTTGATGATCTGTCCATTACTGAAAGTGGAGTGTTAAAGTCTCCAACTATTATCATGGCGTGGTCTATCCCATTTTTCAGTGTTGTCAGTGTTTATTTGATATATTTAGATGCTCTGCTATTGGGTGCATAAATACTTAGTATCATTATGTCCTGCACGTGTATTGAATCTTTCAGTAATAAATAGTGACTATCCTTGTATATGATGGCAGATTTTACATTAAAGTCTTTTGTCTGAAATTAGTATTGCCAGTCCTACTCTTCTTCTTTGTATGTTGTTATTTTGGTGTATATTTTTCTATCCTTTGTTCATATCTTTGAGTCTAAGGTGTGTTTCTTGTAAGCAACATGTAGACAGATTGTGTCTTTTGATTCAGCATGTCACTCTCTGTCTCTTTATTGGAGCATTCATTCCATTTACATTCAGTCTAATTATTGATAGGTATCTGTTTAGTGCTGTCATTGTGATACATTTATTTCTGTGTTGTTGATGTGCTCTGTGTTACTCTTAATATTCTGTTCTGGGTCATTCTTTATTGGTTGACTCTTCATCTTTTTCTGTGTTGTTTCGTATTTCTTGAGACTCCTGTATTATGTTTCCTGTTTTGATATGTCACGTTGTTATTTTACTTTGTGGCTATCCCATGACCCCCCCACCCCTTAATATTCTAAGTTTAAACCAGACTTTCACTTCTGCATATCTTTTTCATTTCCTGTCCATCTGAATGGGTTACACCTAGTGTAATGTGTCCCTCTTTTTAGTGTGATGATGCCATAGTTTTCATGTTAAAATCACAGGTTCCCTTCTTCTAGTAGTGTAGGTTTGATTGAGTTTTGAGACTTCCCTAACGGATTAGGATTCTGGGTGCTGTGTCCTGTATTGCCTCCTTAAGTATATACTTCATGTTTTTGTTTTCCTAAACAAAGAGCTTCTTTCAGTATTTCTTGTAGCTTTGGTTTGGGTTTTATGAAGTCTCTAACCTTCTGTTTATCTGTGAATGTCTTAATTTCACCTTCATGTCTGAGAGACAATTTTGCAGGATATATAATTCTTGGTTGGAAGCTTTTCTCCTTCATGACTTTGAATGTATCATCCCACTGCCTAATTGCCAAAACTGTTTCTGCTGAGAAGTCAGACGAAAGCCTAAAGAGCTTCCCTTTGCATGTTAGCTTTGCTTTAAGTCTCATTGCTTTTATGAGCCTGTCTTTATGTTTCATTTTATTATGTTTGATTATAATATGTCTGGAGTCAGACCAGACTTGATGGCAGTAGTTTATAATATGTCTTGGGGTCTTTCTTTTGGGGTCAATTTTTGTGACATTTGATAAGCACCTTGGGTATCTGTGTTCTCTTCTTTCATAATTTCAGGGAAGTTTTCTGTCAGCAGCTCTATAATACTCTGTATTTTCAGCCATCCCTCTCTGTTACAGAACTCCAATTATTCATAGATTACTCCTCTTAATAGAGCCCTACATGCTTCTTCATTTTTCTTATTTCTGTTTTCTGAGTTCTTTTCGGAAATGATGTTGTCAGTTGCTCTGTCCTCAAGATCACTAACTCTGGCTTCCATCTCCTCTGTTCTGCTTTTTTTGCTTTGGACTGAATTGTCTAATTTTGTTATTGATCTTCTGGATTTCAGATCATTGATGTTCCATCAGTTCAAATAGCTTACTTAATTTTTCATTTTGTTCTGCTACATTTTGTTTAACCTCTAGGAGAGCTCTAGACATAATTCTGTACTTGATGCCAAAAATTTCAGAAAGCCTTCCTCATCTCAGAAATTTTTTGATTCTTCATTTTGGGAGTTTTCTGGAGCCATCATTGACTGCTTCTTTAAATGGTTAGCTACCAATTGTTTTCTTCATGCCATCTAGAAGCTGTTCAGTTTCTCTGGTGTTATCTCAACAGGACCTGAGGCATAGTTCTAAGAGGGGAGTAAGGCCACTGCTAGATTTGGTCACCAGCTACCTCTGTGTACTCTAATGACTGGCCCCAGGTGGATTCTCTGGGGTGGCAGACCCACCTGCTGGCTGCTAAAGGTGGGAGTTACTTGTGGCAACTCTCTGTCATTATGCCAGTTGAGCCTATGGTGTAGCTCAGGGAACGGAAGAGAGAAGGATGCTACCCCACTCAGCTGCCTGGACTGCTGAGCTCTGTGGATGTATTTAGCTTAAAAACTGCTTATTTGCTTAGAGGAGTGCTGTGCAGCATCCCTGAAGGCAGCTGGGCTCTCAAGGGTGGCAGGCTCTGCTTCCCAGCTGGCAAGGATGCTGCCCTACTTATGGAGCACTGGGGGGCCATCAGCCAACCCTACGATATGGATCAGTGAAGTGTGGTGGAGATGCTACTGCTCCATTCAGCAGTCAGTTTTCCAGGTGTTCTTATTTTGAAAAGGTGCTTATTGCCAAGCCAGGAACTGTCCATTAGCTGCTGAAATCAGTCAGGCCCACTTGTGTGGCAGGTCCCACCTTCTGGCTGACAAGGAAATCACCTCACAGGCCATCCCCAGATGCTATGATGTGGTTCAAAGAAGGGAGGGGTTAGGGCTTTGCTGCTCACATCCACCAGGCCCCACCCATAACTCTAGGCAAGACTGTCTTTAACACAACTTTTCTGCTGGAGAAGCACTATCAAGACAAGGAGTGCTGCTCAGGGTGAGAATTAGTCCCAGCTGAGACTGACTCCATCTCCTAGCTGACCGAGATGGCATCCCACCCGAGCTGCCCTTCCTGCCATGAGACAGCAGAATCTGTGGTGCTGCTCAGAAAAGAGGGTAGAGGGGCACTGGTGCCCTCAGTCAGCAGTTGGACTCTCAAGATGTGGCCATCCCAAACCCAGTCTCTCTGCTGTACTATATGCTGTTTACTTAAGCACTGCAGTTCAGCATATTTGCTGGCTTATGCCCTACCCCCACCTCCAGGATAACAAAGAAGGTATCAGTACCTGCAGTCCTCACAAATGAGGTATCAGCAGAAGCAGGACTCAGCTTTCTGCTGTCTCGTCTTTGAGTGAAGTAGTTTCACCCTTACTGGCACCCAGTCCAATCTGACAACCCTACACCAGATACTAGACCTCCCAGGTCAGTGCTGTTCCATTCAGGTATCTTTCCAGGCCTTAGTTGTCAGAGGAAATCAAAGAGACTTGTGTCTAGTCTGCTATCTTTGCCACGCCCCCTCATGAGCTGATCTTAAGGGAGAATTATTTTCTGTGAGAGACATCCCTTTGAGGGGTTGTCTAAAGTTTCATAAAGTGGACCAGTTTTATTTTAGCTTTTCATTCTCATGTCATGTAGGGTGGCAGGAATATGGAACTAATTCCTGGACATAGAATGGTCTTGGGGTTTTCATATCTTGCTGGTGATTTTTAAACAGAGGCTGAAAAGCCCCAGGGTGAGGGGTATTTACAATTAAGGGCCAGAGAGGCATTGTTTCAGATGACCTCCAAATCACAGGAAAAGACATAATAACCTCCACATTCCACAAGACCCAGGCAGTGACACTAGGGTGGAGCCCTCATTAGGGTGGGGCCCTTGGAGTCACCACTGTAGATTCAGTAAACTATAGGCAATGAATGATTCCCCTTTTGTCCTGATAATTAAACCCTAACTAATGATAAAGGAATTAAGCAGGAGGCCAGGGAAGGCAGGGGAGTAGCTTGTGTTTGAGTATTCTTCTTTCAGATTGCTGGCCAGATGGCATCTAGTACCCACTTTGTTTTCCTTGATGGCCAGTGATGGCCTGTGAGATTGTGAAGCAGTCGACATCCACCCAGTCGATCTTCACGTGCCCCCAATTGCCCATGTTTACCTCTACCTACCCATTAAAAGCCTGGAATTTCCTGAAGAAGTGGGATAGGCTCTGAGGACCCGAATTTCCCCTGCCCCTTATTGGGCATTTACTTTATTCCTGTCTCAATATTGGCTTTTCTGGCATGTGGCCTGAACCACTGTTTTATGGTAATGATTTCTTTCCTTCTTGTCAGATACACATTCTTGATCTGGGTGCCTGAATTTTTCTAATGTTTGTCAAGGAATTCTTCTCAGTTTCTGATTATATACAGGATTTCAGGCTGAGCTTTTGACCACATTAGCGGTCTTGGCCTCAACTCCAGGCCTGTGCAGGTGATAGTACCCTTGCTATCAGATGCATTCCAGTTCCTATACGTGCGCAAGGAATTCGGTTTTCAACTTCTACTCACTGCTCAGGTTTTGAGTCCCCTCTAAGAGAGGCAATTAAAAGTAGAATTTAGTTTCTGACTAGGTAGAATTAAAAAACCAGCTGTACCACATATTATCTGTGTAACTGTGAAGAAGTTACTCAACCACCAAGCCTCAGTTTTTTCAGCTATAAATAGGGCATTAATTGCATTCTAGTGGAGTTGTAAAGATACAATGAGGTAATACATGGCACATGGTAAGCATTAAACACGTATCTGCTGTCACTATTTTTGCTTTCCAGCTTGTGTAAGTATTAACGTTTTTTAAATACATATTGTTATTAGGTGCAGTTGAGTTCTGACTCATAGCAATGCCATATAAAACAGAATGAAACTCTTCCTGGTCTTGTACCACCCTCACAATTGTTATGTCCAAGCATATGTTGCAAGCATTGTGTCAATCTATCTCCTTGAGGATCTTCCTCTTTTTCAATGACCCTCTGCTGTACCAAGCATGATTTCCATGCCCAGGGACTGGTTCCTCCCAATAATTTGTCCAAAGTGTATGAGACATAGTCTTGATGTTTTTGTTTCTAAGAAGCATTCTTGCTATACTTCTTCCAACAGATTTATTCATTCTTTTCTCAGTCTGTAGTATATTAATATTCTTCACTGATGCTATGATTCAAAGACATTGAGTTTTCTTCAGTCTTCTGTATTACTTATACAGCTTTCATATGCATACGAGGCAGGTGAAAACACCATGGCTTGGGTCAGGCACACCTTAGTCTTCAAAGTGACATCTTTTCTTTTTAACACTTTATTTATTTAGCTTAATTTTTTTGTTTTTTTTATTATGATTGAATGAAAATGTACATTCCCAATAAACTTGCTTTCCCACCTATGTGCAGCTCCCACTGCTCTCCTGGCATGGTAACAGCACACCCTTCCTCTCTGCTCCACACATGTCTTATCCTCCTAGCAATCTCCTATCCCATCCTCTCCACCCACTCCCCTGCCTCCAGTAAGAAGTTAGCAGGATGACATCCTATAGATGCATAGAACCATAAAGTGCACACATGATATGGTCACTCTGTGTCACCAAGGTCCAATCCATTCCTGTCCAAAGAGTTGACCTCCATTATGATTTATGGACAGGGGCAGCATCAGGGCCAGGGGCTGTGTTCCCAGGGGAACTCCGAGGCCCCTGGACCATCAGTTGTGGTCTTTTAGTGGAGATCTCAGGGTGTATCCCTTTTCATTCTTGTGTTGCCAGTGAGACTCAACTTTGTGAGGTCCATCATGGCTATCACTGGTGGTGGCTGGGCACCATCCAGTTCTTCTGGTCACAAGTCAATGTAGTCACCCACTCACGTGGGTTTCTCTGTCTTCCGGATTCTGCCCCGCCCCCCACCCCTGTCGTTTTTGTCCTTAGTGATCATCCATTCCTGCTGAGTTGGGACCATTTGCTGTACCTTCAGATGGCAGCTTGGTGGCTTTTAAGACCCCAGATGCCACTCACCAATGTGGATTGCGGAGGGCTCTCTTAGCAAAATGCTAATTGTGCCAATTGGCCTTGATTTCCCCTGAGAGCATGGTGCCTAGCTTTCCCCCCCCCCCCCCCAGCTATTCTGTCCTTGGAATATTGGGTTAAGATGGGAGGAGTAATCATGGTAATCATGTTACATTGAAGTCCAGTTAATATTGATCTTCTTTCTAATGTGTGCTGTCACAGATTTCACCTAACCAAATTTCTAACGATTATCTAATCTAAACCCACCCCCCACACCATCCCTCCCTGCCCACCCTTGCAGCCGTCAAAGAGTCTTTTCTTCTGTGCATAACTCTGTTTTTAAGTTCGTATCGTAGGGGGTCTCATACATTTGTCCTTTCATCATTGACTACTTTCACTCAACATAATGTCCTCCAATTGAAACCGGGTTATGAGATGTTTCCTAAAAGCATTGTTGTTCTTTATCATTGCATAGTGTTCCATTGAGTATGTATACCATAGTTTACCTATCCATTCCTCTGTTGTTGGCCGTTTGGGTTGATTTCATCTTTTTGATATTCACGTGCATGTATCAGTTGGTGTAAATGGCCTTCATTCTGTAGGATGTATTCCAAGCAGTGGAATTACTGGATCAAATGGTATATCTATATCCAGCTTTTTAAGGAAGTGCCGGATTGCTTTCCAAAGAGGTTGTACCATTTTGCAATCCCACCAGCAGTGTAGGAGAATTCCAATTTCTCCACAGCCTCTCCAGCATTTGTTGGCTTGCATTTTTGGGATCATGGCTCACCTTGATGGGGTGAGATAGTATCTCATTGTAGTTTTGATTTGAATTTCTTTAATAGCTAATGATTGCGAGCATGTCCACATGTGTTTTTTGGCTGCCTGCATCTCCAGAGACTTATCTGTCCATCTCCTTTGTCCATCGCTTAATTAGATGATTTATCTTTTTCCTGTTGATATTTTGTAGTACCTTATAGATTATGGACATCAGGTGTCAGTCTGACATATAGTTGCCAAATACTTTTTCCATTCTGCAGGTGGTCTTTTCATTCCTTTCATAAAGTCTTTGGATGAGCAAAAGTGTTTGATTCCAAGTAGTTTCCATTTATCTATTTTCTCTTCTGTTGTTTGTGGTACTTTTTAACACTTCAAAGAGATCTTTTGCAATATGTTTCCCCAAATGCAATGTGTCTTGATTTTTTGACTGCTGTTTTCATGGGTGTTCATTGTGGATCCAAGCAAAATTCAGTCCTTTCTCCATTTATTATGATGTTGCTCACTGATCCAATTTTGGGAATTTTTGTTTTCTTTATATTGAGATATAATCCATAGGGAAGGCTATAGTCTCTGATCTTCATCAGTAAGTACTTTGTGTCCTCTTTCCTTTCAGCAAGCAAGATTGTGTCATCTGCATAATGCAGGTTGTTAATAAGTTTTCCTCCAATCCTCATGATCCATTCTCCTTCATATTGTTCAGCTTCTGAAATCATTTACTACATTACATAATAGGTTTTGTCATAGGTTGAATTGTGTCCCCTGCAAAATATGCATTAACTTGGTTAGGCCATGTATTGGGTATTGTGTGGTTGTACTCCACTTTGTGATCAGTGTTTTCCTGTATGTTGCAGATCTTCGTCTCTGCCTGTGGTTAATGAAGCAACAATGGGTTCTGTTGAAGAGGATTAGGGTGGGATGTAACACCCTTGCTCAGGTCATATCTGTTATCCGGTATAAAGGATGTTTCCAATGGGGTACGGCCTAAACCAACCCAGCCCACCCCAGTGGAGTCCATTCCAACCCAAAGGGACCCGAAAGGGTGTGACCTGAACTACCTTTTATCTTACAAGAGATAAGAGGAAAAGGAAATGAGAAGAGAGTGTGGGCCCTCACATTACCAAGAAAGCAGTGCCAGGAGCAAAGTGTGTCCTTTAGACCTATTGTTCCTGCTCAGAGAAGCTCCTAGTCCATGGGGAGACTAATGACAAGGACCTTCATCCAGAGCCAGCAGAGACAGAAAGCCTTTCTCTGGAGCTGATACTCTGAATTTGGACTTCTAGTCTCCTAGACTTTGAGAGAATACCTTCTTCTTTGTTAAAGACACCCATTTGTGGTATTTCTGGTGTACCAGCACTAGATAACTAAGACAGGTATATATTAACATATATTTTTGATAAAAATTGTCATTGTAACGTAACTTTTATTTTGCTATATATAGAATGTATTTATGTATTTTTTTATTCTGTTATTTTTGTTACATATATAATATATGGATAGCATACAATTTTCATACTGCTGGAGAAATTTGGCCTTTCTAAAGTGAGGACACAGTGGTAGTGAACAGGATATGGGAAGCTTACATTATACTCAGTTCCTATATACAGGATTTGGGGCCCCTGACTTCTCAATGACTGAATTCTTTTTTCCTCATTAAAAGCTCTGTTGGGCTCTGCTATCCTTCTCGACTTCCCATGGCTGTCACTGCTAATCTTCACAAATTCATCTTTATTTTGAAGGTCATGGAACTTGAGAGATGTTTGGATGTATTTGAGCTGGCAGGAGAATTATTTTACTTCATTCATTCCTTCATACAAAAGGTTTTTTATTTTGACTTTTACCATTTTATTTAACCACACCAGCAAGTCTGTTTAACTGAATGTGGTATTTTCACAAGGAATAATGATCTGAGGGCAAGGGACCTGTTCCCGAAAGTGGGATTGTGGATGCTAGTCTTGGCTCACTTTCTGGAGTTTATTAAAACAGTGTTTATAAAACCACTCTATTTGTATTTACCAAGAATATTAGTGGGGGTAAGGGGCAAAAAGATGGTTTGAAACTCAAAATTCTCTGAGGATAAATCAATCATTAAGTAGATCGTATTTACATGGATAACTAAGACTTGATGCAATATGTCAACCTACTCAGTAACTAGCCATAAGTCAGCAAGGATTTAAATGTACAATCAACCTCTCTTCATTCCTCAGAAATGAATAAAAGTCTAATCAACTAGCCAGCAGACTACTCTGAGTTTTTTTAGTTGTAGAGTCTGAAAGAATTATTTCACCAGCCTTGTTGTCTGAATCTTTTGCCTTTCTAAGTCAATTAGAAATCCTAGTAAGCTGGACTTACCAATTCTCCTACAGATGGAATAGAAAGCATCTCTTTTTTGCAACCTTCATTCAATCTCCCTTACGTTCTCACCCATAGAAGCCAGGCAGTAGCCATGTACATGATGGAAACATACAACTTATCAGGTGCCTTTACTGTGCATTAAACACTCAGTATAGCAGAGAAAGCCTCAAACACGTTCTCGAACTTTAGTAAGGAGTTTGACAGTGCATGCTGTGAAATGGCATGCAAAATGTATGTGTGAGCACATGCGGTTTTGGTGATAGGATGGTAGGAGGTGTTTGCAGCTTTGATCAGATTCCAGTCACTATGATGGGTCATGGAGCCAAAGCACAGTAAAAAGCCTGGGAGTTCTTGTCTGCATGGCCTCATTCAACACACAAAAAACTAAATGAATAGTCACTAACACAGAGAACAACTTTAGTGTATGTTATATAATTATGTTTTTGAGCTACAAGGTTGAGTATGTGGTTTCACTTGTTCTGTATTCTGTAGATGGACTGCGAGAGTGAATCAATAGAAAATAAGTTAGAATTTAGAATTTCAGTCCTAACTGTGTCAAGGTATCATTAATTCATTTATAAATTCAATAAGCACTTATCAAATGCCTCCTATGTACCAGGCACTGTTCTGGGCCATGGCCCTATAAGAGAGAATGATCTAGGCATTCTCTGTTTTCTCAGACATTATAAGTAGTATGCTTATAATTCAATAAACCTCAGTAGTATAGTGGTTAAATACTACATCTGCCAACCAAAAGGCAAGCAGTTCAATGCCACCAGGTACTTCTTGGAAACTCTATGGGGCAGTCCTACTCTGTTCTATAGGGTGGCTATGAGTTGGAATCAACTCGATGGCACTGGGTTTGGCTTTTTATTTTTCTCTGAGTCTCACTTTCCTGTAAAATGGGGTTGTTGTGAGGACTAAACGAGGAAATAAATATGGGAAAATGCTTTATAAACTCTAATGCTTTATATACGTATTGGAGATTACACACATACATGTACTCATACAGTCAAACATTAGTTGGCAAAATTATTTCCATTCACTGAAAAGTGTAGTGAAGAATTAGAAAAGTTTTATAAGAGAGAATATGACATAAATCCTCATCTCCCTCAAAAAAGGAGACTGTGTGAAGACTTTCTTAAGACTAAACTAGAGCCTTGGTAATCTCTGATGCTTCCCTCATGAATATTTGGAGGGGGTGAGTTATAATTACTAACCAGCATAAGTACTTCTTAATTTCTTCAGTGGGCACGCTTTTGGACATCTGAAGCAGCAGTTGGCTGATAATCTGAAAGATGTCAAGGTCAAGAATGGAGACATGACCATGAATGCACCAAGTGTGCCCACCTGCAGAGATTCCAGGGCAGACTGGTCCTGTAAGCATCCCCCACACAGAACCCAATAAGAAAGAGCAGACACCTTGGAGGAAATGGTTTCTTTATTTTTATTTTTATTTATTGTGATTGAGTGAAAGTGAACAATCTGGTTTAAATTTGCATGCTGGCCTATGTGCAGTTCCTACTGCTCTCCTTGCCCGGTGACAGCTCACTCCTCCTTTCTGCTCTATACAAGTCATATCCTCTTAACAGTCTCCTGTCCCCTCCTCTCCACCCTCTCTGCTCCCCTCTAGTAAGAGACCAGTAGGACAACATCCTACTGACCTACTGGTCACTCCATGTTGCCAATTCCAATGCATTCCTGTCCAAGGAGTTGGCCTCAGTAATTATTATGATCAGTGGCAGCATCAGGTCTAGGGACCCTGCTTCCAGGGGGACCCTGAGGCCTTCAGACCAACAGTTGCGGTCTTTCAGTAGAGTTCTCAGGGTGTACCCCTTTTTATTCTCATATTGCCACTGGGGCTCAAGGCTATTGGCCTCAACTTCCCTTCTCCACACCCAGTTTTCTAATGTCAGTCTGAGATGGGTGCTCCAGTACAGGGAGCACAGAAAGAGATGGATGCAGAAGGTTAGAGAAATATCAGGAGTCTCTTGCACTGGTCTGGAGCCTATAATTTGGCTTCCTGTGGTGTCTCTTGTGGGCCAAGAATGGTTTTCATGTACTTTTTACAGTATAAGGATTAGGGCAAAGAATATATTACTCTTGGATGTGGTTAAATTATGACATCCAAAAAATAGAAATTATTGTGAAGCAGGAAAGAGAAACAGCATGGCAGATTAATAAAAATCTATCAGTTTATTACCATATTCTCTGGCACCATTTATGTCAAAGACCTTCTTATTGTTCTCTTATGTTCTCTTCTTCCAATCCATTCTTCATACACAAGTCAGCATTTTCCCCTCAACTAAATTCAGATCTAGGTTATGTTTCTCCCTGTTTTAAACTGTTTTGAGTCCCCTACAAGCATTCAGAAGGTGCTCTAACCCTCTTGCCTTGACTGACAAGGCTCTGAAGGATCCGGCCACTCATCTTCTCAGAGGCATCATCTACCCATCCCCTCTCTTCCTACCGCCACCCACACTGCCCTTTCTGGATTTCCCAAACTTGCCAAGCTTCTTTATGCCTCAGAGGCCTTTGCATAGATTTTTCCCTCTTCCTGGAAAGCTCTTACCCTAACTGATACTCCCCGTCAAGGAGACCTTGCATCCTTCTCTGCTTTCTAATTCTCTTTAATAGAACTCTGGTTATTTCCTTCAAAGCACAACTCTCATTTGTAATTTATGTGGTTGTTTGTTGATTTGCTTGTTGTCTGTTTCCTTGACAGACCTGCAAACTCCCTGAAGGCCAAATCCATTCATGTCCAGTAAATATCCATCTGAGGGAGATATGAAGTTCTGATTTCTGTTCCCTAAAGCAGAGACGGAAAACTTGGTGGCATAGTGGTTAAGTGCTACAGCCGCTAACCAGAAGGTTGGCAATTCAAATTCTCCAGGCACTCCTTGGAAACCCTATGGGGCAGTTCTGCTGTGTTCTACAGAATCACTATGAGACAGAATTCACTCAAAAGCAGTGAGTCTGGCTTTTTTGTTTATAAGCAGAAACAATTGTCTGTACCGAAATCCCCCCCACACCTTCATTCTTTGTAAATATCTGTTTTTATTTCCGTACCCCACCCCCTGACTTGAAGGTAGGAAGCATGTCTCACTCTTCTTTGTATCTCCAGCACCAGTGCAGTGTCTAGAATCCAATGTCCACATGATAAATATTTGGGAGGAGCCTGCATATTTCTGCATATAGCCCAGAAAGACTCCGGGCCCATGGAAATCTCCTGGTCCTGGCTGATTCTGTCAAGTGGCTGGTTTGTTGATGGTGGTGTCCTGTGCTCAGTACCTCCTCCTGAACAAAGAGCTGCCTATGAACGTGCAGGATGGGGCACTCACTCCCCTCCGCCCGACCCCACTCGGAGGTGAAAGCAGCCTGTGTCCATGCCTAGAGAGGGTTTTCCCTTCCTTTGAGAGGAGAACATTCTTCAGGCAGATTTTCAGGCTGAAGTCATCCAGAACAAAAGCTGCTTGCCAGCTGTGCCTGAGAAGTCCACTGCCCCTCCCCCTGTGGGCCTGGTGCCATTGCTGCCTAGTGGGAGAGGGGTGTGAAAGCTTCCGGTGAAACATCTGGTCTGGGCCACTGTCAGGCACGAGACAGAGACCAGTGAACTCCCCATCTGATTGCTTGGGACTGCAGGAGGTGCCGAAGCAGTGGAGGAAGCGAGGAGAGCGGTGCTGCGTGTGTTGGGGTGAGGCCGTGCCAGAGCAGGGTGTGTGGTGCTACCCCGCTCCTTGTAACTCCTCTCTTTCCTCAGAGGTCACTGTTAAGTCTTCTGCCCGGCCGATGGTTGCCAGCTCAAGCCCTTGGAAACGAGGAGTTGCTTCCTGTTCAACACACACGAGTTTCAAGTACTGGATCTAGGCAACATGAGAAGAAAATTTTTATTTTCACTAAGTTAAGTTCATTAACTTAGGTCCATGTTTCTGTCAGTTCAACTCTCAATTATTAACCTAAAGTTTGGCAGTTTGAACCCACCCAGCCAGTTTCCAGGAGAAAGACCTGGTGATTGCTCCCATAGAGATTATATCCTAGAAAATCCTTTGGGGAGTTCTGCTCTGTCATACAGAGTTGCTGTAATTTGGAACCAACTTGAGGGCACCTACCAAAAACAGTGTTCCTGTCAGAATCTCCACAATTCTCCTAACATTGTCTCTCCCTGACCTGTTTCACAATTTTCCCAGGTACTTCATCCCTCCCTTCAATGGATGAGCTGGGGCACCTAGACGATGTTCCAGATCTTTCTTTCTGTCTCCTTGCAGTCTGTAGAAAGGCAGCTCTTCTGACAAAGGTTTCTTAAAGTCTTGTGAAAATTGTTGGTAACACACAGCTATGTTGAGGAATAATTTTTTGTTATTTTGCCTGTGGCTTCTCCTGAAGATCAAGAAGACTCAAAGGAATCAGTGAGAGTTTGGGGTTCTATGGCAGGCCTTTTGGGCAGCCCTGCCTTTCAATAGTTCCTCTAATCATGGCTTCCTAGCCTCTGACTCTGGGTCCAGTTTTCTCTTTTGGAGTCTTGGAGTATCTACGTGGATGAACATGAGTTTGGATTGTTTGGAGGGTCACAGCAGGCTAGTGAATTATTTATAAAATTAGCTGGAGTCCAACAGAGCAGATACTATCTTAATAGCACTGATAGATCAGGAGTGTTACACATTGTTAAAATACTCAATTGACTAGAAGAAAATAAGTCGGTTGCCCTGCTTTGCAGGGAAGACTTTTGACAGACCAAGAAGGAGATATGGAAGGAATGAGGGGTCATCCATCTTTTAATCATTTGTTTTGCCTCTAAGGTGATGAAAAACACACTGATAACACTTAAGGAAGGGAAGGAATCTGAACAAGTCTTAGTTTGTCTTTGCTATTTACTCAGAGAAAAGCTATCCATCTGCAGACTTTCTGGAGTGTGTGTTTCTTCCAGTTATGTAGTACACTCCTCTAAATCAAACATTCGGTTAGTGCCTTGGAGTTGTAAATCATCGGTTCTTTTCAAGTGACTTGATAGAATGTGGTATTCTGCTTCCCCTTGACAGAATATAAACATCAAAACCTAAATACTGTAATCAAAGCCAGCTATTGACAGGACCGTGGAGGGCATGTAGAGTCTAGTGGCTTTTCAGTGCCTTCAAGGGTATTTGTCTTGTTCACAGTCATCTTCCTTGTCTGCTTAGGAGAGAAGGTGACAAACATATGTATCCTCAGAAGTGATACGACTGGTGGCCAGAGACGCTTGCATGTCAGCCAAAGGGTCAAAGAGCCTCCAACGAAAGGCTGTCCATGGAGATGCATTTGGCTGGTGTAAAGGGCTTTCTCAGTACCCTGGACGTCTCAGCTGTGGACTCTGCACTCGTAGGCAGGGGGCAGAGTGAGAGCTGCTTAGGATCACTGGGGAGCCTTCAACCACTTCTGAGAAGTACCCCTGCCTTCCTGCCCCCATGCTCCCCCCGCAGCAGCATTGCTGTAAGGCACCAGTTACAGACGAAACTAGGCTACTGTGCTTGGGGGACAAAATAAACGGTGGTACATCGCTGGCCTGGAGAACAGAATCTGAACTTGGATTCTGCAGCTATAGGACAGAGTAGAACGGCTCCATAGAGTTTCCAAGGAGTACGTGGTGGATTTGAATTGCCAACCCTTTGGTCAGCAGCCATAGCATTTAACCACTATACCGTCAGAGTTTCCAATCCCAGCAAGCAGTTACTGTTACTATCTTGATTTTACAGGGAAGGAAACTGAGTCACAGAGAAGTTAAGTAACTTAAAAGTAAAAGCTAAAAATTACCCATAGTATGTTAGAATATTTGCAAACAGCGTAGAACACTGGGGCTTCTTATTTTTTCCCCCCAGCCTGAGTTTTGGCAGCAATTGAATACAGGCCTTACAAGGTTGTGGTGAACCTTGCATAAATAACATAGGAAAAGATGATCAGCCAGTGCATATGAATTTTCCTCCCTGTGTTAAATTATCAGGAATTCTGAATTTCACCTGAACATAATCTGTTCACTCTTAAATCCCAATCAGTGTTTACAGCTTTTCAAAAAGACAACACTACTGTGTTACTGGAGTTTTTTCTTTTCTTTTTTTCTGATATTGTGTGTGTGTGTGTGTTCATTGTGGAAAACTTAGGGAACTTAAAAAATGGATTAAAAAACCCCAAATTACTGTTAAGCTTTTTTGTTGGTGGTGGTGTGTGAATACTGTTGCAGTATTTTTCAATGCATACGGCCAACTTATTTTTTAATGTTTGCATCATATCACACAGCTTTCTTGCTTCTTTTGATACATCTGGAGCATCATCCTGTGCCATTAAACATGCATTGTTTGCCTGCTTGTTTTGCGTTTCATAGTTGCTGCTGTCCGTGGGAGAGCCCACCTTCAAATGACACTCGTAAGGTAACCTGTAGTGGTCACTGGGACATGTATCAGTAATTAAAATGACTGGTCCCAGGGCAGAAGGGGTGACCACCTCATGGTTGCTATTTTCAATGCCTCCACTTCTAAAGCTAGCTCTTTGCAAGACCTTGAGTTCTTCTTTGGGTTTTTGTTTCTGGTATGTCTAGTCTGTGGGTAGGAGTCCACTTTGCTGTAGGATGGTGGTGCATTTTTAGCCTAGTTCTCCTTCTGCTGGCCAGAAGCTCCCTCTGTATTCAATGGTAAAATACTATGTTTTGAATCTAGTTATTAGAAAAGGTCTTCAGATCCACCATGCCTTGTCCTAGGAAAAACATCCACTGCCTTCCAGTCAATTCCAACTCATAGCAACCCTATAGCACAGAGAAGAACTGTTCCAGAGAGTTTCCGAGTTGCGCCTGGTGGATTTGACCTGCCAGGCTCCTGGTTAGCAGACACAGCACCTCACCACCAGGCCAGCAGAGCTTCCTTGGTGTAGCTGTTACAGAAGTGGTTTTGGAAGGAACAAATACATGCCTGAGGCAAGAGCCCGCCCTCCACCTTCACTTGAAATAAGTGTCCTATACTGTTTACAGATATTCTTAACATATTATAGGTAATTTTTAGCCTTTTCTTTTAGAGTACTTGACTTCTCTGTGACTTGGTTTCCTCCCCTGTAAAATCAAGATACTAACAGGGCCTGCTTGCCGGAGATGGAAACTCTGGTGGTGTAGTGGCTAAGTGCTCTGTCTGCTAACCAAAGGGTTGACAGTTCAAATCTACCAGGCACTTCTTGGAAACTATGGCGCAGTTCTACTTTGTCCTAAAGGGCCACTGTGAGTTGGAATTGAACTGATGGAAACAGGTTTGTTATTTCGGGATGGTGCTGGGGTTGTTGACGTAGTAAATGAATGAAGACATTTAGAACACTTTCTGCATTGCCTGGCAGAGTAAGTGCTGAATACACAACAGCTATCGTCATCATCATCGTCACTATTGTGTACTTGGCTACATTTTTCCAAATTTCTGTAGTATAATTTTTGTAATCAAAATATACTTGCCTGCATAACATGATGAACATAATCACTGTCACTGAGCTGCACACGTACAAATTGTTGAATTGGCAATGTTTTGATACATATATTTTTACCACAATGAACACACACACATACACCTGCCCTTACATGATTTTTTATTTTTTTAAGAAACAACATAGAGCCATGGGAATGCAGCATCTCAGAACAGTAAAGTCAAACAGGATTGGGAGGAAATGGGTTGGATATCAGGATAAGAAAGCTGCAGATACAGACAGCAAAGCACAGGCAAGAAAACATGGGAGGGAGAAAGGAAAAAGGTGAGAAGAAAGGGACAAATTTGGACAGGCGTGGGTAGAGCTAGGCGTGGGTATATGAAAAATGTTCCACGGGAAAATGGAATTGTTGTGCATTGCCGGTGGGAATGCAAAGTGGTGCAGCTATTCTGTAGCTTGGCAGTTTCTCAGAAAGTTATACAGGGAATTGCAGTAGGACCCAGAGATTTTGCTCCTACACATATACCCAGAAGACTGTACACTGAACTGTACAGTTAAAAACGGCTAACATGGTAACTGTTTGTTATATGTAATATGTTGTGGGATTTAGATGTGTAGTGAGGACTGAGAATCACTACACTAGCACCTTGAGGAGAGAGCTCATAGAAAAGGACCCTCTCTACTTCCCAGCCCCTTACTCAATCTGGAAATGTGGGTGTCAGGAGCTGGGAGCTGGCAATGAGAGAAGAGCAAGAACAGGAAGTGGCAGAAGAGAACGGTAGAGTTTGGAAAGGTGAATCAATTTGAAATCCGCAGTCAACTGCTGGCAACACTGATTTTAGAACTCAGCTTTTATAACATTTAGACTGATTCTCTATGCCTTCCCATTCCTGCACCCAGCGTTATCTCTCTACTTAAAGACCTAAATGTAAGAACTGTCCTAACACGGATTCTGCACCTTGACCATTAAGGTGGTGGTCTGTACTTGTTCACCTCTAAAACC
Source organism: Heterohyrax brucei (assembly GCA_028571685.1). Lineage (NCBI taxonomy): Eukaryota > Metazoa > Chordata > Mammalia > Hyracoidea > Procaviidae > Heterohyrax > Heterohyrax brucei. The sequence continues at coordinate 127,583,134 of CM053142.1, forward strand.
TGAAGCCCTAGTCCTGTTGAAGCCTCCTGCTTGAGAGGGAGTGAGAGCTCCCTTCATACACTGCCTCCGGGGTTTCTTTGCAGTCATGCACTCTGAGAACAGCAGATCAGTTCTGACCCATACTGACCTTATAGGACAAAGCAGAACTGCCTCAGAGGGTTTTCTAGGCTGCCATCTTCACAGGAACGAATCACCAGGTCTTTCTCCCTGTGCACTTGCTGGTGGTTTGAACTCCTGGCCTTATGGTTAGCAGCTGAGCACTTAACCATTGCACCACCAGGGCTCCTTTGACCATTAGGGACACCATGTATTCTGACTGGAACAAAGATGCTAGCCAGTTGAACAGTTCATGGGAAGGGAACTGGGTTCCATCAGTGGCCTATGAAAGATGCCCATGTGACTTCCTGGTGCTCAGGTCTTTCCATGGTGGATTCCAGATTCCTAGTTCTGAAACGAACGGTGAAGTGTCAGGACAAGTGTCAAGCCAATAGGGCACCATATTCCATTGTACTGGATATAAGAGGAAGAAACCACTGCATGATTTCCTCTCTCACTCCAGCCAGTGTGTATGTGTAGTCAAAGTGACTGGACTGAGGAAGACGTAAGTTTTCTCCATGTCTGGACCATTGGGCTTGGCTCCTGGATCTGCGTTCCAGGCTTTTGCATGTAGCTTGCCTACTGGCTGCAATCGTTACGAAAACACCCATTTTGCACTCCCACCTCTCCCTCCCTGCATTTATTTTATTTTATTTTTTTTGAATGTCTAAAGGGTCTTCCAATAAGGGTGTCCTATTTTTCACAGCTCATGGTGGTGATATTTGTGAAACTATACTGGCCTTGTTTATCATGTTTTTTTCATTAGTCTTGACAAATAGCCATTGTTTTAGTCAGTTAGTGCTGCTTCAAGTGAAACTGTCATGAGTGGATGGTTTCATGATGAGAAACTTGATTGTCACAGTCTGTAAGCCACAAACCCATTTACAAGTTACAAGTCCATTTCGTAAGAGAAATTATCGCAGTCTGGTAGGCTGAGTCCAAATTCAACAAGAGCATCTTTGCATAGGAACCTCAGGTCCAAAGGACATGCTCTGCTCTCAGTGTTGCCTTTGTGGTGGGGTGACGTTCCCAATGTACTCTGCTCTCTTCTCTCCATTATATCCCACAGCTGGTAACTTGGATCCTGCCTCACCAACACAACTCGTCATCACAGGGGTAGGATTTACAACACATGGGAGGAATTGTACCACATTGGGACTCATAGTCAAATCAAATCAATGTATACCTTCTGGGGGTGGGGGGACACAGTGAAATCTATGACAGCCATGAAAAGTTACACAATTCCACAGTGCATAGAAATTATTAGTTTTTTATAAAAATGGGAGTTGCATTCACCAAACATTCCATGCATTACATGAAAGTTATGATGCACATAATTGTCCCACCAAGAGAACAATTTGACATTTAATCAAAAAATTGGAGACAGTTGTGTCTGCTGCCAATCAGATAATGCCTGCCTCGGTGAGCCACACGTTCCAATGAAAACATCACCACTGTTCCTCAGAGTGTACACACCAATTCATCCCCCAAAATTTCTTACCAAGAGCAAGAACTGGGTCTTTCATTGACCACAGTTCAGCAGATTCTGCATCTGGCTTTGAAGCGTTACGTTTGCAAAATCATTATAGCTCAAGAATTGAAGTTCAATGATCATAGGTTGCACTATACATTTGCTCACTGGGCTCTGGAGCAACTGGAAGCTGATTCTACTCTTGGTTGAAAAATCATCTTCAGTGACGAGGCCCATTTGGGGATAAATGATTATGCTCACAAACAAAACTGTTGCACTGTGAGAGATGAGACTCCACTGGAGATTCAAGAACATCCACTTCATCCCCCTAAAGTTACGATTTGGTCTGGATTTTGATCCAGCAGAATCACTGGCCCTTATTTTTGCCAAGATGAATGAGGAGAGGCTGTGACTGTCAATGGCAAAAGATATCGAGCTATGATGACTGATTATTTTTGGCCCCATTTGGAAGATGCCGCAGCAGTCATTTACCTGAAGTTCTTTTCTACACATGTAATGCTATCAAATGTACTTCAAAATAATAAATCAATTAAAACTGTATCATTTGCACAACTTGTTTTATTCAAGTTCAAAGATGGGACAGCCGTGTCAGAAGACTTTTTATTATACTTGGTGCTACAATTTGCAAACAATGTCAGTTTTAATTAAGCATATGTTTTAAATGAGCAGGAATATCTGTATTATTTTTCTCTCTCTCATTTTTCTGGATCAAATATGATGTGTGCTCTGTGAGGGGATCTTTTTTTTTTTTTGTCTCTCTCCCTCCTCTTTGTAAAGCTGGGAATAATCTGTAATCACCATGCAGGGTCTTCCTTGCACCATCGAGACTGGCCAGACCTGTGATGCTCAAATAATGTAACTTTGTCAGAAGTCAGTTTAACGCTTTGAATAGGGGAAAAAGTAGCACTGATGTCTATCAAGTGAGACTGTTCAGTGATATTGCCTATGAAAAATATGTGTGTTGTACTTACTACACCATCTGCTATCTGGCAGTTACTGGAAAAATCCTAGAAATAAACACCCCAGCAGTGAGCAAAGGTTGGAACCCAGGGAAGAATGTCAAGTGGAAAGTAATATTGCAAGACTTAGACTGGTGTAGAATCTGAGACACAATTCTGTAAGGAGAGCCCACGTTTCTCTGAAAGGGGGGGGGTTGGTGTAAAAATCTGGGCACTGTGAATTAGTCACATTTATGTTACTAGAGTGATACTTTCCTCCAGTGTCAAAAACTTCAAAACACCTGAAAAAATAACCAAGAATGTCTTTGTGGTTATGAGCTTTAAGTGAATGACGACAATTTTGAGATACATGCCATTTTCCTCATTCCTCTTAAGGTAGTGGTCTGTACTTGTTCAAGTCTAAAAACCAGGGGCCCATTGAAGCCTCAGGAGAAGGTGAGAGCTCCCTTTGTTCTCTCAGCCTCCGGTCACTCTGCAGCTATACAGCCTCGAAACAGTAGATGGCATGTGGTGTCAGAGTCATGGAGAGAACCGAGAGAGCACGGGACACTTTAAGCATGTGAAAGCCATTTTTTCTTCACCACAAACATTTTAACTTTTGTTAGGAATGAGCGTGGTAGTTTTAGCTGTTGAACTGTGCTTGGTAATCTGGTTATTTCTTTCTGTGCCATCTAGCTCACTTTTGGTGGAACAAAACTAAAGAAATCTCAGATACCATTGTACCAATTTCTTTAACTAGAAACGGACCAAGCTCACAATTCTCTTGAGCTTGTCTGGGACACTCCTGGAAACCCCACGGGATTCTGTGGAACTGAATAGCAAGACAGACAATAAAGAGATACTGGGGAAAAGAAAATGGGAAGACCACCATCTCTAGTGTTCGGAGAGTAGAAGCAGATGACCAACCGTTGCAAGCAGTGACTTACTTTACTCTCTTGCCCCTACCTCATTACAAAGTGGCCTGAGCTGGAGTGGGATTTCCCAGAATGATTGCTGCTAGGGTGTAGTTGAATTATAGCTGAAAACACGTCTTGAGGTTTTGAAAGTAGTTTGTTTCCACACTTACCTTCCAGTAAGAAGAATGTCAGTTAATTTTTTTGCTTTCAGTCTGGCGTTTTGGTCCTGCCGTGACCTGGACCTATTGTCCCTGACCTTAAGCCTTTTCCAGAGGACAAACTTCTAGTTTTCTAAGAGGAGAAAGTAGAAGAAGGGAGTAGTGGAAGGATAATTGCCTGGCTGCATGTGATGGATGAGGAAACTTAGAGGTTTAACTGTTTGATCTTCTATGGATTTTCAAATAAGCAAGATTTTAAACTCCATGCCTTAGTCTCATTTTCTACAGTATTTAGTGCCCCTAAGGCCTAGATGTTTCTTGAAAAATGTATAGGCTGAATACTTCTTAGGAGCGAGGACATGTGTACTTTGGACATGTTATTAGGAGGGGCCAGTCCCTGGAGAAGGATGTCATGCTTTGTTAGAAGGTCAGAGAAAAAGAGGAAGACCCTTGATGAAATGAACTGACACAGTGGCTGCAACCATGGGCTCAAACACAGCAACTGTTGTGAGGATGGCTCAACACTGGACAGAGTTTCCCTCTGTTGTATATAAAATTGCACTAAGTTGGAACTGATTCCACGACAACTAACAATTACAGTAACAGGAAAATCAGCCATTTAAAGTCATTCTCTTTTTAGCAGATACCTATCATTCTGTATACTACACCCCTACAATTTCAGTTTCAGTATCTTTATCTTTGCAGGGCAGAATGTGACCTAAGTCCTACCAATCAAATGCCGGCCAGTCAAGTACCATCAAGTTGGATCCAACTCATGGCGACCCTATGCCTACATAAAATTCTGGTTTGTCAGTCAGCAACAGGAGGGAACAGATTGAATTCTGGACACTGTACATCCCTTTGGCAGTTGAAGATGTTGGCAAAGAGTACTGGTGGCAGCAGCAGCCTCATCAGGCCGCTTCTGTGTGAGGTTCTGGGCTGTGTTCCTAGAAGCTTAACCTTGAGCTTCTTTTACTCCAGCCCTGCTGAGTCACTTGAGATACTGATAACTCTTAATAAATTTCTCTTCTCCTTAAACTAGCTCAGATGGACTCTATTCGTCACTACTAAAAAAAAGAAAAGAAAGCAAGTAATACATTTGCTCTCTGAAAGTGGGGTAACGCAAATATCAGAATCTAGAACGGGGAACTGGGCTTTGTAGAGGCAGCAGGGCAGAAGATGAGGCATCTTCAGTTACGTAGCCCATGCTAGAGCTAGCTAGCCTACAAGCAGAGGAAAAGATACACTTTTTTCCCTAGGGGCAATGCTCCCTGACTGTGGCCTGTCATGTAAAACGGAGAAAAACCCCATGATGTGGAACTTTGAAAGGCTGAAAAAGCCAACTGGTGTTTCACCCCCAAAAGAAGCGGTGACTTCAAAGCTGCAGCATTAGCCAGAAAGGCCCTGATCCTTTCTCCCATTAGCCAAAGTTTCTCTGCCAGACAACTTGGGCAGACCTATTAGAAAAGTTCAGGTTCAGGGTGTCATCTGTCCGGTAGAAGCTATGATTTCAAACTGTCTCAAAATAGTGGATACTGAAAAAGGACTAGGAAAGCACAGATCACTGATGCCAAAAAGTAAAAGTTCTTTGGCTGAACCTGTAACTCACAGGAAGAAAATAGATTAGAAGCTGAGATGTTTAGGACAGCTCATTGTCAAAGCCACCCCAACTCCTCCTGGAAAAAGCCAACAGTTTTCACTCTTAAATCCTGGACCTCTAGACCACATCAGCATGAAGGGGAATGTAGATCCTGTTCATTTACCTTAAAAGGCATATTCTTCATTATCCTTCCAAAATAATTCCATAGGGTATAATTAACAGAGGGACCACCCTAGAAGGTAAAGTACCAGGGCTGGGAGGGTTTGTTACTCCTGATAAGCAGGGCTTGAGTTTTGCTATTGGTTAGTGACTTCTGGGCATTTCTCATTCCATTTTTAAATTGGAGGTTTGAAAATCTTGTTTACCTTGTTTCTTCTTGTACAGTGGGAATTCAGGAGATGATTTGCCTTTGAGTTTTGGGCTTTCATAACTAATTGTTTTTTAAACAACATCACAGAGGCCCTTACTACTTAGAAGATTTTTCAGAAGAGGAAGGAAGACTTAAAAATGACAAGAGGTGTGTCCTGAACTGTCCAAAAATTTAGCAAGAAATGAAACTATGCAGGAGATCAAAATTCCTTGTTATTTACTGGAATTTTTATTAAACATGGTTCATGAACAGAGAGAAGAAAGTATCTATAACAAATAAGGGTGAGTGGGTGCAGAGGAAATAAGCAGTGACTGGATACGGAGAACGGATACCTGTGAGACGAAATTATGTGAACCTGTGTGTTCTGTTTGTCTCTTTTCCACTGTTCCTCGCAATGACTTCCTATAACTAAGGGAATCAATTAAAATGGCCCTATCTGTCTTCTTTATAGTCCATAGCAACTCTAAATACAACAGAACAAAACACAGCCTGTCCTGCCAACCTCACAATTGTTGTTAGTCTCGAGCCCATTGTTGCAGCCACTATGTCACCCCACCTCATTGATGGTCTTCCTCTTTTTCAATGACCATTACTTTACAGAGGATGATGTTCTTCTCCAGGGATTAGTCCATCCTTCTATAATATTTCCAAAGTATGTGAGATAGAGTCTCACCATCCTTGCTTTTAAGGGGCATTCCAGCTATCCTTCTTCCAAGAAGGTTTGTTTGGTCCTTTGGCTGTCCGGGGTGTGTTCAATATTCTTTGCCAATACCGCAATTCAAAGGCATCAGTTCTTCTTCGAGCTCCCTCATTTGTTGTCCAGCTTTCTCATTCATATGAGGTAATTGAAAATGACATGTTTTGGGTCATATGCACCTTAGACTTCAAGGTGTCGTCTTTCCTTTTCAATACTTTCAAGAATTCACCCAATGCAATCATTAGTTTTATTTCTTGAATGCTGCTTTCATGTGTGTTGATTACGGATCCAAGTAAAATGATCCTTGACAACTTCAATCTTTTCTCTGCTTATCTTATGTTGCCTCTTGGTCCAATTGTGCAGATTTCTATTTTATTTTTGTTGAGGTGGAATCCATACTGAAGGCTGTGGTCTTTGATCTTCATTAGTAAGTGCTTCAAGTCCTCTTCACGTTCAGCAAGTAAAGTTGTGTCATCTGGGTATCACAGGTTGTTAACGAATCTTCCACCAATCTTGACATTACATTCTTCTTTATGTAGTCCAGCTTCTTGGATTGTTTGCTCACCATAAGACAGAATAAATATAGTAAAAGGATACAGCCCTGACACACAACTTTCTTGATTTTAAACCACACAACATTCCCTTGATCTGTTCAAATGACTGCTGCTTTGTCTATGTATAGGTTTCTCAGGAGCACAATCAAGGGTTCTGGAATTTCTGTCTTCACAGTTATTCACGATTTTTTTATGATCTATGCAGCCAAATACCTTTGTATAGTCAATACAACACAGATCAATGTCTTTCTGGTATTCTCTGCTTTTGGCCAGAATCCACCAGACATCAAAAATGATATTCCTTTTTCTGCATCCTCTTCTGAATCTAGCTTGAATTTCTGGCAGTTCCCTGTGGATATACTGCTGCAACCACTTTTCAATGATCTTCAGCAAAATTTTACCTATATGTGACATTAATGATATTGCTTGATATTTCTTCATTCAGTTGGATCATTTTTCTTTGGAACATGCATAAGAATGGATCTCTTCCAATTGGTTGGCCAGGTAACTGCCTTCCCAATTTCTTTGCATAGATGAATGATCACTTTCAGTGCTGCATCTATTTATTGGAAGATCTCAATTGGTATTCTGTCAATTTCTAGAGCCTTGTTTTTCTCCAGTGCCTTTAGTAGAACTTGGACATCTTCCTTCAATTCCTAATCATAAAGCTACCTCTTTAAATGTTTGAACTTCTATCAATTCTTTTTTTGTAAACTTACTGTGTATTCCTTCCGTCATCTTTTGATGTATCCAGTATGATTCAACATTTTCCCTATAGAATTCTTCAGTGTTGCAACTCGAGGCTTGAATTTTTTCTGCAATTTTTTCAGCTTGAGAAATGTTGAACATGCTCTTCCCTTTTGGCTTTCTAACTCCAGGTCTTTGCACATTTCATTATAACACTTTACTTGTCCTCACAAGCCACCCTTTGAAATCTTCTGTTCACCTCTTTTACATCATCATTTCTTCCATCTGCTTTACTTTCTTAATGCTCATGAGAAGGTCCAGAGTCTCTTTTGACATTCATTCTGGTCTTTTTCTTTATGTGTGGTGTCCTTGATGTCATTCCACAACTCAACTGGTCTTTGGTGCATTAATGTTCAGCATATCAAATCTATTCTTGAGATGGTCTCTGTCTTGGTCACCTGGAACTGCTTCAGCAGAAACACTATGAGTGGATGGCTTCGGAAAAAGAAACTTTATTGTTGCAGTCCAGTAAGCTACAAAGCCATTTGTATGAGAAATTATCACAGTCCAGTAGGCTAGCAGTCCAAATTCAATGAGAGAGCATCCTGGTGCAAGGAACTGAGGTCCAAAGGATGTGCTCTGTTCTCAGTGCTGTTTTTTTGACCATTTGGGGTTCCCAACCCTGTCTGCTCACTTCTCTCTTTTCTATCCCACAAGCCTGTGGCTTGAGTCCTGCCTCACCAACACAACTGCTGCCCATTCTCCCTCATTAACATCGCAGAGGCAGGATTCACAACACATGGGAGAAATCACACCATACTGGGACTCTACGCTGGGCTAACCCAAACCAAACCAAATCCACTGCCATCAAGTGGATTCCAACTCATAACAACCCTATATAACAGAGTAGAACTACTCCATAGAGTTTCCAAGCAGTGCCGGGAAGATTTGAACTGCTGACCTTGTGGTTAATAGATATGCCACTTAACCACTAAGCCACCAGGGTTTCCACTGATACACACATTTTGGGTGGGACACAGTGCAACCCGTGACAGTCTCTAAATTCAAGGGGGATATACTCAAGTTCATACTTTAGCTCTCTGAAGTTTACAGCATAGTTAGTCTAGAGCTCAGCTGAGGTATGAATAAAATTTGTTCAAATCTGTATGTATGTTTGGGGTACATCATGGATGGGGTGGGATGGAGTTGGGAGGACTTCAAAGCTCATACTTCTGATTATCATTTTCTGCCCACAAGTTCTACCTTGTTACTCTGGTTTCCTTCATTTCTCTCCACCTCCAGAAATAAATAAATAAACCAAGACTTTGTGGTTGTAGCAGGTTTAGGGAAGCCAGGAAGGTTTTCACATCAAGATAATGCAAGTAACTTGAAAGTAGAATATCAGAATTCCTGATGTTAGAAAGAATCTTGGCCATTTCCACTGACTCGAGTTGTTATACATTCCCCTCAACCTCATTGGTTTCTTGGTTCTCTCTCCCCTTCTCTTTCCTGCTTGCCTCTCAAGAATAATAATTTGAGCCAAACCCTACCAACTGTGCCCATATTTGAGTGTGGAACAATTTGGTCTTCACTCCATTCTTCCAGTTTTTACCAGACTCCAGTTCGATTTCTCTCTTTATAGTCAATAGACTATTAAAGCATTAAAATGAAGACCACCTCTCCATAAGAAGCCTTCTAACACAGCTGTTAATTATCCTTCAAATTTTCTATACATATTTAATAAGACTAGTTTCTGTTTTAAGCTTTTACTTAATTTTAGAATGGTTACTGTTTGGGCAAAAAGTGATAATCATAAAAAATGTCAAGGAATTCAAGAAAGTACAAAGAAGAAAGCAAAAAGTCTGTAACATTCAAATCTTAGAACCTATACAGACAGTTCCCGTTTCTCCCGTGTCTCACTTGTGTCCCTTAAGCTATTCTGTTTAATCAAACTACCATTGGTTTGACTGTTTTAGGACTGCCTTACTTAAATTTTAGGGAACTACAGATCCTATTTGAGACCCAGGAGGCATTTGTCGGCATGAAGGGCCGCCCTCATCTCCATCCAGCCTCACAATAATTGCCAGGTGTTCTTCATAGTTTGTGGTTTAGGACTGTAGCTGTTTCCTTGTTTTGTACATGGTGGGGAGATTTTTTTCCTTCTATATTTGTTCTATTTATTGTTTCATTGAATTTTTAGGAAGAGGAATGGCATAAATGCTTCCACTCTGTTGTCGTTAACTAAAAGAACTACTTTAAAAAATAACTGTGTCTGCTTTTAATTTTCTAGTTCAGGAAAGAGTTAAGTGAAGAATGTATACAAATCTCTAGTTAAGTTGTAGTTGTTTTGATGCCTGATAAAGACAGGCTTCCCTAAGCAACAGTTGTGTCCCAAGATGGCTTCCCATGACACTGGTGCCTGGCTTAGAATTTTCCCGGGGAGAAATGGCCTAGCTCCCTGAGAGCTATCACCAAGGATTGTCCATGCTGTGAGAGCTGGCTGCAAATTATGCCAGCTGCAGACATTTACTCAGCACAAGTAGGGAGGATGGAGGCTAATGCCTGCAGATCCACAGGAGTTACGCCTCAGTCAGAGAACAGCAGGAGCCTTCAGAGGACAGCATTCAAGTTACATGCCCCTCCTCCTACCTCCGTGAGGATCCAGAAATGTCTCCATCATCCAGATGTCATCTTGGGAGGACAGAAGGAGGGGAGACCCTTTGAAGGGAGAGAATGAGCTCCAGTAGAAAATACGAATGTTGAACTGAGTGAATCGAGCCTCTTTTGCACATCCGGCCTTGTAAAAGATTGTTCCTTAGCAAGTTTATTTCTACCATCTGCAGGAACAGGAGCTTCAGAGCAAGATTAAATCAGTTAGAGAAAATAAACAGCTACTGTTTTTAAATGTTTTATTTGTAAGGTGTAAATTTTGTCCCTGCAACATCTATGGTTTTAGCTCCATCTTTCAGTAAGAGAAAGCCTGCTAGAGAGAAAGACCATGGCACTGGGAGCTGACCTGGCTCTGCTAACTGCGTGATGTCAGTTAAGACACAAGACACTTAATCTTCCATTTCCAAATTTTGTATCAACTGTAAAATAAAGGGGTTGGATGAGATCAGTCATTTTTCAAATGTTCTTTTTATTTTACTTTTGATTTCTAGTTGCAGAGTTTTTTTCTTAGAACAAAATCTTACTTACATGTTCAAATTCAAGACAGATACAGCTGGAGTTTCTTTGGGCATAGTGGAAATACGGTGTGGAAGGCCACATACATTAGGACCCTCTTGCTCCGACTCGACGGCACTTGGCTTGGCTGGCTTGGCTTCCTTAGGGGTCCCTCAATTATTTCCACAGAACCCATCCTGGGAGTCCATTTTAAAGACCACTGAAGCTTACAAAGAAATCCTGCTATGGTAGTGGTTAAGAGTTCAGCTGCTAACCAATAGTTCAGCAGTTCAGATCAACTAGCTGCTCCCTGAAAACCGTATGGGACAGTTCTAGTTTGTCCCATAGCATTGTTAAGGGTCAGACTCTATGGTAATGGTTTCTTTTTCTTTTTTTTCCAAAGCCTGCACTCTCTCTGATCTTTTCCTGTACAATCCCTAAAAACTCAATATCTGCCTAAAGCCAAAGTGGTGGTTCTGTGGTTCATGGGCATCGGAGGAGATTGCTGCTAACTTGCCGTTTTAGAAACAAGGCAATTATGTTAACATTTAAAAAGACAAAATTACCAAAGCTTCAGGTTGGTTGAGGATTCTCTCATTTATAAACCCCCATCCCAAAAAAGTTTAAGATAACCATGAGCTAGAAACTTGGTTATCGTTGTATAATTAACATCGCAGAGAATGTTCAGGAACCAGCAACAGTGTAAAATGTATATGTGCCAGGTTCATTTAATCCTGATCATACCTCCAGAAATGGATATGATCCCCATTCTGCACATAAGAATATTGGGAAGGTTCAGCACCAGGGTTCTCACCTTTTACGTGGGAGACTAGACTTCAATTCTCAACCAATGTGCCTCACGCACAGCTACTACCTGTCTGCCTGTAGAGGGTTAAGTATTGCTGTGATGCTTAACAGGTTTCATAGGAGTGACCAGACCAGGATGGACCAGAAAGAAAGGCCTGTAAATCTGCCTCTGAGAATCAGCCCACAAAAACCCTATGGTTCACAATAGTTTGATCTGCCGCTGGTCATGAGAATGGTGCAGGACCAGGCAGTGCTTTGTTCTGGTGTACCCTGGGGTCTCCATGAGTCTGGGGTTGACTTCAGGGTAGCTCACAACAACATTTCTCTTGCATTCTCAAGCTGAAAAAATTGAAGAAGAAATACAAGCCTCGAGTTGCAGTAGGGAAGGAATCTGCAGGGAAAATGTTAAACAACTCAGGAAACATCAAAAGGAGGAAGGAATACACAGTTACGATACCAGAAAGAGCTGGTCAGTGTTCAACCATTTCAAGAGGTGGCATACGATCAGGAACCTATGGTACTGCAGGAAGAAGTCAAAGATGTGCTGAGGGCACTGGTGAAGAGCAAGGTTCCAAGAATTGATGGGATATCAATTGAGATATTTCAACAAACAGATGCAGAGCTGGGAGTGCTCACTCATCTATGACAAGAAATTTGGAGGATAGCTCCCTGGTCAACTGACTGGAACAGATTCATGTTTATGCTCATTCCCAAAAAACTGTGATCCAACTGAATGCAGAAATTGTCAAACATCATTAATATCACACACAAGTAAAATTTTGTTAAAGATCATTCAAAAGCAACTGCAACTGTATATTGATAGTGAACTGTCAGAAACTCAACTCAGGTTTAGAGGAGGATGTGGAATCAGGGATGCTGGTTGCTGATGTCAAATGGATCTTGGCTGAAAGAAGAGAATACCAGAAAGTTGCTTACCTGTGTTTCATTGACTGTGTAAAGGCATTTGACTGTGTGGATCATAATAAGCTATTGGTAATGTTGTGGAGAATGGGAATACCAGAACACTTAATTGTGCTTGGGAGGAACGTGTATACGGATCAAGAGGCAGACATGTGAACAGAACAAGGGGACAGTACATGGTTTAAAGTCAGGAAAGCTGTGTGTCAGGGCTGTATCTTTCTTTTGACCATACCTTTTCAATCTGTATGCCAATCAAAATAATCCAAGAATCTGGACTATATGAGGAGGAATGAGGCATCAGGATTAGAGAGTGACTTATTAACAACCTGTGTTATACAGATGACACAACCCTGCTTGCTGGAAATGAAGAGTATTTGAACTACTTATTGATGAAGATCAAAGACTGCAGCTGTCAGTATGGATCACATCTTAACATCAAGAAAACAAAAATCCTCACAACTGGATCAGTAAGCAACATCATCATAAATGGAGAAAGGATTGAGGTTGTCAAGGATTTCATTTTAAGTGGGTTCACAATCAATGCCCATAGAAGAACAGTCAAGAAATCTAAAGATGCATTGCGTTTGAAAAATCTGCTGTCAAGGATCTCTTTAAAGTGTTACAAAGTAAAGATGTCACCTTGAAGACTAAGGGGGGCCTGACCCAAGCTGTAGTATTTTCAACTGCATCATATGCATGTGGAAGCTGGATGATAATAAAGGAGACAAAAGAAGAACTGATGCCTTTGAATTGTGGTGTTGGAGAAGATTATTGAGTGTACCATGGGCTGCCAAAAGAACAAACAGATCTGTTCCAGAAGCGGTGCAACTAGAGTGCTTCTTGGAAGCAAAGATGAGACTGTGTCTTACATTCTTTGGACATGTTGTCAGGAAGGATCAGTTCCTGGATAAAGACATCATGCATGGTAGAGTGAAAGGTCAGCAAAAATGAGGCAGACCCTCAACAACATGGATTGACACTGTGGCCACAACAATGAGCTTAAGCGTAAAAACAATTGTTGGCATGGCATAAGAATGGGCAGTGTTTTGTTCTGTTGTACATAGGGTTGCTATGAGTTGGAACTGACTCGATGGCATCTAACAACAACAACAAGCAGCCTGCTCAACTACCACAGATTATTAAAGGGAATCATGCCCCCTGACCCCCTTTTAAAACATTACTGTCATAAATAGTGGAGCCCTGGTCATGTAGTGGTTAAGCATTCTGCTGCTAACCAAAGGATCAGCAGTTTGAATTCACCAGCTGCTCCTCAGAAACTCTAGGAGGCAGTTCTACTGTGCCCTATATGGTTGCTGTGAGTTGGAATGTCAGGGGGTTTGGTTTTGGGGGCATAAATAAGATGCTCATATTTGCAATCAGTTAAACAAAGCCATGGCAACTTCTCAACGCACAGAAACTAACATTCAATGGCTTATAGACCATTTTGTAGATAAAATGGACAAAATTTTTTCTTTTACCACAAACAGTCTGACTTTTAAATGCAGATTGAAAGTGCTTGGAGCAGTGAAGAAAGTCTGAAGATATTTCAGGGAGGTTTGCAAGAAAGCAGGCATCTTCCCCTCCACTTTGTGGACTTATATCAAGAAGCACAGCCATTCCAGTCCATGCAGAAAAAATATTCTCAAAGCAATATTTACAATGTGAATCTTATATTAAACATTTGGTTCTATATAGTTAAATATTTATAAAAGCATATGTGGAATAAATTTTAGCCCACAAGCTAAAGTGTGCAAAGCGTGTCAATTTCTTTATTTCTTGAAATCAACTGAATTTTCTGACTCTTAGTCCATCCTTCCTGTAAGGTGGCTGGAACTTCTATCTCAGCATTGTTGGGGCCTCTTTTTGGTGGTTAAGTGCTTCGTTGCTAATCAAAAGATTGACAGTTTGAATCTACCAGCTACTCCTTGGAAACTATACGGAGCAGTTCTACTTTGTCTTATAGCATCACTATGAGTTGGAATTGACTCATTGGCAATGCATTTGGTACTTGGTTCTCCTATGTAGGGTTGTACCAGAACCTTGAAGCTTGGAGTGACTGCAGTCAAAAAGGGCCTCTGATCTCTGATATCTGCAGTCAAGTCCACAGTGGTACCTTATGTAGTTTGGTGGTAACACTGAGGGGTAGTGGACTTTGCAAGGGCCCCTCCCTCTAGATACACCAAGAAGCTGTCTCTTCTTGGCAGAGCTAGCTACATGACCATGCTCAGAAGAACCCTGCACGTGTTTAAATGTTCTACTGTTGCGTTGCCATCCTGAGATTTGAACAAGAGGACTTGCATTTTCCTTTTGTACAGGGTCTTTTGAATTATAAAGTTGGCCGTATCCCTGGGTGGCACAAATGGTTAGTTTGGCTGGTAACCACAAGATTTATGGTTTGAGTTCATCCAGAGGTGTCTTGGGAAAATGGCAACTGGCCTAAGGGTTTAGTCACTGCCTCCTCTTCACTGCTGTCCTCCTCTTCTTCCCCCTTAGTCAGAAGAGCTTCTTTATCCTGCTTTTTGCCCTCCAATGCCTTTACCCCTTTTCCTTAGCACTTAGCACTTAGTACTTATAGAAGTAGCTTGGCAGGTATTTCTCCTATGGAGCCACTGGGTAGGTTTGAACCACCAACCCTTCTACCAGCCACGAAACAGCTAAGTGTTGTGCCACCAGGGCTTGTAGCTCTTTTGAAAGAACGGGAGAGCCCCAGACCTCAGGGTTTTCCATCATCCACATAACCCTTGAGGCAATGAAGCACACATGTGTCTGGTTCCTTCTTGAAATGAGAAAACAAAAATACACATACAGGGAGAAAAATTACACCTAATGTTTCAATAAATTATTAGGTCACATATATAACTGTATTTTACTTAATTATATTTTCCTTATCAATGAAATGGGTCTCTAATACCAGAATCCCATACTACTGTTCCCATAAAAAACAAAGGCACGCAGACCTAACTTGGATATTGCTATTGGTAATTGTGACTAGCTTCTGTTGAGTTGGCCCCTGACTTATGGTGACCTCGTGCACACGGAATAAAACACCTCCCTATCACACACCATCTGTATGATTGGTTGAAGCTTAGACTGTTATGCTATATAGGATTTTCACTGGCTGACTTTTTGAAGTACATTGCTAGGCCTTTCTTTCTAGTCTGTCTTACTTTGGAAGCTTCCCTGAAATCTTGTCAGAGGCATCATGGCGACCTGCAAACCTGAGATGCATGGGCCTGGAGTCAAATGTGAATCTCCCACGTGGTGGGTGAGAATTCTCCCACTGAACCACCACAGCCCTCAGTATTGTTAGTAAGGTGACTTTACAAGTTATAACTCAAACTAGGATTCTTTTGAAAGAGGAAGGGAATGTTATTATTATTAAAGCAATTAATAATACTGAACTAGGCTCATCCTAGGGAAACTGGGATCCACGGTGTCCCCACCTATAAGTGATTTGAGCCTGGGTCTTTCTGACTCCCTCCTACTATTTAGGTCCTAATTTGGACAATCTGTGGCTGTTGCAGGAAACCCTTTTGGGGTAGTGGGTTAAGTGTTATGGCTGCTAACCAAAAGGTCAGCAGTTCAAATCCTCTAGGCACTCCTTGAAAACCCTACAGGCAATTCTACCCTGCCCTATGGGGACGCTTGAGTCAAATCGACTCGAGGGCAGTAGGTTTGATGGGTTTTGTTTTTTTTTTGTGGCCACTGGAGCAAATGCTCTGGCCTATGTCTTTTCTGCTGCAATACTGTTGACACGGCTCGATAAAGACCAGCTTTCTTCCCAACTAGAGAATTTTATTCAAGAGAAGCCCAAGAACTGACATTCCTCGGTTGCAATTGGCCACTGCTCCAAGCATGAATGAGGGAAGTTTCATCTTCAATATTTACTGAAAACAGACGTTGAAGTTTGAGAAACAAATGTAAAGTGCTCATTCCAAAAGCCTCTTTATATACATGTTAAATCAGTTTGTGGGAAAGAGACCCCAGAGATTGTTTAAACATTCCTGCTGATGACACAACTGTTCTAAAATATGCGGTTCCTTGCAGTTATATGTGGGATTAATCGCATATGGAGGAAGTCGTCTTTTGAAACTGGATTAAAAGGAAATAGTTCATAACTCAGTGATATCAACATACACACCATGGTGCCTGGGTCTCAGCGTTGCCTTGCTTTTCTTATCTCAGCCACTGTCTGAAGACATCGCTTCCTCACGCAAGGCGTCATGACTGAGCTATGTAGCTCTCTGGAGAGAAAAAAATCTGGGGCCAAAAGCGCCACCGAGGCTGCGGGGAGCGTCTCTTTGACCCTGGATTCTGTGATTCTGCTTGCTTCTTCCCCCCATGCTAGTGGAAACCTTGAAGAACAGGTTCCTTATTGACCCTGGATTCCAACAGGACCCTGCAGTGGGACACGCCGCGAGACCCGCGGGAGCGACATTGCCTCCCTCACCACCCAGTGTCCTCTGACCGACATTCGTCCTTCAAGGAATGGCCCAGAATTCTTAGCTGGGTCTCTTATTAAGCCCGAAGCAGTTAGATAGCTATGTTCAGAGAGAAACAGCTCCTTATCTGGGGCTCGCTCTGGGAACGCCAGCCGTCCGGAGATGTCTGGGGGCCCCCGCGCCCCGCGAGGCAGTCAGCCCCCACCAGCGCCGCAGAACCTGCTGGGGCGCCCCCGAACGTCTTGCCGTGGCGTAATCACACTCCAAGTACATCTGTTGTTTTTAAATTTCCAGTCCCAGTAATTCTCCCCCCGCCCTTTTTTTTAAGATACGAGGAGTTGAGACTACCCATATTCACTTTGAAGTGCCGTCACTTAAATGAGAGATTAAAAAAAAGAAAAAATCGAGACATGAGGCAATCCTGAAAATATGAATAAAAGAATATAAATATTTCTCCAGCCACTCTAGTCTTCATTAAAATACACCAGAGGAAAAAATTGGTTTGCCCTTCTATATTTAATTTGGACTTTAACCTCTTTGAACACTGCTGCAATATGATTAATTTTAGCTTATCTTATGGAATGTCTCTCCACCTATAAATTAGTCTATTCATCTTCAGGAAAGCATAAATATGCCTCCTAGTTTACAGCTACTTTTTAACATCTCTTATGTATAATTGTAAGAAGATCTATTTCCAAGGCAATAATAGCTAAGTATCAGTTATAGTTCTGTTATACTCTATTAGTTTCATGGTTGGAAAACTGAAGCAAAAATAAGCTTTCTTGGATGGATACAAAGACACTTTTACTCATAATAACAAATAATTCAAAGAGGAAGTAGACCCTGAAACTCAATCTAACAAGACTAAAAAGGACAAGAAAAGAAAAGGAGAAGGGGAGAAGGAGGAAACAGAGAAGGAAAGGGGATGATGAAGAAGAGAGAAGAGGGAGGAAGAAGAGCATAAGAGCTTGAGGGGTGTTGTGGATAGAACTGTGTCCCCCCAGCCCCCAATATGTGTAGGACTGGTCTATGATTTGTGTTATTCTGTGATTGCCCTGCATTTTGTGACCTTCTCATGCTGTAAATCCTACTCTCTGCCTGTGCTTAATAGACCGGATTTTGTTAAAGAGGATTAGGTTGGGAGTACAACACCCTTCCTAGGGTCACCTCCCTGATCCAGTGTAAAAGGAGTTTCCCTGGAGTGTGGTTTACACCATCTTTTTTCTTTTTATTCCACAAGACACAAAAAGGAAGCAAGCTGACAGTTGGGGACGTCACACCATCAATAAAGCAGCACCCAGAGCAAAAGTGCATCCTTCGGACCAGAGGTTCCTATGCAAAGATGCTCTCAGACCAAAGAAGGACTGATGGAACACAAGGACCTGCCTCCAGCGCCAACAGAGTGGGAAAGCCTTCCCCTGGAGTGGACAACCTGAATTCAGCCTTGTAGCATACTGGACTGTGTAGGAAAAAACTTTTCTTTGTTAAAGCCATCCTCTCTGGTATTTCTGTTAGAGCAGTACCAGATGACTAAGACAGGGGGGTTTAATTTTAATCAGAGGTATAGAAAATTTCCATTTAACTTTTTTTCTATGTTGTCTCCCAAATGACGGAGTATCTGTGGAACAGTGAAAAGCAGGTAAGACAAGGAATCAGAAGATCTTTCTTAGCATCTCATCTCCCAAGTGTCAGAGTGTCCTGGAGTTGTGAGGCTCATGTGTGTCCTGGAGTTCACATACGAAAGAACTTTGTCTGCACTGACACACTAACTAGGGCATTGCCTTGTGGAATGACTTGAGGCTCATGATGCTAAAAGATATCTTCCATGTGAAATTATATTGAAGTTATTAATATCACTTACAGAATAATATATATTTCAAGTTGGTAGTAAGAGTAAGCTGCTAGATGGGAGCTGGTGTGAGGTCGTTAGTTGTGGTTGAGTTAGCTGCAACTCAAGGAGACTATATGTAGGACAGAAAAAAAATGTTGCCCGGCCCAGTGCTATCTTCATGATCTTTGACATATTTGAGCTCACAGTTGCGGCTATTGTGTCACTAGATCTCATTGAAATGTTCCCTTGTTTTTCCTGGCCCTATTGAAAACTGTATTTATACAGGAAAAGTTAACCATCTTGTATTTCTAGGAATAAGATTCATTTCTTATATTTATTTTTCTAAAGTAAAAATTCTGACTTACACATAGGAAATGAATTGTCAGTTTTCCTCCTTAAGTCATCCCCCATGGCCTTTCCACTATAAGAGAAAAAGGCATGCTTTTCCCTGGAGAAATATCTCTCCATTGATAACTAATGAGCAAACACAGAGCACTTAAAGAATGTTCTTGCCAGTAGTGTTAGTCGTGTCAGCACTGACCAGCTGGGCCTTGTCTATTTTGCAGTGAGAGAAAATGGGAACACAGCATGCATTCGAGGTCCTGAGGTCCTGAGGTCCTCAGGACAGGAGGCTTCTTTCTGCTAGATGTGTACACACATAGGGGGCCCAGTCCCAGGTCATTTCACAGACAGTCTTGCTCAGGTGAGGTCAGCAGAGCTGTGGAAGCCCTAGCAAGGCAAACAAACAGCTGCCGTTGCTATTTCTGTCACACAGCTCCCCTCTACAAGACATGCTTGTGTTTCCTTGAATTGGTAAACACTCATTCCAGGCACAAACTGGAGGCATCACAGTCAGCTGCAGCAGAGGGCCATTCGAGTTTTGTGATTTTTACTGTTCATCAAGATCACACAATTCAGTAATCAAGTGTGCCTTCAGTGGCACCAGCAATGAAAAATGAGGAATTACTAAAAAAGCGTCAGATTGTACCCTTTTGCTTCCATCTGTAGAATCCAGAAATTGTGATCATATTTATTACCATGCTTTATTTATAGGCAAAGCTTTCAGATGGTTTTAGGTGCTGTCTAATTGATTTCAAATTATAGTGACCCTATGTGACAGACTAGAACTACCACTAAAAGGCCACAATTGATGGCCCAGGGGCCTTGGAGTTCCCCTGGGAGCATGGCTCCTGGCCCTGATGCTGCCCCTGCCCATAAATCATAATGGAGGCCAACTCTTGGACTTGGTGACACAGAGTGACCATATCATGTGTGCACTTTATGGTTCTGTGCATCCATAGGACGTTGTCCTGCTGACCTCTTACTGGAGGCAGGGGAGTGGGTGGAGAGGAGGGGATAGGAGATTGTTGGGAGGATAAGACATGCATGGAGCAGAGAGGAAAAGTGTGCTGTCACTGAGCAGGGAGAGCAGTGGGAGCTGCACATAGGTGGGTGAAAATGTACATTTTCACTTAATCATAATTTCAAAAAAAAAAAAAGTGAAGACCACGAGTTAGAAAACCAAGAGGGAAGAACACACTTAGTATTTCTCAAGCTAAAGAACTGAAGAAAAAAATTCAAGCACTCAGTTGCAATAAGCCAAGCCAAGGATTATACAGGGAAAATATTGAGCAATGTAGGAAGCATCAGAAGAAGATGGAAGCTTAAGCTAACTTCTCATTAAAAAATGTATACACACATTATTTCATGATATTGATTGCAGTCCCCACAATACAACAGCATGGTCCCTCTCTCCACCCTGATTCCCTGTGTCCGTTTGTCCAGTTCCTGTGCCTGTTTAACCTTCTCACCCTGCTTTTGTACTTCAACTTAAAGCACAGTTAAAAGAAAAAGAAAAGCAAAAAGAAGACAGAAAGAATATATAGTGTCACTGTATCAAAAAAATTGGTTGGTATTCCACCATTCCAAAAGGTAGCATGTGATCAAGGACAAATAGCGTTAGAGGAAAAAGTTCAAGCAGCACCGGAGCCACTGGTGAAAAAACAAGCCTCCAGGAACTGATAAGATAGCAATGAGGATGTTTCAACAAACATCTGCAGTGCTGGAGGTGCTCACTCATTTATGTCAAGAGAGTTGGAAGACAGCTACCTGGCCAGCTGACTGCAAGAGGTCCATATCTGTGCCAAAGAAAAACGATTCAATAGAATTTGGAGATTATTGCACAATATCATTACTACAACACACAAGTAAAATTTTGCTGAAAATGAAACTGTGCTCCACTGAGGCTTCACCCCACTTTGCTGCAGCTCCCCTAGCCTTTCATTTGCCATCCTTGCAACCTGAGGTCTCTAACCAAGCTGTAGGCTCTAACCCCAGCTTGCTCTGTGCCCACCTTGCAAGCTGCAGTCTCTGACCATGGTTTGTATTTGGTACTAGATCTTTGTGCAAGCACGGACTAGGATCTTGGCACATGTGCAGATCTGGAGAACGGTGTCCTTACCTGACCCTGGACCTGAGCATTGCCAGAGGGGGAGATATTCTCCGGCACACAGCATCACTCAAATTCTTTTACCAAGTGAGAGGTCCTTCAACTTGGACTTGCTATGAAAGGTTACTCAGCATGACTGAGAACCTGGATCTCCAAATCTGAGCATGTGAATGCTTGGGGTATGGGGTTTCAGGTACAGTTCCTGCCTCCTGGGGTCTCCAGGATATAAAAGGTTCCCTGTCCCCTCAGGTGGGGAGCATGTGATCTTTGAGACACTAGCCCCCACATTGCTCCTTGTATGCAGAGACGATAAATTACCGCTTTCTTTTTTCCTTGCAACTAGCATCCATCTTAATTTGATCAGCTAATATAGGAAAGGACAAGAACCCAAGGAATTCAGTTACAAAAACAAGTCAAAAATGGCTGCAGCAGCACGTTGACAGGGAACTGCCAGAATCAAGATGTTCAAAAGATAGCATGAAACAAGGGATATCACTGTTGGTGTTAAATGCTGTTGTGGATTGAATTTAGTCCTCAAAAATGTCTGTTAACTTGGCCAGGTTATGATTTCCGGTATTGTGTAATTGTTTTCCATTTTGTCATCTGATACAAATTTCCTGCATATTGTAAATCCCACCCCCGTGTTGTTAATGAGGTGGGATTAGTGGCAGTTAATGTTAATGAGGCAGGACTCAATCTATGATATTAGGTTATATATTAAGTCAACCTCTTCTGAGATATAAAAGAGAGAACCAAGCAGAGTGACAAGAGGAACTGATACCACCAGGAAGGTAGTGTCCTTTGGACTTGAGTTCACTGCATTGAAAAGCTCTCTAGACCACCAGAAGATTGATGACAAGGACTTCCCCTGAGATCCAACAGAGAAAGACTTCCACTGAAGCCAGCACCCTGAATTCCTACTTCTACCCTACGAAACTGTGAGAGAATAAACTTCTGCTAGTTAAAGCCGTCCACTTGTGGTATTTCTGTTATAGCAACACTAGATAACTAAGACAGATGTATCTTGACTGAAAGCAGAGCATACCAGAAGGAATTTTATCTGTGTTTTATTGACTATGCAACAACATCCAACCATGTGGATCATACCAAACTATGGATAGCATTGAAAAGAATGGGAATTCCAGAACACTTAGTTTGCTCATGCAAAAACTGTGCATGGACCACCAGGTAGTTGTCGGAACAGAATAAGGCAATATTGCTTGGTTTAAAATCAGAAAAGTTGTCCACCAGAGCTTTGTTCTTTTACTATGCTGTTTAGAAGCAAGGATGGCGAGATTTCATCTCACCATATATCAAGATACATCAAGAGAAACTAGTTCCTGGAGAAGGGCATCATGCTTGGTAAAATAGAAGGCCAGTGAAAAACGGGATGACCCTCAATGAGATGGGCTGACACAGTGGCTGCAACAGTGGACTTGCGCAGAGTGATGATAGTGGGGCTGGTACAGAATCAGCTGGTGTTGTGTTCCATCGTACACAGGGTCGCTGTGAGTCAGAACCAGCTCAACAGCACCAAACAACAACAACATTGTGTGGCAAAACTTGGGTAACACATTTTGTTCTTGTCTAATTCAGAAAGGTGAACTACAGGGACGGTGAATTTCTGGATAATTTAATCCAGTGACATAACGCCCCGGACACAGGAGGTGATGTCAAGGTTCTTGCAGCTCTTGACTTAGAGAGAAGTTACATAGGAGACCGTGTTTGAACAATGTCCTTTAAGGAATTCAGTAACTAAACCCCACTGGCCAGTAGCCAAGACAAGCCTGTTTAATGCCAAATTCCAGTACAGTGGTGGGTCATGTTATTAGATGGCTCAAATGAATTTGGGCTGGGAACAAGGGTCTCCTTTACCTCAGTAGTTGGTTTTTAGTCTGAATTATCCAGGTGATTGCTTCATTTTTTTTTAACTTCTCTTGCCTGTGTAGAGGAGAGATGCAACTCTGCTTATTCACTCAGGTCTTTTGTTATAATATAATCAGTACCTGTTCTTGTTAGAGATTATTCTCATCAAAACCTATTACTTTTGTGTAAATCGGAAAGAACCACCTATTTCCACATGGTTATTTATCCCTCTTGTACATTTCTTCATTTGTTCATTGTGATTCACTTGGCAAGTATTCAACAAACAGGATTCATTATTTCTGTACACCCTACTCATCTATCTGGCAGACTCTAATCAGCTGAAAAATCTTTCAAGTATTACAAAGCACCTGGAAAAAGTGAAAAAGAAAAAAATTGGAAACACTATTTCCTTAGGAACAGAAAGTACACATGCAAAGCAAGTCTATTATTTGAAACCTATCCATCATCATCTGCATTATTCCCCAGAAAAAACAAATGGCATTCTTTCTTTAAAGACTAGAGAAGTGGAAGCCTATGTGTTGTGATTTTTCCTAATCAGATGATAACTTAGATCCCAGCCACCTATCTATTACCTATTTAATTTACCACATTATTGTGCAGAGTTCTCAAATATCACGAAGGGAGGCCACATGCAAAGTGGAGTTTTCTTTCTACTCTCATAATACTCCTTCCTCAACCTTAGCAGAAAAAACAAACAAAAGTCATTTTCATACTTGAAAGTCAACGAAGTCTTATGTGTCTTTTCCTGCTGTGATACTGATCACTGAAATCTTTTTTATCTCTTGCAAGTAATGGCAACATAAAATAACAAATCGGTATCTCCTTCCCCAGTGAAAGAAGTTCCTTAAGGGCAGGGGAGGGAAACTACGTGAGCTGAGAGTACTAAATCCACTGTTAGATTTGCTGATCGTTTTGAATTCATTACATGTGCAGTGACTTTTTTGTTTTAAATTATTTTATGTAAACAGAGTCATACAAGATTTGCTATTTTTGTTCAAACCTGTGTTTCCAAGATTGACTCAGGTTGTTGCACGTAACTGTCCTTCATTCAGTTTTGAGACTGGACCCAGATATGGGTTTGATGGGTGAAGGTTAAGGGAAGACACGAGCCCTACCCCATGAGTGCTTCAGCAGAACTGGCCTGGGCAGGGTTCGGTTGCAGAGAATGAAATCTCTAGCTAGCTTAAAAAAGAAAAAAACAACAACCCAGGGCCACCAAGTTGATTCCGACTCATAGAGATCCTATATGGCAGACTAGAACTGCTCCACAGAATTTCCAAGGAGCGCCTTGTGGATTCAAACTATCAACTCTTTGGTTAGCAGACATAGCACTTAACCACTATACCAGCAGAGTTTCTTAGTGGCCTAGTTTCTTAGCAGAGATACCACAAAGTGGGTAGACTTCATGAGTGGAAATTTATTTTGTTCCAGTTAGGAAGCTGAATTCAGGGTACTGGCTCTAGGGGAAGGCTCTTTGTTGGCTTTAGAGGAAGATTCTTGTCCCTTTTGGCTTTCCTTCTTGGTTCCTTGGTAATCTCCACGTGCATCAGTCTTCCCCAGCTAGTCTCTGCTGGCTTCTGTGCCTAAGCTACTCCTTTTATATGGCAAAAATGATTTGCTTAAGACACACCTTGTGTTGATACAGCCTCATTAACAAGAAAAGAGAACTGTGTTTCCTAATGGGAACACAATTCAATCCACAGCATTTCTTGCTGTTGTTTTTAAGTGCCCTTGAATCAATTGTAACTCACAGTGGCCCTGTGTACAACAGAATGAAACACTGCTTGGTCCTACATCAACTTCACGACCACTGCCATGTTTGAGCGTGTTATTGCAGCCACTCTGTCAATCCGTCTAGTTGGGGTCTTCCTCTTCTTTACTGACCTCCCTACCTTAGGAGGCATGATGTTGTTCTCCAGAGACTGGTCCCTCTTGATAACATCTTCAAAACATATGATAAGAAGCCTCACCATACTCCCTTTCAAAGAGCATTCTGGCTATACGTCTGTTTGTTCTTCTGGCAGTCACTGATAATGTGTATTTAACATTCTTCACCAACACCATAATGAAAAGGCATCAGTTCTTCTTCAGTCTTCTTTATTCATTGTCCAGCATTGATATGCATATGAGGTGATTTAAAATACTGCTTCTTGGTCAGGTCCTCAAAGTGACATCTTTCCCTTTTAATACTTGAAAGAGGTCTTCTGCAGCAGATTTCCCCAGTACAACAGGTAGCTTGATTTTCTGATGGCTATTTCAATGGTCATTGACTATGGATCCAAGTAGAATGAAATCTTCAACAACTTCAATCTTATATCCCGTTTATCATGATGTTGCTTCTTGGTCCAGTTGTGAGGGTTTTTGTTTTTTTATGTTGAGGTGAAATCTGTACTGAAAGCTGTGGTCTTTGATCTTCATCAGTAAGTACTTCAAGTTCTGTTCACTTTTAGCAACCAAGGTCCTGTTTTCAGCCGTATAACACAGGTTGTCAACGAGCCTTCCTCCAATCTTGATGCTCCATTTTTTTGTATACTCTAGCTTCTTGGATTATTTGCTTAGCATATGGATTGAATAGTTACGGTGAAAAGATACAACCCAGACATACACCTTTTTAAATTTTATACCCTGCAGTACCCTCTTGTTCTGTTCCAATGACTGCCTCTTGGTCTATGTGCAGATACTGCACAAGCAAAATAAAGTGTTCTGGAACCCCTGTTCTTCTCAGAGTTGCCCACAATTTGTTATGAGCCACACAGTTGAATGCCTTTACATAGTCAATAAAACACAGGCAAACTTCTTTGTGTTAGTCTCTGTTTGGGGCCAAGATCCATATGACATCAGCAGTGATACCCTTTGTTCTACATCCTCTTCTGAATCTGGCTTGACTTTCTAGCAGTTCTCTGTGAATGTACTGCTGCAACTAATTTTGAATTATCTTCAGCAAAATTTTACTTCTGTATGATGTTTGTGATATTATTTGATAATTTCCACATTCTGTTGGATGGCTTTTCTTTAGGTGCAAATATGGATTACTTGCCATCAGTTGGTCAGGTAGGAGTCTTCCAAATTTCGTGGCATAAACAGACAAGCAGCTCCAGTGCTGCATCTGTTTGTTGCAACATTTCAACTGGATTGCCATCAGTTCCTGGAGCCTTGTTTTTTCCAGTGCCTTTAGTATAGCTTCACATGTCTTTTTTCAGTACTATCCATTCTTGATGATACGAACATCCTGACATGATTGAATATCAACCATTTCTGTTTGGTACAGTGACTCTGTGTTTCCTTCCAACTTCTTTTAACTGCGTCATTCACAGACTCCTTCAGTATTACTACTAGAGGCTTGAGTTTTTTTCATTTTTTCATTTTTTTTTTTTTTGGCTTGAGAAATGCTTAGCACATTCTTCCGTTTTGGCTTCCTAACTCTGAGTCTTTGCGTATCTTATGAAAATATTTACTTTCTCTTCTCTGGCATCCCTTTGAAATCTTCTGTTCAGCTCTCTTCCTTCATTTCTTCTATTTGGCTTTAGTTGTCCTACATTCAAGAGCAAGTTTCAGAGTCTCTTTTGCCATAACATGTAAGCCAACAGGAATCTGCTACAGATTTTTAAGTGGCACGTTAGAATCATTAGAAGGGCTGACATAACGATTTCCGAGGTGAGCTTTCGTCAACCTTCCTCTAACAAACAAAACCCCATCGCTTACTGAACACCACCAAAGTTCCTACCCCTCTAGGAGCAGGACTTCTTAGGCTCCAGAACCATATTTGATTATGAAACCACTGCAATAGAAGCTCCTCTGATTAAGAAAGAACTGTCATCAGGAAGCCACCATTCCATGCTTGTTACATACTGCACCAGTAAAAATGGGTTTCCCTTGCCTTATTCCTTGATATCTGTGAGAAGTACCTCTGTTAATGACAAAACCTCTGCTGCGTTGCCAAGAATGACAAAATCCTTCCAATATATGCTTGCCAGCAGAAATAGCAATGGCAAAGTGAGGGCGTTTGGTTTGCTGAGCCACAAAACACCCAAAAGTGTATCAGAAGTGCATGGGAAGATGTAAACTTGAGCTTTTTAGCTTCAGTCACATGAGAAAGTACATTAGAGTAATGACATTCAAACTAAGGATCAGAGCCCAGTGCTAGTGAACCATGAAGACACTGAAAGAAAGGAAACAGAACATAATATAAAATATCAAAGGGTGTTTCATTAATAAGGGCAATTACTGTTTTGTGCAATACACATGTATGTGATATGCTGGATTGCAGTTTAAGCAGTTTTTCTTACTGTGGCTTCAGTTCAAACAAGTCTGAAGGTCACTGCACTAGGAGAGTACAACAGATGCTGAATACCGATCAACCATACCTATCACTACTCTTATTATTTACCATTGGGTAATGAACGTGTTCAACTATGAGTGCTTGGCAAGTCTTGCTGGCCAGTGCCTCCTAACACCTCTAATCTGCTTTGAAATAGCCTGGTAATCTGGATCTGCATTTGACTTGTCCAGTTCAGAGGCCTGAGACACAACGCTGGAAGCTTGGATCAAGTGTCTGTCGCACATTCTTTAAATTCTGCTAAGATAAAATCTAACTCATTGCTGCCAAGCTGATTCGAAGTCATAGTGGCCATGTAAGATAAGTGCTAAGATAAGTGCCAGAAAATAATCGGATCTGGCAATCTCTGTGTTGCGAATAACTTTTAGAGTGCTATGACTGCTTTTCCAGATGTTTGCATTTACCTGTACCACTTTTGAAGGCGTCTTCCACAAGTTCCTTGTGTGATCTTCCTGAAACACAGATTTGATTATATGACTCCTGTTTTTAGCAATTCAGTAGCACACTTTGGCTTACAGCAGTGATTCCCAAATTTTTGTACCTAGGAGTCACACGGGATGTTTGTTGAAATAAAAATTCCCAGATCCTTCTCAGGGATTTTAATTCAATAGGTTTGTGATGGGACCCTGGAGTTTTTACTTTTAGTGGAAATCCATAGCAAACAGAAACCAAACTCTTTAACACGATCAAAACAATGTGATCCCACACCAACCTGTCTCTACCTCAGTTTCTCCTATCTTTTCCCTCCTACCCCACCACTTGTCTCCTTTCCTACTTTTCTGGCCCTCTCCATGTCATTTGTACCTTTCGCTATCCTGCGATGCTTCTTCTAACTGGAACGTGAATCTATTCCCACTTTCATCAAATATCTCTTAAACTTCTGCTCACCCAAAAGGACCCAGCTCCAACATTATTTCTACAGGAAACTTTCTCTTGTATGCTCATAAAGTTGTTTGTTCTGTCACTACTTCAACATACTTTATACGTACCTATATCATAGTACATTGCTATAACTACATTCAATTGTAATTATTCATTGATGCGCCATTCCCCTCCACTAAACCAGGAGCTTCTTAGGTATGAGTCCTGTGTCTTGTGCTTCTTCTTATATCCAACACCTGGCATATGACAGATATACCATGACTATTGGATGATATATAAATGATTACATAAATGGGTGATTGGGTGGATAGATGGTTAGATATACAGAACTGCTTCCCTAAGACACAGTATTTGTTTTGGTATTGGCCCACAAGAGAAACAAGGCTATTACTGCTGGCATAGCTGATCTTCCATCAGAGTTAAGATAGCCAGGTTCTATGAGATTCAGCAGCAGCTGTACCAGGGTTGGTGGGTGGAAGTTTGATTAGGGACTAGTTACTGGTAAAGTCTGAAAATATCTACTTACAGAATGCTTACCAGTTACAAAGGTAAAATGGTGACTTTATGGTGGAAAAGACTCTTAGGTATAGAATTGATCCGAGAAGATGCTTTGCATTAATTCAATGGTATGGATTTTGTTGAGAATTGCTTTATGTCCTAACACATGGTCTATTCTAGAGAATGTTCCATGTGCACTGGAGAAGAAGGTGTATTTGTCCACTGACAGATAGAAAGTTCTGTATATGTCGATGAAGTCTAGTTGGTTAATTGTGGCAATAAGGTCTTCTATGTCTTTACTGAGCTTTTTTCTAGATGATCCGTCCAATATTGAGAGTGGAGTGTTGAAGTTTCCTACTATTATTGTGGAGTGATCTATCTCCTCTTTGAGTGTAGTCAGTGTTTCTTTGACATATTTAGATGCTCTAATATTAGGTGCATAAGTATTTTATATTGTTAAGTCCTGCTTGTGTATTGAATCTTTCAGCAGTAAATAGTGTCCATCCTTGTCCACGATGGTGGATTTGACATTAAAGTTGATTTTGTCTGACATTAGAATTGCCACCCCTGCTCTTCTTTGTTCATTGTTAGCTTGATATATATTCTTCCATCCTTTAATTTTCAGTTTGTTCCTATCTTTAAGTCTAAGGTGAGTTTCTTGTAGGCAACATATAGGTAGGTCATGTCTTTTGATCCAAGATGTCACTCGATGTCTCTTTACTGGAGCATTCAGTCCATTCATATTCAGTGTAATTATTGATAGGTATGTGTTCAGTGCTGCCATTGTGATATGTTTATTTTTTGTTGATGTTTTCTCTGTCGTTCTTATTAATCTGTTCAGCAACCTTCTTTGTGAGTTGATTTTTCACTTTTTTCAGGGTTAGTTTTGTGGTTGTTGAGACTCCTCTATTACATTTCTTGACATGGTATGTTGCTTTTTTATTATACTTTATGGCTGCCCCTATGATCCAGCTTTATAAAGTGTATATAAACCTAATTGTGAATGCTACCAGTCTTGTCAACTTCCTTTCCATCTGGAGGAACTATGACGACTGTAGTACATCCCTCTTTTTAATACGATAATATCATAGTTTATGTGATATGATCACTAGATCATTTCTTTTCACTATTATAGCTTTGATTATGTTCGGAGCCTTCCCTAATTGAGTAGGATTCTGGATGATGTGTCCTTCTAAAATATAAAGTTAGTGGGTTTTTTCTTCCAGGCCAAGAGATTCTTTCAGTACTTCTTGTAGCTTTGGTTTGGTTTTTACAAAGTCTCTGAGTTTCTGTTTATCTGGGAATGTCTTAATTTCATTTTCGTATTTGAAAGATAGTTTTGCAGGATATATAATTCTTGGTTGGAAGTTCTTCTTCAGGGCTTTGAATATGTTATGCCACTGTCTCTGTGCCAGCATCATTTCTGCAGAGAAATCAACAAAAGCCTGCAGGGTTTCCCTCTGAATGTTAGCTTTGCTTTGAGTCTTACTGCCTTTAAGAGTTTCTGCTTATGTTTCATTTTGTTAAGCTTGATTATAATACATCTTGGAGTCTTTATATTGAGATCTATTCTGAGTGGTGTTTGATATGTATCTTGCCTATCTATATTCCCTTCTTTCATAATTTCTGGGAGGTTTTCTGTTAGCAGCTCAGCCACAATAACTCTCTGTGTTCTCAGGTGTCTCTCCGTGTTCAGGAACTCCAATTAGTTGTAAATTGTTCTTCTTAATAGAGTCCCACATGCTTCTCAATGCTTCTTGATTTTTCTTGTTTCTTTCTTCTGATTTCTCCTCATAGATGCTGGAGTCAGTAGCTCTGTCTTCCAAATCAGAAATTCTCTTTTCCGTTTCTTCCATTCTGTTTTTCTTGGCTTTGAATTGAAGTTTCTGTGTCTTTGGTTTTGTTCTTGATCTGTTGGATTTCCGAGTACTGATGTTCCATCAGATTGAACAGTTTGCTTAATTTTCATTTTGCTCTGCTGCATTTTGTATAAGGTCTAGGAGGGCTCTATATATAACCCTTTTGCATTCACCTTCTGATAGTTTCCAAAAAGCTTCTTTGTCTGGGAAGTTCTGGGGTGGTTTCTTTTGGGGGACTTCTGATGCCATGGGTGATTTCCGGGTTACCATCTTCTCCAACATTTGTTGCTTTGGGGGCTTCATGAGGGTCAATAGAGACTGGGAGAGATGCTGTGAAGATGGACCACAGTTGTTTCTCTAGCCCGTCTTAAAATGAGAAGTAAAAAGTATTTGAGAACTTCCAAAATCAGTCAGGTTTTCAGGTGTATACATCCCTCTTCCCAGCTGGCAAAGTAAGCACCTCTATATTGAACCCCAGATGTTATAAACTAGCTCAAAATACAGAAGGCTACTGGCCCGCTGGCCTCTGCTGTCAGGCCCCAGCTGTAGGTGATACTGTGTAGAATTCTGCTTTTCTGCTGGAAAAGTGATTTCTTCTGGGTAGGCACTTCCTCCCAGCACAGGAATTAGGTCCAGCTGAGGCTTCTGTATGAATGACTCCACCTCCCAGCAAAACAAGATGGCATCCTGCACAAGCTCGCCAGATGGCTGGGACTGGGCTTCTGGTGGAAAGAGAGGCCAAGAGTGCTGAAATTCACAGAGTCCACAGCCTCCACCTCTGGGCCCCAGCCCCAGGCAACACTGTGCAAAACACCACCTCCCTGCTTGAAAAGCAATTTTCCCCCAGCAGGTGCCACCTCCCAGCCTAGGAACCAAGTCTGGCTGGGGACTCTGCCTGGGTTTCTCCATTTCTCAGTGGATCAAGATGGCATCCCGCACAAGCGCGTCTGTATGGCTATCACATGGCAGGGGCATAAAGATAGGCCAGAGGAGCTGAGGTGTCTAGAGTCCAAAGCTAGGCTCTCAGAACCTGGCAATTAGGCTTGCCGGTCCCACCAGCAGTGCATTTGAGACCTGCAGCTAGTCAAGTCCCAGCTCTGCCTGTTGGCCAAGACAAAGGAAAAAAAAAATCAAAATGGTGAGTTACCTTTGCTCTGTGCAAGGCTGTGCTTGCTGAGAGTGGGGTCACTGAAAGAGAAGAGGTTTTGCATTCAGTGGTATGAAGTCCAAATTAACAGCCCTATGCCACATCCTGGGCTCACTAGGTGTTCAGATGGCTCCGTTTAATTATCATTTCAGGTCTTGGTTTTCAGAGGGATTTAGGGAGACGTGCGTTTAGTCCACCATCTTGACTCCACCCCTTAGATATCAATTGAACCAGTAAATAATAACTTCATTGGTAGTAAGACAGATTGATCACATGTTCTAAGAAGAGCAAAACATCATTTCTATAGTATTCCTGCCAAGAAAAGCCATGATCTGAGTCTTGTCATGAGGAACCAGAAAACCCAAGCAGAAGGAAGTCTAAAGATTGAAAAGACAGAGAAAGACCAAACAAGCGTTTCAGACTGAAGAAGACTAAAAAGCCATGACAATTAAATGTAATAGATGATCTTGGATTGGTTACCAGACCAGAAAGAAAGAGATGCTGCTGGGACAGTATTTCAGAATGATCCGTGAAGTATTTAATAATGCTGTATTAATTTGGATCAATGTACTGTGGTTCAGGAGAGACTTACATATAGTAGCACTGGTGGCACAGTGGTTAAAGTGATAAACTGCTAACTTACTTTTGGTGGCTTCACGTGTCAGAGGAAAATTGTGTTCCACAGGGTTTTCCATAGCTATGATCTTTTGGAAGGAGATCACCAGGCCTTTCTATTGTACTGTCTCTGGACAGTCTCAAACTGCCAACCTTTTTGTTAGCAGCAGAGAGCTTATCCTTTGTGCCACCCTAGGACCACTGCTGTACATATGTGTATATGTGCCAATACGTGCAATGGCCATTCTAGAAAGAGTTCTAAAATTGCTTTGAAGGGTGGACTAGATGCTAGCATTGGCGCATAGTTTCCGAAGGGGAATACTTCAAAGGTGACCATAGTGGTATTCAGCAATGAGGTATGTAGCACTTGGAATAATTAAGTTTGCAGATCTAATTGTCTGACATCGTATTTCACATTTTGTTTAATTAGGAATTCACATCTTTCCATTTCTCCCCTTACAGCAAAAAGCCCGTGACTAGATTTCAGGTGAAGAGTATGATAATTAAATTTAAATGGATGACCATCAATTCCCCTTGTGCAACTCAAAATCATAGAAGATTATGCAAGTGGGGATATGGTTCCCTGCTCTTACAGCAGCAGAAGGGTTAGAGAAAACCTGTGGACATTAGACCCATTCTGAAGACTATCTTTCACCGTATCTTCATTTCACACCACTATCCTCTAATCTTCCTCTTGTGATTTCCTGTGTTTGCTTTATTTTAGTGAGAATAATTACATAGACTTTGACTCCTTGAGGTTTTGTGTATCCCCAGTACTTACCATGGTTCCTGTCACCCTCTGGGCATAAAGTCAAAAAGCACATTCACCAGATCCTTCCAGAAGCATCACTGCTGTGGTGATGCTGTATTTTGAAGGTAATGTTTCTTAGTAGAAAATTATATGAAGTGTATTTGCTAATTATTAAGATCTCTCACACAGAGTTGATACCCCTCATTATCCACAGAGCATTATCCTCATCTTGCATTCCTGTTAACTGAATCAAACTTCTCTTGCATTAAATTTCTCTTTGTATACTGCAGGCCCTCTTGCACTGGACTGCCTTCTTCTGATCAATTCTTGGCGTAACTTTTTATGAAATAATAGCTAGGCTTCCCAAATGCTAGATGACTTGAACTGTTATAGTATTTGGAGGGATTTCTTTCCATGGAGTTTGAACAGGCTGTGCCTTCAAAATTCAAAGCGGCTGCTCAGAGCATCTGCAGTTTGCATCCTTGATCTGTGAGAAGAGTGTAGGATAATCCTCTACCACCTGAGCAGGGATGGTATGCCTGGACCATCTACAGATATTATAAAAATGTGCATTTCTCAGCTTTGGAATTTGCTGTCTAACCACATGTGACAACATTTGTTTTAATATCATTTATTTAATTCTTAGTACATGTAGTTTCACCATCTTTTCTGAGATCACTATAAATATCATATCCCATTCAATCAAAGGGGTGTATTTTGCTTCAAGGTCTTAAATTACAGTATTGAGATGGCAGCAAGATTTTTCACTATGCAAGATAAATAGCAAGATTTCTATCAGGTGTTTTATTCTATTTGTGAGGTTTATGGCTCTAAACAATGACTAATTCAGTTAGCAGTACACTTCCAATAATTTCATAAGTTTATCAGATATTCTAGTCTTAATGAAGCTGAGTAACTATTCATTTTAATGTTAGTTGTAAGTGTTTGAGTCCCATAGATGGTAAAAGAAAAGTACACGTGTATGAAGAGGACCCTAATTTTGTTTTCTTCAGTACTGTTCAAAGGCCTCATTCAGTCACAGACACTTTAGGCATCAAAACCAGTGATAATCAAGGTTGTACCTATGCCTCCAAAGAGTGACTGGAAAAGAAAACAAAAACAAACAAACAAACAAAATTAAAGGTTCCAGGGTTTGCTTTCAAAGTTTCTTTCTTTTTCTTTTTTTCAGGACAGTATTAGTATTTATTGAAATGTACCCCTAATTGAGAGTGGATGTGAACTGTCTTCTGCTTGTTTAAGTTATTGGAGTAAGATGGCATTGTTGCCCCTAGAAAAAACATTCAACATTTGCAAGTATTGTAGATAAAACTGGACTGCTTCAAAATTATTCTGACAAACACTGCTGAAAGATTAAAGAAGACTTAAATAAATGGAAAGATGTTCCATGTTCAAGGATTGGAAGATCTAATATTGTCAAAATGTCAATACTACCCAAAGTGATCTATAGATTCAATGCAATCCAAATCAAAGTCCCAACAGTCGTCTTCTTCTTTTTTAAAATTTTTTATATTTTTCATTGTGTTTTAAGTGAAAATTTACAATTGGAGTCAGTTTCTCATACAGAAAGTTACGCACACTTTGCCATGAGACCTTAGTCACTCTCTCCACATGGTGACAACACACTCCTCCCCTATACCCTTGCATTTTCCCTGTCCATTCAACTAGCTCTTGTCCCCTTCTCTCTTCTATTCTCACCTCCATATAGGAGCTGTCCAGTTAGTTTCCAAGTGCAGAAGCACAGTTTCAACAATATCTTTTTATGTCTTTTAAAACAGTTCAGTCTTTGAGGAGTTGGTATATGGAATGGTTTCAGTTCTTGTGTAAATGACAGTCCAAGGGCCAGGTATTCCAAGTACCCTCTAATGTGTCAGACCATCAAGTCTGGTCTTTTTACCAGAGTTATGCACCCCACATTTCTCCCACTCCATCAGGGACTCTGCTGTGTTCACTGTAAAAGTGGTCTTTGATGGTGGCTGGGCACCATCTAATTCTTGCAGTCTCATTTTGATGTACTTACTGGTTTATATGGCCCTTTCTGTCATTTGTGCTCACACTTTCCTTGTGTCTTTGGTCCCCTTCTTTCTTCTTTGTGCCATATGAGTTGAGACCAATTGATGCTTCTGAGATGGCCACCTGTTAGCTTTTAGGAGCCTATACACCAGTCACCAAAGTGGGATGCAGAACTTTTGAATAAACTTTGTTATGCCAGTTGATCTAGATGTCCCCTGAAACCATGGTCCACAGACCCCTGACCCTGCTACTCTGTTCTTTGAACTTTTTGGTTTTATTTAGAATATTTCTAAGCTTTGTGTTTAGTCTACCTATGCTGACTTCTCCTCTATTGTGTGCTGTCTCTCCCTTTATCTAAACTAATTCTTGTCTATAATGTAGTTAATAAATACTTCTCTCCTTCCCACCTCTCCCTTCATAACCATCGAAGAAAGTTTTCATCTGTGTTTGAACCTATGCTTGAGTCTTTAAAATGGTGGTCTCATACAATATTTGTCCTTTTACCAATGACTAATTTCACTCAGCACAATGCCTTCCAGATTCTTCCATGTTATGAGATGTTTCCCAAATTCATCATTGTTCCTCATCATTGTGTAATATTCTACTGTGTAAATATATCACAGTTCATTTATCAAGTCTTCATTTGTGGGCACCTAAACTGATCCCATCTTTTTGCTGTTGTGAAAAGTGTTGTGATAAACACTGGAATGCAGGCATCTCTTTATGTGGCAGCTCTTATTTCTCCAGGATATATTCCAAGAAGTCAGATTTCTGGATTCTATGGTATTTCTATTTCTAGCTTTTTAAGAAAGTGCCAGATTAATTTCCAAAATGGCTTACCACTTTACAATGCTACCAGGAGTGTATAAGCATTCTAGTCTCTCCACATCATGGATTAATGCCAGTCTTGCTGGAGTAAGATGGTATCTGATTGTAGTTTTAATTGACATTTGTGTCATGACTAATAATTGTGAGCATTTTCTCCTGATATTAGCTGCCTGGATGTCTTCTTTGATGAAATGCCTGTTTGTATGCTTTGCCCGTTTTTTGATTTTATGACTTGTCTTTTTGTTGTTGAGGTTTTGCAATGTCTTATGGGATTCTAGAAGTCAGGCATTGATCAGATTTGTGGTAGCCAGTTCCTGCCCCCGCTCCCCCCCAGGCTGTAGGTTGTCTTTTCACTCTTTGGATGAAGTCTTTGTATGATGTGTATGATTTTTAGGAGTTCCAAGTTATCTGTTTTCTCTTCTGGCATTGGTGCATTGTTAGCAACGTTTGTGTTCTGTTTATGCTGTGTATTAGGGTTCCCAATATTTCCTCTATTTTTTTTTCCGTGAAGATTATGATTTTAGATTTTACACTTAGGGTTTTAATCCATTTTGAGTTAGTTTTTGTACAGGGTGAGAGATATGAGTCTTGTTTCATTGTTTTGTTTATGGATATCCAGTTACATCAATAGCATTTATTATAGAGACTATCTTTT
Organism: Heterohyrax brucei; assembly: GCA_028571685.1. Lineage (NCBI taxonomy): Eukaryota > Metazoa > Chordata > Mammalia > Hyracoidea > Procaviidae > Heterohyrax > Heterohyrax brucei. The sequence continues at coordinate 127,619,747 of CM053142.1, forward strand.
CCTCAATTTACTCACTTACAGCTTTTGTCAAATACTAGCTGCTCATAGGTAAATGATTTTATGTCTGGATTCTCAATTTTGTTCCATTGGTCTATGTGTCTGCTGTTGTACCAGTACCAGGCTATTTTGACTACTGTGGCACTGTATTAAGTTCTAAAATCAGGTAGTGTGAGGCCTCCCACTTTGTTCATTTTCTTCAGTAGTGCTTTACTTAAACAAGGCTTCTTCCCTTTCCACTTGGAGTTGGTGACTTGCTTCTTCATCTTGTTAAAAAATACCATTAGAATTTGGATAAGGATTGCATTGTATGCACAGATCACTTTGGGCAGAATAAGACATTTCAGGATGTTGAGTCTTCCTATCCACGAGGAAGGTAGGTTTCTCCACTTATGTAGGTGTCTTTTGATTTCTAGCAGTATGTAGTCTTCTTTGTATGGGTCTTTTAAGTATCTTGTTAGATTTATTCCTAAGTACTTTATCTTCTTGGGGGCTATTATAAATGGTATTGACTTGATGATTTCCTCTTTGACATCCTTTGTTGGTACAGAGGAATCTGACTGATTTTTATATGTTTACATTGTGTCCTGATAATTTGCTGAACTCTTCTGTTAGCTTCAGTAGTTTGTGTGTGTGTAGGGGGTGGGGGTTCTTTAGGGTTTTCTGTGTTTAAGATCTTATCATCTGCAAATAGAGGTATCTTTAATACTTCCTTACTAATTTGGATGCTCTTTATTTCTTTTTCTAGCCTGGTTGCTGTGGTTAGAACTTCCAGGACAATGCTTTATAGAAGTGGTGACAAAAGGCAACCTTGCCTGGTTCTTGTTCAAGGGGGAATGCTTTCAGACTCTCTCCATTTAGGATGATGTTCGCTGTTGGCTTTGTATAATGCCCTTTATTATGTTGAGGAAGTTCCCTTCTGTGGTGGTCAGGATTATGTCAACTTGGCTACTACATATTTGGCTGCTGTATTAAGTGGCAGGGTGGGGTTTGTGGTGGCTCCCTGCCCCTCGGCTCTCATCTCGCGACCTTTTACTACAGCTGCTGGTCGCTCACGTGGCCAGAAGCTCCTGCTCTCTTCTTCCAGCATCTGGTTCCGGGACTTGAACTAGCAGCTGTTGGACTCATCAGTCCTTACAGTCGGCACTTGAGAGTCCTGCTCCCTGACCTGCTGATCCTGGGTTCACCAGCCTCTGTCGCTTTGTTTTGCCACCAGCTTGGGATCCACTGACCTACACAACCAGTGATCTAGAATTCTAGTCTCTGACTTGCTGACTTTGGGTTCCTCAGCTTCTGTGGCCACGTGAGGCTTGTGCCAGAGCTTGGCACATTCAGCTTCTGTGATTACGTTAGCAGTTTCCTATATCTGTATCTATGTATCTATATATATTATAAATCTTTCCTTGTACCTACATGTGTTACTAGTTTTGCTTCCCTAGAAAACCCAGCCTAAGACACCTTCTATTCCTATTTTGTTGACAGTTTTTAACATGAATGGATGTTGGACTTTGTCAAATGCCTTTTCTGCATCAGTTGGTAAAATCAAGCAATTCTTACCTTTTGTTTTATTTACGTGGTTGATTACATTGATCTTTTTTCTAATGTTGAACCATCCCTGAATACCTGGTATGAATCCCACTTGGTGGTGATGAATTAATTTTTTTGATATGTTTTTTAATTCTACTGGCTAGAACTTTGTTGAAGATTTTATATCCCAACAGCCTTATCTACAGGAATAGAAAAATCAATCATCAAGTTTATATAGCATGGTAAAAGGCATTGTGTAGCTAAAACAATGTTGAAAGAGAATAACAAAGTAGGAGGACTCAGACTTTCTGATTTTAAAATGCACTGCAGTAATCAAAATATCCTACTACTGCTATAATGATAAACCAAATATCCTGCTACTGCTATCATGATAGAAGCGAGGGTCCAGAAATAAACTCACATGTCTATGAACAACTAATTTTTGACAAGGGTGTTAAGTCTTTCCAATGGGGAAATAACATTCTCTTCAATAAATGGTACTGGGAGAATTGGATTTCCACATGTATAAAAATGAAATAGGATCTGTGCCTCACACCATACATAAAAACAAATTCCAAATGGATTAAGAAATCAAATGTGCAAACTAAGATCATAAAATTCTTAGAAGAACAAAGACGGACAACTCTGTCAGTCCTAGCTTTCAAGAATGGATTATCTAATATAATAACAAGAGCACAAATAGCTAAAAACAAAAGAAATAAATGGAATGTCATAAAAATGAAAATCTTTTGTTCGTTGAAAGACTTTACCAAGTAAGTGAAAAGACAAGCTAACAACTGGGAGAGATTATTTGGGAACCATATATCTGACAAGAACCTAATAAAAAATATATAAAACTTCAACAACCAAAAGACAGCCCAATTGTAAAATGGCCAAAGGATTTCAATAAACTTTTCACCAATGAGGACTCTCAAATGGCCACCAAACACATGAAAAAATGTTCGATGTCGTTAGCCATCAGAGAGATGCAAATTGAAACCACCATAAGGTAGATACCGTTTCAGTCCCACTAGGAGGGCTTAGATTAAAAAAACTGAAAAGAACAAATGTTGGTGAAGATGTAGGGAAATTGCAACACTTATCCACTGCTGGGAGGATCCAAACTCATAGCTATCAAGTCAATTCCGCCTGATATCTGCCCTATAGGACAGAGTAGAACTGCCCCATAGGGTTAAGAGCAGCTGGTGGATTCAAACTGCTGACCTTTAGGGTAGTATCCACACTCTTAACCATCACACCAACTGAGCTCCTGAACTACTATACTAACAAAACTTTAAATAACCAAACCTGTTGCTGCTGAGTTGATTTTCAATCATAGTGATCCTATAGGACAGAGTGGAACTGCCTCATAGGGTTTTCAAGGAGCACTTGGTAGATTCAAACTGTTGTCCTTGTGGTTAATGGTCATAGCTCTTAACCACAACACCAGCACAGTAAAAGTGGAATTCCTTGGTCTTGTGGGAGGTCATACAGTCATACGGCAGGACTACCGTATGACCCAGCAATTTTACTTGTAAGTCTATACTCAAAACACTTGAAAGCAGAGACTCAGAAAAAGAGACTTGTACATCAGTGGTAGTTGCAGCACCATTCACAACAGCCAAAAAGTGGAAACAACCTAAATGTCCATCAACAAGTGAATGAATAAGCAAAATGTAGTGCATAAATACAAAGCTACACTACTGGGCTAGCAAGTGAAGTGAAGCCTTAAGATGTACCAGAGTGTGGATGGAGCTTGAAGACCTTATACTGAGAAAAATAAGACAATCACAAAAGGGCAAATATTGTATGACCTTATGTGCAAGAAAAGTCAAGGAAAAGGGGAGAAAAAGAAAGCCTACTAAACCAGTTTTCTTTCCAAACTTAAAACAAAACAAATCTCTAATCTAGCTTCCTGCATCTACCCTGTAGCCTAAATTTACTACATCCTGCAGGGTCAGAAAGGCAGTGGGACCAAATTTTCTCCCTTTTCCTCTAACTCCGTCCTCATCAGCCACTCTATGCACTGGCATACATAACAATAATAGTTCTTTATTTGCCTAATCTATTTTAAGCCATCAACAAATGGAAACCACTCTTCTGAACCTCCTATTGCAGCAATTCCCCAGAATTACAAAAAAGGCCATCTGTTGTCTCACTGTCTGTGGATCTGAAGTGAAGGCTTAACTTAATGCTCTTCAGCAAGGCAATAGGAAAACATCCATCATCCAGTGACAGGTTAGTTCGTCTGTCCCAACAGACGGATGTCTGCAGTTGCACACAAGGAAACAGATTTGATCACACTATGGATACAATAAAATCTCAGAATTTCAAGAAACTTGAAGATCTACTGAAAAGGAGGCCAGACTCTTCCAGAACTCAAAAGCTATTTCCTGATTGTGTATCTGGTACACTCTATAGTCTCCTCGCCTTTGCTGACTAGGTTAGTGCTCTGATGCACTAGATGTATTAGACTTTTGACCTTTTGACTCCTAAAGTAGAATTTAGCAAAATGACTCCGATTGCTTACCCTGTGTGAAAGCAAGCTGGCTTGGCAGACCCAGATAGAAACCCCAGGGATGTGATGAGAGGTAGCCGACATGATGACACTGCTTTTTACACAGGGTTTCTGAGCCAAAATTCCATTTTGGACTACTGTCTTCTAATCTCTGACAACCAAATTTCCTCTCATTCTCACTTATTAATTTGCTCAGGAAATGGAAGGATTCATATTTCCCACTGTTGGATCTATAAACCTGTTGTTATCTACAGCCATTCTTTTTCCCTATTAGAACACATCACGGTTGTTGCTGCTGCTGCTGCTGTTGAGTCATCCCCAACTCGTGGTAACACGACCTGTCCTATCTACTGAGGCACCTCTTGTTTCATATGAACTGCCAACTTTTGGGCTAGTAGTTGAACCAATAATCCAGTCAATATTGATTGTTTCTTCTGTAGCAGGCAGTGTCCTGAATATATCTACTGTTCTGATACACGGCAGTCAATGAATTCTCCAATTACAGTGTGAGATAGGTAATTGCATTAGCACCATTTTATTAACGAGATCACTGAAGGACAGAGTCACACAGCTGGCAGGTTGAAGGGGCAGTATTCAAGCCTAGATACTCTGATGGCAGAGCCCATCTCTGTCGTAAGGAAGGAGAGGATCTGCCTCCTTACAACTAATGCCTCCTCTGCGCTCTCATGCCGTCACTTGGTAAAGACTACTCACTCTCTCCCAGGTCTGGGGCATAACTGTGCTTGAAAACAGGTAGAAGTAGTCATGCCAATTCTTACATGATTAATGACAAAGTGCGAAAATCTTTCAAAGAAAGAAATACACTATGAGCACAAATTTATAAAGGGCATGGAAGAGAGTTTGACCCACCCTGGAGAATCAGGGGAGGTTTCCTGGGGAAGAGATACTTATGCTGAGCAGTGAGAATGACTAGGATAAATGGCTGCCAACCAAAAGGTCAGCAGTTCAAATCTTCCAGACTCTCCTTGGAAACTCTACGGGGCAGTTCTACTCTGTCCTATAGGGTCTCTGTGAGTCAGAATCAATTCAGCAATAGTGGGTTTGGCTTTCTTTCATCTGGGAAGATGAACAAGGATGGTTGTTACAGAGTAAAGTATGAAATGTCAAACATGAGTCCCAGGTTCATAGTTGGTTCAACTGGGGTCTAGTCACCCACTCGTTTCTGATAAAGGACATGTAGGCATTTTATGCATCTTTTTCCTTTATTGGAACTCCTTTCTTTGTACAATATTTTATATTGTTTCTGTATATATTTGTATTTCAACAGAGGTATAAGTATGCCAGAACAAAACCTAGTGCCAGGTGGAGTCAATTCCAACTCATAGCAATCTCATAGGATGGAGCAGAACTGCAACATAGAGTTTCCAGGAAGTGGCTGGTGGATTTGAGCTGCCAACCTTTTGGTTAGCAACTAGCTCTTAACCACTGCACCACCAGGGCTCCTGTATAAATATACATAAAATAAATATATGCATATATATTTGAATGCGTGCATGTCTCCATCTAAAAAAAAGAAAACCTGGAGATAAAAACCAACCCTGAAACATGAAGAAATGACATAGTGGAGGCAGAGGAGCAATGAACTAGGAGTCAGAAGTTCCTGATTCTAGTCTTGGCTCAGTCATTAACTTAGGAAGTGACTCTGGACCTTGATTTCTTCATCCATAAAATGGCTACAGGCAGACCTTCCGTGACCCTCCACACTCCTGATCATTGGGAGGATGGAAGGATACAAGCCACAAGAGGGGAAGGAGAGCAAACCTTCTGCAAACGTGCTTTGAGAACAATCCTACGCCTTGGCTGGGCACTTTGAAAAGCACCAGTAAAGGGAGATTTCAGAGACATCTGTTTCAGCTTCCTCTGTGTTATTGACTTACTTGTTGCAAGAAAGTGTGCACTTTGTGAAGCAGAATTTCAGAGCCCCAGATTTTGTTAAGAAGGACAGCACATGTCCTGTGTACACACTCCTCTTTTAGCAACTTTATATTCGGCCAAATGCTCAGTGTTTGTGCTTCGAAATGAATGCCACCCCGTGGCTGGTGTTGGCTGAGTACCCACGCTGACCTTCCTTCATCTTGTCAGTGATTAATGCAGCTGAAATTGTTAGGGGAAAGAGGAGACCACGGCATGGCTAGATAAAAACAAAGCACATTCTTTCAGGAAAAAGAGGAGAGTGAACACAAGGCGACTGACTATGGAGAAGGAGGGTGGTCTAAAAGCTAGAGAAGAGAATTTCTTTTGGCCTTCTAAGCCACGGGCTTCCGGCTCTAGCTGTGACATACTGAATCGGGTGACATGGTTACACATAGGCACACGTGCACTTGCTTGTTTCTACACATGTCTTTGCGTGAAATGCAAGTATGTGTACATTCACATGCATAATGCATCCCTTGTAAAGTTCAGTGGGCTCTATAGCCCTGTACAGTTTTATACTTTGAGGTTCTTTTTGTTATTTTTGGTTAGTCTGAATTTATTTCTATTATTTTATTTACTGTTTCATTTTCACTAAGTCAGAGTTTTGAGTTGTGAGCAACTAACAGAACTCCCCTCTTGGAGAAGAATTTATTCAAGACTTTCAAATAGTGTCTTAGCTATTTAGTGCTGTTATAACAGAAATACCACAAGTGGACAGTTTAACAGAAAAATTTATTTTCCAACCGTCTAGTAGGCTAGAAGTTCAAATTCAGGGTGCCAGCTCCTGGGAAAGGCTTTCTGTCTCTGGAGGAAAGTCCTTGTCAGCAATCTTTCCTTGACCTAGGAACTTCTCAGTACAGAGCTCCCGAGGTCCAAGGGACACATCCTGTTCTCAGCTGCTTTCTTGGTGGTGTGATAGCCTTCCATCCCTCTGCTCACTCCTCTCAGTGAGTTTGATCTAAAACGTAACCTAAACCTGCAAGTTGAGTCCTGCCTCATTAACATGACTGCCTCTAATCTTGTCTCGTTAACTCATGGCGGTAGGATTTACAACACACAGGAAAATCATATCAAGTAACCAAATGGTGGACAATCATACACAAGTAGGAATCACAGCCCAGCCAAGATGACACACATTTTCGGGAGCATGTCATTCAATAATTAGTGAATAGCATGTGCAATTGCTAGGCACAATTCAGGGGTCTGAACAGCATAGCCAGAAATAATGCCCAGATCTAGAAGCCGAACTGATCTGTGGAAGATATCATGGCAGCCTGTAATCCCTGAACTCTGTACCTGGCGCCTCTGAAGCTGCTGATTCTGAGCTCCGGATGCTGCCAGAGGCTTCCTCATCATCCAACCTCTTTCCATCACAACTTCCAGGTTCTGATTTTAAGATGCCACACCTGACTAAGGAATCCTAAGTCACATGTGTGAATCCTCACTGTGGAAAAAAAAGACTATGCAGCATTTTCAGCTTCTATGAGTTGACCACTACCTGTCTGTCAGTGTGTTGTACTGTGGTTGCTATAATACTGGAAGCTGTGCCACCGGTGGTCCAAACTCCAGTAGACTCACTCACTGTGGGTGGGTAGAGCTTCCAGACTAAGTCTGACTAGGAAGAAAGGCCTGGCAATCTACTGCCAGAAGTTAGCCATTGAAAACCCTATGGATCAGAACGTGCTTTTGTCTGGTACAGTGCTGAAAGATGAGCTTCCCAGGTCGGAAGGCGCTCAGAATAAGACTGAGGAAGAGATGCCTTCTCTAAGGAAAGCTGGCCTGCATGACACGGACGGGGGAAAGGTTTGGGAGCCTTCATCTGTGCATGTGGAATATCTCAGAATGAATGTGGCTAGACTGACACAATAGCTGCCACAATGGATATGTCAGTGATCATGAAGACACAGTACACAATGATGAATTCCATTACACATATTGTTGGTGCCAACACAACAGCCACCCCAAACAGTAACATACTAGGTGCGGACAGAGACTTTTTCTAAGATTCCAAAGTTAAGAAAGCCTCTAAACATAGAAAAGTGATTCAGGTGCTTGCAGGGCAACTGAAAAGAAAGACCAATGTCTACCGTGACAGGTTAGTGCTACTAGGCTGGTCCTGGCTTCGTTTGCTAAGAAGTATTGAGAAAGGGAGTCTATACAAAGAGTTCCTGGCCTGGACAGTAGCTGCACAGTCTCTTCAGAATGGCCTGGTCTAGCACAGCAGTAAGAGGGTAATCCAGCTCAGGCCTAAGGAGCAGCTATTTCTGCTAAGGTTTAAGTAACAGGAACCTATTAAAGAGCAAGAAAACCTGGTGGCACAGTGGTCAAGTGCTACGGCTGCTAATCAAAAGGTTGGCAATGCATAGCCACCCCTTGGGAACTCTGTGGGGCAGTTCTACTCTGTCCTATAGGGTTGCTATGACTTAAAAGCAACTCAGTGACAGTGGTTTTTGTTTGTTTTGTTTTTTGATTAAAGAGCAAAAGCGTAGCCATTAATATACTTGAATTGGGCTATCAAGACATCTCCCCCTTTTCTCCAACTGTTCCCCCAAATAACCCACCCACTGTCTCTAAGAAGATAGGAGTTTTATCAAAAGGGCTGTTAGGGTTCTTCAAGTTCATGAAGTAAGCACTTGTGATGAGCTGAGACACTTCCTACCTCCCACTGTTCCACAATGGTGACAAATTCGTTTGGGTAGTTGTAAAAGGCTCCTAGAGCTATTAAATGAATTTTTCCATGCCCTGGATCAAAAATAAAAAGACCAACTGCCTCCCGAATTACTGTGCCTTAGATCGTTTGTAGTTCCCTGCTATTCTTGAGGAAAGCACAAAAAGAATGAGAGCCAAGCAACAACCTCTGTGAGGCTGGTATTTGTCGTGTCCCTGATGGCCTTCCTGCATCTCCTCCTTGGTGTCTGGCCGGGGTGCAGCGGGTCCCCACTTAAGCGACCCCCAGTTAAGCGACCCTGCATGAAAGCACAGCTGAAGCAGAGCCAATGTGCCCTCGTGCCAAGGTCTTCCCAGAAGGAGCCTTTAGAGGATTTAGCTCTGAGTGTGGAAAGCTGGTTGGGAGCCAGCACACCTTCTTGAGAGGCACAGAAACACTAGGGTGCAGTATCAAACAGCCTTTCTTTCTTTCCTTCGTCTCTATTCACCCTATGGAAAAAAATATTTTAATATCAGTTTTAATATCCCACTATTGCAGAGCAGCCACCTGTCACCTCTCGCCACAGATCACAGTCCCCTCCAAGTCTCTGGCAGAAGGTCCAGCTTGCAGAGGAAGCAATTCAGCGGGCCTTGGAAGGCAGCCGAGCAGCAGCAGGAGGCCTATTAAATCCACAATTTTAGACTCTCGGGGTGGGCATTTTCTCCTGGCGTATTAAGTAACACACCTACTCAAGTTACTGTGTGATCTCAGTGAACAGCTGCCCTTTCAGTGAGAAGCGTATGCTTGCGCTTCACTCTGCCCCCCAAGTTCAATCACAGACTCTCTAGAGAATCCTGGCCTGGAAAGAGCAGTGAAAACAGAATGAAACCCAAATGAAAGCTCCACCAGCCAGGAGTCACCCAGAACTGAGATCTCCAGGTGCCGTACGTAGGGTTCAACTCCGTATCACAATTAGCTAAAAGACGAGACCTACCCACAACAAGAGATAGAAGCAGAAGAATCCGCTCAGAGTGGAAATGGCCTAACTCTTCCTATTTATCCTTGAAGAAATGCCTGAGGGTCAACGTCAAGTGATGATTCTTAGAGCAGATTCTGGAGTTAGGTGGATGTGGGTTCAAATTCCTATAGTGAGTTGTGTGACCTTGGACAAGTCTTGTTTAATCTCTCTAAGCTACATTCTTCTCTTTCATGGTTATAGTAATATAATAACACCTTTTAATGTGATTTTGAGAAATTAAGAAGATAGTAAATGCAAGGCGGGTGACACCTGGTAAGCATACACTTTATATATGAACTATTTTTCTGTCTCCACAGATGGTGGTAGACTGGTGTGTTTAAAACATCTCTCTCCCCTTTGCTTGGTCAAAGAGATCTTTTCCTTTAAGGTAGGGTTCCCAGCTGATGCAAATAATCTGTGCTTAGCTGCTAACTTGAAGGTTGGTGGTTCAAAAGTGCCTAGCGGTACTGTGGAAGAAAGGTCTGACAATCTTTTTTTAAGGTTAGAGCAAAGAAAACCCTTTGGAGTGGTTCTAGTCTCTAACACATGGGGTCGTCATGAGTTAGAATGAACTCAGCAGAAACTTTTCTTTTCTTGGTTAGGGTCCTATGCTATTCAGAGCCCTGGTGGCACTGAGGTTAAGAGCTCAGCCACTAATCAAAAGGTCAGCAATTCAAATCCACCAGCCACATCTTGAAAACCCTCTGGGACAGTCAGAACAGATTTGATGGCAATGAATTATGTGCTATTCACATTTATTGTTTTATTTCATGATGTTTCTATTTATTAAAAAACTCAAAAGGAAACTTCATTTTGTGCCTTTTGCTTTGCACTTTGTGAGACATTCTCTTCATAGAATTTCTTTCTAAAAGTGATTCTGGAGGAATTAAATGAGAGGAATTCTGTGTGAGAGGAAATTTAGTACCCAAAGAAGGAACCCAAGGAGGAATGTAAGTACAGAGAGGAAAATGCGTGGAAATACCATTCACAGGAAGACTTTTCCCTCCTGTCTAGACTGAGTAATGTAACATTGACCAATATAGAGTGTCGTAGAAATGCTAGTGATGATCAGCCTCAAGCAAAGTTTACCTCTGCTTCTATTGTGCATTCCCTACAGAGCGTGAGTCCAACTTTCTGCGGTGAGGTAGAGGGGCATGAAATATAGATTGTCAAGCCTTTGGGGATTCTGAGGAATGAAAGGTACTTAAGGATAAAATTCATCCTGGGCTTATTAGCTTGCCCTCTTCCGTCTCAGAGGCTCTTGTATCATGAAGTAAATTTGGCAAGAAAGAAGAAAGAAACAATCAGTTTAAATGATGAAGCAGGAAATCTGTTCCTGGGCAATTTTTGGCAAGTTTGAGAATAAACAAGGAGTGAGATAATGAGACTAGCTCAGCAATTCTCAAATTTTCTTATTCCTTATCCCTTAGGAGAGCCGGTTTGGCCTCTCCTATTAGGATGAGGAGAGCAAAGCAATAGCTTCCCTTTGCTTTACCACAGAAGGAAGCAGTGCTGTAAGAGGCAAGAAGACAACCTAGGAGGACAAAGAAGGTGACAGTGAAGAAAGGGAGTCACACAGGCAAGGAGGGGCTCTTACAGATGTGTGACTTGGGTACAAGCATCAGGGTTGACAATGTAGAAGGAAAAGAATCCACTCATGCAGTTTACATCAGGTTTTTGTTGAGAATTTGAAAGTTCTGATTTCTTTGCATCTTTTGGAATTTCTCCACAACATTTCAATGTATTGTGGCTCCTAATTTGCAAACATCTGACAGGATGAATTATGAATAAACAACAGTAAAACCCTTTGCTCCGAACTTGAGAATACAAAAAGAGGTTTACTTCTGACATTTCTTGCTTTCACAAAGAAACTCCTTTTGTCTTCACTGAGGGCACTAAAAAATAAGAAGACATTTTAATTTTTTAATTATTACCGACTTTCAGATGCATGTTCAGGCTTACAGACAATATAAAATGTCCTCAATGGTCAATGAGGAATTTTAAGCAAATCTTAGAAGCATAGACCCCTATATTTTGGAGGTATCATAGACGTCAACTTGTCAAGAGGTCAGGTTGCCCAGGGTCTACTGCTGTAGGAATTCCTTCCCTACAACACAGCAGCCTTATCATTTAAAGATCTGCTTGATCTTCTAGATATGGGAACTCAGTCATTCCCCAGTCACATTACTCTTTGGTTGAGAAGTTACCACAGCCAGAGTACTTTACTCAGCCAAAACTATCTCTTCATCCTAACATTCACCCATTAGACCTGCTCCTATCCTTGATAATTCTATACCAGCATGCTAAAACTAGTAACTCTTCTGCATAATCATCTTTAAAAGATTTGAAGACAGCTCCCATTTCCCTCACTGGTTTTCTCTTTCCAAGACAAAGAGATAATGCCCATTTCTGTGCTCATTCCTCATTTGGTATAATTTGCAGACAATTCTTCATCCCCACAACTCTGTAGAAGTTTCTTTCTTTCTTCATCTCCCCACCCTTTCTTGGTAAAGGGCACACTTTCCTAGAAGAACAAACAAAACATTCCTTTCCAAGATCTGATTTGGCTTAACCATTCCATACACATTATGGCATGTGACAGTGGACTGTAAACTGGTTTATTGCATTGCATTTGAATAGAGGATGACTGCATTTGTTAAGCAAGCTCCTTCCAAACAAGTCATAATAAAAACTTTATAGCATCCCACTTCATCACATAACTTTTTAATGCTGCTCTTTTGGTTTGGTTTTGGTTCTGGTTTTCAGTCCTTCTTCACTTCTTCCCCTTTGAAGTATCAGAGTTATTCTAGAAATTCCCATTGAGGGTTTCAAATTGGAAATCTGGTCCTCAAAAAAGTCTTTTCCTTGAGGTCCTTTCCTGGTTTTGGACTGTGGAATCAGACTGTGTGGAAATAATGATGCCATCCATGTGGTAGGGCCCGGTGTGATGCATATGCGCAATATAAAGTCAGTTTATACACGGCTTGAAACTGTATCCCAGGATTTGGAAAATGCAGCAGTTTATGTGATGGATATCATGACCACACATGAGGTGTTGTGGAGATACATATGTATCTTAAAATATACATATCTACAAGAGTATACATATCTGTATATATGCAGAATGGAAAACTTTAAACCATCAAAGCCTTCAGGCAAGTATTTTATAGCTATCTAATAGTGGGTATTTATAACATAACCTTTTGACTTGCAAGCCTTGGCATGGCAAATATCAAATAAATATGAGCTGTGATAAGAACTTTATGCCACTGGCGTCAAATAATTGAGATGGTCTTCCTTTAAACATTTGTTCAAATGAGAAGAGGAAGTACTAACAGTTTTAAAGCTCCAGGACTGACTGTGAGAAGCCTCAATCCTGGACAATGATTTTAAACATTTATTCTTTAGGCTTTTTTTTTTTTTTTAAGTCAGTTTCTGTGAAATGAGTAGGAGAATTCAAAAGATTTAAAGAACACTTTCTTCGTTTACCTACACCCCCTCCCTAAAATATTATCAATAGTTGCGGGTGTGCTGGGAATAAAAGATAAGCCTGTCAGTTTAGCTTTGGTCATGGTGAAAGCCTCTGTAACTACTTTATGGTATCAAATCGGGAACAGTTGGAAAAGCAAGCTTGATTAAAGACAGCTAACATCATTTCAGGAAGGGGATCGTGCCTAACTAATTTGTTGGAATTCTTTGAGGAAATCACTGCTCCAGAGAGATGGTTGGGGGAAGGGAGTCCATTACGGACTGAGTTTTTCAGAAAATGTTCTACAGAATTCTCCACTGTTGGTTAAAATGCTTAAGGTCTGAAGTCATAGAATTGTAGGACAATTGGCATATTGGATGAAAAGTTGGCACAAGAGGAGGAAAGAAAAAGTAACCATTAACAGAAATGTGTCAGCTTCAAAAACCAGATCATACAAAGCATCGGAAGAGAGGCTGCATTTGGCATGTGAACTGGGGTTTTCCAAAGACACCAAAGGTGTCCCTCGAGGAAGTTTCTGTAAGGGTGGTGGCAGCAGGGTGAGGGGAAGCACAAAAGAGAATTCAGCTGCAAGCCAACAGATTCTTAAGTGGACTTTTCTTCCGCTTGGAAGGACACCTCATTGTCAAGCCCTGGTTGTCAGCCTGAGCTATAGAGCACTTTTTTTTTTTTTTCCTTGAGAATCTTCAAAATAAACACACTAAGAGATTCTATTTGCACATGGAGCCCTGATGACACTTGGCCGCTAACCAAAGATTGGCAGTTTGAATCCACCAGCTGCTCCTTTGAAATCCTGGGGAGCAGCTCTGTCTTACGGGGTCGAGCAGTGAGTCAGAATTGACTGGAAGGCAACAGATACAGAGATAGCCTGTATTCACACCTGTTTGCAGACTAAGTGGAATTACCTTTTTCCTTTTCTGAAGTTGTTTAAAGAGAATGCATAAAACAGAATTTTAGGGCTTCACTTTCCGTGATTTAATACTCTTGCCTAGGGACTGGCAATTCTGACAGGGCATTGTCTGGCTCTTTCTCCCCCACCCCGTCTTCATGCTCTCCATCCTGATCTGGCTCTTCCTCTGCCTGAGCGTGTTTTGCAAGATCCAGGAAAAGAAAGCAAAAGTGAAACAAAAGTAGTTATTTCTTTTCAGACCTTGTATTGTTTCTACCAAGAGCCTGGCTGCTTGCTTCAAGCCCTTTGCGATCAGCTGCTAACCCAAAGACTGGCAGTTTGAACTCACCCAGTGGCTCTGCAGAGGAAAGATCTGATAATTTGGTTTGATAGAGATTAGGGCCAAGAAAACCCTGTGGAGCAATTTCCTTTGTAGCACACAGGGTCGCCGTAAGTTAGGGACCAACAGGATAGCAGCTAGAAATGGACAAGTTGGATCTCGTGGGGAGTAGTTACTTGACTTCCTTGAACTGTTCTGTTTTGAAGGATTACAAGGAAAAGTCCTCTGCTGAAATGCTTCCCAAATGACCCCACTCCAGTTTCTGGATAAAATTTGAATTTTTGGAGAAGACATAATCTGTTAAACCTTTGCTTAGAATTAGATTAACAAACTTAGAAGAGCTACACTGGTTTATTAACAAAATTATTAATTAACAAACTTAGAAGAGCTACAACAGGAAGATCCATTTTTAAAATAATTTATTTTCATTGTTGAAAATATGTACAGTAAAACATAGACCAGTTCAACAATTTACACATGTACTATTTAGTGACACTGACTATATTCTTCAGGTTGTGCAACCATTCTCACCCCTATCCCCCAGGAGATAAATCCTGATGAAGAATCTGGGTGGAATGCTTTCAAGGAAGCAATGCGTCAAGTGTCAGGCAGGTAACAATAAGGAGCAAAGAGATGAGTGTAAGACATTCAGGAACAGGCAGACTGTGGTGCCAGTAGAGCGCACACTGCCAGGAAAAGGTGCCCATATTCAGAGACACCTGGAGCATCTGTTGGCTGGATTTGACCTTTAGACTGCCTCTGTGGGGTGACTGGATTAGAGCAATGTTTTCTAAGCATTTTGAAAATGAGACTAGTTACCTAGTACACAAATACCAAAAGAGAGTGACTTTAAAGAACAGAAATTAATTTACTCACAGTTCTAGAAGCTAGAAGTCCCACTCAGGCTCTCAGAGGTATTGATTCCTTATTACCTGTCTTCAGCACTCCTTGGCTTGTATATGAGCATCTGTCTTCCTCAGTGTGTGTGCCTCTTTCCATAGCTGGTCTTTCCATAGCTTCGAAACAATTACATTTGGATCTACCCTATACTGGTATGTCCCTGTTAACATAACAAGCAAAAGCCCCCTGTTTTTAAACAAGATCACATCCACAGGTGCAAGGGCCAGGAACTCAATGTGTGTTTTGGGGTGGTTCATGTAATTCAGCCCATAATACTTTTTCAATGTAAAAAAAAAAAAAAAAAAAAATTAAAATGAGGTCTTGCAGTATCAAAGTTTCTTATCTGTTGATGAAGAAAATTCACAAAGGTAAAACGTTTTGGTTCATCGTTGTAATGTGTGAAGATGTATTTTGTGATACCAAATGAGTCTGGGGATGAGAATATGAGCATGAACATGAAGCAACCCTTTCCTTGTCTAGCGGGCGTGGTGGCCAAGTAAAGAGATGGTCACCAAAGGGTCTGTCTAGAGATATAAGGGAAGTGAGCGCACAATTCTGTGGAGTCTTGCAAAGAAGGGTTTCCAAATCAACCCTAGAGGGGAGGTCAGAAAAGACTTCTCCAGATATATGGCAATTCAGTCAAAATGAAAACATTAGTGGCAGTTGGCCAGAACTTGGTGTATGTGGAAGTATTTGGAGGAAAATAGAACAGCATGTGCAAAGGTCCTGAGGTTAGAGCACAGGTTTCCTTCCAGGAAATGAGTAGATTAGGACAGCTAAAGTGAGAGGAGAGGGAAAGTGATGAGAGTTAAATGTGGAAAGGAATGCACAGGACAACCGTTGAGTAATCTACATATGTTGTTCACATGGCGTATTTACTTGGTGTTATATTAAGAAGAAAATGACTACATAAATCTTAGAGACACTAGCAATGATTCCCAGTCTCCCCCAGGCTGGAAGTTCACACTTGGGGAACCAACAATGTACAGCAAGCAGAAGTGCACAGGCCAGGTTGGGCAGCTCTGAGAGGGTTGGGGGACCCAGAGTATTTAGCAGCTCACTAGGATCTTGGGTACCTGGAGGAGCTGGAAGTGAAAAGAAACAGCAAGAGAAGCGGAAGGGAGGGAAAGGGCTGTGAAGTCTAGACTTGGCTTTTCCTCTAATCTTGCCTAGATTTGGCCCAATTCCATGATTCCTGACAAGCTGGCTGCACCAAACCATGGGAGTAATCATTGCTTCTACAGATAAGGAAGAGCTTGAAGTCACTTCCTTTCTCCTCCTTTGCATGTCTAACAACCATCTTGCTAACAAAGAAGATCTTCTCCAAATGAATGCCTCCCACTTGTCATGGGAGAGCCTAATCTGGAATTAATTTTGACCTTGGCTCTTTGGTGAGAGTCCCCTAATCGGAGTATTTCTCAGGAGAGATATGGTCTCCACATCCTTGCCTCCCACAGCAAATAGCGCCCTTCCTTCCAGCTCAGAGTAACTTGGGCCGTCAGAATGATCCCCTGTCAAAATAACCCCTTACGAACAGCCACGCATCCACTCAGTGTGCGAACAAAAACAGTGTGTGAAATAAAACCAGTACAAAGAAAGCAGATTCCAGTTCTATGTGTGGAGCCCCTCAAGAGATGGCAGTTAATACGGACCAAACAATTTAAGGTGAATTCTGACACTCACTGTTTCAAGGCTTGTTTAGGCAAGACAGAATCAAAGTTTCGCTGTGCCTCTGTGGGCAGCATCTTGTTAATTGTCTGGAGGACTTTTCTGGAAAACGTCGGCCAACTTGCACCCTCTTATTATTTTTATTTAATTTCCAGATGTGCTCTGATGTTCTTGGGAAAATAAACCCTCAGGGTTAATATCTCCAGCGGTGTTCAAGCGGCAGAGATCCTGGACCGTAAGTGTTGTTCCTCCTTATTCCCAGGGTCTACTTACTCTGATTTACCTCCCTTCAAATACAAAATAAGGCTTCACTTGTACCATTTAAAATGAAGAAATGACAGCCTTCAGAAAAAGTCAGACGGGTTGTACGTTCTTCCCAGCCGACCACCAGAAGCACGGACGTATGGCAGGTACGACGCATGCGCGGTTACCGCTGAGGCGGAGCACTAATGAGCAGTTTCTATTGGCCAGAGCAGTTTCCATCGCCAGCTGCAACAGATCTCTCAGCAATTTAAAACGAATGACAATGACCAGAGGCTGTGTTTTGCGACGGTGGACCCTTGGGCCCAACTCAGTCCCTTTTCAGCTACTCACCATGTAGTTAAGGTTTGAGAAGGGACACTTTGGAACGAAAATTCCAAGGCTAGGAAAGAATTAATCTACTTTTTTAGAATACAGTGAATGGCCAGGTTAAGAACGTCTGACTTATGGACACCTTGTACTTGCCCTTTCATATGACGTAAATATGCCCTCACTTTGAAACGACTGAGTCAACCCCACTCAAAGGAATTCTTCCTCACAGTCACCTTCACTTGCTGCACGTGTAGCTTTTAAATCATTGAAAAGGCTCCCAGCCTTTTCTTGCACTAAAGTAAAGCTAAATAAGAACCGTATGCACCTGTTTTGGCTTGCCTGCGAATTCGTCTTAAAGGCACGCTTAGCAACAAATCTCGTCCATAACCCAAGGATTGCCTGTAATGAGGTAAAAGAGAAATGTTAACCGGAGGCTAATTTTCTCCACAAAAAAGGTAGGATTGCATTTTAGAGATTTCTCCTCTTTATAAGTGGCACCTGAAGCCGATTTCTGCCACTCTCACCCACCAGTGGATTTGGACTTGTCTGGGCCTGGCCGCTGAGCCATGCCAGAAGCCATCTGAAGGGTGGACCCAAATGGGGGTGCTTTCTAGGACTCAAAGGGATGGTTAGGTAGTGTCTTAGTCATCTGGTACTGCTCTAACAGAAATACCACAAGTGGATGGCTTTAACAAAAAAAAAAGTTTATTGTTACACAGTCCAGTAGGCTGGAAGTCTCAGTGCTAGGAGCCGGTTCCAGGGGAACACACTCTGTACTCTGTTGGCTCTGGAAAAAGGTCCCTGTGTTGCATCAGTCTTTCTTTGACCTAAGAGCACCTTGGCTTAGGAACCTCAGGTCTGAAGGATGCACTCTGCTCTGAGTGCTGCCTGCTTCCTAGTATGAGATTCTGAACTGTCTACTTGCTTCTATTTTATCTCTTGTAGGATAAAAGATGATACAAGTCACACTCCAGGGAAACTCTTTTACACTGGAGCAGGGAGGTGACCTTAGGAATGGTACAGTCCTGCCCTAATTTTGTTTAACACAATTCAATGTGTAACCACAGGCAGCAATAAGGATTTACAGCATAGAAAAATCACAAAAAGGAGGACAATCACCAACTCCTGGGAATCCAGCCAAGTGGTCACACACATTTCATGGGGGCCACAACTGAAGCCATGACAGGTAGGGTTTGTCTGAGCCCAAGACCAATGCTCTCTTGAGGTGAGGACACAAGGGGCAGTGTCTTGATTTTCTAGTGCTGCTATAACACAAATACTACAAGTGGGTGACTTTAAAGAACCGCAGTTTACTTCCTCACAGTTCCAGAAGCTACAAGTTCAAATCCAGTTCTTGGCTGTGACAATTCCTTCTTTGTCTGTAGCCCAGGGTGTTCTCCAGTTCCTTGGCTTGTATATGGTCCTCGTGTGATGTCTGTCTTCCCTGGTGTGTCCATGAGTCTCTGTATCTAACTGGCTTTTAATAACTCAAGAGTGATTAAGTTTAAGAGTTACCTCACTGTCCCATTAATGTAAAAAAGGGTATTGCCAAACAGGAGTTAGAATTTCAACATATGAAGGCCACAATTCAATTCAAAACTGGTTGATTCAGAGTCTCGCCTAAATCGCCACTGATGTCAACCGTAGAAGGTTGGCATCTGATGTTTAAATGTGCACTGAACCTCACATTAACAATCTTCAGAACCCTGTGCTTGAGACTAGATGTAGACAATAAGACTGTTTTGTTGCTGTCTGTACCGAAGCGAGCAGAACGTGGTAGAGTACAGGATAGTATCTGGCACATGGTTACTACAGAGTCACATTTTCACAGGAAATTGCCTGGGAGTATGTTAAAACTACAGATGGATAATTTGCAAACTGGGTTTTCAGTTTCCTGTCTGGCTCTGAAAATTCAGCCCTGCAGAATGAGGAGTCCTGTCAAAGTAATTTTCATTCTTATCATTTCATGAGCCATTAAAATGAGGGATAAAGTGAAATAATCAACAGTAAGAACACGTCAAGGACTTACTATAATTGAAGAATCCCTGGGTGATGTGAACGGTAACTTGCCTGACTACTATGTGAAAGGTTGGAAGTTTGAGTACTGCTAAAGGTGTCTCTGATGAAGGACCTGGCCATCTATTCTGGAAGGCAGGCCTCTGAAGATGTGAGAAGTCCAGTGCTGCTCTCGCACACATAGGATTGCTCTGAGTCAGAGTCAACTGCATAGCTACTGGTTTGGTTTTACAGCACATTGGTGGTTAAGTGCTGTTGCTGCTAACCGGAAGGTCGGCAGTTCGAACCTGCCAGGTGCTCCTTAGAAACTCTAAGGAGCAGTTCTATTCTGCCTTATAGGATCACTATGAGTTGGAATCGACTCGGCAGCAGTGGCTTGGGTGTTTTGGTTTAGTCACTATGATTTGGAATCAACTCCATGGCAATGGATTTAGGCTCTGCTAGGCTTTACAACATCCCGATTCATTTAATTCTCTTAACACTCTTAACAGGTCGTCTTAGAAAGGTGAAGCACTTTGTATAAAGTCACTCAGTGGGTAGACAATCTGAGCTTCAACCCCAACTCTCTCTGACATTAAAAATGAGGTTTGGACACAACTTTACACACTTGAGTGGACTGGGAGTTTGGCACGTGTTTTGTCCTGATCATAGGGAATCAAGAATTACAGAGCTTTTTAATCTGTCGACTTCCTGACATGGTTATTAAGCCAGAGAAGTCCCACATTTGAGAGGAAAGAAATGAAATATTATTCTTCAGTCTAAATGTTTGAATGCAAACACCAGATAATTGCTAAATACATTCCGTTATTTTTTGCTGGTTTAAATTCTGTGTAGTCAAAGATGCAACTCCAAAATGGGTTATCACGTTACTCCACATAGAAGAGGATTTTTACCAAGATCATTTACTTCTGAGGTTTTCAAAAGTTCTTTCGCATAAATCTTTAGTGAAAGTTTTGCCTACCTAGAAAGAATTCATTAAATGAAAGATTTTACTAGTGTAATAAACCAGAAAACCCAACCCACTGCTATCAAGTTGATTCCAACTCATAGCGACCTTACAGAACACAGTAGAACTGCCCCATAGTTTCCAAGAAGCACCTGGCAGATTTGAACTGCTAAGCTTTTGGTTAACAACTGTAGCACTTAACCACTATGCCACCAGGATTTCTACCAGTGCAATACTTAATTATATTTTGTATTCTTTGTTCATTTCTTCCAAATGCCCATTTCAGTCCAGAGCAGACTCATCAACTGTTTTCGCCACACCCACACTCTGGGTGGAACTAGGGCATCCAAATTGTTCCTTCTAGTTGGAACCCCTGCTGAAAATTTGCATTTCTAACAAGTGTCCTGCTGAGAATTTGAATTTCTAAGAAGACCTGGAAATTTATATGTAAGACTCATCTGGGGATCTTGTTGAACTATAGATTCAGTCCAGTATATCTAGGGTGGAAATGCAAATTTTCAGCAGGGGTTTGAACCCCTTTGAATCCCTGGGTGGAACACAGCTCCTTTTGAAATTTCAGGGAGACCAGGTGGCTTGTTTTTTCCAATTACAGAGACAGGAGGAATCAAGTGCAGGATATTTGGTTAATGACTCATCTACTGTACATGACCACTTTCAGAAAATGCAATAGAACAGAGAAATCAAAATGATGAAAACTAAAGAAGGAATTTCTTACATTTTTCCTTCTTCATATACTTCTGAAAAATATTAAACGATTGATAATCATTTAGTTAACAATGTGCAATGTCTCTGGAGAAGGGAGTGTGTTTTAGAAAGCCTTACCTTTCCCGGGACTAACAGTGGAACACACTCTTATTTCTGCCTGTAGGCTAAAGTTAAATCTTTTGACCTGATGGCATTCAAGTTTTTTCCACGATCTGGGCCTAATTTTCCTTCTGTTTAAATCTCCCACTGCTTCTTTATTCAGAATCTCTGTACTAGCCAAATAGGTCTTTTATAGAGATGAAGAATGAGACATCAACCATAACCTTTAGGAGTTTGGGATTTAATTTGAGAGATACAACTGATACTTATCAAACTGAAAAATGTAAGAGAGCTGTGAAGTTACAGTTTATTAACGCAGCATAAACAACACTGTTGGAACAATGGCTAAGCATTCAGCTGCTAATCAAAAGTCAGCAATTAGAAACTACCAGCAGCTCTGCAGGAGAAAGGCCCTGGTGATTTGCTCCCACAAAGATTACAGCCTAGAAAACTCTATGGGACACCTCTGCTCTGTCATATAGGGTTGGTATGAGTCAGACTTGACTAAACAGCATCCAATAACAACAGTGGGGTATACAAGTTGAGTTTATGTGTGTTTCAAATAAAAAGAATATGGAATGGTCAGCAAAAGCAAAGAAGTCCTTGAAAAATGGGGAGATTTTCCCACAAATCTTAGGATCTCTGGATGGTGCAAATAGTGAAGATAGTCCACTACTGAACAAAAAGTTGGATGTTTGTGTCTGCCCTACTCAGATGCATGAGAAGAAATGCCTGGTGATGTACTTTACAAAAATCAGCCGTTAAAAGCCTCATGGAGTACAGTTCTACTTTGATACAGGAGGTAGCCTTGAGTTGGAGTGGACTCCATGACAACTAGATTGTTTTATTTTTTTCCCATAGATCTGGGGAGGGTTAGGAAGGAGTGGAAGCAGACAGCATATCTATTGTTGTTGCTGTTAGATGCCGTCCAACCAGTTCCAACTCATAGCAACCTGATGTACAATAGCACAAACCACTGTCTGGTCCCATGCCATCCTCGTAGTTGTTGGGCTTGAGCCCATTAAATTGCAGCCACTGTGCCTCTCTTTCAGGGTCTTCAGCTTTTTCCTTCACTTCCTACTTTACCAAGCATGATATCCTTCCATAAGGACTGGTCCCTCCTCTTAACATGTCTAAAGTGTACAAGACAAAGTCTTGCTAATCTTGCTTCTAAGAAGCACTCTGGCTATACATATTTCAAGACAGTCTTATTAACTCTTCTGGCAGTCCATGTATATTTGATATTCTTCACCAGCACCGTAAGTCAAAGTCAGCAATTCTTTGGTCCTCCTTATTCATTGTCCAGCTTTCACGTCCATATGAGGAAATGGAAAATAATGTGGCTTGGATTGGGTGTCCATCAGTCCTCAGAGTGGTATGTTTGCATTTCAACACCTTCGAAAGGTCTTTTGCAGCAAATTTGCCCAAAGCAGTTTCTTCATTGCTGCTTCCATGGGCACTGATGGTACATCCAGGTAAAATGAATCCCTTGACATTTTCAATATTGTCTGTCGCCTTTTATCATGATGTTGTTTATTGGTCCAGTTGTGAGGATTTTTGTTTCCTTCGTGTTGAGGTATAATCCTCATTGAAGGCTGTGGTCTTTGATCTTCATGAGTGTTTCAAGTTCTACTCATTTTGAACACACAAGATTGTGGCATCTGCATACTGCAGGTTCTGAACAAATCTTCTCTGGTCCTGATGCCCCATTCTTCATATGGTCCAGTTTTTCAGATTATTTGTACAGCATACAGATTGAATAAGTGCAGTGAAAGGATACAACCCTAATGCCCACCTTTCCTGATTTTAAACCGTTGTTATCTCCTTGTTCTGTCTTAATGACTGCCTCTTAGTCTATGTAAAGTTGTCGCATGAGCACAATTAAATATTTTGGAATTCTCATTTTTGGCAATGTTATCCATAATTTGTTACGATCCACACAGTCAAATGTCTTTATATGGTCAATAAGACACAAGTAAACATCTTTCTGGTATTCTCTGCTTTTAGACATCAGCAGTGATAGTCCTTGTTCCATGTGCTCCTGTGAATCCAGCTTGAAGATGTGGCAGTTTTCTGGCAATGTACTGCTGCGCCTTTTTTTTTTTTTAAACTGTGCTTTAAATGGAAGTTTACAGAACAAACTAGCTTCTCATTACACAGTACACCTATTGTTTTATAGTATTGGTTAACAACACTCTCCCTTCTTGTCCTTGGACTCCCAATTAATCATCTTTCTGGTCCCCTCTTGCCTTCTAGTCCTTGTCCCTGGGCTGGTGTGCCACTTTAGTCTTGCTTTGTTTTACGGGCCTGTCAGTGTTTGGCTCACTGGTGAACCTCAGGAGTCAGTTCACTACTGAGCTGAATGGGTGTCTCGAGGCCACGTTCTAAAGGTTTCTTCGGTCTCTGTCATGCCCTGGTCTTTCTTTTTGAGTTAGGGTTTCATTCTCCTTTTCTCTCTGTCTCTGTCTGGGAACCTCTGTTGTGATTCCTGTCAGAGAAGTTAGCGGTGGTAGCCAGGACTGCCATAATCTATGAGGTCTGACAAGTGAGCCTGTGAACTTAATTGTTCTAAGTGCTACACACACCTCATTGCTGAATATCACTATGGTTACCTTCAAAGTACTCCCCTCAGGAAGTTATGCACTGATGCCAGCACCTAGTTCAACCTGCAAAGCAATTTTGGAACTCTTTCTGGAATGGCCATCGTGCACGGCGACAAGGCAGAAAATCTGTGAACTTAATTGCATAGCTGTCTGTGAGGGAGTTTTTAGCCAGTAAACAAACAGCTGTGTTGGAACATCTTCCCCACTTACCTGCTCTGGCCTCCAGTGCCTTTTTTCTTTACCTGAAGATAAAGGAAATAGTGAAAGGAAGACACTTCAGTGACATTCAGGACATCAAGGGTAAATACAGTGACAGCTCTGCTAGCCATTACAGAAGAAGAGTTCCAAAATTGCTTTGAAGGGTAAACTAGATACTGGCATGAGTGCATAGCTTCCCAAGGGGCGTACTTCGAAGATGATTGTAGCGATATTCAGCAGTGAGGTAGGCAGCACTTCCTCTAGGATGAGTTCGCCAGGTTAGTTGTCAGGCCTCATATGAGTCAGAGTTCACCTGACTGCAATGGGTTATTGCCATGACCACTTTCTTGGCGTTGAATGTTTCATTATGCCAAGTAGACTATAAGCACCTTGGGCCAGAATCTTCCTTCATCTACGTTAGCATGTAGGTGTTCAATAAAGGTTGGCTAAGTGAAGTGAATGGACGAAGGGATGAAGGTGAGTTTTCCTTAACCTGAATTCCACCCCCCCAGGAGAAACGAGATTATTTAGTACAATGGAGAAAGATAAATTTCTTCTTAATCTTTATATATATATATATTATGTATGTATCATATATATAATATATATACACACACTTTCAAAATGTAACTGTAGTTGGTTATTCTTATCAGGTTAATTGAAATGTGGTAACATAGAACCGGATATCTTAAGTTGATTTAAAAATGACAAACCCTATGTATTTTTTCTTTTCCTTAACTTTTGCAAAGTCAGTCCACCTCATAAATCAGACTATTTTGATTTCTCTTGATGCCATAAGTATTTCTGTAACATAGACTGTTCGATAAATTAACAGGTAGTTATTAACAAGAACAAGACAAATTTGATTTAACTGTAGGCACCCACTTGGGACCTTCTAGCTCTGAGATTTGGAGTGATAATACTCTGGATGTTGTTGTGAGACCTGCTACTTCCAATTCTTTGTCTAGAATTCTCCCTGGCAGCTTGACAAACCAACCTTGGGAAGCACCTAGAGAAAAACATTCTTCTTAGCAAATCTGAAGTCTTTCTTGATTTACTATGTATGCTAACAACACCGAATACAAGTTTTGGCTTTTTGAAAACTTGCTGCTTTGTCTGCTCACTTCGTCTTTCAATCATTTATTTATTTACCCAGTTTTTGAAAATTAGCACACGTTCCCGAGTTTTAAACATCACTATACTTTTGGGCCGGGGAAAATGCGCCAGCCAGACTGTAGGTGGCGCTGCAGGGCGGGCTTGGGAGACGGGAGGAGGAGCACGGCTGCAGAGCTCAGAACCGAGCAAGAACCACAGAACACCCAGGCTGATCCTCAGACTGGGGAGGAGCTGCCTGTGTGGGGGTGGAGGGTGGGTCAGAGCAGGATGTGTGCTTGGGTTTCATTTGGAAAAAGCATATACCATCTTGCAATATAATTGCCTTTTATATTTCTATTTGGAAAACGGTATAAATACACCCACGTTTTCTTAAACACCACCCTGCTCAGCTCCTGGACTAGGTCAGGGTGCCTTTTATTTCTTCACTGGATTTGTGTCACAGTTGTAATGATCAAAGTATTGGCATAATTATTTGTTTAACATCGTCTCTCCTGGGACTGTAACTCTCCTGTGGTCAGGGGCCTTATTGAGTAGTTCACTGTGACGTCGCTGGGGGACACACGGCCCCCAGCAAGTAGCAGGCCCCCGGCAAGTGGCAGGCGTTCAAGAAATGCTTTGTTTTGCTTATTTGCCGACTGCTTTGTTAGTGACTTTGCTGTGCCTTTTGGTCCTATGTTGATTCCTTCATTCATGTTCACCCTTCTTCCTACTTCACCCAGTCTTTCCCATCCTCCATGCCACCTCTCCGCACTTCCACATCCCCCAACACCGTGGCACCCCCAAGATGAAGGGAGGCCACGTGTGTTTTCAAAATTAAAGAGGGAGAAAATAAACGTATACATATATATATATAAAATCCTCAAACAATCAAGCCTTCAGTATCCCTAGAAAGAGTATTAAAAGATAAAGCAAGGACAATTGTGACAATTGTGCCAATGGGAAAAACAGGTGACCCTCTTCACAGTCACTTGCCTCTGCTCTGTGGCTTTCCTGAGCAGGTGCCCCACCTCCCGGATTTTGGCAGAGGCAGGAGACCGCCCTTCGCTCCGAATGGTCTGGACTGGGGACAACTGGCTGGAATCACAAGTGGCTTCTTGGCTCACCCCAGCGGTACTTCAGTTTTCATAAACGTCCAGTTTCTGGAGCTGCGAGGTTCCAGCACATGGGGATTTCCCCTCGTTAGTCCCTGACACACGGAGCGGTGTTCCCCAGCCAAAGCCATTGTGCCTGCCTCTGAATGGCCTTTCTAGAGAATGTGGGAGACTCGAATTGTAGGGGAAGAAAAAAAAATCAGTTGTTATCCTCAGATACCTAACTTATTATTTGTTAAAACACATGTTGAAGGTGATGTGAGCTGAAAAAAAAAGTTATGGTGGTCTTGGCAGTCTCTCTCAGCTCCCCACAGAAGTGATATGGGTGGAAAGAGCTTTGGCGGATGCAGCCCCCAAATCTTGACATGATTACCTACCACAGAAATAAAACATAGTGCTGGAATGAAGCCTCCAGTCGTAGATGGCAACCCCTTCATTGTACTGATCAAGAAAGGAGGCTCTCTGAAGGAGGGGCCAGCTCCAAACCGCTCAGCTCAGGAGCTAGGGCCAAAATTCAGGTCTTCGGACCACTTCTGGGCCTTTTCTGTTATGCGGGCTGCAGTTTTTCTGTTTCCTTTGTGCATTTCATTTAAAATGAGTTTCAAGCAGACTATCTACCCTAAAAGCACTTCAATCTCTCTCCTCCTTCTGTGTAAAACTTCATAGCAGACGGGGCTTCGAATGATAGAAGAAAAACAATACATCCTTTAAAAAATGGTCAAAAAGGAAAGAGAACTTGAAAGTATATAAATATTACTTCACAGAGTGAGTAAGACCTCATCATTATTTTGTGGGTAATGAAGAACTAATTACAGAAAAAGATTCCAGTTAATTCTACACAGTGTGCCTTTGAACAAAAAGGGTTCAAAATATTTTCCAAACATTCTCACATATACTGTGTGTGTCTGTCCTATGTAACCTGCAAGTGATTTACCCTTGTGAAATCATTTGTGCAAACCTGCCAACAATATGAATGATTTTGTTTGTCTACTGTCTCAAAATAATTGATCTTGCACACATTAAGCTAAATAAAATACCAGGCTCTTTCTGTGCAGAAAATCCACAAGCTCTCTTTTAACTGTGCTTCAAAGGTCAGGAAAGCAGCTCTTTGAGAAAAGGCTAGAAATGGACTATGAAAGAAGACAGCTTTACTTCATCAATTTGCTTCAATCTATCAAGATAAAGCCAAAGAATGTGCTTTGAAAGCATTGATAAAAGTAAGTAAAAATATTTTGTATTTTTAGTGAGTCTTCAACTTACTAATGGGTCATATTCCAAAAGTTAGTGGGTAAGTGGTTGTTTGGAATTTGGAGTGTATTTTCCCATAGAAACAATGTTGCCCATAGGAGTCAGTTCCCAGACCACCCTTTAAGCTCTATTTAACCCATCATGTAACAGAACCAGTATACGTTTTTAAATGATCCTTTTAATGTTATCACTTAACAGACCCAAAAATCATTGCATTGATTATTTTGAGTGCTAACATCTAGCAGAAACCATTTCAGTTATAGATCCTAGAGATCAATAGGTACAGACTTTAGAGTAGTTTCTGTACATGGCTTCTGGGTACTTTTAAAACTCTAAAGACAGATGATGCTAACCCTCTGTCTAATTTTATCTAATCATTTATGACTAAAGAGGGATGCAGAGAGAACAAGAACTCTCAGCCTCTGGTTCAATTTCCATCACCACCAGTGTGACAGGACAAGGGATGGGGGAGAGGTAAAATGCTTGTGCATGTGTGTACACAGAGTCTGTGACTAGTGAAGAACAAGAAAAGGAGGGGATTAGGGCACCCTCAAAAATGGCAACAGGAGAAAACATTGGTCCGAGAATCCTCTCGTGGTGTTCATAAAGTGGTAGTGTTCTCCTTGGGCCTCTAAATGGCTGTCTAGAAAGTTCAGAAGGATAAAGGATAGTGTTATGGATAGTCTGCCTGGGGATGCATACCCTGAGAGTTAGGATATTCAGTAAAGAGATGTACAAGAATTTCTTGACTTAAGAAGAATTAGACACTCGGTTTGAATTCATACACATCTACTGAAGAGGTACCATGTTCAAAGAGCAGAGGGTCACCTAAAAAATTCTCAAGGTATCATCCTTTTGTCTTGTGGAAATCGTAATAGCACAGCCTGTACAATAGTCACTGTTCTAAGGATTCCATTTGTTTTAACTTATTTAATATTTACGATGATCTTATGAAGTTGGTGAGAATCTGGTGGCCTAGTGGTTAAGTGCTATGGCTGATAACCAAAAGGTTGGCAGTTCAAATTTGCCAGGACATCCTTGGAAACTCTGTGGGACAGTTCTGTTCTGTTTACAGGGTCGCTATCAGTTGGAATCGACTCAATGGCAGGGTTTTTCTCCTGTGAAGTAGATACTGGAATTATTCCATTTTCCAACTGAGAAAACCAAGATAGGGAGAAGATAAGCAAGTTGCACAAGATCATGCTGCTTGTAAGTTGTTAGTTGCTTTCTAGCCCTGTCTGACCCACGGTGGCCTTACATGACAAAAAAATCAAAACGTTGCCTGGTCCTGTGCCATCGCCGTGGTCTTGGCTGCCTTTCAGTCCATTGTTGTGTTTATTGTGTCAATCCATCTCCTTTCCACTGAACCTCTACTTACCCAATGTGATGCCTTTTTGTAGGGACTGGCCATTCCTGGTGTCGTGTCTACAATTAACAAGATGGAGTTTAATCGTCCCTACTTCTAAGGAGCATTCTGGCTTTACTTGTTCTAAGACAGACTTGTTCAACTGTCTTGTCTCTTATCAGCACTCTCTCCTGCTCTGTTTCCTTCTGGGGTTTGGAATGTGTTCAGAAAAGTGGTGGTGATTGGAAATGAAGAGTCCAAGTCATGCCTTTCAGATGCCCTTCCAACTCGACAGTAGTGAACAAAGTTGTATTCTAGTAGAGAGAACACTGTCAGACAGGAAGAAACTTATGGCTAACAGGTCTCCAAAAGGGCCTCTGAAACTTGCATCTTATCTCATGCCACCAGCCACCAGCCACAAGTCATAGGCCAGTTCCCTAAATCCAAGAATAAATCAAAGTACACCTTTATCAAGCATTGCTCTGACATCACTCCCCTTTCTAAGACTGGACAGGCATTCCCATTGTCTCTTTAAATAATTTTTGAGAACCTCTGAACTTTGGCTTGGCGACCTTCATTTGAAATTGCTTTACCTTCCTGGACGTACTAGCTCATATTTTCTACTTCAACCTGGCAGAAGTTATTATCCCTCATAAAACTTTACTCTCTCTCTTCTCAAAGCCATCACATAAACCATTACTCGTGATTATACATGCCCCTTCACAAGCTGCATCCATTACTCTGTCAAATTTCCATGTGAGGTTAATCTGCTAGTGAGACTTTAAATAGACTCCAGGGGTGGGGCATGTTCACAGTGGATAGAGCATGGACTGAAGTCATCCAGCCTGGGTTCAAATCCCAGTTGTGAAGCTTCCATTTACTTTTTGTGTTACGTTAGGTAAGTTCTTTAACCTTTGTAAATCACTGTTTACTCGTCTATAAAATTAATATGATAATAATAAAACTGGTATAACAGTTGTTCTTGGGATTAAGTAAGATAGTGTATATAAAGAACTTCCTAGTTCCCAGATGCTGTGGTGTCAGTTAGAACTCATGGTGACCCCATGTGTCTCAAAGTAGAACTGTGCTCCATAGGATTTTCAAAGGCTAATTTTTTGGAAGTGGATCACCAGGACTTTCTTCCAAAATGGCACTAAATGGACTCAAACCGGCAACCTTTCATGCAGTAGCTCAGTGCTTAACCTTTTGCAATATCCAGGAACTTTGCCTAAGGGGTTTAGTTCAGGGTAAGTACATCATAAAAGTTAACAGATGTTAGTCATTATTGAAATATTTTGGAATACAAAATAATCAGAGATATGTTCAAAGAATAATGCCTGGAAATGTTCAACACGCCATATTTTTTTAATTGTGAAAAATTATGTCCAATCATGTCCAACCTAGGTCTAACCATGGCTGACTGTATAGCCAGTCAAGAGTCGTATTCTGATTACTGGAAAATGGTCAGACTATATTTGTGAGTTTTTTTTTAAAAAAATAGGCCACAAAACGTGTATAGTATGATATCTTGGGGGAAAAATGTATAATTTGATAAGAAAAGCTGGGAGGGCATGTGCCAAAAAAGTAAATTATTATCATCTCAGCAGAGACAAAGTATTTGGAGTATGGAAGGGTATTGAGATTATGAATAATATTTTGTATTTTCTAAATTTCTTTATTTCATAACTAGGAAAATTACATGTGTTGTGAATTGACTCTTGTGCCCCACAAATGTGTTATAAGTGCTAACCGCTATACCTGTGTTTATAATCCCATTTGAGAATGAGTTGTTTTTATTAATGAGGCAGGATTAATGTGCAGTGTGTTTTGAGTCAGTCTTACAAATTTTAGAAACATTAGGAAAAGCAAACAAGCAGAGATGAGGGAAGGGAGATGCCACGCCACATGAAGATGGCCCAGGAATGGAGACTCAGGAGAGACAAAGACTTTCCACCAGAGTCAACAGAGACAGAAAGCCTTCTCCGACAGCTGGCGCCCTGACTTCAGCTTCGAACCTCCTAAACTGTAAGAAAATAAATGTCTGTTTGTTAAAGTCACCCATTGATGGTATTTCTGTTATAGCAGCACTAGGTAACTAAGACAATGTGCTTTTGAAAAATCTCATATCAGGTTTAGCCGTACCCCACGAACAGCTCCTTGCTCCAGCCAGTTCATCCCCTTCCTTTACCGCCTTTCTCACTCTCTGCAGATTATGTTCCCTTCAGCACAGCTGCAGCTGGTTTTGGATATTTGGCAGAGTATGTAGTTGGTGTTTAGATGTACTTATGTGGCTTCTCTCTCCCTCATTTCCGTGAGAGTATCTTCCCTATGTTTTCTCCGTAATTGTACACAATGTCTTGGAAGCCCTTTATCCCAAATGTCAGCTGATTGAGGTAACTGTAAATACTTCTGGGAGAAAAACCACTGTACCAAAATTGCTTAATTATTAACATTAAAATGTATTATTGTTGGTATCCAGGGCTCAAATGTTAGGAATGTAGGGGCTTATGGACTGTCTGGGAATGGGGACCATGTGCCTGAGACAATGCTATGTGCCTGTCCATGTTTCATGTCCTCTTGGGACATATAAACACTACACTTCCAAAGCCCTCTGGGGTGTTTGTCACATGACTAGTTCTAACCGGTGGAAGATTAACAGAAGTGGGGTATGTGACTTACAGGGTTGATCCCGAAGTCCTGCATGAACTTCCACTTCCCCTGCTGCCTTCTGGCTGGATAAAATCAGAGTGACCTTGAAGCCACAATGGGCTGGAATCACAGAGTAGAATGTACCTGGGTCCATGAATTACTTCTTAGAGGAGACGCTCAAGAGGGTTACTGCCTTAGTCACCTAGTGCTGCTCTAACAGAAATACCTCGGGTGAATGACTTTAACAAAGAAAGGTTTATTCTTACACAGTCCAGTAGGCTGGAGAGCCAAATTTAGGGTGCTGGCTCCAGGAGAACATACTCTCTCTTGTCCCCTTGTTTTGCGTCAGTGTTTCTTTGGTCTAAGAGCATCTCGGTGCAGGAACTTCAGGTCAAAAAGTTGCACTCTGCTACCGGTACTGTTTTCTTGATGGTATGAGATCTTGGACTCTTCTCTTGCATCCCTTTTCTTCTATCACTTGTAGGATAAAAAGTGGTACAAGCCACACTCTAGGGACGCTCCCTTGGTAAGGGTGTTACAGTCTCGCTCTAATCCTCTTTAACGTAATCTCATCTTGCCCCATTAACCACAGGCCGAGATTAGGATTTACAACACAGAAAAATCACAGAATGGAAGCCTACCACACAATACCGGGAATCATGGCCCAGCCAAATTGTGTAGCAAACTGGGCAAGGGGCAGGGGGGCACATAATTCAGTCCATGACAGTTACCTGAACAGAAGTTCTGAAATGAACAGTGTCTGTGAGAACAGTAGACTTTTACGACATCAAGGCACAGAAATTTGAGGATTATCGTCTCCTGCAGTAACTCTACCCTGATTAACAACAGAAAGTTATATCAAAGTAAAATAATTCAATAAAACATATTCCAATTGTTGAAAAATAGCAGAATATAATAACATCATTTGCCTAATGCTTTACTTTCCCCCATAACATTTTGCTTTATTGTTTTATTGTTCTAGTGTTGCAGTTTCAGAAACAGAACTGAGAGTTATTATATCTTTTTGCTTAAGACAGAACCAAGATTTTCTGAACCTGACTACTGTGCTCTTTCCTCTATTAAATATTTATTCTCTGCCTGTAGGCATAAATATCATAAAAGGTCAGAGGAGTGAGTAATGACTAAATCACTGATAGAAAGTTATACTGCTCCAATTGTCTAGGTAGAATTTTCAAACATTGGTTCCACAACAAGTCAATCAGGGTTCCAAGAAATAGAGTTTCCAAGTCAAATGAGTTTAGAAAACATTTGGTTGATCAAATATAGCCAGGATTTTTCTATTTATTGCCTAACTCTCAGAACCTTTGAGTTAAATTTAGAAGCTCACATGGATGTGGTATGCAGCATGGCCCATACACGGACTGTGGAGTTCCCTTATAGTGGAGCAGTCATCCAGCGAAGAATGTGCTGCCTGTACCCCATGACAGGCTGCTCTAGATGACTGTCACAGTTCTCCACTACATCCTGGTTCCACTTTAGCTTGTTCACTTCTCTCAAAGTCATTTTTTTCAGCTGATGGTGGAGACACCAAAATTCTCACCTAAGCCAAATAACCAAGATAAGGTTGGTGAGAAGCAAGGATGGCAAGGCTAGGTCTTACATATTTTGGATACACTGTCAGGAGGGATCAGTCCCTGGAGGAGGATGCTATGCTTGGTAGGGTAGAGGGTCGGTGAAAAGGAGGAAGGCCCTTGAGGAGATGGAGTGACAAGGCGGCTGCAGCCATGGGCCCTAGCACAGCACTGACTGTGAGGGTGGTACAGGACCAGGCAGAGTTTTGTTCTGTTGTACACAGGGTTGTTATGAGCTGGAAGTGTTTCCATGTCACTTAACAACAATGACCTAGATAAAAGGGAACTTCTGAGGGATAAAATAAAAACAACAAATTCCATTTTTGTTATTTTTTTATGGTTTGTCTTTAGCTCATTTCAAATAAGAACAGGGCACATTTACTCCAACTGGAAAGTAAACCAAAAAATCAAACCCATTGCCTTTGAGTGAATTCTGATTCACAGCAATGCTGTAAGACAGAACAGAACGGTCCTGTAGATTTTCTAAGGAGTGTTTGGTGGTTTTGAACTGCTGAACTTCAGTTAGCAGATGAGCTTTTAAACACTGTGCTGCCAGGGCTGCAACTAGAAGACAGAAAAATATAAATACACAGCAGAAAAAGAGATGCAAGTCAAGCTCTTCTAGTCCACACAACCACACTAGCTAGCCTGTGGCATTTATCATCCACAGGGGGCTGCTGAGGCAGGATAGAGCAGGATTTGAGGAAGGATTGGATCATTTTATGAGCTTGCCCAGCCACTAATGCTATGTGAGCTAGAACAAAAAAGATACAAGGAAATGAGCTCTCCTGTTCCGGGATGTAAATTGATCACACGGGAGGGGGAGGTGTAAGAAGGCATTCCCACCTCCAGGTCCAGTGCGGGATATTGCACAATGGGCCAGGTGCAAAAGACTTGCCTTCCCTTCTTTATTTTCCTTTTCCTTTTCCCTGGTACATCTGATTCTGGCTAAACAGGAGGTGGGGATATTAGCCCTGACAAATAGCGATTTGATCCCACAGGGCAACTCGTGATGAAAACCAAGATAACACAAATATTTTCAATTCTTCAAGTTGAACCCAGACAAAGTATTTTGTTTTGTGGGTGATCTCTCTTTTCTTTTATTAAGGGAAGATCATTTTATCAGAGCTAGGAATATTTGCATTCCTGGCTTGGGAAGAATTTAAAATTCCCAACCAACACATTGTTTGGGCAAGTAGAAAAAAAGCAAGTTTCTGCAAGGTAAGGAAACATCGTCTTAATCAGCTGAGACTCTTGAGCAAAGATGAATCTAGTATTGACAGACTGGCCATTTCAAAATATTCTTTTCATCTTAAGCAGAAAAAACACATTTTTGAGCTGCAGTATTCTGAGCTCAGTGATGACTGAAGACCCTGGCAGAATTGATTGGGTTGGGTTGGACCATTTCTCTATGGGAAAGTTTGCAAAAATATCCAACTCCAGTGCTTCAGTGAAAAACATTTGGGCCCCAGGGAATCAGTAATGGCAAAGTTTTATAGCAAACCCCACTGGGGATGAGAGGAATTAGAAAACAGAACTATGGGAGAGAAGCAGCACAAGGAATAACAAAGCCAGCCTCGTCGTACACAAGGTTAATCCTTCAGTTCATAACCAGTCAGTTCCCTGGTATGACGATTTCTGCTTTAAGATGAAGGTAGATGATTGATCAGGTCAGGGATGATGAATTTTCTTCACTGTAGGATCTTATTGATCCTTTCTTCAAGTCTGAATTATTTGGCCGTGTGACAGTTCTGTATCCCAACAAGAGCCCTCATATGATTTGTGTCAGGAAGGATTTTTCATTTTGGTACCCCAAAATCTTTCTGAATTCATTGTAATGGTAGATGCTGTTACCTACATAAATGTATTCCCCTACCTCCTCTGCTCTAGCAGAACGTATTTCCCATAATAAAAACTTAAAATTCTAGATAGGAATCCAGCTTCCCAGCTGTATTTTGCCCCTAGGATTGGCTATATAACTAATTTTTGGACATTTGTAACTTGAGGGATTCTAGGAAACAGTTTACTTTTTGAAAAATGGAAAGAGAGGTACAAGGAGAGTTTGCTTGTGCAATGTTTTATTTTTGTTTTTCTTCTCTGTGATGTAGTTGTGAAAGGATGTGCTGTTTGACACTGTGGCAGTCATTTTGTGACAATGGGATGGTTAGCCTAGAGAGGCTGAAAGCCTCAAAGGACTGGACTACAGTTGATAAGACAGAAGGACTGAAGGATCTCGAGTTTGTCATGGTATGGTTGATGCACTGGGATCATGAACCACTTGCCTTATTGTTGAAGTCATTTTTAAATAAATATTCCTTTATAACCAAAACATCCTAACGGTTAAATGTGTCCATTGAAACAGTGGCTACGTATTCCAATACAGAACAGAACCTTGAAGAAATACACACCCTGTGTATGATGGTCACCTCAAACCTGGTATTCACAGATGTAAGCCGGCGGATTCCTCCTGGCAAAACTAGAATGCCAGGACTTTCCTGACTTTGTTTTGAAAATTTATTCAATAATACTAGCAGAGCTTAGGACTGTGAACACGTTCATCACTACTGAGTAAGTCAGTAATTACTGATGTTATCATGGAAACCATGTAGTGTGGTTGCCTAGCGGTTAAGTACTACAACCACTAACCAAAAGGTTGGCAGTTCAAATCTACCAGGTGCTCCTTGGAAACTCTGTGGGCAGGTCTACTCTGACCTATATGGTAGCTATGAGTTGGAATTGACTCAATGGCAATGGCCTTTTTTTTGAGGGGATTACAATTGCATGTAAGAAAGACATACAAGACTATCCTCCATATTTTATTCAGTCTTTCTTCCCTTTCTGATTTTTTTCAGTCTTGATTTTTCTTCCTTATTTTGGCTTCAGAGAATCTCTTTTACTTTTCTGTTTTGTCAATTATGATGTCACTTAATTCTTCAGCATTGTAAAACAATAAAAAGAACACTGCTGGTTGACCCAGAGCAGTGCCAAAAATGCATGTATGGAATGTGAGGACATGCTCTATTGAATAAGCAGGAATTTTGTTATTCTCCCATGGAATCCAACACACCACCACCACTACTGCAGCCCACATTTCACATCCACTGATTCCAGTAACTAAGTGATCCCCAGAATGGCATCTTTTCTATTCTACATATCCCAAACTACAAATCCCAAGCTATTGAGTTACTGTAAATGGTACAAGTCAAAGGACTTGGAGAAATTTTGCTCTTTGGGAATACAATCATTTGAAAATTGTGTCTGTTTCAAAGTTCCTGTCCTGATTTGCCTCTTGAAGAGTTTGGCTTTCATTATGCATAAGCAAGGAATTGTGATATATGCTGTATTTTTTAACTTGTTTGGCTTTAAGATCCCCCTCACCCCGACACCTATTAAATTTTAGCTTTGTAGTGATACCGTCCTAAGCTCAAAGCAAAGGAGACTGATTGGTAGCCAAGGCACTCAGAGTTCACTATGAAGAGTAATGTAGAAGAAATTCAGTTTTTTTGGTGAACATAAATTTAGCATTCATACTTGAAAATGCATTAAGAAGCTAAAGCCTGCCTAGAGAAGTGCTATTTGCAATGGTGTGAATTACTAGAATTGGTGCTTTGTGTGTGATGGACTCTCATACTGATTGGTGTTGTGTGTTATTGGTTGGTTTTGTTTCTCTGAAAGCTTTTCTTTGCATTTGTTTATTGAATTAAAGAAAGTTTACCTGAAAGTAAGGAAGAGTGGCTTTCCCCAAGTGAAGTCCCCTGCATGACATGTGTATTGCTCTGTGACTTCTCTTTCGTGTCAGGTGTTGATTTACAAAGCATCACCTTCTTCTGTATTACATAGGCATGGCCAGGAATAGCTACCTCTCCATGCTGAGAAGGCTTGGCTTCTGTCAAACAGAGGCAGCAACGTTGGTAGTTCAACAATGGAGCCTCTATTGGCTCAGTGACTAAGAAGTCTAGCTGTGATTTATTGTTCCTTCCCTGCAGAGATCATAGACAAATCACGAAGCTTTTGGGGCCTCTCTTCTCTCTATCTATCCTTGGTCACAATGCCAATCTTATTTTTACAACATTGTAGAAGTAACAATCATTAAAAATGATTACAAAGTGGAAAGTAGATATGATCATGTAATTATGTAAATTAATAAAAACAATTGTTTATGATTAGGTTCAGCTGTACATGACAGGAAAAACAACATCTGTATATGTACACAGGCATACCTAAGAGATATTCTGAGTTTGGTTCTAGACAATAGCAATAAAGCATATATCACAACAAAATGAGTCACACAAATGTTTTGATTTCCCAGTGTATATAAAAGTCATGTTTACACTATACTATAGTCTTTTAAGTGTGAATAGCATTATGGCTAGGAAAAATATACAATACCTTAATTAAAAAATATTGCTAAAGGAAACTGATGGCATAGTGGCTAAGTGCTATGTCTGTTAACTAAAAGGTCAGCAGTTCAAATCTGCCAAGTGCTCCTTGGAAACTCTGTGGGGTAGTTCTGTTCTGACTTATAGGGTTGCTATGAGTCAGAATCGACTTGACAACAATGAGTTTGGTTTTTGGTTTATTACTAAAAAATGCCATTTCTGAGCCTTTTGGTGAGTCATCTTTTTGCTGAAAGCCGATCTTGCCTCGGTGTTGATGGGGCTGCTGACTGATCAGGGTGGTGACTGCTGAAAGCTGGCATAGCCATGGCAATTTCTTAAAACACAATGACAGTTAAGTCTGGCACACAGATTGACTCTTCCTTTTACAAACAGTTTCTCTGTCGCATGTGATGCTGTTTAGTTTTTGCTTTTCCTGCAGTAGAACTTATATCGTACCCGGCGTCAGTCTTCTCAAACAGTGCTGTTGCTTTATTGACCAAGTTGATGTACTATTCTAAATGCTTTGTTGTTGTTGCAACAATTTTCACAGCATCTGCACCACAAGTAGTTTTCATTTCAAGTAGCCATTTTTTTGCTTATCCACAGGAAGCAACTCCTTGCTTGTTAAAATTTTATCATGAGATTGCAGCAATTCAGTCATGTTTTTGGGCTCCACTTCTAGTTCTCTGACTATTTCCTCTACATCTGTAGTTACTTTTTCTACTAAAGTCTTGAACCCTTCAAAGTCATCCACAAGGGTTGTAATCAACTTCTTCTAAATTTCTGTTAATGTTGATGTCTTGACATCCTCCTTTGAACCATGAATGTTCTTTATTAATAGTACCTAGAACGGTGAATTCTTTCCAGAAGGCTTTCAATTTACTTTGCCCACATCCATCAAGAAATCATTATCTATGACAACTGTAGCCTTGTGAAATATATTCTTAAATAATGAGACTTGCAAGTTAAAATTACTGCTCGATCCATTGGCTGCACAGTGAATGTGCTGTTAAGAGACGTGTAAACAGAGATAATCCCCTTGTATGTCTCCACCAGAACTCTTGGGTGACCAGGTGCATTGTCAGTGAGCAGTAATATTCTGAAAGGAAAGTTTTTCTGAACAGTAAGTCTCAACAGTGGGCTTAAAATATTCAGTAAACCATGTTGCAAATAGAAGTGGTGTCATCCAGGCTTGTTCATTTGTGGTGCACAGGCAGAGTAGGTTCAGCATAAATCTTATGGGTCCTAAGATTTCTGGAATGGTAAATGAGCATTGGCTTCAACTTAAAGTCACCAGCTACTTTAACCCCTAACAAGAGAGTTAGCTATCCTGTGAAGCCCTGAAGCCAGGCATTGACTTTTCTTTAGCTATGAAAGCCATAGATGAGATCTTCTTCCAATATAAGGCTGTTCTGATTACCTTGAAAATCTGTTGTTGAGTGTAGCCACCTTGATCACTCACCTTCTTGTCTTCTCCATCAGCACTTGCTGCTTCACCTTGCCATTTCGTGTTGTGCAGATAGCTCCTTTTCTTACATTTCATGAACCAACCTCTGCTAGCCTCAAACTTTTCATCTGTAGATTCCTTACTTCTCTCAGCCTGCATAGAATTGAAGAGACTTAAGGTTTTGTTCTGGATTGAGCTTTGGCTTAAGAGAATGTTGTAGCTGGTTTGATCATCTATCCAGACCCCTAAAACTTTGTGCATCTCAGCACTGAGACTTGTCACATTAGCATTCATGTGTCCACGGCAGTAGCACTTCTAACACCCTTCGAGAGCTCTTCCTTGGTGTTCACAGTGTGGCTGTCGGGCACAAGAGGCCTGCCTATCAGTCGACCAGCCTTTCGACGTGTCTTCCTCACTGTGCTTAACCTCTAGTTTAGCGTAAGCTTTTGATTTAAAGTGAGAGATGTGTGGCTCCCTCTTTCACTTGAAAGCTTACAGGCAGTTGTAAGGTTGTTAATTGGCTTAACTTCAATATTGTCATGTCTTAGGACATAGAGTGGCGAGGAGAGGGAGACAGACAGGGATAGCCTGTTGGTGGAGCAGTCAGAAGACACACAATCATCTGTCGATTAAGTTCACCCTCTGACGTGGATGTAAGTCGGGGCACTCCAAAACATTTATAGTAGTAACATCTAAGATTACTCATCACAGATCCCTATAACAGATATAATAACAATGTTTGTTGTAACAGATATAATAACAAGTTTGAATATTGCATAAATTACCAAAATACAATACAGAAACACAAAGCGAACACGCACTGTCAGAAAAATGGCACTGATAGACTTGCTCAATGCAGGTTTGCAAAAAACACGGTATCTGTGAAGTGCGGAAAGGTGAAGCACAATAGAACAAGGTATGTCTATATTTTTCTGCATCTATATATCAACCGTTACAACATCAAAAATGTGGCTTAGACAAGATAGAAGAATCTTTCTCTGACATATCAAATATGTGCAGAAAGAGGTTGTCCTAGGCTAGAACTATGACTCCATAGAGACTTAGGGATAAAGGCTTTCTGTTCCTTCCACCTCAGCACATGATTGATGCCGCCTGTTCTGATATCATTGCCAGAGCGCCAGCCATTACATCTACAGTCTAGCAAGGAGGGAGAGAAGGAGAAGGGCATGTCTCCTTACTTTCATGAAGACTTCCTAGAAGTTTCATATTATACTTCTGCTTCTATTCCATTGATGAGATCTTTAGACAAATGGCCACAACTTTCTGACAAAGAGCCTGGCAACTTTAATTTGTAAAAAATCTATTTAATCTATTTTAAGTGACAAAAATAGAGAGAGGGGCCTAGCTAAAAATCAGGGCTCTGTTTCTCAGTGAGGAAGGTAGAGTTATTTGGGAAGATAGCAATCTGACACAGTGAGCAGATTTCCTGTGTTTAAAATACAGTGCTAAATACAGAGGATGCACATACATGAGATCAATAAGGGAAATAAATATGTGAGCACAGGACTATTATATGTGGAGGCAAGTTGTTAATGGCACAAAGATTTCATATTCATGTGATCAAGTCTAGACGGGCATGATCAGAAGAGGCCTCATGGAGGGAAGGATATTTTATAAGGACCTAGACAGATAAAGAGAATTTGGAGACCCTGAGGTAGTAGAATAGAGAGGAAATGTAGTATAGGAAATGACATGACAGAAGGCAAACTATTATTTGATAATGAAGACTGTGCTGTGATTTGTACATTTTGTGTTCTGTACAGGTGCAAAAAGTGCTCAGACTGGGAGAAACTGATCTCTGCAGTTTGGGTTACCCTAATGACATGAGTTCTGGTCTTCACAACCTGTCTTTTATCCCCATGGAGCAGGGGATGAGGAGGAATTCCATTCAAAAACACACATTGAGTATCTCAAGCAAGAAGCCTTTTTTTTTTTTTAATTTATGATAAAACACCCAAATATGTATCCAAGTGGGATTACCAGTCTGGGCTGGATCCAAGAGACTTTGGTTACAGAACTATTTCTCATCATAAATCCCCAAACAAGTTGAGTTTTTCACTTCCTCTCCTAATCTGCCATGGAGCACAGCCGAGTTGCTTGAAGTCATCTAATTCTTGGCAATGGCTGCATTTCCAAGATGATGGAGCGATTATTTTCCATATACATCATTATTATTTCTAGTATAAATATTTATCAAGCACTCACTGTGCAATAGAGAAGAACTCCTGCTTGGTGGTCTCCCAGCTGAACAAAACAAACATGGGTAGAGGCAGAGCAAAGAGGTGGGAAGAGGATCTCAGCTGGTGGGAAACAATAGGAGTTGATTCCCCACACCACCCCTCCCTTTTTTATAATATACTTTTACTATTTTGCTTATGCTTCATTTATAGCATCCACATGATCACTTGCAAACTTGAGCATTGTGATCTACAGAGATTTTTTTAAGATATAATTTATTTTTTGTTATTGTTGAGAATATACACAGCAGAAGACACACCAATTCAACAGTGACTACATATACAATTCAGTGACACTGATTATATGCCTCAAGTAATCTCACTCTCATTTTTCCATACTGTTCCTCCTGCATTAACAAATTCACTGCCCTGAAAGTTCCTATCTAAATCTTTACAATCGCTTTGTCCACTTGCTCCCATACAGATATTAAAATAGCACAATGCTCATTATTAGCTATTCCATATAGTTATATATCAAAAATAGCACAATATTTTCAACACCAGTAACAAGGCACACATTCTTTACTAGTTAAGCTAAACTATTGCTTGTATTTCGTAAGACCTCAGGAGATAGTTTTGGTTTAAAGTTCAAAGATTATCTCAGGGTTGTTTGGGGGTTCATTCTGCCTTCATGGCTCCAGAAGTCTGGATTCCATGAGAAGGTGAAATTCTGTTCTATCTCTTCCCCCTTTTGATCAGGATTCTTCTACAGCATCTTTGATCAAAATGTTCAGTAACTATCCTGCCATTTTTATTCATGTTGGATATTATTTGGACTTGTCTGCCATGTGTCAGATACATAAATTGCATGTGTTTTATGTTAGTTAACTCTTATATAGAAGCTTATATGTGTCAGGCACTATTCTAGGGTCTTTACAAATATCAACTTATTTAATCCTCATGGCAATCTTGTGAAATAAATACTATTGTGTCCACTGAGCCTAGAGTAATTTGCTCATGGTTGTCAGACAGTATGACTCGAGAGCAATGCTGTCTATACAACTTTCTCTGACGTCAAGGGTGTCCTAAATCTGCCTTGCCCAGCAAGGTGGACAATGGTCATTAGTGGATTTTGAGTCCTTGAAATGCCACCTATGTGTCTGAAGAATTGAATTTTTAATTGTATTCAATTTCAACAGCCTACATGGCTAGTGGAGACCCTGGTGGCATAGTGGTTAAGTGTTACATCTGTTAACTAATAGGTCAGCAGCTTGAAGCCACAGTTGTTCATTGGAAACCCTATAGGGCAGTTCTGCTGTGTCCTATAGGGTCACTGTGAGTCAGAATCGACTTGACGGCAGCAGGTTTGGTTGTTTATGTTATGATAGTGGCTACATAATAGATCTTGCTGCTGGAATCCATGTTCTGTACCA
Organism: Heterohyrax brucei; assembly: GCA_028571685.1. NCBI lineage: Eukaryota > Metazoa > Chordata > Mammalia > Hyracoidea > Procaviidae > Heterohyrax > Heterohyrax brucei. The sequence goes on from CM053142.1 coordinate 127,662,332, forward strand.
CCGTGTTATAGTTTTTCTTTCTTTTTTTTAAGGAGTGAGGGACAAGAACATTAGGAGTCTTTTATAAAACGGAGTTCTTGCCTGGTGCTTTTGCAGTTTGATTATAATAAAGTGAGATATAAATTTGTGGGAGAAAAATGAGAAAGTCACTCAGGATAGTATCATTCTCTACTTGTTCCCTGGCTATTAAAGAGGACCGAGATCTATCTCTAGAGAAAGTTTTCTCACAATTAAAAGCAGATGAGGAGGTCAAGGCGGAGTCACCAGGGCTGGTTAGGTCATGCATCTTGGGTAGCACAGTAACATTTTTAAGAGCCGAAAGCAACAATGTAGCATCTGGTGTCTGCTCAGAAAAGTGAAAAGCAGAACTAAGTCAGGTGTGCAGTTATACCCTCATCAAGACTGACATTCCCCCTTTCCTTCTTTCTCTCTCCAGCTCTAAATGTCTGTATTCTACATGTCTTTCTGGACTAGGTGGGAAAGCCACTGCTGGCATGAAATTTGCCCACATGTCCTCATCTGGAAGCAACTTCTCCATAGCATGACTGTATCTTCTGATACTTAACAGGTTCTGTATTATGTTATTACACCTGTGTAGTACAAACAGTTAATGTACTTGGCTGTTAACTGAGAGGTTAGTGGTTCGACTTCACCCAGCGGCATCTCAGAAAAAAGGTTTGATGATCTATTTCTGAAAAACCAGCCTTTGAAAATCCTTCGAGGGAACGGTTTGACATACATGGGGTTACCATTGGTCAGAATCAACTCAAGAGGCAAATGTTTTGGGAGGCACGCAAGTGCAAATCCCAGCTCTCAATGCCCTCTCAATTCTTTAAGGTCTAATTTATCTTTCTATGTATTCTCCATAAAACCTTGAACAGTTTCTTGCTCACATTCCATAAATTTATTTTTAAAACACTTGTTTCTGCTTGGGAAACCCCAGCATGTGCTTCTGCTATAGCACTAACTATGCTGTGCCGAAAAACTTGGTTTCACTGCCTCCCCCCCTGCCCCCCTCAAAAGACTGCAATCCTTTATAGAGCAGCACTTACTTCATAAGATACTCAATAGATGGTAAACACCTGTTTGCTGAAGGAAGGCTTATTTTCAGAACTGTGTATTATGTTTGTGTTTTCTGTTTAAAACAAAATGGAGCCTCTCTCCAAGAAAATGATTCTAAACTAGCGAGTTAAGCACCAGGTGATATCAAACTAACTTCTCTATAATAACCATGCCATAGAAATGGGGCAGGTGGGCAAACAAAGCAGAATAATCCCAAAGACTTTTTTTTTTTTGGCTTCAATTTATCCCCCAAACACAGGTTATCCAAAGAGAGCTGGATTTTAGTGACCTGTACAGAACCCAGAATAGAAAAGAGGTGTGAAAAATAGCAATCAGGCAAGCATCACAATTTTCTATCAGGCTAGAGCTAAAGCTTAAGAGAATACATTTAAGACTTTTAAGAAGTGTATGTGAAGGATGTTATGACATTAGGTAAGGTGAAGGGAGGTACAGGAAGGGGCTGATAGACCAAGATCACTTTGACAGCCTTTGATTTAGTTTAATTGATTGAGCGCAAAAACACTCTAGGAGAAAAAGAACGAGGAGATGGTGAAATTGGCAAATGTAAAGTACTGTAACAGAAATTACTATGCTTTGAGCAGGACTGGAAAAGTTTGTTAGACTAGGAAACAGCCATTTAAATGGAAAGATGGTTTTTCATGTCTTTTATGGCTTGTTGTAAATGATTAATTAAATACTCAGAGTGTTTCATTAAAAGTATGCATTCCTTCCAGATTAAAGTGTGTAGAGACTCGTTATAAATAAATTCATTGGGTGAATGAAAGGAGCATTTACTTCCAAATGGCAAATTTCATTCTTGACATTGATTAAATAGACTGAATTTATTTTAATGGCAATTCGAACAAATTACAAGGCTAATTGGCTTTCTACCTTAGTGGTTTTGCATTATTTAATGCATTTATAAATGACCCAACAATTTTAAGAATTTTACTACATTAGATTATTTTGTTGAATTTTTTTGTAAAAAAATGGGATGACATAGCTTCTGCTCCAGTGGATTTTTTTTTTTAACCTTCATGCTTTTCAACTAATGCAATGCATAGAAATTCACTTCATCACATAATTTTAAGTACCTACTGTGTTCACAGCATTGTAGTAGGTGCCGTAGAAAATAGAAAAATAAGACTTGTTTCTGCCTCCAGAAGCTCAAAACGTCATTGGAAAGACACATGCATAAAATAACTTTAATATAAGACAGACACTGGTAAATAAGTGCTAAAATAATAAAGGTACAAAGTGTTTGGGGACAGCAGTTAAGAACTCAGCTGCTAGCCCAACTGTCAACAGTTCGAATCCACCAGCCATTCCTTGGAAATCCTCCATCCTATAGGGTCACTGGGGGTATGATTCGACTGCTAGCCATCAGTTTGAAGTGCTAGGGAAGGACAGGTTCCTCTACTTTTCAAAAGCTGGCCACCGACAACACTTCTCTTCCACACATGACCTACATTAGTAGCAGTTTCTGCCAACTAAAAGAAAGCCACAGAACAATTTTTTTATTTTTGCTTTTAAGAAAAACAGCTTTCCTGGGAGGAGGTCTCATGGCACAGTGGTTAAGAGCTCAGCGGCTAACCAAAAGGTAGTCAGTTCAAATCCACAGGCTCCTTGGAAACCCTGTACAGCAGTTCTACTATATAGGCTGTCTGTGGTTCAGCACAGACGTCATGGCAGCTGGTTTGGTTTGCTATTTAAGACAGCTGTTTTGGGGGTGTGTACGCCCGTCTGGCAGTGGGTTCAAGTAGATGAAAACTAGGTCTGCGTGCAAGACAGAGGCCAGTGGCCTCCTACCCCGGGGGATCATCTCTGTAGTCCAGGAACTGGAGTGCCATGACTGAAAGTGGGCGGCACGTCAGGCTCGCCGGCCCAGCACCCTGCAGTGCTGGCCAGCTTGAGGGGTAAGAGGCAGCCTGGTCCGAAAGCCCAGCAACTCCTTACCAAAAGCCCCTTCGCCCCCTTGCCTTCATCTGCTCCCGCCCCCTTCTTCTCCTTGTCCTCTTCTTCCAGTTTACAGTCCAAAGGCATCCTCACATGGTGGCGTAGAGGCCCCTGGGCGTGCTCCACAGGTCCAGGGCTGCCCTTCCTGGACCCATCCTCCTCAGCTCCTGAATGGGTTTTGTGTTACTTGGTATGACCAGTAGGTTATTTTTCAGGTCTGGGGGACCGCGCAAAACATTTTCAGTTTATGGCACTTAGGCTTAGGAAAGGTATCATAGGAGGGCTCTACTTATGGACTGGGAAAGTAGGGGGTGAAGAGGGGGAGGCCTGTATGGGAATCAAGGGGTTAAGTCTGATGACAAGGGATCATGAAGGGCTTCTTGGAGGAGGAAGGACTGGGAGTCTGGCCTTGAGAGATGACTGGGAATTTAATGGGAGGCTCTGAGGGAGACAAGGAGGAAAAGAGTTTGGGGGAGGGGTCTCTGTTTCCGGGCTGTTTTGTAGAGTGGTTTTGGTGTTTCTCTGGACAATTTTGAACTGTCACATGGAAGAGACGTGTCACACAGAAAATACACAGATCAACTAGAAACTGGTCTGCAAACACAGCCACGTGACTTTAGAGAGGGAAACCATGTCAGGCCTGAGGCATGGCTACAGAAGTGACAGGTATAATTAGACATTGAGCAGATCGGCATTTTTTGATTAATAAGCTCATTCTCCCTCCAATACATTGACTCATGGGCCTAAAAGGAACCTCAAGAAATTGTTTAGGTCACCCCTGACTGTGGGTTTTTTCTATGTTGTTCCCCTAGCAGCAGCGCTCCATAACATGAGCTCCTCGAATGTTGAGACTACATCCTGCAGGTTCTGCATGAGGACCAATGAATAAAGTGTAGTCGTGGCATTGGTAAAAACAGCCTCTTCATAACACTATTCTGCAGCTGTCTGAGTGATACTGTGTGGGAACAGAGTTATGGGTTTGGGAGTCTTTGGGGACCGTCAGTTCACTCTGCCCGCATCATATGAGAGCTCCTACATGGAGTGAAAGCTGATCATTGGACTGATTCATGCTGCTTTTCTAGTCCCTTGCCTTAAGACCACGTATCCCTATCCAATTACCAATTAGAATGCCGGAGCTAGAGGAGCTATTAGCAATAATCGAGCCTGGAATCTTCATTCTTCATTTCACAGAGAGGGAAGCAGAATCTTGGGGAGGAGAAGTGATTTACCTAAAGTCACACAGTTAGTCACCAGCCTACCTGACCCAGCAGTAGAATATAGGTCTTCATGTCTCATAGCATAAAAAACGTAAAACAGTTACGTGCTCAACTGCTAACCAAAAAGTTGGCCACTTGTACCCACCCAGAACTGCCTAGGAAGATCGGCTTGGGGGGCGGGTCACAGCCTTGACAACCCTTTGGAGCGATTTGACTCTGCAGTACATGGGGTCTCCATGAGTTGGAATTGAGTCAATGGCAACTGGTTTGGTCCTTTTTGTTGTTGTTTTGTTCTGTTTTTATTATTTTGCAGTGTTCAAATCATTGTCTTTCCACTGCACCATACTGCCTTCATTATTGCATCAATGGATGTGTGTGTGTATGTGAATGTTTCCAAGAGGTTGACTTAAAATATTTAGTAGGATCACATAGTATAATGTATGCTAAGCCACAACAGTAAAACGCATTGGATCTGAACCCTCCCACTTGGAAAAACATTAGAACCCTGGGAATTTCTTGAAACACAAGAAAGCTCAGCCCCCAGGACCTGCAGTGTAAACACTGTGGCTAATTTGTTGAAGTGAGATGCCATGGATGATTCTCTCTGCCTTGAGAGATGACAGGGCTCTCTGACGGAACAAAGGCCATATCTGTAGCAGATTGCTGGGTAAGGGCAGACTGCAGAAAGTGATTGGGAAATGACAAGACATGTTACTGAGACAGATCATCTTTCTTGGAGTTTTTTTAAAAAAAAAAAGAAGAAAGGAATTCCTTCCATAAAGTGTGCCTTTCAGAAGGCAACCATTTCTACAGCTGTGCTCCTTCCCACAGAATGGTGGACATAACCTGGAATAACGCTTGGCAAAGCTAGTACCTAACTGCCACACCAGCAGTTATAAGAACAATGGATATGTTTAATTCAGAGAACAAACCAGACACCAGACCACATATTTGCTATATAAAAGCAGAAGGGAACATCGTTCAACATATTTACTGCCTAACCCACTGCTGTTAATTCCAACTCATGGCGACCCTATAAGACAGAGGAGAACTGCCCCATAGGATTTCCAAGGAACAGCTAGTGGATTCGAACTGCTGAACATTTGGTTAAAAACAGAGCTCTTAACTACTGAGCCACCAGGACTGCATTTTCTGCCTAGTCATTTGTTATTTTTCAAAGTTTATAAACAAAACTATACCCTGCTTCCCCAGCTATTTTCTTAGCAAAGAGAAATGTCCACAAGGATTTCTGTAGACTAACCTGTCTTACCCAATATAACAGCGTTGTTGTTTTGATGAGGTTTGGGGCTGTCATTCTTTTACTTTTCATTTGCTTTTAAAAATTGTTTTTATAATGCCAGGATAATTCAATTGCCTAGAAAATTGTGCTCAGTTTTAAAAAGTTTCAGTTGTTTCCATCCGTCATTGGAGTTCTTTTTTACTCTTGCTACCTATGTTTGTTTCTTGGGGCTTCTGTAACAAAGAAACACAAATGGGAGCCTTGAAAGAATCGAAATTTGGTGTCTCACATTTCTGGAAGCCAGAAGTTCTAACTGAAGGTGTCAGCAGGGCCAAGTTGTCTCTGGAGTTTCCAGAGGAAGACCCTTCCTTGCTTCTTTCAAGCGTCTGGTGGCTCCTGGCATTCTTGGCCTTCTTGGCTTATCAGTGTATCTCTTCAGTCTCTGCCTGTGTCTTCACATGACCATATGACTTCTGTGTCTGTGTTTATGCTTCTCTTTTTATAAGGACACGACTCATATTGGATTATCACTCACCCTGCTCCTGTATGACCTTGTGTTATCTGATAACATCTGCAAAGACCTTGCAAAGACATGCAAGGCCATGTCCACAGGTTCTAGAAATTAACTTCAGCTCACCTTTTAAGTGCACACCATCTGTAACGCTACCTAATAACTTCTCTTCTGCTTCTACATAAGAATAAGGAATATAATCTCAGAGTGGAAAGCTACCTTAGCAACCAGCTGCTACAACAGCCTCATTTTCTGGATGCAGGAACACCCAGAAATTATGTGACCCAGTGGTCACATAATCCCTGGGGTAAAGGAAACAGCTCAGGCCAGGCATCACCCTTCTGCTCCTACTCCTGTGCTGTTTCACTGCAGGATCATTTTTTCTTAGTTATAAGAGCACTTTAAATCATCTTTCCTTGATGAACTACACCTCACTCACTTTTGGTTTGTTTAGTGTGTTCACCTTTAAGGAAGTTTCAGAAAAGCGATGAAATGTCTTCTAATCTTGATTTTAATGAAAGATAAACTTTTCATTCCATTTTAAATTCTGTCTAGAAAATCCACTAAGTTAATAATGCTTTTGTGATTGTATCAGTCAGACACTTACTGCACTAACTCAGGGTAACAAACAACCGCTAAATCTCAGTGGAGTACATCAGCAATCATGGACTTTTTACTCAGGGTGTCTGGATCAGCAGGGAGCCTCACTTTCAGGCTTAGATAGATCTGCTCTAAGTGTCTCTCATTCTCGACCAGTGATTGGCTGGGGCTTTCTCCTTTCATGGCATACAGCAAGAATGTAAGCAGGAAAGCCAGACCACACAAACACAACTAAAGCCTCTGTTCAAGGCACATCTGCTTGCATTCCATTGGCCAAGGCAAGTCACATGGCAAAATCTAAAGTCATTGACAAATGCTCTGCCTGCTCTGTGAAGAGGCACTGACTGCAAGGCTATATATAGTAACTGAGGGGTACGGTTCAGAATGGTATAATAGGGAGAGAATGAAGAACTGAGATTAATCAATCTACCACACTGATAACTTAAAATAGATGGAAAAGATGACTTTTCTCTAAAAACCAAAATTATACTATTGGATTCTCCAAGATGCCTAGAACGAGTAAAAAAAAAAACCCACTTAAACCCTAGTGGCACACAGTTTAAGTGCTTCTGTTGCTAATCAGAAAGTCAGCAGTTCAAGTCCACCAGATGCTCCTTGGAAACTCTATGGGGCAGTTCTGTCCTGTCTATATGGTCACTGAGTCAGAATGTACTCCACAGCAGTGAGTTTGGGTTGGTTTATTCCAAATTTAATTTTCTAAATGTCTTTACTTTTCCTTCATTATCTAGCACAAGGTAGATACTGAGTAAGTGTTTGAGGCATAAATGAATATTGAGCTCACTAAGGAACTGTCCCTTTTGTAATATTAGTTCATTGATTCATTCCTTTCATGCAAAGAGTAGTTATGGAGTATTACTGTCTGTCAAAGTCTTTAGGTGGTGCATATGGTTTCCACTTGACCACTAACCTAAAGATTAGCTGTTTGAACTTACCCAGCAGTACTGCAGAAGAAAAAGCCTGCTGGTCTGCTTCCATTAAGATTACAGCCAAGAAAAATCTATGGAGCAGTTCTGGTCTACAACACATGGAATTGCCATGAGTCAAAAGGGACTTGATGGCAACTCACAAACAACAGCAACAGCACGTGCCAGAGAGAATCTTTAGGTGGTGCCAACAGCTGACATGCTTGACTGCTCAAGTAAAGGCTAGAGGTTCAAGTCTACCCAGAGATGCCTCCAAAGAATGGTGTGGTGATCTGCTTCCAAAAAACTAACCGTTGAAAACCCTAAGGAGATTCTGACACACATGGGGTCGCACTGCATTAAAACTGATTCCACAGCAGCTGGTTTGGTTTGTTTTTTACCATGTTCCAGGCACCATTTATCTGCTGGTGTATAGAAAGAAAGAAATGCTGTCTTCTAGACTACATCGTAGAGAAACAAGCAATAACAAATAGAAATAAAAATAATAAATGAAATATATAGCTTATTAGAATTTTCTAAGTGCTGTAATCAAAAAGCAAACTAAGAGTGACAGAAGGATGAAAGTTGGAATCCAGAAGGGATATGAGTTTTTCATAGTGTGATAAAGTGTAAGACTCATTGAGAAGGTGACATTTGACCAGAGTCTTGAAGGAGGTGAGGGATTTTTCACTCTGTTCTCTTTGTAGCCATTGAGTTTCATGGAGGCTCCTGAGGAAAACATTTCAGGTGTGTCGGAGAGGGGTTGTTTGAAGGGTTGCTGAGAGTGTGAGACTGACCAGCCTCAACCAGAACAGTCCAATCACAGTTTTTAGGTTTGGCTATAAGATTTATTTTGAGTAATGTTCTCTAATAATAGTAGTAGTATTAATAATAACTGTTTTAAAATGCTGTGTTGGGTTGAAAACTCATCAGTTTCAAAGGTCTAGTTTAACATTTTAAATGCAAAAACAAAACAAAACAGTCTGCTGCTGTTGAGTTGGATTCTGACTCACAGTGACCCAGTAGGTGAGAGCAGAACTGCCCATGGCATTTCTAAGGAGGGCCAGGTAGATTTGAACTGCTAAACTTTTGGTTATCAGCTGTAGCTCTAAACCACAATACTACCAAGGTTTCTCACTGAAGTTATTAAGGATGATTCCATTTCTTAATAATCTACTACCCCAGGACTTGGCCTGTGATCTTCTTCGTCTTTTCTCTTGCAATATGACAAGCCATTTCTTCCAGTTCTGTGGCTGTAAGCACCACCTATCTCTGAAGAATTCTCAGCTGGATGTCAGTCTACTCGTCCACTGGACTCAAGATACTTCCACCTAGACATCGAAAGCATAATCTCAAAGTCAACGTAACTGAAAACCAGAGCTCTTGATTTCCATCTCCCCAACCAGATCTCCAACTTCACCACTGCTCTCATCTCAGTAAGTGGCACCACCACTCATCCTTTCCCAGCATCTGCGGCTCCACAGCCAAACTATGTCTTGTGTCCTTTCCCTGTTCTCGATCTCCACCTTTGCCCACATCTCATTATCTCTTGCTATTAGCTGCCCAGCTGGATTTTCCACCACCACTTTTATAACCAAATGTCCATGCTGCATTTAGGTATCTTTTACAAAGATAAGTTGTGTGATGCCATTTCTCTAATACTTTACATAACAATGAGAATAAAATCCCAATTTCTGACCAAGGTCTATATAATCTGAAATGATCCAGCCCTGCATATGCCCTGACTTGTGCCTTTCTCCCTCTCACGTGCCACCATAATCCACTGTACGTGTCCCTACCTTAGGGCCTTGGTACCTCCAGTTTCATTTGCCTAGGTAGCTCCTCCTCTTCATCTTTTGATTTGGCTTCTTCCTACACATGATTCGTGCCCATGTTCAAATATCTGCTCTTCAGGGAAGTCATCCCTGACCATCCAGTCATTCGCTTGTCACATCACTCTGCGTACTGCTTATCACCATATTCAGTTATTTCATCCGTTTGTTTACTTCTTACTGTCTATGACTCACTACCAGATACAAATCCTGCTGTGGCAGAGATTGTGCTGATATATTCCAGGAACAGAGTCTTACATATAGTAGTTTCCCAAAAACTTATTAACTAGACGGGTGATAACTGATGTCAATGCCATTTCAGTTACTGCTAGGAAGAAACTGGAGAGGGTACCATGGCAGTGATTATTTGAGGAGGTGGTGGTATGAGGATGGGAATTTGGGACTTTATAATGAGGAGAAAATGTGAAAGAAATAGGAGGTTGAGGACATGGGAAACAAATTTTTCTAGCCGTGTAATTATAACTGAGTTTGTCTCAGATTCTGGTCTTTTTAACATCTCATCCCATTTAGTCTGTCATTGTATCCGCTAGGTTCTTTGATGGCAGGTGAGAGAAACCCACAAGGGAAAACTTAATAAACAGAAGAAAAGAATTGAAGGATTAAGGAGTAGCTCATAGAACAGAAATGAAAATGAAAGAACTATGTCTTAGACTGTATGGAAACTGGAGCAGCTTATAGGATCTGGGGCCAGGAATAAACAAAATTTCCCCAGGCCACTGAGACTGGGATAAAAGAATTGCAGCAATTTCCATTTTTGACACTTTATTCAAGATTTCGTTTCTGCGGCCAGCATGTCTGACCAGTACAGCTTTGAGTCTTAGGTCTACCCTTGGGTCTAAGCGGGCAGTCAGCCCCCATCACCATAAACCCAGTGGACTTTTATCAGAATGAGAGGTAATGGATACTGGACAGGCCAGGACAACAGCTGTCCACTACGTTCCATGAAAATATCATAGAGTGAGGTGTTTCATTTTAGAGGGTTATAATCTAGTTTGCAAGGAAATAAAACTAGAGGTCATTTATCTCAATGAAGGAAATGTATTATTGCTGGAAAAAACAAGTATCTTTCCTCTTAACCTATGAGCAGACTAGCCGAGATTTATTCTTAGCCATGTACTTTCCCTCCTGAGGCGCCTTGTGAGACCAGTATCTCTTATCTTCTGCAAACTGGCACCTGCAATGAGATCTCTGCTAGCTTCACGATGGCATCACTTATTTCCAACCACAGGCTTTCCTCTCTTCTTGCTCTCTGAAGATTCACAGCAACCCTGGGCGACAAACTTACGTGATAAATAAAATAACGCCAAACATAAGTCTCAGGTAATTTACAATCAATTTCATGAGTGTGTGTGAATATAAGTGTGTATGTGTTAGGTGGGAGTGAGAGGCTAGGGAAGGGAGAGCAGAAAAAGGAAAGAGGAAGAAAAGGCGAGAAAGGCTCAGTGATGGAAAAGTAAAGAGGATTCTCCTGTGGTGTAAACAACCACTCTTCCTCGAAGCCCATGGATTCTAAGCCCGTGTCTAATTGGAGACAGAAGATTTTGATGCTTGCTAAAGACGGGTCACATAAAATGAATACTCCTTTTTATGCCAACATGAATGTCTTTATGTGTATTTATTTGACAAGCATTTCGTATGGTGCCTACACTTGTGCAAGATACAAGGGAGTGAGACAGGCATTTTCCCCACCTCCCTACTGTTCCCACAGCAATCGTGGCCATGAAACCAAACCAAAGCAGCTGCGGCTGAGGCGACTCCTGCTCACTGTAACCCTAAACGTGCGGGGGGATTTGCTTTACCAGACTCCTTTCCCCCCCAAGTACCTTTTGAATTACTGAACATAAATAGGAAAAACAATAAAAATGTAAAAACTAGAACTCAGAATTCAAAATTACATTCTAAACGGTCCAGCCGTAAAATTCCAACTCATTTATATTCTATGGAACTTATTTCTAGACTTCAGAGTTAGAGAAGGATCCTCCCCCAGCAGTCAGTGGTCGCCCAGACGGGTGTTCCAGTACACAGGCTAACACTGATGTGTCCCTAACATTGCGCATAGCTGAGTACGTGGTCCTGCTGGGATTTTAACACAGGAAGCATGGCTTCAGAGTACTCATGCTTATGTATTTGCTACATGTTTGTGTTTTTCCAGTCTCCGCTTGCCTCAGTGGTGCTCTGTCAGTGGCTCCAAACCCTCTACTCTTGCTACCTGTCTTAGATCTCTAGTGCTACTATAAGCAGAAATACCACAAATGGATGGTTTTAACAAAGAGAAATTCATTTTCTCAGTCTGGCAGGCTAAAAATTCAAATTCAGCATGTCAGCTCCAGGGCAAGTCTTGTTTGCTCCAGAGGAATGTCCTTGTCATCACTCTTTCCCTGGACTCGGAGCTTCTCTGTGCAGGGACCCTAGTTCCAAGGAACACGCTGTTCTCCTGGCTCTTGCTTCTCGGTAGCGTAGGGCCCCCTTCATTCTGCTTGCCTCCCTCTTCTTTTATCTCTTATAAGACATGATGCAAAGCTATACCCCAGGGAAACTTCCCTTACATTGGATCAAGGATGCAACCTGAGCAAGAGTGTTACATTTCACCGTAACCCTCCTTAGCTTAATCCAGTCTTTCCTCGTTAGCCACTGGAGGAGATTAGGATTTACATCACACAGGAAAACTACAATCACAAAATGAAGAACAATCACTCAGTACTGGGGATCATGATCTAACTAAGTTAATACACATTTTTAGGGAACACAATTCAATCCATGACACTACCTAATACTTTTTGGAGCCTAAGATTTGGTCCTAATCACTGCCAACAGTTGTCAGCTGGACTTCTTGAGCATCTGCTATGGCTGGGCACCATGCTGAACTTTGGGCATAAACTGGTTGAAGAAAACGGATATGACTCCTGACTCCATCAGCTTATGTTCTAGGGGGAGTTAAGAGACCTTAAACAAAATAATAAATATATTTACTTAAAACAGTAAGTCAGTAAATAAGGACGTAGTTTAAACCTGTATTAGTCATGGAGGAAGCAAACTGTGGAAATGCATCTCTAACATTTACCAATTAACCATCAAGTTGATTCCAGCTCATAGGAACCCCACACGAGTCAGTATAGACCTGTGCTTCCTGTGGTTTTAAATAGGTATGGTTTTTAAGTGAGTCACCAGACCTTTCTTTTGATGTGTTTCTATTTGGACTCAAACTTCCAACCTTTCAGTTAGCAGCGGAGCACATTAACCATTGGAACCACCTAGGGACTCCTCTCTGACTTTTAGCTGATACAGGAAGGATGACAAGTCTTGAAAGGAGACAGGAAAAGAGGATTAATAATTAAATGGAGAAGACAGAGATTCTTGACTTCTCACACTTTCCATAAACCTTACTAAAATTGAGTATAGAAACAATGAGGTAGAAACTCAGAAGGACAAAGAGAATGGATAAGAAGCGAAGTATCTGTGGATGCAACAAGTGAACATAGTTGGGGGGAAGTAAAAGTTAGAAGGAGGGATTAGTAAAAACTAAGAATGCTGAGTACCAGGTGCTTGCAAATGGGATGCCAGTGTCAAAGGACCCCAGTCACGGCCCTGAAATCTGGACAAGTCTCAGGGAGTTAAGGCAAAGATCTGCAGAAGGCAGAGGTGGAGGTGTGGGGGAGAAACAAGAGAATGTTTCAAGGTCAGTGTGAATTTTATTTAGACCCCCAGATTCTCTCCTTAATCCTACCTATTTAGACAACTGTTTCTCCCTCATCCTGCCAGGATTCCAGAGTATTATTCCATGGACAGGTTTAACTGGAGGGGCTCCATATCTAAGGTGCTGCTGCCAAAGGCAGTGTGGGAGAGGTGCATGAAACAAGGGTTTAAGCACAAATCTGTATATCAAAATGAGCAATTTCTACAGCTGCAAATCTGCCAACCCCATTCAACTCCAAAACTTGCAGAAACACACATTTTCAGATTCCCTAGTGAAACTTAAGGTTCCTGTCCTAATCACCCTGCACTGAAGCCCTCCAGGAAATAAGCCTGTCCTACCACACAAACTTCTGATTTACTTTAGTGTGTCTCACTTTTAAATATAAATGGACAGGACAAGATTCACAGGCATAAAAAGAAAGCTTCGAGCACTGTGACAGAGAGCCAAACTGAATATTTTCTATTCCTCCAGATAGTAAAAAGAAACACACACACACACACACACACACAAAAAAAAAAAATTAAGAGGGAAAATACAGGAAACAGAAAAAAAAAATCTCCCTAAAAGCACACTATGGTTAATACTCTCATAAAAATAAAGAAAGATACTACACCCATTAAATAAGGATACCTGTGGCTGTTGAGTTGGTTCTGACTCGTAGTAATCCTATAGGACAGAGTACAACTGCCCCACAGATTTTCCAAGGATTGCCTGCTGGATTCAATCTGCCAGTCTTTTGATTAGCAGCTGCAGCAATTAATTTCTATGTCACTAGGGTTTCCCAAATAAGAATAGGAGACCATAAAAAAGAACAATAAGCAGAAATCCAGTGGATTGAATATTAATTCAATAATTTAGAAGAATAATAGGAAAATAAAGTTGAGCAAATCTGCATGAAGCAAGAGAAAACACATACATGGAAATAGGAGACAAAGATCAGAATATTACAAATTTATGCAGTGCAATGTCTTATTGTCAGAATTTCTAAATAGGAGGACAAAAATGATAATGAAAAGGAAAGTTTAAAAGAAAATAATTTAAGAACATTTTCCTGAAAATAAGGACATGGTTATCAAAACTAAGAAACAAGCCAAGAAACGAGAAGACAATTAAGAGAGCAAATCACACAGGTTTAAGTTCAGGCACTAATATCAAAGAACCAAGATGATGATTATTTAAATAAGAAAAAAGTTATTTTCTTACTTAAAATAAACTTGGAGATACGAGATCTGACAATTAAGTTTGTGAATTTGCTGCCATGTGCTTACATTGGCTGCACTGTACAAACAACTTGGTAGAGTTTCATAACCTTGATATATCAGTGTCTCAGTTGTGTTCATGTTGACGTGTGGTATCTTGCTGAGTGGCATTCATTGTTGTTGCATGTTTTTGTGTGTTGTCATGAGAATGTCAGGGCTTGAATTAGAGCAACAAACATTAAATTTCTTGTTAAACTTGGCAAGAATGGAAATCAGAAACATGTTAATCCAAGTTTATGGGAATGAAGAAAATGGCAGTGTACAAATGTATTAAATTTTTTTCTGAGGGGAGGGAAAACATCACTGATGAAGAGAGGTCAGAGCATCAAGTAATGAGCAAAACTGTTGAAAACACTGCAAAAATTCATTGAAGTGTGTGTCAAAATTGTTGGCTGACTGTGAGAACTATAGTAGACCAAGTAAACATCCATAGAGAAACAGGAAATCTTAACTCAAAATCTTTACATGAGAAAGGTGTGTACAAAAATGGTCCCAGAGGGGCTCACCCATGAACAAAAATGGTCCCAGAGGGGCTCACCCATGAACAAAATAAAGGAAAGCTGAAGTTTACCAAGATCTGTTGGAGAGACAAAACAATGCTTTGGGTCACGTTATCACTGATGATGAAACACAGGTGTACTAATACGACTCTGAAGCATAGCATCAAAGTGCACAATGGAAGTCAGCCAATTCTCTATGACCAAAAAAGTTTCATCAGTCCAAATCAAGAGTCAAAACAATGTTGCTAACCTTTTATGATATCAGAGGGATTGTTCCTTATGAATTTGTATAAACTGGACAGTTAACCAAATTTACTATTTGAAAGTGTTGAAAAGGCTGCATGAAAAAGTTAAATGAAAATGACCTGAAATTTTCATCAACAACTCATGGCTCTTGCATCACAATAATGCACAAGCTTACATGGCACTGTCTGTGAAGCAGTTTTTAGCCAGTAAACAAATGTCTGTGTTGGAACACCCTCCCTTCTTACCTGATCTGGTCCCCAGTGACTTTTTTCTTTACCCAAAGATAAAGGAAATACTGAAAGGAAGAAATTTGGATGACATTCAGGACATCAAGGGTAATACAACAGCTCTGATAGCCATTCCAGAAAGAATTCCCAAATTGTTTGAATGGTGGACTAGGTGCTGGCATCAGTGCATACTTTCCCAAGGGGAGTACTTTGAAGATGATGTGGTGATATTCAGCAATGAGGTATGTAGCAATTTTTCTAGCATGAGTTCACGAAAGTAATTGTGAGACCTCATAGACAGTCCAATACTAATACAGAAGCATTAAGATGTCAAAAATATCTAAGATTCTTTTACTTTTTCTAATGTGTCATATTTGACCAGAATACTTCTGCCTTGATGTTACTCCATGTTCACAAAGTGTCTCCTATAGCTCCAACTCTTAGTTTTGCTTACTAGGTAACAAGACATAGGAAAGGGAAAAGACAAAGCGATTGCTCCCTTGCTGTGTCAGTTCTGTGTAAAGAGCTTTCTCAGAAAGCCATGCAACAACTTCATCTACTTCTCATTGCCAACCTCCAGCTAAAAAAAACAAACAAACCCAAATGTATCACCATTGACTCAGTCCTGACTCATAGCAACCCTATAGGACAGAGTAGAACATCTCCATATGGTTTCCAAGGAGGTCTTGGTATATTAGAACTGCCAAACTTTTGGTTAGCAGCTATAGTTCTTAACCACTACACCACCAGTGTGTCCAAAAAGTATTTCAGGAAAATAAAGTTTTTAGATTTCTAACCTCTGCATCCAGTTAGAAGTCCTGGTGGTAGGCTGCTAACCAAAAGACCAGCAGTTCACATCCATCCTTGGTAACACTATTGGGCAATTTTAGTGTGACCAAGGCAAAGCCAATGCAGTTTTTTTGGTTTTGGATATGTAGGTAGACGTACTTGAAGAATGCTAGAATGTGATGAGTAAGCCAATGTGAGGATCTACTACATGACAACTTCTCAAAGAGAAGAAAGAAGTTTCACAAAGATCACTGTGTGGAGGTAGAGAGAAAGGAGCAGTCAAGTGAGGAATCAAGCAATGGAGCACTCTAGGTTGGAAGTCTAAGCCCAAAATAAAGGTGACTGAAAAATTATATTCAGAGAAGTCTTAAAATTCTCATGGAGAGTTTGGAGTTATGATAGGAGCATAGAAAACTAAGACAAAAGAAATAGATAATTTTTAACTATAAGAACGTGAAAAAAACTTGTTATAAAGAAACATAATAACCCAAACTAAGACAAAATGATGTTGAAAATCTGAAGTAACCTGTAACAAGAGAAAGGACTGAAAAGGCAATTAAATAAAAACTCCAAACAACAACAAAAAAGTCCTGGCCCAGCTGGTTTCACTGGAGACTTCTACCAAACGTTCAAAGAACTTACATTAGTACTACTTAAACTATTTCAAGACACAGAAAACAAAGCAATACTTCCAAATTCATTCTATGACACCAGCATAACCCTAGTACCAAAGTCAGGCAAAGAAACCACAAATATACACATATATATACTAATATCTCTCATAAATATAGGTACAAAAATTCTAGCCAATAGGATTCAGCCAGCCAGCCAGGTGCCATTGAGTCGGATCTGACTCATGGCAACCCTAGGGTTCAGCATCATATCAAAAAAATAAAACAATACACCATAACCAAATAGAATTTGTACCAGATGTGCAAAGATCCAACTGGACATCAGAAGAGTCTCTGAACATTGCAGCTAAAGCAAAAGGAAGGAATGATGAAGCAAAACAATTGAACAGAAGATTTCAAAGGGCAGCTCAAGAAGACAAAATAAAATATTATAATGACATGTACAAACAACTGGAAATAGAAAACCAAAAGGGAAGAGCATTTCTCAAGTTAAATGAGCTAAACAAACTGAAGAAAAAATTCAAGCCTCAAGTTGTAATAGTGAAGGATTCTATAGGGTAAATATTAAATGACCCAGGAAGCATCAAAAGAAGTTGGAAGTAATACAGAGTTATTATACCCAAAAGAACTGTTTGATGGTCTGCCTTTGAAGAGGTAGCGTATAATCAGGAGCCAATGGTACTAAAGAAAGAAGTTGAATTGGCATTGAAGGAATTGGCAGAAAACGAGGCTGTAAGAATTGATGAAATATCAACGGAGATATTTCAGCAACTGGATGCAGTGGTAGAAGTACTCACTTGTCTATGCCAAGAAATTTGGAAGACAACTACCTGGCCAACTGACTGGAAGAGATCCAAGAAAGGTGATCCAACTGAATGAGGTACTGAAAAATATCATTAATACTACATGCAAGTAAACTTTTGCTCAAGATCATTCAAAAGTGACTGCAAAATTTATTGGTAGTGAACTGCCAGGAATTCAAGCCTGGTTCAGAAAATGATGTGGAACCAGGGATATCATTGCTGATGTCAGATAAATCCTGAATGAAAGCAGAGAATACCAGAAAGATGTTTACCTGTGTTTCATTGACTATGCAAAAGCATTCGACTGTGAGGATTAGAACAAATTACGACTAACGTTGTGGAGAATAGTAATTCCAGAACACATAATTGTGCTCTTAAGGAATTTGTGCATGGATCAAGAGGCACCCACGTGAAAAGAACAAGGCAACACTGCATGGTTTAGTCAGGAAAGGTATGTGTCAGGGTTACGTCCTTTTATAATACCTTTTCAATCTGTAGGCCACTTAAATAATCAGAGAAGTTAAACTATATGAAAAGAAAGAAGCAATAGTATTGGAGGAAAACCCATCAACAACCTGTGTCACACAGATGACATAACATTGCTTGCTGGAAATGAAGAGGATTTGAAACATTTTCTGATGAAGATCCAAGACCACAACTTTCAGTGTGGATTATATCTCATCATCAAGAAAACAGAAATCCTCACAACTGGACTAGTAAGCAATATCATGATAAATGGAGAAAGGGTTGAAGTTGCTAAGAATTTCATTTTACTGTGTCTTACATACTTTGGATATATTGTCAGGAGGGATCAGTCCCTGCAGAAGGATATCTGCTTAGTAGAGTGCAGGGGCAATGAAAAAGAAGAAGACCCTCAATGAGACGGATTTACACAGTGGCTGCAACAATGAGCTTAAGCATCAAAACGATTGTAGGCATGGTACAAGACTGAGCAGTGTTTCATTCTGTTGTACATAGGGTTGCTATGTGTCAGAACAGGCTGGATGGTGCCTAACAGCAACAACATGCAAGAATGCTTCAACATTATGAAATCAATCAATGTAATCCACCACATAAATAAAAGGAAATAAAAGAATTACATGATCGTCTTAATCAACTCAGAAGATGTATTTGACAAAATCCAATGTCCATTCTTGATTAAAAAAAAAAACTAAACTGAAAAATCTCTCAATCAAGTAGGTACAGAAGGGAAATTGCTCAACACAATAAAGGGTATGTATGCAAAACCAATGACCAGCATCATTCTTAACAGACGGAAGCTGAAAACATTCCCCTTGAGAACAGGAACAAGATAAGGATGCCCTTTAGTACCACTCAGCTTTACCATTATGCTGAAGAGTGATAAGGCGTGAAAAACAAACGACATCCAAAATGGTAATGAACATTTTAAACTGTCCCTATTTGAAGATGATATGAGACTAGACATAGAAAACCCAGAAGACTCTACTGGAACTAATAGATTAAGCAGAGAAGCCAGGATACAAGAAAGACATACAAAAATCAGTTAGATTCCTATACCCCAATAAAGAGAATGATGAAAAGGAAACCAAGAAAACAGTACCATTCATAACAGCCCCGAAGATAATAAATTACTTAGTAATAAACCTGACCAAAGATGTAAAAGACCTGTACAAAGAAAACTACAAAACCCTATGGCAAGAAACCAAAAGAGATCTACATAAAGGGAGAAACAAGCAATGCTCAAGGATAGGTAGACTCAACATTGTGAAAATTAAAATTCTACTCAAAGCAATTTACAAATACAATGCAACCCCAATCCGAATACCAACAACATTCTTTAAAGAGATGAAAAAAGTTATGGAAAGAGAAGAAGCCCTGGATAAGCAAAGGTCAGGAGGACTCTGCCTGACCTTGGAACATACTATACAGCTATGGTAGTCAAAACTGTCTGGTACTGGTATAATGAAAGATGCATTGACCAATGGAAAGGACTGGAGAACATAGATGTAAATCCATTCACCTATGGTCACCAGGGCCCAAAGTTCAACAAATGGGGAAAAGACAGTCTTTTTAACAAATGTTGCTGGCAAACCTGGTTACATCTGCAAAAATATGAAACAACTGATACATACCTGACACCATAAACCAAACTAAGTCAAAACAGATCAGAGACCTAATATAAGGCTAAAAACTACAAAGTTTATAGAAGAAAAACCGGGGTCAATGCAGAAGCCCTAATATATGACATTAACAAGACATAAACCATAACCAACAACACACAAACTCTGGAAGATAAGCTAGATAACTGGGATCTCATAAATATTAACCTCTGTCTGTCAGTTTGCTGTGCTTTGGTGGTTTCCATGTTGCTATGTGCTGGAAGTTATGCCACCAGTAACAAAATACCAGCAGGGTCACCTGTAGTGGACAGGTTTCAGCTGAGCTTCCAGACTGACAGAGTAGGAAGGACCTGGCGGTCTACTTCTGAAAAGTGAAAGCTTTATGAATAGCAGCAGAACATTGCCCAATATAGGGCTGGAAAATGAGCCTCCAGGTTGGAAGGCACACAGAAGATGACTTTGGGAGAGCTGCCTCCTTTATGTAGAGTTGACCATAATGCAGCGATGTCTTCGGGACCTTTATTTGCTGATGTCGCACAACTCAAAATGGGAAGAAACAACTGCAAAAGTCCATTAATAATTGGAATGTGGAATAGACAAAGTATGAATCTAGGAAAATTGGAAAATGTCAAAAATGAAATGAAATGAATAAACACCAATGTCTTAGGCACTAGTGAACTGAAGTGGAAGTTATTGGCCATTTTGAATCAGATAATCATGTGAGATACCATGCTGGGAATGAAAACTTGAAGAGGAGTGGTGTTGCATTCATCATCAAAAACATTTTGAAATCTGTCCTAAAGTACAGTGCAGTCAGTGAAAGGATAATATCCATATGCCTACAAGGAAGTCCAGTTAATATGACTGTTATTCAAAGTTACACAACAAACACTACAGCCAAAGTAAAGAAACTGAAGATTGTTACCAACCTCTGCAGTCTGAAATTGATCAAACATGCAATCAGGGTGCATTGATAATTACTAGTGATTGGAATGCAAAACTCAGAAGCAAAGAAGACAGACGGGTAGTTGGAAAATACAGCCCTAGTGGTAGAAATAATGCTGGTGATTGCATGATAGAATTTTACAAGACCAGCAACTTCTTCATTGGAAATAACTTTTCTCATCATCCTAGATGGTGACTGCACAGACGGAAAAGCTCAATATCAGCAGTCAGAACAAGATCAGGTGCTGACTGCAGCACAGATCATCAAATGCCCATATACAAGTTCAAATCAAAACTGGAGAAAATTAGAACAAGTCAATAAAAGTCAAAATATAACTTTGAGAATATCCCTCTTGAGTTTAGAGACCATCTCAAGAACAGATTTGGTGTGCTGAACACTAATGACCAAAAAACAGGCAAGTTGTGGAATGACATCAAAGACATCATCCATGAAGAAACTGAGAGATCACTGAAAAGACAGTAAAGAAATAGAAGATCAAATTGCACAAATTGCATGTCAGAAGAGACGCTGAAACTTGCTCTGGAGCACTGAGTAGGTAAAACAATAGGAAAAAACGATGGAGTAAAAGAACTGAACAGAAAATTTCCAAGGGCAGCTAGAGAAGACAAAGTACTACATTAACATGTGCAAAGAACTGGAAATAGGAAACCAAAAGGGAAGAATATGTTCTCCATTTCTCAAGCTGAAAGAACTGAAGAAAAATTCAAGCCTCGAGTTGCAATAATGAAAGATTCTACAGGGAAACTTAGACGACTCAGGGAGCATCAAAACAAGATGGAAGGAATACACAGAACCAGAAAGAACTGGTCAGTGTTCAGCCATTTGAAGAGGTAGCATATGATCAGGAACTGATGGTACTGAAGGAAGAAGTCAAAGCTGCGTTGAAGGCATTGGTGAAAAACAAGGCTCCAGAAATTGATAGAATCTCAATTGAGATATTTCAACAAATGGATGCAGCATTGAAAGTGCTCAGTCATCTATGACAACACATTTGGAAGACAGCTACTTGGACAACTGACTAGAAGAGATTCATGTTTATGCCTAATCCCAAGAAAGGTGATCCAACTGAATGTAGAAATTATCGAACAATATCACTGATATCACACACAAATAAAATTTTCCTCAAGATCATTCAAAAGCGACTGATGGAACTGCCAGAAATTCAAGCTGGATTCAGAAGATCATGTAGAACCAGGGATATCATCGCTGATGTCAGATGGATCTTGAATGATGCAGAGAATATCAGAAAAAGATATTTACCTGTGTTTCATTGACTATGCTAAGGCATTTGACTATGTGGATCATACTAAATTATGGCTAACATTGCGGAGAATGGGAATTCCAGAACACCTAATTGTGCTCTTAAGGAATCTGTATATGGATCAAGAAGCAGTCATGAGAAGAGAACAAGGGGATGCTGGATAGTTTAAAGTCAGGAAATCTACGAATCAGGGTTATATCTTTTTACCATACCTTTTCAATCTGTATGCTGAGCAAATAATCCAGAAAGCTGGAATGTATGAAGAATGAGGCATTAGGACTAGAGGAAGATTCATTAACAGCCTATGTTACACAGATGACACAATCTTGCTTGCTGGAAGTTAATGGGATTTGAAACACTGATGAAGCTCACAGACCACAGCCTTCAGTATGGACTGTACCTCAACATCAAGAAACAAAAATCCTTACAAATGGACCAGTAAGCAACATAATGATAAGTGGAGAAAGGATTGAGGTTGTCAAGGATTTCAATTTATTTTTGTTCTACAATCAATGCCCATGGAAGTGGCAGTAAAGAAATCAAAATCTGACGCAAAAGACCTCTTCAAAGTGTTGAAAAGTAAAGATGTCACCTTGAAGACTAAGGTGAGCCTGGCCCAAGCCGTGGTATTTTCAAATGTATCATATGCATGCGAAAGCTGGACAATGAATAGGGAAGACAGAAGAAGAATTGATGCCTTTGAACTGTGGTATTGGAGAAGAATATTGAACATACAGTGGACTACCAAAAGAACAAACAAGTCTGTTCTGGAAGAAGTACAATGAATTTGCTCTTTAGAAGCAAGGATGATGACACTGCATCTTATACACTTTGGACATGTTGTCAGGAGGGATCAGTCCCTGTCAAAGGACATCACACTTAGTAAGGTAGAGGGACAGCAAAAAAGAGGAAGACCCTCAGGGACATGAATTGCCACAGTGGCTGCAACAATGAGTTTAAGCATAAAAATGATTGTGGACGTGGTGCAGAATTGTGCAGTGTTCCATTCTGTTGTACAAAGGGTCACTATGAGTTGGAACTAACTTGATAACATGTAACTACAGCCACAAAAATTAAGCACTATGCTTACCAAATTACTTCATCAAAAGAAGTCATTTTATAGACTATGTCATGGATTGAATTGTGTCCCCCCCAAAAATATGTGTAGCCATGTGGCTGGACCATGACTCCCAATATTGTGTGATTGTCCTCCATTTTATGCTTTTCTTGTGCTGTATGTTAAAAGATTAGGGTGGAACTGTAAATCCCTTCATAGGATTCCTTCCTTGCTCCACTGTAAAGGGAGTTTCCCTGGAGTATGGCTTGGCCCACCTTTAATCCTTTTGTCCTACAAGAGATAAAAGGAAAGAGAAGCAAGCAGAGAATTGGGAACCTCACACCATCAAGAAAGCAGCACCAGGAGAAGAATGTGTCTTTCAGACCTAAGGTTCCTGCATCAAGATCCAATACCAGACTTTCATCCAGAGCTGACAAGGGAGAAAGCCTTCTCCTGGAGTGGAAATCCTGAATTTGGAATTGTAGCCTACTGGACTGTGTAAGAATAAACCTGCCTTTGTTAAATCCATCCACTCTGTGATATCTCTCTTAGAGCAGCCCCAGCTGACTATAACAGACTAGGTAAAAAAAAAAAAAAAAAAAAAAATTGGCTATTACAAATCACACAAAGCTCTAATCTCTAAAATCTAGAAATTCTGAAACCCCTACAACAAAAACACAATCCAAGTAAAAAATGGGCAAAGGAAATGAACAGTCATGTCACCAAAGAAGACAGTCAAGTGACCAACAGACACATGAGGAAATGCTGGCAATCACTAACCATTAGAGAAATGCAAATCAAAACCACAATGAGATACCATCTCACCTCAGCATTAGCGGCACAGACTAAAAAAAAGGAAATAACAAATGTCAGAGAGGCTGTGGAGAGATTGGAACACTTACACACTGCTGGCGGGAATGAAAACTGATACAGCCCTTCTGAAAAACAATATGGTGCTTCCTTAGAAAGTTAGCACGATAAAATAATTTTTTAAAAAAGAGAAAGAAACCATCTTTGATGGTTAAGAGGGACGGAAGAAAAGAGGGTGATTTGTACTAAATAAACAACAGGTAAGTGGTAAATTTGGTGAAGGGTAAGACAGTACACTACTGAGGAAGCTAACACACTTTGTACAAGGTGAGTGTATGTAGGCTCCACAGATGCATCCAAGCTCCCTGAAAGACTAAATTGCTGGGCTGAGGGCTATGGTGACCGTGGTCTAGAGGAACATCTAGCTTAGTTGGCATAACATAATTTATGAAGAAAATGTTCTACTTTGGTGAATAGCGTCCAGGGTCTTAAATGCCTGTGAGCAGCCATCTAGCATATTCATCCCCTCAGGAGCAAGGAAGAATGAAGAAGACTAAAGATCCAAGAAGACTAGTCCAAAAGTCTGATGGAGCACATCTACAGAGGCCCCTACCAGGCTGAGTCCAGCACAGTGAGGCAGTGCCTGGCTGGCTACCACCACCAATTGCTCTGATAGGATCACAAAAGAAAGTCTCAGAGAGAGATGGACAGAAATGTAGGACAAAATTCTAACTCAAAAGAAGGACCAAACTTACTGGCCTGACAGAGACCAGAGAAACCCTAAAAGTGTAGCCCATGGATATCTTTTCATCTCAGTAATGAAGTAACTCCTGAAGTTCACCCTTCAGCCAAGGACAGGCCTATAAAATAAAACAAGACTAAAGAGGCATGCCAACCCAGGGGCAAGGGCTAGCAGGCAGGAGAGGGCAGAAAAGCTGGTAATGGAGAACCCAAGGTTAATCAGGGACAGTGCTGACATATTATGGGGTTGTTAACCAATGTCATAGAATAGTATGTGTACTAACTGTTAAATGAGAAACTAATTTGTTCTGTAAACCTTCTCCTGAAGTACAATAAATAAATAAATAAATAAGACAGAAATGAAAAAGAAACTTAACAAGAATTATTGTAATCACTAACCATTAGGTAACTACCAAGGTTAACAAACAGGGTAACTTTGAATGTTGCTCAAACCAAAAGTTGTTATGTGTTGGTATGAAGGAGGGAGTGTTAGAACACTAAATCTTTGTTTTCTATAATGAAAAGACAAAAGTTTAAAATATATACATAAAAATAGCAGTACAGGCATGTTGTTTAGCAGTATGGAAGTACATATGGAAAGGAATGGACAAGCCTCACTTGGTAGAGACATACTTGTGAACAGGGATGGATGGGCTTGAACCCTGGTGTTTGGATTGTAATGGTTGTAATCCTATAGTATTTGATTCTGTTGAATTGTGTACTTTTATTTATTTCATAAGAATTACACACGCACACACACACACACACACACACACACATATACATGTTGTACTTGTGAGCAGCCGTCCAGTCACTCAGTCCCTGACTCACAGCAACCGCATGAACTGCAGCCTGGACCTGACCCAGCCCCATTATCAGTTCGAAATGGGACTGCTGTGATCCATAGGGTTTTCATTGGCTGAATTTTGGAAATTTATCTCCAAGTCTTTCTTCCTGGTTTATCTTAGTCTGGAAGCTCTGCTAAAACCTGTTCAGCAGCACATAAGCCTCCGCTGACAGATGGGATGTGACCGCACGGGAGGTACACTGACCGGGAAATGAACTTGAGCCTCCCACATGCAAGGCAAGAACTCTACTGTGTGTATACAGGTAGTCCCTGATGAATGATGAATTCTAGTTCCTAGAACCACACTTACTATCATCCTTTTTTCCTGACTTGACAACAGTGGCTTTGGTTTGAGTTATATCAGTACAGAGTCCAGGGGGTATAATGGTTGAGAGCTTGGTTCCTAACTGAAAGGTTGGCAGTTCATGTCTACCAGCCTTTCCTTGAAAACGCTATGGGACAGTTTGCTATGTCCTATAGGTTGCTATGAGTTTGAGTCAACTTGACGTCAATATTTTTTTGTTGTTTTCATAATATTATGTATTCCATACAATGTCACAAAGGGTAATTTGCTGATGTTATTCTCATGTCAACCCCTAAAGACAAAGATCAGGTTTATAAAGCCACTGATAATAAAGTCAATAGTAAAGCTTTTCTAAAAAAATGAGATATTCAACTTACATCAGAACTGATTTATGATGGAATAATCATGAGGAACAGAACCCTGTTGTAAGTCAGGGCTACCTGTACATACATATATACACGCACACATGCAAACGTGTATCTGGGGGGAAGGAACTGTTTCTGTAGTTTAAAAGAGAAGGAAAGACACTACTGGTAAAGGGAACAGCATGTGTGAAGTTCCAAACTGATGCATTCAGGGAACGAGAAGGAAGCCCACGTGGCAGGAGAGCAGGGGCAAGCAGAAGAGCTGGGGGAGAAGGACAGCAAACAGGGCCAGATGCTCGGGACCTTGTGCACCATCAAAGGGAGTTTGGATTATTTTAGAAATGCGGCTGTGAAAGGGTTTTAAGCCATGGGGTAACATGATCTTAGTTAGGTTTAAAATGTTACTCTGGTTATATAAAGAATAGACTGTCACATATTTAGCTGGGTCTTCTTAGGAAAAATTATGTAAGTCAGTACTTTAGAGCAGAAAGGACCTTCAAGATCATTTAGTTCAACCCTTCCTTTTAAAAGATAAGCAGACTAAGACACTGAAAATTTATGATTTGCCCAAGGTCATATAGCTAATAATTGTGTGAGGCTTTTAAACCAGGAGTTGGAGGGTGATATATTATACTTTTAAGAAATCTTTTTCTTCTATGTATTTCTTTTGGCCAGAAGTGATGTCTTCCTTTTCTGAACTTTCATCTCACCTTATTTTTCTCTCTGATGGTACTTACTCATTTATTACCTGGATCGTAGTTCTTTGTGTTCATGTCCTATCTTCTTTATGAGACTGTGAAAGCATTCTCTGGAGAGGAGAAGTATGGTCTGAACTTAATGTGTCTCTATGGGATTTTGCTTATGGTAGGTGTTCAATCAGCCTTAACTGGATGGATCAATGGAAGGATGGATGGAATGAATGAATGCATGAATTCTCCATATGCTATAAATTAAAACAGTATCTACTGACTGAATCTGCACAGTTAGATTTTACTTGTCTTGATTTACCATTTTAGGTTACTTCCTCCCACTGCCACTGAGTTGATTCTGACTCATAGTGACCCTACAGCTCAGAGTAGAATTGCCCCATAGAGTTTCCAAGGAGCACCTGGTGGATTTGAACTGCTGACCTTTTAGTTAGCAGACATAGCACTTAACTACTTTGCCACCACAGTTACTTCCTAGCTATGTTTTAATTCATTATCTTTACTATGAACATATTTTTTATCAGATGGAATGAGGTGGCTCAGAAGAATGTCATATTTCCTAATCAGGCAATTCTTTCTCAAAAATTATCAGAAAGGAGAGCCTCTACACACCCCTACTGCTGGCTGGGCTCATGCATTCTTTCACAACACATCGTCCTTGGAGAATTTCTTTCTTACCAGAACATTATTTTCCCTTCTCAAGAGATGTCTCAAATTGCCCGTAAGAAACTAATCAGGTATTCAGGTAAAACAATGATATCACAAAGAGGAAATATGTTCTACTAAAAAAAAAAAGAAAAAATGCAGCACCGTATCTATGCCCTCCCCAGCAGAAAAATATATAAACATGTCAATGACAATGATCCCTGCCAGTAGTAGTGAAAGCTCTCAAGAAAGATTCAGGAGTCCTGGATTATGTCCCTGCCTTCAATATTGACTTGTTGAGTGGCTCTGGTAATTCATGGGAACTCTCTCTCTTCTTTGATTTGCTCATCCATAAAAGAGAGATGAAAATATTTGCAACAATCTGTCATAGATTCTGTTTCTGCTACTACTAAATGACCCATCAATTCTGTCAATAAAATCAGTCACAACTTGTTCTTTTGGTAATTATTGCAACTGTGGACTCACGGATTTGGCATCTTGGACATACGTACTCATTCACATGTTGAGAATTTTGACCGGAAATGAGGTTATAGGTTGTATTTTGGACCCCCTTGTGAAGAATAAACTTCAGGGCATGGCACTCAAATGATCTAAGATCTCCACTAAGGCAATAGGCATTCAGAAGACAAACATGACTCATTGTGTATGGGATCTCAATCAACTGTTCACAAACTTTGGTTTGAGGGTTGGGAAGGTCTGGAAAAGATTCTAGGCTAAAGCTAAATTCAGAAGGGTACAGATTGTTTCCTTTGTGAAGTGACACATACAGTGTTATGTAACACAGGGAACTGGGAAAGGGTACCCTGTGTCAAGTCTCATGAAGTCATTCTGATCTCTCAGGAATAGATATGTCTTGCTATTAACTCTGGTGCTCCACCATTACAATGACTCCTGTATCCTCAAGCTGTTTTAGCTGCTTCACCATGGCAGTTAATCTGTTGCTATGAAACAAACCCTCCCCAAACCTGTAGCTTAAAACTGCGACTTCATATTATTTGCTCATGATTCTATAAATTTGGGTGGGGCTCAGCAGGATGATTCTTCTGCTGGTCTTGCCTGGAGTAACTCATGCTGCCACAGTCATCTGGGGTCTCAACCGGGCTAGAGCATCAGAACTGCTTGCCTCATACACATGGCACCTCAGTTGGTGGGTCAGCAATCACAAGAGCACAAAAGCAGAAACAGTTGGGACAGCAAGGGCCCAGTCAGGTGTCTCTCTATCTCTCTCTGTTATGGGTTAAATTTTATCTCCTAAAAGGATATGTTGAAGTCTGAAACTCTGGTACTTGTGAATGTGACCTTATTTGGAAATAGGATCTTTGTAGATGTAAGCAAGTTGAGATGAGATCATTAGGTGGTCCTTAGTCCAATAAGACTAGGGTCCTTACAAGAAATGGAGAAGAGTTACAAATACAGACATGCAGGGGGAACCCCGTGTGATCATGAACAGATACTGGAGTGATTCTTTTGCAAGCTGAGCAATGTCAAGGATTGCCAGCAGCACAAGAAGCTAAGAGAAAGACGTGGAACAGAGCGTCCCCTAGAACCTTCGGAAAGAGCATGGCTCTGCCAACACCTTGTTTTCAGATTTCTAACTTCCAGAATTTTGACAGAATAAGCTTCTGTTGCAGTTCCCCAGTTTGTGGTACTTTATTAATTTTTCAGTTTTGTTATCCAGGGCTGTGATTCTCAAACTGACATACGGCAGAGTCTCTGGAAACTATAGTGTTATTTTCAGGCCACTTGGAATAGCCAGATACAATCATACTAGCTGATACTTTAGATAAAAGTTAAAAATAATTAAGGGAGAAATATTTAAAATATAACATTACTTTAAAGAAACATTTTTCCCCCTCTGTAAATTAGTAAAGCACCACTGTTGTTTGGTTTTAGTAGTTTGAGAACTACCACATCAGGAAGTGGAGCACGATACGAATGACTGGGGGAAATGCATCTGGTTTGAGGTGTAGGGTGCAAACTGAAGATGGGAAAGATTTAGAAGAATGCTTAGGAAACTATAGAACGGATTTTAGCACAAAACTACACAAGTGTGACCCATTATCGGTGCCATGGTGAGCAACTGCTGCCATAGAACAAATGCCACAGTAGGCGGCTCTTACACTACTGAAATTTATTTTTTCACAGTTCTGGAGGCTGAAAGTTTAACTCAGCATCTTGGCCATGTTGATTCCTTCCTTCTCAGTAGCCCTGGACACCCCTCAGTTCCTTGACATTCTTAGCTTATAGACGATCCTCACATGGCATTTTCTTTCCCCATGTATATGTCTCTGTGTCTGTTCTGGTCTTTATATGACTCAGTAGTGATCAGCTTTAGAATCCACCCTACATTGGTATATCCTCATTAACATAAAAGAAAACCTTGGATTACATCCATGGGAATAAGGGCAAGGAATTCAACACATACTGTGGGAAACTGCAATTCAATCCATAACAACGAGTTTAGCAGAACTGAAGGAATATAGGTAAGCATAAGGTCCATTATGAAGGAAGAATGGATAATATTTTGTAGTCTATTAAACGTGGGTTTGGGTCTTCACCAACTGTCAGCTTCTGACTTCTGTGAGCCTTGGTTTTCTCACTGGTAAAATGAAATGAATTAACAGTTATCTTCAGGGCTGCTGTGAGGACTGAGTCACATGAGTGTTATGTGCATTGCCACTTAATATGCGGAAGCTCGTGATCTTGCCCAGATGTAGGGGAATGAAAGCAAAGGAAAAACAAAGATAGCTACTAGGATTTGACCTCAAGTACCCAGTAAAACAGATGGCCCATGGCAAGAAATAAAAAGAGAGAGATTAATAAAGTCCTGAGTAAGTTCCTTCATCCCATTTTAGGCACACTGAATTCAGCCAAATTTGACAAATTTACTATGATGAAAAGAAAGCTTTTAATAATAGAAAAAAAGAAACATGTCACTGTTGATGCAGTTCTGACTCATACAATGCAAGAGAGTAAAATTACTTCATAGTTTTAGAAAGAATGATAACAGACAAGAACAACAACAAAAAACCCAGTTGTCAATTCATACTCATAAGATCCTGTAAAAGAGGTGATACATATATGTATATGTACATTTATTTGTTTTCCTGTTTGTGGTATCTGAAATAGCCTGTGTTCTCTTATTATCTTAAACTGTAGTGTATGGCAAGGATTCTTAAGAAAAATAGGTTAAGGAGAAGAAAATGAAGGGAATAAAAGGATAAACTGCACACAATTCGTGATACAAGGTCTGTGACTAGGTTTTTATAAACTGTAATTATTATGTGACTGTTCAGCTTTGCAAATTATTGTCTAAATCAAAATGTGCTCTGCATGGGGAAATAGACACTTTTGCATAACTTTCTGCAAATGATCAGGTCATTCATGCCCAAATGGAAGACCATTTGGCAGTGGGCACTATTGGCCTTGAATACGAGCCTCATGTATGGCTTTGGGGAAGTTTCTTAAGCTCTCTGAGTCTCAATTTCCTAGTATATAGAAAGAGACAAAATTAAGACCTATTTTACAGGATTTCTATGAGACTTAAATGAGATTACACTGTAAGATACTCACATAATTGGCAACAATAAACTTAAGTGCATATCCCCTTGCTGTCTCCATCAAGGCATTGAAGTGCTGGTTGCAGAAGAAAGTGACAGATATAATTTGGGAAGGTTTGGAACCATGTTGATATTCTGACTTTTGACTTAATTAACAGAAGACAAAATAAAAGAGATGTTCTTGTCAAGTCTGGATTTGGTAACAACTTTTCAAATAGAAATATTAATGCAAAACACACTGCATCAAGTACGAGTAAAGCATACATAAATTTATACTTAGGTATTCATTACTTGATTTATAGATCCTTATGCTTTATATATCCCCTTTCCAATAAGCATTATGTTCAACTCTTCCAATAAAGAGGTCTTTTGTCACTTAAAATGTTGTTGTTGTTAGGTGCCATTAAGTCAGTTCCAACTCATAGTGACCCTATGAACAGCATGAAACACTGCCCAGTCCTGTGCCATGCCCACAATCATTTATGCTGAAGTGCTTTGTTGTGCCCACTGTATCAATACATTGAGGATCTTCCTCATTCTTGAATTATAGTGTTGGAGAAGAACACTGAACACACAGGGAACTTCCAAAAGAACAAGCAGTGCTGTTCTGGAAGAAGTACAATCAAAGTGCTCCATGAAAGCATGGATAGTGAGGCCTTGACCATGGAGAGGTGACGAGGTCACCGTGCTCCACTGGTACCACCGTAGCATCTGGAACTTATTCTTGATTCTGTACCTGAATTTACCTTCATGATATCCACCTTTCTCCCTGAATCATAAGCTCCATGATGGAAGGAAACATAATCTGTTTATCTCATCACTGTCTTCCTAGAATCTAAGGCAATACCTGGTACAACGTGTTTGTGGAAGGATGAAGGAAGGGAAGGAGGAGGAAGAGACCTCATACCGTACTTGGAAATGCAGTCAGCACTTATAAAAAGCTTGTTTGGTGAATGGAGTAAGTCACATTTCCTGTTTTTCTCTTACTCATCTATTTCATAGGACAGAATGAATGTATCTTAGGTCACAAAGAAAAGTCTCAAGTGAAATACATGAATATTCATGGAAACTATACTTACATTATAAAAGTGGCTAAAATGTATTGAATCCTTACTACATTAACCCATTAATTCATTTAGCTATGATAATAATGCTAGGAGAGAATTTCCATTTGGCAAGGTCACTGAGGTCACAAGTGGTTTTATAACGTAGTTAATAGTGGAGTTGGGATTCAAGTTCAAGCCTGTGGCTCCCTATGAGTCTGCTTTGTGCACCCTCCCTGAGCACGCAGTGGTACCCTGCAGAGGTAGCCAAGTCATCACCCAAAGCACAAGGGGCCAGAATGGTTGCACCCCAGTGAACCAGCTAAGAGAAGGAGCATCTGCTCCAGTGCATGGAGACAGCCCTCCTGGCCCAACGGTGTCCACATACAATGGGTGTTCTTCCAAGTGTCTTCAGTCACAATGCAGTGCAGAATCCAAGAAAGCTTATGGTAGACATGAATGTTTAGGAGTGAAAAGGCAAATTCATCTTCATGTGAGACCAAACTCAAACCCAAGCTAACAAAACAGTGAACCCGGATTCCAATGGTCAGGAACATGCTGGGAACAAATGTGTTGCTGTAAAAAGAAAAAAAAAAGTGGGGTAGAGGGGAGCATGGGACCTTGCTGCTAGGGTCTCAGAAAACTGAATAGAGAGGCATCTTGGGCCGGAAGACGATGGGCAAAACACATCAAGAAAGGGTTTTCTACACAAGGCAAGACTCCCAGTCTTCTCTCTCTACTTGTAACCTTTCTCCTTCTCACACACACACACGCATGCACACATGCTTGCATACACATGCACACACGCTCACACACACACCCTGATGCTGTTAAAGAGTTCTTATATGCCCCAGAGCTACTGTCATTCATGCAAATATCTTTGGAAAACAAAGTGAAAATGTCTGGCTCCAGGATTGAACTGACAGTGCGTACAGTCCTGTCTCCTTCATCTTGAGAGCAAGAACACATACTCTGTTTCCTTTTTATTCCCCTCACAGCACTATTACTAGATACCATATGCTCTGCACATACTTGGCACTCAATAAATGCTTACTGAACGGCTGACTTTTCCCATCTCCTCGCTCTTTCCTTCCCACCACTTCTGCATTACTTCAAAGATCTGCTGCAGAGCTGCAGAGTGAAGTTTAAGATCCATCTTGACAAATAACCCTTGTGGGTGTTTAAAGCCCAAAGATCGAATATTTAAAGTAGAAATATGAGCTGTGACTTCATGGGTGTTCTGTGAAGAGATGTATAAAACTGTATGGATAGCTATCCTTTCACATGGGACATAACAGACCCAGTTTTGTGCATTTGCACATATACAGAGAAGAGTCAGGACTTCACCTTGAACTCCATGTCTCTTGCAAAATCTGTTTAAAAGGAAAAGTCAAAGTAGTTAAATCTTCTGTATTTTTTAAGGATTTTATAAAAGCTTTTGGCTTTTTGAAAGTGTATGTCACTGTTTCATAATATAAGAGGTGACATTAAGCCTATTCCTCCCACCCTACAACACACAGCAGACAGGAAAATACAGGGAAAGGAAGACTGGATTCCATGCCCTGAAGGAGTAGCCGGAGCAAACTGATTGCTAAAGAAGGGGCTTTTAGAATCCTAGGAATCCCTGGGTAATACAAGCAGTTAAGGCATACAGTTGCTAGCCAAAAAGTTAGAGGGGCAAGTCTACCCAGAGGAGCCTCTGAAGAAAGGCCTGCAGATTGACTTCTGAAAAACCCAGCCATTGAAAATCCTACGGGGCAAAGTTCTACTCCGATACACGTGGGTTCTCCATGGGTAAGACTGCACTTGGCAGCAAGTGGTATTAGAACCCCAGACGTGAGGTCTTCATGTCGGGAAGCTTCAGAAGACTCAAACCAGGATCTAGGATCAGCAGACAGTTGAAAGACCACAGCCAAAAAGGGAATCATGCATTGGCTCAAGTGAGAGATTTGACAATGACGCCTTAGACCACTGAACCAGTACAGCTTAGAATACTAGTACCAAGAAAAAAGTGAACACGAACTGACATTACTGAGCCCATTTTCTCCAAAGGATGCTGGGTTCCCTGGCTCCTCAGGTCAACATGGTGTAGTCGTTAAGAGCTATGATCTGCCAGATGTTCCTTGGAAACTATGGGCAGTTCTACTCTGAGTTACTATGAGTTGAAATTGACTGGACGGTAGTGCCTGGTGGCTTACATCAAAGTGGCAGAAACAAGAGTGCATCTGCCTTTGTGCCAGCTCTAGCTCTGACTGACTCATGTGTTCCTAAGCAGCTGCCATGAGGACAGGTGAGTGTCCTGAGCCCCTGGTATCACACTTGTTCTATATTCTAGAGATGACTTCAGCAAGTGGAATCTGCTTGATATGTATTGCTTTTCCTTAAAGTAAGTACAACTATTTTGCACAAAGCTATACATTTGCCCACTGGGTGAAAAGTTTACCTGGAGCAAAGGATTCATATGATAGTTGGCCTCAAATATACTTAACTACC
The DNA here is from genome assembly GCA_028571685.1 of Heterohyrax brucei. Classification (NCBI taxonomy): domain Eukaryota; kingdom Metazoa; phylum Chordata; class Mammalia; order Hyracoidea; family Procaviidae; genus Heterohyrax; species Heterohyrax brucei. The sequence continues at coordinate 127,696,767 of CM053142.1, forward strand.
AAGCAACAGAAGTTAAACTGACCTTAAGAATCCTTGGTTAAGGCCAAGAAGTAAGAGTATTGACATGTCGTGGGGCTGGTAACCAACATCACAAAACAACGTATACTAATTGTTTAATGAGAAATTAGTTTGTTCTGTAAACCTTCGTCTAAAGTACAATATTAAAAAGAATAAACAAAATAAAAACAATCGAATTTACAAGAAAGAGCAGATTTATTGGTCAAACAGAGACTGGAAGAACTCCCGACTCTGGGGCCCTAAGACGCTCTTCTGACTAACAACTAAAACCATTCCCAGAGTCCACCTTTCAACCAAACAGCAGACATGACCATAGAATGATAACACCAAGAGGAACGTGCTCCTTAGGAAAATTGATGATATGAGATCAAAAGGACAACATTTGCCCCAAAGAAAGGATGAGAAATCAGGAGGGGGTAGAATATCCAGAAATAAGGAACCTAGGGTGCAAATGGGAGAGTGCTGAGATGTTGAGGAGTCATGGCCCACGTTATGCACAAACTATTGAGAAAATAATTTGCTCTATAAGTTTTCACATGCAGCACAATAAATAAATGTTTTATTTTTAAAAAAAAAAACACCTTTGGTTATATTACATTCCTAAGATCAGAATTGTGCCCTTTTTCAACCTATCCTTTGTTTCCATTTCCTAGAGATATGAAGTAGACCCATAGCCCTGGATTCAATAGAAATTATATTTTGTGCAAGGGGGAAAACCTGGTTACATAGTGGTTAACTGCTATGGGTTAACCACATAAAACAAATTTAGATAAACATGGGAAACCTTGCATTTTATTTATAAATGGATTATACTTTATAACCTATTGCCATTGCATTGGTTTTGACTTACAGAGACTGTATACAACACGATACAACTGCCATGTAGGGTTCCAAGGAGTGGCTGGATATTTCACATTGCAGATTCTTTTGGTCAACAGCTGAACTCTAACTCTCGTCTTACTTGATACTCAAAAACAAAATCCATAGGATGAGAATTATTATTATTCTGATTTCACAGATGAGGCCATGGAAGCTCAGAGAATTTCTTTGACTCATTCGTTCATTATCTCCCCCCATCGCCTCCAGGGAGTACCAGGAAAGAGCTGAAAGCGCTGTCCTCTTCACTGTCCTGGTGAGTCCAACTCTCTCTCAGGCTCTGGCTGGAGTCTCCTCTTCTTAAAATTCTCTTCTCTTGAATGTGCTTAGTCTTTTAGAAGTAAGTCCTGAGAAGTCCTGTCTCTGACTTCCCATGACACAAGGAAGCCCTGAGTCCTTTATCTGCTTGAGTGTAAGAAGAGAAAATGGGAAGTATCTCAAAATAGAATTCTGGCCTAAATAACTGGTCTGACAATTAAGTTGGCAAACTCACTTGTTCTAAATGCTACATACCTCATTGCTGAATATCACTGCAATGACCTGTGAAGTACCCCCTTGGGAAGTATGCACTGATGCCAGCACCTAGTCCACCCTTCAAGGCAATTTTTGGAACTCTTTCTGGAATGGCCATCATGCATGGTGGTATCGTGGCCAGTTCACGAACTTAATTGTCTAGTTGTCTGTGAGGGAGTTTTTAGCTAGTAAACAAGTAACTGTACTGGAACACCCTTCCTACTCACCTAATCTGGTGCCCAGTGACTTTTTTCCTTGCCTGAAGATAAAGGAAAGATTGAAAGGAAGTCATTTGGATGGCATTTAGAACATCAAAGGTAATGTGATGACAGCTCTGATAGCTGTTCCAGAAAAAGTTCCAAAATTGCTTTGAAGGGTGGACTAGGTGCTGGCATTAGTGTATAGCTTCTTCCCAAGGGGAACACTTCAAAGGTGACTGTAGTGATATTCAGCAATAAGGTATCTGGCACTTTTTCTAGGATGAGTTCATGAGATTTGACAGACCTCTTATTTTCTTACTTCTGGGGCCCCAGGAGCATGGGTCCAAGGTTTCGTACTCTCCAACCTTCGCTCTGTCCTCCTCAGTGTGCAGAGAGAGTGACCCGATGAGACAAAATGAGCTAGAGTAATCTATAGTCCAAAGGAAGTCTGAAAAATACAGCACTAGGTGAGACCACCATGAAGGCCCTGAAAGAGGTGACTCAGGACTGCTAGAAAGGAGAGAGGTTATAATCAGTGGATGTACATGAAATAAATGTTTTCAAATATTGAAGATGAAATTTAAAATATATAATATAAAAAGGGTGTTGGGCAGCATCTCACTCCCCCTAACTTTCACAATGGGGAAGGAGCATCATGACCAACAGCCCAAGACTGATTCCTATGAGGCAAAGGTCAGACATGGCTCCTCTCTGCCTTCTTTACCAATTTTGACACCTACCATCCCTCCCATAGTGCTCCCTAACTTCTTGGCCACACAGAACTCACAGACAATATGAAAGATGGTAGGGCTTATTAGGGAAGTTGCAGGTTGCAAATCAGATTCAGAACACTGCAGATACAGGAGGATACAGTTCTTCCCTACGGACTGACTCTTCCCATCCTTTCAAGAGGCACGTCTCTCTCTGGCCCCTGAGTCTCTGGCCTGTTTGGGCAAGTGTTATAAAACTGTTTCTTGCTTCATGGGCTGAGAAGTCCACTGTGCCATCACCTGCTAGCCTGTCTTGCCAACTTCTCCTCCCACTTCTCTGCCATGCTTCTCAGTGTCTGGTGTCGTAGTGATTTCTGTCTTTCTCTCTCTCTCAGTCTTCTGGGTCCTGGAGCTTCCCAGTATAGGGATCCCAGGTCCGAAGAACATATTCTGCACCCGGCTGTTTTACTTTATGGAGGTGACATCCTCTCCATTATGCCTTTGAGATGGCTCATTTTAAGCCTAGTAACATGGCAAAGAGGACCCATTCCTTTGGTGGTCTATAACTACCTTGTTTTCACAGTCTAACCCAATCACCTGGGTGGGAGTTACAAGACCATATCAGGAAAGGCGACACAAAAATGCTTTATAGTACTGCATGTGGAAAAGGAGGAAAAGAGCTAAAATTGACTCCCATAACTAAGTCCTACAGTGGAATCCTGTGGGGCAGAAAGACTTTCTATAGCCTCGGTGGTGGGGAATTAAGAAAATCTCCAAAACGTATTTTTGTCACTGACAATCCTTTTTCCTAAAATCTGATCCTATACAGAAACAAATTCAAATGGAGACTATGTGTATCTAGATCCATTATTCACTTCTAAATCTTCCAGTAATTTAGGTCCTCCCTCAGAAGACGCCCAGACATCATTGAGTTGGATGTTTTAGGACAAATGCATGACTTCTTTGGAAAGATTCAGATACTATTCTAGTTACATAGGGTCACTATGAGTCGGAATCAGCTTGACAGCAAGAGGTTTACTTTTTTTATTTTATGCTAATTATGGAGCCCTGTTGGCATAGTACTTAAGAGCTACAGCTGCTAACTAAATAGGTCAGCAGTTTGAATCCACTAGCAGTTCCTTGGAACCTCTATGGGGCAGTTCTACTCTGTCCTGTGGAGTCACTATGAGTTGGAATTGACTCGCAGCAATGGTTTTGCTTTTTGATATTCTAGTCTTAAAGTCCCTGGGTGGTGCAAGTGGTTTGCTCTTACCTACTAACCAAAAGTTCAAATCCACTCAGCAGTGCCACGTAAGAAAGTCCTGGTAATCTACTTTTATAAGATTACAGCCATTCGAAACTCTATAGAGTTCAGTTCTATGCTGACATACCTAGGGTCAGCATGAGACAGAATCAACTCAGTGGCAGTTGGCTTTAACCTAGTTACAGTCTAGTGTTTTCCTTCACTAATAAAAATGCTCAAATTAAGATTTTTGTATATAGTTTTCATCCAAACATCCTAAAATTCTGGAAGTGTCGACATCATATAAATCAAGCATAATTTGGAAAACTAGGATTATCCTGCTATTTAAAGCAACATTCCTAGATGTGATCTGAGCTTTAAAAGCAAGTTTCTTATTTTTTTTTTTCTGGAGACAAAAAAAGTTGTCAGATGTCATTGATTCAGTTCTAACTCATACCAACCCTGTGTACAACAGAGAGAAGCTGTTGCTATGCTGTAGCCCATTGTTGCAGCCACTGTGTCTTCTGTTTTTTCATTGACCCTTTATAGGAGACAGTGTGTCAAAACTCAAATATGCTACATTTCAGAAAAGTGAAAAAAGAAAGATTAAGGTCTGCAAAAAAAGGAGTATATTACATCTAATAGAATTGGGAGTAATGGCAATGTTTTAGAAATTTGAGAAAAACCTGTGTTCTTTGTGTCCCCCCCCCCTTTCTTTTTGGCCTCTTAAAAGCTTCTCCTATTTCCATTCTATTTAATTTCCCCCCTGCCTGCAAGTAGCTTTATTCTGCCTTTAAAAAAAATTACAATAAAAACAATGGCAAGGGGAGTTCAACTAAAAATAATAATCAAAGCCATCCATGGTTCACGTGCCCAGACTAAGCTATATTTGTGGAACTGGTTTCCCTCTCCCTCTTTCCTTCTAGAAGTCCAATGTGTAAATTAGTTGCACCAAGGCAAGTCTAAATTATTCCCTGAACATTTGCAGAATGCAGTGTTTTATGTGACTTTTTACCCTCTTATTCAATAAAACAATACGTACTTGTGTAGCAGCCAGACGAAGCTGTGATTCACAGTCATCTAAAAGATGCCAAGGACTGTACCTCCTTGAGGAAACACACTCACCATGTGTAATGAGAACTCTCTGGATTTCCTGAGTGACTCTACACTAAATTGAATTCAGTATTGAGCTGAATAGACATAGATGTTAACCATCACAGAATCGGATGTACTAGGGTTTCATTTCCCTTTGTATCACTCCTACTCGTTTATTTCAAGTTAGGAGACACATCCTTATTAGGGTGAAGTGGAGCATTTTCACTCAAGGAAACTGATTAAAGAATTTGGCTTGTTTCTTATTAATATAAAATGATCAAGGAGTTTTGGGGGAAGGGTGGTCCGTTATGGTTCTATGACCAAGACCTCCTCTTGAGCTCTTCTCTTAAATTATGCAGCTTTGAGGCCAGTAGGAGCACTGAGACAGATTGGCCACTGTAGTGTTTGACAATGTTGGACCTGATATCTATTTAAAAAGTTTTTGTATAAACCTATGATGTATTAGATTGTCAGGCCACCAGAAATGATCACTTTTAAAACCAGGCAGAGTATAGATTTGATGTGGCAGGCTCTAGGGAGCCAACCACAGTGGTTTGTTAAGTGAGGAAGTACAGTTTTAATGGAAAATACAAGTTTCACTCCCAAATTGTAGAAACATTACTGTTTAGAGAAACTGAGCTACTTCATCCACTGGAGACCAATGGACCCACTGCAGCTGAGTCAATTCCAACCCACAGTGACCTCACAGGCCAGAGTGGAACTGCCCTGCAGGGTTTCCAAGGCTGTAATCTTCAGGGAAGCAGGCTGCCACGGCTTTCTCCCAAGGACTGGATGGCATTTTGAACCGCCAACCTTTCTGTTAGCAGATGAGAGCTTAACCACTTCACTGCCAAGACTCCCTTTCCTTTGGAGACGGCAACTAAAACCAGAAATTCTTGGAACACAAGAAAATCCAAACCAGTTGCCATCAAGTCAGTTCTGACTCATGCCAAACCCATGTGTGTGTCAAAGTAGAATTGTGCCCCACATAGTTGTCAGTGGCAGATTCTTCAAATGTAGATAGCCAAGACTTTCTTCTGAGGTGCCCCTGGGTAGACTCAAAACCCCCCAACATGTCAGTTTGTAGCCAGGCTTCCCTAACCATTTGCACTAGCCAGAGACTCCTTGGCATACAAGAGTAGAACTGGAAGGCCAGGAGTGCTGTGGGAGCGGCTGACAAGGTTGCAGTGGGCATAGCCAACAGAAAGCAGAGAGGGTTTTATGTGCAGTTTGAACCAGGCTGATTGGGGTGGGGGTGCATTTAGACATATGTGAAACACAAAAATGGTCACAAAAACTTGGATTTGGTATCCACGACATTTAGATCTTTTAATCACAAAGTACTTGGAAAGTTAGCATTTCAACCTAAATTACAAAATGTCATAGCTAGATTCTAAAACTTGGAGAATGGGAACCAAGTTCTCAAGTAGAAAATTGGAATGTGTTTCCTGAGACAAATCCTCAAGGAGACTGCAGTGCAAAAAAGTGATGGGTCACTTCCAATTGTCCATTAGTGTACCTGAAAAAGTCTCTTTTTCACCTGCAAGTGAGACACATTTAAAAGTTGAGACTAGAAATGCAGAAAACCTTTGTTTCTGAAGAATTTATATGGACTAGCCTTATTTATGGGAACCCTGGTGGCATAGTGGGTTAAGTGCACCCTTTGTTTCTGTGAAAAGACGGCTTCTAAAAAGCAGTGAGGTGGTCAAAGCCATCCCTCTAAGGCTAAGCATGAGGGGATATGGGGACCAAGAGAAAGGAGTTCCGGGCTGTAAGGACACCCTGCTGGAATAGTAGCTAAGTGCTGTGTCCGCTAATTGAAAGATCAGCAGTGTGAATCTGCCAGGTGCTCCTTGGCAACCTTATGGGGCAGTTCTGTTCTGTCCATAGGGTCAGTATGAGTTGAAATCGACTTGACAGAAGTGGGTTTGGGTTGGGTTTTCTCAAGGGATGGCTAGCTAGCTCTTTAAAGCACTGCAGCCTCAAGAGCTTAAAGATCACCAGAGATCTGGCATCTGCGGATGCCCAGGCAGCATCACAAGATTCAGAGGAGCTCAAGCAACTCATAGAAGTGCAAGACTACCTTCCAGAGTAAGCCTTAAATTATAATGAAACAACTAATCACATAGCATTTACATTGTATTAGGATTTGTAAATGATCTAGAGTTGATTTAAAGTGTACTGGAGGGTATTGGGTCATTATGAGTTGGGTTGGGTTTGGTTAGAAGATGTGAGTAGATTGTATTCTAATATAGTACATTTTATGTAAGAGATCTGAGCATCCTTGGATTTGGGTGTCTGGGAATTCTGGAACCAATACCTCAAGGACAGGTAATAATGGACAATTATATATGTTTGATAGATTCCAATTAAAAGCCTATCTCAAAACCCTAATTCCAAGATAATATCTAATACACTTAGTTTTGTCTACTCTGCCCTATAGGGTCCTCATGAGTTGGGAATCAACTCAACAGGCAATGGGATTTCTCTGTCACTCTGTCCCTACCCACCGTGAGAAAGTAGAATTGGCCTCACTCCAGGGACCTAACTGTAGAAAATAATGCTGAGTGCAATCAGTATTAAATTGCTGAATGATTTCTCACAGCTGGTGATGGAAACTTAACAGCTAATGCTGTTCTTGGTTGGGTTGGTTCTGACTCACAGCAACCCTATAGCATGTGGTAGAACTGCCCCAAAAGATTTCTAAGTAGCAGCTGGTACGTTCAAACTGTTGACCTTTTGGTTATCAGCCAAGCTCGGTACCAACAAAGCTCCAAAAGGTAGGGAATATGGCCAATGGAAATTGCTACATGGCACCTCACCTCAAGTGTTGCGCAGGGAATGCACCCTCGCCATCTAGGGCACAGTACCGTATCTGTGAGTCCTCTGCCCTACCCAGAGCATATGGATTAGGAGAAGTGTGACTTTTTTCCCCCTAAAGAATGTTGAGCAAACAACCTATATCCCCTACAACGAAAGTGATCCTTCTTTGACTTTTTAGGGTAAGGTCAGCCTTCAGCTATGAGTGGCCGTCTGTCCTACCATGTGGAAAGATCCTGCCTAAGAATGAAACTCACCCCCAGAAAAGAGAGAAAGAGACCTGACAATATTGTTTGAACTCCTGGAACTAGCATGTGTGAAGCCAAATTACTCCCAAGACTCCCCAGTTAAGTAAACCAATAAATTCCTCTTTGATTTGAGTTGGTCTGAGTTGGTTTCCTGTCTCTCAAGACTAAAGTTCCCTGACTAATACAATCTCTAAAAATTCATACCTTTGTGTGAATCATAGATGTTGTCATAAACACCTTCACTGAGAGGCATAATAAAAGGGCACACTGAATTTATAGTCAGGGAAACAGACGTAAGGTTTTGGTACTACCTGCTGAAGGAGCTTCAGACAAGCCATTTAACCTCCCCCTTATCTAAATGCAAGGGAAGACACTGGCCTAGATTTCATCCCAGAAGTTAGTGTTTTAGAACTGGTAGGGATCTCAGTGATAACTCTGTTCAATATCATTATTTAAGAAATAGGAAAATCACAGCCCAGAGAGTCACTTGATCAAAACCAGGTAGCCTTCTAGTAACTGTGTGGACTTGACTCCTATTCCAGTTGACTAGACTTGTCTGAAGTTACATTTATTTTATCACTGATACCTTCATACACTTCATTTATTAGGATGGTTTTAGTTGCTGGTAACTCTAATGATTTTAAAATTAAGAGATTTATTGTTCCTATAGAAAGAAATCCAGAGAAAGGATGATACCTGTGTTGATGAGTCCAGAGGCCAACATTAAGAAGAAAGCCAGGTTCTTTCTGTTTCCACTGTCATTCTCAGCAAGCATGAGAATTTGATCCCCCGTCCATTGCCCTTAGTCGCAAGAATAAAGATTTAGTCACAGAATTAAAGCACAACTCGCACAAGCCCACAAACCAGAAGAAGCAAACATCGCTTTATTGTAACCCATTTGAAGAGCAAAAAAAACTTGACCAGGGACCCCTAGAAAGTTTCCGCTCCTGTGAATTGGCCAGAACCAATCAGTGGTGGAAAAGACAGAATTACTATTGTACTTCAGCTATCACATTATGATGAACATAAGATGCCACTGATTTTAGGGAAGTTGAAATATGTTATATAAATACACATCTTGTCCATTACCCATTGTTGTTCAGTCAATTTCACCTTACAGTTATCCTAGAGGACACATTAGAGCTGACCCGTCGGGTTTCTAAGGCTGTCATATTTATGGAAGCAGATTGCCATATCTTTCTCTTGTAGAACAGCTAATAGGACCAAACCACCAACATTTCAGTAACTGTTGTGCCACCAGGGCTCCTCATACAGGCTTTGAAATTAGTAAAAGAAGGTGATCATGATTTGCTTACCTGGAGGACAGCCCAACAAAACTTCCAGGCTGCGTGCGAGGTTCTTAGGGTCACACATCTCTTCTGTCCGTGTTCTATTGGCCAGGAACAGCGGGCCTGGGCAATGTAGCAAAGCTGTGTGCCAAAAAAGAAGAGCAACATGCAGCGGTCTGTGCCACAGGCAGTGTATAGGACATTAAGCTCTACTCACGGCCTCTCAATGCTTCAACCAAATCAGGGCTCCAGAGAAAGGATTTGCCTAGCTCTAATGATAATCCAAACCCAACCCACTGCCATCCAGTCCATTCTGACTCACAGTGACCCATGATAGTACGTACCCTTGAAAATGGCACTTGACCTCTATTATCCTGCTCTCCAAATGCTGTAATCCCAGTCTAACCATGAGAAAAACACCAAACAATCCCAACTGAGACATTCTATAACACACCTAACCAGTCTTCCTCAAAACTGCCAAGGTCATCAAAAACAAGGAAAGTCTAACAAAGATTGGACTGGACTATAAGGCATACAGTGATCCTGGTGAAGAGCATGCTTCTTGGCTTAAGTAGATACATGAGGCTAACTGGGCAGCTCCTGTCCAGAGGGGAGATGAGAGGGCAGAGAGAGCAGGAACCGGCTGAATGGACTCAGGAATTACAGGGTAGAAAGGGGGAGTGTGCCATCACAGGGCAGGGAGAGCAGACACACATACATGGCAGTAGGTGTGTGTGGAAGGTTTTGTATGACAAACTAACTTAAACTGTAAATGTTTACTTAAACTACAATGAAATATTAAAAAAAAATGAAAACATATAAAGTCTGAGAGACCATCAGAGTCAAGAAGCACCTAAGGAAAACGCGACAACTAAATGTAGTGTGGTATCCTGGACACAATTCTGGAACAGAAAAAGACATTAGGTAAAAACTCAGGAAAACTAACTGAAGTACGGACTTCATTACTAATCATATGTCAATATTGGTTAATTGATTGGCCAAAATGTACCATACTAATGGGAGCTATCAACAGTAGAGGGAACCAGGCATACCGTATATGGAAATTTTTTCTGTACCACCTTCACAATTTTTTATTAAACCTAAAATTATTGTAAAAATAAAAGTTTGTGTTAGTTCAATTAAATATATAAGAGCTAATAGAAAGCTTCTGTCCAAAAGCAAGATGAGAAGGTGAGGAGGGATAGGAGCTGGTACTAGAGGGAACCCAGAGCAGAAAGGGGAGCATACTGTCACATTGTAGAGATTATATACGTCATCAAACAATACGTGTATAAATTTTTGAATGAGAAATTAACTTGAGCTGTAAACTTTAACCCAAAGCACATTAAAAAAGAAGAAAAAGCCTTTGTTTCAGCCAGAAATAAGCAGAGCTTGCCCCTTTTCCTCTCCAAAACATACCTTCGTTCCTAAGTTTGTGTTCTTAAACGTGGGGAACATGTGTCTATGCACACAATGAGACTAAGTTGATTTTGTTGTTGCTGTTAAGTGCCACTGAGCCAATGTTTGCCTCATAGTGACCCCATGTGACAGAGCAGAGCTACCTCAAAAGGTTTTCTTGGCTGTAATTGTGATGGAGACAGATCATCCTGAGGAACCACTGGGTAAGTTCAAAATGCCAACCTTTCAGTTAGTAGCTGAGCGCTTAATAGTTGTGCCACCAGTGATTTAGGTGGAACTGTTTCCTGTTTCAGTGGATTCATGCACCCACTGAATTCTTGCAGCCATCTGAAATTGAGTTCTTACCAAAATGTTCTCTGATATTGTAGATGCAATAATTTACACAGCAGAACCTCTAATACTGTAAGTGGCAACCACATGCTGTCCCCTCCCAGCTCCAAGACATGTGCACGTGAACTGCACCCGTTCTAGGTATTGCCCTGCAGAGTCTTGCCTGCAGAAGATGAATGTGAACAGCCAAGTTACTGCCTGGGCCAGTCACAACACACTGAATATGCTGTAAGAATCTTTCCACGTCAGCAGCTCACAGCCACTCCACCAACACAAACCCACGTGTGTGCGGACATCCTTACAGTGCCAGGATGGCTGCCGCAGGGACTTTTCCATCTGTGTTCTCAGGAGAATGATCCGCTAGAACTGCCCCTGCAGCATAAGTAGAATACACAGCACTGAAAATCCTGTAAATGTTTTAGTTTCTATTTGATACACTACTGTTGTTAGCATTGTTAGTTACCAGTAAGTTACTTCGTAGGTAGTGGTAATGAAGGTATGTTTTGGAGAGAAAAAGGAGTGAGCTCTGCTTATTTCAGGCTGAAACAAAGACTCTATTCATGTATTTTTTAAAATTGTGCTTTAGGTGGAAGTTTACAGCTCAAGTTAATTCATTTCTCATTCAAAAATTCATATATTGTTTCATGACGTTAGATGCAATCCCTACAATTTGACTGCATGCTCGCCTTCCCACTCTGGGTTCCCTGTGTCCGTTTGTCCATAGGAGTAACACTGAGTTACTTCGGATTCATGGCAACCTTGTGTACAACAGAACCAAACTTTGCTCTTTCCTGTGCCATCCTCAGGATTGTTGCTGTGTTTGAGTCTATTGTTGTGGCTATTGTGTTGTGCCTTCCAACCGTAGGAGGCTCATCTTCCAGTACTATGTTGGGCAATATTTTGGTGTGATACCTATGGTTTTCGTTAGCTAATTTTCTTTCTAGTCTGTTTCAGTCTGCAAGCTCCCCTAAAACCTGCCCACTGCAGATGACTTGCTGGTATTTGAAATACCAGTGGTGCTTCAGTACCATAGCAGCATACCAGCCACCACAATATGATGAACTGACAGATGGGTGGCGGCATTATTGTGTATATTTATACGTATGTGTATACGTATATGTACCTTCATTACATATACGTATAATAAGCACATATATAAAATGAAGATACTAAGATATCCTTTAGCTTTTTAATTAGAGAATATCTTCAAAGGATGTAGATATTGTCATGCTGTTTTATTTGGGTAGTCATCAACTAGTGTTTTTTTCTCCTTTTTTTCCCCTGAGGATTTTGAGATCATACAGATAATCTAAGCTTTGGAAACCCTGGTGGTGTAGTGGTTAAAGTGCTATGTCTGTTAACCAATACGTTGACAGTTCAAATCCACCAGGTGTTACTTGGAAGCTCTGTGGGGTAGTTCCACTCAAAGTGGATTGATCTGGGAGATAGACAGGCAGGGTTACACATGATGGATGGGCTCAGTATGATGAGTGACCATTTTGTACCGAATTTTTGGTAGTTGTTCTTTAGACCTATGGCAACACAGATAGCTAGTGAGTGCAAGTTTATAAAAAAATTAGAACAATACAATAAAGCATTTCCATACTTTTTAAAGGAATATCTCTTAGCTTTCTGATTTACTAAGAAATAAATAGCAGTTTCTGTGTCAACTTCCTAATAAATCTTATTAGAGGAAATAATCAACACAAATGAAAACTGACTTCAGCCAAAGTAATACTCGGTAAAATTTGGATTTATATGACTTGAACTTGTCAGTGAGTGTGCTTGTTGGTGTGCGTTCATGCACACAGACTCACTCAAACTCATACCAGCCAAAACTGGAATCCATAGAATTGTTAGAAACCAAAATGCTGACTCATGAAGTAAGTTTTGCAAAAATTTTCCCAGAGGGAAAAAGAGTTAACCCCAATGAAAATTAAAAAATTTTTTTTAATGGAAATTGCTTAACCAATCAAGGACTCCATCAAGATTTAAGAAAAATTATCCTACCAAGTGCTTTTTGGACATGAGTTTATTAGTGCTGGTACAGTTCCCATCTACAGCCCTCATAACCTCATCCTTAAAACAACCTCAGAGTCAGTGAGAGTCAAATGCATTCTGTGATCCTTCAATCCATCGCATGGAAGTAAGCCATGCTGTATTTTACTTCTTGGCCAATATATCGTTTCCTCTGCTTGGAATTTCTTTCCATGTTTCATACTCCAGGATAAGTCAAGACTTATTTTCCAAGATTCAACTTGGAAATATCTCCTCTAGATCCATCTCTCTTGACCTCCAGGCACAATGTTAGGGGCTTTTACTCTATGGTTCCTCCCCAAACAAACAAAAGCCCCATCACCCTTTAGTCAGTTTTGAGTCATAGCAACCTTATAGGACAGAGTAAAACTGCCCCATGGGGTTTTCAAGATGAGGCTGGTAGATTTGAACTGCTAATGTCTTGGTTAGCAGCTGAGCTGTAAACCACTGTAGCCCCAGGGCTCCATGTGGTCTGTTAGGAAGTCTTTATGAATATACTATCCTATTTCAATTTCTTACCTACATGGCTGTCTCATGCACTACATTGTGGACTTTCCTAGGGTATGGGTCACATTTTAGTAGTTTCGTTTTTCAAATCTCTGCCACATAATAGTCATGGAATAAACTGTCAAATTTAGTGGATGTAAAACTAGTGTTTCATAAAGGTATATACGTCAGGGTTGTATCATTTCACCATACTTATTCAATTTGTATGCTGAACAAATAATCTGAGAAGCTGAATTACGTGAAGAAGAATGAGACATTAGGATTGGAGGAAGACTCATTCACAACCTGTGTTATGCAGATGATACAACTTTATTTGGTGAAAGTGAAGAGGATTTTGAAGCACTTACTGATGAAGATCAAAGACTACAGCCTTCAGTACAGATAGATCGTACTTCAGCATAAAGAAAACAAAAATCCTCACAACTATTAAGAATGATAAACTGAGAAAAGTTTGAAGTTGTCGAGGATTTCGTTTTACTTGTGTCCACAATCAACACCCAGGGAAGCAGCAGCAGTCAAGAAATCAAAAGACACATTGGAATGAGGAAATCCACCGCAAAAGATCTCTTTAAAGTGTTAAAAATCACATATGTCACCTTGAAGACTAACGTGCACTTAACCCAACCCACGGTGTTTTCAACCATCTAACATTAATATGAAAGCTGGATAACAAATAAGAAAGAGTGAAGAAGAATCTGTACCTGTGAATTCTAGTGTTGGCAAAGAATGCTGAGTGTACCGTCAACTGCCCAAAGCACGAACTAGTCTTTCCTGAAGGAAGAATGAGAAGGCCCCAGAGAAGCACAGATGATAGGACTACATCTCACATGCCTTGGACGTGTTATCACGAGGGATCAGACCTTGAAGAAGGACATCATGCTTGATAAAGTAGAGGATCACTGAAAGAGAGGACAATGCTGAATGCGATGTATTGACACCGTGGCTAACGGGCTCAACCACAACAAGGATTGTGCGGATGGCACAAGGCTGGGCAGTGTTTCATTGGGTTGTACATAGGGTTGCTGTGAATTGGAATCAACTTGAAGGTACCTAACAATAACAAAACTGATGTCTCCATTCTATCCCAGTCGTTTTTTCCTCCTTTTCTTTATTAAAATAATCATCCAATCCCACTGCAACTTTGAAGATGTATTTAAGAGGAAACGCTTTGCAATGAATTCAGATCATGTATTTTGTAATCTCTTTCTCTTTCCCCTTCTCAGCAACACCTCTTTTCCACCTCTCCTTTTTAACTACAACCAAGAAAAGCAATGGCTTTACAGGAAATTACTTGGAAAAGAGATGGCCAGTTTAGCTCTTCTCCGTGGGCATTGGTGGGAGCACCCCTAGTCTGTGGCAGCACTTTCTGGGAGGTCCAGAGGTTAGGTCAGCCAAGGGCTTTTTCTTTCCATCCATCCTCAATTTTAGTCTGGATTCAGCTGAGTATAGTTAAAGGATTAATTGCCCATCATTTTGTTCCCTCAGTTAGAGTCATTGTGGCAAGAATGAAGCATAGCAATATGGGCCAACCACAAGGAAATAAATTACTTTGTAAGTTTCAAAAGATTTTCACCAAATTACTGCTCTGTGCAAATGATGTCGGGGGGGAAAAAGTACGTTTGAGAAACATTTTCTTTTGTAACTGTAATAAGGTATGTGTGCCCCTGCTGAGATATGAGTCACATCCCCTGTGATAGGAAACTGTGGTTAGTTTTTGTGGGTTTGGGGTTTTGTACTAAATTTTCAGTGCCTCATGTTTCCTGTGACTGATGAATGGATCATCACCTGACTCATAGGTTCTTTTGCTATAGATCACCAAAGTGTAGCTTTTAAATTTCAGAAATGTGACACCCAGCTGCTCAGAGTTTTAATACAGAGGGAGAGATGTGGAAGCCCCTAGTCAGTGCTTTGAAATGAACTTTTCAAGGTCACTTTTCCCCAGTCTTTTGCAAGATCATAATTAAACTGGTCTAGATTAGCTTATATCTGTCATTTAAAAGATCTACAATACCTACTTTATGGTCTAAGTAAAGTTGATATACAATAAATGTTTGCTCTTTCTAGGTTAAGGGCATGCCAGTGACCTTGACAGTAGCATTGATGAAAGCAGATTGTTCTTACTTATTCATTCAACAAATGTTGATTGGATATCTACCTGCTACACCATTTGTTGAGACAGGCAGAGAGGAATCAAGATGAGGACCTTTCACTCAAGAAGGTTAAAGTGTGGTAGAAGAAATCTAGAATTAAATATGACAAGTGCCAAGTTTAACAGGGGTGTACACAAAGTATTCTGAGTCCCAACACTGAAGGATGAGTAAGTGAGAGCTAAGGAAAAGCATGAAGAACAGCATGTTCAAAAGCAGGAAGTTAAGAGAGAAGATGGCTTGTTATAAGATCAGTTCAGTATACCCGAAGTAACAGATTACAGGGCTTTGTAGAGACATGAAAGATGAGATTGGAAAGATGCACCAGGAGCTGAATCTCAAAGAGACTTATATGCCAAGCTAAGGGTTTGGGACTCTATTCTGAGAGTTAGAAGGAGTTCTGAAAGTTTTAGCAGAGGTGTGACATGAACCAATTTGCAAAACTGGTATGGAGCGATTAGATGAAGACAAAGTAAAGTGTAGGTAGGCAAATGGGGTAGTGGCTGAATTCAAGCAGGATCAGGGGGAAGGGAGGGAAGGGAAAAGAGACAGTACTAATAGGACCTGATGATTGACTCTGGACTCTTGTTAAGAGTTCAAGTGATCAGACTCTTAGTGTTGAAACCTGACCCCTCTCCCTGCCCTCAGGGCGCTGTCATTCTTCCTTCCGTCCACTCCATTGCCAATCTCACCCAATCTTTTGACACCCAGATTTTTATCTCTAGTTCACATTTTCTCTGAGCTCTCAACATAAGTATTCAATGGCCTATGCAACATCTCCCCTTGGGCATCTAGTAGAAATACTTATTCTCTCTAACCTGAATGTGTGATCTTTCCTCCAAAACCTGTAGTCTTCTCCATTTTGGTTAACAGCAATTTCACTTCCAGGTGCTCAGTACCCCAAACTGTGATCTAATCATTTATTTTCTTTATAAATAAATAACGTTCATTCAGTTCATCAGCAAAGCCCTTTGGCTTTAACTTCAAAATCTCTGAGCAATCTGACCACTTCCTACCACCTCCACTGCTACCACCCTGATCTAGGTCACCATGACCTTACTCCAGAATTACCCTCATAGTTTCTTAGCCTCTATCTTTGTTTCTTCCCATGTCCTTTGCAATCTATTCTGTGCACAATAGCTAGAATGATGCAACTTAAGTTTTTATTTGAAACTTTTTGAGCGCACAGAAAACTTAAACGTGTCATACAATATAAAATACCTTCCACAGCTTTTTTTTTTCCTTGTCTAGAAGCTAATTCAGGTTCAAGCATTGTTTTTGATTGTTATTTCTTCTTATTCTCTCTTATCCTAGAATATATCTCTGCTTTTTCTCCTATTACATTTGCTTTATTGTATCTAATGTCTCAAAAATATTCTGGGTTTGTCAGACTGTTTGCTCATGGAATCAGTTAACGTGCTCTTCTTTTCCCAGTTTTCGTGGAAATAAGAAGCTGAGACTAAAGATTTGATTGCATTTAGCTAAATATCTGTAGTGAGGATATTTCATAAACTTCATACTGTATCACACCAAGAGTTGCATAATATCAGGTTGTCCTAATATTCATAATGGTGTTTGATGGCCTGGTTAATGAGGTGACTTACCAGAGCTCTCAATTATGAAGGTAAATGTTTCTCTTTGAAATTGGTAGTAAATCTGTGAAATAATATCTTGGTACCTTCTGAATATCGTATCTACAACAACTCCTTACCCACTGTCTATTAATAACCTATGGATTATTTATTGCATTGTTGGGTTGTTGTTGTTGTTAAATGCTGTCCGGTTGGTTCCTACTCATAGACGCCCTACATGCAATGGAAGGAAACACTGCCTGGTTCCGCAACATCCTCACAATCGTTGTTATACTTGAACCCACTGTTGCAGCCACTGTGTCAGTCCACCTTGTCAAGGGCCTTTCTCTTTTTCACTGACTCTCTACTTTACCAAGCATGATGTCCTTCTCCAGGGGACTGATCCCTTCTGAAAACATGTCCAAAATACGTGAGACAAAATCTCATCTTTCTTGTTTCTAAGAAGCATTCTGGCTGTACTTCTTCCAGGACAGGTTTGTTCATTTCTTTGGTAATCCACGATATATTCAATATTCTTCACCATTACATTTGAAAAAGAAAGAAAGAAAAGCCAAACCCATTGCCATCAAGCTGATTTTGACTCATAGCAACCCTATAGGACAGAGTAGAACTGTCCCACAGAGTTTCCAAGGAGTGCCTGGTAGATCTGAAATGCCAGTCTTTTGGTTAGAAGCTGTAACCCTTTACCATTAGGCCACAAGGGTTTCAAAACGGTGATTTTCAAAATCACTCATACTCCTATTTATTAGATGACAATTTTAATGAAATATTGTCTTCCTTTTTCCCCTTTCCCTTCCTCTCGTCTGAATTCTTTCTTGTCTTCTTTCTTCCCCTTCTTTTCCTTTTTCTTCTTCTCTTCCTTCCCAGCCTTCTCCTTCTTTTGACCATCACCATGGACTTTTTAAATTCACTGTATCATAGTCAATTGCCACAGAATAATTCATTTAAAATGGCTATCAGTTCATGTTCCACTCTTCTAGTCAAACCTTGGCAATGACCTTCCAGTTTACTCAGAGTAAAAGCCGAAGTTCCTACAGTGTCCTACAAGGACCCACATGATTTTGTCCCCAACTTCATCTTCTTCAGCTCACAGTTCTTCTTGACTATTCTCTTGACTTGTCCCTTGACTATTCCTAAAACATTCCAACCACTCTCCCCTTTCAGAGCCTTTGGCTCCATCAGCTTTCTCTGTCTATAGTGTTTTCCCCAGATATTCACTGTTTTTCTTCCTCACTGCCTCCAAATTTTTGCTCTAAGGGCATTTGATCAGCTCTTTGTAAAAAAAATTTTGAAGCAATTCTCATCAGCCTTATAATGAGATTTGACACTTAAGTCCACAAACTTAATTTTTCTCAGTGCTACATACCTCATTGCTGAATATCACTACAGTCACCTTTGAAGTACTCCCTTGGGAAGCTATGCACTGATACCAGCACCTAGTCCACCCTTCAAAACAATTTTGGAACTCTTCCGGAATGGCCATTGTGCACCGTGGCACAGGGGCAAGTTCAACAACTTAACTGTATAGTTGTCTGTGAAGGAGCTTTTAGTTAGAAAACAACACCCTCCCTACTCATCTGATCTAGCTCCCAGTGCCTTTTTTCTTTACCCAAAGATAGAGGAAATACTGAAAGGAAGACATTTTGATAATATTCAGGACATTAAGGGTAATACAACAACAGCTCTGATGGTCATTCCAGAAAAACAGTTTCCAAATTGCTTTGAAATGTGGACCAGGTGGTGGCATGAGTGCATACCTACCCAAGGGAACTACCTCAATGGTGACCATAGTGATATTCAGCAATGAGGTACATAGCACTTCTTCTAGGATGTGTTTGCAAACTTAATTCTCAAACCTCATATACTTCATTTTCTCCATCAGTCTTACCACCTTCTTTCTTATTGTGTTTATTGTTGGCCTCCAACTAGACTGTAAACTCCAGGAGGGCAGGGACTTTTGTTGTATGCACTGCTGAATCTCATGCCTGTAATAGTACTTTCTCAGCAAATACTTACTTGATGAATGGACGGATGCACTGATTGAAGGAGAAGCAGCTGGTCAGTTTTCAGGCTTGTTTATTTGAGATAACGATGCTCTATTCTCTGAGACAGAAAGCACAGGATGAGGGGCACACTGGGGAGCAAACTTTGGGTACTTTGTGTTTCAAGTGCCTGTGAGACAGTCACATGGAAAAGCCAAGTAGGAAGCTGGCTGGGCACATCAAGATGTAGTGGAGAGACCAGGTATGAAGCAGTTTCCAAACACCTACAGTTAAGTCACATCTTGATTCTTTTTAAATGAATTGAACATGACTGAATTTAATTACCATGAATGGAAAGACTTAACAGTCGTTTGCCTCCCAGTCTAGCATGCCAGCCAAGCACAGGAAGAAAACTATTAATGCTCTCCTGGGTCTGCTAGATTCTGAACTGCTTGCCTCAAAGACAAGACTAAATACCCGGCAGTAGTTCCAATGGTTTGTCAACAAAGCCTGAACTGTTCACTTGCTAAAGTGATAACTTTCTAGTAGTCTAAAGACTTGGTTGAAGACACCTGCATCCTGTATGGAGCAATTAGTACTTTAGAAGTATATTTTTCTGTTGCTCTAGCAGTGTGATAACTTTGGTAATTCTTTTAGTCAAAGGAAAAGAAAAACAACATCCAAAAACCTGTTCTTTCACGAGATATGCATCTTCCCCTTCCTTCTTATACGCTAGTTCTCCCAGTTTGGCAGGAAATCTTCAGTAGATAACGAACTATAAGAATAGTTTATCTTATGTGATATCACCAGTGTTTAGCATATGAGCTAGTTCAAAATAGGTGTTTGGTAAGTTTTATCCAGTTGTATATTAACATTCACCTTCTTGATTTCCCAGCCACCATCTACAGCTATGCACACCTCAGAAATTCTAATGTCCATCTCTCAAAAAAGTCCAGATACTAAGTGGTCCTGAGAATTAATAATAAAAGGCATAAACACCACACCAA
This sequence comes from Heterohyrax brucei, assembly GCA_028571685.1. NCBI lineage: Eukaryota > Metazoa > Chordata > Mammalia > Hyracoidea > Procaviidae > Heterohyrax > Heterohyrax brucei. The sequence continues at coordinate 127,716,800 of CM053142.1, forward strand.
ATGTACAAACAACAAAAGACAAAAATAAATAAATAGGGCTTCACCAAAATTGAAAACTTCTGTACATCAAAGGACTTTGTCAACAAAGTAAAGAGACAGCCTACAAAATTGGAGAAAACATTTGGGAACCATTTATCTAACAAGAGTTTAATATCTAGAATATAAAAGAACTCCTGCAACTGAGAAACAAAAAGAGAAGCAACCCAGTCAAAAAATGGGCAAAGGCCTTAAACAGACATTTCACCAAAGAATGATCAATGAACACGTGAAAAGATGCTCAGTCTCTAATCATTAGGGAAATGAAAAGCAAAGTCATCATGAGATGCCACCTCACACCTACTAGAATGATTGTTATCAGTAAAGCTGAGCATAACAACTTTCAATGAGGAAGCAGAGAAACTGGAGCACTCGTATACCATTGGTGGGCTAGTAAAATGGTGCTGTCATGAGGAAAACAGTCTGACTGCTTCTCAAAAAGTTAAACATAGAATTACCTTATGACCCAGCAATACCCAAAAGCCTTGAAAGCAGGGACTGAAACAGATGCTTGTACATGAGTGTGCTTTGTAGCTTTATTCACAGGTGAAACAACAGACGAGAAGATAAATGCAATGTTGCATATGCATTCAACTGACTATTGTTCAGCCATAAAGAGTAGTGAAGTCTCAGTACATGCTATGGCATACCTTAAGCTTAAAAAACATTATTCTAAGTGAAATAAGTTAGATATGAAAAGACAAATATACGGTCCCATTTATAGTAAATAATGCATAATAAACCAAAGTTTATAAATGGGTAGGTAAGGTAAGAGGGGAAAATGGGGACTTACTAATTAATTAAGGAACACTGGATTTCTGTTAAGGGTGATGAAGAAAAATGGAAATGGATAGTGGTGGTTGTACAATGTGGTGACTGCAATTAATGTCACTGAGTTGTAAACATGAATGGTTTAAATTCAAATGCTTTATTACATATATGCATTATCACAATAAAATTAAACAACATTTTTAATTCCATGAAATAAATAAATAACTGGTAATAATGAGAGAGGAAGCAGTTGATGACATCTCCGTCACATAAAACATTTTATTGCAGTTTTAGGGGTAAGGGAGAATCAAACTCATTTCAACATCATAAGAATGGGCCCATGTCAACAAACAGTAATATGAGGCTTTCGGATCTTCATGGAAGATTTCAATATTAGCTTACAAATTCTGCCTACATGAAGGCTCATTTCTTTATGAGCCCCTAAACCAAAACCAAACCCACTGCTGTTGAGTCATTTCCTTCCCAGAGTGACTTAATAGACAGAGTAGAACGGCCCTATAGAGTTTCCAAGGAGTGCCCAGTGGATTTGAACTGCTGACCTTTTGCTTAGCAATCATAGTACTTAATCACTACACCATCAAGATTTCCATGAGCTCCTAGACATCTTTTATTTTCCTTTTAAATGATGGTGCATGAAGTAAATGCTGTTGTTTGTCTCTCAAGCAAAAAAAAAAAAAAAAGATCAAAGTGAAATTATGGGCATATATTTCAGCAATTTCAGAAAATTTTGTCATTATTTATGACACTGACTAGACTGATAGTTCACTGATCTGTGGTACTTTGAGATAACAGTGTTACTAAGTTAAGGCCACTATAAATCACAGAAGCCTCCCTTTAGATACAGGAAAATAATTAGACTTCACTGGGCAACATTAAGGTCAACAGCCAATGTTTATATAGCTTATTCATTGTTTTCATGGCTTTCCTTGTTACTTTATTTTCCCTTGAAATGGAAAGCAGGAGACACAGTTAAGTTAGAAAGGCAGCTGACACCAGGAACGCTTTCGAGAGTGGCAATAACAAGGTAGCTGTACCAGGGTAACACCAATCGTGATGGTGTAGAGCCACTGAAATTTGCTTCAGCGAAACTGGAGATTAACAGTTGCTGGAGTCCTAATGCTAGACCTTTTCTAGGAATTTGATTTTCACAGTGATCTATGTTTTTGTTTTTTAATTTTGTGCAGAATAGATTTTATACATAGCAACTGTTTACAAGGAAACCCTGGTGGCATAGTGAGTTAAGTGCTATGGCTGCTAATCAAGAGGTCAGCAGTTCAAATCTGCCAGGCGCTCCTTGGAAATGCTATAGGGCAGCTCTGCTCTGACCTATATGCTTGCTATGAGCTAGACCAGACTCAATGGCAGTGGGTTTTTGAACTGTTTACAAAAGGCAAGCCTGGTGCCTTAGTGGATAAGTGCTACAGCTACTAACCAAAATGTCGCGGGTTCTCTTTAGAAAACTCTATGGAACAGTTCTACTCTGTCCTGTAGGGTTGCTATGAGTTGGAGTCAACTCAGTGGCAAGGAGTTTGGTTTGTTTCTTACCGACACAAGGCACAATGGAGAGATGGATTCTATCTTCTCAGCTGAAGAAATGCACCTTATTAATCTGAATGTAAATTCAGTGATGATAAATGCTCATAATGAATTGTCGGAGGACATAAAGCAGTGCAGAATTAATATGTTAAATAGTTTAAAGTAACTTAATAGGATCAAATATTTCTTAAAGCAATAAATGTCAAAGATCAAACAACTTAAAAGAGCGAAACGATATCTAGCTAATGATTTTTATTTAGATAAGCAAGATGAGAAGAATTGAAAATGGCTAAATAACTCCTCTGAAGTTGTGCAGTTGCTATTTTGTATGTGGTATTTTAATTGGTTTCCATTCATTAGCCTATTCATTCATTATAGAATTCCACAGATGCCCAAGCACTTAAACCTTAAGGCATTGACACAGAGGTGGCAACTCATGAAAACATCCCATCTGCTTCCAATAAGAAACTTGATATTCTTTAGGATTTATGAATAGTGGGAGGAGGTTGCCTTAAGTCGAGTTTCAGAAATGAACACAAAATCTTTGTAGGTGAAGCCTGTATTTCTGTGACTGTCTGTAGTTCTATATTTGTATCTACAATTCCAACAGTAAGCATGGAATAATTGCTTTACCCAAGGATGGCCAAAATACAAGTTTTCTGATTAATGTGGTCTATGTACGTATATACAAGCCTTTTTGTGGAGCTGTGGAGGAAGACATCTGATGACTGATTGGAATCATTTTGTTTTATACACATTTGCAATCACACCATAGTTCCTGGGAAAGGTATCTTTGTTTACCTGGGAATGGGTCAGGATTTCAGTAAGAATCACAGACTGCTGACTACACAGTTTAATTCTGTTTCTTGCATCCTCCTCCCAAGTTCTGAAATAGATACCACCTTGGTCCAGCAAAGAACTAGTACAGAAGTTGTGATATATGAGTAGGCAGCAGTCACTTTGTGACCAAGAGGGAAAGGCCCAAAGACTCAAAAACCCTGCTGAAAAACCTGTCGGTCGCCATGGAAGATAAAACTAATGGGCTGTATTTATCCAGAGCTGAAGAGAATGAAGAAAACCAGAGACCCAAATAAGAAACTAGTCTATAGAACAAAACTCAGATTACTTTAACAAAAAGGCCAGATTTACTAGACCAGTAGAGACCAGATGAACCCCTAAAACTGTTGCTCTGAGATAGTCTTTAAACTTGGCCCTCCCGGAGGCTGCCTTTCAGCCAAATGACAATTTGGCTTGTAAACAATATCATTCATAAGTAAGGGACTCCCAAAGTGATTGTCTAAATGAAACTGAATAGTTAAAATTTACCCTAGACCAAAGATGAAAAGACAAGAGGAAATAAGGAAACTAAATGGTAACAGAACAACCAAATGGAAATAATGAGAATGTTGATATATAGTTGAGGAATGTAACCAATGTCACTGAACTATATGTATGCAAATTTTTAAATGAGAACCTAATTCCCTGTAGAAACTTTCTCCACAAATACATACAGCAAAAAATATATACTAAGAAAAAAATCGTAGATCCTGGTCTTTACATTGTAGAGATGCTACAGAATTCTTATTTCATTAGGAAAAGATCATCTACTTGTTTAAGCCACTATTGGTTGATTTTCTGTTACTGGCAGTAAAATACATTCCTGTCTGAACACACCCAGCCTCAGCTTAATCACACATTTTCAAAATAATGTTCAGTTTGAACTGATCTCTTTTGGTTTTGGAAAATAAGCCAAGTCTCACTGAGTAGATTGACTCAAGATCAGGCAGTACAGGTAGGGCATGAAATGAAAAAGAGGGAATGGTCTACCTCTTTTTCTTTCTGCACCACTTACTGTTCATGTGCTTCAATACAACTGCCGATACAAACTCAACAACAAATCCAATATGCCTCTTCCAAAATCTTTAGTTCAGCAAAACCTACTAGCTCACTTTGACACCTCCCACTGCAACAATTTTCTATTTCAATGATTCCCACCAATTTTTCACTGTCCATTTATCCTACAAATTTTATACTATGCCTACTCCTTATTTACCAACTATCTTGTTAGCTGATGTTTCACATTTACAATAGCAAAAAAATGTACTATCCAACCAGTTTGCTCCTTAACAATGTATATCTGGCAGGATTGAATGCTGAGAATGGGAAGTTTGAGTAACACTGGCTGTGATGGTTAAGCTAACATGTCAGCTTCACCATGCTATAATTCCTGGTGGTTTGGCAGTTACGGAATTATGGTATTTGGCCGTTATATATACCGATGAAGTCATCTTCCATTTTGTAATCTGTTGTGGTCCTCCTCAATTTTTTGCATAATGCCAATTTTTGCATAACTACCCGGTCTTTGGAAATTAACCATGTCAGTAAGTGAAGGGTGAGTGTATTCCTGACTCTTTCGTATCTTTGCTTCTGTTTTTCCACTTAGCTTACACTGCGTTGTACATCACTAGAAACCCCCTCACCTATCTTCTTCTCTCTCTTTCATTATACTCTCCTGGTTAAGACAAAGCAAAGCAAAACAACATAAACCAAAACAAAAGACACATACACAAACACATAAACTGTCCTCCATCTCTGTGTATAAACCCAAGTTTCTGTGCTGCTGAACAAGATCCCTTCAACAGGGCTCGATTCAAAATCAGGACTCTCCATATCTCAAAGGTCTGTTACCACCATCTAACAGTTTTAAATTATTCACCTTGTAATTTGCTTTCTCACTCCTTAAGTTAACATTTAAAACTTTCTCCCATTGTCCCAAATGACCTGTTGATTCTACCACCTACCTCAGCCTTTGGTCATGTGTCATGCTATACTGAGAAAATAGGACTTAGCTAATGTTGTATTTTCTCACCTGAATATATGCACATGTATCTGTCCCTTTATATGTTTTCTCTGCCTTTGTAGTGGAAGGATCATTTCTACAACTGAAAATGATAAGTTCTTTCATTTGTGCTCACAGCCTATATTCTCTCTCCTTTCTCAAAGAAATTTCTTTTCCAGCTGTATCAGCTCCTGCACATCACCAATTTCTCTCTACTGAATCATTTTCATGTTGCTGTTGTTTCTGGGTGCCATCAGCTCGATTTTGTCTCATAGCAACTCCATGTGACAGGGTAGAGCTTCCCCTGGTTTATTGGTTGCAATTGTCTTATCATCATCCTTGGATGACCTTCCATTCAACCATTGCCTCGTTTTTCTGCTTCCTTCCACAGCAAAATATTCCAAAAGACATTTCTAAATGTGCCATCAACACTTGAATCTCCAGTTCACTCACTCTGCAGTGTAGCTTCTGCCCCCACCACCCCACTGAAGCTGCTCTGGTCAAGGTCAACAATGATATCCATGTTGCCAAATCCATGTTACTAAAACTTCCACAAGTATTGAACAAAGTGGACTATTCTCTTCTTCATAAAACATTCTGTCCTCTCAGCTTTAATCACACCACTTTCTCTTGGTCTTTTTTTCTCCCTCCCTGGTCATTTCTCAGTGTCTTTAACTGGACTCTCATCTATTACTTGACCACTAATGCTGAAGAACCTCAGATTTTGATTTTTTACTATCTTCTCTATTTGTACTCCTTCCCTAGGGATTCACATCTGTTTTTGTGGTTGTAATGTCATCTTTACATTGTCAATTTTCAAATATTTATCTCCAGCCATGACCTCTTCCTTGAGCTCCAAATATTAATATTCAACTTCCTATGTAACATCTCCATTTGGATGTCTAATAATGGTATCAAACTTTCAGTGTGTCCAAAATGAATCTCTGATTATTCATCTACCATTACCAGCAAATATATGGACCATAATACCACTTTCTCTCCTGGCTCCTCTATTGCAATAATGAGATGCTCCAACACTGTCTTCATCCACATACTCAAGCCAAATATTTAAGGATCATCTTTGAGCCCTCTCTTTTGAACAACTACCATATCACCAAAGCCACCTCCCAAATTATATCAAATCCATCTTCCCTGACACCTTTCTAGTCTAAGGCATTATGCTCTTTCACCTAGACAGCTGCGATAACTACTCTTGCCCCTCTCTTGCCCCTCACAGAGCCTCCAGAAAGACTTCTTAATACATAAAGTAGATCTTTTAGGATAGAATCCATTTTTTTTTCCCTCGACCTACAAAGTCCTGCATGGTCTTGGTCTCTCTCTCCTCCTTCTCACGGCCTCATTTCCTACCATTCTCCTGGCTCCTTGAAACATCCTTGCAGCCAAGACCTTTTCTAATCACAGGTCATTTATTGTTCTCTCTGCCTGGAATATGTTTCCTTAGTTTCTCCATAAGGCTAGCCCATTCTCACCATTTGGTTTCAGTTCTAAGTCATTTTCTCAGAAAAGTTTCCCAGATTGTGCTATCTATAATGGCCTTCCTAGTGATTCTTTATGTCATCAATTTGTTTGTTGTTTGCAAAGGACATTTCATAGTGGATAGTTACTGTACTTACTTACTTATTGATAGTCCATCTCCTGCACAAGGATGTCATACGTTCTGTATCCCAAGTCCACTTCTGTATTTCTAATAACAAGTGCAGTAGGAGCTCAATAAATTATATTGAATAAATGTATATGAGATTGGACAATTAAGTTCACGAACTCATCCTCACAAAGGTGCTGCATACTTTGTTGTTAAATATCACGAGGGTCACCTTCAGAGTATGCTCCTTACAAAGCTGTGCACTGATACCAGCGCCTAATGTGCCCTTCAAAGCAATTTTGAAACTGTTTCTCTGGAATGTCCATCAGAGCTGTCACTGTATAAGGGTCTGAAAATTAAGTTCGTGAACTCATCATAGAAAAACTGCTACGTACCTCGTTGCTGAATATCACTACGGTCACCTTCGAAGTACTCCCCTTAGGGAATTATGCACTGACGCCACTGCCCTAGTCTACCCTACATATCTCATTGCCGAATATCACCATGGTCACCTTCAAGGTATTCCTATTGGGAAGCTATGCACTCACATGAGTGCCTAGTCCAGTCTTCAAAGCACTTTTTCTTGGATGAGTTCATGAATTTAATTTGCAGACTCTCATTCAGTGACAGCTCTGACATACATTCCAGAAAAACAGCTCCAAAATTGCTCTGAAAGGTGGACTAGGGGCTAGCATTACTGCTCAGCTTCCCAAAGGGAACACTTCTAAGGTGACCATCACGATATTCAGCAATGACGTATGCAGCATGTTTTCCAGGATAAGTCTACAAACTTAGTTAGAAGACCATGTACATTCTATGAAGACAAAGTTTCTACTTTTTATAAATTAAATTTTTCAGAACATTACAGCTAAGAAACAATGAAAAAAACTTGGTGAGTGTATTCAATTCCAACTCATAAAGACCCTATAGGAGAGAGTAGAACTGCCCCATAGTGTTTCCAAGGAGGGCCTGATAGCTTCAAACTGATTAGCATGTGTAGCTCTCAAGTGTTATGCCACCAGGGTTTCCAGGCATAACTAAAGAAACCTTAAAAAAATAAACAGTTGTCAAATTGATTCAAATTCATGACAATCCATGTGTGTCAGGGGTTAAGACTGTGCTCCACAGGGTTTGCAATGGCTGATTTTTCAGTAGTAGATTGCCAGGCACCTCTGGGTAGACTCAAACCTTCAGTTAACAACTGAGTGTTTCAACCTTCACACCAGGGACTCCTAAAGGGACCTTAGAATCATGCACTCCAATTATTTCTCTGCTAATGAGAAAATCGAGACTCAGAAAGATTAAGAAACTTGTCTGAGTTCACATATTATTTTAGTACAGAGTCTAGACTGGAATCCATCTGTCCTGCCTCCTGGGTCCACAGTTTATCCTTTGTCCTGTGATTATTACCTCAGTTGTAAGCAAAGGAAACTAACTTTGGCTAATTTAAGGATAAAGGAATTATTAGAAGGGTTTGAGGTTGTCACCAGGACTAAGGGGAAAATGACTGTCCCAGGCTTGGAAAGAACAGAGACCAGAGTGCTCTCAATATTTAGATAACAGGTTTTAACACGACTGTCTGTCTGTAAGGGCACTGAAGTCAGGATGAATTAACTCTGATCCTCTTCCTTCTTTGTGTCACTCCGTTCAACAATTACATTCCCAGGAGAAAAAGTACGAGTGTTTTGTTTGGGCCTCGCTCCCACTCCTTGGCTAATCAAGTACTGGTCCTGCGGAAACTGCACGTGATAGCGGCTGGGTCATTTCCCAGATGAAAACGGAGGTGCTGTTACCAGAATGAGGCACTAGATGCCGGGCAGACAAAAACAGCAGATGTCCACAGGACATCACAACGCACAGCTGGTAGGAGCTGTGCTTGATGCTGAAACACTGGCCCCATGACAAGCCCAGTCCCCAGGATGGTATCCTACACTTCTTGAATTGATTTGGCGTTGACTGCCTTCTGGTGGGTTATGCAAATTTTCCCGTGTGAGAATTCTTTCACAAAGGCCCGGGGGCAGATGGAAAGACCTTCTGTGATGTGAACGCTGCCAGTCAGCACTGTAGCTCTTGCTAACTGTACATTGTGTAGTGTTTGTTCGTATTTGCTCAGGGGTCAGGTTGCTATGAGTGTGGAATCTCCTGGTCTCCCAAATCCTGTCTCTCTTCATATAGAGTAGGCCTGAGGACTATAGTCTTAGTTGTTGAGAAGGTATCCATATTGTCCACCTTTTCTATTGTCAATGAAGCACCACAGCTAAAATAAACTAGAGATTGCAACAAATATCGGATGCCTTAAAATAGATACTTGGCTGCTAGCCAGGGATTAAAGAACTCCGGTAGCGCAGTGGTTGAATCCTCAGCTACTCCTTGACAGGTCAGTGGTTCAAATCTACCAGCCACTGCAAGGCGGAAAGGTATGACAGTCTACTGTAAAGATCACAGCCTTGGAAACCCTACGAGGCTTTGTACTCTGTCCTACAGGGTTGTCGTGAGCTGGAACTGACTCGACAGCAATGGGTTATGGTTGTTGTTGTGTGCCATTGAATCAATTCTGATTCATTGTGACCCTATAGGCCAGAGTAGAACCATCTTTACAGGACACTGCCTCATCTTTCTCCCGCAGAGTGGCTGCTGGGTTTGAACCATTCACTTTCCATTTGCAACTGAGTACTTAAACATTGAGCACCAGCGCTCCTACAACAACAACAAACTCCAACTCAAACTCATTGCCATTTGGTCAATTCCAGTTCACAGCAAACTTATAGGACAGAGTACAACTACCCCATAGAGTTTCCAAGGAGCAGCTAGTGGATTTAAACTGCTGACCTTCCGGTTAGCGGCTGAGCGCTTAACTGCAGCATCAGCAGGGCCATGACAACAGCAGTCAGGGATTAGCTTATACTGAGAATAAATAAGAGTGGAACAATTCACTCCATTATACTTGACTCATTTCAGGCAACAGCATCCTTCCTTTTCTGCCTCTTGCTACTGCCACGGCCACGACAGTTCTCCAGTGCAGTACTCCGCCGCCCAGTGCTTCTGTCTGCCTCCTTAGGATTTCTTTGTAGGAAAGGAAAGGAGAGGAATATAGAAGAGGTGCCGTGGAGGATCTTCCAAAGTGGAAATTAAAAGTTCAAAAGAAGAACTTTGCCTTCTTCCTTCACCAAACAAACCGTCCACATGCCAGGATCTGAGTGAGAAAATCTCCCTCCTTCATTAAGAATGGAAGGCATGAACCATTTTTCTACTTGTCTTTTGAGAAGTTTTATTCACTCTAGGCTAAAAGGTGGAGTTAAATCCAAGGCTGTTATAAGCCCTAGTGTTGCAGGGGATAGTAATGGAATCCTGCAGAAAGATTAATTGAAAAGCAAGATTTATGAAGCCACACTCACAGGCCAAAGGGAAACAAAAACACATGAACTGAAGTATGACCAGACAGCATTCAAGGATGCAGTCTGAATAATCAGAGTTAGAGCTGTTTCACTGGAAATGACTCTGCCTAACAGAGTAGAGTCTCACAGACCTAGAGTATCTGACACTGGGTGAAATATGATACACACTCAAATAAAAAATCTGCTAATACATAAAGATGTCTCTGTTCTGCTCCCTCTGTGGGATAAATCACATGAGAGAAAGATATTTTCCGTGTAAGTGTAAATTGTACCCCTGCCCTATCTCCCAGTACCTCCCTGGCAAGATGTTAAGCAGGGACCCTGATATTGTCTTCAGTTGGTGTCAAGTCTACCCCAGCTCATGGTGACTCCATGTATAACATGAAATGTTGCCCATGATCACTGATGGGTTAAAGTCCACTCTTGCAGCTCTCATGTCCATCTCATTGAGGGCTTCCCTTACCCTTGCTGGTCCTCCACTTGACCAAACAAGCCAAAAGTAAGCATGCAAGGTCTATTACAATATTCTGTGGTTTTTTACTGGCTGATTTTCAAAGGTAGATTGCCAGGCCTTTCTTCCCAGTTTGTCTTAGTCTGGAAGTTCTGAGAAAGCTGTCTACTATGGGTGACCCTGATGGTATTTAAAATGTCAGTGGCATAGCTTCCAGCATCAGAGCAACACACAAGCCACCATAGTACAACAAACAGCCTTGATGATTGTTAAGCGGGTATTTAATCCTTAGGATTAACCTGAGGATATCATCAGATAGCTGAAAGATGAGGCTTCAACAGACAAGGCAATGCTCTGTGCTGGGCAATCCTGAACCCTTCAGTCCAAAAGACAGAATTCTTCTGAATGGTGACTTTATTTCAGTTAAGAAAATACCTGTAAAATAGCAGGCAATACAATCTTTCAAGAAACTCTAAGATTCAAGATACACTGAGGGTTCATTCTTTAAAACTAAATGTATTGTCAATAGCACAGTTGAATATGTCAATCTCCCTGCACCATGTTACTATAAAATAATAATAAAAGTCCGCACTTACCAAACATATGTATGCTAGAGACTGTGTAAATGCGTTCACATGGAATATCTGATTTATAGGAAAACACAATAGCACTACTACTAGATATTATCATTATCCCAATTTTTGAAGAAACCAAGACTTACAGAAACTAAGATATCTACCCAAGGTAACATGGTTGGTAAGTGGCAGAGCCACAACTTATCCCAGGAAAATTGACCCCAGAGCCTGAACTTTTGACCATGGTATGATACTTTATCCCTATAGAGTCTCAGTGCTTTGAACTTTACAACGGATACTTTGCAGCATTTTCTTTTTATATGTTAAAATGAGCATTAAACCACCGCAACACCAGGGTTTCCAGTAAGGTAGTATCCTCATAATTAACTAAGTCTTAAAAGTGGTTTTCCTATGCTTTCTATTGTCCTGAAATTGCAAGACAGCAGGTAGTATACTGGGACCTGAATATGAGCCATAAGACACAAACAGATGAGAAATTCAAGGAAAGAGCGTTAACAAGGGTATCTGTCCTGAAAAAAACAGTGTGGGCTTGAATAAATAAAGGGAGCCAAGGATAGTGCAAATTGTTAAGCCCTAGCCTACTAATAAGAAGGTTGGCAGTTCAAGCCCACCCAGAGGTACCTTGGAAGACGGGCTTGGTGATCTGCTTCAAAAGGTCATTGCATTGAAAACTTTGTGGAGAGAGTATCTACTCTGACATGCGTGCATGAGTCAGAATTGAATACGTGACAGCTGGTTTGGTTTGATATTTGGCTGTGAAGAGGAAATGTTTGGTAGGACTGGAAAGCAGGTAGCCAGATTTTTAAGAGTCTTGAGAACCCATTAAAGACTTTTGCACAATAGAAGAACATGACCCAATACGTGTATGGTTTAGGAAAAACACAATCTGTCAGTGAGGAAAAACTGGAAAGGATGAGAGACTGGGGACAAGCAAAGCACATTACTGCTTGTCGAAATAGTAACCATGAGAAATAATGAGCATTTACACTAAAAAAGTGGCCCCAGTGGAAAGATAAGCAAGGGGAGACTCAGGAGGAATTACAGTGGTACATGCCGCAAGACTCATCCAATGACTGGCGGTGGGGAATAAAGGAGCAAAAACAAAGTTTAAAAATTCTCTGAGATATTCTTTGTTTATTGAAAATTTTGATCCTCTCTTTAGCATAGATTTCTTGCATTAATTTTTATTTTAAAATATTGCATAAAATAGTTATCTTGATTATTAAGTTTATTAGTTTCCTGTCCTGCTATAATCAATTACCACAAATTTAGGAACCATAAGCAATGGAAGTCTATATTCTCACAGCTGTGAATGCTGAAAGTCTGAAAGCAAGGTGTTGTCAGGGCAGCAGTCTCTCTGGAGACTCTAAGAGAAAACGCTTCCTTATCTCCTATCTTCTGGTGACTACCAGCATTCCTTGATTTGTGGCTATACCACTCCAGTCTCTGCCACTGTGGTCATATTGCCTTGTCCTCTTAACTCCATGCAAAACCTCTTTCTCCCTCTCTCTTTCAAGGATGCTTGTAACTATATTTAGGGATCACCCAGTTATTCCTGGATAATCTCCCCATCTCAAGATCCTTAACCACATATATAAATTCTTTGTCACACAAAGTAACATTTACAGGTTCCAAGAGTTGAGTTATGAATACATTGGGGAGAGTGCTAATTTTTAGCCTATGTACTGAGTTTTGGACACCCCTTTAAATTTCCCAGAGGCCTGGTGATACAGTCATTAAGAGCTATGGCTACTAACAAATGGTTGGCAGTTGGAATCTACCAACCATTCTTCACAAACCCTATGTAGCAGTTCAAGTCTGTCCTATAGAGTCACTACGAATGGAATGAACTCAGTGACTGCAGGTTTGGTTTGTCTTTTGTTTTTTAAAATTTACAACAGAGCAAGTGCCCTCCTCACCTCTACCTTGTGACCCTAGTCACAGTCTCACATCAGCTGAGCCCGGGAGGTTGGGACAATGGTGGTTTCACTTACAGAAAAAGAACTGAAAAGAAAAAAATGATTTGGGCAACAAGTATGGTTTAAATATTTCAAAGACATCTACTACTGTGTTAGACCTTGGAGTATAATTTTTATGTTTCTTGAACATGGCTTTATTTTCCTGGCACCTCATGAAAACAGTTTGGGACTCTTTGTGCCACTACTTGGAGTTGAGGACATGATACTTTCCAGCGTCCATCTCCCCTTGGTTTGTTAACAGCACCAGCATTCCCTTTGGGAACCACCTTTCATCTGTTCTGAAACCATGCAGATAGATGGCCTCCGTTCCCATCTCAAGAGTGGAATATGTGGCCTGGGCCTGGCCAATCACAGAAAATAAAAGACTCTATCCATGAGTACAGTGCTCCATTTAAGAAACACCTACTGGAGACCAAAAGGTCACCAACCTCTCTAAAACAAAGATGAGAATTTAAGGGTATAAGGAAAGCAGGGTGCCGGAAATAGGACAACCAGAACGCAATTAAAGAGAATGTTCATAATTTGTGGAAAATGTAACTAATGTTACTAGGTGCTGTCAAGTCAGTTCTGACTCACAGTGACCCTATGAACATCACAACGAAGCACTGCCTGGTCTTGCACCATGCCTACCATCATTTTTATTCTTATTAAGCCCATCATTGTCGAGTGCCTTCCTCTTTCTCACTGATCCTGCTCTCTACCAAGCATGATGAAATTCTCCAGATATTGATCCTTCGTGATAACACGTCCAAGGTATGTAAGATGCAGTCTCACCATCTTTGCTTCCAAGGAGCACTCTGGTTGTACTTCTTCCGGAACAGATCTGTTTGTGCTTTTGGCAGTCATGGTACCTTCAGTATTCTTCTCTAACACCACAATTCAGTTCTTCATCTGTTTTCCTTATTCATTGTCCAGCTTTCATGTGCATATGATGTGACTGAAAATACCATGGCTTGAGTCAGGCACACCTTAGTCTTCAAAGTGACATCCTTACATTTTAACACTTTAAACAGGTTTTTTTTGCAGCAGATTTTCCCAGCGCAACAAGTCTCTTGATTTTTTGGCTGCTGCTCCCAGGACTGTGGAACTAAGTAAAATGAAATCCTTGACAACCTCAATCCCTTCTCCATTTATCATGATGTTCCTTACTGGTCTGGTTGCGAGAATTTTTGTTTTCTTGATGTTGAGGTACAATCCATACTGAAGGCTGTGGTCTTGAATCTTCATCAGTAAGTATTTCAAATCCTTTTCCAGAAAGTAGGGTTGTGTCATCTGCATAACATAAGTTGTTAGTAAGTCTTCTTCACGTAGTCAGTTTCTCAGATTATTCATCATAAGGATTGAAAAGGTATGATGAAAGGCTACAATCACGATGTATACTTTTCCTGACTTTAAACCATGCATTGCCCCCTTGTTCTGTTCCCATGACTTCCTCTTGATCCACATACAGGCTCATCAGGAGCACAGTTAAATGTTCTGGATAACACAATGTTATCCATAATCTGTTATGATCCACACAGTTGAATTCCTTTGCATAGTCAATGAAACACAGGTAAATGTCTTCCTGGTATTCTCTGTCTTCAACCAAGATCCACCTGACATCAGTAATGATATCCCTGGTTCCACGTCCTCTTCTGAATCTGGCTTGAATTTATTGTAGTTCCCTGTTGACATATTGTTACAGCCACTTTTGAATGATCTTTAACAAAATTTTACTTTCATGTGGTATTAATGATATTATTTGGTAATTCCTGCACTTGGTTGGATCATCTTTCCTGGAAATAGGTACAAAAATGGATCTTTTTTAGTCAGTTGGCCAGCTAGCTGTTCTCCGAATTTCTTGACCTAAACAAGTGAGCACTTCCAACACTGCATGCATTTGCTGAAGCATCTCAATTGATTCTCATCAATTACTGGAGCTTTGTTTTTTTTTTTTTTTTTTTTTTTGCCAATGCCTTCGATACAGCTTCGGCTTCTTCCTTCAGTACCATCAGTTCCTGATCATGTGAGATCGGAAAATTAAGTTCACAAACTCATCCTAGAAAAAGTGCTACATACCTCTTTGCTGAATATCACTACGGTCACCTATGAAGTATTCCCCTTTGGAAGGTATGCACTAAGACCAGCACCTAGTCAACTCTTCAAAGCAACTTGGGAACTCTTTCTGGTATGGCCATCAGGGCTGTCGTCATATTACCCTTGATGTCCTGAATGTCATCAAAATGCCTTCCTTTCAGTATTTCCTTTATCTTCAAGTAGAGTCATCAGTGACTTGATAAGGTGAGTAGGAAAGGTGTTCCAATACAGTTATCTGTTTACTGCCTAGAAACTCACTCACAGACAACTATAAAATTGAGTTAACTTGCCACCATGCCACAATGGATACTCCAGGAAGAGTTCCAGTATTGCTTTTTCTTTTTAATGGTTAAATAGGTTTATTTATTTTTTCTTTTTCTTTTTCTTCTTGTTAATTGTGATTGAGTGAAAGTTTACAACACAATTCAAATTTGTGTGCTCAGCTATCTGCAGCTCCCTCTGTCCTCCTTGCTGGGTGACAGCACACTCCTCCTTTCCATTCCACACATGTCATATCCTTTGAAAAATCCCGTCTCCTCCTGTCTACCCTCTCTACTTCCCTCTAGTAAGAGACCAGTAGGATGACATTCTACAGATGCATACAACAATCAAGCACACACACAACATGGTTACTCTGTGTCACCAAGTCTATTCCATTCCTATCCAAAGAGTTGACCTCATTAATGATCTGTGATCAGGTGCAGCATCAGGTCAAGAGGCCATGCTCCCAGCGGAACTCTCAGGCCTCTGATGATCAGTTGCAGTCTTTTAGTGGAGTTCTTAGAGTACACCTCTTTTTTTCATGTTGCCACTGGGACTCAACATTGTGAACCTATAATGGCTGTCATTGGTGGTAGCCAGGCACCACCTGGTTCTTCTGGTCACATGTTGATATAGTAACTCATTCACGTGGGTCTTTCCGTCTTCTGGGCTCTTTTCCACTCATGCCATTGTTGTCCTTGGTGATCATCAGTTCCAGCTGAGTTGGGACCATTTGGTGTTCCTCAGATGGCAGCTTGCTAACTTCTAAGGCCCCAGATGCCACTCACCTATACGGAGTGCAGAACATTCTCTTAGGAACAGGCTAGTTATGCCAGTTGGCCTCAATGTCCCCTGAGGCTATGGTCTCCAGGTCCCCATCCCTGCTACTCTATCCTTGTAATATTGGGTTAAGATTGAAAGAGTTTTCAAGTTATGCTGAAATCCAGTTAAATTTTTCTTCTCTCTAATGTGTGCTGTCACTGATTTCCCCCAACCAAATTTCTATCAACTATCTAATCTATAATCAGTCCTCTCCCTCCCTTCCTTCCTCCCTCCCTCCCCTCCCTTCAGCCTTCAGAGAGTCTTTTCTTCTGTACATAAGTCTGTTTTTAAGTATAAAGTAAGGGTCTCATACAATACCTGTCCTTGTGCCATTGACTGATTTCATTCAGCATGATGTCTTCCAATTGAAACTAGGTTATGAGATGCTTCCTAAAGTCATCATTGTTCTTGACATTGCATAGTGCTCCACTGAGTATATATACCACGGTTTGTTTATCCCTTCATCTGTTGTTGGGCATCTGGGTTGATTCCATCTTTTTACCACTGTGGACTGTGCTGCAATAAACATTCATGTGCATGTATCTGTTGCTGTGACTGCCCTTGATCCTGTAGGATATATTCCAAGCAGTGGGATTACTGGGTCAAATGGTATATCTATTTGCAGCTTTTTAAGGAAGCGTCAGATTGCTTTCCAAAGAGGTTGTACTATTTTGCAATCTCACCAATAGTGTAGGAGAGTTCCAATTTCTCCACAGCATCTCCAGCATTTGTTGTTTTTGTGTTTTTTGGATCATGGCCAACCTCGTTTGGATGAGATGATATTTCATTGTAGTTTTGATCTGAATTTCTTTAATAGCTAATGATCATGAGCATTTCCACATGTGTCTTTTGGTTGCCTGGATACCCTCTTTAGAGACGTTTCTGTCCATCTCCTTTGCCCAACCCTTAATTGGGTTATTTATCCTTTTATTATTGATATTTTGCAGTACCTTGTAGAGTACGGAGATCAGACATCAGTCTGACGTATCCCACTGCCATCGCATCAGACTTATAGTTGCCAAATATTTTTCCCCATTATGTAGGTAGTCTTTTAAATAATTTGATAGTCTTTGGATGAGCAAAAGTGTTTGATTCTTAGTAGTCCCTTTTATCTATGTTCTTTTCTGTTGATCATACTTTGTCAGATTTTGAAGTCTGTCTAAGTTGTATATTAAAATTTCCATTGTTGATCCTATTTTTTCTTGCAAGAGCTTTATTGTTTTAGGTTTGATATTTAGGTCTTTTCATCCGATTTGAGTTGGCTTTTGTGTAAGTTGTGAGACATGGGTCTTGTTTCAATTTTTTGCTGATAGATATCCAATTTTGCCAGCACCATTTGTTAAAGAGACTGTTTTTAACCCAGTTTAAAATCTCAGGCCTTTGTTGAATATCAGCTGTTCATAGGAGGATGGTGGCATCTCTGGAGTCTCAACTCTGTTTCATTGGTCAATTTGTACCAGTACTAGGCTGTTTTGACTACTGTGTCAGTGTAACAAGTTCCTTTAAAGTTGGGTAGTGAGAGGCCCCCCAGTGTGTTCTTATCCAGTAGTGCTTTACTTATTCGCTGCTTCTCCCCTGTACAAACAAAGTTGGTGATTTGTTTCTCCATCTCATTAAAAATGTCACTGGAATTGATAATGGGATTACATTGTATACATAGATCTCTTTGAGTAAAATAGATATTTTCACAACGTTAAGTCTTTCTATCCATGAGCAGGGTAGGTTTCTCCATTTATGTAAGTCTTCCTTAGTTTCTTGTGGTAAGGTCTTATAGTTCTTTTTGTGTAGGTCTCTTATTTCTCTAGTTAGATTGGTTCCTAGGTATGTTATCTTCTTGGGAGCTATAGTAAATTGTACTGATCAGGTAATTTCTTCTTTCATAATCTCTTTGTTGATATAAAGGAATCCTACTGATTTACTTATGTTTATCTTGTATCCTGATACTCCGATGAACTCTTCTGTTAGTTTGAGTAGTTTACTTATGGATTCTCTGCATATACAATCATATCATCTGCAAATAGGGAGATTTTTACTTCTTCTTTGTTGAAGTGGATGCCCTTTATTTCTTTGTCTTGTCTAATTGCTCTGGCCAGAACTTCTAGTACAATGTTGAATAGGAGAGGTGAGAGTGGGTATCCTTATCTAGTTCCTGTTCTCAAGGGGAATTATTTCTGTCTCTCACTATTCAGAATGATGTAGGCAGTGGGCTTTGCATAGATAGCCTTTTTTGCATTGAGGAATTTACCTTCTATTCCTGTTTTACTGAGAGTTTTTAGTATGAATGGGTGTTGAATTTTATCAAATGTCTTTTCTGCACCAATTAACAAAATTAGAAGTCAACTTGGGGGCACAGTCAAGATGGCGGACCAAGCACATGTCTCCTTATATCCCTCTGGAAACCAAGACCTGAATTGATAATCAAACAGAGCCTTCTGGTCACCTAGTGAGCCCCAGGACATGACACAGGGCTGTTAATTTGGTCTTCATGCCACTGAACAAAAAACCACCTCTCTTTTGCTGACTTCTGCACCCAGCTAGCCCTAACTCTCATGGACTGAAGGTAACACACCATTGTGACTTTTTTTTCTCTGTCTTGGCTGGCAGGTGGAGCTGGGTCTTGCATAGCAGCTAGTCTCAGATGCACTGCTGGTGGGATAGGGAAGGAAATTGCCATATTTTGAGAGCCAGGCTTAGGACTCTGTACACGCAGCCAATTTGGGCCTCTCTTTTCAGCTCAGCCACAGAGTGGTTAGTACAGAACCGCAAGGCCATATCCATGTTGGATATGGAGATTTTAGGAGGACTTCATTCTTAGCCTGGGAGCCAGTGCCTGCAAATGGGACAGCGCTTCTCCAACAGAAAAGCAGTAGTTTACACAGTGTCGCCTATGATGGGGGCCCAGCAACAGACGCTGAGGACTCACTACGTCTCAGCACCTTTAGCCCCTTTATCTGCCAACTTTGTGGAGGGTGCCATCTTAGATACAGTGGCCACAGCTGGACCTAATTCTTAGCTTGGGAGCCAGAACCTGCCCACAGGAGAGCACTTTTCTACCAGAAAAGCAGTAGTTTACACAGTGTCGCCTAAGGCTGCGCCCTGTCAGTACAGGCCAACAGGGCAGTAGCATTGCTGTATTTTGATCTAGTTCATATCATCTTGGGTTGGATATAGAGGTTCTTACTTTGCCAGTTGGGAAGAAGGACCTCTACACCTGAAAACCTGACTGACTTGGGAAGTGGTCAGATACATTTTGTTTTACATTTTAAGACAGCCTAGAGAAACATCTGCATCCATCCTCACAGTGTCTCTCCCAGCCTCTGCTTACTCACATGGGACCCAAAAAGCAACAGACACTTGTGGTAAACAAGAAATCACCCATGGCTTCAGAAGGCTCCCAAACAAAACAACCAAGGAGTTTTCTGATGAAGAAATTTTTCTGAAATCATTGGAAGATGAATACAAAAGGATTATAAGCAGAGCCCTTCTAGACCTTATACAAAACGCAACACAACAAAATGAAAAATTAAGCAAGCTGTTTGATTTGATGGAATACCAGTACTCTGAAATCCAACAGATCAAGAACAAAATCAAAGATATAGAAACTTCCATTCAAAGCCAAGAAAACAGAATGGAACAAATGGAAAAAAAGAATTTCTGACTTGGAAGACAGAGCTACTGACACCAGCATCTATGAGGACAAATCAGAAAAAAGAAACAAGAAAAATGAAGAAGCATTAAGAAGCACATGGGACTCTATTAAGAGGAACAACCTTCAATTAATTGGAGTCCCGAAACAGGATGAAACACCTGAGAACACAGAGAGTATTGTTGCTGAGCTGCTGACAGAAAATATCTGAGAAATCATGAAGGAAGAGAATATAGATATCCCAGATACATATCATACGCCACCCAATATAGATCTCAAAAGAAAGACTCCAAGACATATTATGATCAAGCTTAACAAAATGAAACATAAGTAGCAACTCTTAAAGGCAGCAAGACTCGAAGCAAAGCTAACATTCAGAGGGAAACCCTGTAGGCTTTTGTCAGATTTCTCAGCAGAAACCATGCTGGCATGGAGACAGTGGCATGACACATTCAAAGCTTTGAAAGAGAAGAATTTCCAACCAAGAATTATATATCCTGCAAAACTATCTTTCAAATATGAAAATGAAATTAAGACATTCCCCAATAAACAGAAACTCAGAGACTTTGTAAAAACCAAACCAAAACTACAAGAAATACTTAAAGAAGTTCTTGGCTTTGGCTTAGAAGAACAAAACCACTAACTTTATATTTTAGAATGACACATCATCCAGAATTCTACTCAGTTAGGGAAGGCTCCAAACTCAATCATAGCTTTAATATTGAAAGAAACAATCCGGCAATTATCATGAAAACTATGATGCTATCATATTAAAAAGAGGGATGTACTACAGTCATTATAGTCCTTCCAAATGGAGAGGAAGTTGACAAGACTGGTAGTAATAAAAATTGGATTTACATGTAGTTTATTAAGGGGGATCTCAGGGGCAGCCATAAAGCACAACAAAGATGCAACATACTATATCAAGAAATGTAACACAGGAATCTCAACAACTACAAAACCAGCTCTGAAAAAGGTGAAAAATCAACTCACAAAAAAGAATGTCCCAGAACAGACTAATAAGAACAACAGAAAACATCAACACAAAAATAAACATATGACAGTGGCAGCAGTGAACACGTACCTATCCATAATTACATTGAATGTGAATGGACTGAATGCTCCAGTAAAGAGACATCTGGTGACATCTTGAATCAAAAGACATGATCCATCCATATGTTGTCTACAAGAAACTCACTTGAGACTTAAAGATAGTAACAAACTGAAAATTAAAGGATGGAAGAATATATATCAAGCTAACAAGGAACAAAGAAGAGCAGGGGTGACAATCCTAATCTCAGACAAAATCAATTTTAATGTAAAATCCACCATCGTGAACAAAGATGGACACTATTTATTGCTGAAAGGTTCAATACACAAGGAAGACTTAACTATATAAAACATTTATGCACCTAATATCACAGCACCTAAGTATATCGAAGAAACACTAACTATACTCCAAAAAGAGTTAGATCACTCCACAATAATAGTGGGAGACTTCAATGCTCCACTCTGAATACTAGAAAGATCATCTAGAAAAAAGCTCAATAAAGATACAGAAGACCTCAATACCACAAGTAACCAACTAAACCTCATTGATATATACAGAACTTTCTACCCATCAGCAGACAACTTCACCTTCTTCTCCAGTGCACATGGAACATTCTCCAGAATTGATCATGTGTTAGGACATAATGCAATTTTCAACAAAATCCATATCATTGAATTAATGCAAAGCATCTTCTCAGATCATAAAGCCATAAAAGTTGAAATAAATAGCAGAAAAAACATAGATAGAAAGTGGAACTCTTGGAAACGGAACAACATCTTGCTCAAAAACCATGGGTTATAGAAAAAAATCATGGATGGAGTAAAGAAATTCATGGATTCCAGTGAGAATGAAAATACTTCCTACTAGAAGCTACAGCCAAAGCAGTGCTCAGAGGTCTGTTTATCTCCATAAATGCACGTATCTGGAAGGAAGAAAGAAACAAAATCAAGGAACTAACCCTACAACTTGAACAAGCAGAGAGAGAACAACAGAGGAACCCCTCAGTCAACAGAAGAAAACAGATTATAAACATTAGAGCAGAACTAAATGAATTGGAGAATAGAACAACTGAAAAAAATTAATAAGACCAAAAGCTGTTTTTTTAAAAGATGAACAAAATTGACAAACCACTGGCTAAACTTACTAAATAAAAGCAGGAAAGGAAACAAATAACCCAAATTAGAAACAAGAGGAGAGTGGTTACAACAGATCCAACAGAAATCAAAAATATCATAGCAGAATACTATGAAAGACTGTACTCTAACAAATTTGAAAACCTAGAGGAAATGGACAAATTCCTTGATTCATATCACCTAACCAAGTTATCACAAAGTGAAGCAGAACAACTTAATAAACCCATCACAAAGGAAGAGATTGAAGAAGTCATCCAAGAACTGCCAACCAAAAAAAAGCCCGGGCGCTGTTGGCTTCACCGCAGAATTTTACCAAGCTTTTAGAGAAGAGCTATTTCCAATACTACTGAGACTATTTCACAGTATAGAAAGGGATGGAGTACTCCCAAACTCATTCTATGAAGCCAGCATAATCCTGATACCTAAGCCAGGGAAAGACCCAACCAAAAAGGAGAACTACAGACCAATATCACTCATGAATCTAGATGCAAAAATCTTCAACAAAGTTTTTACCAATAGAATGCAACAACACATCAAAAAATAATCCATCATGACCGAGTTGGATTCATACCAGGGATGCAAGGCTGGTTCAATGTCAGAAAAACAATTAATGTGATTAACCACATAAATATCACAAAAGACAAGAATCGCCTGATCTTGTCCATTGATGCAGAAAAGGCATTTGATAAAGTCCAACACCCATTCATGCTAAAAACTCTTAGAAAAAAAAGCATAGGCGGAAAATTCCTCAACGCAATACAAGCCATTTATACAAAACCAACTGCCTACATCACCCTGAATGGAGAGAGACTGAAACAGTTTCCCTTGAGAACAGGAAATAGACAAAGATACCCATTCTCACCTCTCCTATTCAACATAGTACTAGAAGTTCTAGCTGGAGCAATTAGACAAGACCAAGAAATAAAGGGTGTCTGCATCGGCAAAGAGAAAGATAACATCTACCTGTTTGCTGATGATATGATTGTATATGCAGAGAATCCCAAAGAATCTATAAGTAAACTACACAGACTGATAGAAGAGTTCAGCAAAGTCTCAGGATACAAGATAAACCTAAGTAAATCAGTAAGATTCCTTTCTACCAACAGTGAGACTGCTAATGAAGAAATCATCAAATCAATACCATTTACTATAGCCCCAACAAGATAAAGTACTTAGGAATTAATCTAACCAGAGAAATAGCAGACCTTTACAAAGAGAACTACAAGCCCTTACTACAAGAATCTAAGAGAGCCTTAGATAAATGGAAAAATCTACCCTGCTCATGGATAGGAAGACTTAATATTGTGAAAATGTCTATTTTACCCAAAGCAATCTGCTTATATAATGCAATCCCAATATAAATTCCAGCACCATTTTTTAAAGAGATGGAGAAACAAATCACCAATTCTGTTTGGAAAGGAAAGAAACCCTGGATAAGTAAAGTACTACTGAAGAAGAAGAACACACTGGGAGGCCTGTCACTACTCAACTTTAAAAGAACTTGTTACACTACCACAGTGGTCAAAACAGTCTGATACTGGTACAAGAACAGACAGATCAATCAATGGAACAGAATTGAGGCCCCAGAGATGACACCATCTGCGTATGAACAATTGATATTGGACAAAGGCACCAAGACATTAAACTGGGGTAAAAACAATCTCTTCAACAAGCAGTGCTGGCAAAATTGGGTATCCATCTGCAATAAATTGAAACAAGATTCATATCTTACATCTTACACAAAAACCAACTCAAATTGGATAAAAAACCTAAATATCAAATGTAAAATGATAAAGCTCATCCAAGAAAATGTAGGAATAATAATAGAAGTTTTAATATACAACATAGACAGACTTCAAAATCTGTCAAACAAACCACAATCAACAGAAAAGAAAATAGATAAATCGGAACTATTAAGTATCAAACACTTTAGCTCATCCAAAGACTTTATCACAAGAGGTAAAAGGCCACCTACAGAATGGTAAAAAATATTTGGAAACTCTATGTCAGACTGATGTCTGATCTCCATAATCTATAAGGTACTACAAAATATCAATAAGAAGACAAATCATCCAATTAAGTGATGGGCAAAGGAGATGGACAGACATTTCTCTAAAGAGGAGATCCAGGCAGCCAAAAAACACATGCGGACATGTTCACAATCTTTAGTTATTAAAGAAATTCAAATCAAGACTACAATGAGATACCATCTCACCCCAAAAAGGTTGGCCATGATCCAAAAAACACAAAACAACAAATGCTGGAAGAGGCTGTGGAGAAAGTGGAACTCTCTTACACTGTTGGTGGGGTTGCAAAATGGTCCAGCCTCTTTGGAAAGCAATCTGGCACTTCCTTAAAAAAATGGATACAGATATATCATTTGACCTAGTAATTCCACTACTACAGAATCAAGGCCATTCACACCAACGGATACATACACAAGAATGTTTATCGCAGCACAGCCCACGATAGCAAAAAAGATGGAATCAACTCAGATGCCCAACGACAGAGGAATGGATAGGTAAACTATGGTATATATACTCAGTGGGGCACTATGCAATGATAAAGAACAATGATTCCAGGAAACATCTCATAACCTGGTTTCAACTGGAATAACGTTATGTTGAGTGAAAGTAGTCAGAGACAAAAGGACAAATACTCAAAAACAGACTTATGCATAGAAGAAAAGACTCTTTGATGGCTGCAAGGGATGGGAGAAAGGGAGGGTGAGGTGGGGAGGGTTTAGATTAGATAGTTGGTAGAAATTTGATTGGGTGAAATCGGTGATAGCACACATTAGAAACAAGAACAATATTAAGTGGACTTCAACATAACTTGAATACTCCTCCCATCTTAACCCAATAATGCAAAGGCAGAGTAGTTGGGGCGGGGGGCAGGGGACCATGCTCTTGGGTGAAATCGAGGCCAATTGGCACAGCTAGCATTTTGCTAAGAGGGTTCACTGCACCCCATATTGCAGTTGATGGTCCAGTGGCTTCAGTTCCTCTGGAAGCACGGCCCCCGGCCCTGATGCTGCCCTTACCCATGATCATAATGAAGGTCCACTATTCGGACAAGGGATTGGACTTGGCGACGCAGAGTGACTATCTATTGGGTACACTTTATGGTTCTATGCATCTATAGGATATGATCCTGCTGACCTCTGGCTGGAGGAAGGGGAGTGGTTGGAGAGGAGGGGAAATGAGACTGTTGGGAAGATGAGACATGTATGGAGCAGAGAGGAATAGTGTGCTGTCACTGGACAGGGAGAGCAGTGGAAGCTGCATATAGGTGGGCATGTAAATTTATGTGAGAATGTACATTTTCACTCAGTCATAATAAAAAATTAAAAATTAAAAAAAATCAGGTGTTTTTTTGTGTTGTGTATGTGGTTCATCACATTAGTTGTTTTTCTGATGTTGAACCAGCTTGCATCCCTGGTGTGAATACAACTTCATCATGATGAGTTAAGTTTTTGATGTGTTGTTGAATTCTACTGGCTAGGATTTTGTTGAAGATTTTTGGATCTAGTTTCATGAGTGGTATTAGTCTGTAGTTCTCCTTTTTCATCAGATCTTCCCCTTGCTTTGGTTATGGTGGCTTCATAGAATGAATTTGGGAGTATTCCATCCCTTTCTATACTGTGAAGTAGTCTCAGTAGTACTGGAGTTAACTCTTCTCTGAAAGCTTGGTAGAATTCCGTGGGGAAGCCCTCTGGGCCAGGGCTTTTTTTGGTTGGTAGTTTTTTGATGACTTTTTCAATTTCTTCCTTTCTGATGAGTTTATTAAGTTGTTCTACTTCTCCTTGTGATAATTCTGGTAGGAATTTGCCCATTTCCTCTAGGTTTTCAAATCTGTTGGAGTACAGTCTTTCATAGTATTCTGTTATGACACTTTTGATTTCTGTTGGATATGTTGAGACATCGCTCATCTCATTTCTTATTTGGGTTATTTGTTTCCTTCCCCGTTTTTCTTTAATGAGTTTAGCCAAAGGTTTGTCAATTTTGTTGATCTTTTAAAAAAAAAACGGCTTTTGGTCTTATTGATTTATTTTCAATTGTTCTTCTGTTCTCTAATTCATTTAGTTCTGCTCTGATCTTTATTATCTGTCTTCTTCTGGTGTCTGAGGGGTTCCTTTGCTGTTCTCTTTCTACTTGTTCAAACTGTAGGGTTAATTCTTTGGTTTGGGTTCTTTCTTCCTTCCAGATGTGTGCAATTACAGAGATAAACTGAACTCTGAGCATTGCTTGGCTGTGTCCCATAGACTCTTGTAGGAAGTGCTTTCATTCTCATTTGAATATATAACTTTTTATTTCATCCTTGATTTATTCTATGACCCATCTCTTTTTAAGCAAGAAGTTCCATGAGTTCAAATTTCTAAATATGTTTTTTCTGCTATTGATCTGATGGCACTTGGCTGGCTGGCTATTGATTTTGACTTTTATGGCTTTATGATCTGAGAAGATACCTTGCAATAATTCAATGGTTTGGATATTATTGAGATTTGCTATATGTCCTAGCACATGGTCTATTCAGAAAAATGTTTCATGTGCACTGAGAAGAAGGTGTAGTTATCTGTTCGTGGATAAAATGTTCTGTATACGTCAATGAGGTCTGGTTGGTTAATTGTGGTAATAAGATATTCTGTATCTTTACTGAACTTTTATCTAGAAGATTTGTCCAATACTGAAAGCAGAGTGTTGAAGTCTCCCACTGTTATTGTGCAGTAATCAATCTCTTTTTTCAATGTAGTCTATATTTGTTTGATGTATTTAGACTCTCTAGTATTGGGTGCATAAATATTCAACATTGTTAAATCCTGCTTGTGTATTGAACCTTTCAGCAATAAATAGTGACCATCCTTGTCCACGATGATGGATTTTACATTAAAATCTATTTTACCTGAGATTAGTATTGCCACACCTGCTCTTCTTTGTATATTGTTAGCTCAGTATATATTCTTTCATCCTTTAATTTTCAGTTTCTTCATGTCTTTAAGTCTAAAGTGAGTTTCTTGTAAGTAACATATAGATGGGTTGTGTCTTTTGATCCAAGACATCACTCGTTGTCTTTTTACTGGAGTGTTCAGTCCATTTACATACAGTGTAATTATTGATTGGTATGTGTTTAGTGCTTTCATTTTGATGTATTTATTTTTGTATTAGTGTTTTCTCTGTTGCTCTTAATATTCTGTTCTGGGTCATTCTTCTTTATGGGTTGATTTTCCACCCTTTTCAGTTTGGTTCTGTGTTTGTTGAGACTCCTATGTTGCATTTCTTGTTTTGATATGCTGCATCTTTATTATGTTTTGTGACTACCTCTATGATCCCCCTTAATAATCTAAGTTTAAACCCAACTTTAACTTCTACATACCTTATTAACTTCCTCACAAGATGGAAGGACTATAACTGCTGTAGTATATCCCTCTTTTTAATGTGATGTTATCATAGTTTTCATGGCATGATCACTGGATCCTTTCTTTTAATATT
This sequence comes from Heterohyrax brucei, assembly GCA_028571685.1. Taxonomy (NCBI): domain Eukaryota; kingdom Metazoa; phylum Chordata; class Mammalia; order Hyracoidea; family Procaviidae; genus Heterohyrax; species Heterohyrax brucei. The sequence continues at coordinate 127,744,505 of CM053142.1, forward strand.
ACAGCTTTGATTGAGTTTTGTGTCTTCCCTAACTGAGTAGGTTTCTCGATGTTGTATGCTACATTGTCTCCTAAAACACAGAGTTAATGGTTTTGTCTTTCTAAGCCAACAGTTTTTTTCAGTATTTCTTGAAGTTTTGGTTTGTTTTTCACAAATTCTGTAAGTGTCTGTTTATCTGCAAATGCCTTAATTTCATTTTCATGATATAAAATTCTTGGTTGGAAGTTTTTCTCCTTCAAGGCTTTGAATGTGTCATCCCACTGCCTCCATGCCAGCATTGTTTCTGGTAAGAAATCAACAAAAGCTTCCAGGGCTTTACTATGAATGTTAGCTTTGCTTTGAGTCTCCCTGCCTTTAAGAGTTTCTGCTTATGTTTCATTTTGTTGAGCTTGATTATAATACATCTTCGTGTCTTTCTTTTGGGGTCTATGTTATGCGGCATTCGATACACACCTTGGATCATAGTTTCAGGGAAGTTTTCTGTCAGCAACTTAGCAGTACTCTCTGTTTTCATGTATCCCTCCCTGTTCAGGAACTCCAATTAATCATAGACTGTTCCTCTTGATAGAGTCCCACATATTTCTTTATGCTTCTTTTCTCTGATTTTTCCTCATAAATGCTGATGTTTCAGTAGCTCTGTCTTCAAGGTCTGTAAGTCTAGTTTCTAGTTGTTCAATTCTGCTCTTTTGGCTTTGAATTGAATTGTCTAATTATGTAATTTTGTTATTAATCTTTTGGATCTCAGAAGCTGATGTTCCATCAGTTCAAACAGCTTGCTTTATTTTTTCATTTTGCTCTGCTGCATTTTCATAATGTCTAGGAGGGCCCTCCATATAATTCTTTTGTACTTGATCTCTGAAAGATTTCTTCATCTGGGAAGTTCTTTGATTCTTTCTTTTGGGAGTTTTCTGGAGCTATGAGTGGATTTTTCTTTAAATGTTTGACCAGAATTTGTTGCTTTCTGGACATCTAGAGGCTTTTTAGTTTCTCTGGTGTTGCTCTAAGAAGAGCTAAGGTGCAGTTCCGAGAAGGAGGTTCATCACTAGCCACCTCTATGTAGTCCAGTGACTGGGCTCAGTGAAATCTCTGGAGGCTCCACCTCCTGGCTGGCAAAGACACAGCCCTACTTATGGAGTTACTGCAGGGCTATCAGCTGACCCTATGATGTGGGTCAGTAAAGGCTGTAAGAGATGCTGTCAAGCTGCACCACAGTTATTTCTCTAGGCAGTCTTATTTTGAAAGGTAAAAGCTATCTGACAGCTTCCAAAATGAGTCAGGCTGTCAGGTGTGCAAGCCCCTTTTTCCAGCTGGCAATGGAGGCACCTCTACAGCCATCCCTAGATGCTGTGATGTAGATCAAAGTATGGAGATACTACTGCCCTGCTCTCATCCCTGCCAGGCCCAAACTGTAAGGCTACACTGCGTTAAACACAGCTTTTCTTCTGGAAAAGTGCTACTTGGGCTGTAACTGCCACCCAGCCTGGGAATCAGTGCCTGCTGAGGCCTCCATTTGGGTAACTCTGCCTCCCAGTCAAATAAGACGCTGTCCTGGAGAAGCTATTCTGCCTGCTGCAAAATAGCGAATCTATGGTGGAGGTCTGGAAAAGCAGAGGGTAGGGGCTGGTGTGCTCTGAGTCTGGAGCTGGGCTCTCAAAATGTGGCTATTGCACCCACTGATCACTTCAGCAGTGCGGCTGAGCTCTGCTGCCAGTTAAGCCCATCCCCCTACTGCCAGCTAACAAAAAGGGAAAAAGTTAAAAACACCAATTTTTAACAGTTTTTTAACTTAATTTTTTATTATGATTGAATGAAAATGTACATTCCCATATAAATTAGCATACTCACCTATATGCAGCTCCCACTGCTCTCCCTGCCCAGTGACAGCACGCTCTTCCTCTCCACTCCATACATGTCTTATCCTCCCAGCAATCTCCTATCCCCTCCTCTCCACACACTCCTCCACTTCCAGTAAGAGGTCAGCAGGATGACATCCTATAGATGCATGGAACCATAAAGTGCACAGATGATAATGGTTACTCTATGTTGCCAAGTCCAATCCATTTCTGTCCAAACAGCTGAAGTTAAAAACATACTAATCAGTATGTTTCCAGTTACATTCAGTCCATTCAGGCCATTCAACAAGAGTGGAGGTCAGTGAAAGAGAAGAAGTTTCCCTTTCAGTGGCATGTAGTCCAAACTGACAGCCCTATGCCATGTCCTAGTGCTCAGTGGGTGTCCAGAAAGCTCTGTTTAACTATCAATCCAGGTCTTAGTTTTCAGAGAGAATTAAGGAGATGTGTATCTATTCCGCCATCTTGACTCCGCCTCCCCAGTATTGCTTTGAATGGTGAAGTAGGCACTGGCATCAGTACACAGCTTCCCAAAGGGGTTACTTCAAAGTTGACCATAGTGATATTCAACAATGAGGTATGTGGCAGTTAGAACAATTAAGTTTAAGGACTTAATTGTCAGACCTTGTATGCTACCTCTTGAAATGGCTGAATGTCTACCAATTGTTTCTGGTATAAAGATTTTGCATATTTCTTCCATCTTCTTTTGGTGCTTTCTGAGTCATTTAATATTTTCTCTGTGGAATCTTTCACTATTGCAACTGGAGGCTCGAAATTTTTCTTCAGTTCTTTCAGCTGGATAAAAGCAAAGTATGTCCTTTCCTTTTAGTTTTCTATTCCAGCTCTTTCTGTGTCATTATAATACTTTACTTTGTATTCAGGAACCACATTTAGAAATCACTTGTTCAGTTCTTTTACTTCATCATTCCTTCTTTCTGTTTTAGCTACTTATGTTCAAGAGCAAGTTTCAGGGTCTATCCTGACATGCAATTTGGTCTTTTCTTTCTTTTCTGTCTTTTTAATGACCTCTTGCTTCATGTATGATGTCTTTGATGTTGTTCCACGACTCATCTGATCTTCAGTCTTTAGTGTTCAGCACATCAAATCTGCTCTTGAGAAGATCTCTAAACTCAGGTGGGATATACTCAAGGTTGTACTTTGGCTCTCATGGACTTGTTCTAATTTTCATCAGTTTTAATTTCACCTTGCATTATGAGCAATTGATAGTCTGCTCTGCAGTCAGCACCTGGTCTTGTTCTGACTGCTGATATTGAGCTTTTCCATTGTCTCTTTCCACAGATTCAATGCCTGTGTATTCTACCTGGTGAGGCCCATTTGTGTAGTCACCATTTATGTTGGTGAAAAAAGGTGTTTGCAATGAAGAAATCAGTCTTGTAAAGTGTAACTAATATTACCAAATAATATGTGTAGAAATTGTCAAATGGAAACCTTATTCACTATGTAAATTTTCACAACACACACACACACACACATACATACACACATAATCCAAGAAGCTGGACTATATGAAGAAGAATGAGGCATCAGAATTGGAGGAAGACTCATTAACAACCTGCATTATACAGATGATGCAACCCAGCTAGCCAGAAGTGAAGAGGATTTGAAACACTTCCTAATAAAGATCAGAGACCACAGCCTTCAGTATGGATTGCACTGCAACATCAAGAAAACAAAAATCCTCACAACTTTACCACTAAGCAGTATCATAATAAATGGAGAAAAGATTGTCTCTACAATCAACACCCATGGAAGCAACAGTCAAGAAATAAAAGAATGCTTTGCATTGGGAAAATCTGCTGCAGAGGACCTTTTCAAAGTGTTAAAATGTAAAGATGCCACCTTGAAGACTAGGGTGTACCTGACTCAAGTCATGGTATTTTCAGTCACATCATATGCAGGTGAAAGCTGGACAATGAACAAGGAAGTCAGAAGAAAAACTGATGCCTTTGAATTGTGGTGTTAGAGAAGTATAGTGAATGTACCATGGACTGCCAAAAGAACAAACAGATGTGTTCTGGAAGAAGTACAAACAGGGAGCAGATACATACACCTCCTTGATTCCCTCTGAAAACTAAGGCCTACAAAAATAAATGAATGGAGCAGTGCCAGTGTTCTGGGAGACCCAAGATCAGGAATGGAGTTGTGAGATTGGACTGAGTGAAAAAAGGGGAAACTACTTCTGTCGGAGGTAATGCAGTGGCACTGAGTTCTGCTTCTGCTGGCTCTTTGTTTGAGGGGACTGCAGGTACAGATGCCTTCTTTGTTACCCAGGAGGCTAGGACTGGGCTTGCCAAGCCTATGAGCCTGACACAAGCCAGCTACTACACGGAACTGCAGCACCTAAGTAAACAGTGTGTTCCCCAGTAGAGAGACTGTGCTTGAGACAGCCACATTTAAACAGCCCAGCAGTGGCAGACAACTGGGAGTGCTCTCCACTTGCTTCTCAGAGCTGCACTGTGGGTACTGCTGACTCATTGTAGCACCATCTTGGGCAGCTGAGAGGTGGAGTTAGCTATGACAGTTCTCACTTGGGGCTAATTCCAAGGCTGAGCAACAGTGCCTGTCAGGTTAGTGCTCTTCCCAGCAGAAAAGCTGTTTTTAAGACAATCGTAGCCAGAAAATGTGCTGGGGGTTGGTGGCCAAGAGTGGCAGTACCCTAGCTCCACCCTTAGTTGAGCCGTATTATACCATCTGGAGATGGCTATATCCTACTGTCTGGGGTAAAAACAGTCTCTTTAACAAATGGTGTTGTCAAAATTGATTATCCATCTGCAAAAACTGAAACAAGACCCATATCTCACATCGTACACAAAAACTATCTCAAATTTGATCCAAGATCTAAATATCAAACCTAAAATGATAAAAATCATGCAAGACAAAACAGGGTCAACAATGGAACTTCTAATGTGCAGCTTAAACAAACTATGAAACGTGACCAACAATGCATGAACAACAGAAAATAGATAAATAGGAACTACTAAGAATCAAACACTTTTACTCATCCAAGGACTTTATCAAGAGAGTTAAAACACTACCTACACAATCGAAAAAAATATTTGGCAGCTACATGTTGTATCAACATTTGATTTCCCTAATCTGCATGGCATTGCAGAATGTTCACAAGAAAAAGGATTAAGCAATGGGCAACAGAGACTGACAGACACTTCACCAAAGAAGACATCCAGACAGCCAAAAGACACATGAGGAAATGCTTACAATCATTAGCTGTTAGAGAAATCCTAATCTAAACTACAAGAAGATACCATCTCACCCCAACAAGGATGGCAATAATCCAAAAAACACAACAACAAATGCTGGAGAGGCTGCAGAGAGATGGAACTCTCCTACACTGCTGGTGGGAATGCAAAATGGTACAACCTCTTTGGAAAGCAAATTGGCACTTTCTTAAAAAGCTAGAAATAGAAATAACTTATAATCCAGCAATCCCTCTGCTCAGAACACGTCCCATAGAAATTAGGGCAGTCACAAGAACAGATACATGCACACAAGTGTTTATTGCAGCACAGTCCACAATAGCAAAATTGTGGAATCATTCTAGGTGCCCATCAACAGAGGAAAGGATAAACAAACTATGGTACATATACTCAATGGAACACCACGCAGTGATAAAGAACAATGGTGATTTTAGGAAGCATGTTGTAACCTGGTTTCAACTAGAAGATGTTATGCTGAGTGAAATCAGTCAGTGGCAAAAGGACAAGTATTGTATGAGACCTCTGCTACAAGGACTGAAAAATAGACTTACGTACAGAAGAAAAGACTCTTTGATGGCTACAAGAGTTGGGAGGGAGGGAGAGGGTTGGTCATAGACTAGATAGTAGATAGAAATTTGGTTAGATGAAAGCAGTGACAGTGCACAGTGGAGAGAAGATTAACATAACTGGACTACACCATAAACTAAAAGGTTTTCTAAATATTTCATAAGATATTTCATAAGATAGAGTAGCAGGGGTGATGGTCTGGGGACCCCGTTTTCAGGGAACACTGAGGCCAGTTGGCATAACCAGTATATTGCTAAGAGAGTCTTCTGCAGCCCAAATTGGCGAGTGGCATCTGGGGTCTTAAAAGCTAGCAAGCTGCCATCTGAGGCACACCAAATAGTCCCAACTTGTCTGGAACAGGTGGTGACCAAAAACAAGGACACAAGGCAAAAAGAGCCCAAGAGACAGAAGGACCCATATGAACGGGAGACTGTATCAACATGAGACCGGAAGAACCAGATGGAGCCCAGCCACCTCCAAGGGCAGCTGTGATGGGGGACACAAGAGTCCCTGAGGTAACATGAGAAAAAGGTGTGCAGCTCAAGAACTCGACTGAGAAAGCAGAATTGATGCCCCAACAGCCTGGAGGGTCCCCTGGGAACATGGCCCCTAAAACTGCTGCTGGCCCTGACTGGAAAACAGTACTAACGTTGACTCTTCAGACAAGAACAAACTGGATTCGGAGACATGGTGTGCATACTTTGCAGCTCTATACATTTATGGGAGGCTGTCCTACTGGTTTCCTTCTAGACAGGCAAGAAGAGGGTAGAGAGGAGGGGACAAGTGCTCATTAAGAGGATGCTAGAAATACTGACGGAAAAGGAGGAATGTGCTATTGGGTGAGGAGAGTAAATGGGGCTGCAGATAGGCAGGCAGGCAGGCAAAATTGATTTGGATTGTCTACTTTCACTTAATCACAATAAAAAAAAAAGTACAACCAGAGTGCTCCTTGGAAGCAAAGATGGCTAGACTTCATCTCACATACTTTAGACATGTTTTCAGGAGGGTTCAGTCCCTGAAGAAAGACATCAGGTACAGTGGAGAATCAGTGAAAAAGAGGAAGACCCTTTATGAGATGAATTGACAGTGGCTTAAGCGTGAAAAAGATTGTGGGCATGATGCAAGACCAGGTAGTATTTCATTCTGTTGTGCATAGGGTCACACCTAACAACAAAACCACATATATAAATACGTATATACATTTATATTAAAAAAAAAGAAGAGGAAAAAGATGCTGTCTACCATTTTATCCCCTAGAGTTAGTCTCCCCTTGGTTTGACATGGACTTTCTTTACCAAAATGTCAATGGCTAGCATTGTATTTTTTAATTACTCCTCCTTACTTTACACTGTAAACTGTTTATTGGGGGGGGGGTTGAACTGTAGGAAATGAATAATAAAGAGATCAAGAAAGCAAATGTAATTAAGATAATAAATGAAACCATTTCTTTTCATCATTCCTGTAAGTACAATTTATCTGGTGAAAATGATTATATTGGCATTAGACATTGTTATGCTAAAAAAATGAAGAGTGAAGGTTTCATAATATTTCCATTTTAAGCATCACCTTGCAGTGTTGTATTTCAAAGTCTGACCTCAGGAGGGTCCCTTTCAGTGTCACATTAAGAATATTTAAAAGAAACAAGGAAGTCCACCAGAAAGATAGATATCAACACAAAGATCTGAAGTTTTAAGCAGCAATACAATCTTACCTAAATTTTTTACACATCTCACTACTTTTTTTATCCTTACTAGATAAATGAATGGTTTAAACATTAGGTGATTCCTTTGTTGTGTTACATTAATAAAATAATATTTGACTACATGTTTTGTATTTTATCAATAGGCTGCAGTAATAAGCAAAATAAAATCCAAAGGAATGAGTTTGTTTTAAAATGCAGAAGTAAATCAAGACCCTATCAATATATTAATAACTTTCCTTAATGCCAAATTTTCAAGTGTTAGTTAAAACTCTTTAGGGATGTAACCACTAAAGTCTACAGAGTGACTGTGACATGTATTTGGCAAGATCTCCTGAGTGAATTGTACACAGTAAGGGTGAACACAAAACAGACAAGAAGGTAAACCTTTCCTGATTCAGAATGAAATTGCCTCTGCCAGTTTTCACTTGAACTACTCACAGAGGTATCAGGGACAGCAATGGCAAGACTTAAAAGTAGGAGATGACTGTTTAGAAGAAATTCAGATTCTGCTTTATGTAAGAGAGTCAATTCCATTCACCTTGAAACAAAATTTATCTACACTGGGTGTCAAAACATTAAAAGATCATACATATCATCAAATTTTAAAAGAATATCTAAGGTTCCAGATATACTATTACTTAGAAAGACAAAGTTTGAGTAGCCATATATACAACACATTCTGTACGTTTTGATGAAGAAAAATGTTATTTACACATTTTTAGGTCAGTTCCAAAAATCTCTTAGGAAAAACCCTAGAAGCTCTAAGAGATGAAAACTGGAGTAAATAAAGCCTACCTTTCATAAATGCCTGTACGCAATGGCTGTTTGACCTGAATTACACAACACATTTTGAGCTTTGTAACTCTTAGAGTGCATATAATTTTTAATTGACTTTTCTTTGGCAATATCAGAATGTTTGTATTATATTCATGGGACTCCCTCTGGTGTATAACTTAACACATGAAAATTCTTATTTTACTCTACCAAAGTTTCCTTGCAGCCTGATGGATAAGGTGTCTAATTATGGAGTACTATAGAGGGCTTTAGATCCAATCATATGTTTTTATTGAAAATGAGGTCATGTTGGGTTGTGCGATATGGCTAAACAATCAGTTAACTATTTTTCCAAACCAGATACATAGTAATTAGGTTTAGTAACATGGCTTCTTCTCTAAGATCCATAACTCAGACATGGTGGTTTGGGAACAATATGGGTCGGAATTGTGTATGTTTTTCTTGGCCATTTAAATAAATGAAGTTTTTAAAACTTGACTGTGTTTTAAATAACATTTAATTTTACTTTTGTTTTTTCTTTACATAGCATTACCTAACTGAGTAGTTTCCAAACAATCATCTAAAATTATGTGGTCCAAGACTGATCACTGGAGTAATGAAAGTCACATTTTTACAGATGAAAAATGAATAGCGGAGTTCTGGATAATAATTTAAACAGTGATACCCTTAATTATCTCCAGGAATATTTTGATAGTAGATTTCCAGACATTTCATGGAAATATTGATTTCACCTATGCTGTCTTATTACACCCCCCAAAAATCATTGACATGTTCTATCCCCAGTGTTCTCTGAGTTCCAAAGGCTTGTTTTTTTGAGTACCTGGAAGACCTAGTGTTCACTCTGGTATTCAGGAAATACAACACTCATGCTCTGTCTAGGTCCAATTGTTTCCATTTTATTAAAACATTAAATTTTGCATCGTCAATGACTTTATGTTCCAGTCAGGCCTAATTTTTCACTATTCAAGGTGTAGGTTTAGGCATAGATTCTTAGTAGATACTCTTAATACTTTTCTTTGGTGGTTTGGCCATGTAAAATTTTCTCCTATTCTAGCTTTGGTTTACTAGATAATTCTTACAGTCAACATTTGTACCTCAAAAGGGTAGTTTTTAGTGTACATTACAGAATTTCCAAATACATCTTAGGCTTACTACTTATATGACTTCAAAAAATGTGAAGTTTTCCAAGTTGTTCTGACTGTGACATTAAAATGCCTTCCAGGGCATTTATGAACAGCTGTATTGAATAGCCTGACATCTGTGAAATCAAAAGTGTATTCCGAATTCAGCTTTCAAACCACAGGATTCAAGTAAGCAAAAACTGACCATGTGTTAAAAACACTTGAAACTCTTCCTCTTGTAACTGTTTATCTACATTTTGAAAACTCTGTTTACATTGTAGTAACAGCTGTGTTTAAAAGGGACATGACAGAGCAGACTAATTTATAATGCAAAACTCTATTCTAAAAAAAAAAAAAACTTATGTTTGAAAAAACACTTCAAAAGAGGGCAAAAATGATTAAAATAGACACAACCATTTGTTTAAACTATGACTTTCTCAAGAAAAAACAGCCTAATGTAAACTGGCCTGTGAATGTTCTAAGCAGCTGTTCTGTGTAATGCCTCCACAAAACTTTTGCAGGGAAGGGGCACAGAAGGAAAATGGGAAACTGACCATAACAAAAGGTTATTAACATTTGAGGAATGGCACAAATCCAAAGATTAAACAGTAAATATTTTTGAAGTGTGCCAAGTTAGTTAAATTGGAGTCAAAGAAACAGTACCAGTGACCATCACTATATTGAGTGACCTTACAGTTGAGAGTGAAGAAGTCACACTGAACCAGCATTTACTGAGTTTCCACAGGAAAAACTAAAACGACCTTTCGATAAGAAACCGCCCAAATAAATAAATACTTGTTTTGTCTATGTTGTACCATATATCACTAACCTTTCTTTTTATCTCCGTTAAAAAATAGTATCATTGTTTGGGTATCTTGCAAACATGATCTTAAGGTCTCTTCGGGAATTCTAGTGGCCTAGTGGTTAAGTGCTACATCTGCTAACCAAAAGGTCAGCAGTTCAAATCCACCAGGCGTTCCTTAGAAACTCTATGAGGCAGTTCTATTCTGTCCTATAAGGTTGCTATGAGTTGAAATAAACTTGATGGCAATAGACTTTTTTTTTTTTAAGGCCTCTTTAGGAGGCTGGGAGGCACAAGTTGTCCGTGATGGACTACTAGCTGAAAGACTGGCAGTTCGACTCCACCCAGCAGCTACATGGAAGACAAGTCCTGGCAACCTGCTTCTGTAAAGATTACAGCCAAAAATTTCTATGAAGCCATTCTACTCTGTAGTACATGGGGTAGCCATCAGTAGAAATGGATTCAAGAGCAATGAATGGTTGTTTTTCCTTCTTTCTTTCGTTCCCATAATGCCATTCCGTCGTTTTCACACGCTTTTCTCTGCTGACTTCCCCCAAATTCCTTAAATCCCACCTGCAGCTACCTCTTCTTAAATGCAGCAAAGTGAAAACAACAACAACAAAAACACAGTTTCAGAGATATAGATTGTGGTAATACGTCGACCAAAAAAACAAATCCACTGCTGTCAAGTCAAATCCAACTCACAGAGACCTTACAGACAGAGAAGAACTGCCCTGTAGATTTTCCAAAGAGCGCCTAGTGGATTTGAATCACTGACCTTTAGGTTAACAGCTATAGTGTTTAACCACTACACCACCAGGGTTTATGGTAAAACATATATACAAAAATTTAAATACTGTATATAAAATGATATTAAATATTGTTTAAAAAATACATGGAGTGAAAGTATAAATTCTGGAAATAATCTGATAGGAAGATAGAGGATTATGATGGGAAAGGATAGACAGGAGTCTCCAACTGTGTTTGTAATTTTTTTTAAGTTAGGTGATAGATTCATGGGTGTTGGCTTTATTATTTTTATACTTTTATGTATGGTTGAACTACATCACTAAAAATGTTTTTAATAAAAGAGAGTGAATGGGCAATGTTAACATCTCTCAAAACGCTGTTTTTGATGCCATCGATTCCATTCTGACTCACATCCACCATACTGAGCGCAGTAGAACTGCCCCGTAAGGTTTCTAAGGAGCCACCGCTGGGCTAGCACAACTGACTTTTTGGTTAGCAGCCAGGCACTTCTGCATTGCACCATCATATCAAAGGGAAAAAAACCACTGCAGCCCAGTCAATTCCCACTCATAATGACCCTATAGGCCAGAGTCACTAGGACTCTAAAATATCATTACAGAAAGCTATATTCTTCTCTGGCATTTCTGTTTAATAGTCTTCGAGAATCTATTTCCTGCTAACCAACAAAATAATAAACAATTAGAAATACATTGCAGTACCTAAAGAGATGTTACTCAGTATTTCTCTACCAAACACGAGCAAACTTAGAAAGATTATATACATATATTTAAATATGAATCTTTAAAATATCCAATATTTTCATTTTTGTCTATAAGGTCCTTGTTGGTCCACTGAGTAACCAATCAAGAAGAGTTAGACTGTAGAGTGGAAACTGCCCAAGGGTACAGAATCCAGGAGCCCTGAGTTCAACAGCAATCTTGCCAGTCGCTGAACGTGTTCGTAGATAGACAACTGGACCTCTGCGAGCCTGTTTCCTTACCAAATGGAGGCAGTGATAGTATCGTCCTCACTGAGTTATAAGGATTAAATGAAAATGAGGAAGTCCCTTGTGAATCAGAAACTTATTTTGCCGAAAATAATAACTCATTTCTTTAGCATTTAAATGCAGAAAATGCTTACCACATGAAACTTACTTAAAGGATCATTTGTTCTGGCAGAAGAGGCAAGATTAACATTCAAAACAATAGCAGGCAGCACAAAAGAAAAGAAAAGAAAACAAACACAAGTTAAGCTATAGAGTTGAGACTATGAGATATACAAGGGATGATCAGTGAAGTTCAGAGTCTTGAATGATGAATGATGAATGATTTTCTCCAAGTCTTGAGGAATGGTGTTTAGTTCAGGGAAAGGGTGTGTAATAGGACAAAGAGAAAAGTGATCTATTTGAAAAATAGCAGTGATAGGCTTAATTTGTCCATTCTAGTTAGGATTTTTTCTTTCACTGGCTTTCCAGTCTTTGTTCTTACTAAGTGTGGAAGGCTTGCTCGCTCCTGTAGTTTAATCTAACTTTAAACTTACATGAAGAAAGGACCTGAGAAGCAGTGAGAACTGATGCTTACAACATGACAGTCTTTCACCAGTTACCATCCAGGTGTGTGGATCTGGCTTTTAGCAGCTGTTTTACTAGGTTCACAGCATCTTGTCACACATTTTTGTCCACAGCTATTTCATCATCATGAAGTATCATGGTGAGAAATCTCATTCTTGCTTTGAAACATTCCAGAATCTTAAATTTATTATTTTAAAATGTAGTCCAGAAATGGACCAGAAAAGGTGTTATGATATTCTTGGACAAGTCTGGCTTACTGGATGTTGAGGGAGGGTCTATTGGCTTAAACTTCCATTTTATTTGCTCTTTATTTTTAAAACATAAATTCAAGATGTAATTCTTGGTTTTAATCTACATGAAATACTCTGTTAAAATAATTACTTTGGCCAGATTTTATTTAAAAAAATGTGTGATCCCCACTGTTTTCTGCTCAGGGATAGTATGTATCCAGAAGTTGTAATACAATGCTATGTTACTAAAGACTTTTGAGTTCTCGGTAACATGAAAAATGGTGTTGCAGAGTTTTCTTGTTTGTGGTGAAATACACTGTCATCACATTCCTTTCAATAAGTGGTGATGGGATGTTTGTTTCTAAGTAAACAGTCATTACTTTGTTGAGGATAAGACAGTACTGAAATTGAAGATAACTGGTGGGCGAAAATCCATTGACAGGGTTAGAAACAAAAGAGCTTCACATTCTACCCCTGCCTTCTTTTTGTTACAGGAGGTAAGGCAGGAGGAACTGGTGTGTATGAAGAAGGGATTGTTTTTGGTGGAGACAAGCCTAGTATTTCAGGGAAATAAGAAAGTAATAACAGCTGTAAAGTCAAGGTGAGAAATGGCGCACACTTCTTCCTCCTTCCTGCTTCCCACTTCAAGTTACACTCCATCTGGAATACTTTAGACCTTTCCCCAACATTTTAGTTATTGAAAATAAACCTGGAAATTTTTGTCTGCCTACCCTCTGGTTGGGGCACAAAGAACTAAGCCTTTCTTAGTAAATTCCCATGATTTACTTACATAGTAAAAACTAGCCATAATTCAGGCACCTCATAGCATGTTACAGGCCAAAATATATCACCCAACTCCATTTTCTACTTAATTAATTATGCTGCCCACCTCACCCCACTTCCACCACCCACCCTGCATATTTCTCTTCCTTTCTGCCTTATTTAGTCCTTTAAAGCTGAGGCCAGCCTGACCTCACTTTATAGATCAGCCCAAGTGGTACTTAAACAGCCTCAGGTTTCCTTTCATGGGAGTGCAGCATGCCAATTTCCCATTCTTAGGGCCCAGTGATAAACTCTGTAAACCATTTTTCCTAAAATTCTTTTGTGGATAGTCATATTCAAAACTTAGGATATGTCTTAGTCCGCTAATATTGCTTTAGCCGCATGTGAAATTTCATTTATCACAGTCCAGTAAGCTGAAAGTCCAAATACAGGGCGTCAGCTCCAGAGGAAGGCTCTCTTTGCTGGCTCTAGATGGAGATCCTTGTCATTCTTCTTCCCCTGGACTGGTGGCTTCTGAAGTACAGGGACCCTGATCCTTCCCGATGGATATACTCAGTTTCTGGCACTGCTTTCTTATTGGTATGGTGTTCTCAAATCTCTCTGCTACTTTCTTTCCTTTATATCTCAAGACACAAACACACTGAGTCCTGAGTCTTGCCCCACCAACACAACTGCAGCTCATTCATTCTCATTAACATCATAGTGGCGAAGTTTACAACGTGGAGGAACATCACACAATACCAGGAACCACAGCCCAGACAAATCGACACATCTTAGTGAGAACAGAATTCAATCCATAACACCTCAGGAAAACATGTTAGATTAAAAATTTAAGGTACATACCATAATTCATGATGACAAGTGGGTGACACTTGGCAGCATGTATCAAAACATTAGAGATGGTATAGTGTATCTGGAACTGTTTAATGGTTTTATGCATAGAAAGCTACACTATATACTATATACAAGGAGAAACATTTGACTAACTGACGTTAAATACAAATCATACCTAGCTGTTTCAACTTACAGACAAATTAAACTTAAAGACAGATTTAGGCATGGAACTCATTTGTAATCCAGGGACTACCTATATATTTGAAGGTCTTTTTTTTGGAAACTCTCTGGGACAGTTCTATCTTGCCCTATAGGGTTGCTATGAGTTAATAAAGACTTGATAGCAGTGGGTTGGGTTCGGTTTTGGTTTGGATGGGTCTCAGCCTGGTTATAGAGGCCCATAGTCAATGGAGCGATTTTCTTCCTTGCTTCTGTGTCTCCACAAGACTCTTGATTACTCGTCTCTCCTCCTCCTTTAGAACTTCATCTTGAGCTGTGATTTTACTCTCTCCCTTGTCATCCACTTCATACACACCTTGGCTAACAGCCTCCAGAATTATGACCGAGCCTGACATGCTCCTCAGAACCCCTACTGCCGTCAAGTGAATTCCGATTCATAGCAACCCTGTAGGACAGAGTAGAACTATTCCACAAAGTTTCTAAGGAGCATTTGGGGATTCCAACTACTGACCTTTCAGTTAGCAGACATAGCACTTAATCACCTCACCTACTGAGACAACAGTTTCCCCAAATGACCTCCCTTCCTAATGCTGCCAACTCCTGCCTCCAACTTTTTTCTCCCTACCCTGCCTTTCTATTTATGTGCCGGCATACATAATTCAATATTAGTGCAATGAACTGGGCTGCAATTATGTGTAGGCACTGTCCTTGTTGCTGGAGAAGAAAAAAGACAAGACCTGGACAGCAAGAGGCTGAAAGCCCCTCATCTGTCTCTACTGATGTCCACATCCAGAGATACAATGCAGGGTCTGACAGCTAGGTCCAGGAACTTAATTGTTCTAAGTGTCACATACCACGTTGCTGAATATCACTGTAGTCACCTTCCAATTACTCCCCTTGGGAAGCTATGCACTGATGCCAGCACCGAGTCCACCCTGCAAAGCAGTTTTGGAATTCTTTCTGGAAGGGCCATTGTGGATGGTGGCAAGGTGGCAAGTTTGCAAACCTAGTTGTATAGTTGTCTGTGAGGGAGTTTTTAGCCAGTAAACAAATAACTGTATTGGAACACCCTCCCTACTCACCTGATCTGACCCCAATGACTTTTTTCTTTACTCAAAGATAAAGGAAATATTGCAAGGAAGACATTTGATGACATTCAAGACCTCAAGGGTAATACAATGACAGCTCTGATGGTCAGTCTAGAAAATGAGTTCCAAAATTGCTTTGAAGCGTGGACTAGGTGCTGGTGTCAATGCATAGCTTCCCAACGAGAGCACTTCAAAGATGGCCATAGTGATATTCGGCAAGAGGTATGTAACACTTTTTCCAGGATGAGTTCACGAACTTAACTGATAGTCCCCCTATATGAAGCCTCTTTCTCATTAGATCACAGCCTATGTATTTACAGACTGAATAACAGAAGACTACTGTTGACTTGGACTTCTAACCAAATTTCAAGAAGTATTTTTAACAGAATCTACTGTATAGCCATGGTAGTAGTCAAAACTGCCTTGTACTGGTGCAATGACAGACACATATGCCAATGGAACAGAATTGAGATCTCAGATATAAATCTACCCACCTATGGTTAACTGATGTTTGACAAAGGACCAAAGTCCACTACACGAGAAAAGAAAAATCTTTTAAACAAATAGTTCTTTACACAAAACTGATCTACCTGTTAAAAAAAAAAGTAACAAGATCCATACCTCACACCATACACAAAAATTAATTCAAAAGGGATTAAAGACTTAAATATAGACCCTAAAACAACAAAGACAATGGAAGAACGAACAATGCTAGAGTCCCTAATGCATGGAATAAATAGCATAAGAACTATAACTATCAATGCACAATCATCAGAAGTTAAACTAGGTAAGTAGGAGCACCTAAAAATTAAACACTTAGGCCTGTAAAAAGATTTCACAAAAGAGTAATAAGAGAACATGCCATAAAACCAAACTCATTGCTGTTGAGTCAATTCCGACTCATAGTGACCTACAAGACAGAGTAGAACTGCCCCATATGGTTTCCAAGGAGCACCCGGTGGATTCGAGCTGCTGACTTTGTTGATGGCAGCCGTAGCTGTTAAGCATTACTCTACCAGGGTTTCCAAAAGAGAACCTACACACTCTGTGGGAAAAATTTGGTATGACACCTCTGACAAGGCTCTATCTCTAAAATCTATAGAATACTTCGACATCTCAACAGCAGACAAATACTCCCATTAAAAATAGGCAAAAGATATGAACAGGCATTTTACCAAAAAAGACATTCCCATGGCTAAAAGACACATGAGGAAATGCTCGCAATCTTTAGCCATTAGAGAAATGCAAATCGAAACTGTAATGAGATACCCTCTCACTCTAACATTATTGGCACTAACGAAAAAACAGGAAGTAACCAATTTTGGAGAGGCTGCAGGGAAATTGAAATGCCTATGTATTGCTGGTGGGAATGTAAAATGGTACAACCACTCTGGGAAACAACATGGCACCGCCTTAAAAAGCTAGAAATAGACATGCCTTATGATCTAGCAATCCCAATACTGGTATTATATCCTAGAGAAATAAGAGTAGTCTCACGAATAGACATATGCATACCCATGTTTACTGCAGTATCACTCACAATAGCAAAAAGATGGAAACAATCTAAATGCCCATCAACTGATGAATGAATAAACAAGTTAAAGTGCAATCACACAATGGAATACAATAAAGAATAATCATGAGTCTGTGAAACATCTCACAATGTGAGATGAATCTGGAAGGCATTATGCTAAGTGAAATAAGTCAATCACAAAAGGACAAATATGAGATTACTCTTATAAAACCCAAGAAAAGTTTTACACACATTAAAAAACAGTCTTTTGTGGTTTACGGCAAAGGGGTAGGATAAGGACACACAATCCCTAACAAGAAGTAGACAAATAGTAACTTTGGTGAAAGGAAAGACAATACACAATATAAGGGCAGTCACCACAATTTGACCAAAGCAATAATAGACACTTCTTAGACACGTGGGAAAACCTAGAGGGACAGAGTTACTGGGGATGTTGTCTTGGGGCACATTTAGGTTAACTGGCATAACATAGTTTATTTAAAAAAAATTATACATCCTGCTTAGGTGTGTATCATCTGAGGTCTTAAAAGCTCGTGAGTGGACATCTAAGATGCCTCTGTAGGTCCCATTCGATTCAGAGCAAAGGAGAATAAAGAAAACCAAAGACACAAGGAGGATATTAGTCCCAAGTACTAACGGACCACATGAAACACAGCCTCCATCAGCCTGAAACCAGAACTAGATGATGCCTGGCTATCATCACCAGCTGCTCTGACAGGGATTGCAATAGAGGATCCATTACAGAGTGTGAAAAAAACATAGAACAAAATTGAAATTCACACACACACATAAAAACTAGGTAGAGACTGGAGGAACCCCCAAGACTATGGCCCCAGGGCACCCCGCTAACTCAGAACTGAAGCCGTTTCCAAAGTCTACCTTTCAACAAAAGATAAAACCCAGTACTGCTGAGTTGATTCCAACTCATAGTTATCCTATAAGACAATTGAACTTTTCCACAGTTTCCAGGGAGCACCTAGTGGATTCAAACTGCCAACCTTTTGGTTAGCAGCCACAGTTCTTAACTGCTACACCACCAGGGTTTCATAGGCCTACAAAGCAAACAATAATAAAAATGGGGAGCATACTTCTTAGTTCAATCAAGTGTACAAGACCCACTGGGCAACATCTGCCCCAAAACAAAAAACAAAACACAAAAAGCAGAGACAGGAAAACTGGACAAATGGACACAGGGAACTCAGGGCTACAGAGGAAAGATAGCCATGTACAAATTGCAACCAATGTTACAAGACAATCTGTATATAAATTTTTGAGTGATAAACTAATTTGTGCTATAAATTTTCACACAAAACAGAACAATTAACTATTTTAGAATAGTTTAGAAAATGAAACATGGTAGATATTCCACAGTCATTTTGTTATTAAAATGGGAAATAGTCACATAGGACTGACTGTATAATAGATATAGAAACAAAGGAACCTAGATGAGAACAGTCTTCTTAATACTTGTAAGATCCTAGACTAGAACATTGTTTCTTGCAGAGACTAAAGAGTCCTCTTTAAACTGTTCAAAGCCAAAGATGTCTCTTTAGAACTGAGGTTCACCTGACTGAAGCCGTGTTATTTTCCACTGTCTCACATGCGTGCAAAAGCAGGACAATGAATAAGGAAGATAGAACTGACACTATTGAAACACAGCGTTGGCAAAGAATGCTGAATACACAATGGCCTGCTGGAAGAATAAACAAATTTGTCTCGGTAGAAGTACAACCAGAATACTCCTTTGCAGCTAGAATGGTGAGACTCAGTCTCATATACTTTAAATATGTTATCAGTGGATACCAGTGTCTGTAGAAGAACATCATGCTTGGCAAAGTAGAAAGTCGGAGACAAAGAGGAAGGCCCTCAACGAGACGAACTGGCACAGCAGTTGCAACAATGGTTTCAAACACAGCAAGAATTACGAGACTAGTACAAGACCTGCTACTGTTTTGTTCTGTTGTACAGAGTGTTGCTGTGAGTCAGAATCAACCTGAGGATGCCTAACAATAACAGAGGCTAGAGGCATGTCTTGCAAGATAGGAGACAGAAGTTTATTTCATATTTCGTCCTAATCCATGTTATAACACTGGAAGTGATTTTGACACTACATTTGTAAATAAGGCCAAGTTCATTTGCAAGAATACTGGACATCCTCATTTTCTACATTTTGACTCTGTGTTTCATCTTGAATTTTTTGTTGTTTAGTAACGAAAAATAATTATTTGGCATACATTCAAAGAGGCAGAAGTAGGAAATGGACAAAAATGCTGTTACAGCCATATCTGCCTGAGTGCCAGGAAATATTACAGAAGAGACAAAAGTGGGAAAATGAACAAGCATGCTGCCAGAGCTGTGTGTCCAAGCCCCAAGAATATTACAGAATAGGAAAGGATGGAAAAGTAGACAAATTTGCTGCTAAAACCATGTCTGCCCAAGTCCAAGGAATGTCATAGAATCATCGGTTTATATTAACATCACAAATGGCAAAACCATTGAAAGTTTCACCTTTTCACAAATTCGCTAGAAACTGCTAAATCTCCATAATCCTACATTTTGAATTGTCTTTCTTAACAATCATTGGCAGAGGTTTGAGTAATGGCAGTCAGGAGGGTCCTTTTTGATCCAGTAAGTCTTACTGTACACTAAACACTAATAAAAAATATGAGTGGAAAGTATGAGGATTTTTGTGTTGTGTTTTATGATTTGTTTATGTGAAAACTTCCCTAGAAGATGTTTTCCAACATTGCCCTAGGTATTGTCTTTATACCTCAGGGCCCAGTTGATGTGTCCTTGTGAGTCCAGCTCCAGGAGGGTTGCAGTCTATGACAGTAAATAAGGGCTCCAATATTATCTCTTAAATCATTCCCTCCTTTTGATCATAGATTGGAGATATCACGTCAGTTGTTTCCCTAGATGGAGGTCATGTCCAGCTATTTAAACTCACAGTGTTGGTTTCCTAACAGATACCATCTGGTTCTTCAGCGGTATCTTAAGTAAGAGTGATGCTCTCATCAATTGCGTCATCAAAGTGAGCAGATTGAATGTACATCAACATTTTAACCCCAGGTTTTCTTTTGCCTTGTAAGTGTCTAAGACAATCGAAGCTACGTTTTATTGTGCTGAATACCACAGAGATACAGACAAAGAATATCACCATTTCTTGCAATAGTGATCTGGCCCATGTACTTATTTCTAATGGTAACCAACCATAAAAATCTTGTTTTTGTAAGGACGTTACAGGATGTAATCATTATCTTGAAATCTTTGTCTACTGTTTTAGTCAGCTAGAGCTGCTCTAACAGAAATACCACAGAGTGGATGGCTTTAACAAAGGAAAGTTTATTCTTACACAGTCCAATAGGCTACAAAAGCCCAAATTCAGGATGTTCTCTCCAGGGGAAGGCTTTCCCCCTCATTGGCTCTGGAAGAAAGCCTGGTATTGTATCAGTCTTTGTTGAGGCAGCATCTCGGCACAGGAACCTCAGGTCTGAAGGATGCACCCTTCTTCCGGGGCAGCTTTCTTGGTGGTGTGAGGTTCCCAATTCTCTGCTTGCTTCTCTTTCCTTTTATCTCTTGTAGGATGAAAAGATTAAGGGCAGTACAAGCCATACTCCAGGGAAACTCCCTTTACAGTGGAGCGGGGAGGTAATCCAGTGAAAAGATTTACAGTCCTATGCTAATCCTTCAACATACAGCATGGGAAAAAAAATCACAAAGTGGAGGACAATCACAGAATATTGGGAATCATGGCCCAGCCACATGGCTACACATATTGGGGGGGGGGCACAATTCAATCCATAACATCTACTTAAATTATTTCACACTTTTTATTATCGTGTTTATATTTACACTAGTGCTAGCATTTTTTTTGTAGTATGCATTTGTACTTTCTTCCTTTACTTTCCCATAGTTCTTCCACACAATGGCTTCTGACCTTCTTTCCTCTGGTCTTAACCTGCATTGTAAACGCAAGCATGTAATCACTTCATGACGCCTTTTTGTGTAATGATGCCTGTTGTTTATATATTGAAACAGGTATGATTTGTATTATAATTACTTTTCCTTGTTGTTGCTGTTTGTTGTTACGTGACATTGAGTTGGCTCTGACTCATAACAACCTTATGTACAATAGAACAAAACACTGCTGGATCTTGTTCCATCTTTACAATAATTGTTACACTTGAGCCGTTACTGCAAACACTTTTCCAGTACATCTCATTGAAGGTTATCCTCTTTTTCACTGACTCTTCACCAAGCATGATGTCGTTCTCCAGGGACTGGTCTCCCCTGGTAACATGGCCAAAGTATGTAGGATGAAATTTTGTCATCCTTAATACTAATTAGCACTTTGTGCTTCTTCCAGGGCATATTTTTTCATTCTTCTGGCAGTCTACAGTATTTTCAATATTCTTCACCAATAACAAATACAAAGACATCAATTCTGCTTCAGCCTTCCTTATTCATTATCCAGCTTTCACATGCATATGAGACAATTGAAAACATGATGGCTTAGATCTGATGCACCACAGTCCCTAAAGTGATCTTTGTTTAACATTTTGAAAATGTCTTTGTGGAAGATTTGCTGAATGCAATACATTGCTTGATTTCTTGACTGCTGCTTCCATGGGTGTTGATTGTGGAACCAAGTAAAAAGAAATCCTTAACAACTTCAAAAATTTCTTTGTTTGTCATGATGCTGTACAGCGTTTAATCTTTATTAGTAATTATTTCAAATCCTCTTCACTTTCAGCAAGCAGGGTTGTGTCGTGTGCCATATAGCAGGTTCTTAATGAATCTTCTTCCAATCCTTCATATAGTCCAGCTTCCTGGATTATTTGTCCAGCATACAGATTGAATAGATACAATGAAAGGATACAACCCTGACACCCACACTTCCTGATTTTAGACCATGCAGTATTCTTTTGTTCTATTTGCATGACTGCTTCTTTGTCCATAGAGAGATTCTTCATAAGCACAGTTAAGTATTCTGGAATTTCCATTCTACGCAATGTTACCGATTAGTTGTTACAATCCACATAACAAATTGTTTATGCCCTTGCATAGTCAATGAAATACAAGTATGCATTTTTCTGATATCTTCTACTTTCAGTCAAGAACCATCTGACATCACCAATGATATCCCTAGTTCCATGTCTTCTGAGTTTGGCTTGACTTATGGCCATTCCCTGCCAATGTACTGCTGTAACTCCTTTTGAATAATCTTCAGCAAAATTTTACTTGTGTATGATGTTAATGATAATGTTTGGTAATGTCCACATTCTTTTGGATCACCTTTCCTTGAAATGGGTACAACAATGAATCTCTTCCAGTCAGTTGAGTAAGTAGCTGTCTTTCAGTTTTCTCGGCATAGATGAGTAAGTACCTCCATGTTGCATCTATTTGTTGGAATATTTCAATTGGTATTCCGTCAATTTCTGAAGCCTTGCTTTTCACTAATGGGTTCAGTGTAGTTTAGACTTCTTGTTTAATACTGTCAGTTCCTGATCATTTGCTGCCTCCTGAAATCGTTGACTCAGCGGCAGTAGATAGGAAACAGTTGAACATCAGCCAAGTCTTTTTGGTACAGTGACTCTGTATTCCATTTTCTTTTGATTCTTATTGCATCCTTCAAAATTTTGCCTATAGAATTCTTCAGCACTGCACTTGAGGCTTGAATTTTTTCTTCATTTCTTTCACCTTGAAACAAGCTGAGTGTGTTCTTCCCTTTTGATTTTCTAACTCCAGATATTTGTGCATTTCATTCCATACTTTACTTTGTCTTCTGAATCACCTTCTTCAGCTCCTTCACTTCATACGTTTTTCATTTGCTACAGATACTCTGGAAATGCTGGTGGCATCGTAGTTTAGTGCTATAGCTGCTAAACAAAAGGTCAGCAGTTCAAATCCACAAGCCCCTTCTTGGAAACTAGGGCTGTTCTGCTCTGCTCTATAGAGCCCCTAAGAGTTGGAGTTGACCCACAGCAATGGATTATAGTTAATCTATGTCCAGGTGTAAATTTCAGAGTTTGTTCTGGCATCCATTTTGGCCTTTTTCTTTCTTTTCTGTCTTTTTAATGAGCTCTTGCTTTCTTCAGGTATGATGTCCTTGATGTCATTGCACAGCTCATCTGATCGTCTGCCATTGATGTTCAATGAGTCAAATCTATTCTTGAGATGATCCCTAAATCCAGGTGGAATATACTTAACGTAGTATTTTGGTTTTCATGGACTTCCTCTGATTTTTTTTATGCTTCAGCTTGTATTTGCATACCACCAACAAATGGTCTGTTCCACATTTGGCCCCTGACCTTGTTCTCACTGATGATATTGAGCTTTTCCTTTGTCTTTTTAAACAGATATATCAGTTTGGTTCCTGTGTATTCTGTCCAATCAGATCCACATGTACAGTTGCTGTTTATGTTGTTGAAAATGGTATTTACAATGCAGAAGTTGTTGGCCTTGCAAAATTCCATTATGCAATCTCCAGCATTGTTTCTGTCACTAAGGGCACACTTTCTAATTGCTGTTTCTTCTTCTTTGTTTCCAGCTTTTGCATTCTAATCACTAGTAATTAATCAGTTCATCTTGATTGCATGTTTGATTAGTTTCAGACTGCAAAAGTTGGTAAAAAAAACTATAAATTTCTTCATCTTGGGCCTTAATGGTTGGTGTACAAATTTGAATAATAGTAATATTAACAGGTCCTCCTTGCAGGTATGTGGATATTATCACTGACAGCATTGTTTCTCGGGATAGATATTGAAATGTCCTTTTTGAGGACAAACACAGTACCATTCATCTCAAGTTGTCATTCCTGGAATAGTAGGCCATATGATTATCTGATTCAAAATGGCCAATACCCGTCCATTTCAGCTCAGTAATCCCTTGGATATCAATGTTGATACAGTCCATTAGATTTTTTGTGACTTCTAATTTTCATAGATTCATATTTCATATATATTCCATTTAATGATTATTAGTGGACATTTGCAGCAATTTCTTCTCAACTTGAGTTATGTCACATCAGCAAATGAAAGTCCCAAAAGCTTGACTCCATCCATATCATTAAAGTTGACTCTACTTCAAGGAGGCAACCCTTTGCTAGTCATATTTAGAACACCTTCCAACCTGAGGGGTTCCACTGTTATTCACAAGATTTTCACTACATAATTCTTTTGGAAATACACTACCAAGTCCTTCTTCCTACTCTGCTTTAGTCTGGAAGCTCAACTGAAACCTATCCACCATGGGTGACCCTGCTGGTATTTGAATAGTTTCCTGTATCACAGATACACATAGCCGCCACAGTCCTACCAACTGACAGATGTGTGGGAACTTTTCCTTAGTTCTTCTTTTTGTAAGAGGTGTTTATTGTACATACGTAGATTGCATTATCTATACCTAAAATTTTATTTTAGAATAATAGGGGATTATTATATATAAAATAGTAGCACTGGGTCTGATCAAGTTGTTTCAATTTCTCTAGATCCAGCAGAGTGACAGGTAGTTTTGTCCTTGGAAGAGCTTCCTGAACAACAAGAGTAAATTCAGAAGGTTTTATGATCAACATGGGCATCAACCAATCATACAAATCCCAACCATAAATAACCAGTACAGTAGTACTAGAGCCTATCAGCTAATATCAGTCCTCTCTAAAGAATTCCAGTTCACGATGGTAACCCAGTTCTGTCATGGTACCAGTGTGTTCTATTTCCTCTCTTAGGCAAGTTATCTTGTATGTTATATCTTTTAATTCTTTTAAAATAAAAAGCCTATAAAAGAATATTTTTCTCTTCATTTTTACAGATGAAGATAGTGAGAAATTGAGCAACGTGTTTGAAGTCATACAGCTATCAAGTAGCAGAGCTGAGATTGTAACATAGATCCTCTTACCTACAAAACACATACTTCTCATGTATTTTCCAAAAAGAAACAACAAATGACAAAACAATGGGATCAAAAGTCAGCAGATAACATGGATCTCGCCAATGTGGGCCTCATTACATACAACCTACCAAACATAAAGATAAAATTGCTTACAAATACCTACACATGCACGAGATTCTCTAACATTATCAAATGGAGTTGTGTTAATTGAGAAGTGATTGTCTTAGTTATCTGTTGAAGATATAAATTTTCAAGTATTTCATTTTAGTTGGATCCATAATCAACACCCACAGAAGCAGCAGTCAAGAAATCAAATGAATTTTGCACTGGGCAAATTTGTTGCAAAAGACCTCCTTTAAGTGTTAAAAGTCAAAACTGTCAGCTTAAGGACTAAGATGCAATTGATCCATGCCAGGGTGTTTTCAATTGCATCACTAGGTTTGTGAAAGCAGGGCAATGAGTGGAATAGTCAAGAATTTCTTGGAGGCAGGGCCAATATGGTGGAGTAGTCACTCTTCCTGTGATCCTTCTAACAACAAAGACCCAAAAGTAACATATGACATACTAGGAGCCCTGAACATAAAAGAAAAAGTTAAGAAACTGGACTGAGCAACAGAGAAAAGAGAATGGATCTAGAAGTACATAGGACTGACCAGACCAGACCTGACCATAGCCAACATGATGAGTGAAGCAATGGCTTTTGAAGGGCGTCCTCCCCATGGGCAAAAAGCAGCAGAAAGTATATTTGAGCCTCCAGAACCAGTGAGAAGCCACACTTGACTGTCAAAAGTTAAGTGAATGGCACCTACTCAGTCAGCATGGATTTAAATTTTCCCTTTGGGGTAATCTTCTCTCACTTTCCCAGCATTTCCCCCTCTCCTCTTTGTACTGTGTTGGCCTCTGGGATATAATGCCATTAACTGAGCCAGAATTAGGACTCCTTAAGCCTTCCCTGAACCATTCTCCTAGAATTGCAAGGAAACAATTTAAACAAACTAGAGGAAGTTGGGGTGGGTGGGGTGCTGCTGACTCACCTGAACCAGAAATTCCAGATGAAAAGAGTGCCTTCACCTAGATTCATTTACACAAGGAGACATGCCAACCTCACAGACACTCAGGGACGGCTGTTGGTCCCCTGCCTTTCTCAGCACCTGCAGCCAGATAGCTGTGCCTATACCAATTACCCCTGCCCATCTAGGACAGTAGAGGAGAGCCTGCACTACACAGCTGGTGACTGACTGCTTGGACACCTGAGCTGAATTTGTACAAGAAAAGTAAATGGATTCCTGGGCTTGCACACCTAGTAACAGTTCCGGTCATGGGGTGATAGCACATTAGAGCTTCAGAGATGCCGGTGATCAAGCTAGCACACAGGACCAGCCTATTTGGACATTTCAGAACAAAAAGAACACAGTAAGTAAACATAAATAAATTCAACAACTTACTGATGGCTCAGAGATAACAGTCCATATCAAATCACTTACAGACAAAGATCATGATGGCTTCAGAAAGCTCCCAAAAGAGAGAATAAAAAAATTTTTTCCAAATAAAGAGAACTTGCTGGAATTATCAGAGGTAGAACACAAGAGATTAATATTTAGAACTCTTCAAGAGATCAGGAAGGAGATGAGGAAAAATGCAGCAGAGCATAATGACAAATTGAACAGGCTGCAAGAAAGCATACAGAGGCAAGACTTAGAAATTTAGAAAATTAATAATGGAGAATTACTTTAGTCTGCAACAACTTCATAGATATGATTTAAAATAAATACTGATATACACTAAACTGAGGGTAAGTGTCATAGACCCTTTAAAGTAAATTTTATCCATACTTACTGGATACTGAAAATGACTTTGCTCATTTAGTCTTATAAATCACCAAAGAATTAATTTGTTACTATTATACAATGAAAACCACAGTCAGGGACCTTATTATCTGAACCCTGTAGATACTAAAAGAGATCAATCTTACAGCAAAACTTCCCTAAACTTCCCTCTAAACTCTGAGTTTTACAGTTGTTTGTGTTTATATTTGTTAAAAAGCAATGATGAGCATTTACAGTATTTCTCCTTGATGTGTGAACTATTCACCTTTGTTTTGGCGTGAGACACTCACTCTTGGACACATGTAGACTCATGTACCACATTTCTGCTGCCATCCCTGCACTTGTAGCTGAGATTGTCACTGACAGAGTGGCACACCTGGGGACCGCACCAGTTCCCATAACCGTAACTCTAAATGGCAGCCTCACGGTCTCTAAATTGCAAGGGAGCCTTAGAAGGTGAGAACCCCTCTCTCCTGGAGGTTATTTTGCAGTTAACAAAAGGTAAGGAAGTTCTTTTGTGAACAATTTGCTTGGAATGTAAATGTATAGTATTGCTGACAGAGTGCTGAAAATTCATCACATAGCCTCTTAAAGCATTGTCTTTCTTCAAGGGTGTTGGACAGGGGGTGTCCCCTCCCTTCTTTGCCTCGCAGTTATTTTGACTGTGAGCAGAGGATCGCTGTGATGACTCACCCCGCCCTGCCTTCCTCTGCTGCCAGCCAGCCACTTGCTTACAAGGGCTCCATCTCCACGGGTTTGTTTGGAGGGCTCCTTTCCAAAACAAAGATTAAAATGCCTTTTCTTTTTAATAGTCTCACTGAACACTGTTGCTTGTTAATGTTCAAACACTAATAGCACTGGAAAGAGTCATTGCTTGTGTCAACTCATCAAGTAGTCTAAACAAGCCAGTTGGAGGCTGGCCAGTTCTGGCCAGTCACTGACCACAGACACGATCTGGAAGGCTATTACAAGTTGTGGAAGTGAGAGGCAACTCTGCTTCCTGTCTAGCCCACTTCCCAGGGATTTTCACCAGAAGCACTGGACTGCAAGACCAGTGGGGGTTTATGTTCAAGTACAGACTTAAGAAATTACTGATGTTTTAACACCAAAACTGAGAGCGTGTAAAAGCTTCAGAGCAGACAGAAATAAGAGCACTATCTGAGGTACTGCTTGGCAGCGGAAAGATTGTAATTTAGTTTTGTGGTTAGAAGGTGCTGATAGTTTTTGTCCTGCTTGTGTTTCTGATGAGTGGGTGGATTTTTTGAGAGTTCACTTTTTTAAGGGATCATGGTTGTTTTTTCATTTTTTCCCATAGATATCTCTGGTCATCTTTGGATTAACCGCATGTAACCCAGTAGCATGGCTCCTTTCTAAACAAATAGCTTTCTGATTATGCCACATTCCTCAATAAGATAGGTAGAAAAAAGAAAAAAAAAATCTTGAATATATCTTTTATGCAATAGTAAAAGAAATCCCAGAAAATAAACAAAAATGTGAAATGTAATATTGGGGAATTTCTGAAACATGTTTGCCTTCCAAACTCAGGAAAATAGTGTCTATATCTATCACATTGCATCCAATATCCAATTCCTGTCTTATTATTTATTCAAGAAATGTTTGTTAACCACTCACTCTGTACCAGAAACCATGCTAGGAGTTCAAAGATGAAATATGGCCCTTGTCCCCAAGGAATGTACACACTTGAAATTAAATCATCACTGTCACACGGAGATGTAGAAAGCACAACCTGGGAGTAGCAGGGAAGACTATATTAGAGAGAGTCTATTTGTAAGGAGGAAATCCTGACGGTGTAGTAGTTAAGTGCTATGGTTTCTAACAAAAAGTTTGGCAGTTCAAATTCACCATGTGCTCCTTGGAAACTCTGTGGGACAGTTCTACTCTTACCAGCTGCTATGAGTCGGACCCAACTCGACAACGGTGAGTTCTAAGGTTGCTATGAGTCAGAATTTACTTGATGGCATTGGGTTTGGTTCAGGGTTTATTTGAACTGAAACTATGAAGAACTGTGGGGATTTGTAGGGTGATAAAGTCATGATGGAGAACGAAAGGGAGTGGGATGAGGCT
This sequence comes from Heterohyrax brucei, assembly GCA_028571685.1. Taxonomy (NCBI): domain Eukaryota; kingdom Metazoa; phylum Chordata; class Mammalia; order Hyracoidea; family Procaviidae; genus Heterohyrax; species Heterohyrax brucei. The sequence goes on from CM053142.1 coordinate 127,773,348, forward strand.
GCCACTGAGCTGCAGAGGCCGTGGAATAGGAGTGGGCAAGATCATACAGAGAAATCTGGGTCTGTCCCTCCATCACCCAAAGAGTGGGAATTAAAAGGACACAAGGCTGCAGAGACCAGCAGCTCCATATTTGGATTTAATCCTTCACATAAGGGTAACTTAGTGAACAGTCCCAAAACAGCACAGTGACCTGACCAGATTTGCAAATGAGTAAAAAATCACTTTGGAGAATGGAACACAATGGGATCCATTTATCACGTGGCCTCAGGTCACTGTCTCTCTCCCTTTCACATGATCCCTAATGAATTTAAGGGAGTTTTCAGACCTTACTGGGAAATTTATTGAGTTTTCCAAATAATATTTCATCTCTGTCTAGGTCTCACTCTATTGGGGGGTTTTGTTTGTCTTTCTGCTTTGCCCCAGCATCCTAAAATGCCTTGCTATTTGTGAGCTGAGTTTTCTGAAGGCTTTTCAAAACATAGTCAAGAATGTTATAAAGCTATTACAATTAAAAGACTATGATGCTGGTGCCAGATTGGAAAGACAAATCAATGGAAGGCAGTAGATGATTCAGAATCAGTCTGCTATGTATAAAAATTTAATATATGAGAAATGAATCATCACAGATCAATGTTTCAAGAAATGGTGTGATTAACACAAATGATTATTAAATAAAAAAGCTTAATTTCGCTAGTAATATTTTTTAAAGCTAAGTAAAACAAAAATAAGATACAAGGTATTATTAAACAAACAATGAAAACAAATGCAATAATGCTCAAGAGGTAAAGGTGAGAAAGCCATTCTCTCATTGAGTTGAAAAGATGCAACTTTTCTGGAAAGGTTTTTTTATGTTAAAAGCTGTAAAAATGCTTTATATTCTTGACCTTATTATTTCACAGACAGGAATATATTTTTTAAAAAGTCGGATTTAGACAAGACTGATCTACAAAGATGTGCATTGCAGCATTATTTATCACACACATTAATGCAAGGTAATTTACAAATCAGTGAGACCAGTAATCAGTCCATTGAAAGGAGCATTTAATGAGTCTCGACTACGAGCCACTGATGTATCTAATTTATCTCATGTAGTCTTCTCATGCCATAGATTGGGGCTCATAGGAGTTTGATAATTTGTCCAAGACTACAAAATTCTGTTGTTACAGAGGTCTGACGTCAAGGCTGTATTCTTTTCATCACACGTCATTACTTCTACTTCTAAGTACATGTCAATTCCTTGCTTAAAAATGATCTACCAATGCTTTCCCAGATCTCTGTCTTGCTTATCCACCCTTGGAGAAAAGGAGAGGCTTCTGCATTTAGATTGCTGTGGTGTGAGTAGACCTCGAGCGCCTACCGATTGAAGAGTCAATGAATTCATCCGCAAAATCAGATCATTCAAGGAGCGGGAGGGGAACAGGGAGCTCTAAGAATACCAAGTTCCTTCCGGAAATTTCCTCTCTCTTACTCGTGGGGAAATCCTGGCGGCGTAGTGGGTTAAGTGCTATGTCTGACAAACAAAAGGTCAGCAGGTCAAATCTAGTGGCAGAAGTCGGGGACTACATTAATTTCTGGCTTGATTTAGGGCATAGACGACTATTGGTTCATGTCAATTTTTGTAAAAATGTAAAGTGAAAATAAATACAAACTAGCAACCTGCAGGATTAAAAGTCCATCAGCCCTAGCTGCAAACTGCTAAGAAACACATTGCAAGAACACCAAATGCTGATGGTCCACTTTGTTGTTGTCACTTACCCGGGAGTTGTTTCCGACTCCTAGCAACCCCATGTACACAGAGTAGAACTGTGCTCCGTGGGGCTTATTCTTAGCGCTGCGCATCACCCGGGCACTTCTGATAATCAGCTAAAAGATCATAAATAAATAACACCTGTCTACACCCTAACTGGAAATCCTAGTGGTGTAGTGGTTAAGGGTTACCTCTGCTAACCAAAAGGCTGACAGCTCAAGTCGGCCAGTCACACTCCTTGGAGACTCTATGGGGCAGTTCTACTATGATCTGTATAGGGTCACTGACTGGGAATCCACTCTGCAACAGTGGTTTTCTTTTACTTACTATTTATATTTCGTTCCTTAGATGTTTGCATACTTGTTTTCATTATTACTGTCTCATAATTTGCTGTTCTGTAATCTTTAGCTATAACCTTGAAGTAGTTTCAGCTTTGGGTGTCTGAGTACCGGAAAGCAACAGAAAAGGGAACCTTGTAAGAACATCAGAAGAAAATCCCTATCTCCCACTCTCTCCTTCCTTCACTGCTTACCCTTGTTTTCCTTTCTGTCTACAAAGAATGGGATTGCCTTATATTTCATTAAATCTAAGTCAACTGTACAACTTGCCAACATTTAACATACAATTAAGGGGAAAAAATTATCACTAATGAAAATATGACACAAAGCTTCTGTTACTTAAATGTTTGATTTTGTAGTTATTGGGAGAGTTCATTTAAGCAGTGGTTAAAATGCTCACCAGCCGCTCTGTGGGAGCAAGATGGAGCAGTCTGCTTCCACAAAGATTTACAACCTTGGCAACTCTATGGGGCAGTTCTACTTTGTCCTGTGTGGTCACTATGAGTCAGAGTGGACTTGAGGGTAGAGGAGTTGGTTTTGGCCAAATTTTTGTTGTTGCTGTAACTTTTATAATTGAAATTACACAATTGAATCTTCTAGAAAATTTACTAACAGAGTTGTAAATAATAATTCAAGATCTTGGTACATTATACAGGTGGGGTGGTTACTGCATTCAAAAGCAGCAAACATCTGCTGAGTGTGGCAAAAGCAAATGCTTAGGAAACAGTCTCCCTACGTAGGTAATGGAATCTCACAAGACACTGATAGTCTTTGTGACTGGTTTATTTTCTAATAGTCATGGAGGCTAACATCTAATGTATTTTAACTTTTCTTTTTTTTTATTTTAAGAACAAGAAAATTGTTAGTATAAGTCTAATGTGGTCTGCTGAGGATATAGAAACTTTAGAATGAATGGGTGGCAAGTGAGCAAAAGCCATAAAAGTCTCTTATCCCATATGAAGTGAGCCGGATGGGATTTCAAATGGTGAGTGAGATAGCAGAGGGCCACACAAAGTTTCTGAATGAAAGCTCCAAACTTCTGAAGCAACACCTCACATCCAGGCCAAGTTCATGTGGAGTTTACTGAGTCTCATGAACCTCCGCTAGACAGAGACACATTTCAAATGGACCTGAGAGGAGTTACAATTTCAGGTGGAAATCAAGCAAAACTGATCTTCAGCTGAGCTTCAGTTGAAATTTAGGGTGAGAACCTATATTTGAAGCAGAAATGCATCCTGGCCAAGGGGGTAAATTAACCACTGAAAAGAGTAAGCATGGGCTTACAGTAAGCAAAGTACACACAGGTTCACTCGTGCTCATTCACTACCGTGCACAGTTTCACTGTTATTAACGAAACTCACGTGAAATTGTGCCCTGCAGAATAGTAAATACAAACCTAAGTATATCCTGTCTATTGGGTGATCCATCCCCGGTCCTGCCATGCTTTCCTTCTACCCACTTCTCGGGAACCAGTTCTCTCAGGTACCTCTTCAAATTCAGTACCTCCTTCTCTACGGGCTTCCTGACATTGTTAGGGGTATAAAATCATTTTATCTTAATCACCCTTCAAGAAGCATCTTGGGTAGGTCAGGTACAGAAAGGTACAAGAAGCAGGTAGCTCTTCCTCATTTTCTGTGATCAAATTACAGCCAGTTGTCACCAATTTGGTTTTGACTCATGACAACCCCGTGTATGCAGTCTGACAATTGAGTTTGTGAAGTCATCCTAAAAAAAGTGCTACATACCGCATTGATTAATATCCCCATGGGCACTATCTAAGTACTTCCTTGGGAAGCTGTGCACTGATGGCAGTACCTAGTCCACCTTTCAAAGCAATTTGGGAACTGTTTTTCTGGAATGGTCATCAGAGCTGCCATCATATTATGCTTGATGTCCTCAATGTCATCAAAATGTCTTCCTTTCAATATTTCTTTTATCTTTGGGTAGAGAAAAAATTCACTGGGTGCCAAATTAGGTGAGTAGGGAGAATGTTCCAATACAGTTATTTACTAGCTAAAAGTCCCTTACAGACAACTATACAATTCAGTTTGTGAACTTGCCACCATGCCAGCATGTGCAATGGCCATGCCAGAGAGAGTTCCAAAATTGCCTTGAAGGGTGGACTAGACACTGGCATCAGTGCATAGCTTTCCAGGCAGCATACTCGAAGGTAACTGTAGTGATATTCCACAGTGAGGTATGTAGCACTTAGAACAATGAAGTTCACACACTTAATTGTCAGACCTTGTATGTCACAACAGAACTGGGCTTCACAGGGTTTTCTATGGCTGATTTTTCAGAAATGGGTTTGCAGGCCTTCCTTCTGTGATGCCTCAGGGTGGACTTGAACTTCCAGCCTTTCAGTTAGCAGGCTGCCATATTAATAGTGAATATATGACCCAGAGCCAGAATTTCCCACCAAATTTTGGTATCCATTAAATATGAGACTGTACATCTCATCTGCTGGTGGGGCTGTGAAGGATTCCTACTTAGCACAGCACACTTAGTATTTGCTAAAAGCTGCCAAGGAGTCCCTGGGTAGTGTCAGTGGTTATGAGTCTATTAACCAAAGGTTGGTGGTTTGACTCCACCCAGAGGTACCTTGGAAGAAAGACCTGGGAGTCTCTTTCTGAAAGTTCTGAAAACCGTGGATCATGGTTCTACTCTGCATGCGTGGAGTAGAATCTATTCAACACTAGCTTTTTTTTTTTTTTTAACCAAGCACAAAGTATTATTTCAGAATAGCATTAAGTATAATGCCAGGTGACGATGGACACATGTTCAGGACATGAATGCCTTTATCCTTGGCCTCAGGAATCCTAAAGCTTCTATCTGACTGAAGTATCATGGCTTCTGGTTTGCACTTTTCTAAAAAGGAAAAGCATGCCTGTTACAAAAATTTGATTAATTGGAGTGGCTGGACATCTTTGTGTTTTCTGTTTGTGTGAGGTTCCCGAGAAGTGGGTAGAAGGAAAGCATGGCAGGACCGGGGATGGATCACCCAATAGACAGGATATACTTAGGTTTGTATTTACTATTCTGCAGGGCACAATTTCACGTGAGTTTCGTTAATAACAGTGAAACTGTGCACGGTAGTGAATGAGCACGAGTGAACCTGTGTGTACTTTGCTTACTGTAAGCCCATGCTTACTCTTTTCAGTGGTTAATTTACCCCCTTGGCCAGGATGCATTTCTGCTTCAAATATAGGTTCTCACCCTAAATTTCAACTGAAGCTCAGCTGAAGATCAGTTTTGCTTGATTTCCACCTGAAATTGTAACTCCTCAGGTCCATTTGAAATGCGTCTCTGTCTAGCGGAGGTTCATGAGACTCAGTAAACTCCACATGAACTTGGCCTGGATGTGAGGTGTTGCTTCAGAAGTTTGGAGCTTTCATTCAGAAACTTTGTGTGGCCCTCTGCTATCTCACTCACCATTTGAAATCCCATCCGGCTCACTTCATATGGGATAAGAGACTTTTATGGCTTTTGCTCACTTGCCACCCATTCATTCTAAAGTTTCTATATCCTCAGCAGACCACATTAGACTTATACTAACAACTTTCTTTTTCTTAAATTAAAAAAAAAAGGAAAGTTAAAATACATTAGATATTAGCCTCCATGACTATTAGAAAATAAACCAGTCACAAAGACTATCAGTGTCTTGTGAGATTCCATTACCTACGTAGGGAGACTGTTTCCTAAGCATTTGCTTTTGCCACACTCAGCAGATGTTTGCTGCTTTTGAATGCAGTAACCACCCCACCTGTATAATGTACCAAGATCTTGAATTATTATTTATAACTCTGTTAGTAAATTTTCTAGAAGATTCAATTGTGTAATTTCAATTATAAAAGTTACAGCAACAACAAAAATTTGGCCAAAACCAACTCCTCTACCCTCAAGTCCACTCTGACTCATAGTGACCACACAGGACAAAGTAGAACTGCCCCATAGAGTTGCCAAGGTTGTAAATCTTTGTGGAAGCAGACTGCTCCATCTTGCTCCCACAGAGCGGCTGGTGAGCATTTTAACCACTGCACCTTTTAAAATATCTTTCTTGAATTACATAGATAGTTTTAAGAAACTATACAATGTTAAGTTGTATATTTCAAAGGTTGGGATGCCTTTGAATTATGGTGTCAGTGAAGAATACTGACTGTACCATGGACTGCCAGAAGATGAACAAATTTCTCTTGGGAGAAGCACAGCCAGAATGCTCCCTAGAAGCAAGGATGGAAAGACTTCATCTCATATACTTTAGATTTAGTACCAGGGGGGACTAGTCCCTGGAGAAGGGCATCATGTTTGGCAAAGTAGAGAGTCAGCCAAAAAGAGGAAGACCCTCAGTGTGACCAACTGACACAGTGGCTGCAACAATGGGCTCAAGCACAGAAACATTTGTGAAGGTGTGGAAGGACCTGACAGGGTCACTATGAGTCTGAACTGACTCAACCACACCCTACAGCAACAGGTATTGTCCCAGTATGAGAATCTATTTCTATTATAAATTTTCACTTACACCTAGATAAATTTTATTTTTACAGCAAACTATATTTTCTTGCTGCTTTCAGTATAGGTAATCGTAGATCATAAGGCAAAATGGAGTAAAACCACATAAAGTGAAAAAATTTCTATTAGTTTTGACATAAGGGAGGGCGAATTCCCATTCCTTTGGTGAATAATGCTGTAGGAAGATTTCTTTTTCTCAGTTACGGTGCTTTAGTGGACATCTGGTTGCAAATAACTGAGTTTTTCCAGAGAATAGTGCTTTACAGTTGATTTCCAAGTTATTTCTCAAATCCTCAGGAAACAGATCAGCTTTGCAGCATAGCTTTATTTATTCAAAGATATTAGAAATCAAAGTGAGCTTGAATGGGTAAAATGTCTGAATTTTAGACCATTTGTAAAGAAATGCATCTGGATTCCTTTTAAGGATATACGGTCATTGAAATATGGCTAACCAAGTTTCTAAAGCAAATCCTTTGAAGGAAACTCTTTCAATAAATGGAAGAGACAGTTGAGAATAAATTATAATCAGTAAGTCAATTGTTTCCAATAAGTAAGTTCTTGAAAACTGTTCCTTTAAGATTTCAGATTATCCCCTGCAGTCTAGTTTTCACTATTAATTTCCTGGGTATGTATTTCATGGAGAGTGCAAATATCTTTGTTATCCAGCTTCTGAATTAATAAGGTTTGTGAAAAAACAGGCATTAACCAACTTCTAGATTGTTGCCTCCCTGCCTAGCTCAATGAACATTGCTAGCTACACGGCTGGTTTTCCCTACTGTTGCCACTGAAACAAAAACCAAACCCAAACCCACTGCCACCTTGTTGATTCCAACTCATAGCAACTCTATGTGACAGAGTAGAACTGCCCCAAAGGGTTTCCATGGAGCACCTGGAGGATTCAAATTGAAGACCTTTTGGTTAGCAGATGTTGCACATAACCACCATGCTACTGGGGTCCATTGCCACTCCATCCTCTTTTGTCTCTGATTTTGAACAGCCTCCTTCCTCGCACATCCAGGTCACAATCAAACTGAAAAACCTCTTTGGCTGATTTTTCTTCCTCCTCCCCCAAGTACAGTCAGCAACTAAGAAAACCCTGTCCAATGACTTACCACAACTTCACTAAGCTATCCCTTCTCCTCTCCATTTCTTCTGCCACTAAGCTGCCACAGCAACGAACCCTTTGACAGCTGACCTAGCCCCAGCCTCCCGGGTATACACTCCTCACCTGTAAACACCCTCCTTTCAATCCATCCATCAACACACTGAGAAATGAACCATTCCCGATCACATCACTTCGCTACTCAAAAAGCTTCCTTGACTGCTATTGCCTGCTGAACTGAGCCTAGAGCCCCGGCCCCAAGTCCACCTTCGGAGCCCCTACAATGGCTGAACCTCATACTTGAGCCAATCAGCTGATTGTTGCCCCCCAAAACACAGTGTGCCTTCTGATCATTAAAAGAGAAACTAACAAACTGAAAATCACTAACTACATGTTATGTGCATGGTCTATAGTGTAGCGTGAGGTGGAGTTGAGCTGACAGCAATGTTTTTTTTGTTTTTAGGCCAAAAGGGATCCCTGATTGGTACAAATCATTAACATGCTTGACTACTGATCAAAAGGTTGGAGGTTTGAGCCCACCCGGAGAGGACTCAGAAACCCTAGTGGCACAGAGGTTAAGTGCTACATCAGCTATTCAAAAGGTCAGCTGTTCAAATCCACCAGCTGCAGCTTGGAAACTCTATGGGGCCATTTGTCCTATAGGGCTGTTATGAGTCAGATTGGTTTGGGTTAGAGATGAGTCAGAAGAAAGATCTGCTGATCTACTTCCAAAAAATAAGCCATTGAAAATCCTATGGAGCGCAGTTCTACTCTTACATCGGGATTGCCATGAGTCAGAATAAACTTGATAGCAACTGGTTTACAGTGTGTAGGGGGATAATAGGTGGTTTAGTGGTATAATTCTCACAACTCCATGAGGGAAACCCTGGTTTGATTCCCAGCTAACACATCTCATACACAGCCATCACCTATCAGTGGATCACAATAGTGTCATTGCCAACCAATTACAGGAATGGCATAGATCCAGGCAGCATTTTTTTCCATTGTACATGGGGTCACCATCAGTCAGGGTGAACTGGACAGCAACTGAGGACAACATTGTGTGTGTGTGATCATCTACAGGCATATTACATAGGAAAGTCATATTTATAAGTACATGATCTTCAAGTGCCTTTGTATTGCACATGTATCTTGTACTCATGAAGCACTTTATAGGTAACAAAGATCTTTCACCCATATCATCTCATTTAATTCTTATACTGGTGAAGTGGACAATATTAACAGTCAAAGTTCAGTTTGGGGAAGGTGACCGAATTGTCCAAATTTACCCAGCAAAAAAAAAAAGGAGGGGGACAGAAGCAGGTTTCACACCCATGACTTGTAACAACAAATCCAGGACACTTTTAACCACTTTACAATGGCCTCCATTCAGATTGAACGGTCATGTCGATGAAGTGATTTCTGTGGCAGATGGAAAAAGAAGGCAGGCCACAGAAGGTCACAGGAGGTTCCCAAGAACAGCAGTGGCATGATCAAAGCCCTACAGAAGGAAGATTAATCTGGTGGGGCTGCATCCAGAGGACGGAGCAGGGGAGCCCTGCTGGAAACCATCCTTCACTCTTCTGAACTCTGGGCTTCGTATTTATGTTCCCCAGGCAGCATTTGTCTGCAGCCACACAGTGGCTACTATTTATTGATCTGCACCTTTCCTACTGCTTTAGAGCAGAAAGGTCACGTCTTATACAAGGACACTATCAGGTATTATGTCCACATTTAAGTTTAAGCCCTGAGCATAAAAATGCACTCATTTTATGTTGTCTTTCTCCCTACGTGTATGAAGTGGGGCCATGATGACAACTGAAGAATGAATGAATGGGTCTTCCAAAGGGTACCTGAGAGACTTCTGCTAAAGATGGGATGGGGAGGGGAACGTAGTTAAGTAAATTATAGTTTTTGGCATTCTGAGGTAACAGGTAGCTATTAATAGAATAATGTAGATTTATATAAATTAAAATGGAGAAAAGGTTGTGATAAGCTGTTATGTGAATCAAAGACCACACACACACTAACATATAAAATAGAGTACGTGAATGTATATATGTTGCACAGCTGCATACAACTACAGATCGGGTAGATTTATTAACACTGGTTTTCCCTGGAAAGAGTAGTGGGAATAGGAAACAGTTATGTAGATTTTCATGTAGAGTTTATATCCAGGGTTTATATGAATCTATGGCTTTGCACAGTATAAAATACATTTTATAATAAATTTGTATTACTTTTATGTGTCTGGAGAATGTGGCGATGGAAGTTGTATATAAGGGCTAATGCTACTTTCATGCTGTCTTACTGCCTTAGCCATGTTGTCTTATTCTGTTAAGCCATAAATAAATAAAGCCAAACCCATGGCTGCTGAGTCCATTCTGACTCACAGAAACCCTATCGGACAGAGTAGAACTTCCCCATAAGGTTTCCAAGGAGTGGCTGGTAGATTCAAACTGCTGACCTTTTGACTAGCAGCCATGCTCTTAAGCACTGTAGCACCAGGGCTCTCTTATTGCTTTAGCTAGGGTTTAAAGACACCGTGTAGTTTCTCCCACATGCTGTCTTCATCAAACTTAATCTTGAAGACTCTTTCCAGCCTGTGACTATGACCCCTCTCTCAGTCCAGCTTCCTCCTCTGTGTTGCCCTCCACACAGTTGGGCACAATAGATCTTCCACACTTGGTCTTCTGTCTCCTTTTTTGTTTTTCCCTTTGCAAGACTTTTCTTTCCTCCTTTCTAGGACTTTTAAAGACCCACCTTAGTCTTTCCTGACTTGACTCCCTTTTTCTCCTTGGAGACATCCACTTGGATCCAACTGCACTGCTACTAATAGCTTTCCCTGGTAAGGTTTCACAGTGCTCATTACCAATTTCAATGCAGCTCTTGTAGACTTGAGTTACATTTGTTAAACCACCATAGACTGTCCTTGTTCACTCAGTAGAGAGAGGTATGGTGCCATGTCTGATTTATTCCTCTTCCTACCATCACCACACTCAAGTCAACATGCATTATTTTTTGGAAAGAAATTATTTTACTTAAAAATTTAGTTGTATCTTACCTCTATCAAAGACAAAAGACTGACATCTGGTTGTTAGAACTTTTAATCCTGTTATAGTGAACTACACTTTTTTCATTAGCCACCAGTTATTCTTGTCCTTGAACTGAGTTTTTTCTTTCAGAAAGCACACTTTTCATTGTCCACTCACCACTAAATACCTTCTTTGAATTGCATTAAATCGCACTTACATTCAGTTTTCTTAATACTTTTAAATTGTCTGGTCTTGTCCCACAACAGTAGGTAATTTTGTCTATGTGTCAAAGTAAACCACATCATAAAAGAAAGCTTTGAATAATCTTTTGAGGGTCTGAGGAAACTCCTTGTAGTTATTAGACCCGCTCTGTCACTACTGTCATTATCTTTCCTACTTTCTTCATTTTTTTTTTTTTTTTTTATTGAACATAACAGAAACTCAGGAACACTGTAGCTTCTCTGGTAAATTCAAGAGTAAGAACTTTCCCCCCAAAGAACAAGCTGGGAATTTTGCGCATCAAGAATATCTACTACTTTTGTCAGCAGTAAGCAGGACTAAGAAGACAGACTAACCACATGTTTTCTGTGATCCCCCTAACAACTTAGACCTTGAAAAACAACTGAATGGAATAAAAAGGACATTCTAAGAGCCCCAAGATCACACAGAAAGCTGAGAGATCAGCCTGGGCAACAGGAAGGGGAACAACTACCTTTGTCAGAAGCAGATTGGCAGCTACAGAGGGCCCACTTCTGCTGACATGGGAACAGAGCAGCAGCACAGGAGCACAGCCCATCTTTCTCAACTGGGAAGCTGATCTTGAGTTGGCTATACCTGAGAGAGCTGCTGGGGCCAGCAGTGCCTGAGTGGAAGATCTTTCTCAACTTGGAAACTAAGCTGAGGACAGCCATACCTATAGAACATAGCTGGAGCTAGCAGTTGAGAGCAGCAGTGCCCTTTCCCCATCTCTTCTCTAAGCTACACTGGAGGCTAAATTCTGGTTCATAACCTGGTCCAGAAATAGGCCCTGAAACTGGAGAGGGACACAAAGGGAGGGGTAGAAGAAAAGTTCTGGCTTTCCTGGGCTGTGCATGGCTTTGCCTACAGAGCTGCAGAAGACTGCCACAGGACTGTCTCTAGCTAACTGCTCATAAACCCTTGTGTCTCATTCCTTCCCTACATGCTGATTTCTCTCCTTATCCTCAGCCATTCCACCCTTACTTTCTCTATTCTACACCAGGCACTAAATTCTGGTGTACTACCTGAGCCAGAAGTAGGACATATTATGTGTGTGCCCTGAGCTTTTCTCCTGGACTTAGAAAGAGTAAAAAATAGAGGGATAGAAAACCAGCTTCTCTGAGCTGCATATTGTTAGAACTACAGAGCCACAGAAGATGTGCATTGGAGCGTTACAAGTTAAAGGCTCACCAACAATTGTGAATCAAAGCTTTTCTATGCACTAACTTGACTCTCTGACCCTGGTATTTTCCCTTTCCTTCTTTACTATATACCTGACTCTAAATTCTGGCAATCTACCTAGGCTAAAACAGGGACATCTCACATGTGTGCCCAATCTCTCCTGGACTTGCGAAGGGAAACACAGAGAAGATTGGAAGAAAAGTTCTGGTGGCTCCCTTAGGCAAGCAATTTCCAGTGAGTTTCTCAGTGCAGTCACCACACCAACCATCAAGTAACAAGGCATCAGAATTATTAAGGTACCAATAATCACTCTAGGTAAAATTACTGGACTATGATAGACAGTCAAAACCAAATTAAAATATTTATATACATATAGGTTAGATTGAATTATAACAGCTTTCTGATGGCTTAGAGACTACAATCAGTTTCTAATCATTTAACCACCACAGCTTCAGAAAACTCCCAAATGAAAGAGTCAAATAATTTACTGGATGAAGAAGATTTCCTGCAATTATCACAGGCAGAATACAAAAAGTTATGTAAAGAGCCCTCCAAGAAAACAAAATGAAATATTAAATAAGCTACAAGAATTGCTAGAGCAATGATAATCTGAAATTCAGCTGACTAACAATAAAATCACAGAGTTAAACAATTCAATAGAAAGTCAAAGGAGCAACAGCTAGGCAATGGAATGCAGAGTTAGACTGAAGATAAAGCATCTGACACCAACATGTATGAGAAAAAAAATCCATAAAATCTAAGAAATATGAATCATTAAGAGTTATGTGATCCATAAATTATAACAAAGGTCCACTCTTTGGACAGGAATGGATTGGACTTGGCAATGCAGAGTGACCATATATTGGATGCACTTCATGTTTCTATACATCTATAGGATATCATCCTGCTGACCTCTGGCTGGAGGAAGGAGAGTGGGTGGAGAGGAGGGGAGGGGAAGCTGTTGGGAGGATGAGACATCTATGGAGCAGAGAGGAATAGTGTGCTGTCACTGGACAGGGAGAGCAGTGGAAGCTGCATATAGGTGGGCTTGTAAATTTATATGGGAATGTACATTTTCACTCAGTCATGTTAAATAAAAAAAAGAGTTATGTGAGATATTCCTATTAAAAAGGAATAATCTACAAATAGTTGAAGAACTAGAATAGGGAAGGAAACCAAAAAAATACAGAGAATTGTTGAAGATTGCTGACAGAAAACTTTCTTGACATAATGAAAGACAAGGAGATATCTATCCAAGATGATCATTCAGCTCCACAAAAGGTAGCTCCCAAAAGAAAGACTCCAAGAAATAACCAAACTTAGCAAAACAGAAGATAAGGTGATGCTTTTAAGGGCAGATACACTCAAACCAAAACTAACTTACAAAAGAGTCATTTAGACTGAGCTCTGATTACTCAACAGAAACCACATAGGCAAGAAGGCAATAGGATGAAAAATGCACAGCCCTGAAGCAAAAAAACTTTTAACCAGTAATTATACACCCTGCAATACTGCTTCTTGAATATAACGGTGAAACTAAGACATTCCCAGATAAACAGAAGTTTAGAAAACTTAGAAAAATCAATCCAAAATTATAAGAAACACTGAAGAAATTTCCTCAGTTAGACAATCAATAGTGCCAAATATATACTTCAGGATACAATTCAGGGCACAGCACTAGAGTCCAAATTGGATAGGGAAGCCACAAAGCTCAATCAAAGTGAAAATATCAAAATTAGGGAAACAGAGATCTCAACATCTATATCTATATATATATATAGATATCTATATATAGCAACATTATATCTATATATAGCAACATTATACTAAAAAGAGGGACAAAGTGATGTATTCATAGACGTTTCAGATGGAGAGGCAGTCAGAGCAATGCAAAGAAGCTAAAGACTGGCTTAAACTTAGATCACTGGGGGCAATATTGGACTATCCACAAAGCAAACAACAAGACACACAATCTAGAAGTCCCAGTAGGTATAAAATCAACATTGAAAGGGATGAGCAGAAAAACCCATAAAGAAAAATGATTCAGAACAGAATATTAAATGGAACAAAGAAAATGTCAACAATATACAAAAAAGGTACCAAAATGACACCACTAAATTCATACCTATCAATAATTACACTGAATGTAAATGGATTCCTATCAATAATTACACTGAACATAAATGGGTTAAACATGCCAATAAAGAGATACAGAGTAAGACGTTAGATTAAAAAACCAAATCTGCCTATGTGCTGCTTATAAGAAACACACCTTAGACTCAAAGATACAAACAAACTGAAACTCAAAGGGTGGAACAATACATGCAAGCTAACTACATGCAAACAAGAACAGAAGTGGCAATATTAATCTCAGATAAAATAGGCTTTAAAGTAAAATCTACTATCATGGACAAGGATGGTCACTATTTATTATTTAAAGGGTCAATACATAAAGAGGGTATAACAATATTAAATATGCACTCAACAGCCGAGCTTCTAAATACATTGAACGAACACTGACACTATTGAAAACTGAGATAGAGAAAACCACAATAATAGTAAGACACTTCAACACATTACTTTTGGTGATGGGCAGAACATCCAGAAATAAACTCAACAAAGATACAGAAGATTTTATTGAGACAGTCAACCACCTCAACCTTATAGACATATACAGAACTCTCCACCCAACAAAAGACAAGTATACTTTCTTTTCCAATGCACATGGAAAATTCCCCAGAATAGACCATGTATTAGATCATAAAGCAAGTCTCAAAAATATCCAAAGCATTAAAATATTGCAAAGCATTTTCTCAAACCATAAACCCATAAAAGTTTAAATCCATAGCAGAAAAATCATGAGTAGAAACTCAAACTCACAGAAACTGAACAACATCTTGCTCAAAAATTTCTGGGCTATAGAACAAATCGTGATGGAATAAAAAAAATTCATGGAATCAAATGAGAGTGAAAAGACATCCTATCAGAACCTATGGGATACATCAAAATCAATGATCAGAGGTCAATTTATTTCTATAAATTACACACATAGAAGACGAGGAAAGGGCCCAAATCAAAGAATTAACAAAAACAAAATGTTTTTTAAAAAAATCAACAATATTCATAAAACATTGGCCAAACTCACAAAAAAAAAAAAAAAACATGAGAAAAAAACAAGTAATCTGAATAAGAAATGAAATGGACAATTTCACAACAGATCCAACTGAAATTAAAAGAATCATAATAGAATACTACAAAAAATTGTACTATAACAGATTTGAAAACCTATAGGAAATAGACAAATTTCTAGAATTACATTACCTGCCAAAAGTATCACAAACAGAAGAACAACTTAATAAACATATCATAAAAGGAGAGATTAAAAAATTATTTAAAAAAATGACTATCATGGATTGAATTGTGTTCTTCCCCAAATCCGTAGCAATTTGGTTGGTCCATAATTTCCGGTGTTCTGTGATGTTCCTCAGTGCTGGAATTCCTGCCTCTATGCTGTTATTGAGGGAAGATGAGTGCCTTTGTGTTGGTGGCTCAGGATTTAATGTCTGGGCTTATTTTGTGCCTTGGGGCAATCTCTTGAGATATGAAAGAAAGAATCTAGCAGAGAGATTTGGGGCTCTCATACCATCAAGGAAGACAGCGGTGCCAGGAGCTGAGCACATCCTTTGGAAAGGACTAGGGTCCCTGCACCTCAGAACCTCCGAGTCCAAGGGAAGATCGACAACAAGGACCTTCCTCCAGTGCCAGCGGAGAAAGCCTTTGCCTAGAACTGACACACTGAATTTGGACATATAGCTTACTGGACTGTGACCAAAAAATAAATAAATAAAATTTTCTCTTTTAAAGCCACCCACTTGTGGTATTTCTGTTAAAGCAGCACTAGAGAACTGAAACAACTACCAACCAAAAGAAGCCTTGGCCCAGACATCGTCCCTGAAGAATTCCACCAAACTTTTAGAGAAGAGTTAATACCGCTACTATTAATGGTATTTCACAACATAGAAAAGGATGGAACACTCTGAAATTCATTCTATGAATCCAGCATAATCCTGAAACCAAGACCAGGTAAATACAGCAAAAAAAGGAAAATTACAGACTAATGTCTCTCATGAACTTAGATGCAAAAATCCTCAACAAAATTCTAGCCAATAGAATTTAATGACATATCAAAAAAATATTCACCATGACCAAGTAGGATTCATACCAGGGATGGTTTAACATTGCCAAAGCCAACAATTAATGTAGTCAGCCACATAAATAAAACAAAAGATAGGAAACACTTGATTTTATCAATTGACTCAGAAAAGGCATTTGACAGTCCAATGCCCATTCATGTTAAAAACTCTCAGCAAAATAGGAATAGAAGGGAAATTCCTTAACATAGTTAGGGGTGTCTATGCAAAGCCAATAGCCAACATCATCTTGAATGGCGAGAGACTGAAGGAATCCGCCCTCAGAATGGGAACCAGACAAGGATGCCCCTTGTCACCGCTTTTATTCAACAGTGTGCTGGAAGTTATAGCCAGAGCAACCAGATACGATAAGGAAATAAGGGGCATCCACACCAGTAAAGAAGTAAAAGTATATCTCTTTTCAGGTGATGGGATCTTATACATAGAAAACCCTAAAGAATCCATATTCAGCAAAGTATCAGGATATAAGATAAACAAAACTAAATCTATAGCATTTCTTTACACCAACAAAAAGACCATCAAAGAGGAAATCACCAAATCAATACCATTTACTATAGCCCCCATGAAGGTAAACTACCTAGAAATAAATCTAACTAGAGAAGCTAGAGACCTATGCAAAGAAAATTACAAAACCCTACTGCAAGAAACCAAAAGAGACTTACGTAAGTGGAGAAACCTACCTTGCTCATGGATAAAAAGAGTTAACATTGTGAAAATGTCTGCTCTGCCCAAAGCAGTCTACACATACAGTGCAATCCCAATACAAATTCCAATGTCATTCTTTTAATGAGAAGGAGAAACAAATCACCAACTTCTTTTGGAAATGGAAGAAATTCAAGGTAATTAAAGCATTACTGAAGAAGAACAAAGTGGAAAGCCTCATACTACCTGACTTTAGAACCTATTACACTGACACAATAGTCAAAACAGCCTGATACTGGTACAAAAACAGATATGTTTTGTTGTTGTTAAGTGCCATTGAGTTGGTTCCAACTCATAGTGACCCTATGTACAACAGAACAAAACACTGCCCAGTCTTGTGCCATGTCCACAATTGTTTTTATGCTTAAAGCCACTGTTGTGGCCACTGTATCAATCCATCTTGTCAAGAGTCTTCCTCTTTTTCACTGACCCTCCATTCTACAAAGCATGATATCCTTCTCCAGGACTGATCCTTCCTGACAACATGTCCAAAGCATGTAAGACTCAGTCTTGTCATCTTTACTTCCAAGGAGCACTCTGGTTGTACTTTGTCCAGAACAGATGTTTATTCTTTTGGTGATCTATGATATACTCAAATTCTTCTCCAGCACCACAATTCAAAGGCATCAATTCTTCTTCTGTCTTGTTTGTTCACTGTCCAGCTTTTACATGCATGTGATACTATTGAAAATAACACGGCTTGGGCTAGGTGCACTTTAGTCTTCAAGGTGACATCTTTATTTTTGAATACTTTGAAGAGATCCTTTGCAGTAGATTTTCTCAACACAATGCATCTTGTGATTTCTTGGCTGCTGCTTACATCAGCATTGATTGTAGACCCAAGTAAAATGAAATTCTTGACAACCTCAATCCTCTCTCCATTTATGAGGATGTTGCTTACTAGTCCAGTTGTGAGAATTCTTGTTTTCTTGATGCTGAGGTGCAATCCACCCTGAAGGCCGTGGTCCTTGATCTTCATCAGTAAGTGTTTCAAATCTTCTTCAATTCTAGCAAGTAAGGAGGTGTCATCTGCATAATGCAGGCTGTTAACAAGTTGTCCTCCAATTCTGATACCTCATCCATCTTCACAGAATCCAGCTTTATTTTCTTGGCATACAGACTGAAAAAGTATGGTGAAAAGATACAATCTTGATGCACACTTTTTTGACAGTATATCTCTTGTTCTGTTTGCCCGAATGCCTCTTGATCCATGTATAAATTCCTTACCAGCAAAATAAAGTGTTTTAGAATTCTCATTTTCTTCAATGTTAGCTATAGTTTGTTATGATTCACACAGTCGAATACCTTTGCATAGTCAATGAAACAGATAAACATCTTTCTGGGATCTGTGCTTTCAGACAAGATCCATCTGCCATCAGCAATGATATTTATGGTTCCATGTGCTCTTGTGAATCCAGCTTGAATTTCTGACATTTCCTGGTCAAAATACTGTTACAGTCACTTTTAAATGATCTTAGCAAAATTTTGCTTGTATGTGGTATTAATGATGTTGTTTAGTAATTTCCACATTCAGTTAGTTACCTTTCTTTGGAAAGGGCATAAATATTGATCTCTTCCAGTCAGTTGGCCAGGTAGCTGTCCTCCAAATTTCTTGGCATAGACGAGTGAGCACTCCCAGTGCTGTGTTTATTTGTTGAATTAATATTCCTTGAATTCCTGAAACCTTGTTTTCTGCTAGTGCTCTCAATGCAGCTTTGGCTTCTTTGTTCAGTGCCATCTGTTCCGGATCATATGCTACCTCTTCAGATGTTTCAACACTGACCAGTTCTTTCTGATACAATGACTCTATTCCTTCCATCTTGTTTTGACGCTCCCTGAGTCCTTTAGTAGTTTCCCTGTAGAATCCTTCACTACTGCAACTCAAGGCTTGAATTTTTCTTCAGTTCTTTCAGCTTGAGAAATGAGTAACATGTTCTTCCCTTCTGGTTTTCCATTTCCAGCTCTTTGCTCATGTCATTATAGTACACTATTTAGTCTTCTTGTGCTGCCCTTTGAAATCTTCTGTTTCGATCTTTTATTTTGTCATTGCTTCCTTTTGTTTCAGCTACTTGACAGTTGAGAGCAAGTTTCAGTCTCTTCTGACATCCAATTTGTTTTCGTCTTTCTTTCTTGTCTTTTTAATGACCTCGTCCTCTCATCATGGATGATGTCTTTGATGTCATTCCACAATTCATCTGGTCTTCAGTCATCAGTGGTCAACACATCAAATCTGTTCTTGAGATGGTCTTTAAACTCAGGAGGGATACTTTGACTCTCATGAACTTGTTCTAATTTTCTTCAGTTTCAATTTGAATTTGCATATGAGCAGTTGATGATCTATGCCACAGTCAGCACCTGGTCTTGTTCTTACTGCTGATATAGAGAATCCAGAAACAACACCATCCTCCTATGACCAGCTGATATTTGACAAGGGCCCAAAGTCTGCGAATCAGAGGAAAAAACAGTCTCATTAACAAATGGTGTTGGCAAAACTGATACCCATCTGCAAAAAAAAAAAAAATGAAACAAGACCCATATCTCATACCTTGTACAAAAACTAACTTAAAGTGGATCAAAGATCTAAATACCAAATGTTAAATAATAAATATTATGGGAGAAAACACAGGGGCAATGCTGGAAACCCTAATACATAACATAAACAAACTGTAAAATATTACTAACAATGCACAAACAGCACAAGAGAAAAGAGATAAATAGGAACTACTAAATATCAAACAGTTATACTCATCCAAAGTCTTCATCAAAAGAGTTAAAAGGCTGCCTACAGACTAGGAGAAAATATTTGGCAAACATGAATTGATTGACATCTGATCTCCGTAATCTACAGGGCTCTGCAAAATATCAACAAGAAAAAGACAAATAAAACCCAATTAAACAATGGGTAAAGAATTTGGACAGACACTTCTCCATAGATGACATACAGGCAGCCAGAAGACAAGAGAAAATGCTAACAATCGTTAGCCATTAGAGAAATCCAAATCAAAAGTACAATGAGATACCATCTCACCCCAACATAGCTGGCATTAATCCAAAGAACGCAAAATAATAAATGTTGGAGAGGCTGTTGAGAGATCGGAATTCTTCTACTCTGCTGGTGGAAATGTAAAATGGTACAACCTCCTTGGAAAGCAATTTGATGCTTTCTTAAAAAACTAGAAATAGAAATATAATCCACCAATTCCACTTTTTGGAACATATCCTAGAGAAATAAAGGCTGTCACATGAACAGATATATGCACACAAATGTTTATTGCAGCACTGTCCACAATAGCAAAAAGACAGAATCAACCTAGGAGCCCATCAACAGATGAACAGATAAACAAACAGTGGTGTTTTTACACGGTAGAACACTGTGCAATGATAAAGAACAACGATGATTTTAGGAAACATTTCATAACCTGGAATCATCTGGAAGACATTAAGCTGAGTGAAATCAGTCAGCTGCAAAAGGACAAATGTTGTATGAGACCCCCACTATAAGGACTTAAGAAAAGGCTTACCCACAGAAGAAAGTATCCTTTTTAAGAAAAGGTTTATCCATAGAAGAAAATACTCTTTGATGGCTACAGGGGTGAGGAGGGAGGGAGAGGATTATTCATAGATTTAGATAATAGACAGGAATTCGATTAGGTGAAGGGAGTGATAGCACACAGTAGAAGGTAGGTCAATACGACTGGACTACACAGTAAAGGTTTTCTAAATACAAACCAACATTTTAAATGACAGAGTAGCAGAGACAGGAATCTGGGGACCAAGGTTTCAGAGGACATTGAGGTCAACTGGCATAACTAGTTCTTTTCTAATTGTTCTGCATCTCATACTGGTGAGTGATGCCTGTGGTATTAAAAGCCAGCAAGCTGCCATCTGAAGAACATCAATTGGTCCCAACCCACCTGGAGCAAATGGCAACCAAAAACATCAAAGACATGGGGAAAATATGAGAAGGGTCCATATGATTGGCAGACTACATCAGCGTGAGACCAGAAGAACTAGATAGTGCCTGGCCACCACCAAAGTCTGCCCTGACAGGGAACACAGTGTAGAGTTCATGACATAAGCACAAGAAACAGGGGAGTGCAGATATAGAACTCTATTAAAAGACCAGACTTGATGGTCTTACATCCTGGAAGTTCACTTGAGAACACAACCCCTAGATTTGCTACTAGTCCAGAGCTAAAACCAGTACTGAAGCCAACTCTTTCCACAAAGATTGGACTGGACTATGGTGTATAGAGTGATGCAGGTGGTCAGTGTACTTCTTGGCTTTATATATGTGTGTGTGTATACATATATGCATATATGTATATGTATGGTTATTCTCTAGAGAGGAGGTAAGAGGGTCAAAAGGAGGGGATTAATGTTTGTTAAGTCAGTACTGGAAGTACACGGTAGAAAGGAGGAGTGTGTTGTCCCAGAGTAAGGAGAAGGCATAGAGTCTCATAGAGTCATGTGTTCAAGGTTTTATACAGCAATTTGACTTGGATTGTAAACTTTCACAATTAATTTAATCACAATAAATATAAAATTAAAAAAAGAAAAAAAGAATGTCCATTATGTCTCTAGATACATTGGTCTCATACACCTGTCCCCAGGTTACATCATACATGGTAAAGTCCTGATAGATAAACATACAGACCTGCAGAACCAAATAGTGGTAAGGTGGTAAGATTTCTTCAACATATCATTTTGATTTGTGAAGTTCAAAATAATTTGTGCTTATGCTTCACCAATTTCACCAAGAATCCACTTTCTGTCAAATTCATTCTCTCCAACCTTTTTTCCATTTTTTGTTTTTTTAAATTCCATTGTCATCAAGTCAGTTTTGACTTATAATGACCCCGTAGGACAGAGATCTTCCCCACAGTGTTTCTGATGAGTGACTAGTGGATTCAAACTGCTGACCTTTTGGTTAGCAGCCTGAGCTCTTAGTCATTGAGTCTTGAGGGCTCCAAAGAAGTAAACAAAACTACTAAGTTCCTTTAGGCAATACAGTTTAGCTACTACAGTTGTTTAGTGGTTAAATAAGAAGATAGAGTTTGATGTCAGACCAGAGCCCTGTTAGCACAGTGGTTTGGAGTTGGATGGCTAACTGAAAAGTTGGCAGTTCAAATCTACCGCTGCTCCCTGGAAAGCTTACAGGGCAGTTCTACTCCATCCTATAGGGTTGCTATGAGGTGAAACCTACTCAATGGCAGTGGGTTCGGTATTTGTGATTTTTTGTAGTTGATCCCCGGCTTTGTTCCACTGTAATCATGAACAAACTACTTAACCCACCTCATTGTAAAATGGGCTCAGCGACAGTTGAATGGTGTAACCGTGAAGTGCTTGACAGAAGCCTGCAAAAGTGCTACCTACTTATTAACATAGTACTGTTTCCCTTTATCACTACCAAAAGGATTTTGTGGTGGTCATTTACAATGTAGTATGAATAAAAACTAAATACTAATTCTGTAAAATCTATTTGCACTTGAACCTCTTTCATTGCAGAAAGTTGTCCTAGGTTCATCCTCAGCATGAAAATGGAGATGAAGGACACTAGCCAAAGCAGAGAGGCAAAAACACCTTAAAATAAAACAAAAATCTATGGAGCCAGTGACAGCCCCATGTATAACAGAGTATAATTTCTCTGTAGGAATTTCTTGACGGACTGTTCATGAGACAGTTCTGCAGAGTTGCTGGATGAGCTCCTACTGCCAACCTTTAGGGTAAGAGGGATCACAAATGACTTGTACCAGCCAGGAACTATTATGAGGCATTTAAAACCACTACTAATGCTAGATGGATCCGACTCGATGGCACTTGGCTGGCAATGCTAGACTTGGGGTGGGTGAGAACTACAGCAGGCATTATTGAGCAAGGTCCTAGCCTCAAACCCTCGGTACTCTGCTAACTCTATTTAAACTTGATAATTAAAATATATAGAAGGTCAGCAAAAGCATGGTGTTCTGAAATCCGAAAGAAAGATTCTGTGGTTAACCCACAAGCCTATACTGAGCAAAGATGTCAACTTTGTGAGTTAAAAATGATTGCTTCAAATTGCAAGCACATTGACCCAACATCCACACTGAGAGAGAGAGCACTGCAATATTATAAACACAGTTGATGCACTGTAGAGGCATTAATAATGAACAGGACAAACGTCAAGCTGCTCTGTAAGATGGCCAAAGTCTTCAGGTCTTTGGGTACTGGTGGTAACAATTCTTTACGATTTGGCCATGTAATACATCGTCCTGACCACTGCTTCTGACAGAGTTTCATTACTGTGATGAATAGTGTGGTTAGAATAGCCGAGCGTGGGTTTCTCACTCTGGCTGCTTTGTCTTTATTATACTGTGACTTCCAGGGTTCCTAGCGTTGCTTATTATCCACTGTATGAGCTCTCCAAGGAAAACATGCAGAGCCTTTGAAATGATGCCATAGTGTAATTCAAGGAGATTTAAGTTTTTATTTATTAATGTCTATACTAGTAATTCCAACCACTTGAAGTAAATAAAGAAGATTCTATTTCATGTTCTGTTAAAACAGACATGTAGCCTTTCCCCTCATTTAATGACGCAGGTACATGTGATCTTACAACACTGCAAGTCAGACGTCTGTATGTATGTGTGTGTGTGTGTTACAAACATCAAATCTTTTGATGAAAACTTGTGTTTCTGGATGTTGTTTGACTTCTAGGAATGAAATATGAAACAGCTCCGAGATTATCTGTCAATTATTTAAAGCATAACATTTAATATTTAAAGGCCCGTGAGTTGTTAGACCCTGCAAACAGAGATTTGCGTTTTTAACTTGGTCCGATCTTCATTAACACCTGTTCCTTTCTTACAAACAGGAGAAATAGATGGAGACGAAGAGCTGCCTGAATTCGTGCAAATTTGACGCCGCCCTTACATCCACTCTCTCCCTGCAACCAGGTAGATTTTTTCAATGGGATTTGTTAACTCTTGGTTATAAGGGGAATTAATTTTGGAAATCTTCATTTTATGGAGCATCTCCAGGATTTCTAGAACAGAGTGTGATAAAGTTTCCCTTCAAAGGAAATGCTAAAATAGCCCCAGTCCCTTGGAGCGTAATTTCAGCATCTTGTTTTGTTCATTTAATGAGCTGAAAACTCTCACAGGTCAAGGAGGCTTTTTAAAGAATGAAAGGTCTAATTCCATACCCAGAACGACAACACTTGTGAATGAATGAGAAGTTAGTTGAGGAAAAGGGTACAGTACTTTTCAGTCACAGTTCATTTGTGGAACTGATAAACTGAGAAGTAAAATATATTCTGTTGCTGTATGTTTTCTACCCTATGTCAACATCTTGGATCCTGTTTTCATGAGGTCAGAGTTTTTCCTGCTAAATATTTTACTATACAAACTTCTCTTCTAGAAAAGTTTCACAGCCAGCCAGCCACTGCCATCAAGTCAATTCTGACTCATAGCAACCCAACAGGTCTGAGCAGATCTGCCCCATAGGCTTTCCAAGGAGCACGCCTGGTGGATTCCAACTGCCTCTTGGTTAGCAGATGTAGCACTGAACCACTACACCACTAGGGTTCCCTTCATAAACAGAGAATTTTAAAAATGGAATGAAATTAGCAAAAGATCTGATCAAACTGTGAGCATGAACAGTTGGTTCAGTATGATAGCCAACTGCCCAACTGTGCATTTCTTAATTTGATACAATTCATTCTCAGATGAATAATTTTACTTTTGTAGTAATGGACATTAAACACACACACACTACACCACACACCACACACACACACACACACACACACACACACACACACACACTCCCCACACATTGCCCTTGAGTCAAATCCGACCTGTATCTACCCCATAGTAACCCTAGAACTGGCTCCCTAGCGTTTCTAAGGCTGTAAGCTTCAGGGAAGCAGACTGCCCCATCCTTCCCAGCTGAGAGGCTGGTGCGAGCACCCAATCTTTTAGATCACAGCTGAGCGTTTAACCACTGAGCCATTAAGGCTCAGTAATAGACTCAACGGCACTTGACTGGCTAATAAATCGTTAAATTCCACAAGAGTGAGATTGCAAACAGAGAGAACTGACTTGCTGTACCATTCATGAACCTCACTGGTCTATGTGTGAATTGTGTCTCCCTGCCCCCGCCTCCCCGCCCCCCTCCCAGCCCCAGCCAAAATGTGTGTATCAATTTGACTGGGCTATGATTCCTGATATTGCATGATTGCCCAACATTTTGTCTTTTGGTGAGATTTTCCTATGTGTTGTAAATTGTATACAATTTAATAAGAGGGATTAGCGGCAGGCTTTATTGACGTTTACAAGATCGGAAAGTGTCTTAAGCCAATCTCTTTTGAGATACAACAAAGAGAAGCGAGCAGAGAGACAGTGAGGCCTCCAACCACGAAGGAAGGAGTGTCAGGAGCAGAGCATGTCTGTCTTTTGGAGCTGAGGGTCCTGAGCTGAGCTGCTCCCAGTCGAAAGGAAGACAGCTCCATCAAGAAGAGGTTCCTCCAGCGCTGACTGAGCAAGACTTGCTGCGTTTCAGTTGGTAGCCTACCGGACCGTGATGAAACAAACTTCTCTCTGTTGAAGCTGCCTAGTTGTAGTACTTCTGTTTCAGCAGCAGTACATGACTAAAACAAACTTCGTCTTTGTTTCCAGTATATTCAGATCAATTTTAGTTTTCTAAGAATTTGCACCTTTGATTTTTGGAGCTCATTATTTCAAATCCAATAATCCTAAAATCGGAGGCTGAAACATGGAATTTTTTATGGCTTTAGTACATTCTTTCCCTTTCACCTACAAAAGGGCAAGAATTTGCCCCCAGCTAAGCCCAATTTGTGGAAAAGCTTGATAAAAATGCAAATATTCTGCATGTGCCGCGGTGTACACACTGGTGTGACCGTTCCTGCTTTCAAGTTTCACTCTATGAAATATTCATGCCACTTTGCTGGAAAGGCTCACCTTATTTTTCCGAGTCTCCTTTCATTTATTTTATTTTTTTCATTTCAAAGTGGGAAAGTAATTGGCAAGGAATTTTTGTGCCGTGATGATGTACAGGGACTCATGCTTTAGTGAGAGCTAAGAAATGAATTACAATCAAGATAGTTCAGTGTTCTCTGTCGGGAAGGAGAGGAAGTTAATGGTTTAAGCAATAATGTGATTTACCTTATAATGTATAATGAAGTAAAGCTGGGGATTGAAAACATTTACACAGGAAAACGTTAAAATAGCTATAATAAAAAACCTTAATTTCATAAAGATCAAATGTGAAAGACCATTTAACCTTGTCCCTCTTAATGCTCTGCTCTCAGAAGCTCTGTGTCCTGGTCTCCCCACTGCCACTGGAACTGAGTGAACAGAAACAAGTGACCACATTAATGCTGCCTATTTACCATCTTTTGGTTGTCGTCAGAACCTAGGAAGGGTCAAGTCTGTGATGACACCCCTCCCCCACATAGTCCTTAACATTTCAAAAGGGACACTGAGATTCAATTGTGCTTCCTCTATATTTTTACCCCAAACTGTGGTTACAACCTGTAAACATACTCCTGAAAGATCTTTTAAACTCTTTGAAGGCTTTTCCCCACACCCTGTCTTTCCTCCCCACCACACGCGTCTCAGTCTTTCAATCTGGTCCTCATATGTTAACTTTTGCCGGTGTGAAGTCAGGCTTCCTGTCATGGCATCCAGATAGAAAGAATAATATGACAAAGAGGAGAGTAAAGAGATGAGAATGTCAACAGATAGAAAGGAATGGAACTGAAAGATTAAGGCGATTCCATACTACAAAGGCGGAGAAAAAGTAGAAGAATCTGGGAAGGTTAATTCTACCAGGCCTGTAAAACATTTGAGTTTTTCAGAGGAACGCTGGGAAATGAGGCAACTGGTCAGCAAGTGAAGAGAGAAGCTCCAGTTCACTGTCAGAGACAGGAAGCACTCGGCCTGTGACTGAGGCCTGTGACAGAGGGCCAGCTAGAGATTTAAAAGCTACCGTGTCCCAGAAACACTTCTCCTGATGTTTCTTTGTTGTCTGAAAGCTCAGACTTAACAGGGTGGTACTCAAGGAAGTTTCCTCTTCCCATAATTGACAGATGAATTTTGGGCCCACTCTGAAATTCCCCAAATATCTGAAAGACTCTTTTTTATGGTGAGTCAGGATCTGGGTAGCCCAGAGAGACTGAATACACTCCATAGGTAATGGAAGTTTTCTGAGATTTTCCTTATGCTTCCAGAATGGTTCCAAAAAGCCTGATCTAAGTTTGCTAGGCTGTTCCATCATTTACACTCCATGGGAGAAAAGACCTGGCAATCTGCTCCCATGCCACTGAGTGGATTTTGACTCATAGCAAACCTATAGGATGGGGTAGAACTGTCCCATAGGGTCTCCAAGGGGATAATCTTTGCAGAAGATGACTGCTACCTTTTCTACCTGCTATTCACACTGCCTATCTTTCACTTACCAGCCAAGCTCATAGCCACTGCTCCAAAAGGGCTTCTTCCCTTAAGATTGTAACCCACGAAAACCCTATGGGGCAGTTCCACTCTGTCCCATAGGGTTGCTGTGAATCAGAATTAACCACATAACAACAGCAACATCCCAACATAATTATTAATAGCATCCTTATTACTTGCAAGCGGTCCCTTCCTGGGTGCTACAGTTAACTCACTCAGCTGCTAAAGGAGAGGCTAGAGGTCCCAGTCCACCTAACGCTGCCTCAGAAAAAAGTCCTAGTGAACCACTTTCAAAAAAGTCAGCCCTAGAAAACCCTACAAAGCACATATTACTCTGACACATGTCGAATCACAAAGAATCGGAATCAACTTGTTAGAAACTGGTTTGATTTTTTTTGGATTACTTTAAAAAAGAGACTGACTATGTATCCAAGAATCACCCTAAAGTTTAGAAGACACTATAGTCTATCAACCTTTTCCAGGTCTGGAGGAGTGTGGGTCCATTCTCACTGCCTGAAATTTCCAAGAAAGCGGGGCAGTGAAGATGTCAGTCTGTAAGCCAGGAATATGTGAAATATCATCTAAATATGAAGCACAGCTGACATATCTGGCTTTAGAAAGAAGGTGATAAATTTAACTCCTGTGACTCCAAAAACCAAACCCACCACTACTGAGTTGATTCTGACTCATAACAACCCTGTAGGATGGAGAAGAATGGCCTCACAAAGCTTCCAAGGAGCACCTGGTGGATTCAGACTGCCAGAATTCTGGTTAGCAGACGTAGCTCTTAACCACTACAAGGGGTCTCAAATTTTGAGTCATGCTTTTGTTCTGTGGAGCTTTTTAAAACTACCAATTCCTGAATCTCACTTTTACAGCTTATGATTTAGTGGGTTTCTGGGAAACTTGGTGTTCACCTCCACTAAACGGGTTCTTGTTTTGTTAGCTGACTTCCTGAGCATTGTGACAGGGTTTTCATCAGCTGATTTTCAGAAATAGATCACCAGAACTTTTTTCATAGTCTATCTTAGTCTGGAAGCTCTGCTGCAATCTGTTACGTGTCATAGCAACACATAGGTGGTGGCTGTGTGTGAAGTGCATCAGCTGAGAGTCACACCCAGGCCACCAGCATGGAACTCAAGAGTTCTACTGTTAAACTACCGCTGCCTCCAGTCAGGTCCTTAAACTCCAAAGACCAAACCATCGCCTTCAAGTCAATTACAACTCACAGCAATGCTACAAGTCAGAGTACAACTGTCCCATAGGGTTTCCAAGGCATGTCTGGTGAATTCAGACTTCCTACCATTAGATGGAGAGCCTTAGCTTGCTGTAGCTCTTAACTACAACAGCACCAGAGATCCCAATCAAGTCCTTATGGGATGTGAAATAAAGCTAGATCTCCACTAGTGTATTCATTCAACTTCTAAAAAAAAACAAGAAAAGGCAAGTATGCTCTTGGTCTTTTAGTCACTTTGGAAAAAAAGCCAGTTAAAACAAATAAATAGCCATTATCTACTATACAGATTCTTAGAGGATTTTATTTTAGTAGCAGTTAATTTTTCTCCAACATTCCTTTCGTTATCAGATTTGATGCCTAGGACAATTTGTGAGGTAAGGATTATTACAACTGTTGAAAAAAGTGAGTCTGAGAGGATTTATGTATTTAGTCCAACCTCGTAACGCTAATTATTATAAAAACTCTAATAAACTGTAGGAATGCAGAAAAAAATACAAAAAACAAAGAGAATCTGTCATCAAAAAATTTATCTTGGTGGAATATATATTAAAAAACCAAACAAAAACCAAACTCACTACTGTTGAGTCAGGTCAGACTCATAGTGACCCTAGAGGTCAGAGTAGGACTGAGCCATAGAGTTTCCAAGGAGCCCGTGGCAGATTTGAACTGCCGATCTTTTGGTTAGCAGACATAGCACTTACCCAAAGTAGAACTGCCCCATAGAGTTTCCAAGGAGCCCATGGCAGATTTGAACTGCCGATCTTTTGGTTAGCAGACATAGCACTTACCGACTACACCACCAGGGTTTCCGGACTATGCGCACGTATGCTTTATTCCCACAGAGAATCTCATAATAAACAATCAGAAGGACCACAAGTCTAGCTTTCTTCAACAGCTGGCCCCAAGTACTCTAAACACGAAGGTTCATTACTCAGGTACTCTTCTAGGAAGGTATTACTTAGATGCTTTTTGCCATTAAATAATTATCATCAAGAAAGTTCAAATTCTAGTGTTCATTACTCTCATTATCGCTACAGTCGAAGGCTCACTTTTTCTTACCAAATCTTTAAGGATGAGTTCATTCCAGGGTTTTTAAGGTCACCATGAGTCAGAATCAGCTCAGCCTCAACTAATAACAAGGATCATACTTTGATAATCAGGTTATTAGAAACTCTGAGTCTCCCCTTCTCTGGGTTATAAACTTGAATACTACTATTAAAGGAGTTCCATTTAACGTAACTTCTAAATTTCTTATTGTGATAATACACGCCTCTGAAAAACATCAAATCCTCGTGTTGTTCTTTGAAGTCAATATGTAGTATCTACTTAGTATTTTCAAGTTTATTGATACAACACTGATGAAGCTGCCTTCTCAAGAAACAACTGTTTCAGTTATGCCTGAATGTTCTCACTTTTCTTAACTAGGAGTTGTTGTTGTTAGGTGCCATGGAGTCACTTGAGACTCACAGTGACCCTACATACAACAGAACGAAACACTGCCCAGTCTTGCGCTGTGCTCATAATTGCTGTCATGCTTAAACCCGTTGTTGCAACCACTGTGTCAATCCACTTGTTGACAGTCTCCCTGTTTTTTTGCTGACCCTCCATTTTACCAAACACAGTGTCCTCCGGGGATTGATCCCTCCTGACAACATGTCCAAAATATGTAAGACACAGTCTTGTCAATCCTGCTTCTGAGGAGTTCTCTGGTTGTACTTCCTCCAGGGCAGATCTATTGTTCCTTTGGCAGTCCATGGGACAGTCAGCTTTCTCTTCCAACACCACAATTCAAAGCTGTCAGTCCTTCTGTCTTCCTTATTCGTTATCCAGTTTTCCATGTGTATGATGCAACTGAAAATACCATGGCTTGGGTCAGGTGCACCTTAATCTTCAAAGTGATGTTTTTACTTTTCAGCACCTTAAATAGGTTTCTGCATCAGATTTTCCAAGTGAAATGTGTCTTTTGATTTCTTGACTGCTGTTTCCATGGGTATTGATTGTGGATGCAAGTAAAATGAAATCCTTGACAACCTCAATCTTTTCTCTGTTTACCATGATGTTGCTCAGTGGTCCAGTGGTGAGGATATTTGTTTTCCTGAGGTTGAGGTGCAATCTGTACTGAAGGGTGTGGTCTTTGATCCTCATCAGTGTTTCAGATCCTCTTCACTGTCAGCAAAGTTGCATCAACTGTGTAACACAGGTTGTTAATGAGGCTTCCTTCAATCCTGATGCCTGTTTTTATTCATATAGTCCAACCTCTCAGATTATTTGCTCAGCATATAGATTAAGTTGGTATGGTGAAAGGCTACAACACTGACACACACCTCCAGCGTCCCCTTGTTCTGGCCCAACAACTGTTTCTTGATCCATGTACAGATTCCTCAAGAACACAACCAAGTGCCCTGGAATTCCCATTCTCCACAATGTTACCCATAGTTTGTTGTGATCAACCCAATCGAATGCCTTTGCATAGTCAACTAAATATAGGTAAACATCTTTCTGGTATTCTCTGCTTTCAGCCAAGATCCATCTGACATCAGCAATCATATCCCTGGTTCCACACCCTCTTCTGAATCCAGCTTGGATTTCTGGCAGTTCCTTGTCAATATACTACTACAGCTGCTTTCCAATGATCTTTAGCAAAATTTTACTTCTGTGTGATATTAATGATATGGTTGGATAATTTCCACATTTGGTTGGATCGCTTTCCTAGAAATAGGCATAAATATGTATCTCTTCCAGTCAGTTGGCCAGGTAGCTGTCTTCTAAATTTCTTGGCATAGACAAGTGAGCATTTCCAGTGCTTCATCCCTTTGTTGAAATATCTCAATTGACATTCCATCAGTTTCTGGAGTCTTATTTTTTGGCCAATACCTTGAATGCAGCCTTGACTTCTTCCTTCAGTACTGTCAGTTTCTGATCATATGCTACCTCTTGAAAAGGTTGAATGTCAAGTTTTTTGATGTGAGGACTGTGTATTCCTTCCATCTTCTTTTAATGCTTTCTGGATTGTTTATTATTTTCCCTGTAGAATCTTTCAGTTCATGAAATGCAGAGTATATTCCTCCCTTTTGGTTTCCTATTGCCAGCTCTTTGCACATCATGATACTTTGTCTTCCCAAACTGCTCTTTGAATTCTTCAGTTCTTTTACTTCATTGTTTCTTCTTTTTGCTGTTTCTTCTGACATCTGATTTGGTCTTTTCTTTCTTTCTTGTCTTTTTTAATATTCTTTTACTTTTTTTGTGGATATCTTTGTTGTCATTCCACAACTTGTCTTTATAGGTGTTCAATGCATCTAATCTCTCTTTGAGGTAGCCTCTAAATTCAGGTGGGATATTATACTCAAGGTCATACTGATAGGGTTAATAGCTGTGGAATACTTAAACTCTGTTCCCTCCAGGAATGCTGATGCTTAAAGAAAAGCTGTAGTTGCTATTCTTCCTTCTGACTAGTACTCATGAAGATTTTGAGATTGTTGTCCCAGGTCCCAAAGCTATTCTTCCTGATTAACGACCAGAAAAGGAGATGATGGTTTACAGCTCACTGTCCAGATAATCCTCACAGCTGACCTGGAGAGCTATACCTCACTCTCTCACACTGGAACCTATTTCCCTCTCCTTTCCCTAAACCCTCCTATGGAACCTAGTGGGTTGAGCTGAGGTGTTAAGGTGGTTTTTAAGGTATTAAGCCATCATCTTTTCAGATCACCAGCAATCTGAATAAAGCACTTCTGAAGTTTCAAACTCTGTCCCTGTGTTTTGGCTTGGCAGTGACAAGCAGCTTGAGTCCGTGACTAGGTTTTTCTGGTCACAATACCTTGGCTGTCATGAACCTGTTCTGATTTTCTTCAGTTTCAACTTGAATTTGCCTATTTCTGACTGATGATATTCAGCTTTTCCATAGTGTCTTTCCAGGGATGTAGTCAACTTGATTTCTGTGTATTCCATCTGGTGAGGTCCAGGTGTATAGTTGCCGTTTATATTGGTGAGAAAAGGTATTTGCAATGATGAAGTCTTTGGTTTTACAAAATTCTATTATGCAATCTCTGGCGTTGTTTCTGTTACCAAGTCCGTACTTTCCAACCACTGATCCTTATTCTTTGTTTCCGACTTGTGCGTTCCAATCATCAGCTACTATCAGTACAAACTTACTGCATTTTTGTTCGATTTCAGACTGCAGAAGCTGTTAAAAATCTTCAGTTTCTTCATCTTTGACCTTAGTAGTTAGTGAGTAAATTTGAACAATAGCTGTATTAGCTGGAGTTCTTTGTAGGCTTATGGATATCATCCTATCACGGACAGCATTGTACTTCAATATAGATCTTGAAATGTTCTTTTTGATGATGAATGCAATGCCATTCCACTTCAAGTTGTCATTCCTGGCATAGTAGACTGTAGGGCTGTCCAATTTGAAATGGCCAATACCACTCCATTGCAACTCACTAATGCCTGGGATACTGATGTGTATACTTTCCGTTTCATTTTTGACAATTTTTGATTTTCCTATATTCATGCTTCATACATTCTACATTCCAATTCTTAAAATGGATATTCTCCGCTATTTCTTCTCATTTTTAGTTGTGCCACATCAGCAAATGAAGGTCCTGAAATCTTGACTCTACCCACATTATTATGGTCGACTCTACTTTGAGGAGGCAGCTCTTCCTTCCAAAATTGTCTTTTGAGTAACTTCCAACCTGAGGGCATCTTCTTCCAGCACTATATAAAACAATGCTCTGCTCCTACTTATAAGGTTTTTCCTGGCAAATTCTTTTCAGAAGTAGACTGCCAGGTCCCTCTTCCTAGGCTGTCCTAGTCTAGAAGCTCAGCTGAAGCCTGGTGACCTGTTGGTATCTGAATATTAGTGACACAATTTCCAGCATCACAGCAACACACAAGCCTCCCCAGTGTGACAAACCTATAGACAAGTCCTACTAGGAGATATACTTTTAATTAAGTTAGTACCCCAAAGGAGAAGGATGGGATGACATGGATGGTATTACTTTGACACTTCCTCTTTGTTGCAAGAAACTGTAACAAGTTTTGCTATTATACTTTATTTTATCCCTTTTGAGAAAAATACTTATAAAACTTACTGATGTATTTATGATGCTTTTCATAAACCAAAATTCATTTAGTTTCTTCTTTCCTCTTTTCCAACTCTCTACCCCTCCCCTAAGTCCATCTCACCCTACAGGTAAGATTCCAGTTTCTGAAAGAAACGATGAACCAAGTGGAACTTAAAATTTGACCGTTTATGTACTTCTGCTGTGATATGTAACTCTCCACTTAAAGACTGTTTAATTAGTTGAAAACTTTCCTTTTCAATGAAGCTTTATTATAGAGTCAAGGATCCAGTTGCTGCTGTTCTTTTTTGAAATCAACAAAATGCCTATTAATCATTTAAATCTTGTATGCACATGGCTCTATTAAAACTCACAATGGTCATTATACAGCAGTAAGAAAAACTGTACAGAGCTTTCTTTGATAAGATGAAAATGCATGACACTTCCCTTTTTTACTTGGCCAAATATGTTTTTGCTATGCTTTGACTTAAAATTACATCCCTGTACTTTTTTCAGTTAAATCGTTAATAATAACTCAGATTGCTTTTAATGAGCTGGGACATGTGCAGTTTAAATTCTCTTGTAGTCAAGGATAGAACTGCCCTTAACTATGTTTAAACGTCAGTAGGATCAGTTTTCAAATCTGGATGTTATTCAAGTCCACTTTAGGTTAGCGTATTTTTTTCCGGGGGTAACATTTGCTACCTAAAAATGTTGACCATGTAAATATCTAGTGGAATTATCAATAATCTTATTAATAATGTTAATGAAAATGTACAGTTAAATGATGGAGACAATTAGTTCACACCATTTGGGTTTATTTATTTAGCAGTGAGCATTGTTTAACCTGTCAATCCTGAGAAACAGAAACAGCCATGGAAAGGCTTAACATTACTAACAAAACAATCAGTATCAAAATATTTTATGTAACAATTTGTCCGTGTTCATATAATAATATGTCAACTCCATGATTTGCTTATTATGTGAATTAACTCGGTAATTGCTTGAGATTGAATTCAGTGACATTGTTTAACTGCTCCCTATTCGCGGGCTTTTACTTAGTATTTTTAGGTAAGGAGCTGTCAAACTAATCCGAGGATTTTTGGAAAAGGCCCATAAACTGTCACAAACGTGCAATGAGTTAAATTTTTAGAGGTTTGGTAAGCACTTTAATACTTCACCCCTCCTACCCTTCCAGTTCCACTCCTACCCCTCCCTCTTCAAAAAAAAATTTTTTTTTTTAAGTAAATATTCCCAGTTCTAAAATTCCCTCTAATTGGTGAAAATCTAATCTGCCTGCACTGAGAGGCTGCCGATCAGAGTAAGTGCTGGGCAAGAAAAACGGACATTTTCTAGGGAGGAGAAATTTAAAACCCCGTCGCTCCGCCCTAATTGCGCGCCACAACCCCTAGCAGACGCCATCTCGGGGAGATCCCCGGTGAACTCTCCAAGAAGCATGTTTGGGTGGCAGCCACCGCAGTCCTCAGCACCAGCCCGACTCCTGCCTGAAAGGTGACGTGCGGGTTCTGCGCCACCCTGGGGATGGAAATCTTTCTTTCTCTGGTACCCAATCTCCTTCGTCCGCGCTGCAGATACCCGGGGACCCAGCCCTGCTTGCGGGGGCCGGAGATACAAGGAGGCCTGCTTGTGCCTTCTGGTGCGTGCAGAGGCCGAACCCGCGGCAGCGAGCACGCGGTGGGTGGCCGCTGCAGCCTGGTTCCGCGTCCACGGCGCCCAGGCCAGTGCTGCGCGCGGCGTGCGTGGCTTGCTTTCCCACGCGCCTCCGCCTGGGAGGGAGAAAGGAACCCAAAAGCTATTTTAAGCGCAAAAGACACGTGCTCCCTGCCATTAGCGTGAGTCACGACGAGCCACTCTGTGCAGACTCTGCGGAGAAGCACCCATTGCAGGCCTTCTTGTGTCTCTGGCCCTGGCAGCAGTAGGTCGTTCTGCACACACGGGGAACACTAATGCACTGTAATCTCTGCTCACCACGGACATGATATTATGTATGTGTGTTTACAGGTCAACTTGTCAACTGGTTGGACTTCCCATTATAGACACTTTTTTTTTCATAATAACCTGCATCAAAGATTCAGTCACTAGGTTTTTTTTTTTTCTTTTTTACTCTGGAATGGAAATGGGCTAGCGTCTTAGTCATCTGATACTGCGCTAGCAGAAATACCAGGAGTTGACGGCTTTAGCAAAGAAAAATTTATTCCCACACAGTCCAGTAGGCTACAAGTCTGAATTCGGGGTGCAGGCTGCAGAGGAATGCACTCTCTGTGTGTGGGCTCCAAAGAAAAGAACGAACCCTGGGTTGCATGGGTCTTTCTTTGGCCTGAGAGCATTTTGGTGCAGGAACCCCAGGACCCCAAGGCTCTGCTCCCAGTGCTGCTCTCTTGATGGTATGAGGTCCTCAACTCTCTCCTTGCTTCCCTTCCCTTTCATCTCTTCAGGACAAAAGGTAGTGCGAGCCAGGGAAACTCCCTTTACACTGGAGCAGGGAGGGGAGCTTAGTGAGGGTATTGCAGTCCTACCCTGATCGTCTTTAACATAATCCAGTCTGTTAACTACAGGCAGAGATTAGAATTTACAGTATAAGAAAACCATAAGATGGAGGCCAATGACACAATACTAGGAATCACAGCCCAACCAAATGAGTGTACATTTTGGGGGTGGGGGGTGGCACACTTCAATCTAGGACACATCTCCTGGCACCTTGCTGTTTAGGATGTTTAAAAAAATCAGCTCTGGTAAGAAAATCACAGATAACGTATTCATACGAAGTAATAATTAGACATAATCTTCTAAAAATTATTCAAATTCTATCATCTGAGGCAAGTAAGTGTAATAATTTTGGAAAGTGAAATTAATAATCAGTATAATTTTGAAAAGGAATAGAAAAGACCACCTGAGACTAACATCCATTTACTTATCAGAAACTTTATGACTGATCTTAATTGGATAACAGAGTAATTCAAGGAATGTCAGATTGTCTTTAGATCTCAGCATCCTGTCTGGGCAAACATCCAGCGTTTGATGCTACAGAGAAAAGCACAAACCTGTGATGTAGATCCCCCAGGGTAAATAACACATGCAAAGCAAACTTGGAAAGGATATCAGTTAGTTTTCCTTCAGTGAATATTTGAACAGTCCCTGGTGGAAGGAGTCGGGGGGAGTCAAAAAGAAACAGAACATGAGTAAATCCAGGGCTCCTGGCATCCCAGGTAATCCAGTCCAGTGATCAGAGGGAGGAAGAAAGTTTATAAATAGTTATATCGGGGGAACAAGGGGTCACTGCTGTACCGATTGCGACTCATAGCCGATTCATAGTTGTTGCCGTATTGGTTGTGACTCTTGACAAGAGTAGAATTGCCCCCATAGGACCATAGGATTTCCTAGGCTGTAATCATTACAAAAGGAGATGGACAGATCTCCCACATCCACTCTCAGCCCCCCAGTTCCCAGCCCCCATGATAGTGAGGGATGGGCTCTGACTTGACAGCCGTGGGCTTTACAGTCTTTACAGAAGTAGATTGCCACTTCTCCTCCAAGGAGAGGTTGGTGGGTCTGAACCATCAACCTTTTGGTTGGCAGTCAAACACTTAACGACTGGGCCATCAGAGCCCTTTACTTACGACTTGGTCATGTGTGAATTAGCGGTAAGTACAGTATGTGCCAGCTTACGGTAACCAAAGTACACACAGGCTTAAATGAGGTTACTTATCTGTTGTTACTGTTATTAGGTGACATCAAGTCAGTTCAGATTCATGGCAACCTTACGTGTAACAGAGTGAAACATTGTCCGGTCCTTGTGATTAATGTAATGCTTGAGCCCGTTGCTCAACCACTTGTTGCAGCCACTGCAGCTGTCTCACTGAGGGTCTTCCTCTTTTTCGCTAATCCTCTGCCCCACCATGAGTTGGATCTGACTCAATGGCACTTGGCTGGCTTGGCTGCTCCACCAACTATGGTGTCTTTCTCCTGGACTGATACCTCCTGACAGCATGTCCACAGTACATGTGAAGTGGTCTCACCATCCTTACTTCTAAGAAACACTCTGGTCATACATCTTTCAAGACAAATTTGTCCATTCTTTTGGTAGTCAATGGAATATTCAGTATTCTTCCCCAGCACCACAATTCAAAGGCATCAGTTCTTCTTCCATCTTCCCTCTTCGTTGTCCAGCTTGCACATCCACAGGAGGCAAGTAAAAATACCATGGCTGAAATCAGGCTCACCTTAGTCTTTAAGGTGATAGCTTCACTTTTCAGCACTTTCAAGAGGTCTGTGTCATCAGATTTGCCCAATGCAATGCATCATCTGATTTCCTGACTGCTGTTTCCATGGCTGTTGATTGTGGATCCAAGTAAAGTGAAATCCTTGAAAGCTGCAATCTTTTCTCCATTTATCATCATATTGTTTACTGGTCCCGTTGTGAGAATTTTTGTTGTGTTAAGGTGTAATCATACTTAAGGCTGTAATCTTCATCTTCATGAGTAAGTGTCTCAAGTACTCTTCACTTTCAGCCACCAAGATTATGTCATCTGCATAGCACATCAGTCCTCATGCTCCATTCTTCTTCCTATAGTCCAGGTTCTCAGATTATTTGCTCAGCATACAGATTGAAAAGGTACGGTGAAAGGCTACAAGCTTGACACACACCTTTCCTGACTTTAAAGTATGCAGTGTTCCCTTGTTCTTTTTGAACTCCTGCCATTTGGGCTATATACAGTTGCCTCACAAGCACAATTAAATGTTCTGGAACTCCCATTCTTCACAATGTTATCCATAAGTTGCTATGATCCACCTAGCCTAATGCCTTTGCATAGTCAAGAAAATCTAGATAAATATCTTTCTACTAATATCTGCTTTCAGCTAGGATCTGTCTGACATTACAATGATATCTCTAGTTCTACATCCTCTTGTGCATGCAGCTTGAATTTCTGATGATTTGCTGTTGATGTACAGCAGCAGCTGCTTTTGAATGACTGTCAGCAAAATCATACTAGCATGTGATACTGATGATACTGACTGATAACTTCCACATTCAGTTGGGTCATCTTAAAAAAAAAAAAAGTACTGTGCTTAGGTAAAAGTTTACAGCTCAGATTAGTTTCTCACACACAATTTTATACATATATGGTCATGTGGCCCTCACTGCAATCCCTATATTGTGATCACACGCTCCCTCTTTTGACCTCATGCTTCTTGTGTCCATTAAACTAGCTCCTATCCCTTTCTGAGTTCTCATCCCACCACCAGACAGGAGCTACCTATTTAGTCTCATTTATCTGCTTGAACTAAGAAATAAACTCTTTACCAGTATCATTGTATGTCTTATAGTCCAGTCTAGTTTTGTCTGAAGAGTTAGCTTCAGGAATGGCTTTCGTTCTGGGTTAACAGAGAGTCCAGGGGCCATGTCTTCTGAGGTTCCTCTAGTCTCAGTCAGACCATTGAGTCTGGCATTTCTACATGAATTTCAGTTCACATCTCACCTTTTTCCTGCTCTGCTATGGAGTCTGTATTGTGTTTTCTGTCAGGGCCCTAACTGGTGATAACGGGGCACCATCTAGTTTTTCTGGTCTCAGGCTGATGGAGTCTCAGGTTTGCGTGGCTCTTTCATCTCTTAGGCTTGGATTTTCCTGTGTCTTTGGTGTTCTTCATTCTCCTTTGCTCCAAGTGCATTGGGACCAATTGAAGTATAGTAGATAGCTGCTGGATCCCTTTTCTTGGGAACAGGTATAAATATGTATCTCTTCCAGTTGGCTGGCCGGATGGCTGTCTCCCAGATGTCTTGATACACCAGTGAGCACTTTCAGTGCTGCATCCATTTGTTGCAACATTTCAGTTGATATTCTGTCAGTTCCTGGAGCCTTGTTTTTTTACCAACACATTCGGTACAGCTTAGACCTCTTCCTTCGTTATTATTGGTTCTTGATCATGTGCTCCTTTCTGAAATAGATGAACATCAATCAGTTCTCTTTGGTATAGTGACTTGGTATTCCTTTCATCTTCTTTTGATGCTTACTACATTGTTTAATATTTCTCCTGTAGAATCCTCCAGTGTAGCAACTCAGAGCTTGAATATTTTCTTCAGTTCCTTCAACTGGGAGAAATGTTGAGTGTGTTCTTCCCTCCTGGCTTTCTCTCTCCAGCGCTTTGCACATGTCATCATAATACTTTGTCTTCTGAAATCTTCCATTCGGCTCTTTTGCTTTATCATTTCTTTCATTTGCTTACCTATTTGATGTTCAAGAGCAAGCTTCAGAGTCTCTTCTGACATCCATTTTGATCTTTTCTTTCTTTCCCATCTTTTTCTTTCTTCACATATGATGTCCTGGATGTCATCCAACAACTGGTCTGATCTTCAGTCATTAGTGTTCAGTGCATCAAATCTATTCCTGAGATGGTCTCTAAATTCGGGTGGGGTATACTCAAGGTCATACTTTGACTCCCATGGACTTGTTTCACT
This sequence comes from Heterohyrax brucei, assembly GCA_028571685.1. NCBI lineage: Eukaryota > Metazoa > Chordata > Mammalia > Hyracoidea > Procaviidae > Heterohyrax > Heterohyrax brucei. The sequence goes on from CM053142.1 coordinate 127,813,640, forward strand.
TTTCTTCAGTTTCATCTTGAACTTACATATGAGCAATAGGTGGTCTGTTCTGCAATCGTCCCCTGACCTAGTTCTGACTGATAATTTTGACCTTTTCCACCATCATTTTCCACAGATGTCATTGATTTGATTCCTGTGTATTCCATATCTGGTAAGGTCTATGTAGGGTTACCATGTGTGTTGATGAAAAAGAGGTATTTACAACAAAGAAGACTTTGGTATTATAAAATCTGTCATGCAATCTTTGCCATTGTTTCTGTCACCAAAGCCATGTTTTTCAACTATTGATTCTCCATTTTTGTTTCTAACTGTCTCATTCCAATTACCAGTAATCGTCAGTGCATTCTGAATGTGTATTTGATTAATTTTAGACTGCAAAAGTTGGTAAAAGTCTTCCATTTTTTCATCTTTGACCTTCGTGCAGTCATATTAACTCTATGGATACGGACCTTCTCTTATCACTGACAGCACTGTACTTTACGATAGATTTTGAAATACTCTTTTTGATGACGAATACAGTGCCATTCCTCTGGAGGCTGTCATTCGTGGCGTCACATACCATATGATTGTTCATTCAAATGGCCAGTAGCAGCCTGTTTCAGCTCACTAATGCTTAGCATATCAATGTGAAAGCATTCCATTTAATTTTTGACAATTGATCATTGATAAGTTTCCCAGATTTATATTTCATACATCCCACATTCTATATTAATGGATGTTTGCAGCTGTTTCTTCTCATCTTTGCGTCTCATCAGTAAATGAAGGTCCCAAAAGGTGGACTCCATCCACGTCATTAATGTCAACTCTATGTTGAAGAGACAGCCCTTTCCCAGTCATATTTTGAGGGCCTTCCAACCTGAAGGGCTCATCTTCAGGCACTATGTCAGACAACACTTCGCAGCTATTCATAAGGTTTTCACTACCTATTCTTTTCAGAAGAGGATGACTGTGTCTTTCTTCCTAGTCTGTCTTAATCTAGAAGCTCAGTGAAATGTCTTCCATGGGTGACTCCACTAGTATTTGAATACTGGTGGCATAGCTTCCAGCATCACAGCAACACCCCAGCCCCACAGTATGACCAGCTGGTGCATGTGACCTGTAGCCTACAATTTCGTCCAGTTTTCACTGCCTGACACACACTAGAGACGAGCAAGTAAACATGACTGAGCCTGTTTGTTCCATGCTAATTGGGTAATCCGTCCCCAGTGGAACTGCTTTTGGATAATAGAGGACAGATTCACATTTGGAAAATGGAGTAAATGCTAAATTTGACATTCTTCCACAAAACTGGCAGAAGTCGATTCGTGTTTTCACGATGAGGAAGACCACCCCAGCTTTCATCAGAGGTAGGCTTGAAGGGGCACCTTCAAGGTGAACCAAAATTTTCCTTAGGAAATTGCTTTGAACACATTCCAGCACTTGAACAAATGTTTGAGTCTCTCGAGTTCCACACTGTTTCGGCATGGACAAAGTTGGTAGGGTTTCCCAGTCACCTACAGTGGGTAGAAGTACCTGTCACTCTCAACAACATGCTCCCTGATAAGACTCCACGGTGTTTGTTGCAAACTAAAATGGAACAAGCTGGGAATGGCTCCCACAAAACCATGATTTCAATTTTATCGTAGTTGGTTAAATCATGATTTTCGGCAGTTATTAGATGCTACAATCCCATTTTTTTGAGGCTATTTGTGGTTGATGATAATAAAACAATGCCACTGGATCAGAGGAGGATATGTGTCTTCCTATTTGCTATGACAGAGGAGCTTTTAAAAGAGAAGGAAGATCATCCTGTTTTATGGCCCTCAGAGGATTGGCAGCTGATTTGTCAGATGCTCCTACCTGTTTTGCTTCTTCTAGGGAATGTAGGAATGGAGAATTTTTTAAAAGAACAATATTAACTAACAGTGTGTGTTGAAACAGTGCAGTGCCACTTAGAATCAGTTCCTGTTCACAAAATGAATAGTCAGTGAAACCCAGAAGCCATCTTTCATTGTTTTAAGCGGGTTTCTCCACAAGGTGACAGGGGAAGTGTTACTGAACAGTTAAGACAAGGCAGCTGCATCTAAAAACTTATTGTTCCATGTGTAAAATGTCAAAGCTAAGAGTCTCAGAGCTAGAAAACTGGAGCAAGTTTTAAAGAGAATGTGCAAAAGAGAAAAACTGTTGGTTTTATGGTATGTAAAATATAGACAGCAGCTCTTTCTGGAAAAAAAAAAAAGGGTAGATTATTGTGCATTCAAACAGAAGGGATGCTACCTGAGAGGTTGTTTAAAATAAATAATTTGGTAAAGACAAACACACATCAATCAGAAGACTTCAGTTGATTTTGGTAGTGTTTTGATTATGTATTGCTATGAACAAATACACCCCAAACCCAATAGCTGTAAACAGTCATTTGACTTTGCTCACAATTTTCTGGGTCAGGAATTTGGAAATGGCTCTTGGGGTTTCTCATGCACTGTACTCAGATACCAGCTGGAGCTGTTATTATCTGAAGACTGAATTCAAGTCAATGTCCAATGTGTCTGGGCAGCTGATGCTGGTTATTGGTTGGGCGCTTGCTGGGGCTGTCAGTGGAGGGACTGAACGTGTCCTGTCTGACACAGAAGTCTGAAGATGCTCAGCCTTCCCACTCACCAGCTGGCTTCCCCTAGAGTGAGCCTCTTGAGTGAAACAGGGAGAGGTCCATGGCCTCTTATGATCCAGCTTAGGAAATCATATAGCATCACTTCTGCCATTCTCTGTTGTTCAAAACAGTCACAAGGTTGCCCATATTTATGTGGAGGGAACACAAACCTCCACCTTTTAACAGGATGCATGTTAAAGAATTTGCAGCAAACTTTAAAATAACCATTACAGGTAGCATTTTGCCGTAACTCAAAATCATAAGCAGTTGTGCTGTGACAGAAAGAGCTGGTAGGGCCCACAGGACTTAGACTAGAAGTAAGGATGGCTCTATAAATTTTTATATATTAGTTCTGTGATTCTAATATCCCTTTTTCTATCTCATCTTAAAATACAAATGCAATGGCTGCAGCTGCAGCATCAACCATGGACCACAAGGCAACTGTGAGAGTGGAAGCCACCATGTTGCTGTTGGTGTGTATAGTCAGGTCAATTTCACCTCACACTGACCCTGTAAGACAGAGCAGAACTGCACATGTAGGGTTTCCTAGGCAGTAATCTTTATGGGAGCAGATCTCCAGGTCTTTTCTACTGCAGAGCTGCTTGTGGGCATAAACTGCCAAATTGTTCACCTTTTGGTTAGCAGCAGTGCTTCACCATTGCCACGTCAGGGCTCTTTCATATCAGCCTGGAACCGCCTCTGTGAGGACAAGAAAATTCCATCTTGTTTAAGCCAGTGTTATTTCCGGTCTCTGTTATTAACAGCTGAAAGCAACTCCTAAGTACTGAAAGCCTGGTGACTTAGTGGTTAAGCCTATGTCTGCTAACAAAGAGGTCAGCAGTTTGAATTCACCAAGCACTCCTTGGAAACTCTGTGGAGCAGTTCTGCTCTGTCCTATAGGGTGGCTTCAACGGCAGGGAGTTTGGATTTTTTGATGACAGCTAGACAGATGAGAAGCCTTGGTATCCCTGTGCTTAAGAGCTACCCAGTGAACCAAAAGTTCTGCAGTTGGCATCCACCAGGCACTTCTTGAAAACCTTATGTGTCAGTCCTACTCTAGACTATAAGATCACTGAGTCAGAATCAACTCTACAGCAACAATTTTGTTATTCAGATTTGAATTTTTTAAAAAAAAGATGTAAAAGGAGGTGCCCCTCTCCTATCCCCACCCAGCAAACCTAGTAGCCAATGGCTTTTAATGTCCTTTCTTACCGGAGTGCACCGAACCACATGCCCTCCCCTGCAGCTACCTGCGGCCTCAGATTCAGTTTTGACTCAACAAGAGGGCGGAGATGTCAGGGAACGCCTGACAAACACTGAAGGCTTTTAGTTTTCTATCACCCATTTGGTTACCTCCTTCTCTCCACTAGGTTCTCCTTTTTTGTTTTTGCTTTTCAGAGCTGTTGCTGTGCAATATTCCCTCTCTTTCAAAGTTCTCTTCTTAGTCACTAAGCCAAACTCGTCGGAAATCCACGCTTCCCTGCAGCCTAGGCAACATCCTACACTGAACGTGGGCAGCATTTAAACATCAGATAGGTGATTTGCAAAACCCCTTTAAATGCTTCCCTTCTTTGCATTTTAAGAGGGGGTTTCTCCATCCTGCCCCCCCGCCTCCCCCAAGACAGTCCACTCTCACTGCCAGGCCACCAAGCATTTTAATAGATCTCTTGGAATAGATGTGGCCTGTAGATGTATGCGATGACTCCATCAGACACAATTTGGGACGGGGGTGAAGATGCCCTTCCTCTCCACGACACCCTGTACTGTGTAATCTCTAGCTGCTGCATCTCTCTCCAGGCCTCAAACAGCCCAAGGTGTTATCCATGTAAAGCAAAGCTGAAGGAGGGAGGCTCCCGGGAAAGCCTCAGCCCTCTCCTGGCCTGAAGGCAGGACTGGAAGAACCGAGCGGATCTCCTCTCGAGTTCCCCAGCCGGACAGCAGCGGTGAAAGGCCATCGATCTTGTGTGTGGCCGCGGCCCAGCCAGCCCTTCCTGCGGTGAGCGCGGCTGGGACTGCAGGCTCAAGCGTCCATTGGCCCGCGGGCCGACGCCGCGCAGTCTGGAGGGGCGGCCCGGGCGGCGGCCGCGCGAGGAAACGCCCCGGCGCGCAGCCCCGCGCGGTCGCCTTCGGAGCCTGCGGCTCGCCGAGCTTCTATTTTGTTAACAGTAAGCGGCATGGCAGTGACAAGCTAATAGTTTTCGCTCCCCTACTGACTAAACGGAACTCCTCGGCGTCTCCTTCCACGGACCTGTGGAGGCCGCCCGGAGAGGGGCTGCAGCGGCTACCAGGGTAGGGCTCTCGGCTCCTCAGCGGCCACCCTGTGGGATCCAGGCGAGCTGCCCAGTCTCGCCTTGTGAACGCTCTTGGTAACCAGACTTGTGAGTGGCGTCGCGGCTCGGCTTGCACCGCAAGCAGGCGTCCACCTGTCCCAGGCCCGGCTCTCGGGCTTCTCGGCAGCGGGGAGCTGGGAGGGACAGCGGGGACCTGGGGCGGGCGCCGGACCATGCGCATGCGCACCACGGGTCACTTCCGCACCTACAGCGTCACCTCTGGCAGAACACGTAATCTCATGCTTCACATGGAGCTCACGCATCCATCTCCTGTCCAACACACTCACACCAGTGACATCTGGCACACACTGGAGACTCTCCTCATAGACTCGATCACCTAACACACACACCCCAGCTTCCCCTCGCACCCCTAACACCTCTCTCCTTATTCACACACCCTCACAGCTGTGTCTCCGCACACGTGCCAGCACTCCCGTCTTCTCTAATGCACACTCATTCTGTATTCTGCACTAGTATCAGGCCGAGCTGCATACTGGACATTCGCGCCAGCCTGATCCAGGGAGCGAGGCGGGGCCCTCTCATCCTTGTCACTCCTAGGTCATCCGTCTCCCTTTCAGTAGTAGGCTGCTGAAACTTCAAAGGCAGTGGGGTTGCTGGAGGCACGCTCCCTGCCACCTGCCCCCTGTAGCAACTTGCACAGACTTGGAGGCCCGGGCGCGCACTAGGCGGACAGATACACGGGCGGGGACAGCCTGGCCGGAGCGTCTGAGCCCTGCGTAGTCCCCGGTGTGGCGCAGCAGGCTCAAGATGCCAGGCGCGGCTGCGAGTTCCCGGAGCAGACCTCAGGCAGGCAGCTATGCTGGAGTCGGGGCACCGAGGTGTACAGCGCGCAGGCTACCGCGGCCAGCCTGGACGAGCCCCTGAAGCGCCGACAGGCGGGCCAGGGGGCTCACACCACGGCAAGTGGAATCTTTCTAATAAAACCCAGGAAAGGAAATTTGAGTCAATTTTAGTGCCAGACTCTGTTCTTAACGGAAATAAGTCTCCCATGGATTTTTAACCGTATTCCTGCCTTTCTTTCCTCCCTCCCCATCCGAAGCTCGAAACCGACAGGCTCTATTCCTTACATAGGAAACCCTAGTTGCCTGGTAGTTAAGTGCTACAGCTTCTAACCAGAGAATTGGCAGTGCGAAAAGCTGATTCTATTGAAAGCTACTCTTTATTTGCCAGGCTCTGTACTAGGATCTAGAGCCACTGCACTAACAGAAAGTCCCTACCTTCAAAACTCTCATAGTCTAGTTGGATATAGTTAAATATAATCCAATAATTACATCCCCACAGGATCAATGTCAAAATGGACTACTTAATGCTAAGTTTTTAGCTGTTCCTTGGAGAAGGACATCATGCTTGAAAGAGTGGAGGGTCAGCAAAAAAGAGGAAGACCCTCGACAGAGGGATTGACACAGTGGCTGCAACAATGGGTTTAAGCACAAAAACAGTTGTGGGCACGGCGCAGGACGGGCGCAGTGTTTCATTCTGTTGTGCACAGGGTCTCTATGAGTCAAAACTGACTGGATGGCACCTAAAAAAGACAAAAGCAACATGCAATATAAAGGAGCCCTGGTGGTACAGTGGTTTTGCGCTCTGCTGCAAAAGGAAGAAAAGATGTGGCAGTCGGCTTCTGTAAAGATTATGGTCTTGGAAACCCCATGGGGCAGTTCTGCTCTGTCCTATAGGGTCACTACAGTCAGAATGGACTCCCCTAGTAACTTAAAAAAAAAATCCTAAACAACCTTTATAACGCTGAGAGTAAAGAGCTGTAGAGGAATTACTTGGTTAGGATAATCAGCTAGGTGGTGCAGAAGCTGGAAGTAACCCTGACCCACCATCAACGTAGCTCAGAATCAATTGGCATTTTAGGACAGCCAAGAGAAACTGGGTTGGCCAAATCTTCCAGGCAGTAATTTCCTTCCAAGATCTTTCCATTGCCCTCCAGTCGACCCCAACGTAGTGACTCTGTAGGACAGAGTAGAACTGCCTTATAAGGTTTTCAAGGAGCAGGTGGTGGATATGAACTATCACCCTTTTGGTTAGCAGTTGAATGCTTAACCACTGTGCAGCCAGCTCTCCATCCAAGGATTAAAACCAAAGCCAAACCCACAGCCATCGCGTCGATTCAGACTCATAGCCACCCCATAGACAGTGCAGAAAGAGTAGCTTTCAATAGAATCAGCTTTTTGCATGAAACTTTATCAGAACACTTAAGAATGTTTTTATAAATCTTTCCAAGGGCAGAAGCCCTGGATAAACAAAACACTTCTAAAAAGAACACACTAGGAGGCCTTTCACTACCCAACTTTAGAACTTGTTACACTGCCACAGTTGTCAAAACAGCCTGGCACTGGTACAAAAAGAGACAGACAGATCAATGGAACAGAATTAAGACCCCAGAGACGATACTATCCTCCTATGAACAGTTGATATTCAACAAAGGCCCTAAGACATTAAATTGGGGTAAATGCAACCTCTTCAACAAATGGTGCTGGCAAAATTGGATATCCATCTGCAATAAATTGAAACAAGACCCATATTTCAAACCTTATACAAAAACCAACTCAAACTGGTAAAAAACCTAAATATCAAATCTAAAATGATAAAGCCCATTTAAGAAAAATTAGGATAAACAATGGAAGTTTTACTATACAGCATAGACAGTTTTCAAAATCTGACAAACCACAAAATCAACAGAAGAGAAAAATAAATGGGAACTGCTAAGAATCAAACACTTTTGTTTATCCAAAGACTTTATCAATAGAATTAAAGGACCACCTATAGAATGGGAAAAAATACTTGGCAACTATATGTCAGACTGATGCCTGATCTCCATAATCTACAAGGTACTGCAAAATATCAACAAGAAAAAGATAAATCATCAAATTCAATGATTGGCAAAGGAGATGGACAGACACTTTTTCTAAAGAGGAAATCCAGGCAGCCAAGAAACACATGCAGACATGCTCACGATCATTAGCTATTAAAGAAATTCAAATCAAAACTATACAGAGATTCCATCTCACTCCACAAGGTTGATCATGATCCAAAAAATGCAAAACAACAAGTGCTGGAGAGGCTGTGGAGAAATTGGAACTCTCCTACACTGTTGATGGGATTGCAAAATTGTGCAACCTCTTTAGAAAGCAGTCTGTTACTTCCTTAAAAAGATGGAAATAGACATATCATTTGTCCCAGTAATTCCACTGCTTGGAATATATCCTACAGAATCAAAGCCATTCACACCAACTGATACATGCATGTGAAAGTTTATTGCAGCATAGTCCACAACAGCAGAAAGATAGAACCAATCCAGATGCCCAACAACAGAGGAATGGATAGGTAAACTATGGTATATATACTCAATGGAACACTATGCAATGATAAAGAACAGTGGTGATTTTAGGAAACATAACCTGGTTTCAACTGGAGGACATTATGTTGAATGAAAGTCTTCAGTGACAAAAGGGCAAATATTGTATGAGACCCCTACAGTAAGAACTTAGAAACAGACTCATGCATAGAAGAAAAGACCCTTTAACAGCTGCAGGGGTGAGGAGGGAGGGAGAGGGTGGGGTATAGATTAGATACTTGGTAGAAATTGGGTTGGGTGAAATCAATGACAGCACACTTTAGAAAGAAGATCAATTTTAACTGCAGTTCAACATAACATGAAGGACAGAGTAGCTGGGTCGGGGGGCCAGGGACCATGTTCTTGGGAAATCAAGGCCAATTGGCACAACTAGTGTTTCGCTAAGAGAGTCTTCTGCACCGCAAATTGGTGAGTGGTGTCTGGGGTCTTAAAAGCTGCTAAGCTGCCATCTGAGGTACACCAAGTGGTCTCAACTCAGCAGAAACGGATGATCTCCAAGGACCAAAACTACATGGGGCAAAGAGAACATAGAAGACAGACAGACCCACATGAGCGGGTGACTACATCGACATGTGGCCATAAGAACTGGATGGTGAATGGCGCCCACCAGTGATAGACATGATGGGGCTCATAAAGTTGAGTCTCACAAGCAACATGAAAATGAAAAGGGGTGAACCCTGAGATCTCCACTGAAAGACCACAATTGATGGTCCAGGGGCCTCGGGGTTCCCCTGGGGGCATGGCCCCTGGCCCTGATGCTGCCCCTGTGCATAAATCACAATGGAGGTCAACTCTTCAGGCAGAAATGGATTGGACTTGGTGACACAGAGCAACCTTATCATGTGTGCACTTTATGGTTCCATGCATCTATAGGATGTCATCCAGCTGACCTCTTACTGGACGCTGGGGAGAGAATGGAGAGGAGGGGATACAAGATTGTTAGGAGGATATGACATGTACAGAACAGAGAAGAGATGTGTGCTGTCACCGGGTAGGGAGAGCAGTGGGAACTGCTCGTTGGCAGGTATGCAAATTTACAAGAGATTGTGTATTCTCACTCAATGATAATCGTAATAATAATAATAAAATCTTTACCAAAACAGGGGGAAAGCGGGAGTATGGGGGAGAATAATTTCAGGCCCTTCAAAAGAAGCAGATTAAACTTATGTCTTCAAAGACCTATCCTGCACAACAAATGAGAGCACAGAAACCCTAAAACCATCACCTAAATACCTCGAGTTCATATCATGTGCTAGAGTAACCGTGCCAACTTCACTTAACAGGACATCCTTTAACTTTGAGTTGGCTTTGTTACTTTTCTGACCCACCTAATTCTGCATATAAGTTTTGATATTTGAACACCAAGCTAAACTAGACACAGTTGAAATCTGGAAAACAACAACTTAAGATTTTTTGAATTGGAGAACTTTTAGATTTTATCCTATTGAAAAGAGAAGCAAGAGTTAACATCACCAGATTAGTTATTTAGAGAAATTTGTGGTTGTATGGAAGATTAACTAAAGTGTAGAAGTTATTTTACAATGTAGGTAGTTTTTTTGCTTGTCCCCCCCCCCCCACCCCATTCAACAATATAGTTGTGAGCTCACTCTGGAGACATGTAGGACTTCATTTTAATTGCTGTATAGTATTCCACTGAATGGCTATATCAGAATTTATTCTTCCCATATGGTTCAGAGCTGATGGAGTACATGGAATATTTAGAGAAGAGTGAGAAGATTAGCAAGTGACATGTGGGAAGAGATTGAAGCTAAGTTTGGGGATATAGAATAAAGCTAGGCGTAAACCTCCTAGTTGCCAAGATTTATAATTTGGTGCAGTTTATAGGCAATAAGGAGACCTGGTGCTGCAGTGGTTAAGACCTCAGGCTAACAGAAAGACTGGCAGTTCAAATCCACCAGCTGCTCCTTGGAAACTGTATTGGGTAGCTTTACTCTGCCTACAGGGTTGCTGTGAATCAGAATACATCCAATGGCAACTGGTTTATGGGCAATAATCAGTGGGTAATCCAAATGTTTCGATTCTCCTACATTTTAAAGTTGTCGACTGTAACATGATCAGATTTCCTTTGTAGGAAAATTGAAGACAGTTTAGAAGACTTTCTAAAATGAAGAAAAATCTGTAGACAAGAGATCAATTGGCATACTATATCCTTCTATATATTTCCAACAGTGCTGGCAAGTTAATGTAATTTCAGGAAAATGAAAAAGGTGAAATAAGAAATCTTCATTTCAAGGGGATATGGAACACTTGTTGCATGCCTAGCATGAAATTTCCACCCCTTCAACTACCTCAAATTCTACCTTTTGTTCACATTTCCTTCTAGAATTACTGAATTACTACCACAACTCATTTGTTCATTCTTCTTTCTAATGGGTAACTTGGGGAAAGTTTTATTTCGAGTAAGTTCCTAGCACCATAAAGAAACCAGAGAGAGAATTTGGAGGAAGACTGGAGGACACTGTTTATAAGATGAATAGTGATTAGAAAAATAGCTCCATTTAACTATGAATAAATGGATCATTTCTTTTTTCCTGTATTTTCAGTTACTTTAAAATAAGTATATAGATGCCTTTTCAAGGAAGACAACTAATTCCAGTCTGCCTATAACTTAGCATTCAAATTTTTCAGCATATAATAAGAAATTAGTGTCTTAGTCATCTACTGCTGCTATAGAAATACCACAAATGGATGGCTTTAACAAAAATAAAGCTATTTCTTCACAGTCCAGTAGGCTAGAAGTCCTCATTTGGGGTGTCAGTTCCAAAGGAAGGCTTTTTCTCTGTGTCAGCTCCGGAGGAAGGTCCTTGTCATGAATCATTCTTTCCTTGCCCTACGCATCTTGCCCTTGCATCTCAGCAAAAGAACTTTATTTCCAAAGGGCAGACTCTGCTCCTGGCACTGCTTTCTTGGTGGTATAAGGTCATGTCTCTCTGCTCACCTCTTCCTTGTACCTCGAAAGACATAGATTTAAGATACTGTCCAATCTTGCAGACCTCATCAGGCAAGGGGGACAACAGCATCAAGTAAGGAGGGCAAAGATAGAGCCAGTGGCCCCGGCTCGCCTGTCAGTGGAGGCTTCTTGTTGTGATGCTGGGAGATTTGCCACTAGTATTCAGGGACCAGCAAGGCCACCCGTGATAGACAGGTGTCAGCTAAGCTTCCAGACTAAGACAGACTAGGAAGAAAGACCTGACAGTCTACTTCTAAAAAGAATTATCCAGGGAAAACCTTATGAATGGCGGCAGAACATTGTCAGATATAGTGCCCGAAAATGAGCCCACCAGGTTGGAAGGCACTCAGGAGATAACTGGAAAGAGCCGTCGCCTCAAAGCAGAGTCGACCTTAATGATGTGGAGTAAAACCTACGGGACCTTTTTTCACTGATGTGGCATGACTCAAAATGAGAAGAAACATCCATTAATAATCTGAATGTGGAATGTATGAAGTATGGATTTAGGAAAATTGAAAATCATCAAAATTGAAATGGAGTACATAAACATAGGCATTAGTGAGCTGAAATGGACTGCTTTTGGCCATTTTGAAGCTGACAATCATATGGTCTCCTATGCTGGGAATGAAAACTTGGCCTGAAAACTTGAAGAGGAACAGCATTGCGTTCCTCATCAAAAAGAACATTTAAAGATCTGTCCTGAAGTGTAGTGCTGTCGGTGATAGAATAATCTCCATACACCTACAAGAAAAGACCAGTTAATGTGACTGTTATTCAAATTTATGCACTAACTGCTAAGGCCAAAGATGAAGAGATTGAAGATTTTTATCACGTTCTGCTGTCTAGACAAAATTGATCAAACATGCAATCAGGATGCATTGATAATTACTGGTGATTAGAGTACAAAAGTTGGGAACAATGAAGAAGGATCAGTAGTTGGATAATATGGCCTTGGTGATAGAAATAATGTCACAGATCACATGGATCTGACCAGATGGAATACTCCGGAACCAAATCAACTACGTCTGCGGAAAAAAGGCATGGAAAAGCTCCATATCAGCAATCAGAACAAGAGCACATGCCAAATGTGGTACAAATCATAAACTGCTCATATACAAATTCAAATTGAAACTGAAGAAAATTAGAACAAGTCCCCAAGAGCCAAAGTATGGCCTTGAGTATATCCCTCCTAAGTGTAAAGACCATCACATGAACAAATTTGCTGTGTTGATCACTAATGACCAAGGACCAGACAAATTGTGGAATGACATCAGAAATCGTCCAGGAAGAGAGGAACCCACTGCTGCTGAGTCAGGTCCCACTCATAGTGACCCTAGAGGTCAGAGTAGAACTGACCTACAGAGTTTCCAAGAAGCGCCTGGCCGATTTGAACTGCTAACAGACTAAGACTGGGAAGAAAGACCCGGCAGTCTTCTTCTGAAAAGGATTAGCCAGGGAAAACCTTATAAATAGCAGCAGAAAAGGAGCCCACCAGATTGGAAGGCACTCAGAAGAGGACTGGAAACAGCCGCCTCCTCAGAGTAGACCTGTTTGGTTAGCAGATGTAGCACTTAACCCACTATACCCCTAGGCTTTCCTTTGAAGAGAGGAAAAAGTCATTAAAAAGACAGGAAAGAAAGAAAAGACCAAACCGGATGTCAGAAGAGACTCTGAAACTTACTCTCAAACATTGAGCAGCTAAAGCAAAAAGAAGGAATGGTAAAGTAAAAGACCTAAACAGAAGATTTCAAGGAGCAGCTTGACAAGACAAAAATGTGCAAAGAGCTGCAAATGGAAAACCAGACGGGAAGAACACGTTCTGTATTTCTGAAGCTGAAAGAACTGAAGAAAACGTTCAAGCCTTGAGTTGCAGTATTGAAGGATTCTACAGGGAAATTATTAAATGACTCAGGACGCACCAAAAGAAGATGGAAGAAATACACAGAATCTTTATACCAGAAAGAACTGGTCAATGTTCAGCCATTTGAAGAGGTAACATATGATCAGGAACCGATGGTACAGGAAGAAGTTGAAGCTGTATTGAAGGCACTGGCAAAAAACGAGGTTTCAGGAATTGATGGAATATCAATTGAGATATTTCAACAGTTGGATGCAGAGCTGGAAGTCCTAATCTACAACAAGAAGTTTGGAGGACAGCTACCTGGCCAACTGGCTAGAAGAGATCCATATATATGCCCATTCCAAAGAACAATGATCCAACCAAATGCAGAAATTACCAAACAATATCATTAATATCACACACAAATAAAATTTTGCTCAAGCTCATTCAAAAGTGACTGCAACAGTATACTGACAAAGAACTGCCAGGAATTCAAACTGGTTTCAGAAGAGGATGTGGAACCAGGGATATCAGATGGATCTCGGCTGAAAACACAGAATACCAGAAAGATGTTTACCTATATTTAGTTGACTATGCAAAGGCATTCGACTGTGAGGATCATAACACATTATGGCTAACATTGCAAGGAATGGGAATCCTAGAGCACTTAATTGTGCTCTTAAGGAGTATATGGATCAAGAGGCAGTCATGTGAACAAAACAAAGGGACACTGCATTGTTTAAAATCAGGAAAAGTGTGTCACGGTTGTATCCTTCACCATACCTTTTCAATCTGTATGCCAAGCAAATAATCTGAGAAGCTGGATTATATGAAGAAGAATGAGGCATCAGGTATGGAGGACGAATCATTAACAACCTGCATTATGCAGACAACACTACCTTACTTGCTAGAAGTGAAGAAGATTTGAAACACTGATGAAGGTCAAAGACCACAGCCTTCAGCATGGATTGCACCTCAACAGCAAGAAAACAAAAATCCTCACAACTAGACCAGTAAGCAATATCATCATAAATGGAGAGAGGATTGAGGTTGTCAAAGATTTCATTTTACTTGGGTCCACAATTAATGCCCACAGAAGCTGCAGTCAAGAACTCAAAAAAGATGCATTGCATTGGGAAAATCTGCTGCAAAGTACTGCTTTGAAGTATTCAAAAGTAAAGATGTCACCTTGTAGGCTAAAGTGTGCCTGACCTAAGCCATGACCTAAGACATTCTCAGTCATATCATATGCATGTAAAAGCTTGACAGTGAACAAAGAAGACAGAAGAGGAATTGATGCCTTTGAATTGTTGTGTTGGAGAAGAATGTTGAATGTACCATGGACCACCAAAAGAACCAACAGATCTATTCTGGAAGAAGTACAGCGAGAGTGCTCCTTGGAAGCAAAGATGGAAAGACTGCATCTGACATACTTTGGACACATTGTCAGGAAGGATCAGTCCCTGGACAAGAACATAATGCTCGGTAGAGTGGAGAGTCAGCAAAAAGGAAGACCCTGGATGAGATGGATTGACACAGTGGCTGCAATCATAGGCTGAAGCATAAAAACGATCATGGACATAGTGCGAGACCAAGCGGTGTTTCGTCCAGCTGAGCGTAGGGTCACTACGAGTTGGAATCGACTGGTCAGCACCTAACAACAACAACAATCCATCTTACTCAGTCACAGTAATTGAATTTGTAACACACAGGAAAATGTCATCAAATGGTGGGCAATCACACAGTCATGAGAATCACAACCTAACCAAGTTGATACACACATCTGTGTTTTGAAATACAATTAAATTCATGACAATTAGTAAAAGTGCAAACATGCAAAGGAGCTGGACGATGTGACTCATAGTCAAAGAAAAAAAAATCCATGGGAAGACTCTTGGATGACTCAGGTGTTAGAATTAGTCAACAAGGACTTTTAAGTCAGCAGCTATAAACATGTTCCATATCTAAATGAAAAGATAGACATACAAAGTAAATAGATAAGGATAATCAGCAAAAAATTGGTAACTAAGTGAAAAAAAGAAACAGGAAAATTCTAGAACTGAAAACTATAGTATCTGAAATTTAAAATTCACTGGATAGACTTAACAGCACATTAGAAACAAGAATAAAGGACTAGTGAGTCTGAGTACAGACAAGTATAAAGTATCTATATAAGGAGAAAAAAGAAAAACAACAAAAGAAGAAAAAAAAAACTGAATAGAGCTTCAGTAGATAATAGCGCAATACTAGTCAGCCAGACACATACGTTACTGCAGTCTCAGCAAGAATAGAAGAGTAGGGCAGAAAAAAATATTTGAAGAAGTTTTTCAGTCCCAAAGACCCATAAAAGCAAAACAAAAAATTTAATCTAGAGATTCAAGAACCTCTCCATACTCTACACAGGGTAAATACAAGAAAAAACATATTGGAGCACATTGTAATCCATCTGCTGAAAAAGAGAAAAATCTTAAAAACAAGAAGTAAAAGAAAAGAGAATGATGACACAAACATTGTGTGATTTTTCATCAGAAGTAACAAACAAAACCCACTGCCAGTTCAGTTAATTCTAACTCATTGTAGCCCTGTCAGGCCTGATAAAACTGCTACACAGTTTCCAAGAGTGCCTTGTGAGTTTGAACTGCTGATCTTTTGCCTTAGGAGATGTAACACTTAACCACCACTCCACTAGGGTTTCCATCAGGAGCAAAGGATGTTTAAAATGAGTATATATTGTTTTAAAATATAGCAGGAAGAAATAGATGAATGAGGAAGAGGAAGAAAGAGAGAATCATGGTGGGGCAGCAAAAGAGAAAGCAACCTTCTGGGATCTGAGAAGCGGATTTGAGGGTGCCTTGTAGAAGCAACTTGGCTGCTCTGTCCCATCTAGAGAATACAAAGGAAGTAACACGTAGGAAACTATACCCTCAAGAAGCTTATCCTATCACTGATAGTATCGGCTAAACTGCAATAAGGTCAAAGACAGAAGAGGTACTAGTACAAGTAAGCTGAACTGACTGTGGAAGGCTGGCAGGGAGGGAGAGGAGGGAGACACGGTGCTTGAGGACTGTACTCATGTTAGAAGAGAGGTATCACTCTAGCACAGGGGACAGGGACCACCAGCAAAGCTGAGCAAGGAGAAAGTGAAAAGGACAGTGATGATCATGCCTCAGTTTGTTTCATACCTTTTTAGAATAGTGATTAAATGTTCAGGCTCTGAAATCAGACCAAACCAGCCAACCAGCCATTGCTGCAGAGTTGGTTCTGACTCATAGTGACACTATAGGACAGAATAGAACTTCCAAGGCTGTAATCCTTATGGAGGAAACCCTGGAAGTGCTACATCTGCTAACCTAAAGGTCAGCAGTTCAAATCTGTGTGGTGCTCCTTGGAAACTCTGTGGGGCCATTCTACTCTGACTATGGAGTTGCTATGAGTTGGAATCAACTCGAAGACAGTGATGTTTGATTGGTTGGGGAATCCTTATGAAGGAAATCCTTGTGGTATAGTGGTAAGTGCTGTGTCTGCTAACCAAATGGTGGTCAGTTCAGATCCGCCAGGCACTCCTTGGAAGCTCTGTGGAGCAGTTCTACTCCATCCTGTAGGGTTACAATGAGTCAGAATTGACTCAGTGGCAATGGGTTTGCTTTGGTTTTTAATCCTTATGGAAGCAGACTGCCACATCTTTCTCCTCAAGAGGAGCTGGTGAGATCTGATTGCTGAGTGCTTAACTTGGGTTTAAATACTTTCCTTTTACACACTAGCCAGCTACTGGGGCAAGTTATTTAACCTCTTGGGTTTTTCAGTTTATCCGCTAGTAAGTTAATTTGCATCACAGGAGTATAGTGAAGACAGAACTCAATAATGCATGTTAAGCTCTTAGAAGAGTATAGCCTAGAGAAATGTGTAGCAAGGCTTACTTAATGAGTTGCTGTCGAGTCTGTCCTGACTGACCGTGACTCTACAGGTGCCACGATAGAACTGTGCTCCATGGGGTTCTCAGTGTCTGATTTTTCAGAAGTAGATCACTAGACCTTCCTTTGAAGGTGCCCCTGGGTAGACCTGAAACTGTAACCTTTTCGTTAGCAGTTGAGCACAGTTACCCTTTGCATCACCCAGGTTCTCAATAAACATTTGTTTATCCTTAGAGGAATTGGTGGTATTAGCTGAAGCAAAAATCGTTCCAAACAAAGGCTAAAAGTACATTTGTCCACAGGGATATAAGAACTGTAAAAAGTCAGTGAACAAAAGACAAGCTACATCTGGGATGAACTTGTCACTTGTAGGTCACCAGCTGCCTTTGAGTGTTGTGAATGAGATATAGACAGCAACAGCCTCTCAGTAGAGAAGAGATTGAAGGCATTTATTTCGGGGAGAAAATATTTCAAGATGGGAGGTCTTACAATCAGTAGTCATTATGTACTTTCTAAGCATCTTTTGAAAAACAACTAGAATTGTCTCTTAGCAGTGTAACAGGACAATAAGCTCTGCAAGTGAAGACTGTAAAATGCAAGCCAACAGTACGCCGGGATCCACCAATATACATAAAAAGTTGCTTTTCATCCACAGAGTCATGGTCAGTAGCAGACAGAAAAATAAATAAATAAAATGGCCATTTTAATGTTCCATAGGAGACAACAAGTGGCCTCCCTGAATGGGGATTTTTCTAACACTAAGCTAAATGAACCTGGTTTTATAGTGGTTAGATGCTATGGCTGCTAATCAAAAGGTTGGCATTTTGAGTTCACCAGGTGCTCCTTGGAAACTCTATGGGGCAGTTCTACTGTGTCCTATAAGCTTGCTATGAGTTGGAATCAACTCTATGGCAATGAGTTTTAAGCTAAACATGCGTGTTCACAGAACTTTATACTCAATCTGCCACTCCACAGTAGCAGGATCTACTCATTGCTGCTGATGGAGCTATCTCCAAAGCAGATGCCCTTCTGGTTATTAATGTATGTCTTTAGAAATGGACTTCTGGCTCATGACACCCGTCACCCAAATGGGAGTTGGAGCCAGGACAGAAAGCTTATGTTTCAGGTTATACTGTGTTATAGAAGTGTTTGCATGTACTTTTGAGCTTCCACACATATATCTAGTCAATAGGAATCCTTCTAGCTACAAGATGTGTTACTTGTTTTTCAAATGTACATCATTTCATATAGGAGACCCCTGTTGAGAGATTGGAGATTTGTGGTGTTTTCTTGAAATTTCATAATTGACCTAAGATGAAAGATAAATAAAAATACGTAAGTGAGAAAGATGTGGTTCTGGGACTTCACAGCAGTGGCTGGAGTAAATATAGAGTCCTTGGGTCTGAAGGTTTAACTTTGTCCCCTCTCATCCTATTAAACTAATGGCATTTAAATCTTTCCTAGGTTTGGAAAATTGATTCTACTTTTACCAAAGAACCCATGCAGTCGAGTTGATCCTAACTTACAGTGACCTTACAGGACACAGTTGAACTGCTCCATAGCGTTTCCTCAGGTGTGACTAGTAGACTTGAACTACTGATCTTTTGATAAGCAGACAAGTAGTCATTGCCCCGTAAGCCCTATGTAAATGTCATAAATTGACTGTGTCACCCAAAAAATGTGTGCAACCATTTGGCTGGGTCATCATTCCCAATATCTCTGTCTGTGGCTAACAGGATGATTACGTTAAAAGAGGAGTAGGGTGGGACTGCAAACACCCTTACTAAGGGAGTTTTCCTGGAGTATGGCTTGCACCACCTTTTATACTTTCATCCTACAGGGTACAAAAGAAGAAGGAAGCAAGCAGAGAGTGGGGAACCTCATACTGTCAAGAAAGCAGCACCAGGAGTATAGCCATCTTCAGACCTGAGATTCCTGTGCCAGAATGCTCCCTGTCCAAAGACTGATGCAACACCTTCCTCCAGAGTCCACAAGGGGAAAAGCCCTTCTCCTACAGCTGACATCTAGAATCCTGACTTGTAGCCTACCGTACTGTGTAAGAATAAACTTTTCTTTGTTGAAGCCATCTACTTTGTGGTTATTTCTGTTAGAGCGGCACTAGCTGACTAAAATAGTAAAAATAAGTGGTAATTTTTATAGTAAAACAGAATTCCAAGTTAATTTTGGAAATAATTATACTTAACGGAAATAAGTGATAGCCCAGTCAAAATCAAAATCAAGTCATCAGTTGCCACAAGACTTTGAAGATAGATGAGATACATTGTACAAATAAATTACACCTTGCCTCTTGGAGTCCAGGCTAGAGGAAAGCTATTACCGTGTCTCCCTTCTATGGAACTATGTGAGCTATGTGAAATTTTTATCAGGTGTAGGAGAGAGAAAGTGGCTGACAAGCACACTCTTTCAACAGATACAATGATCTTGTTAAGGGCTGCTGCTTCTGTGCCTAAACCCTGAAGCTAAATATATTCAATAATTTTGACTGAAAAGCCTACATGAGCTAGAAAAAGGGGAAAAAAAAATCTAAGTTTGGATGAAATGCAATGTCATTGGTTGAATTGTGTTCCCTCCAAATGTGTACAGCAACGTGGCTAGGCCGTGATTCTTGGCATTGTATGTTGTTCCTAGACTTTGTAAATCCATCCTCTGTGCCGTTAATGAGGGAAGATGGGCCGCAGTTGTGTTAGTGTGTAAGATTGTATTCTGTCTTGAGACAACCTCTCGTAAAATAAGGAAATGGAAGCAAGCAGAGAGATTTGGAGGCCCTCATACCACCAACAAGCAGTGTCAGGGAACCAAGGCTTTAATAGGTTTTGTGATTCTGTGAAAGGGGGAAGGAGGAAAATGTGCTATGAAATCAAATTTTTAATCATTAAGGTAAGAATTTTAATAAGAAACAACTGTTAAAAGAGCTCATTTTCTGAATTTGTACCACAATCTTATTTTGAACAATGAGGTTTTTTCGGTTTTTTTTGTTTGCTTGTTTGTTTGTTTTTTGTGAAAACTGGCCAGTTTTGACTAATGGGAGAGGATTGCCTGAACAGAACTGAAAAAAGAAGTGAACATTCTTAAAGAGAAAGGACATGCTGTCTCTGATGTAGGAACAGGAGAACTTTGAGCCATCCCTCTAGGCCAGTGTTTCTCCAGCTCTGCAGCTTGCTTGTAAATTTGTAAATTTGCCGCAGCTCACTTGTAAATTTGCCAGGGTGGCAGGGACACATGACTCTTAGCTGGGAGGCATGCCAGCTATCAGAAGTCCCCACTTCTCAAGAGGAGGAAGGGGCAGGTGCCCAGAGACCACCCTGGGTTATGTTTATTTGAGGAGATACTTGCTGGTACTGATAGCAAATCCTCTCTGGACAGAGCAACTCACGTTGGAATTCTTATTGAGAATTCCATCAACTCCCCAGTATCAAACGCAGCACCTATAAAATAAATCCTTACATTTACAACAAAGGTAAGTCCAGCCTTCCCTATCTGGCCATACTTGTCACCTGATCTTTCAGGTTCTTCTGGACTTGAGTCCATCTCACCAGAAACCCCTTGTTTATTCACAGCAGGCAGAAACCCATAACTCTTACTTCTTGTATCGATTCTCCCTCTGTTCACAAATCCCTCTTCATTCTCTGCCTTCCTGGTTACCTCATTGTCCCTTGGCCTCCAAAGAATCATCTCACACCTGCAAGCCAGACAGATTAATGTCCCTCTTTCCCAAAGTGTATGTTTGGTCCAACTCCACCGACCACTGGGATTTTGAGCCATGACCCTATCCTGAGGGGTAATCCCCTCCCTTTTTATACTAAATTTATGCATATCCCTGATCCTCAGTCTGAGCTTGAAGAAAGTCTGTCTAACTTTGCTAACATTTCTGAGGAGAAGCTTAACACCGCCTTATCACACAGAAGCCTCTCTTGGACATTGAAACCCAGGAAGGGAATGCTGGCCCTCTTAAAAATTTGAAATGACTTGTGTTGTGTTCTGAGGGAATTCTAAATCAATGTGTCTTAGCCTTGTGCCTTCAACCAGTAAGTTTACTGAACTCGGGTTTGAATAAGGTGAACGGGCTTCCCTGTGCCAGTGCCATCCTCAGTGAAGTCACCACCTAGGATTTGCCATCACAGGACCTCAGAAGAGCAAACCACTGGGCAGCGATATCTGAAAGATGAGCTTAGGACTACCAAGAAGTCAAGAAGTGCTGTGTACTCTTGGGGCACGGAGGGAACAGGGAGAAAAACAAGTTCTAGAATAGCCCACTAGCATGACTTTTGTTTTAGAGATCCTGTTATATTTAACAGGTATTTTTATGTGAGGCCGTGTATGAGGGCCTAATAAAGGGCCTTCATAAGGGGGCCTTACAGCTGCCATAGTTTTATTGGTTTTATTTCTTCACTGTTTTTTAAAGGAACAGCAAGAGTTATGCGCTTCTACTGACCAAAAAAAAGTTATTGTTGGTGACTGTAGCTTTTTAAAAACTTCAGAAATGCCTTCTGAGAAAAAGTTGTATGAACATATTATGTGTTAGTCCTGTTGACATTTATAATGTTACATAATCATATTCATGTCATGACATTCACCACATCCATGACTTTTATTCAGAGAAACACCAGAAATGAACAGTAGCTATATATTCGCATAGGGAGAATTCAATGTCAAAATACCTGGGTCACTGCCCCCCTCTGGTGTTCCCTCCTGCCTCCCTCCTTTCTTTCCTCCCTCCCACCCTTCCTTCCTTTGCCTTGTCCTAGTGAACAAGAGGAAGCCATTCATCTAAGAGCCTCCAAATGTAAAATAAAAAATATACTTAGTCTTTGGCAGATCTTTGCAAAGTGTTGGAATTATTGTTCATATGTATTCATACATACACGTGTGTCCATACTGAGCCCAGATGTTCTTCAAAAACTATGCTGAGGTTCCTAACCATGTTTAGATGCTTTAATTAGGTAAGATGCTCTTAGTTTGGTTTGGTTCACTTATTTTGTTGGCTGGATGGTTTACAGTGTGGTAGTGGAAGCAGGACAATTACTGGAAATTCTGGTCTCAGTGGTAAAAGCCTAAGCAAGGGAGTTTTAGGGGAGAAGAAGAGATGGGTACTGACTGGCCAGAATCTTCCTTTCTCAAGTTTCCTGTGCTAATTGACATATGGGGTTGTAGCATGTTTGCTCTGCTCACAGGAAGTACAAAAGCTTCACCACATGTCCAACTGGCTCCACAAGTAGGAGAGAAGTTTCTTGTAAGACTAATGTTGACAGCAGTGTTGTCAGTTGAATGTAGTTGCAACAAATTATTCATCAAGGTTATGGATACAATAGGTAAACTATGGTACATATACTCAATGGAGCACTACTCAATGATAAAGAATAATGACGATTCCAGGAAACATCTCCTAACCTGGTTTCAACTGGAAGACATTACATTGAGTAAAAGTAGTCAGCGACAAAAGGACAAATATTGTATGAGACCTCTACGATAAGATCTCAAAAACAGACTTGTGTATAGAAGAAAAGATTCTTTGACAGCTGCAAGGGAGGGGAGGGAGGGAGGGTGGGGGGGAGGGCTTAGTTTAGATAGTTGCTAGAAATCTGGTTGGGAGAAAACAGTGATAGCACACATTAGAAACAAGAACAACATTAAGTGGACTTCAGCATAACTTGAGTACTCCTTCCATCTTAACCCAATATTGCAAGGGTAGAGTAGCTGGGGCAGGGGGCAGGGGACCATGCTCTTAGGCAAAATCGAGGCCAATTGGCACTACTAGCGTTTTGCTAAGAGGGCTCTCTGCACCCCACATTGGTGAGTGGCATCTGGGGTCTTAAGAGCTGCCAAGCTGCCATCTGAGGACACAGCAAATGGTCCCAACTCAGCAGGAATGGATGCTCACCGAGGACCAAAATGACATGCAGTAAAGACAACCTAGAAGACAGAGAGACCCACAAGAGTGGGTGCCTTCATCAGCTTGGGACTGGAAGAACCAGATGGTGCCCGGCCACCACCAATGATAGCCACGATGGAGCTCACTAGGTTGAGTCTCACTGGCAACACAAGAATAAAAAGGGGTGCATCCTGAGATCTCCACTAAAAGACCTCAATTGATGGTCCAGTGGTTTCGGGGTTCCCCTGACAGCATGGCCCCCGGCCCTGATGCTGCCCTTACCCATAAATTATAATGAAGGTCCACTGTTTGGACAGGAATGGATTGGACTTGTCAATGCAGAGTGACCACGTATTGGTTGCACTTTATGGTTCTGTACATCCATAGGATATCATCCTGCTGACCTCTGGCTGGAGGAAGGAGAGTGGGTGGAGAGGAGGGGAAAGGAGACTGTTGGGAGGATGAGACATGTATGGAGCAGAGAGGAATAGGGTGCTGTCACCGGACAGGGTGAGCAGTGGAAGCTACATATAGGTGGGCATGTAAATTTATACGGAAATGTACATTTTCACTCAGTCATGTTAAATAAAAAATAAAATTAAAAAAAAAGGTTGTGGCTACATGTCACCTTACCTTAAATTTAGGCACCTATTTTATCTTTCTCAAATCTACTTTAATAAAATACCAATGTCGCCTTGCAAAACCCATCAGTTTTTGAAACCAGCAAGACTAATGTCAAAGTACAGGAGATGAAATATAAGCAGTTTCCCTATTATACTAGAGGACTCAAATAATCAGACTGAGAGCAGGTTCTGAGTCTTCTTGTCTCCAAACGAATCATCCAGCTCGTGGCAGATTGTATCTTCCATGATGGCTGCAGCAAGAGCTCCCATCCCATTTTTCTTGCATCTTGATGTGGGTACGCACCTGGTAGAAAGGTACAGTTACAGTCCCTCCTCTCAGACCTGAGAGAACTTAGGACTGACGAAAGTGACCCTACATGGCTTCTAAGGCTAAGTTGTATAAAAAGGGAGCCCATTTTTACCTGGCTCTCTGGAGACACTTACTGTTGGAAAGCAGCTACCATGCCGCGAAGACGTCAAGCCAGCTACCAAGAGAGGTTACACGTGGGTGTTCCAGCCAACAACCCTATGTCATCGCACCCAACAGCCAATGTTACTCACCAGAAATGTGAATGAGGAGGCTTCTGATGATTCCAGCCCCCACTGTGGAGTCAATGCCAGCATTTGAGCCACCCCAGCTGATGCCACCTGGAGCTGTCCCCTCTGCAAACTGCCCAAGAGTTTGTACTTTCCAAGTGGCAGCAGCAAGAGCTTCCCTCCCCCATTTTTTTCAGTCTGAAGTTGCTTCATTTTATTTTAAACCATTAAATTTGGGGTGTTATGTACTGATAGATAATTCTAACCTTGCACTTTCCCCTCCTAAGGGGACTTTGTTGTTGGTTATATAAATATTATGCATATAAACGTTACTCGGATCTAACTCGATGGCACTTGGCTTTGGTTTGGCATGCCTAAACCAGAATGCTGAGTTACTAAGATTTAGCCACATGGGGTGGGGAGGGAGGGAGAGGGAAGGGAGTGACTTAAAATCCCAAGACAAATGAACTCTGTGGGCAAAGAAGAGGAAATTTTGGAGCAAATGGAACTCTTATTAATAAACAGCAACAGTTATCATTCCTTGAACACCTGTAGTGCACTATCTAGTACACTATACCTGAGATGGATTGGGAGACAATTTCAAAAGATCAGAAAACAAAGGAATCTGAAGAAAGTAGGATGGCAAGGCTAGAGTTGAGTCACCGACTTGGGATGAGTCTAGTCTTTGTATGACAGAATTTCACAATTCTAGCTTTATAAGAGGCTAATTAGACTTGGTCTAATTCACCACTCTCAGTGAATCCTCGAAACCCATCAGCAGTGTCCTAGAAAAGTTCTTATCTGGTTTCTGTTTAAACACCTTTGATGGCAGGGAAAGCTCTCTTCATTCTTGAGGAAGTTAGTTGTTAGAGATTTATTCCATCTTTTGAAGGAAGTTTGGTTCTAAAGTCAATATGAGGTCATGACCACATACGGCTAAGCTTGGTCTTGAAAGTTCTTCAGGAAAGCATGCCAGTAGTGATCTGCCCGTGGTTTCTCAACCAGAACTGCATCCAGTGTTGGAAATGAGCATCATTCCTTTGGTTGAGAATTAGAGAAAGTAGTTGATTTGCATACAGGAGATATATGGATTTTAAGAAGTATGTATTATTCAAGGCTATAATCACACTCGTACTGAGAGATACTTATGCCCTGAGAGGCAAAGTGGACCTGAGATAGGTGGATTCACAAATCATGCTCATTCTTGGTCATACCTAGGTTTAGTGAATGGAGTGGCTGGAGGAGCCAGGCACAATCTTTAAATTGTATTATTCACACACACACACACACACACACACACACACGTATATAAACCAGTTACAAAACCATTGCCAATTTTAACTCATAGTAACCCTGTAGACACCACAGAACTGCCCCACTGGGTTTCCAGGGAGCAGCTGGTGGATTCCAACTGCCTACTTTTGTGGTTAGTGGCTAAGCTCTTAGCCACTGTCTCACTGAGAGAACAGTTTCACATTTAATCAAAAAATTTGAGATAACTAGGCCTGTTACCGATCAGACAACACCGGTGCATCAATAAACTCGACGTTCCACTGAAAGCATTTGCACCATTCCTGAGAGAGGATGCGAGAACCCATCCCAATCAATTTCTCTGGAGCATAAGAACTAGGCCTTGCCTCGACCACTATTTGGCAGATTTTGCATCTGGACTTGAAGCTTTACCCATACCGAATTGTTTTAACTCAAGAACTGGAAGTCTAGTGACCATGGATTGTACCTATATTTGCTGACTGGGCTCTAGAGCAATTGGAAGTTGACCCTGCTTTGGGCTGAAAGAGCGTCTTCAGCAACAAGGCCCGTTTGGGGATGAATGGTTTTGTTAACAGCAAAACTGTCACGTTTGGAGTGATGTGAATCCAATGGAGACTCAAGGACATCCACTTCATTCCCTCCAAAGTTACTGTTTGGTGTGGACTTTGGTTCAGTTGAATCATTGGCCCTAATTTTTTTACAAATGAATGACAATAGGCAGTGATTATGAATGACAGAAAATACAGTCTATGAAAACTGAATACTTTTGGCCCCATTTGGGAGGTGCTGAGGTGGCCATTTACACAAAGTTTGTTTCCACACGTAATGCCATCAAATGTACTTCAAAGTAATAAAACAATTAAAACTGAATCATTTACACAAGTTGTTTTATTCAAGTTTAAATATAGGACACTCTTATTGGAAGGACCTTTACAACACATATTTTTTTCAGAGCTCATGTGATTGAATTAATGCACATTAACTGTATATGATGTAACACCACTGTAGAGTTATGTTCTAAAACTACATAAAACAAGTCTAATACCTTTTGCATAAGAGTCTCTTGAAAACACTTATTAGAACTCTCCAATCTGCTCCATACTAACCACCATCATTCTCTCACTTGTTTACCATAAAATGTGACTTTGTGGCCTTTACTTTCTTGTAGCTTTCCTCTGAATAGATGTGAACATATGTCTTAAGTATAAGTTCCAGAACTGCTCAGAACGTCCAAGTGTGACCAGATCAAGCAAAGAGTAGGAGAAACAATCACACTCATTGTTCTGAAGACTGAACTTCTACTACTCCAGCATCCTTCGTTGGTGAAAAAGGTTAACACACTCAGCTGCTCACTGAAAAGATTAGAGGTTCAAGTCCACCCAAAGACAACTAGGAAGAAAGGCCAGGTGATCAATATGAGGAGTAAACACTTTGCACAAGCCAAAGAGCCATGTTTTTCTCCCTTGTAGCATTTTCAGGCCTTAGAACACCTACCACCCCAACAGAGGTCTGATGTTTGTTATCGTGGCTATCAAAATACAATTTGGGGCTGTCCACACATCCCTTTAGGAAGTGAGGGGTGGGGGCATGATGCAGCAGGAAGCTTATTAACAGGGTTAAAAAGATAAAATTAGTCACCTAGGCTGTGGGTAAGAAATAGGTGGGAGAGGAAGTAGTCTGAGCCTCCTCAGCCATAGTGCAGGTGGGACACACAGCAGAAGCTTACAGCTCACCTCAGTGGACCTATTTGGCCAGGGTGAGACTGGCAGTGGATAGAGTCCCCTTTATGCCCCTCACACATTACATGGCACAAAGTGGAGGAGTGAAAGGAAGAATCATCATCTTTAGCCAGAAAGCTTTTAAGGGAGGCACTCCTCATGATGGAACGTTTCCCATTATGTGGTGTCTGAATCTTGTTAGCAGAAAAACACTACTTTCTGTGCGCCTGCGTGTGTTCAGCTGTGATCAGATTCAGGGACTAGTCCCTATTAGTTATTGATGCCCTTTTTCTAGTGGCTGCCTGACAGTCGAGAAATCGGTGATGACCTGGGAACACCACGGATTCACAGTTTTGTCATACTGTTATGGTGTAGCTGAACAGGATGTATGATCCTACAATCTACTTCTAAAAATCAGCCATAGAAAACCTTATGGAGCACAGTTCCATTCTGACACACGTGGGGTTACCTATGAGCTGAACTTGACTCCATGGCAATTTTTTTTTTTAACTATAGCAGTGAGAAAACTGCATTTGAATCTTCAACAAATACCTCTCATTGCTGAATTTATAGCCACGAAAATTCTAAGCCTTTTAAAAAATATGTGAAATATTTAAACACGCACAAAACAAAATAGCAGATGTCCCTGAACTCATCACCATGATTAACACCTGTTAACAGCTCATCTTATTTACCTCAGGTTACTAAATCTTTCTTTACATCATCTTTTATTTGTGCAGGTCTCCCATGTACTACGTACTGGACATATGGCATCCATCTACCACCCTGTCAAGAGTCACTGACTCAATAACAGCAAGGAAAACCAAACCCACTGCAGTCAAGTTGATTCCAACTCATAACAATCCTATAGGACAGAGAAGAACTGCCCTATAGAACTTCCAAGGAGCACCCAGTAGATTTGAACTGCTGACCTTTTAATTAGCCAAATGTAGCACTTAACCACTATGTCACCAGGGTTTCCATTGATTCAACAACTATTTATTAGATTCCTACTGCATCTTCTTTGGGGTTTTCATGTTGTTATTTTAGTGTATTGTATATTGTATTAGCTTCACACTATCCACAGATTTGATCAAGAGTCCTTCATATATAACATTTGTTAAAGCCATGAATAAGACAGAGTTGTTTACAGAAACTTGCAAACTAACAGCAGTGCTCTAGACTGCCTGAAGCTTTATGTGTTTCTCTAACTCTGGCTTTGTTTGTGCTGTTCTGTTTGCTGGAATGCTTCCTTGCCTCCTTTCTCCATCTGGCTAATTTTGTTAATTCACCCTTTGAGACTTTTCTGTCACCTGCTGCAGGAAACTTTCCCTGATTGCTACCATCTATCTTAGGTGCCCCTCCTTTGTACAACGCTATATCACAGCACTTGTGCGCTATTGTGGTAATTGGCTACTGGTCTGTCTTCCTCTTTCATCTTTAAATCCTTTACTTATCAAAGCACCGGAACTTAAAAGTGCCAGCTCAAATTAGGTGCTCAAAAATGTCTGTGAAATAAATAACATAAGAAATTAACAGCCCAGTCAAATTTTTTCCAATACAAAAAAAAAAAAAAAAAAAAAACCACTGCCATCGAGTTGGGTCCGTCTCATAGCGACCCTAGAGGTCACAGTAGAACTGCCCCATAAAGTTTCCAAAGAACACCTGGTGGATTAACGTTTTGGTTAGTAGATGTAGCACTTAACCCAGTACACTACACAATACCTCTGATAGACTGCTACTTCTACTCGCAGAGAATGTGCTGCCCTACAGGACAACCCACTCCTTATTCAAATGGTTCTGGACTTTGAAAGTTCTTTCTCATGTTAAACCTGTTATGGATTGAATTATGCTCACCCAGAATATGTATGGTAAATCCTAACCTCTATGCCTGTGGTTATAATCCTATTTGGGAACTGTGTGTCTTTGTTATGTTAATGAGACAGGGTTAGTGTAGAGTGTATCTTGAGTCAATCTCTTCTGAGATATAAAAGATTAAACAAGCAAGCTAAGAAACAGAGATGGGGGAAGAGATGTTTCAAGACATGTAAAACTGATCCAGAAATCCTGGTGTTGTAGTGTTTAAGGGCTACAGCTGTTAACCAGGAGGTTGGCATTCAGATCAGCCAGGTGCTTCTTAGAAACTCTGTCAGGCAATTCTACTCTGTTCTGTAGGGTTGCTATGAGTCAGAATTGACTTCATGGCAGTAGGATCGGTACGGAAACCCTGGTGGCACAATAGTTAAGTGCTACAACTGCTAACCAAAAGGTTGGCAGTTCAAATCTGCCAGGCATTCCTTACAGACTCCATGGTGCAGTTCTAGTCTGTCTGTAGAGTTGCTGTGAGTCAGCATTGACTTGTCAGCAGTGGGTGTTTGTTTTGTTTTTAGAGACCACCCAGCAGCAGAAGTTTGAAAGAGTCAAGGACCTTCCTGCAGAGCTGGCAGAGGCAGAAAAGCTTCCTCCAGAACTGGTGCCCTGAATACAGCCTTCTAGCCTCCTAAACTGTGAGAACATAAATTTCTGTTATTTAAAGCCACTCACTTGTGGCCTTTCTGTTATAGCAGCACTAGGACAAAGTCATTCCGTTTCCTGTACAAACACCATTACATTCTTGTTGTAATTAACTGTGGTCTCTTTTCTGAATGTTGAGCACACTTTTGTGGTGCTCACTTCAGTTGACTACTTGGCTATTTAGTGGATATGTTGGGTTTATGGCTAGCAGGGCTAAGGAAATTATTTCAGTGCTCAGAACTGAGGCATTTTCTAGGGGCATCCCATTAGAGCCTTCTACCCTAAATGCTTTCCAGAAGCTAATTGGGGTTGTCAAGACCACAGAGCACAGGTGTTCCTGGTCTATAGAGCTCACATTTCTACGTAAACATGCTGTTACTTTCTCTCCAGCCAGCAGGCCTGAGCTCCTGGGTGGTCTTAGGGCTGCCGTCAAAGGGAAATAAGTTGGACTTTTCTCCTGCTGCTGATCATTGAGGGATCTGGTTAGCATACAGCCAGACTTGGTATTCTAGAATCTTTATTTATTGAGGCCCGTGAATTCTTACCTGAGGGTAAACCTAAGTGGCTAAATCTGGCCCCAATCCTGGCAGAACATCCAAAGAGTTGCAGGAAAACTAAAACTAGACAAAGTGGATGACTTTTGTGCTAAGTTCAGTGCCTTTCTCTAAGCTCCTGATCATGTCTGCTACTGAGCAAGGTGGAAACCATTTTCATTTGTCCTATATTTCTAAAAATTTAGGCTTTTGTCCCACAGTTTGCAGATTTTTCTAAAGGCTTATTAGTTGGCAAAATTTTATGACACAGCCTTCATTCCTCTTTCAGTAGAACGTCTGAATGCTTTCTCTGTGTGTGTTAGCTATTTTATAGGCATTGTCTAATGTAACCCTCATAACAACCCCAAAGAGCAAATACGATTTTCTCCATTTTATAGACAAGACACTGCAGGCTCCAGAAAATTAAGAACAGCCAACATACCAAAATTACTAAATCTCAGACAATTCAAATCCAAATGATTTTGACTCCAAGACTAATGTACCGCATACCCGGCCATGCTATCCCTCAACCTGAAAGTCAGCTTCACTAAGTGATCTCTCATCTGGAGCTAAACCCTGTCTTCTCTTCCTTATTCTGCATCTCCTGATCACCTCTTTTCATCTGTGTATGTGTTGGGTTCCATCCCATAAAACACCCATTGCTGTTTAGTAGATTCCAACTCATAGCGACTCTATAGGACAGGAAAACTGCCCTATAGAATTTCCAAGGAGTTTCTGGTGGGTTTGAACTGCCAACCTTTGGATTAGCAGCCCTAGCTCTTTACTGCTGCACCACCTGGGTTTCCATCCACTTTCCCCAAATAGTCTGTATCTGTAAACTCCTGGTGGCATAGTAGTTAAATACTACAGCTGCTAACCAAAAATGTGGCAGTTCAAATCCTCTAGGCACTCCTTGGAAACTCTACGGAGCAGTTCTACTCTGTCTATAGGGTCACTATGAGTCGGAATGGACTCAATGGCAATGAGTTTTTTTGTTTTTGTTTTTTCCGGTATGGTGGCACAAATGGTTTTATGGGCTTGCCTACTAGTTAAAAGAAATGTTGGCTGTTCATGGTCACCCAGAGGTGCCTCAGAAGAAAGTCCTGGCAATCTGCTTCTGAAAAATCAGCTGTCAAAAACTCTATGGAATACAATTATACTCTGAACACAAGGGGTCACCATGAATCAGAATCAACTAGATGGCAGCTGGATTGTTTTTTGTTTGTTTTTGTTCAACTGTTTTAGGCTAAAGTTATAATATTCTTGCCTTATCAATCACTTTTGGTCTGCCTAAACAGACAAACTACTTTTGTTTTACAATATTGCATAACCTAAGAATTTCCAGAATACGCTCTGTTACTTTCTCTTCTTCATCTCAACTTTAGATTGAGACTGACAGGAGGGTGGAATAGAGGTGGCGAGCGACAGTAGTGCTGTGTAATCTTTACTTGTTAGGACCTAATGGAGGTATTCGGTAAGAAGTCCAATGTATTTACAAGCTGTGAGTCATCTGGACTGAAGAGTCATGGAGAATTTTGTTGGTATTTATCATTTTTCATTTACATTTTTAGCATCCCCTCACCATTTCTCCTCCCCATACACACTGATCTCCACGCTTCAGTCTTCACAGCTAATTCTCTAAGCCAATGGTCAGCCAAATCTGACCCACTGCCTGTTTTTGTAAATAAAGTTTTATTGGAACACAATCACATGCATTTGTTTACACACTGTGGCTGTTTTTGCGCTACAAAGGCAAAGTTGAGTAGTTGCAATGGAAATTGTATGACCAACAAATCTCAAATACTTAACTTTCTGGCCCTTTAGGGAAACTGCTCATGGACCCCTGCTTAGGCAGACCAAAAACCTATCCCTGCTGCAATATAGTAATGAATCTGTGTCTAGACTTGAATATGGAAGAATTTGGACTTGGACAGCTAGACTAGAACATCTTTAGAGACTCCTCCAGTCCTGACTGCACGACTTAAAATTTCAGCATTACATACACACATACATATATACATGTGTGTGCATGTGTGTGTGTGTTTATATATATATTCCCCTCATAAATAAAGCATATCAAGTAGACGCCAGGACAGGAGACATGGACTTGTAACAGATCGTGGAGTGCAATGGTATTTTAAAAACAGGCATTTCTGTTTTGTTAGTTAATGCTAGGAGTAGCCACGCTCAGACACAGCAAGCTGTGCATCTACTGTTAGTTAAGTCTTAAGGAGTCTCTAAAGATAGTTAAGGCCGGATACATGGAAGTGGGCCACATCTGATTACATTGACTCAACAAGATTTAAGAGAAATCTATCCACATGATTGTACCATTTTGCTTGTCACTGTTTGTAAAATGTTATCTGTGTCTTCTGTGAACACTCCCTCCAGTCATGGAAGCTTGTTATTACATGAATGCTTTATTAAGTCATTTATTGACCATTAACCTTATGTACAATGATACATGAAACAATGGAGGAAATGTGGTCACTACCCTGGAGGACTGTATTGCTCTGTTCTTGGAATTTCTCCCTATGCCTCAGGACCTGTTGTAAAGTATTTCTGAATAATTAAGATGCATGTCTGAAAAACTGTGTGTAATGTCAGAGACCTAAAACCTTGGGACCTAATGCTGACTGGATTTCTTTTTGTATCCCTGGGAACTTTCGTTGCATTTAATTAGAAAACTCATCTTTTCAAACTATAGACTTTTTTAGGCCTCTTATATTCTCTGCAGATCTTCATTTGGCTCACTGGCTAGTCACCTGGTCTTTTAACTTGGGCCAAACTTTCTCCTCTGAATACAAGAAGGATGTCAAAAATAGATGGTTGAAGATATTTGATCCCTACCACATTTCTTGAAATCATTAACTACTTGTGTATGTGTGCATATGTGTGTGTATGTGTGTGTGTGTGCGTGTGTGTGTGTGCATGTGCATGTGCTTTTTGGATTTTTTCAAATAGCTGTGCTAGGAAATATAAAGACTGGCTAAACTGAATGTTTTTTTCCTCTTGAGTTTACAATGAAAATAGACATCCAAATCAAACATTAGAAAGTATAAAAATAACTGTAGGACTACTGTGGAAACAATTTGGCAGCTCCTCAAAAAGCTGAACATAGAACTACCATACAACCCAACCACCCAATCTTAGGTATACACCCAGAAGAAGTGAGGTCAGGGATGCAATAGAAAACTGTACACTGATGTTCACTGCAGCACTTCTCACAACAGCCAAAAGGAAAAATAACTGAAATGTTCATCAATAGAGGAACAGATAAACAGTGTGGTACATACACATAATAGAATACTACTCAGTCATAAAGAGAAAGGAAGTTCTGAGGTGTGACACAGCATGGGTAAACCTTAAACACATGCAGCAAGAAAGACGTCAGTTGCAAGAGGACAAATATTGTATGATCTCACTTAAAATAGATCTGTAAGCCAAAAAAAAAAAAAAAACCGATAACACATCCAAAGTGTGTGAAACACTATTTCAGCTTAGAGTAGCCAGTAGTCCTTGGAGTTCTGGGCTTGTAAATACATCTGACTCCATCAGCATCTTCCTACAGTGCCTGTCTGCCCAGTGACTGCTTGTTTGCCTCTATGCCCCTGCTTTTATCACTCCACAAGGATTAGATTTAGGACACACCCCACACTGACAGGACACAACAAACAAATGCCTATTTCCAAATAGGATTATATTCATGTGTGTTGGCATTCGGATTCCAACTTATAGTTTTAGCAGGCACGATTCAACACGTAGTGTGGGCATTCAATGCATAAGTCATACAGTCTACCTTCAAGTAGTCTTTTCACTAAAAAGATAATTCTGATAGTTTATGGTGAATGTAAAAAGTATTGTCAGCCTGGACATCAGCCTTCCAAAGAAATGGGTGTGGCTTAGGCCACTCTTTACTCTTCAAGAGTACAGGGACTGGATGCACAGTCTTCTGTACCACTTCTCACCAGGTTCCATCAGTCAACAGGTGAGCCTGGGAGAGCAATTGTGTGGTTGCCTACGGGTTTTCCTTACGTGCTTCCAACAGCAATCATGTTGACTGTTGACTCTGGAGGAGTTCTTGCCTTTAGATTATGCTTCTCTTCAGTAGAAGATCTAGAAAGGAATATGGAGGAGCAGAATTATTTTATGTGCTTGATTTCTAGAGCAGAGGAGAGGACAGACTGGCTCCAAAGCCAGCCTGACCTAAAGTCCAGAAAATGGGCACTATAAAACTCTGAGAGATGTTTCCTTCCAGTAGGCTAGATATGGAAAATAAAAACCAATATTTCTTGATTGTTTAAGTTATGGAAACCCTGCTGGCATAGTGGGTTAAGTGCTACATCTGCTAACCAAAATGTTGGCAGTTCAAATCCACCAGGCACTCCTTGGAAACTCTGTGGAAGTTCTACTTTGACTTATAGGGTCACTATGGGTGGGATCCGACTCTATAGCAGTGGGTTTTTTTGTTTGTTTTCAGATGTATTGGGTATTATCCCCAGCACACTGGCATACAACAACAGCACAACTTAACAAAAGCAATGGTAATATGACTAACGTTCCACTCTTAAAGGTAAAGAAACCAGATCTCAAGCCCAATCAAGTGTATGAGGTCTCAAGAGGCAGTGGTGGAGTTCTTGCCTTCTTGTTGGAGATCCAGGTTCAGTTCCTCATGAACAGCCAACACTTTTCTGCCCGTGGGAGTTTGCACGTACCCATGGAAGCAGCACTCAGGAAGTCAAAAGATGCATTACACCAAGCAAATCTACTGTAAAAGATCTTAAAGTGTTGAAAAGCGAAGAAGTGACCTGAAAGACTAAGGTGTACCCAACCAAAGCCTTGTTATTTTCAGTCACATCACATGGATATGAAAGCTGAACAATGAATAAGGAAGACTGAAGGAGAAGTGACATCTTTGAATCGTGGTGATGTTGGAGGAAAATACTGAACATATTATGGACTGTCAAAAGAATGAACAAATCTGTCTTGAAAGAACTATAACCAGAGCTCTCCTTAGAAGCAAGGATAGCAAGACTGTGTCTGATATATTTTAGATCTGTTGTCAGGAGGGCTCAGTCCCCAGAGAAAGACATCATGCTGGATCAGTGGAAAAGTGGAAGACACTCAGTGAGATGGCTTGATACAGTGGTGCAACAATGGACTCGAGTGTAACAAGGACTGTGAGCAAGGCACAGGACTGGGCAGTGTTTCGTTCGTTTTACATAGGGTGGCTGTAAGTTGGAACAGACTTGAAGGCACCTAACAAAACAACAACATAATTTACAGATCTTTCTTTCTTCACTGAAAGAGGAAGGAGTTAGATTACAAACAATTCACTGGCAATGCTTTCATACAGGATGGGAAGTGGGTTTTCTGCCCATGCATTGATATAATTAGGGCATGAAAACACATTTGTGAAGGAGCCCAGTGGTTTTAAATTTGATATTTTTTAAAACAGTTATGCTAAGAACTACCAAGCGACAAATTCTTGGCGAATCAAAAGTATTGAAAACCTGACCTTGAACAAATCGGCTCTTTGATAAATTGGTAGTGGATAAATCACCAGTTAGTTGATCTTCTGTACACTGGTCTGCCTTTATGAAGTAGCTTTCCATATTTTAAGAGAAATCTAGTTGCCTAGATTGCAAGTGGATGAAGCTTCTGCTGTATTTTCCACATAAAGGAAAAAAAATCTCCTCAAGTGTTTTTGGGAGAATGTGAAGCGTCTTTTTAGCTACTGAGCATTTCAATGTGATGGCATTAAAATATGACCTCTTTTTAATTGTCTTAACTCCTGATAGAAGTATGGACAAGGAAGTAAAAGAAAGGAAACTTGGCTATATACAAAAGCAAAAGAGACAAAAGAAGAGTGTATGTTGAAAAAAAAGAATAAAAACGCTTAAGATTTCAAGGAATAAAAGATGTCTGAGGAAATAAAATGGGTTCTTATATGTGTGTGTGTATATCTTCATATGAGACAATGAAGGTTATATCTATGTGTGTTAAAGATAGGTGAACCAACCTCCCCAAATATTTCACCTACCCAAAATATTCAGCAGAACAAAATAAAACAAAAAGGCAGCAGTAGATCTAAGCAGTTTCCAGGCTAGATTTCTTGCTGTCATCTTGCCCACATACTTAGCAACTGAAACAGGGATTCAAGGACTGTAAGACAGGGCGTAGGGTCTGACGTTCCAACGGAAAGGAATGTCAAACGCCACTCTACTAATGCTTTCATTAGTGACAGTCAGGGACAGATGGCATAGAGGGCACTAGAACTGATTATCTGAGTAATGAAAGTATTATACTTGGTTTCATTGCCCTAATCCTTGTAGGAAAAAAACTGAAATATTGTTATATCAAGTTTCCCTCTGCAACTTATGAAAAGTGTCCCAGATTTTAAACAGAGCTTTGTGCTCTTTAAATACCAAAGTGTGAGCTTTCTCGCTACACTTATCAGTGCAGAGCCCAAATTTCCCAGTTATTGACTGAACTGTGTCCCCCAAAATATATGTTAGAATGCTAACCCCTCTGTCTGTGAATGTAATCCTATGTGAAAACAGGGTTTTTTTTACCGAGGTCACAGCAGTGTAGATCTCAGAAGCATTGCCGAGTCAGTTCTGGCTGATAGCCACCCTACAGGACCAAGCAGAACTGCTCCACAGAGTTTCTAAGGAGTGCCTAATGGATTCGAACTTCAGACTTTTAGGTTAGCAGCCGTAACACTTCAACATTATACCACCAGAGGTTCCACAACAGTGTAGGGTGGATCCTAAACATAAGCTTATAGCCAAAGCCAAGTGCCATCGAAGTTATGAAAAAAAACAACAGCAACAACAAAACAGAATACACACAGACATGCCCTCAGGATAAGATGTTACGGGATGCTGTCTACTAAGGTACATACATGCACCAAAAACTAGGAGACAGGCTCCCAAAAGGAATCAACATGCTGAGACCTTGAGTTGGACTTTTTGCGTCCAGAACTGTGAGAAAATTAATTTCTGTTCCTGAAGGTCATCTACTTGTGGTATTTGTGTCACAGCAGCACCGGCTAATGAAGACACTCACCAACCTGCCTTCTAAACACAAACTAATTTGAGATCCTTGGGAAGTCCTCTTGGTCTGAGTCTTTTGTCTTCCTATTTCTTTTGCCTCCTCTGTTTTCACTGCACTGAGTTCTGTACTTTACAGAAGAAGGGAGCTGCAGCAGGCCTAGGGGATCAGGAAAAAGTTTTTTCCACCTCCATGACTTAGGTAGCAACACAGACATCTGGCAGAAAGGAGTATAGAAAACATCTTTATGGTTTCTTTCTTTTCTTTTCTTTTCTTTTTTTAAGAGAACCATTACTTTAGGCAGAAGATATCAGCTAACATATTCCTGCAGGCGTTGGACGCTTTCAAGACCTCCATTGGTGATCAAACCAAATATTTAAAAGGACATTCCCGTAAACAAAAGCACGGCCTGCATTCACAAACCATTTTCAATAAGATCTCTTTCTAGTCAAGACTCTGACCATCTGCTTGCCATCTTATATTTTTAATATTATTCTGTCAAATATATGCTCTGTCAACGCAGGTAAAGGAATTCTTGAAAAATCTGAACATACACAAATCAGTGGGTCCAGATGACATAAATCCTGAAGTCTGGAGGGAATTAACTAATGCAGCCTTGCAAATAAGTACCCCAAACAGAGCTGCTTCACAATAATATTTTATCAAACTGCCCTCCTTTCAGGATGTACACAGGTAGTAAAATAAATAGAATCAACATTCACTTAGAATCTTCTGTTACTTTAGACAAGTTACTATTTATGAAACTGTATGTATGAACTTACTCTATCAAAAACAAAACGAAACCAAAAAGTAGCATATCACCAAGACAGAGTAAAAAATCAAAAGACTTTCAGAGTGGTATGTAGTTTTCTAAAAATTAGAGTAGAAATATATAATTTATGTCTGTTAAAGGTGGCTTTAAGATCTAGTAAAAGTTAACTTGCCTATGATACATAGCTAAGAGGTTCTAGGGGATATCTCAGAAGTGTAATCCAGAATGTAACCCCGATTCCAGTCCCTTTTTCACCTGGCTGTGCAGCCACAGCTAGGGACCTCACATAGGTAAAAGCTAGCAATCTGGCTTTCTCTTGTTTGAAGTTTGACGTAAGTTAAAAAATACATGCACATTCTTTGATATTTCTCTTGTTGAGAAGTGAGGTCTTTTTCTTTTTCCCTTGGATCTAGGCTGGCCTGAGACTGCTCTTAACAACAGAGTCAGGCAGACAGCATTATGCTAGCTCATTAAGAGAACTGACAACTTGCACCCTGACCTCTTGAAGGCCAGTGACTGTGTAACAAGTCCAACTGTCTTAAGACGGCCATGTAGTGTGGAAGCTCAGCATAGCCATGTAGACAGGTTAAATGTGGAGACATAGACACACACACACACACACACACACACACACACACACGCACAACCACTCCAATCGTCCCTGCCCGGCCCAGATGTTAGACATCCGAAGGAAGAAGCCATGTTAGGCATTCCAGTCTCAGAAGATGCCTTGTAGAAAAGTACCAAGAAACCCAAGAAATATCCAGAATGAGATGCCAGATGACCACTTCAGCTGGGTTGTCTCAATCATTTTCAACCGTTCAAATGATCCCAACTGAGGCCCCACATATTGTGGAACAGAAACAAGGCATCTCTTTCTGCTGTGGCCTGCTTGAACTCCTGAGCCATAGGAAAATGAGCTTAATAAAATGGTTAGTTGTTTCAGCTCCACTAAGTCTGGCTGGCTGGTGGTGTATCAAGAGATAAAACTAAAAGCTGTCCTTTTAATTCAGGCATTTTTATTCCTTTTTCTTTGTGTGTTTTCTCTTTCCTGTTCTCCTCCCTCTACTTCTTGCTGTTTTTCCTCTGTTTACCATACTAAGGTAGTTAAGTGTATTTTTACATTCATTGTGTTTGTAAATAAAGAGAATTTTGGTATTGGTTTTCATCTCTTGTTCATTATTTTAAAGAAGGTGAATTGTGCTTAACCAATTTTCTTTCAACATATAAAACTAATCAATTATTGCTTTATTGTAGCCACCAATTTATTTTTGTTTAGGAGACCAGAGCCTTTAAAAAGGTACTTGTATATATGAAAAATTGAAAAGAACTTGAATGTTCAGTAAAGTGAATAAACACTATGCAACTATTAAAAACATACTCCCCTATGATACTTTTAATCTTTTTGTCTTGTCTCTTAACACTCTCACCTCGTTAATGCAAATCCATTTGCAAAGCCTGCTCCTCAAACTGTTCCTCAAACATACCATTCATGTTCCTCTCTCAACACCTTTGCATTTGCTGTTCCCTCTCCCCGGGAATTCCCAAGACATGCACACAGCTCACTCCCTTCCTATTTCAAGCCTCTGCTTTTCAACATACCCTTCAGCAGCATGCCACATTCACCAGGTCTTAGTGAAGATCATTTGGAGCCGTGTATAGACCAGACGCTGTTCCAGTGATACAGTCAACAGGTGTTTGTTAAACGGAAACAGGACAGGGATGAGTACAACAGCAAACGTTCTCTTCAGCCAAGCTTCCCCAAAGTTAGCCCCTTTTCCCAGAGTGTGATCTTACCAGGCCTTGAAGTGTGCCCCACTTGCAACCAAGGAAGAGGAACGCCAGAGCCCCACTCTCCTGGAGTTAGCATAGGACAGTCATGTCTATGTGCTCAGTGGTAGGTGCAGATGCAGGTAGAGGAAAAGGCTAATAAAAATGGAAG
Organism: Heterohyrax brucei; assembly: GCA_028571685.1. Lineage (NCBI taxonomy): Eukaryota > Metazoa > Chordata > Mammalia > Hyracoidea > Procaviidae > Heterohyrax > Heterohyrax brucei. The sequence continues at coordinate 127,853,560 of CM053142.1, forward strand.
GCGCCTGAAGGTACCAGACATTGTTCATCGCCCTTGTGTCGGGCTGGAGACCGTCTCCTAACAGCCGTTGGAGGTTTTGCTGGTGTTCGGAGCACTTCTTGCCACACTGCTCCACTAATAGAGCTTAGCAAAGTTCTGGGTTTCTTCAGAGTTAATAGTCTCCCCCTAAGGTATGTATTTTGCTTTCTGTCCACTAGTAGCTCTTATGCCCGTTGGTAGCTATAAAGACGGTGAGACTGTAGAATGCCTGTGTACCCAGCATCTCCCCGGACCGTTGTGTATCCTGACCGCACACCCTGCTTTAATGCCTTCTCCCACCCTGTGTCATTTTTCTCCTTAGCACTTCCTACCACCTGACAGCTTATACACTTACTGATTTACTTCTTCACTGTCTCCACCAAAGACAGTATCAGCTCTGTGAGGACCAAGATGTTGTGTGTTTTGTTCAGTGTCTGTCCTCAGCATCCCCAGTACTGCCTGGGATGTATTTACACAAAGAACCAACAAAACCTACTTTGAAGCTGAGATGCAATTAATCTTATCTACTGCAAAGCAATTGGCAATAAATTACTAAGAGAAAACAAAACAGGTTGAAAAATGGCATGGAGACTTTACACATAAGCTTTGAAAAAGTGTCATAGTGTACAAATGGGTGCACAATGAAAGAGATGAAAGTTCCCACTTTGCCAACCAGGTGTGAAATGAGAGTGAGTTTTAGTGCTCTGACATGGCTGGTAGAACAGTCTAGGAGCTACTAAGAATGAGGACCGGGCTGGATGGTAAGTGATGCTGGGAAGGGAAAGGGGAGGCAGGGTGTTGGCTGAGATGGATCTGGAGGGTATATTGTGGAAAAGTGGCTTCTGATTCCTAACGACCCCATAGGACATAGTAGAATGGTCCCTTTCCAAGGAATGGTCAGTGGATTCAAACTGCTGACCTTTTATTAGCAGACGAGCTCTTTCTCTTAAGTACCATGGAGGAGGCAGTAAAAAAATCTGACAGTGACACGTAGGTGCCGCAAACACTACTAGTTTCCTATATAAAAAAAAAAAAAAGAAAGAATCCAAACCCATTGCTGTAGAGTCAATTCCAACTTATAACAACCCTGTGGGACAGAGTAGCATCTGTGGATTTCAGCTGCCAAACTTTTGATAAGCAGTTATAGCTCTTAACCACTATGCCCTCCGAGTTTCCAAGTTTCCTATTGGGTAAGCTATTTCCTACCCAGTAGTCATGTTCTTCTCTACTAACCAACAAATCCCTGATTTAATCTAAATTTTCACGTGCCAGCTAAAACTATTCACTTTCCTAAAATTCCTCGCAGCAGGAGACTGTGTGAAAAGTGCTGGCCAGTGAGAACTAAAATGACAGTTTCTTTAAAATTTTTTATTTTTCTGATACAGACATCACCCTTTCTTGCTTCCTGTCTTTTTCTTTAGAAGGATATGTGACCTAGAACAGTAGCAGCCATCTTGCAGTCATGAGGCAACAGACATGAGACAAATGCTCTTACAGTAAGGATAGTGAAATGCAAGGGAAGAAAGAGCCTGGGACCTGAAGTCTTCTTGCAGCTGTTGAATGATCCTCATACTGCTTCTTCTGGACTACTTTTTTTTTTTTTTTAACTATACTTTAGTTGAAGGTGTATAGAGCAACCTACTTTCTCATTAAGGAACATAGATTTTGTTTTGTGACATTGATTGTCTCTGGACTTCTTGTCGCTGCAACCAAACACAATGCTAACTGATATTGCATTTTGTGTTCAAGTTTTCTTCTTTTAACTTGTCATTTTCTTGCAATGAACATGTTATTTATATAATTTTAGATAGCATTGTATGTGTGTGCATATACTGGAAGCTAGTTTTGAAGAAAACATTGAGTTAGTCTGAAGCTGAGTGAGAATCCTATTTTTTTTCCCCTGATCCACTTATCCAAAGAAGAAAGAAACACATTCTAAATTCCTGGATTAGCCACTCTCCCTTATGCCACTTGGGTTTTTATACACACCCTACCATGGCTGGTTTTTCAGAAGTAAATTGCCAAACTTTTCTTCCTAAGCATCTTTGGGTAGACTCAAACTGTCAGCTTTTCAGTCAGTAGCTGAGTGTATTAACCATCTGGGCCAATCAGGGATTTCTGTACATGTAGGGACAGCTCTACCATCAGTAGTTAGTACTTTGGTCTCAGAGCCCTTGATAATGACCTACCCTGGTGAACTGCCCTTGTGTGACCTAGAAAGACTCTGGTTCCTTATTTAAAATCCTCGAGTAGAAATAGACTTCAATCACCTCCGTATTGGCTTTCTGGTGGTAGGTGGCAAAGTAAATGAATTTAAACAAGAGAAGAACATAACTCCTTAGGCTTAGAATATAATTGGGCTAATCTGAAACACCCTGCCTCCTTTGTGTCTAGGCTGACACTGATTCCTGCTTGGCAATTGTAAAGGAGATTCATCACGTAGAATTAATATTCCCAAAAGAGAAGAGTTTCAGAAGGTACATTCTGCATACCTCTCTGCTTCTTCTACCAAAATGTCTCTTCATCACAGTTCAGTTGTCTGAGTCCAAATACTTTCTGCCTGTAGCATTTGGTTATTAAATTTCCAGCCCTGATTCCTCCTTCTATAAACATTATTGGAATTTGAGTAGTCACAGTTAATAACACGGAATGAACGATTTCATTTCACTTGGTTCAGTAATCAGTGTGCAAGGAAGCGGCAGTCAAGGAACTGCAGTCAAGCAATGTATCGCACTGGGAAAATCTATTCCAAAAGACCTCTTTAAAGTTTTAAAAAGCAAAAATGTCACTTTGAAGACTAAGGTACATCCAACCCAAGCCATGGTGTTTTCAATCGCTATACATGCATGACAAAGTTGAATAATGAAAAGGGAACACAGAAGAATTGAAGCCTTTGAACTGTAGTGTTGGTGAAAAATATTGACTATGTGGTGGACTTCCAGAAGAACAAACAAATCAGTCTTAGAAGATATAACTACCAGAATGTTTCTTAGAAGCAAAAATGAAGAAATTTGTTTGACTCACTTACTTTAGACAAGTCATCAGGAAAGACAAATCCCTGGAAAAAGGACCTCATGTTGGGTAAAGCAGAGGGCCAAGGAAAACTTGCAAAGAGATCAGTTGACACAGTAGCCAGAACAATGGGTTCAAGCATATTGTTTTAGTTGTTTAGTACTGCCATAACAGAAATACCACAAGTGGATGGCTTTAACAAAGAAAAGTTTATTTCCTCACATTACAGTAAGCTGAAATTCCAAATTCAGAGTGTCAGTCCCAGGGGAAGGCTTTCTCTATTGGCCTTCTCATCAATCTTCCCCCAAACTAGGACCTTCTCCACACAGGAACCCTGGGTCCAAAAGGAGTGCTCTGCTCCTGGCACTGCTTTCTCCGTGGTATGAGGTCCCCAGCTCTCTGCTAGCTTACCTTTCCTTTTATCTTTTGTGATATAAAAGGTGATGCCAGCCACACCCCAGGGAAACTCTCTTCACAATGGATTAGAGATGTGACTTAAGCAAGGGTGTCGTATCCCACCCTAATCTGTAACCATAGGCAGAGATTATGATTTATTAACACACAGGAAAGTGACAAAATGGACAACCACACAATAGTGGGAATCAGGGCCTAATCAAATTGACACATATTTGGGGGGGGGACACAATTCAATCTATGATACATACTAACAATCATGAAGAAGACACAAAAATGGGAAATGTTTTGTCCTGTTATGCATAAGGTCAATGGCAATCAACAACAGCATCAATTAATAACACACCTGCTTTTTCCCGTTTAAATTCTGGACCAAATGAGAAATAAAATAGCCAGAAGTACAAAATATGCCTCACGTATTTTACCAATAAAGCTGATACTGGAGTGTTTCTCCTGTCAGCAAGTTGGATTCAGAACTAGACAAACTTAACCAACCTAGTCAAGGAGCCCTGGTGACGCAGTAGTTAGAGTGCTTGGCTACTAACCAAAAGATTGGTGGGTCGAACTCAGCAGCAGCTCTGTGAGAGAAAGTTACGGCATCTGCTTCCATGATTTATAGCTTGGAAACCCTGTCCTGTGTCTGTGAGCTGGTACTGACTCCGTGACAACAGGTTTGGTTTCGGGTTGACAAACCCAGTCACAATCAGTGTACAACTATAACTCTTCCCTCAAGGACAGGTCTTCTCCCTGTAACTTGTAACATGAAGTAACATACTGTCTTCTTATAAGGAGGCAGCTCCCTAAATAAAATGAAGAGAAAGATCTGGCCAATGCATGCCTAGTTTCTCCTCCAGAAACCTCATTTAGACCAAGTCACTCTCTCTCCTCTAGTCAAGTCTTGTATTTAGCTTGCTTCTTACATCCCACGCCCATCTAGGCCAAGGCCCTCACCCCGCTGCAGTACCAGACAACATGCCCCATATGTACAGCTCCTGCTCCCAACACAAGCCCACCCAGACTAGTATTTTGTTAGGATGAAAAATACCCCAACTCTCCTTCCCAGTATTTCATGGTCAAACCTGTAATCTCTCCCAGCTGCGTCAGTTTTAGCTATATAGCCTTTGCATCAGTTTGGTCTCTGTCTGAAGGTCTCACGCTAGAGAAATATTCTCTGGCCCAGGAACATACAGAAAAAAAAAACCATACAGAATCCTCCAGCCAGCTCTGACTTCCAGAAATCGTGGAGGAGAAAGCAGTCATTTTCTACTGTTTGGAAAATAGAAAAGTCGAGCTTTTTCAGCCTCAGGGAAAGTACGTGGCTTTGGCACGAAGTGTATCAGAGTTCCCAGCCTGATTCTGCCATTTACAGCTCCAGGGCCTTATGTTTTTGTTGTTAGCTGTCATGGAGTTGGTCCCAGGCACAATGGGATCACACCATTGCAATCCACAGGGTTTTCACTGCCTGATTTTTGGAGGTAGACTGAGAGGCCTTTCTTCCTAGTCCGTCTTAGCCTGGAAGCTCCAAAGAAACTTTTTTAACATTATAGTATCACACAAACCTCCACTGACGGCCAGATGGTGGTCACCCAGGTCTCCGACTGCAGGCAAGAACGCTACCATTGAACTGCCACTCCCCTCCTGAGACCTCATACACTTACTTGGTTTAACCTAAGATTTGTTTCTCTATGTGTAAAAATGGAATGTTATTCATATTGCCACTACTTTTGTTAAGTGTATTGTTGTTGTTATACACCACTGTGATAGGGAAAATACCCAACACATACTGCCAGCCAAGTGCCATCGAGTCGTATCCGACTCATGGTAATCAAGAAACACTGGTTTATATTTTCCATATCTAACCTACTGGAAGGAAATACCTCTCAAAGTTTTATGGTGTCCGTCTTCTAGTTTTAAAGTCAGGCTGACTTTGGGGCCAGTTTGTCCTCTCCTGTACTCTAGAAATCAAGCATTTCCTAAGTAAAATAAAACAAAATAAAAAATGCCACTCCTCCGTATTCCTTTCCAGATCTTCTGCTGAAGTCAAGCATAACCTAATGGCAAAAATTCCCCCTAAGTCGACAATCAACGTGATTGTTATAATAAACAATTATGAAAAACTCACAGGGAACCACATATTTGGTCTCCCAAGCCCCACCTGTTGACTGATGTAACCTGGTGAGAAGTGGTACAGAAGACTGTGTGTGCATCCAATCACTATATTCTTGAAGATCAAAGAGTGGTCTAAGCCACACTTATCTCTTTGGAAGGCTGACATCCAGATTGACAATACTTTTTTGCACTCATCATACCAAACCTGCTTCCACTGAGTTGATTCTGACTGATAGTGACTCTATAGGACAGAGTAGAAGTGCTTCATAGGATTTCCAAGGAGCACCTGGTGAATTCGAACTGTCAAGCCTTTTTAGCAGCCATAACTCTTAACCACTATGCAACCAGGGTTTCCCATCAATATAAACGATGAGAGTTATTATTTTGGTGAATGAACTGCTTAAAGGTAGCCTCCATAACTTATTCTTTGAATACCTACCATTAGGAATTGAAGTGTTCCCTCTTAAAAATATCAGTTGGAATCCTAATGCCCCCACATATGAATGTAGTCCTACCTGAAAACAGGCATGTATTTGTTACGCTAATGGTGTCTTGTCAGCGTAGGCTGTGTCCTAAACCTAGTCTCTGCTGAATCATATGAGGAGAGGCACAGACAGGAAGAAACAAGCAGTCACCGGGAAGACAGACACTACGGGAAGATGGAGATGGAGTCAGATGTGTTTACAAGCCCAGGAAATCTAAAGATTGCTGGCTACTAGAAGCTGAAATACTACATTTCACATTCTTTGGACATGTTATTAGGAAGGGACAGTCCCTGGAAAAGGACACTGTGCTTGGTAAATTAAAGAGTCAATGAAAAAGAGGACCCTCAATGAGATGGATCGACATAGGGGCCGTAGCAGTGGGCTCAAGTACAACAGTGCTTGGAGGATGGTGTGGGACTGTGCAGCAATTCATTCTGTTGTGTGTGGGGACACCATGAGTCAGAAGTGACTCAAGGGCACCTAATAGCAACAGCAGCAGAAGCTGAAGTAGACAATGTAGTTCCTTCCTTTGGAGCTGCACACTAAATTCATACTTCCAGCTGACTGAATTTTTAGAAAATAAATCCGTGGCCTTTAAAGCCACCCACTTGTGATACTTTTGTCTCAGTACCTCTAAGTAAGAAACTAAGACACCCAGCAACTAGCCTAGCACTGTGGGCTTTTAAGTCGGGGCTATTAAATGAGTGAATGAATGACCTAGAACAAAATACCTAATTTGAAGTTCTCCTTATATAAAAGCAACATGGAAAGTTTATTGTTAGTAATGTGACTATTTTCTGTAAGTCATTTATTCTTACAATACCAAAAAAAAAAAAAAGAAAGAAAAACAAGCCCATGGCCTACAAGTTGATTCTAACTTATAGTGACACCATCTGACAGAGTAGAACTGCTTCATTGAATTTCCAAAGAGCACCTAATGGATTTGAACTGCTGACCTTTTGGTTGGTTAGCAGCCGTAGCACTTAACCACTACTTAACCACCAGGGTTTCCAAGTACTTACAATAATACTTTCCAAACACAACATAGGAAAACTGTGTATAATAGATCTATATGTCATAAAGCAAAAACCACCAAACCCACTACCATCAAGTCAATTCTGACTCATAGCAACCCTATAGACAAAGTAGAGTTGCCCCATAGAGTTTCCAAGGAGTGCTAATGGATTTGAACTGCCAAACTTTTGGTTAGCAGATGTAGCACTCAACCACTATGCTACCGGAGTTTCCTTATACTTCACAGTTAGGTCTTAATTGTAAACTCTAAGACATCTAGGAAATCCTGGTGGCATAGTGGTTAAGTACTACCTCTGGCAGTTTGAATCCACCAGATACTCCTTGGAAACTCTATGGAGCAGTACTACTCTGTCCTACAAGGTCACTATGAACTGGAATTAACTCAGTGACAGTGGTTTTTGTTTTATTATTTAAAGATATCTAAATTCCTCTATTTGCAATGTATGTTGTAAACCTAAGGTTGTTGCAACTGAATTTGTGTCATTAAAATAGTATTTCCCATTAATTCATCACGATTTTAAAGCTGTTTTAGTTTTAGTCCAACACAGTGGCTTTAGTTTCACTATTTTTTTTTCCTTTGCTCATTCCCTGAGAAGTTAGCATTCAGAATATTTTTATAATGTAAATTTTCACCCCCTTATGTATATGTTTTGTTGGAGTTTGTGTTTTAGTATATGGCATTTGGCTCTGTTAAAGCACCTGAATTAACTTTTGGGATAAAAGGAATACAAAGAAAATTGATTTTGAGTAAAACATCTGATATAGTTTTACTTGCAAAGTTCAAATTTTCTGAATGGGATCAAGATGGCATGGTCTGAAATGTGGCTGAAGGGAATAAGAGAAATATGGTAAATGTCTACGTTTCTGAAAGCAGTAGTGGTGAAAGTACTATACCATATTTCCTGGTGTATTTTCCCTTAAACATATATATGTATACACACACACACATACTTTGGTGAAAGCAAATAGTTCCCCTCTCTCTCCACTAGAATAATTACTGTCCTGTACTTTCTGCTGCTGTGCAACAATGGCCACTCTTGCCAGCATTCACTTCTACAAGTAGGTATTGATTTGACTTTACAAAACAAGAAAAAAAAGTCTGAATTTAAACAGCTACGAAATTCTGCCTGCCACTAGGCAAGGTATCTCCCTCCAAGCTCATTCTTTTGGCCCTTCAAGTACTTCTCATTCCACCTTCAGTTTTGCTTTGTGCTTTCACCTACATGAAAAAAAAAAAAACCTTCATACATCACCCGCTAGGGAACAGGGACCTAACAGTTTTAATTATGGGGCTGGGGACAGGCTGCTGCCGCTGCCCTCCCTGCTTTCACTGATCTTATAATCCAAGTCGTGTTTTGATTAACTTATCTTTCAGATTATAAAGCCAGTGAGTGTTTCCAGGTCTCAAACTTGCTTCAATTAAAAGAGAGATTCACAAGCAGGTAATTTGTGTTATATTTTGCCAATATATATCTTTCTAGAACTTCCTCCCATTAGTTTAGTTTTATTTCTTGGAGCTCCACAGAATGAGGCTTATGTCTCTTCAACAAGAAGTTTCAGGTATTTGAAAATAGCCTCTTTCTCTCTGTATGTGTAATTTCTTCCAGGTTAAGTAGACCTAAGAAAGCCTGGTGACATAGTGATTAAGTGCTACAGCTGCTAATCAAAAGGTTGGCAGTTCAAATCTACCAGGCAAGCACAACTTGGAAACTCTGTGGGGCAGTTCTACTCTGTCCTATAGGGGGCTCTGAATCAGAATCGACTCTATGGCAGAGTGTTTGGGGATTGGAGTTTTAAACAGACCCAGCCCCTTCAGCCCTGTGACAAAACTGAAATCCTTCAGTTTCTATATTCCTTAGATTTTGCTGTAAGTGACTGAAAATCTTAAATAATGATTGTTTAAATAAGAGAGGAGTATATTTAGCTATCTAAGAGTTGAAGTACTAAGTGCCACATATGGTACTCCACAACAGCACGGACCTAGGCTCCTTCTACCTTGTTGCTGCACTGCGCTTGGCTTTCATCTCCTGGTCTAATAGGTAGCATCCATGTCTAAGCAGCACCATGAAGCAGGGAATGAAGAAAGTTCGAAGTGTGTATACATCCTGTCCCTTAGGAAGTGGTACCAAAAACTGCCACTCCTACTTATATCTCATTGATCCAAACTTATTTATGTGACTATACCGAAATGACAGAGGACAGTGGTGATTCAGTGGTAGAATTCCCACTTCTACGCAGGAGACCTGGGTTCATTTCCTAGCCAAATACATCTGGTGAACAGGTACCACCTATTTAGCAGTGAAAGCTTATGTGTTGTTGTGATACTGAACAGGTTTCAACAGAGCTTCCAGGGTAAAATGGACTAGGAAGAAAGGCCTGGTGATCCACTTCCAAACTCAGCCAATGAAATCTCGACGGATCACAAAAATCCTATCTATAGCTGATCAGTTGTGAGGATAGTGCGCAACTAGGCAATGTTTTGTTTTGTTGTATACTGGGTCACCATAAGTCAGGGGTCAACTCAGGGGTGGCTAACAACAACAACGACAACACTTCTATATTAAGAGAGATTGGGAACTGCTGTCTAGTCTAGGAAGCCGTGTGTCTTGATAAAATGTGGAGGTACTATTGCTATAGAAGAAGGATGATGGATACTAGAGGGAACCACTGTATTTGTCACATCATCCCGGCTGCACCCTTCGTCTATGATAAAATACTGTGGCCAAAGCTGAGCAAAACTATCACTTCCTTTTTAAAGAGGTTTACACTGTAAAAATATGAATCATACTTCATTATGTATAGCTATAAGAAAATACTTGTCTAGATTCAGCTAAATCTAGCTCTAATCCTTTTTTGGCCATGCTGAGAAATTCAACATCCCTTGCTCAGTGTTGCCCACTTTGGGTCATACAACAGCGTTGAAGTTGAAGTAGTATTATGCAGTTCCTGTAAAATGAGGCAAGTGCTTCTGATCTTCAGCTCACCGTAATCTCCCACGGGAGATTCACTGTCCACGTCCGTATGGTCCACGTGGTGACAGAAGTTTCTGCATCTTCCGTGCCAGATGTGGGCATTAGGATCTTTGCAAGACTAGAATGGAAGTTTTGATGCCTGGTGGTCAATCAGATGTTTATTTTCTAAGACCCTGTTACCTTTGGGCTGTGAGGCCCCCTCCATTCTCAGGTTGGCAGGATCTCTTCCTCCCCAGGGCCGGTCATTTCTGCCTTTACGCTCCAAGCACGTCCTTCAGTTTACCCCAGCTGGGTCATGCCAGCATCACAGAAGCGTTGAGGAAACTATCCTTATCTTTTTTCAGGAGGTTCTGGTGGATGAAAATCCTGAAGTCAGGGCTTTTTTTGGTATTTGTTACTCTGTTTTAGTTGTTTTTGCTTCTTTGTCTTTAACTGCTGTATAGGTGCAGTATATTTACTTGTGTTATAGAATATAATACTACATATACTATATAGTACAATATATATAATGCTATATCTACTATGCATAATAAAATACAATCTCAAGATCACCGGAACTGTTTTCATAATGGTGTTATATTGCTAACTAGTATTAGAAACTGAGTTCCTCTGCTGATAACAAAGATGTGATTACAAGACTAAATAGTTAAGGATTTATTCTGTTATGTAAACGATTTCCTGGGGTAGTAAGGTCCGAAACTGGTACAGTTGCTTCATGATGTCATCGAGGATACAGTGTTCCTTTATCTTTCTGCTCTGTCATGGTTACTCATTTCCATCATCAAATACACAAGGTAGCTGCTAGAGTTCCATCCATTACGTCTACATTCCAGGAAAGAAGGAGGGAAAGGCCAAGAGGCCAAAGAGACCTTTAAATAGTCATCTTAAAAATTATTTACAAAGACTACCACTTTAATCTCTGTATTTGATTGAATTGTGTCCACCCAAAAGATATTTTGAAGTCCTAACTCTGGTGTTTATGAATGTTACCTTGTTTGGGAAGATAGAGTTCTTCTTTGCAGATCTTATCAGTAAAGTGAAAAAGGTCATACCTAGGCAGGGTGGATCCTAGTTCCTTCAAAGTGGTGTCTTAAAAATGGAGAGAACAGACATGGAGTGAGTCACACATACAGGAGAAGTCACCATGTGAAGATATCAAAAAGCAGCCAAATAAGGCCAAAGATCACTGGCAGCTGCTAGAAGCCAGCAAAAGAGCATGAAGCAGTTCTCTCAAAACTCTTAGGCCGAATCAACAACAGTGCTGATTTGAACTTTCAGCCTCTAGAACTGTGAGACAATCTTGTGGTAGTTTGTTACAGCAGGCCTAGAAACTAAGACAATCTTTTTGTCTGGAGTTTTCTTCAATGAAGCTGGAAGATATAGCTGAGCTAGACACATTGCAGTTCCAAATAACACCCAGGCCTTATTATTAAAAAAGAAAGGAAGACAAAAATGGATAAGCACCCCACCTATGACTCTTAGTATTGTTATTAACGCATGTCACTGTCCACTTACACTTACAGAGCTAGACATTTGTGCCCAAACAAAGGGCTTCAAACTGCATCCTGTTATAACTGAGTTCTCACTTTAACCTATAAAAATCTTTTTAGGGTCACCGTACTCATCGTTCTTTTGGTGCTAAATCATCTATAAATTTAATTTAAGTGAGCCAGCTGTTGAAAAATTCTTTCTGATTTTATGCTACTTGGTGAAATGATGAAGAGAGAGTAATCATCTTCAAATATTTTCCTCTGATACCTTCAACTTCAAAGATTCTCGCTCTCTTATTCCATATTCTTGAGAAGTTTTGGGGGAAAAATATTGCTTTTGCTTTTTTTAGGGAATTTTTACTGCTACAGAGGTATAGTTGTTATTTAACAGGAAACGTTTCTACTTTATCTTCTTTTGTTTCATCAAATATAAATGGGTATGTTATTACAGTATTTCTGCATCTATTTTGATACTGTTATGTTTGTACCCCAGTTTTTCAAAAAATCTTTAAGCTGAAGTCTGTAGTATAAACTTTATCTTGTCAAGTATCATTCACCTTCCACTGGAAGCACAGCGGTTAAGAGCTTGGCTACTAACCAAACGGTTGGCAGTTTGAATCCACCAGCCACTCCTTGGGCTCCTTATGGAGCAAGTCTACTCCATTCTACAGCATCACCTGGAGTTGGAATTGACTTGATGGCAGTAGGTTTGTTCTGGTTTTGAGAGTGATCTTTCTCAATGAGTATATCTTTTTTCAGTTAGAAATTTAAATTCAGCCTATAAGCCTTCGGGTAGGGAGATTTGTTAAACAAGTTTTTATTTTCTGAAAATCAAGTAAATAATTGCACTATTTTTCTAGTTTCAGATTTCAGATTTTTTAAATATAAAAAATAATGCTTTTGCCAAACCAACAGCAAAGCATTATTTCAGGCCTTAAAAATAGTACTGAATAGTGGAAAGAAGCAAATAGCAATCACTGATTCCAGCCCTCTGCCTCTGGAGTCTTGATTCACAAAATAGATTTTCATCTCCTTTTCTCCCACCATAGCAACTGATGGCCCTCTGCAACATTTTAAAATCTGCGCACTCTCTGTTGAGGGTAAAGAGGCCCAGCCCTCTCCCAGCGGGGAGGAGAAATTCTTTGCATTCCTTCCTGATGAATCACACACACACACACACACACACACACACACACGCACACAAACACACACACGCACGCACGCATGCACGCACGCACACACGCACACACACAGAGACATACACATTTCGTGGTTTTACACACACACACACACACACTTCATGATTTCTCAGTGGCTCTTTGGTGGGCTGAACTCCCCTCTAGACTAAGAATAACCAGAACTGAGACAGTCATGAGCTCTGTCACCTATTTCCTTGGCCATTTGGGCACACAGGAAACCTTTCAGAGCCCCGTTTTCCTTTAAGTAGGGACAGTGATATCTACTGTGCAGAACTGCTAGGGTCAATCATATGAAAAGTATTTAATATGGGACAGCCTCATGAAAGATGGGAATAAGCAAAATGAGTGAATCACCTTTTGTTCCTTTCCTTGTTCCATTGTCAGTGTACTAAGTTGAAAACCTTGGTTGGTAACGTGTTGCTTTATAGTGTTAAAAATACAACTTTTACAATATTAAATTTGTGCATGAACTCATCAGCTTTATTTTACACTTCATGAACCACGGAATGTCTGGTCTGAACGTCAGACAAGTGCTGGATAGGCGGAAAAACTTTTGTAATACCAGATAGTGCTCATTGGCTCCCTTAGGTTTCCTTTTCCAGGAGAGTCAATTGATTCCTGCGGATTTCGGCTGCTGGGCAAGCTAGGTATTTACATGAAATGGAAGCTTATATTTCAGTTTGCTGCCATGGAACTCAGCATAAGTGACTCCGTCTTGGGCCAAGTTTAATCAGGGTTTCACTAAGCATTATTCCATAGGAAACATCGAGCTAACCCAGTGTACCTCAAAGCAAAAAGGCAGGAGAAAGCACTCAATGAGGGCATCCCATGTGCTAGACGTTGTCCAGATGTTAATGCTTTTGTTTCCCACAACACTCTATGAGGGAGAGTGTTTCCTTAATTCTAAGAATATGAGGTTTGAAGAAGTTAAGTCACAGAGCTAAGTGTGGAGTTCAGAGCTGGCCTTCTTTTTGTGTGGTGTCAGAGGTTTGTACCTATAGTAAGTGGAGTTTTAAGATGGCTCTCACGAATCTACCACTTCGGCATGTGTCCTCTATAATCTCTTGAATCTGGTTGGGACCTGTGAATATAATTGACTGTTTTCTCTCATGGTTACTGTATTTTAAACTCTGTCTTGGCAGAAGTCAGGAGGATTTTCCCATTGGCATTGAACTAAGCTGCGGTGCTGCATGAGGGCCAGATGGCTAGAACCCGAGGGTAGTCTGTAGGAGTTGCGAATGACCCTAGCCAACCACTGGCAAGAAACAGGGACCTCTACAACTGCAAGTCACTGAATCCTGCCAACAATTTCAATGAGCTTGCAAATGGACAGTGAGCTCCAAATAAGAACTGCAGCGTGACTGACATCTTTGGTTCAGCCATGTCAGGCCCCTACCAGAGAATTCAGCTATGCTGTGTTGGCACTTCTGACCTACAAAAACTGTGAGATGATAAATGGGTGTCATTTCAATTGCTAAATTCATGGTGATTTAATGTCACAGCAGTTAAAAAAAAAAAAACTAATACATACCCTTTCTACTAAGCTCTACTGGATACAACTGGGAGACAAGAGCTTCAACTTTTACATGTTATTTCTGCAGTCATTGGCTTAGAAAGCTGGAGCCATTTTTTAAACAATTTATTTTATTTTATTTTTTTGTTATTGTTGAGACTATATGTAGCAGAACATACACCAATTCAACAATCTCTACATACACAGTTCATGATACTGATTATATTCTTCAAGTTGTACAACCATTCTCACCTTTCTTTGTTTCTGACCCATTAACATAGACTCACTACCCTCAGGTTTCCTATCTAAACTTTTAAGTTGCTGTTATCAATTTGGTCTCATAGAGATAGATTTTTTTTTTTTTAAAGAGCACAATGGTCATAGCAAGTATTATTTGGTTTAAAGAAGACTTCAGGGGATATTCTTTGCTTAAGATTAAGGTTTAGAGATGATCTGATAATAGAGCAAAAGTTTGGGCGTTCATCTAGTTTTAGTAGCTTCAGAAAGTTTGCGTACTATAAAAATTGGTAATTCTGTTCCACATCCCTCCCTTTTGATCAAGAGTCTCCTATAAAATCTTTGATCTAAATATTCATAATTGTAGCTGGACATCATCCAGTTCCTCTGATCTCATGGCAAAGGAAGCTGTTGTTCATAGAGGTAATTAACCATTCACACCATTTCTCCCTGATTTGTCTTCTTTCTCTGCTAGAGCAATTTTTTAATTTTTTTTAAAATTGAGATTAAATGAAAGTTTACAATCTAAGTTAAATTTGCATGCCTGCCTATCTGCAGCTCCTTATGCTCTCCTTGCCTGGTGACAGTGTACTCCTGCTTTTTGTTCTCTATATGTCATACCCTCTTAACAACCTCCTAGCCCCTCCACTCCACCTTTTCCTCTCTCTTCTAGTAAGAGGGCATTAGAACAGCATCCTGTAGATGCATGCAAATTAATTTGAATGTATTTTAATAAAATACCACAACTGATGGTCTTTTGGCACCTGGGGGTTCCCCTGGGAACATGGCCTCTAGACCTGCTGCTGCCTCTGACTGGAAAACGTTACTGAGGTCAACTCTTCAGACAGGAATGGTCTGGACTTGGGGACACAATTTGACCATATGGTGTATGTACTTTATTGTACTAATTTGCATGTATTTGAGACGTTTCCTAAAGTCATCTTTGTTCTTTACCATTGCATACTGTTCCACTGAGTATATCTACTACAGTTTGTCAATTCATTCATCTGTTGTTGGGCATCTGGGTTCATTCCATCTTTTTGCTATTGTGGACTGTGCTGCAATAAACATTCGTGTGCATTTATCTTTTCCTGTGACTTCATTTCAGTCTGTAAGATATATTCCAAGCAGTGAGATTACTGGATCAACTGACATATTTATTTCCAGCTTTTTAAGGAATTGCCAAATTGCTTTCCAAAGCAGCTGTACCATTTTGCAATGCCACCAGCAGTGTAGAAGAGTTCCCATCTCTCCACAGCCTCGCCATTATTTGTTTGTGTTTTTTGGTCATGGCCAACCTTGTTGAGGTGAGACGGTATCTCACTGCAGTTTTGATTTGGATTTCTCTAATAGCTAGTGATTGTAAGTATTTCCTCTCGGGTCTTTTGGCTGCCTGGATATCCTCTTTAGTGAAGTATTTGTCCTTCTCTTTTGCCTATCACTTAATTGGGCTATTTATCTTTTTCTTGTTGATATTTTGCAGTACCTTGTAGATTGCTGGACCAATCAGACGTCGGTCCAACACATAGTTGTCAAATATTTTTTCCCATTCTATAGGTGGTTTTTTCATTCCTTTGACAAAGTCTTTGGATGAGCAAAAGTGTTTCATTCTTAGTAGCTCCCATTTATCTATTTTCTCTTCTGTTTGACCATGCTTTGTTTGTCAAATTTTGAAGTCTGTCTAAGCTGTGTATTAAAACTTCCATTTTTTTGTGCATGACCTTTATCATTTTAGGTTTGATATTTAGGTATTTGATCCAATTCAAGTTAGTTTTTGTCTAAGGTATGAGATATAGGTGGATGCAGATAGATATCCAATTATGCCCACACCATTTGTTAGAGACTATTTTTACCCTAGTTTAGAATCTTAGGACCTTAGTCGAATATCAATGGTTCATAAGAGGATGGTGGTATCTCTGGGGTTTCAACTTTGTTCCATTGGTCTATATGTCTCCTTTTGAACCAGTACCAGGCTGGTTTTGACCACCGTGACAGTGTAATAGGTTCTAACGTTGAATAGTGTGAGGCTTCCCACTGTGTTCCTCTTCTTCAGTAGTGCTTTACTTATCCAGGTTTTCTTCCCTTTCTAAACAAAGTTGGTGATTTGTTTCTCCATCTCATTAAAAAAATGACCCTGGAATTCATATTGGGATTGCATTATGTGCATTGTTTTGGGTAAAATGACATTTTCACAATGTTAAGTCTTTCTATCCATGAGCAGGGTAGGTTTCTCCATTTATGTAAGTCTCTCTTGGTTTCTTGCAGTAAGGTCTTGTAGTTCTTTTTGTATAGGTCTCTTATTTCTCTAGTTAGATTTATTCCTAGGTATTTTATCTTCTTGGGAGCTGTAGAAAATAATGTTGACTTGGTAATTTCATATTTAGTGATCTCTTTGTTGGTATAAAAGAACTCTACAGATTTACTTATGTTTATCTTATATTCTGATGCTTTGCTGAACTGTTCTATTAGTTCCAGTGGTTTACTTATGGATTCTTTAGAATTCTTTGCATAGACAATCATATCATCTGCAAATGGAGAGATTTTTACTTCTTTGCCATTGTGGATGCCTTTTATTTCTTCGTCTTATCTATTGCTGTGGCTAGAACTTCTAGTACAATGTTGAATAGAAGTGATGAGAATGGGCATCCTTCTCTAGTTCCCATTCTAAAGGGGAATTATTTCAGTCTCTCTCCATTCAGGATGATGGAGGTGGTTGGCTTTGCGTAGATGGCCCTTATTGCATTGAGGAATTTACCTTCTATTCCTATGCTGCTGAGAGTTTTTAGCATGAGTGGGTATTAGACTGTAGAATGCCTTTTCTGCATCAATTGACAAAATCAAGTGATTCTTATCTTTTGTGTTGTTTATACGGTTGATCACATTGATTGTTTTCCTGATGGTGAATCAGCCTTGCATTCCTATTATGAATCCAAGTTGGTCATGATGAATTGTTTTTGTGATATGTTGTTGAATTCTATTGGCAAGGATTCTGTTGAAGATTTTTGCACCTAGGCTCATGCGTGATATTGGTCTGTAATTTTCCTTTTTTGTAGGATCTTTCCCTGCCTTTGGTATCAGCATTATGCTGGTTTCATAGAATGAAATGTGCTGTGAAATAGCCTCAGTAGTATTGGAGTTAACTTTCCTCTAAAAGTTTCATAGAAGTCTACAGCGAAGCCACCTGGGCCAGGAATTTTTTGGTTGGTAGTTTTTTGATGACTTTTCTCAATTTCTTCCTTTGTGATACATCATTAAGTTGTTCTACTTCTCCTTGTGATAATTTTGGTATGCAATATGAATCTAGAAATTTGTCCATTTCTTCTAGGTTTTCAAATCTGTTAGAGTACAGTCTTTCATAGTATTCTGTTATGATACTTTTGATTTCAGTTGGGTCTTTTGTGACATCTCCTATCTCATTTCTCATTTGGGTTATTTGTTTCTGCTCCTGTCTGTCTTTTTAAGTTTAGCCAATGGTTTGTCAATTTTGTTGATATATTTTTTTTAAAAAAAAAAAAAAAAACGGCTTTTGGTTTTGTTAATTTTTTCGATTGTTCTTCTATTCTCTAATTCATTTAGTTCTGCTGTACTCTCTATTATCTCCTTTCTTCTAGTTCCTGGGGCCTCCTCTGTTGCTCTCTTTCTACTTGTTAATTCTTTGGTTTAGGTCCTTACTTCCTTCCAGATGCGTGCATTTGTAGACATAAACTGACCTCTCAGCACTGCTTTTGCTGTATCCCCTGTTCTGGTAGGATATGTTTTCATCCTCATTTGATTTCATAAATTTCTTCATTTGATCCTTGATTTCTTCTGTAACCAGTGGCTTTTGAGCAAAGTGTTGTTCAGTTTCCACGAGTTTAAATTTCTACCTATTTTTTTCTGCTACCGATTTTGACTTTTATGGCTTCATGGTCTAAGAAGAGACTTTGGAATAATTCAGTGTTTGTATTTTGTTGAGATTTGCTTTATGTCATAACTCATGGTCTATTCTGGAAAATATTCTATGTGTATTGGAAAAGAAGGCGTGCTTATCTGTTGATGGATAAAATGTTCTGTATATCAATGAGGTCTGGTTGGTTAATTGTCACAATAAGATCTTCTGTGTCTTTACTGAGCTCTTTTCTGGATGATCTGTCCATTACTGAAAGGGGAGTGTTGAAGTCTCCAACTGTTACTGTGGCATGGTCTATCTCGTTTTTCAATGTAGTCAGTGTTTGTTTGATGTATTTAGATGGGTGCATAAATATCTAATGTTGTTAAGTCCTGCTTGTGTATTGAGCCTTTCAGCAATAAATACTGACTATCCTTGTCCATGGTGGTGCATTTTACACCAAACTCTATTTTTTCTGAGATTAGCATTGCCACATCTGTTCTTTGTATGTTGTTAGCTTGGTGTGTATTACTCCATCCTGTAATTTTCAGCTTGTTCACATCTTTGAGTCTGAGATGTGTTTCTTGGAAGCAACATATAGATGGATTGTGTCTTTTGATCTGTGATGTCATTTGTCTCTTTATTGGAGCATTCAGTCCATTTACATTCTGTGTAATTGTTGATAGGTATGTGTTTAGTGCTGTCATTTTGATGTATATTTTTGTGCTGATGTTTTCTATGTTGCTCTTAATAGTCTGTTCTGAGTCATTCTTCTTTATGGGTTGACTTTTCATCTTTTTCAGTGTTGGCTTTGCATTTATTGAGACTCCTGTAGTACGTTTCTTGTTTTGATATACTGCATTGTTATAGTGCTTTGCAGCTACCTCTATTATCCCCCTTAATAGTGTATGTTTAAACCCAATTTTAACTTCTACACATCTTTTTAACTTCTTCCCCATCTTAAAGAACCTGTAACTATAGTAATATATCTGTCATTTTATTGTGAGGACATCATAGTTTTCATGATGTGATCACTGGCTCCCTTCTTTTAATATTGTAGCTTTGATGGAGTTTTGTAACTTCCTTAACTGAGTAAGATTCTGGATGCTGTGTCCTGCATTACCTCCTTAAATGTACATTTAATGGTTTTGTTTTTCTAAGCAAAAAGCTTCTTTCAGTATTTCTTGTAGTTTGGGTTTGATTTTTACAAAGTCTCTAAACTTCTGTTTATCTGTGAGTGTCTTAATTTCATCTTCATATTTGAGAGACAATTTTGCAGAATATATAAGACTTCGTTGGAAGTTTTCCTCCCTCAAGAATTTTAATGTGTGATCCCACTGTCTCCTTGCCAATATCATTTCTGCCAAGAAGTCAGATGAAAGCCTACAGGTCTTCTCTCTGAATGTTGCCTTTGCTTTGAGCCTCATTGTCTTTAACAGGTTCTGTTTATGTTTCAATTTATTAAGTTTGATTATGCTATGTCTTGGTGTCTTTTGGGATTTAGTTTTCTCGGTGTTTGATACATGTATTGGAAGTCTGTTCTCTTCTTTCATAATTTCAGGGAAGTTTTCTGTCAGCAACTCAACAACAATATTCTGTGTTTTCAACTATCCCTCCCTGTTCAGGAACTCCAGTTAATTGTAGATTATTTCTCTTAATGGTGTCCCACACATTTCTTAATGCTTCTTCATTTTTCTTGTTTCTTTTCTCTGATTTCTCTTCATAAATGCTGGTGTCAGTTGCTCTCTCCTCAAGCTCACTAAGTCTGATTTCCTTCTCCCCAGTTCTGCTTTTTTTTTTTTTTGGCTTTGTATTGAATTGTCTAATTCTGTAGTTTTGTTATTGATCTGCTGGATTTCTGATCATTGATATTGCATCAGTTCAAATAGCTTAGTTAATTTTTCATTTTTCTCTGCTAAATCTTGTTTAATTTATAGGAGAGCTCTGCATATAACTCTTTTGTACTTGACCTCTGACAGTTTCAGAAAGTCTTCTTCATCTGGGACTTTTTTTATTTTTATTTAACATAACTGAGTAAAAATGTACATTCACATGTAAATTTACATGCCCCCTTATATGCAGCTTCCACTGCTCTCCCTGTCCGGTGACTGCACACTATTCCTCTCTGCTCCATACATGTCTCATCCTCCCAACAATCTCCTTTCCCCTCCTCTCCGTCCACTCTCCTTCCTCCAGCCAGAGGTCAGCAAGATGATATCCTATGGATGTATAGAACCATAAAGTGCTTCCAACATATGGCTACTCTGCATTGCCAAGTCCATTCCATTCCTGTCCAAAGAGTGGACCTTTGTTATAATTTATGGGAATGGGCAGCATCAGGTCCGGGGGCCATGCTCTCAGAGGAACCCCAAAACTGCTGGACCATCAATTGAGGTCTTTTAGAGGAGATCTCATGATGCACCTCTTTTTATTCTTGTGTTGCCAGTGAGGCTCCTCTCTGTGAGCTCCGTCATGGCTATCACTGGTGGTGGCCGGGCACCATCTGGTTCTTCCAGTCCCAGGTCGATGTAGGCACCCACTCTTGTGGGTCTCTCTGTCTTCTCGGTTGTCTTTACCGCATGCCATTTTGGCCCTCGGTGGGCATCCGTTCCTGCTGAGTTGGGACCATTTGCTGTGTCCTCGGATGGCAGCTTGGCAGCTTTTAAGACCCCAGACGCCACTCACCAATGTGGGGTGCAGAGAGCTCTCTTAGCAAAACACTAGTTGTGCCAATTGGCCTGGAATTCGCCTAAGAGCGTGGTCCCCCGCCCCCCGCATCTGGGACTTTTTTTTATTATTTTGGGGAGAGTTTTCCAGAACCACAGTGGAATGTTTATTTAAATGGTTAGCAATGGTCTGTTGCCTTTGTGCCATCTAGAGGCTCTTCAGTTTCTCTGATGTTACCTGAACAGGAGCTGAGGCATAGTTCTGAGAAGAGAGTTGGTCACCAGCCACCCCTGTGTACTCTAGTGACTGGCCCCAGTGCACTCTCTGTGGTGGTGGCAGGGTCCGCCTCCTCATTGGCAAAGATGGCACCCTGCGTATGGAGTCACTGGGGGGCTGTCAGCCGACCCTATGAAGTGGGTCAGTAAAGGCTGGAAGAGATGCTGCCAGGCCGGCCAGCAGTTATTTCTCCGGGCAGTCTTATTTTGAAGAGCTAGAAGCTGTCCAACAGCTGAAAAAATCAGTCAGGCTGTCAGGTACGGCAGACCCCACCTTCTGACTGACAATGGGAGCACCTCTTTGGCAATCCCCACATGCTATGTTGTAGTTCAAGGTAGGAAGGGGTACACTGTACTAAGTACAGCCTTTCTGCTGGGAAAGTGCTTTCCAGACTGACACTGCTTCTCAGCTTGGAAATTAGCCCCTGCTGAGTCTCCTGGTTGGGTGACCCACCTCCCCTCTACTGAGATGGCATTCTAGCCAAGCTGTCCTTCTGCACTGAAACTGCAGACTCTGTGACACAGCTCAGAAAGGAGAGGATGAAGGGGCAGTGGTGCCCTCATTCAGGAGCTGGGCTCTTAAAATGTGGCTATCCAGGACACTGTCTCTCTGCTGCACTGTACAGTGTTTAGCACTGCAGTTCAGCATATTTGCCTGCTCATGCCCATCCCCAACTTCCTGGATAACAAAAAAGGCGTTAATACCTGCAGCCCACCCAAGTGGTGAGTCAGCAGGAGTGAGGCTCAGCATGCACTGCCTTGTGTTAGAGAGAGGTAGTTTCCTATTTAGTGGAGTGTAGTCTAATCTGACAATCCTATGCCGCATCCTAGGATTCCCTGGGTGTCCAGAATGCTCCGTTCAATTATCATTCCAAGCCTTAGTTCTCAGAGGGAATTGAGATGAGTGTGTAGTCTACCATCTTGGCCTACCTCCCTGGGAGCAATTTATTTGTAAAGAGGCTTTATTCACACTTCTCTTTATTACTTTATAGAGTGGGTGGGAAACAGATCTGAAATAATGGGCGTGATAATTTTCTGTGGAATACAAAGTGTTATCAAAGTGTGTAGTAATACCAGTGTAGCACAGGTGGCAACAGTCAGATAAGATGTTGGCCATAAGCTGTGTGGTCACACTGGTGCAAGCCTGTTGCCATCAAGTGAATTCTGACTCATACTGACCCTGTAGGACAGAGTACAATTGCCCCATAGGGTTTCCAAGGAACAGTGGATGGATTGGAATTGTTGATTTTTTGGTTAACAGCCAAACACTTAACCACCACAACATCACTTCTCCACACTAGTGCATACCTTGGAATATTTGTTGTAGGTTGATAGAAGAAGTATTGCTAGGTAGCCTGAGGACAACTGAGGCAGGAGGGAGTGGAACTATTAAAGGAGACAGCTTCATCAATGAACTCTCCTTCCCTATAAGACTCCACATTATTTTCCTGATAGACTTTCTTACAGTTTCAACAGCCATCATGTCAACACAACCCTTCTAAAAATCATTGAAAAGACCCCACTTTTGAAAAATGGCTTTCTTTCGCTTTGCCCTGTTTCTGAGGAATAATCCCTACCACTAGTTCTTCCCTGAGTGTGCTCAAGCAGGACAAAAAGGATAGATTAGAGATTATTTAATGTTTAAATGTATACTATTGAATCAGAAATGAGAGGTCATTTCTTTACGGTGTCATTCACATTTATTCAATTCGACTGTGTAAAAGCAAATTTTGACCTCCAAATTCTGCCTTTTTCCTGCAGTGTTTTATTTATTGATTATTTTTTCCTGCAGATACTTTTGTATTGTTTTCTAGACTCCAGTTTTCCAAAGTATTTCAGTCAGTTTCATGGCCTAATTGTGCAGTGGCATATTTAAAAGTCATTATATTCATCATCTATTAAATGTAGCCCAGAATAGTTTGAAAAATTGGGTGAGGCATTTTTGCAAAAGCATTTATGATGTAGGCTGCCAAGGAATGTGCAGCTGCAGGAGCTTCTTTCTCTAATCTCAGACTTTTACTTGAAAATATATTAAGGGTGGATACCTGTGAAGAGAAATCAATTTGATTTTTCAAGAATTTCAAGCAACGAAGAGTGGGGCATACTTTGTCTGAATATTCTGAATCTCTTGATCTGGAGAAGTGTTAGTACTTACAATACAGCCCTCTTATATTGAAATGAACTGCCCTAACTTGGACTATACCTGGTAGCTTGCAGGTTCTTTATATCTTATAATAGTGGATCCTAAGCAACAGGAATACACTGATAAATGTTCAACAATCAGCTGGGGCAGGAGAGGGTTATTAACCAATTTCCATATGGTGCAAATACTCCCACTGTCACTTATTTAGTCTATCAATGTGAGATCATTGAATGCAGAGCTGATAAGAGATGTCCAGGAGCACACCATTATATAATATTTTCACCATACAGACCCAATAAGCCAGTTGCTGTTAAGTCAGTTCTGATTCATAGTGATGGATACAATATACTCTCAAGAATAGAGATAATAGTAAAATGAAGGAAAATATTTAAGAAGTAATAATGATCCTGAGTATTTATTATCATTCTTTTTAATATAATTTATTTACTTGTAAGTTTATATAACTTAACTTTTAATAATGGCTGTGGTTGACAGTTGACTTCAGCATATCACTAAACCTAAGTCAGGCGGACAACTTATAACCACATGGTAAGATGGAGTTGATTCTGCTTCGGTTCTGGCCAAGGCACTGAAGTCTAAGAATAAATCAATAGTTTCTAAATATTCCATATTGAAATATGAGATGCTAGGTTGTTACTAGACAAAGCTCTGGGTTCACACTACCTGCCACAATGCCAATCTCTAAGACAAGAGCTTGGGTAAGTGATCAAAAGTTTTATTTCTGTGTGCTGGCAACACAGGGTACAGGCAGCATTCTCATCATCAGAGCCTGTCTGAAATTGTCAGGCAAGATCAGGGTTTTTAAAGGGAGAGACTACATACAGGTGCAGGGGCAGGTATCAGGGAACAACGTGGGCAACTGGGGTTGGAGAGCATCCATCCATAATCAGGCCTCAGGGATCAGGGTGAAATATGCGTCAGGAACTTGGGTCCAGAAGGTGAAGAAATGTATCATGAACTGGTGGCCCAGAAGCTCTCAGTGCTCACCCGAGCCAGGGGTTCTCAAACTGGCACTTCCACTTGTTTGATGATCC
The DNA here is from genome assembly GCA_028571685.1 of Heterohyrax brucei. Taxonomy (NCBI): domain Eukaryota; kingdom Metazoa; phylum Chordata; class Mammalia; order Hyracoidea; family Procaviidae; genus Heterohyrax; species Heterohyrax brucei. Next base: position 127,878,052 of record CM053142.1, read on the forward strand.
TGAGAAGAAGGATGTAAAGGCTGCAAAGATTTTATCTCAGTGGCACCTATAAGTTGATGGGTGATTTACCGCCTGAACCTCATAATGTTGCAAAGCCAGGAATTTTAAGAAAAACAGGTAAAGAATTAGTTCTGAACAACAGGTAAAGGATTAGTCCTGACTGCCTACTTCAATCCCCTCTTTGAAGACAGCCTGCCTCTGGTTTCAATATCATCCACCTAGGAGTTGCAAAGGGGGTGACCCAAGTTAGCTCTGCCAGTCTTCACTAATCTTTGTTTTCCAGCTGAGCTGGCAGAAGCGGGAAGAGAATTTTTTTGGATATGGATTGGATGTTGGGTTGTACTTCAACTCAACTAGCAAGGCTTTCAAGGGGACCTTTCAGAGAACTTGATGTGATTCCACTGGAGATTGGAAACATAAGGACTGGTGACTGACATCCCCTAAAGAATTTTAAGTGTAAAGGCTGTGGCTGTGAGCATGTCATTGTGTCTGATCACAGAGTAAGGAGAGATGCAATGAGAGCAAACAGCTTTTGCATTGATGGTGGGGAAAATAAATGTTTTCTGGAGCCCAGATGTGGCCCATGTGAAAAGGAGCCAGCCTGAGGTTGTCTTAGAGCAGATCCTACCGAAGAGACTAATGATTGCTTGAACGGATATGTGATCTAAACAGAAGAGAAGGCGCCATACGCTCTGCAAGGAAGATGTGCTAATCAGACAACAGACTACATCAAGGAGATTGTAGCTATAGGTCCCTGCTGGATAGAAAGAATCAGCCCCACACATTCCCAGGGGCTTCCAATATCAGGTTGGAGCTGTTCCTTTAATCTTCTCTACCCTTTGACTGAACCCTAGAAAGTCCAGGAACAGCTGCTAAAGGGAAGAGAAAGGAAGAAGTAAACTGAAGTGAAGAATGGGGAGAAAAAAAAAAAAATCAATGATGCCTATGGCTCATTAAAATCTGTGCAGAAAGCTTAGAATTAGGTACAAATTTCCAGTATGGATCACTGTCGTGGCTAGAGTGGATGGAGTAATGAGATCATTAGGTCAGTTGGTTTTTAACCCCAAATGAAGAGTCCACTTGTTTACTATCCAAGAGCAATGGGAAAAGCTAGAGAAATTGTCTGAAACATTTTATCTGAAGAAAGAGAAGGAACCAATCCAGAAATCAAATTTGAAGAGCAATGAGAGAACAAACAAAGCTGGAAGTTTGATTTCTCCTTATACCCTACTGATACCAACTCAGTCAATTAAGCAATTACAAGTACATTTTCTGAAGATTTTCTAAATGCGTTAAGTCCTTCAAAACCCTCACTAATTTCTGTTGAAAAAAATGATAAAGATAAATCAGGTTAATCAATAAACCCAAACCAAACTCACTGTCATGGAGTTGATTCTGACTCACAGTGACACTATAGGTGAGAGTAGAACTGCCTCACGGAGTTTCCAAGAAGCACCTGGCATATTTGAACTACCAACTTCTGGGCTAGCAGCAATAGCATTTAAACACTACACCTCCAGTGTTTCACATTAGTCAACAGGGGGCTGTTATAGTCATCTAGAGCTGCTTTAAATAGAAATATCACAAGTGGATAGCTTTAAAAAGAGAAATTTTATTTCTTCACACTCCAGTAAGCTAAAAGTCTAAATTCAGGGTGTCATCTCCAGAGGTAGGCTTTCTCTGCTGGCACTGAAGGAAGGTCCTTATTGTCATTCTTTCCCTGAACTGGAGCTTCCGAGGCACAGGGACACTGTTGTTGTTATTGTTAGGTACTGTCTAGTCAGTTCAGACTCTCAGGGACCCTATGTACAACAGAACAAAACGCTGTCCAGTCTTGTGCCGCGTCCACAGTCATTGCTATGCTTAAGCCCACTGTTGCGACCACAGTATCAGTCCATCTCGTTGACGGTCTTCCTCTTTTTCACTGACCTTCCACTCTACCAAAGCATGAGGTCTTTCTCCAGGAACTGATCTTTCCTGACAACATGTCCAAAGTATGTGAGATTCAGTCTTGCCATCTTTGCTTCCAAGGAGCACTCTGGTTGTAATCCTTCCAGAACAGATGTGTTTGTTCTTTTGGCAGTCCATGGTACATTGATAATTCTTCTCCAATACCACAATTCAAAGGCATCAATTCTTCTTCTGTCTTCTTTGTTCATTGTCCAGCTTTTGCATGCATATGAGGTGATTGAAAATATCATGGCTTGGGTCAGGCACACCTAGTCTTCAAGGCAGCATCTTTGCTTTTCAATATTTGAAAGAGGTCCTTGGCAGGAGATTTTCCCAATGCAATGTGTCTTTTGATTTCTTGACTGCTGCTTCCACGGACATTGATTGTGGACCCAAGTAAAATGAAATCCTTGACAACCTCAATCTCTTCTCCATTTGTGACAATGTTGCTTATTGGTCCACTTGTGAGGATTTTTTGTTTTCTTGCTGTTAAGGTACAATCCATAATGAAGGCTGCAATCTTTGATATTCATCAGTAAGTATTTCAAATCGTCTTCACTTTCAGCAAGTAAGGTGGTGTTGTCTACATAGCACAGGTTGTTAATGAGTCATCCTCCAATCTCGATGCCTCATTCTTCTTTGTAGAATCCAGCTTCTCAGATTGTTTGTTTTGCATACAGATTGAAAAGATGTGGAGAAGGGATACAATCCCAGGGCATCCCTTTCCTGACTTGCAACCAAGCAGTGTCCCTTGTTCTATTTGCATGACTGCCTCTTGATGCATGTACAGATTCCTTAACAGCACAATTAACTGTTCTGGAATTCCCATTCCTCACAAGTTTAGCCATAACTTATTATGATCCACACAGTTGAATGCCTTTACACTGTCAATGAAACACAAGTAAACATCTTTCTGGTGTTCTCTGCCTTCAGGCAAAATCCATCTGACATCAGGAATGATATCCCTGGTTCCATGTCCTTTTCTGAATCCAACTTGAATTTCTAGCAGTTCCTTGTCAATATACTGTTGCAGTCACTTTTGTATGATCTTGAACAAAATTTTGCTTGCATGTGATATTAACGATATTGTTTGGTAATTTCTGCAATCAGTTGGATTACCTTTCTTTGGAATGGGCATAAATATGGATCTCTTCTCTCCACTAAAAGACCATAATTGATGGTCCCTGGGGTTTCCCCTGGGAGCATGGGCCCTGGTCCTGATGCTGTACCTGTTCATAAATCATAATGGAGGTCAACTCTTTGGACAGAAATGGATTGAACATGGTGACACAGCAACCATGTCACGTATGCAGTTTATGGTTCTATGCATCTATAGGATGTCATCCAGCTGACCTCTTACTGGATGCAGAGGAGAGGGTGGAGAGGAGGGTGTAGGAGATTGTTAGGAGGATATGACATGTACAGAATGGAGAGGGGGAGTGTGCTGTCACCGGGCAGGGAGCGCAGCGGGAGCTGCTCATTGGCGGGTATGTAAATTTATATGAGACTGTATATTTTCACTCAATCATAATAAAAAGAAAAAAATAGAAGAAGAAAAAAGAAAAGAAAGGATTCTGGCCAACTCAAAAAAATAAAAATAAAAAAAGGATCTCTTCCAGTCAGTTGGCCAGGTAGCTGTCCTCCAAGTTTCTTGGTATAGATGAGTGAGCACTCCAGTGCTGCATGCGTTTGTTGAAATATCTCAATTGATATTAAAATCAGTTCCTGCAGCCTTGTCTTTTTTTGCCAAAGTCTTCAAAGCAGCTTCAGCTTCTTCCTTTTGTACCACTGATTGCTGATCATATGCTCCCTCTTCAAATGGCTTAACATTAACCAGTTATTTCTGGTATAATGATTCTGTGTATTTCTTCCATCTCCTTTTAATGCTCCCTGAGTTGTTTAATAGTTTCCCTGTAGAATCCTTCACTATTGCAACTCAAGGCGTGAATTTTTTCTTCAGTTTTTTCAGCTTGAAAACTGCAGAACGTGTTCTTCTCTTCTGGTTTTCCATTTCCTGCTCTTTGTACATGTCATTGTAACACTTTGTCTTTTTGAGCTGCTCTTTGGAATCTTCTGTTTAGGTCTTTTATTTTGCCATTCCTTCCTTTTGCTTTAGCTGTTAGACATTCAAAAGCAAGTTTCAGAGTCTCCTCTGACATCCATTTTGGTCTTTTCTTTTTTTCCTGTATTTTTAATGACCTCTTGCTCTCTTCATGGGTGATGTCTTTGATGTCATTCCACAATTTGTCTGGTCTTTGGTCACCAGTGATCAGCACATCAAATCTGCTCTTGAGATGGCCTTTAAACTCAGGAGGGAGATACACAAGGTCATACTTTGGTTCTTGTGGACGTGTTCTAATTTTCTTCAGCTTTAATTTGTATTTGCCTACAAGCAGTTGATCTGCGCCACAGTCAGCACCTCGTCTTGCTCTGACTGCTGAGATGGAGATGTTTCATCATCTTTGTCCACAGATGCAGTCACTTTGATTCCGGTGTATTCCATCTGGTCACGTCTATGAGTACCGTCACCATCTGTGTTGGTTAAAAAAGGTATTTGCAATGAAGAAGTAGTCAGTCTTGCAAAATTCTATCATGCGATCTCTGGCATTATTTCTGTATTTTCCAATTACTAATCCTTCTTTGTTTCCAACTTTTGCATTCTAGTCAATGTACCCTGACTGCATGTTCGATCAATTTCAGACTGAAGAAGCTGGTAAAAATCTTCAGTCTCTTCTTCTTTGGCCTTAGTGGTTGGCACGTAAATTTGAATAATAATTGTATTAACTGGCCTTCCTTGTGGGCATATGAATATTATCCTATCACTGACAGCATTGTACTTCAGGACAGATCATGAAATGTTCTTTTTGATGATGAACGCAACACTGTTTCTCTTCAAGTTTTCATTCCGGGAATAGTAGACCATGCAATTGTCGGATTCAAAATAGCCCAAACCAGTCCATTTCTGCTCACTAATGCCCGGGATATCGATATTTATGTGTTCCATTTCATTGTTGATGATGTCCAATTTTCCTCAATTCATGCTTCCTACATTCCATGTCCCCATCCTGGTGCTTTCTAAAGGACACACTCAGCTCCAGGTGTTGCTTTTCAGTGGTATGAAGTTTCCAAGTATCTCTGTTAGCTTCTCTCTTTTACATCTCAAGAGAGTGCCTCAAAGCACAAAACAAAGTTGCAGTTTGATTCGTGTCCTGCCAACACAACTGCTGTCCTTCCACTCTCGTTAACACAGAGGCAGGAATTCCAACATGGAAGAACATCACACAATGCCAGGAATTAAGGCTCAGTCAAATTGCCACAGGTTTTTTTGAAAACAATTCAATCCTTAATGGGTTGTTTTTTTTTTTTTTTTTCAGGGAAAACGACAATAAAAATATTGAAGTTAGATACTGAAGTACTCCACAAAGAGTTTGGTGATTGAGTGCCCAGACTGTCTTTCTCAATTCTAATTCATACATGTTGATCCCCAAAAGATAATAGGTAACCTGACTTACAAAAGAGTGAATATACTTTCCCACAGGCTATCTAAATATTGACACAGTAAGTAGTTAAAAAGTGCAAATGAGTTTGTAATCATTTTGAATTACAGAACACTAAAAAATTGGTTTCTTCTAAATTGCCTAAGTTACTTTTTCTCTGGGACTGCACAGAGTACATAGCCGTAGAATTCTTGCTAAACACCTTTCATGCCAAGCAGTACATACAGTGATCATGACCTTTTGCAGCCTTTAGGGTTTATCAGGAAGCTGCGGTACCACTGACTGTCTGCTGCAAGACAGTGCCCTTTGGGACTGTTTGAAACCAAAGAAATAAATGTATGCTACAGATTACTGATTTTACAGGGTATTGTATGAGGTGTCTGTGTTTGAGGTAGGAAAAATAGTAATCTTGAGAATTTTTATTTGTTATGCATGTGTACCAACAGACCCCAGTGAAGACTCTGGGGTATAATTAGTGGTGCTTCCTATGTATCACTGAACCTTTAGGCTAGGTTTATGGGAGGGGGTAAGAAAAAATAAAAACCCACACTGCCTACCAAATAAATATTCAGACACATTCAATGAATTGTGCATGTTTTCACTAATGAAAACACACAGTGTCAACAACAAGTTGAAAGCAGAAAATACTTGAGTCATCAAACGGGTAAAAGGAATTCCCACTTTTACCTAGTCAGTTTCATGAATATAAATGTATTTGTTAAGCAGAGGGGGTTTTGAAAGCAAGTGTCAAAACTCCCCAGGTTCCCTGGACAGCCTTAGATCTGTTCCAGACACAATTAGGCATTTCGTTTGCAACAAGGGCTAAACCCGAGGCTGCTGAGCACAGAGGTCACCCACTTTCTTCCCAGGAGAGGTGTGTTACCAAGCCAAAATCTTTGCTCAGATTCAGTCCTCTAACGAAGGAAGCAGTTCGGTGACGATAGTCATGCAGTAACAGAAGCAAAAGCGGAGGGAGGAAACCACAATAAAACAATGCTGTAAGGGTTGTGCCAATTCTCAAATATTGTGCTCTGTGATAGGCATATAAGCTAAAATGCCAGTGGGGACTGTGAAAATTTAAGACAAGAAAGAAAGGAAAAAGAGCAGGCCGTTATAAGAAAAGGCTATACAAAGTTTACAAGAAATAGCAACTGGCACTCATGTCAGCATCAGGCAGCAATAGAGAGTGGTGGGAAGTGCAGTGAAGTGGAGAGTATCCTGCAGGCAGGACTTGCTAACCGTGCCAAGGTGAAAAAATAGATCAAACATAGCTGAAACATATATGTTTCATGGCATTCTGAATTTTAATATGTTGCCAATTCATTTTAAAAATTAAAAACACTGTGTTGATCAAAATAAACCATGGTTGCTCTTTGATACATGGTATGTAACCAGTGTGTTGTGTAGCTGTATTAATGATGATAATTCATTATTGCTCAGATTCTTTTATAGTGCTTCCTAGTGCCTGCTGTGAACTACTTTACATGTATTAACTCTTTTAGTTCAAAATAATCTACAGTTTCATACTAATACCACAACAGTGTTCCAGAGTAAATTGTATGGCTTTGTGTTTCAAAACCAAAAATGGCTCACATACAGGTAATTCTAAATAACTGCCTTTAATTGTTCTTGATTATATCTAACCATTTAAGGAGGTACCTGGAATACAGACTGAGTCAGCTAGGACTCAGTCTAGTCTATAAGATGAGGGCTTAGAATATGTGAGCATTTAGAGAAATCAGATCTATTTATTAACTGCCAGAGCTCTTTACCTTTCATCGCCACCTATCAAGCACTATAAGAAGTGTATAGGTGTGTGAGAAAGATACAGTCTGTAATTTCTGAGAATCCTTTCACAGTGCTATTGCTATCATGTTGTCTGAAGCAAAAATTTGAGGGAACCAAATTTGCCCTTTTACATAAAGTTTTAGAAGACTACTCCACTGAAATAACAGTTTTTCCTTCAGTGGTGATTGCTAGGTTTCTTTAAATTTATCTGTTTTAAACTCTCTTTTTAAACAAGAAAATTTTCTTTGAAGAGGTTAACATATCAAATGCTGAATACCATAATATGACCTAACTTTTCTGGACTCGCTGTGACTGTATTGCAAGCAATCATATAAAGTTGCAACAGCCACGTTAAGTGGAAAAAAGGAAGTTGAAGGGGAGAAATGAATAGACAAAGCTGAGTTTATTTTACTGTTTTATCTAAGGGGACATTTGTCTTTCAGATTTCAAGAATTAGGTGATCACAGATCAAAAAGATCCATGGGACCATTATAGTACATATACATACACAGGCTTTTTAATGAAAATAGGTCTTTATTTTTCTTTTAAAGAAAAGCTCTGTTTTTCATTTAAACTAACAACAACAAAAAAAAACCCTAACTGAATGTGTTTTTTAAGAATACACAGAGAAATGGCTACATAATCCAGAGAAATCTGCATGAGACCAGAAGAACTAGATGGTGCCCAGCTACCACCAATGACTACCCTGAGAGTACAACAAAGAGTCTCCAGTGAAATAGGAGAAAAATGGGGTACAGAACTTGAACTCCATTAAAATACTAGACTTGATGGTCCAACAGACAGGAAGGTCCCCAGAAGACAGGTGCCCAAGACTCTCTGTTAGCCTAGAACTGAAACTATTCCTAAAGCCAACTCTTTGATCAAAGACTGGACTGAACTATAAGATATAAAATGATATTGGAGAAGAGTGTGCTTTGGGGCTTAAGCAGATACCTGAGATTAACTGGGCAGGTCCTTCCCAAAGGTACAATAAGAAGGTACATGGGGCCAGCAGCTGGTTGAATGGACATGGGAAATACAAGGCAGAAAGGGGGAGTGTGCTGTCACAGGGTGCAGACAGCAGCTAGAATTACATACCAATGAATGTACATTTTTGTATGACAAATTGACTTGGAATGTAAACTTTCACTTAAAGTGCAAAAAAAATACATATATATATTTTAAAAAAAGAATATATGGAAACCCTAGTGGTGTAGAGGGTAAGAGCTGTGGCTGCTGTCGTGGATTGAGTTGTGTCCCCCCAATAATATGTGTAGCCGTGTGGCTGGGCCATGACTCCCAGTATCTTGTGACTGTCCTCTGTTTTATGGTTTTCCTGTGCTGTATGTTAAAGGATTAGGGTGGGACTTTAAATCCTTTCATAGGATCACCTCCCTGCTCCACTGTAAAGGGAGTTTCCCTGGAGTATGGCTTGCCCCACCCTTAACCCTTTCAGCCTGCAAGAGATAAAAGGAAAGGGAGACAGGCTGAGAATTGGGAACCTCGTACCATGAAGGAAGCAGCACTGGGAGAAGAGCGCATCCTTCAGACCTGAAGTTCCTGCGCCAAGATGCTCCCTGGACAAAGACTGATGCAATACTGGACTTGCCTCCTGAGCCGACAGGGGGAAAGCCTTTCCCTGGAGGGGACACCCTGAATGTGGACTTGCAGCCTACCAGACTGTGTAAGAATAGAATTAAAACCATCCACTCTGTGGTATTTCTGTTAGAGCAGCCCTAGCTGACTAAAATAGCTGCTAACCAAAAAGGCTGGCAATTCAAATCCACCAGGTGCTCCTTGGAAACTCTATGGGAAATGCTACCATGTCCTGTCTTTTAGGGTTGCTAGAAGTCAGAATTGACTTGAGGGCAGTTTTTTGTTTGTTTGTTTTTTATACAGATATATGAGGACTGGCAATTAAGTTTGCTAATTCATCCTAGAAAATGCTACGTACCTCATTGCTGAATAGCACTACAGTGACCTTCAAAGTAATCCTCTTAGGAAGCTATGAACTGATACCAGCACCTAGTCCACCCTTCAAAGCACTTTTGGAGTTCTTTCTGGAATGGCCCTGTGCACAGTGGCACAGTGGCAATTTCACAAGCTTAATTGTGTAGTCATCTGTGAGGGACTTTTTCACCAGTAAACAACTGTATTGTAGCACTCTCCCCACTCGCCTGATCTGGACCCCAATGACTTTACTCTTTACCTGAAGATAAAGTAAATATTGAAAGGAAGACATTTTGATGACATTCAGGACATCAAGGATAACATGACAACAGCTCTGATGGCCATTCCAGAAAAAGTTCCAAAATTGCTTTGAAGGGTGGACTCAGTGCTGGTGTCAGCGCATAGCTTCCCAAGGGGAGTACTTCTAAGGTGACTGCAGTGATACACAGCACTTTTTGTAGGATGCATTTGCCAACTTAATTGGTAGTCCTTGTACATAGGCAGAATCCATTTTAAACATCTTTTGTGGGTTTTCCAAATTGTTTAGTCGTAATGGAATTAGGTTATATTGGTTATAATGAAATCATTCCTAGAAATCATTTTTTCCATTTGGGGACATTATGGAGGAAATAGACTTGATGTCCAGTTCAAGAAGAGGAATAGCTAAAAAGTATATTGATCTTAAAATGAATAATACAGAAATTCCAGGCACTGTCTTTCTTTTGTCTTTTCCGTGGGATGCAATACTGTGATTGATGCACTTATCTTGGCTAGGACAGAAGGCAGAGACTTCCAGCTGGCCTTTCTCTGGCCTCTTAGATTGCTCTGATCTCACAGGCCAAGTGACCAGCGTCAGAGCTGAAGCAGCTACCCAATATGTCTATTTCGGTTATACATTTGGACACTACTGGGTGAGTCCCTGGTGGCATAGTTGATTAAGTGCTATGACTGCTCACCAAAAGGTTGTCAGTTCAAATCCACCAGGTGGTCCTTGGAAACTCTGCAGGGCTGTTCTTCTCTGTCCTGTATGGTCCTCATGAGATGGAATTGACTTTATGGCAGTGGGTTTGGCTTTTCGTGAGGTGAGTTCACAGACCTGGTGGACCTCCTGGGAGCCAGATCCAGACCAGGACTCCGTTTATTAGCTGGCCCCACAAGTTCACATGCTAACCAAGGGCCAAGAGAATGGTTAAGATCTCTGGATATCAATGTCCCCATTCCCTAGTAAAGGGTCATATGTTTCTTTAGGAAAGAATAGAAGGAATCACTACAGTGCCCACTTGCTCTGGTGTTGAAGGGCCTTTCTACCTCGAGATATGGTCTCTTCTGTCGGTAGTCTCTGGGTTCAAACACCAGCTCAGGTCCACAAACATTCTATTGGAGTGACTTCCCTCGGCTTCCTGATCATCCATCCTTAATGTCTTGATTTTGTGGTGTCAGTAGTACCCTTGCTGGCTGGCCATCTATTTTGTCCCTGGAGACATTGTGTTCTACTACTTTCAGTTGGTAATGCAGTGCTTAATTATTCGTGCCACCCAAGACATACTCCTCAAACAGAAAAACTCATTTTCCCAACCTTATTCTCCTTACCAAGTTCTTGTAGAATGTAGACCCCATCTGTCTCCTCCTGATGCATCCTGAATGAATCTTGTAGCTCTTTGAGGTCTGATCGCTTACCCCCGCTTATGAGGCCCAGTATGTCCTCAGCCTAGTTACACTGTGACTTAACCCTGGCTATTGGCCTAGTCTACCACCTGTCAGTTTGTCATACTGTGGTGGCTTGGGTGTTGCCATGACGCTAGAAGCTATACTACTAGTATTTCAAATACCAGTGGGGTCACCCATGGTGGATAAGTTTCAGGGAAGTTCCCAGGCTAAAGCAGACTAGGAAGAAAAGTCTGACAATCTACTTCCAAAAATAAAACATTGAAAACCCTGTGAATCACAATAGAATATTGTCAGAAACAGGGCTGAGCCTCCAGTGTTGGAAAACACTCAAAATACACACTGCTCACAGCAACAGACTTGACTACTCTAACAATCATGAACAAGGTGCAAGACTTGGCAACTTTTTACTCTGTTGCACACAGGATAGCTATGTACTGGTGCCACCTCAACAGCAACCAACAACATGAGCCTAACGGCAACCACGGAGTGCACCCTCATGCTGGGAGGGAATTCACGATTCTTAAGTACATCACTTAAGATGCTTCCATCCATGTACTTGAATCACAGTTGGAAGCTTAGCCTTTTTTTTTTTTTAATTTTTATTTAACATAACTGAGTGAAAATGTACATTCACATATAAATTTACATGCCCCCCTATATGCAGCTTCCACTGCTCTCCCTGTCCGGTGACAGCACACTATTCCTCTCTGCTCCATACATGTGAAGCTTAGCCTTCTTTTGATCTCTGGTATTGTTATGATAAAGTACTCAGCTTTCTCTCACCTCCCTACAAAAGATGAGAGCCTCTTACATGCAACCAAGGATGCTATCCCCAGCTTTCACATCCAGCTTTTAACTGTTAATCAATCACTCTGAATATTTTGTCTTAAAAAATTCGGATCCGACTCGACGGCACTTGGCTTGGCTATTTTTCCAGAGTATTAGCAGAGCTTACCAATAGCCACCCAGTTCCACCATTGTGACAGTTATTCTCACATATTTCTCAAAATCATATGGCACCGTAGCAGTCAGCGCTTTCCTTTCCACCAGTACGTCCTCCCAGTTCATCACGGATAGGTTTCTCACGGCTAGTGAGAGGTAGGTATTTCAGCTGCAAAACTCTATCCCAGATCTCTCGGATGACTCCTGGTACCAGTTGTTCCTGGCGAGTTTCTTCAGAACGCAGACCTGGGGGTGAATATTAGAGTTCAAGAGTCTCTAATCCCGGAGTTTCTTATCTATGGTGTCTCTTGGAATCATCAGCTATGGAAGAGAAGGTCCAAAGTAGGACCAGGCAGAGGGGGCAGTCTTAACCAGTGTAGAAGTGAATTCTGGTATCCCTGAAGCTGGAAGGACCCTGTGTATGGGCCTGAGCTGAAATGTGGGGCTGGCCTTTTTTCCCCAGTGTGGATCAGTCATCAGATGCAGGCATTCTGGGAAAGGGGCATGACCTCAGGTGAAGTCACTTCCTTCAGCCGATGCAATCCCTGAGAGCCAGGGCAACAGCCCTAGAAACTAGGAGAGGAAGTTACAGAAAGAGATTCTGGGTGATGCAGAGCTGTTTCCACCTGTACACAGTCTCTTAGACATTCTTGGCTGAGTGACTCATTCTTTGAAAGGTGACTGTTAATACCGACCATTTGCAGATACAAACTAAACAACGTTGTTCTGGATTTTACTTCCCAGGTGCATCAGCTTTATAGGCTGCTATAATAAGTACTACAAATTTAGTGACTTAAAACAACAGAAATTTATTCTCTTACAATGTAAAGGCTAGAAGTCTGAAGCAAGGAGTCACTGGGCAGGGCCACTCTGAAGTTTCCCAGGGAGAATCCTTCCTCTCATCTCCTAGTTTCTGGTGGCTCCCAGTGTCACATAGCTGGTGGTGGCAAAACTCCCTTCTCTGCCTCTGTCTTCACATGGCTCTCTTTCACGTGTCTCAGGGTCTCACAGAGGGACACCAATCATTGGATTTAGAGCCCACACTAAAACCAGAATCTCTCGTTCTGAGATCTTTAACTTAATTACATCTGCAAAGACATTCTTTCCAAATAAGCTCACCTTTACAGACATCTTTTGAGGGACACTATTCAATCTACTGTCTTGGAAGAAGTACAGCCAGGATACTGCATAAAAATGAATATGACAAGACTTCTCACACACTTTGGACATGTTATCAAGAGGAACTGTTACCTAGAGAAGAACATTGTGCTTGATAAACAGAGAGTGAAAAAGAGGAAGACCTTCAACTGCTGTATCAAGCACAGCAACAGTTGTGAGGGTGGTGCAACACTGGACAGTGTTTCATTTTATTGCACGTAGGGTTGCTGTGCTTTGCAATCAAACTCCACGGCACCTAACAACAACAGCATTCAGCCGTTACATTAGGTAATTAAAATACCTACCGGCACTCTTTACCACGTGTGCTACTTACTATTCACACCAAAACAAATACACAACCCATTGACACTGAGTTGATTCCAATGCCTAGTGACCCTCTACAAGAGTGGAACTGCCCTGTAGGATTTCCAAGGTTGTAATCTTTGCAGAAGCAGATAACTGGATCTTTCTCCTGCTGAGGGTTTTGTGGATTTGAAACTCAGTTAGTAGCTCAGTGCTTGACCACTAGACCGCCAAGGCTCCTTCCCACACACACCAGCATTCTAAAGCCGCAACTGAAGGATGGAACTCTGTCTATGGAAACAGAGTCCTGAGGCTGAAACTGCCTTTCCACTTTCTCCATTTGGCTAGCCCTTGGTCATCCTTTAAGACCTGGCTCAAACATCACGTCTACCGTGACATTTTGCCCTGACACCCCAGACTGGAGCTATTTTCAATCTTTGTGCTCCTGTAAGCAGCTGGCATTATATCCTTACTAGACCATGCTCATAGTGGTTAAGAGCTAAACTTGGGAGCTGAATTCCCTTGATTTGAATCCTAGCTCTTAGACCTGAGTAAGTTACTTAATCTTTCTCCACCTCAGTTTAAATCATTCTTTTTAATTTATTTTACAATTGACACCTTTTAGGAGAAGTGTAGTCATGCTATAATCTCTGTTGTTGTTAGGTGCTGTGGAATGGGTTCCGTCTCATAGCCACCCCGTGTACAACAGACTTTAACATTATCTAGTAGTAGGCCAAGCTTACAGCAGTGGTTGTGCTTAAACCTGTTGTTACAGACACTGTCAATTCATCTCATTGAGGGTGTTCCTCTTTTGCAATGACCCTCTAGTTTATCCTGAAAGCATACTGGTTAGATGCTACATCTGCTAATCCAAAGGTCGGCAGTTCACATCTGGAAATTCGGAAGCTCTATGGGGTGGTTCTGTTCTGACTTATAAGGTCCCTAGGAGTCAAAATTGATGCATTGGTGGTGGCTTTGGCTACTTTGTGAAGTATGGTGTCCTTTTCCGGGAACTGATTCCTCCTGATAACATGTCCTCAGTATACGAAATGCAGTCTCATCATCCTTACTTCTGAAGAGCACTGCATTTGTACTTCTTCCCAGAGAGATTTGTTCATTCTTCCAGCAGTTTATAGTATACTCAATATTCTTTTCCCAAACCAATTCAAATGCAAGGATTCTGGTTGGTCTTCCTTATTCATCATCAAGTTTTCACATGCATATGAGGCAATAGAAAACACAATTACTTAGGTCACCTTAGTCTTCAAGGTGACATCTTTGCTTTTTCAACCATTTAAAGAGACCTTTTGCAGCAGATTTGCCCAGTTAAGTATATCCTTTCATTTCTTGACTGTTGCTTCCATGGGATGAAACAGAATACTGTGGTGCAGTGGTTAAAGAGGTTGGCTGCTAACCAGAAGGCTGGCAGTTCAAATCTACCAGCCATTCCTTGGAAGCACTGTGGAGAAGTTCTACTCTGTCCTACACAGTTGCTAGATTTCAGAAGCAACCCAGTGGTATCAGATTGGTCTTCGGAAACCTGATGGTATAGTGGTTAAGAGGTATGGCTGCTAGTCAAAAGATCAGCATTTCAAATCCACCAGGCACTCTTCAGAGAGTGCGGTTCTACTGTTTTCTGTAGGGTCTCTATGAGCAGGAACTGAGTGTCAACAGCAATAAGTTTGGGGGTTTTTTGTTTTTTTTTTTGGTGCTTCCATAAGTGTTAATCATGGATCCCAGTCAAATGAAACCCTTGACAACTTTAATCTTTTCTCCATGTATTATGATGTGGCTTACTATCATGATGTGAGGATTTTTATTTATGTTGAGGTATAATCCATCATGCAGTCTGTGGACTTTGATCATTGTTAGTAAGTGCTTCAATTCCTAGGCTTTCTAAAGATTAGATTCAACATCTTTGCTGGGCTAAAATGCTGCCTTCTCCTGATGAGAAAAAATTATTTTACTTTTGTTAATCAGAGATTTATTCACAGCTTTTAAAATACGTTGCAGTTTTTATTATTTAACTGAATTTGAATTGCTTTCTTAAAAACTAATTTTTATCAGATTTAAATTATCCATTTAATATTTTAAAAGAAAAGAATCTGAAATTTTCCTAGCACTGATTCTTTCTGCTCCAAAGAAGTCTTTCCAAGGCTAAAGAAAAATTGCTGTATCAGCTCCGTAACAGACCACTTAAAACAAAAACAAAACCTACCACCATACCTTTAAATAGATATTAAAGTCAATGGTGCAGGATTTGTTTTAGTGTATTCAGATCTGTGCCTCATCCATATCTAAATCACATTAATCAGTATTATCTTTGGGTGGTTTATCAGAATTTGGGGTTATCCTTAACAAGCTTGCTTTCAAGTTCAATGCAGTTAGTGTTGCAGCTTGCTTAATTATAGCTTTTTAGACATTTCAATTTCCTCTTCTTAGGATGGAGAGAAGCACTTTGAAGCTCAAATGCTTAGCCACCTCCCACTCTAAGGAAGTATTGGGTGTACAGAATTGCTACTTGTTAAGGGAAAGCAGACATTGTTTACCACTGCACTGGTTTAAGGAAAGAACTGGATAGAGAAATGGGAAGGTGGACTGAGCATCTTAGCACTTGAGTAATGTCTCCTCAATATGTCTTCATTACTTTCTTTGAATATCTAGACCATCAGACACATCGATTTTCAAATATAAAAACCTAGCACATCCCAAAGCCAAATGTAAAGAACTTTTGGTTTCACGGCTGTTTTACATTAACCTAATCTCTTGGCAATCTCTAATCTTCTCAAATAATTTGAATAATTGAGAAGACTTAAGGGACAGTTAAAGAGTACAATTTCATTACAGTTGGCTAACTTTATTGAATTATTTTTTCTTCAGTTTTATATCCAAAATGTATTTGATTATTTACAGCTCTGGTCTTCAAAATTTACAGATTTTAAAATAATACAGATAATACATAGCAATGAGTCAAACACTATTTAAGATCCTTTATAAACATCACCTTTCTTTCTCCTCAAAATAGTCTATGAGGTAGGAAGTGTTTCCAACTCTAATTTACAGAAAGGAAACTAAAGGTCAGAGAAGTAATTTGCATCACAGCTTATAAATGAAAATAGATTTGTTTTGACAATCAAAATCACAAATAACTGGCCAGCCAAGTGCCGTCGAGTCGGATCCGACTCATGGCGACCCTAGGGGCCAGGGTAGAACTGACCCCCAGAGTATTCAAGGAGCACCCGGTGGATTTGAATAACTGGAGGAATCATTACTTTCATCTTGTGACAGTATTTTTTGTCTTTTTAAATTAAAAAAACTATAGGATGTCATCTAACTGATACGTTGTTATATATAACAACAGACTTCATATGAAAACAGAAGGCACAGTTTATATAAAAGATTGTATCTACTTTCCTGTTATACCTTTAAGCAAGTCAGGTGTATCAGTTCTACAATCAACTGTGATAATTAGAGAAAAAACAAATGCCTCAGAGGGAACATTTTCTAGTGATTGTATCATAGATGCACAATAATATCTTTATAAGCTAAGCAGGAAAACATTCTCAGAAACATATTGTTCAGGTCAGTGATTTTAAAAGAATTCCATAGGATGAATAGCGTCTCTGTCAGAATAAAGGTTGTGGTGCAAATTCCATTATAATTCCCTTTTCTCAGTCAGTTGGAACTTTCTCAAAAAGTCTCTTTCCCAGTGAAACTGTCCCTGGTGGCTGCCTCCCAAATGTGATTTTTTTTTTTAAGTTAAAGGAAAATTTGTTTCTCCATCCAAGAAGGAAATACTTATTTGACCACGTTTTTTCAAGGGCTTTTAGATAAATACCTCAAAGTTCTAACTTTTAAACATTTAAAATTTCATGTCATGTTATGCTCAGTTATTGCTCTTTTTTGTGTTGTATGAGAATAATAAACAAGATTCGTACAAAATTTTACTAACTTCAACAAACTGTTTACCATATTAAAATCTGGACTAGATTTACAGGTCTTAAGTTAGAGAGAACTTAACTGTACACTTGACTGAAGTTTGATTCACAATAGTTCACCCACAAAACAAGTAATGTAATCAGGAGGTCCTTGATAGCTCAGAGGTAGAATTCTTGGCTTGTGTGTGGGACACCCTGGTTCACCTCCAGGCCAATGCACCTCAAGTGCAGCCACCAGCAGGCTGTCTGTGGAAGCTTGAAAGTTGCTATGTTGCTGATTCTAAAAATTAGCCAATGAAAACCCTATGAATCACATAGTTCCAATCTACAACCCATCATGGGAATGGCACAGGACCACATAGCATGTTGTACATGGAGTTGCCATGGATTGAGAACTGACCCAATGGCTGCTAACAGCATCAGTTAAGATAAGGCATCCCATGCCTCTCCATTCAAATGCTGTTAAGATGGCCAGTAGCAAATTTGGCAACACTGTCTTTTTAGGTTTAGTTAATTTGCCTCTGTTGACCAAGGTCTTCCGTATGGTAAGGTGAACTCAGTACTGCCTAAAATCTACAGATGCCAGGGTCTCCTTCAACTTTAAGACTGACCAACTAAACACTGCTCCAATCCACTGATCTAACCTGAGAGTACAGTTTCAGAAAACTTGCTAAGATAGGGACACACCTATGTCAAAGAGAATTTCATCAGCAAAATCTGCTGAATTAGACACCATGGGATATTATTCAGAGCCCCGGCAGTCAGTTAGGAGTTTGACTGTTAGCCAAAAAGTCAGCAGTTCGAATCTACCAGGTGCTTCTTGGAAACCCTGTGGAGCAGTTCTACTCTGTCCTATAATATCTCTGTGAATCATAATCAGATGGGCTGCAATGGGGTGTTTTGTTTCATTAGCCAAACTGTAAAACTACACTGTGCTAATCAATGTTGTAGCACTCTATATAAAATGATAGCCAAACATGATAATAGATTGTATTGTTTTAGGCAAACTAGTTTGGCTCCACGCTTAAAACAAAACAAAAAACCCAGTGGATTAAATAGGCTAGAAATCTTCCATGTTTAAGTCTGAAGATAGTTAATCCTAATTGGAACAGTATTCCCCAGTGGCAGGGACTTATTGCACCCCATCTGGTTGCCTTGCTGTGTGAAACCTGCATTTCAAGATCACTTCATGCTCAAAGAGCTGCTAAAGCTCCGGCCATTACATCTCCATTTCAGTTTATAGGAGAAAGACAAAAAGAAGCAGCAGACATTAACTCCTTGCCTCCGTTTACATTCCATTGGCCAGAACTTACTCAAATGACTTACCTGACTGCTAGGAAAGCTAAGAGATATAATCCTAATTTTGGAAAACCAAATGTAGGAGTCAAGCTAAAATTTTAAGTGTTCTCATTTTAAGGAATAGTGGGTATTTGAGGAAAGATTAATGAATACAAACCAATGGGTCTGTGCCCAGTGTACAAAAGCCAAATTCTCAGATGCTGGTTTCAAGAGGAAGAGTTTACTCTGCAGGCTAGCAAGCCAAGTAATCAGAAGTATCAACCTCAGACTGAGCTCTCCAATCTACTGGAACAGTTATAATTTTATATTTACACACACCTTTACAGATGAAGGAAACCAATGGGCAGGATCAAAAAGTTTTATCTAGTTGTAGTTTCTATTGGTTATTTATTACTAGGTAAGGCTAAGATGTGTTGGAAGTAGTTCAATGGATCTCCACTTCTGAAATGAGCTCTGCTTCTGGTGGTGTAGTGTTTAAGTGCTACAGCTACATAACCAAAAGTTCAGCAGTTCAAGTCCACTAGGCATTCCTTGGAAAATCTACAGGGCAGTACTACTCTGTTTTATAAGGTAGCTATGAGTCAGAATGAAAGGGTAAATAATTGGAAAAAAAGAAAAAAGCTGATTAAAATTCTTGCCTAATGTCTCAGGCTGATGATAAACTAGAAAAATTACAATGACTAAGCTGGAGACTGTGAGGTTCATTTCAGGCTACCACCCAGGGACCTGAAACCATCACCTAGACAGTATCACAGTTCCTGGAAGACCCACCTCACCACTAACAACTCCCCCACCTCCACCCAGGCACCTAAATGCCCACTCCCCACCCCCATTTTTTTTCCATTAACTCTTCCTCCTTCCTATAAAATCCTCCAGCTTGAGATGAGACATTAGAATGGTTCCTTTAGCATGTTAACCTGCTAGCTTTTCAGATCATAGGGCACCTGAATAAAGTACAGTTTCTCCCTATCTCTACATCTGGCTATGCAGTGACCAGTAGCCCAAAGTTGCCACCAGATTTTCCAGTAACAGAAACTGACTCAATGGCACTGGGTGTGGTGTTTTCGTTATAGCCAATGACATACATCTGGTGATTTAGGGTTTCTTGACACAAGTTCTCTTGCATTACTGAGCATTCTCAGCTGCCCCATCTGTTTTGTACTTGTTTGACTACTGTAAGTTGTTTAGATCTTAATTCACCCAGGGTGCTCTACAGAGTCTGCAAAACAATTTAGAGGAAGGAGTGATGTGGAGAAGGTGACTAAGACTGGTCTGATAACTGGTAGAATACTAATAGATGTTCCAACCTCTAAGGTCCTGTCACAGTAACAATCACAGCCATATGAATGAATAAAATAACAAAGCTACAGCAAGTACAAAAAAAAATGTGGGGAATAGGATAGAACCTGAAAAAAAAAGAAAGAAAAGAAAAGAAATATTTGAATTGGATTAAGCAAAGGCATAAAAATCAAGTACTGTGGAATACTTCCTTTGGTGCATTATGCCCACAAGATCCTTTCCATTTCTTGAAGGTTAAACATCTTGAAAGCTAAGATCTAGTTTAAAGGCTGTATCAACATATTCCAAACAGGATGCATAATTGGCAATCAAATTTCAGTTTGCATAGGTAGCAACACAAGGTTTAAAAAAGATTCCATGTTGGAAAAAGAATTACTCTGGCTGCCACATTACAGTATGTTTATGCTTAAATATTTATGATCTCCTAGAAAGATCTTGTTCCTAAGATAACATGTGTAATGTCATCTTTGCTATTTAGTGCTTGGCTCTTGTATGCACTGCTCAAATATTTCAACAATCTAAAGTTCTCCTTTTTTTCCTCCACATTTTTACATTTAAACAATGAAGAAAACGATTTCATTAATTAAATACAAAAAAATAGAACATATAATATTCGAGAATGCAAGTGATATTAAGAAAATATGTACTAACTGATCTGAATCCCCTTTAGGGAGCTTATGTAGTGCCATGATGAATATAATTTCTACCACTTACTAGAATGTGATTTAAGTTTTACTTCTCTGAGCTTCCAAGTTATTTGATTTTTGTTATTGCTGTTGTTGTTGGGAAGCTGCAAGATGGGAATAATAATATACCTAGTTCATAGTGTGGTAGGCAGAATAGTCTGTGGGGGAAATGTAAGATGGAAACCCTATGAAAAATGCAGTACCTCTTTTATATTGGAAACCGTGGTGGTGTTACCAGAGAAAGCTCCAAAGTTTGTGCTACCGGCCACCAAAAAGCCAGTCTCTGAGACAGGTATGTGGATAAGAGGCCAATAGTTTTATTTGCATAACAGTATGCAAAGGACAGGGGGCATTGTCATCCTTGAAGCCTGTTGAAGTTGTCAAGCAAGATCAGGGTATTTAAAGGAAAAGACCACCTGCAGATGCAGTGGCAGGTGTCAGGGAAGAACAGTGAGAGCCATTGGGGAGCATGTGAGGGTCAGCTGGGTGGAGGTTGACTGGGTAGAGGATGTCTGCTTTGCAATCTCATACACCATCACTGGCCTTCAAGGAAAACCAAGTGGTGCTAGACTTCATCTGACCAGCAGTGTAAGAAGAATGCTTGGTGGAGAGTCAAGATGGCAGACTAAACGCACGTCTCCCTAAATCCATCTGGAAACCAAGACCTGAGATGGTAATTAAATGGAGCCTTCTGGACACCTTGTGAGCTCTGAGATGCAACATAGGGCTATTAATTTGGACTTCATACCACTGAACACAAAACCTCCTCTCTTTCACTGACTCCACTCTCAGGGAGCACAGGCTTGCACAGACTGAAGGAAACTCACCATTTTGATTTTTTTTCCCTCTGTCTTGGCTGGCGGGCAGAGATGGGACTTGACTAGCTGCTGGCCTAAGATGCACTGCTGGTGGGACTGGCAAGCACAGTTGCCATGTTCTAAGAGCCTGGCTTGGACTCTATACCTCTCAGCTCCTCTGGCCTATCTTTCTGCCACCACCATGTGGTAGTCGTACAGACACACTTGTGCAGGATGCCATTTTGATCCACTGGGAAATGGAGAAGCCCAGGCAGAGGCCCAGGCCAGACTTGGTTCCTAGGCTGGGAGGTGACACCTGCCAGGAGGAGAGTGCTTTTCCAGCAGGGAGGTGGTGTTTTGCACAGTGTTGCCTGGGGCTGGGGCCCAGCAGTGGAAGCTGTGGACCCTGGGCATTTTGGAACTCTTAGCCTCTCTTTCTGCCAGGAGCCTGGTCCCAGCCAGGTGGCAAGCTTGTGCAGGATGCCATCTTGATTCACTAGGAGTTGGAGTCATCCACACAGAAGCCTCAGCTGGACCTAATTCCTGAGCTGGGAGGCAGTGCCTACCCAGAAGAGAGCTTTTCCAGCAGAAAATCAGAATTCTACACAGCATCACCTATAGCTGGGGCCTGACAGCAGAGACCAGCAGACCAGTAGCCTTTCTGTATTTTGAGCTAATTTATAACATTTAGGATTCAATATAGAGGTGCTTGCTTTGCCAGCTTGGAAGAGGGACATATGCACCTGAAAACCTGATTGACTTTGGAAGTTGTCAAATACTTTTACTTCTCATTTTAAGACGGCCTAGAGAAACAACTGTGGTCCATCTTCACAGTGTCTCTCCCAGCCTCTATTGACCCACATGAAGCCCAAAAAGCAACAAACTTTGGAGGAGATGGTAACCCAGAAATCACCCACAGCATCAGAAGGCCTGCAAAAGAAACCATCTCAAAACTTCCCAGACGAAGAAACTTTTTGGAACCTATCAGAAGGTGAATACAAAAGGATTATATAGAGAGACCTCCTAGACTTAATACAAAATGCAGCAAAGCAAAACGAAAAATTAAGCAAGCTGTTTGATCTGATGTAACATCAATACTCAGAAATCCAACAGATCAAGAACAAAATCAAAGACATAGAAACTTGAATTCATAGCCAAGAAAACAGAGTGGAACAAATGGAAAATAAAATTTCTGATGTGGAAGACAGAGCTACTGACTCCAGCATCTATGAGGAGAAACAAGAAAAATGAAGAAACAGTAAGAAGCATGTGGGACTCTATGAAGAAGAACAATCTAGGATTAATTGGAGTTTCTGAACTGGATGAGACACCTGAGAACAGAGAGAGCATTGTGGCTGAACTGCTGACAGAAAGATCCCCAGAAATTATGAAAGAAGAGAATACAGATATCCAAGATATGTATCGAACACCACTCAGTATAGAAAGACTCCAAGACATATTATAATCAAGCACAACAAAATGAAACAAGCAGAAACTCTTAAAGGCAGCAAGACACAAAGCAAAGCTAATATTCAGAGGGAAACCCTGTAGGCTTTCGTCAGATTCCTCAGCAGAAACAATGCTGACACAGAGACAATGACATGACACATTCAAAGCCTTGAAGGAGAAGAACTTCCAACCAAGAACTATATATCCTGCAAAACTATCTTTCAAATGTGAAAATTAAGTTAAGACATTCCCAGATAAACAGAAACTCAGAGACTTTGTAAAAACCAAACCAAAGCTCCAAGAAATACTGAAAGAATCTCTTGGCTTGGAACAATAAAACTGCTAACTTTATATTTTAGAAGGACACATTATCCAGAATCCTACTTACTCAGGGAAGGCTCCAAACACAAAGCTATAATATTGAAAGAAATGATCTAGTGATTATATCATGTAAACTATGATATCATCATATTAAAAAGAGGGATGTACTACAGTCATTATAGTCATTCCAGATGGAGAGGGGTGCTGAGGCCCGTCACCCACAGAAGTCCCTGTAAGCAAAGCTACACGTCTATGTGATGGTGAATGGAGGCATCTCACCCTTGGCATATTTTTGGCTATAGTCTCCCTGATAATATTTTACATCCTAATTAAACCTTCCTCAAAAGTACTCTCTCATCTCCTGGCACAAGGATTAAGGAAGATGCCTTCTAAGAAGGGCTTTGCACTCCCTCCGCTTAATGAATCCCGACACAACACGCCTGGCCCGGGAACGCTGAGGCCGGCCTGGCCCTGCTGGCTTCCCCCAACCACACATCCCCCTCCACATGTGAAATACAAGATTGCAGGAAGCCCCTGGGAAGCTCCCCAGGGACAACCCCCTGCACAGCCCTTAGATATAGACATCCCACTCCCTGCATCAGGAAGATGGATAGGCTCCGAAGTTTATTATCATTGGTATGCAGCTTAAGAGAGGCATAGGGTGGGGGACGGTAGGCACTTACTGTCCCCACAGGAAGAGATAAAATAAGAGCAAAGAAGGAACAAATAGGGACAACCAGATAGTAACCTTTAGATGAGTCTACCCCTCTTCCTGAACCTTTAACCTCGAGGCATAGATAGAGCTGATTGAGCTCAAGGCGTATCTTTGTTTTCACTGTTAATTATAACCACAATATACTTGTCTTGGGTGATTACCTAGAAGGCCCTAATGATTAACATAAAAAGAGACTATGAGGTATCAGTTCCTTACTAGCCAACAGCTTATGTGGTCAAAGAGCAAAACAAAATCACTTGTATAAAAATAAAGAAAGACAGGCCTTAACATGCACTAACCTCCAGATTCCTGGTTGTCTGAGTCTCTTTTCTTCACCTATGTCATCCAACCCTTTGTGATCCCAGATCCTGTCGAGGTTGACCCCCAGCAGAGGAAGTTGACAAGACTGGTAGCAATCAAAACTGGGTTTATGTATAGTTTATTAAGCAGGATCATAAGGGAAGCAATAAGGCATAATGAAAAAGCAACATACCGTATCAAGAAATGTAATACAGAAGTGTCAACAACCACAAAACCAACCCTGAAAAAGGTGAAAAATCAACTCACAAAGAAGGTCACAGAACAGATTAATAAGAACAGCGGAGGAAACATCAACACAAGAATAAACATACCACAATGGCAGCACTGAACACATACCTATCTATAATTACATTGAATGTGAATGGACTGAATGCTCCAGTAAAGTGACATCTTGGATCAAAAGACATGACTCATCTATATGTTGCCTACAAGAAACTCACTTTACACTTAAAGATAAGAACTAACTGAAAATTAAAGGATGGAAGAATATATGTCAAGCTAACAATGAACAAAGAAGAGCAGGTGTGGTAATTCTAATCTCAGATAAAATCGATTTCAATGTAAAATCCACCATCGTGGACAAGGACGGACACTATATATTCCTGAAAGGTTCAATACACAAGCAGGACCTAACAATATTAAATACTTATGCACCTAATCTTAGAGCACCTAAATACGTCAAAGAAACACTGACTACACTCAAAAAGAAGATAAATCACTCCACAATCGTAGTAGGAGACTTCAACACTCCACTCTCAATATTGGACAGGTCATCTAGAAAAAAGCTCAATAAGACACAGAAGACCTTATTGCCACAATTAACCAATTAGGCCTCATCGACATATACAGAACTTTCTATCCATTAGTGGACAACTACACCTTCTTCTCCAGTGCACGTGGAACATTCTCCAGAATAGACCATGTGTTAGGACATTAAGCAATTCTCAGCAAAATCTATACCATTGAATTAATGCAAAGCATCTTCCCAGATAAAAGTCAAAATCAATAGCAGAAAAAACATAGAAAGTGGAACTCATGGAAACTGAACACCTTGCTCAAAAAAACATGGGTTACTTGGCTTTTGGCATAGAAGAAATCAAGGATGAAATAAAGAAATTTATGGATTCCAATGAGAATGAAAACACTTCCTACCAGAATCTATGAGATACTGCCAAAACAGTGCTCAGAGGTCAGTTTATCTCCATAAATGCACACATCTGGCAGGAAGAAAGAAACCAAATTAAAGAACTGACCCTACAGCTTGAACAAGTAGAGAGAGAACAGAGAAACCCCTCAGGTGCCAGAAGAAAACAGATCATTAAGATTAGAGCAGAAGTAAACAAATTAGAGAATAGAAGAACAATTGAAAAAAACTGAAAAGACCAAAAGCTGTTCTTCTGAAAAGATCAACAAAATTGACAAACTGTTGGCTAAACTTACTGAGGAAAAACAAGAAAGGAAACAAATAAATCACCCAAATAAGAAATGAGGGGGGAGTTGGCACAACAGATCCAACAGAAATCACAAAATATCATAGCTAAATACTGTGAAAGATTGTATTCTAACAAATTTGAAAACCTAGAAGAAATGAACAAATTCCTTGATTCATATCACCTACCAAAATTATCACAAGGGGAAGCAGAACAACTTAATAAATCCATCACAAAGGAAGAGGTAGAAAAAGTCATCCAAAAACTGCCAACCAAAAAAAAAGCCTGGGCCCAGACAGCTTCACTGCAGAATTCTACCAAGCTTTTAAAGGAGAAGAGTTATCTCCAATAATAGTGACACTATTTCACAGTATAGAAGGGGATGGAATACTCCGAAATTCATTCTACAAAGCCAGCATAACCCTGAAACCAAAGCCAGGGAAAGACCCAATGAAAAAGGAGAACTATAGACTGATATCACTCATGAATCTAAATGCAAAAATCTTCAGCAAAATTCTTGCCAATAGAATACAGCAACATATCAAAAAAAATAATCCATCGTGACCAAGTTGGATTCACACCAGGGATGCAAAGTTGGTTCAACATGAGAAAAGTAATTAATGTGATCAACCACATAAGGATCACAAAAGACAAGAATCACCTAATCTTGTCTATTAATGCAGAAAAGGCATTTGATAAAGTCCAATGCTCATTCATGCCAAAGACTCTGAGCAAAATAGGAATAGATGGCCAATTCCTCAATGCAATAAAGGCCATTTATACAAAGCCAACTGCCTACATCATCCTGAATGAAGAGAGACTGAAACAGTTTCCCTTGAAAACAGGAATGAGACAAGGACGCCCACTCTCACCTCTCCTATTCAACATTGTACTAGAAGTTCTAGCCAGAGCAATTAGACAAGACCAAGGAATAAAGAGCATCTGCATCAGTAAAGAAGAACAAAAAATCTCCCTATTTGCAAATGATATGATTATATATGCAGAGAATCCCAAAGTATCCATAAGGAAAATACTCAAACTGATAGAAGAGTTTGGCAAAGTCTCAGAATACAAGATAAACATAAGTAAATCAGTAGGATTCCTTTATACCAACAATGAGATTATTAAGGAAGAAATCACTAAGTCAATACCATTTACTATAACCCCTAAGAAGATAAAGTACCTAGGAATAAATTTAACCAAAGAAATAACAGGACTTTACAAAGAGAACTACAAACCTTAACTACAAGAAACTTAGAGAAATGGAGAAACCTACCCTTGTCATGGATAGGAAGACTTAACATTGTGAAAATGTCTATTTTACCCAAACCAATCTACTTATATAATACAATCCCAATACAAGTTCCAGTGACATTTTTTAATGAGATGGAGGAACAAATTACCAACATTGTCTGGAAAGGAAAGAAGCCCCAGATAAATAAAACATTACTAAAGAAGAAGAACACACTGAGAAGCCTCTCATTACCTGACCTTAGAACCTATTACACCGCCACTGTAGTCAAAACATCCTGGTACTGGTACAAAAACAGACAGATCAATGTAACAGAATTGAGACCCCAGAGATGAAATCATCTGCCTACAAACAGTTGATATTCCAAAAAGGCACTAAGATGTTAAACTGGGATAAAAACAATCTTTTCAACAAACAGTGCTGGCAAAATTGGATATCTATCTGCACTAAATTAAAACAAGACCCATATCTTACACCTTATACAAAAACCAACTCAGACTGGATAAAAGACTTAAATATCAAATCTAAAAGTATAAAGTTCATCCTAGAGAAAGTAGGAACAACAATGAAAGGGTTAATACACAATGTAGACAGACTTCAAAACCTGTCAAACAAACACAATCATCAGAAGAGAAAGTAGATAAATGGGAACTACTAAGAATTAATCACTTTTGTTCATCCAAAGACTGTATTAATAGAATCAAAAGGCCACCTACAAAATGAGAAAAAATATTTGGCAACTATATGTCACACCAATGCCTGATCTCCGTAATCTATAAGGTACTACAATATGGCAATAAGAAAAAGATAAATCATCGAGTTAAGCAATGGGCAAAGGAGATGGACAGACACTTCTCTGAAGAGGAGATCTAGGCAGCCAAAAAGCACATGCGGACATGCTCATGATCATTAGCTATTAAAGAAATTCAAATCAAAATAACAATGAGATACCATCTCATCCCAGCAAGGTTGCCTGTGATCCAAAAAACACAAAACAACAAATACTGGGCAGGCTATGGGGAGATTGGAACTCTCTTACACTGTTGGTGAGATTGCAAAATGGTACAACCTCTTTGGAAAGCAATCTGGTGCTTCCTTATAAAACTGGATCTGGATATACCATTTGACCCAGTAATTCCACTGCTCGGAATGTATCCTACAGAATCAAGGCCATTCACACCAACTGATACATGCACAAGAATGTTCATCGCAGTACAGTCCACAATAGCAAAAAGATGGAATCAACCCAGATGCCCAACCACAGAGGAATAGATAGGTAAACTATGATATATATTCTCAATGGAACATTATGCAATGACAAAGAACAATGATGACAGAAGGAAACATCTCAACCTGGCTTCAAATGGAGGACACTATGTTGAGTGAAAGTAGTCAATGACAAAGGACAAATATTGTATGAGACCCCTATGATAAGAACTTAAAAGCAGACTCATAGATAGCAGAAAAGTCTTTTTCAAGGCTGCAAGGGAGGGGAGGAAGGGGGGGTGCTTAGATCAGATAGTTAATAGAAATTTGGATGGGTGAAATCGGTGACAGCACACATTAGAAAGATCAGTGATAACTGGACTTCGACACAGTTTGAGTACTCCTCTCATCTTAACCCAATATTGCAAGGACAGAGTAGCTGGGATGGGGGGCCAGGGACCATGCTCTCAGGTGAAATTGAGGCCAATTGGCATAGCTAGCATTTTGCTAATGAGGACTCTTTGCACCTCACAATGGTGAGTGTCATTTGGGGTCTCGAAAGCTACCAAGCTGCCCTCTGAAGGTACAGCAAATGGTCCTGACTCAGTGGGAATGGATGATCACAAAGGACAAGAACAACATGGGAAAAAGAGAACCCAGAAGACAGAGAGACCCAAGTGAGTGGGTCTCTACATCGACTCATGACCAGAAGAACCAGATGGTGCCTGGCCACCACCAGTGATAGCCATGATGGAGCTCACAAAGTTGAGTCTCACTGGCAACAAGAGAATAAATAGAAGTGCACCCTCAGATCTTCAGTAAAAGACCACAACTGATGGTCTGAAGACTTTGGGGTCCCCCTGGGAGCATGGCCCCTGGTGCTGATCCTGCCCCTGTCCATAAATCATAATGATGGTCAACTTTTTGGACAGCAATGAATTGGACTTGGTGGCAACATTGAGTGACAGCATATTGTGGGAACTTTATAGTTCTATGCATCTATAGGAGGTCATCCTGTTGATCTGTTGCTGGAGGAAAGGAGTGGGTGGAGAGGAAGGGACAGGAGACTGTTGGGAGGATAAGACATGTATGGAGCAGAGAGGAGGGATGTGCTGCCACTGGGCAGGGAGAGCAGAGGGAGCTGCATATAGGTGAGCATGCAAATGTACATGGGAATGCACATTTTCATTCAATCATAATTAAAAAAAAAAAGAAGAAGAAGAATGCTCAAAGACAAGTTATTTCCCTGTCCTTCTTGGCCTCCTGCCTAACTCTTTTATCACTGGTTAGAGTCCAATGATCAATACAAGATGTACTATTCACAGCCTATTGTTTACTAAATCTATGGTGGTGCCTCTGAGAGCCCCACCTTAGCATCATCACCTGGGGCTTGTGGAATGTGGACGTCGTGTTTTCCCTGCAGGTTATGGATGATCTGAAACAATGCCTCTCAGGCCCTCAGTCTTAGATTTCCGCCACCTCCCAGCTCTTTTCAGCCTCAGTTTCAGTGGTGTAGTAGTTAAGTACTATGGCTGCTAACCAAAAGCTCAGCAGTTTGAATCTACCAGGCACTCCTTGGAAACTCTATGCGTGGCAGCTCTACTCTGTCCTGGAGGGTCACTATGAGTTGGGATTCAATGGATGGCAACTGGTTTGGTTTGGCTTTGGATTCTTTTATGTCAAGCTGGGAGTAAGACAAGTTGTCTGAGGGCCTGTGTAAATGATATAACTGAAACTATCAGCAAGTAATAAGGGATGAAAAGATCCAACAATTAACTACATCCCGGGATGCTGAGATAAGTCCCCAAATAATTATGTAGACTTCCTCAGAGTCATTTTTTCAGCTCGAACCAACTCCAGGGACATGCACAGAAAATCCCACTTCTACCATTATGTGTCCTTCCAACCAGGTCACCAGGAAGCTACAATCAGGACCAGAGAATGGAACCAAGGGAACAAGAAACCATGCATATGAAACCCCCCATAGTAAGTCCTGTTACTGCTGCCAAACTAAAGCAAGTTCATTCCACCTGTCACTGTAGCCAAAAATTCAGAGACAGTGTGGGGTTCAGGAATATTTTATTTGCAGATTTGCCAGCAATCTGGAGGAGAGTAAGCCAAAAACTGTCCCATTGGGGTTACATTTCCAGTGATTTTTATAGCTGGAATTAAAAGGGGTAGGTATTTGTCACAGAATAATAGTCTGGAGTCACTAGATTTCTTCACATCATACGGTTTCATTACACCTTATCAAACAGTGTGACTTATGTGAAATTTCATTCTCTCTGAGGTCTTAATCAATTTTACTTCCTCAGAGATGGTGAGAGGAATCCAGTTTGAGGGTGGTAATTGAAGCAGAGGATAGAATGCAGCTTAATAACCTAAGTGACTTTTGTTAGCTTCTTACATTTACCACCACTACCAGTCCCAGAAGCCCCTGTGGCAGGAGTCATCTTGGTCTTCATACCCTCGACAAGCAGCTGCCTGCCCAAAGAAGAAATACCTCAGATCTCCAACACTGATTTGTTGTCCCCAAGTATACCCTGAGTGTAGACTCCTGTAAAAACCAACGTTCGAACTTGCTCAGTGTTACAGCCTGCAGGAGTGGTACACACTCTGCTATTGACCCGTTTTGAGGTGCTTTTCATTTCACAGTAAAGATTTTCCTTATGGGCCAGCCAAGTCTCCCTGAGCAATTCTTTCTTGCGGGTCTGACAATGATCCTTGAGGGTCTTCAGAGCCCCCTGGTAACAATAGGAGAATTAATAACTTTAATAGGTGCAATGTTTGTTACATAGCAGGAAATTAATAAACATTAAGGAATATTTATGTTATTGAGTGTCATGGTTTGAATTGTGTCCCCCCAAAAATGTGTGCAGCCATGTGGCTGGGATATGGTTCCCAGTATCTTGGAAGTGTCCTCCATTGTGTGGTTTTGCTAACCTGTATGTTAAAGGATTAGGGTGGGGCTGTGAATTCCTGCTATGGGGGGAGTTTCCCTGGAGTATGGCTTGCCCCACCCTTAATGCTTTTAGCTTGCAAGGAATAAAAGGAAAAAGAACCAAGGACAATTTGAGAGCCTCACTACCATCAAGCAAGCAGCACCGGGAGCAGAGCGCATCGTTCAGACCAGAGGTTCTTGCGTTAGGACACTCCCTGGACAATGACTGATGCAATACCGGACTTTCCTCCAGAGCCGTCAAGGGGAAAGTCTTTCCCTGGAGCGGACACCCTGAATATGGACTTGCAACCTACCGGACTGTGTAAGAATAGATCTTTCTTTGTTAAAGCCATCCACTCTGTGGTATTTCTGTTAGAGCAGCCCTAGCTGACTAAAACAGAATTGGTACCGTGGGAGTGGGGTGCTGCTCTAGCAAATACCTAAAATGTGGAAGCCACTTTGAAACTGCGAATGGATAGACGATTCAGAAGGAACGAAGAAGGCGCAGATGGTGAGAAACAACAGAGGACTGGCAGCAGCAGCAGTGGCAGCAGCAGAACCAGAGGCAGCGCTGGAGCCGACCCGTGGAGCGAGAGAGGTCAGTGCCTGCGCAGAGTTTTCCTCGTGGAATGGGGTGCCTCTGGGCACTTGAATCGGTGAGCTGGCCTTGCTGACCCACGGAGTGAGAGAGTTGAGTGCCTTTGGGCAGGACGCTTTCCAGCAAGAGTGGGGTGCCTCCGGGCACTTAAACCAGTGGAGCTACAGAGCTTTGGAACACTTGCCCGGCAGGGCAGATGTGGGCCTGAGGCCCGGGCCATGCGGCCATAGGAAGCTGAAGCTGAAGAGGCAGATAGCGTGAGAAGCTGAGCTGCCTCAGTCTCAAGAGGTATGGCCATGACCTCAGGGGTTTGAAAGGGTGGAACCATGGCGTGCTGTGTTCGTAAGGATGGAATTGCCACTCAGTTGGGCTTAGGGTGCTCCTAAAGCCGATGGGACAGAGTTTCTGTCCAAGTGGGCCTTGAAGGCAGAGTTGTAGCACGGGGCTGGAGGTCTCCACTCAGAAACCTGAGAGTGTGGCCGATACCTAGAGTCTGGAGAGCATTGCTGTTGTGTAGAATGTCTCAGAAAACGTAAGAGTATTTCCAAAGCTTTGAGGGCTAATGTAATGTGTTCTGTTGACTTGCCTGTTGCCTGTTAATGCCTTCTAAGTTTCACAGATGTAGAAGAGTTTTTGTATTTTGGACTTGGAACTGATTTAAGACTTTTGTTATATGGATGGACATAATTTTGCTATGGTGAGATGAATGTGTTAAATGTTTTGTGGTGTGATTTTTGGGTTGTCAAAGGGTGGGATGTCATGGTTTGAATTGTGTCCCCCCAAAAATGTGTGCAGCCATGTGGCTGGGATACGGTTCCTAGTATCTTGGAAATGTCCTCCACTGTGTGGTTTTACTAACCTGTATGTTAAAGGATTAGGGTGGGGCTGTGAATTCCTGCTATGGGGGAAGTTTCCCTGGAGTATGGCTTGCCCCACCCTTAATGCTTTTAGCTTGCAAGGAATAAAAGGAAAAAGAACCAAGGACAATTTGAGAGCCTCACTACCATCAAGCAAGCAGCACCGCAGAGTGCGTCGTTCAGACCAGAGGTTCTTGCGTTAGGACACTCCCTGGACAATGACTGATGCAATACCGGACTTTCCTCCAGAGCCGTCAAGGGGAAAGTCTTTCCCTGGAGCGGACACCCTGAATATGGACTTGCAACCTACCGGACTGTGTAAGAATAAATCTTTCTTTGTTAAAGCCATCCACTCTGTGGTATTTCTGTTAGAGCAGCCCTAGCTGACTAAAACATTGAGCAATGCTGTCTATATCAATCTAACTATTCATGATTGCATGCTCATTCCTCAGCTGTTTCTACCAAAATTTCACAAGAAGATTGTTTTACAGTTTTCAACTAGGCTTACTTATAATATTCATTATGTTTTAGCGACAAAGTTTGGTCCTGGTGGCTCAGTGTTTAAATGTTTGTCTGCTAACAAAAAGGCTGGCAGTTCCAATATTGTAGCCACTCCTTGGAAACCTTGTGGGGCAGGTCTACTCTCTGTATAAGGTCACTGTAAGTTGGAACTGACTTTACAGAATTGATTAATGACAAAGTAAATGGGTGGAGCAATTTGATTATGCTCAGTGAGATTTATAATTTACAGGACCACTAAAATATACAAAGTCGAAATCAACTTTCCCTTTTCTCATAAAGTTTATTTTTTAGAATTACTTGTTTATAGTTTTTACTGTCTAGGATGTTTCCTTCAAAAATATTTTAATAATTGGTACATTGAAATTTATCTTGGTCTGTATCTGTATTTACATCTATATAAGATTTTGCTATTAGGTTAGAAATTGAGTCTCTTACAGAAATGGATTGGACTTGGAGACACAGAGTGACCATATCATGTGTGCACTTTATGGTTCTTTGCGTCTATAGGATGTCATCCAGCTGACCTCTTACTGGATGTAGGGGAGACGGTGGAGACGAGGGGATAGGAGGTTGTTAGGAGGATATGACATGTACGGAACAGAGAGGAGGAGTGTGCTGTTGCTGGGCAGGGAGAGCAGTGGGAGCCGCTCACTGGTGGGTATGGAAATTTATATGGGATTGTATATTCTCAATCATAATAATAAAAAAAGAAAGAAAGGAACTGAGTCTCTTAATAACCTACTGGTGGTAAAGAAGCCTTATTCAAGACATTAACTAGGTGTCAACCTCTAAGGTTTCCTAAACATACATACACGCGATGCTTGCTATGGCTTTCTCAATTCAAGATCAACTCGTACTGCATTTCCTGCAATAGAGCAATATATTACCTTAAAAAGAACTTGGGAAGCACATTTTTTCGTTGAATTGTCATAAAACTTTTAAAATCATAGCAGCAAAAACTAGAAAGTTTGAAACATTGCATCATTTGTTTGCATTTCTTGTAAACATCAATATTGCCAATTCCC
This sequence comes from Heterohyrax brucei, assembly GCA_028571685.1. Taxonomy (NCBI): domain Eukaryota; kingdom Metazoa; phylum Chordata; class Mammalia; order Hyracoidea; family Procaviidae; genus Heterohyrax; species Heterohyrax brucei. The sequence continues at coordinate 127,911,964 of CM053142.1, forward strand.
AAGGAAATATGGTAGAATATTAATTCTGATTTCAAAAATAAGCATTGTTCATGAGGCAAGCATCTTAGATATTAGTCTAACAGCTTTGTTAAATAAAACCTGCCATTAATAGCAGAGTGGAAACCCTGGTGGCATAGTGGTTTAAATGCTGCACCTGCTAACCCAAACTTTGGCAGTTCAAATCTGCCAAGCACTCCTTGGAAACTCTATGGGGCAGTACTACTCTGTCCTATCAGGTCACTGAGTCAGAATCAACTCACTGCCAGTGGGTTAGTAGAAGAATGTTGTGTTACCCTTGGGCCCTATCCTGCATTTTTCTTTTTTTAATGTGGTGGCATTTCCTGTGCTTTCCTAGGGGGCATGCTTCAATTAAACATGATAAGCATATTTCAGTTAAGGTTTATCTTGCATATGTACACTGGTGTTAGTACTTCCATGCATAAATGCACACAAGAGCCAAGTGGCTGCATAAGAAGGTCCCATTTTACATTTCAGGTAGCACCTGTGTGAAACTGGAGGCTGAAAAGTGGTGGGGAGCAGGGGGGGTGGGGACGGCAAGGACCTGAGAAGCATTATTTCAGATCTACATAGGTTATGAATAACTTCTCTTGCCCTGGTAATTGGGCTCTAACTAATAATAAGGGAATTAAGCGGGAGCCCAGGGAGGACAGAAAAATAACTAGTTTTTGAGAATTCTTCTTTCAGATTGCTGACCAGATGGCATCTGGCACCACTTTATTTTTCTTGATGGCTGATGATGGCTGCAAGGTTGTAAAGAAGGTGGTGCTCTTATATCCAGATGACCTAAAGAAATCAAAGGATTGAAGATACCCAACGCCCTCCTCAACCCCCCTTTGTACCCCTACACCAGCACCTAGCCTCTCCCTTTAAAAGCCTTTATCTTTCCTGACAAAGGCAGGTAGACTCTGAGGATGAGAACGCCCCTGTCTCCTTGCATGCCAGATGCAGATAAAACTTTGGTTATTTTACCCTAATCTCCTGTCTCAGAGATTGGCTTGGTGGCATGAACCTGGAGTTTTGTCCAGTAATGTACGTAACTGTCACTGTCAGGTTGATTCCAACTCATAGACAACCTATATTACAAAGCAGAACTGTCCTATAGGGTTTCCAAGAAGCAGCTGGTGGATTTGAACTGATGACCTTTTGGTTAGTAGCCATAGCTCTTAACCGCTATGCCACTAGGGCTCTGACAGTGCATACAGGAAACTGCAAATGTCTGCATAGCCAATAGACATAACTGACAAATTTTTCTTGTTGATCTCCTGTCAATGTAATGCTGAACTACTGTATGTTCTTGGAAAATTGTTCCCAGTTATTCCAGTCTGAAAACTAGAGCACTGCTTCTTCTTAAGTCACCTTCACATGCAAATTACCGTTATAGAATCAGTCTTAACCACTTTCTGGCTGGTGATTGTAGATGGAAATGTTGCCCCCAAAAGTCCACACTGCCTAAAGGACGGAGGCAATAGTCACCAGAAGTGCAGACAGTATGAAAATCACTTTAGTAGTGTGCATTGTTGTAGTTATATTTGCATATGGGCTCTCAGAATTAAATTTCAAGCTAAGAGTTTTAATAATACTTGCCTCAGGGATTTTGAGGTATTTATCCACTGTCTCCCACTCCCTGACCCCCCAACCTCTTTCCTGAAAACTCCTTCCCTCTTAAGAGTTCTACTGAAACATCTTCCTTGAGCAATTGCTTTTCAAAGGATTTCTGTGCATACAAAATAAAAAATCGAGATGTCAAAAAATGTATAGGTAAGCGGACGCCATTCTTCACCCCAGGAAACTTTAGATGTGTATAGAAAATGTCAACTAAACAGGAGAATGTGTAGAGAAAAAGTTGTCAGCAATTAGGAAAGTGGGCTGGCCAGTCTGCTCACCAAAAATTCTAATTACTTAGAGCCACTCTCACGAATGTTTTCTCAATCTGAGGCATGGTACAGAATAATTATATTAGAAACATGAAAAAGCTATATGGTCCATCAGAGGCTTTCTGGTGATTAAATTAAACATGCCATTTGATTTTAGTTAAAGATTCAAGCAGTGAAGTTGACAGATCTGTTTTTTTCCTTCTTTCAAACTGACCATTTGCCTTTAGGGTATTAAGATTGCTAAATTGATTTAATCAACACTACCCTCAGCTTTCTTCTGGATTGCGTCTCCTGAGAGATCAAGCCTCAGCTAATAGAAGTATGGTTCTTAACTCCAATATAATTTCTGGTGAAGCCATCCACGTGGTTTTTTTCATCACAGTCATTTTAAATTTCTTAGTAAAAACATCTTGAAAACAACTGAGCAACACTGCTTTCCTTTGCTGGGTTTTTGAAATAGTGATAAACATGATGCTGGTGTTTAAAGAGGTCGCTCTTAACAAAACTCAATGAATTATTCTAAGAAAACAAATTGTAGGTAAAAGTGTATGCAATTTCTTTTGCTTAAGGATAAATCTCAGAATAACCCTAGGGCTCAAGGTTCATTTCCTACTGACTGAAAGGTCGAATTGTAGAAGCTTTACAGATTTTAACCTTTCCTTTGTTTTAAGGAGTTAAGTGTGAGAGTGCTGACCAAAAGGTCTGCAGTTCAAATCCGTCAGGCTCCTTGGAAACTCCATGGGCCAGTTCTGCCTGGACCTCTAGGGTAGCTACACATCAGAATCCACTCAAAGATAGTGTTTTTTTTTGTTGTTGTTGTTGTTCTTTCTTTTAAGGTACTGATGTTAAAGTCTCCCTTTGTGACTCTAAAAGCAGTTCTTTTCAGCCGGATGCTGTCGGACCATGCCACTGTTACAGCCCTTTAAAGAAGAACCAGTGCTTCCGCAGCAGCGCTTTTACCACGGAGACAGGCAGCCACAGCTGCCAGAAGCACGCGGCTCATAGAGAACCCTGTGGTTTGTTGACCAATATCTATGCCGTGGATAAACAGGGACTGTCCTCTGCCTTTCAGAGTACAGATTCCCTGGTTTTCTATCCAGGAATCCCAACACCACTATCTTTAATTACACACCTAATTTAAGATAAACCTGTGGGTTTTCTGGGGCAATGGAAATCAAATTACCACGTTTGCTGTTTCCTGAAGGCAGCACAATGTTTACTGGGTATAATACAATTCCTTTTCTAAACTCCTGTTAATTTACAAAATATGGAATTATTTACTACCTCCCTAGCAAAAGAAAGGTAAAAGGAAAGAGGGGAGAGAGAGAAGAGGATAAAGGAAAGAAGGAAGAAGACAGGAAGAACGGAAGGGAGACAAGCCAGGGAGCGATGGAGGAAGAGCAGGAAAACAGGAAGAAAGGAGGATCCCTATTGATAATCTGAAATGTAGAATATGCAGCATTTACTGCATTAAAATAAGACTGCTTACTGGGCCATTCTCAGGTTAAATATTTGAATGTGTTGTTAAATCAAACCTTTCTATCTTCTTAGTTGTCTACGGAAATGTAAATGAATAGGCACAATTGGCCAAGAAATAGAAGTACCCTAAGATTCAACAATCCCACTCCTTGGAATATATCCTAAAGAAATAAGCCGTCAAGTAGATATATGCACACCCATGTTCATTGTAGCACTGTTGGCAATAACAAAAACACGGAAACAACCTAGGTGCCCAGCAGTGCATGAATAGATAAACAAATTATAGTATATTCACACAACAGAATACTAAGCAACTATAAACAACAAGGATAAATCTCAAAACACCTCAAGATGTGAATGAATCTGGAAGGCATTATGCAAAGTAAAATTAGCCAGTTGCAGAAGGACAAATATTGTGTGAGACCACCATTATAAGAGCTTGAGAGAAGGTTTAAACACAAATGAAAGCATTGTTTGATGGTTATAAGGGTGTAAAGGGAGTGAAAGGGAATTCACTAACTAGGCAGTAGAAAAGAATTAAGCTTAGGTGAAGGGAAGAACACAAGGGAAGTCAGCACAAAGGGACTAAACAAAAGCTAAGAAGTTTCCTAAATACAATCAAATACTTTCAGGAACAAGATAGCAGTGGCAAGAGTCTAGGGACCATGGTTTCAGGGGACATCTAGGTCAATCGCATAACAAAGTTTAAGAAAGTGTTCTGCATCCTGTTTTGATGAATGGCTTCTGGCCTCTGACAGGCTAGCAAGCAGTCATCTAAAATCCATCAGTTGGTGCTAATCTGCCCGGAGCAAATGAGAACTAAGAACACCAAAAACACAAGGAAAATGTTAGCTCAAGAGGCAGAAAAAGGGGCCACATAAACCAGACAGTCCTTTAGTCTGAGACCAGAGGAACTAGATCGTTCTTGGCTACCACAAATGACTTGCACTGACAGGGAACAGGAAAAAAGTGGAGTTCAGAACTCAAATTCCAGTAAAAAGATCAGACTTCACGGTCTGACTGAGAACAGAAGTCATGGCCTCCTTAATGACTTAATCCAGAATGAAAACCATTCCTGAAGCCAACTCTTCAGACAAGGATTAGATTGGATTATAAAACATAAAATGATACTAATAAAGAGTGTGCTTTTTGTTCAAGTAGATGCACGAAATTAAATGGGAAGCTCCTATCCTGAGGCAAATGGGAAGGCAGAAAGAGATCGGAGCCAGATGAAAGGACCCCGGAAATCCCAGGTGAAAATTATGAGGGTGCTGTCACATTACAGAGATAGCAACTAGGGTCACAGAATAAGATGTACGTAGATTTTTGTAGGAAAAACTAACTTGAGGTGTAAACTTTTGCCTAAAGCGCAAGTAAATAAGCAACCCACTCAGATGCCCTGTGGGAGAAGGACCTGGCAAACTGGTCCCATAAAGATCTCAGCTCAGAATACCACTATGGGTCAGTTCTAGTCTGTCATGTGTGGTCACTGGAAGTAGGAATCCACTCAAGGGCACCTAACAACAAATGGGTGCGATCCATAGTCCAGCTCAGACCTGCCTGGCCCTAGGTATGTACCCGTAGGCTGGGATTCAGTGCTGTTCCGAAGCACTCCAGTGTGTTGTTGAAATCCACACAATCTTTATATTTCGTTGTATAGAATAAGTGAACTAGCAACCACACTAAAAACTTCTGGTTAATCAGAATTTTTCTTTGTAGTGACACGTACACTAAAATATTTTTCTTTGTAAAATAGAAGAACTTCCTTGGCTTTTTTTTCTCTTTTTCCTCTGTACTCCCCTTTTCCTTATAATCTCATGGGGGACACTGCAGGGAGCCCCAGGACAGGATACCTGGCTTTATGCCACTATGTCCTACAACTGAACAGCCACCAGCAGATGAGTAGAAGGATGATTTTCAAACAAAAGGAAGATACAAATACTTTAGGTAGCATATATTTATAATTTACTCTAGTTTCCTGTTTTAACTTTTAAAAAAATGCAAGATCTTAGACAAGGGACAGTCAGAAACAGGCGAATTGATGCGTTAAATCTCTTTCGATTAGAGTCATAACAAAAACACTGTTTACAAATATATAGTGCAACCTGATGGGATTAAACAATGGTGGATCTAATTAACAGTCTTCATCTGGCATGTCCCAGGACTGGTGAAAACTCTGGGAATATCAGCCCTGCTTGTTATAGAGCCCTCTTAAACATTCTCAGCAGATCTTGCAGGCTCCCTGAATTCCACGAAATTACCATATTTGCAGCTACTAATTTGAAATTCAGGCCTCCTCTTTTCATTCTTCCTCAACCTTAATGGTTAACACAACAATGTCGTTTAGTGACACAGCAGTGTTAGTGAAAAGTGTATACATCCAGGGAATCACATATCTGGCACAACATCCACTATAATGCCTGTAGTTTGTATCCCTTTTATTTTATTCTACATGATTATGACAGATTAAAATCCAGATCTGGTCTTTTGGGTACCTACAAATAACCTTTGGTTATATCTTTTTATTTATTACAGAATGCTTAGATTGGCCTTCAGAGCCCTTCATGGTCTGGCCCTAGCCCTGTGTTTAACTTTCCTACTCTTTTCACACACTTTCACAGATTAAGTAATGTGTTAAGTCACTCATAAGCACCATCCTTTCCTTCTTTTGCCCTTAGCTATCCCTCGGCTTGACCATGGTGACTTAGGGGTTAAGTGCTACATCTTCTAACCCTAACTCTGGCAGTTCAGATCTACCAGGCGTTCCTTGGACACTATGGGGCAGTTTTAGTCAGTCCTGTAGGGTCGCTAAGAGTCAAAAGTGACCCCATGACAAGGAGGTTGTTTGTTTTGGTTGCTTGATCTGTACTTCTCCATTTTTCTCCTACCTCACGCTTCGTATCTTTTTATATTTAAATCTCCCAAAAGTTTCATAACACTTAATCAATTCCTCCCTTAGTTTACTTATTAATTTTTACGTTGTTTTCTAGAGTTATTTGTATATTGAATCTCGCTTCTTCACAACTGTAAAGTCTTTAGGGAAAGAAACTAACTCGTTTTTCTTTCCCTTACCAATATCAACACAGTGCTTTGTAACAGAAGACAGTTGTTGGCCATATACACAAACAAACAAAGGAAGTAGATTAAAAGTCAGAAGGTGAATATCAAATAATTAAAACACTGACTTGGGAAGACATAAATAGGAAAAGATTGATTTGAATTAAATGTCATTAGTGCTTCATGACAAAACTACTATCCTTTTAAATCATTCCATACTATAAAACGGAGCTCTGGCAATACAGTGGTTAAGAACTTGGCGGCTAACCAAGAAGCTGGCATTTCAAGTGCAACCAGGAGCTCCTTGGAAATCCTATAGGTAGCGTTCCACAATGTCCCATAGGGTCTCCGTGAGTTGGAGATGATTTGAAAGTAATGGGTTATTTTTTTGTTTGTTTTACATTACAAAACATTTCTTGCCTTAAAAGTTAAACTGGAATGTGCTCACTTAAAATGTCTGTGCACATTGTGTGTTCTAAGGGAAATCGGATTAGTAATAGAGACTTATTTATAAAATAATGTCATATCAATATTAATGTAATTTTTTGTGTTGTCTCCTGGTAATGAGTTTGGAGAAATAGATATTTTAAGCCTAAACAAGACTGTTTGGCTTGGCTAAACAAGACTATGCTACAAACCCAATTCTACTCCGGAGTTCTGATACCAAGCTACTTAAAAACTGCCTATAGCAAGAAGTTATTCAAATTCCTTGGTGGATTTTGTTTTTCTTACCTTATACCGCATGATTGCTCATTTGAACACAAGAGAAATGACTTACACATCATAAATCTTTTACGGAACGATTTATCTGAATTATAAAATAGTGGAAGAAGTATAAAATATTCTGGAACTCTTGATCAATGCTAACTCAAAAAGAAGATGCATATTATAATGCCTGCACTTTGTATTGGAAACCCTGGTTGCATAGTGGTTAAGTCCTATGGCTGCTAATCAAAAGGTTGGCAGTTTGAATCCACCAGGTGCTCCTGCTCTATGGGGCAATTCCATGCTGATCATAGGGTAGCTATGAGTCAGAATTGACTCAACAACACTGGGTTTGGGTTTTTTGTTTTGTTTTTGTTTTTTTTGGTTTTTTTTTTTTTGGTGCTTTCTATTAGATGAATATCAAGTAATTAAAATACTGACTTGGGAAGACATAAATAGGAAAAGATTGATTTGAATTAAATGTCATTAGTGCTTCATGACAAAACTACTGCTTGAGAGCTGTGATATACTTACACAAATATTGTAATTGATAAGACATCATTTTAACTTTTGACTGTTTATTAACAACAAGAACAGCTTTAGATGTCATGACTTTAGTACCAGGAATGAGGACAAGTAATTTAGACTGATTGTAAGACAAAAGGAGATACAGCATAAAAATGTGTGGAATTATTATCTCATCTTTTGCACTGCTCTCTCATTCCAAACAGTGCATCCCTACATCACTGTAAGCTTTGGGTGTGGAGAGAAGACGGAAGTAATGAAATTATGACCAAGAGGACAAAAAAATGAGAAGAAAGTAGGGAGAGAAATTAGGAGCACTTAGAGTCACAAAGAAGTAGAGACTGGAACAAGAACTGTTGCGAGCGTCAGAGATCAACAAGAAAAACTGATGTTTTGGGATTGCATAAGATGTACTATGCCTATTATTTTCTGCTAACAATCTATTGAATTCCACATATCAGGCATAGTTACAAGCATTCTGTCGTTGTTGTCCAGTGCCATTGAGTTAATTTTGACTCATAGAGACCCTGCGTACAACAGAATGAAACAATGCCCAGTCCTGTGCCACTCTCTCAATTGTTATGTTTGAGCCCGTTGGTGCAGCCACTGTGCCAATCCATCTCATCAAGGGTCTTCATCTTTTTTGATGACCTCCTACTTTACCAAGCATGAGGTCCTTCTTCAGGCGCTAGTGTCCTCCTGAAAACATGTGCAAAGAATGTGAGACAAAGTCTTGCCGTTTTCACTCACAAGGGCCACTCTGGCTATGTTTCTTCCAAGACAGATTTATTCATTCTTCCGGCAGCCCATAGTATATTCAGTATTCTTTGCCAACACCATAGTTCAAAGGCATAAATTCTTCTTCAGTCTTGTTTGTTTACTGTCCAGCTTTTACACACATATGAGAACATGTTTTTCAGTGAAATATTATGTACCCACTTAAAAAGGGATTATTTGTCAGCTAATACGGAAAGATCTCTGAAGATACATTCAGTGAGAAACAATAAAGGGATCAATGTAGAGCATGATACCATGTTTGTTAAAATTATACATGTATTTTCAAGTATGTGTGTATGTGTTGAATCTACATTGAATTGCAAGTGAGAAAAACCAACCTAGCCTAATTTAAGCAAAAACAGGGACTTATTAAAAGGAATTTGGATGGTGCCAGAATCTTCAGGAAGCTGAGTGTCTTAGGTCAGATTGCCAAGAAGCAAACACTAGAGGATTTGTGTGCTAGTGACTTATTGAATGATTCCAGGAGTAGTTGGCAAGGGCTTGGGGAAAGCAGGGAAAGGGAAGAGGAGAAAGTCCAGAGAGGGAGCAATCTCAGGCAAAGGTTGGGAGGAGAATTCCAGCCTAATCCTACAGGGGGACTTTGTAGAGAAAGTTGTACCGCCTGGAAGGCACAGGAGCTCAGCTTTTCCTATTCCTATACCTGTGAGTCACTAGCTAAAGCCTAGTTCAAGAATGCAAGTTCTCAGGTCCTCAGGGTCTCCATGCATTCTGGCAAAAGCAAGTTCTAGGAGCCTAAGAACAGTCCTTGGGAAATGATACAGGGGCTGGTTTGGGGGAGTAAAAGCATCTCCAGATGGTGGGAAGGGGAACACACAAAGCAGCAAGAAGTATCTATGGGACCTCTGCAGAGCACAAACGCGGTACACCACAGTAGGAGAATCAACTTCAAACTATGCAGCAGTAATAATGCTCCAAACCACCCAGTACAGCTGCTCTGGGAAATTGCTATTGCTACTGGTGCCCCAGGAGCCCTGGTGGCAAGTTATGCAAGCTATGGCTGCTAGGAAAAAGTCCATCGGCTTGAATCCTCCAGTCACTCCTTGAGAACCCTACGGGTCCATTCTACTCAGTCTTATAGAGTCATCAGGATTTGGAGCTTACGCCACCACCAGCAGTGACACTAGTCTCCCCCTGCTTCCCACTGCCGCCTGCAGCCATTGGCCTCATTCTCACCAGCATGGATTCTATGTGTTATCTGGTCTTACAGTTTCTAACCTTTAATATCTAGGAGCTAAGTAATGGAGGCTAGCGTGCTTGCTTACGACTCCACTGCAAGGCCGGCCAGAAAAAGGAATATCTAGCATTTTTCATTTCTATATTGTGACTTGATGGCAGTGGGTTTTATATGGGGAGGCAAGCTCTACTCCTTTAAGGTGGAACTCCCAGAACACAGACTGAGGTAGAGAACGTTGGTCGTCAGTGCCCAGATACATTTTCTATTCAGAGACTTGCCAGGCCGACTTACAAATGCATACAACATTTAGGATTAATAAGAATTGTTAAAGAAATTTGCTCTTGAGAGTGAAATTAGAGATAGAGTTTAGAGAGCGAACAGGGGAGATTCGTATTTCTAGTTTTGTCTCTCTGTAGTATTTTGGAACCCCTGGTGGTGTAGCGGTTCCATGCTACTTCTGCTAACCGGAAGGCCAGCAGTTTGAACTCTCCAGGTATTCTTGGAAACTCTATGCAGCAGTTCTACTCTGCCTATGCAGCTGCTGAGTCAGAATCCACTCAGCTGCAGTGGATTTTTTACTTATTTCTTTTGTGGTATTTTACATAATTTCTTCATTTTTATTTTAAAGAAACTGTTTACTTTTAAAAACCTATTACTTCATTAACTCTTTTCAGGGAAGGAGGCTGCTCACATATGATGGTTACCATTCATTTTTCATTTGTCAAAGATTTATAGATTTGTATGCAAGTCCTTAGAGATATAAAGATACACTGAATCAATCTTAAAGAGGTTATTAAGGGTCAAGACAAGAAAAGGGAAAAGGGTATGTTTGAAAGTTACAGATTTTGTTTTATTAAATACTAGCCAAGTTTTATCTTCAGATAATAAGTGCCTTTAACTATACATGATGCCCTTAACCCAGCTTATTATTTTTCTATGAAATGGAATTGAAAGCTATGAATTATTTATCTTCACAGTGGTTTCCAAGCTAAATGATGTTAGTGTCCTTGAAGTGAGTTGCTGTGGAAATATTTTATGTTCCTGAACTTCAGGTTTTAAAATTCCATTAGAATTAGGTAACTGCACCTTAAGTTTTGTGTTGGATTGCCAAAGATATTGCTAACAAGATCTATTCCTATGGTTTCTGGTAGTGTAAGCTTTCTGAAAGTTCATATTTCTAAGCCTGCAGCGTAACAGAGAACCAAAAGTAGTAAAGAGGTGTAAGATCTAGCATCTGAATTATTCTATCCTCTTGACATCTAGTTGTGAATTCATGGAACATTTATGTATGGTCAAGCCAAGTAGTAGCTTGAAAGGGGATGCTTTCTCCAGCTCCCGGTAATCACTCTCAGATCCCCAGTCGCATTAGACAGTCAGCTTGCTATGCAAGTACAGCAGCAAAACGAATCCAGCCCCTTCTTGCAATTAAACTACTTCTGGAAAATCTAGAGTCACTATTGCTTTAAGAAGTCATCTTTGTTGACAATGGTCCAACTAGTTGACATAAAGTAACACACTACTCTTACAAGTAGCTGAAATTCTTGATATGGAATTAAATAGTTATAAGAATCATGTTTGAAATCCATCCTTATGTTCTGAAATACAGCCTGTGGACTCTGTTAGTTAAAGCAGTGGTTTCCAGTCTGTGCTGTGTTCAATACTAGGGCTCTGTGAGTGCATTGTTTCAGTCTATTTCATAAGCTGTTATCTTTGGATCTGGGCACACCTTTCTCACGGGGCAGTCAGAATGTCCAGCAGCAAAAAGAAATACTCTGTGTCTTAGAACTGACATATGACACATTGGCTCCCAAGCCACTGTGCAAAGAAATGTATATCACCAAGCTCGACTTCAATGAGGAAGGTAAGTAAGCTTTTCTCTCAGTAGCAAAGAGCGTGAATGTATAATGTTATTATCAGGGAGCGAAAAGTTGAGAACAATGATCCAGTCTTAACCACTGAACCACCAAGGTTTCTTACTCAGCAATTCCTAACTAATATGCTGCTGTCACTCAAAATTCAGTGTGTCTAAAATCTGTCACATACAGACCTCTTCATTCCCCAAATAACTCTACCTCTTTGGGATATTGTTGCTCCAAATAATTTCTTTATTTGGGGTAACATTGCCCTAACGTGGAATTACTACTAGCCTGAGTGTTTAAGAACTAGAGTGATGTCCTCCTTCAAGCTTTCTCCTCTTTTGCATCGAACACTGATAGTAGCAACACAATGTTTATTTTCCTTTTCTTTCAGTAAAAAATATTTTTTATTTTTCAAAATAGTATTGTGCCTAACTAGAAAAAATAAAAGAAATAATATTTCCCTACTTTGTTTCTTCGCATTGCAGGTAACCCTGATCGTACAGATTTGCTGGGGATTTCAGGAAAAATTTGGTTTCTTTGTCATTTTCTTTTTACTGTTGTTGGCTGTCTAGAGAGAGAAAGTGGCCAACTTTTAACTGTGAAGTGACCTTGCATATGAAAGCCACATGCCAATGACTGGGGTGCAGAACAGCAGGAGCAGGGAACTCTCAGTGTATCACGGAGCTCTGCCCAGTCTGGTCTTCTACCTCTAGATTTCTTTGTCAATCACTCTCTTGCTGACAAATCATCAGCACCTCCACATTAACTATCAAATAATTTACAAACTGTTTACTGTGGTAATTACGATGTTCCATACTCTTTCCTAAATTAGCCTCATCTGATGATTCCCAAGTTGGTAATTCTTTTTTATTATTATTATTATGATTGAGTGAAAATGTGCATTCCCATATAAGTTTGCATGCCCGCCTATGTGCAGCTGTCACTGCTGTCCCTGCCTGGTGACAGCACACTCTTCCTCTCTGTTCTATACATGTCATATCCTCCTAACAATCTCCTATCCCGTCCTCTCCATCCCCTCCCCCGCCTCCATTAAGAGGTCAGCAGGACAATATCCTATAGATTCACAGAACCATAAAGTGTACACACGATATGGTCACTCTGCGTTGCCAAGTCCAATCGATTCCCGTCCAAAGAATTGACCTCCATTGTGATATATGGACACAGGCAGCATCATGGCCAGGGACCATGCTCCCAGGGGAACTCCGAGTCCCCTGGACTATCAACTGTGGCCTTTTAGTGCAGATCTCAGGGTGCACCCCTTTTTATTCTTGTGTTGCCAGTGACATTCAATTTCCTGAGCCCCATCACGGCTATCATTGGTGGTGGCTGGACACCATCTGGTTCTTCTAGTCACATGTTGATGTGGTCACCCACTCACGAAGGTCCCTCTGTCTTCTGGGTTCTCTTTGTCTCATGTCATTTTGGTCCGTGATGATCATCCATTCCTGCTGAGTTGGGGCCATTTGTTGTATCTCAGAAGACAACATGGCAGCTTTTAAGACCCCAGATGCCACTCACCAATTAGGGGTGCAGAAGACACCCTTAGCGAAACACTATTTGTGCCAATTGGTCTCGATTTCCCCTGAGAGCATGGTCACTGGCTCCCTGCCATGGCTACTCTGTCCTTGTAATATTGGGCTAAGATGGGAGGAGTAATCATGTCGTTAAGTCCGGTTAAAATTGATCTTCTTTCTAATGTGTGCTGTCACAGATTTCACCAAACCCAATTTCCGTCAACTATCTAATCTATACCCTACCCTCTCCCTCCCCCGCCCCACCCTTGCAGCCATCAAAGGGTCCTTTCTTCTATGTATGAGTCTGTTTTTAAGGTCTTATTCAGGGGTCTCATAAAATATTTGTCCTTTTGTGGCTGACTACTTTCATTCAATATAATGTCCTCCAATTGAAACCAAGTTATGAGACGTTTCCTAAAATCATCATTGTTCTTTATCATTGCATAGTGTTCCATTCAGTATATATAATGTAGTTTACCTATCCATTCCTCTATTGTTGGCCATCTGGGTTGATTCCATCTTTTTGCTATTGTGGAGTGTGCTGCAATAAACATTCATGTGCATGTATTAGTTGGCATGAGAGGTCTTGATTCTGTAGGATATATACCAAGCAGTGGAATTACTGGGTCAAATGGTATATCTATTTTCAGTTTTTTAAGGAAGTACCAGATTGCTTTCCGAAGAGGTTACACCATTTAGCAATCCCACCAACAGTGTAGCAGAATTCCAATTTCTCCACAGCCTCTCCAGCATTTGCTGTTTTGCATTTTTTTGGATCATGGTCAACTTTGCTGAGGTGAGATGGTATCTTGTTGTAGTTTTGATTTGAATTTCTTTAATAGCTAATGATCATGAGCTTGTCCACATGTGTTTTTTGGCTGCCTGGATCTCCTCTTTAGAGAAGTGTCTGTCCATTTCCCTTGCCCATTGCTTAATTGGGTTATTTATCTTTTTCTTATTGACATTTTGTAGTACTTTATAGATTATGGAAATCAGACTTCAGTCTTATATATAGTTGCCAAATATTTTTCCCCGTTTTGTAGGTGGTCTTTTAATTCTATTGATGAAGTCTTTGGATGAGCAAAACTATTTGATTCTTAGTAGTTCCCATTTATCTATTTTCTCCTCTATTGATAGTGCTTTGTTTGTCAGACTTTGAAGTCGGTCTACGTTGTGTATTAAAACCTCCATTGTTGATCCTATTTTTTCTTGGATGAGCTTTATTGTTTTAGATTTGATATTTAGGACTTTTCTGACTTGACAGCACTTGGCTTTGGCTTGGCATCCAGTTTGAGTTGGTTTTTGTATAAGGTGTGAGATGTGGATCTTGTTTCAATTTTTTGCATACAGATATCCAATTTTGCCAGCACCGTTTTTTGAAGAGATTGCTTTCACCCCAGTTTAATGTCTTAGGGCCTTTGTTGAATATGAACGTGAATATCAACTGTTCATAGGAGGATGGTGTCATCTCTGGGTTCTTGATTCTGTTCCATTGGTCTGTCTCTTTTTGTACCAGTACCAGGCTATTTTGACAACTGTGGCAGTGTAATAGATTCTAAAGTCTGCTAGTGAGAGGCCTCCCAGTATGTTCTTCAGTAGTGCTTTCTTATCTGGGGTATCTTTCCTTTCCAAACAAAGTTGATGATTTGTTTCTCCATCTCCTTAAAAAATGTCATAGGACATGGGGGAAAGAGAACCCAGAGGACAGAGAGACCCATATGAGTGGGTATCTACGTTGACTCATGACTGGAAGAACCGGATGGTGCCCGGCCACCACCAGTAATAGCCACAATGGACCTCACAAAGTTGAGTTTCACTGGCAACACAATAATAAAAAGGGGTACACCCTGAGATCTCCATCAAAAGACTGCAATTGATGGTCCAGGGGCTTCTGGATTCCCCTGGGCGCATGGTCCCTGGCCCTGATGCTGCCCCTGACCTTAAATCATAACGAAGATCCACTCTTCAGACAGGAATGGATTGGACTTGGCAATGCAGAGTGATCATACCTTGGGTGCACTTTATGAGTCTATGCATTTATAGGGTATCATCCTGCTGACTTCTTACTGGAGGAAAAAGAGACTGTTGGAAGGATGGGACATGTATGAAACACGGAGGAAGAGTGTGCTGTCACCAGGCAGGGAGAGCAGTGGAAGCTGCATATAGGTGAGCATTCAAATTTATATGGGAATATATATTTTCATTCAATTATAATAAAAAAAAAGTCATAGGAATTTGTAGCGGTATTGCATTATATAAATAGATTGCTTTGGGTAAAATAGACATTTTCACAATGTTAAGTCTTCCTATCCATGAGCAGGGTAGGTTACACCATTTATGTAAGTCTCTCTTAGCTTCTTATAGTAAGGTCTTGTAGTTCTCTTTGTAAAGGTCTGTTATTTCTCTGGTAAGATTTATTTCTAGGTATTTTATCTTCTCGGGGGCTATAGAAAATGGTATTGATTTGGTGATTTCTTCCTTAATAATCTCATTGCTGGTATAAGGGAATTCCACTGATTTACTTACGTTTATCTTGTATCCTGAGACTTTACTGAACTCTTCTATCAGTTTGAGTAGTTTACTTACAGATTCTTTAGGATTCTCTGTGTGTACAATCATATCATCTGCAAATAGGGAGATTTTTATTTCCTCTTTGCCAATGCAGATGCCCTTTGTTTCTTGGTCTCGATTAATTGCTCTGGCTAGAACTTCTAGTACAATGTTGAACAGGAGAGGTGAGAGTGGGCATCCTTGTCTAGTTCCCGTCCTCACAGGGAATTGTTTCCATCTCTCTCCGTAGGCAGTTGGCTTTGTATAAATGGCCCTTATTGCATTGAGGAATTTGCCATTTATTCCTATTTTGCTCAGATTTTTTAGCATGAATGAGCGTTGGACTTTATCAAATGCCTTTTCTGCATTAATAGACAAGATCAGGTGATTCTTGTCTTTTGTGATACTTATGTGGTTGATCACATTAATTGTTTTTCTGATGTTGAACCAGCCTTGCATCCCTTATATGAATCCACCAAGTTGGTTATTCTTTATGCTCCTACTCAATATCCATTCTTTGTCCTTCTCTGCCTCCCCTTTCCTCACCCAGACTGAAGGCTGACCTCAGTGCCCGAAGTCATTCACAATCCCTGCTCGTTGGCTTCTTGCTGTGTTTGGCTGATTCGATGCACTGACAGAAGGGCAGGGCAGGAGGAGAAGAGATCAGGGTGTTTCTTTCCAATCCCTCCCTGCTTTGATGGCCCCTGTCTATACGTGGTTGTACCCCTCCCTGACCTGAGTTTCCCAGATAGCCTCTCCTTCTGGCCCTAGCTCTCACCAGAGTCCCTGATATCATTTCCTCTCCTTGCCCCTTCAGCACTTGGGTGGTAATGGTTGCTCGCCAATGCTAAACTCTGGGTGCCTGAACGTCTCTTGTCTGTTCCTTTAACTCTGCCCAGTCTCCCTACGTCTACCACCACCACCCCTTCTGTTGTGTCCATTTCAGTTCATGGAGACCCTGTACGACAGAGTAGAACAGCCCTCATAGGATTTCCTAGGCTGTCAATTTTTTACAGAAGCAGACTGTCACATTTTTCTCCAGTGCTTTTTCTCGGTTACCAGCCGAGTGCTTTTATCCACTGCACCACCAGGGGCTCCTCAATCTTCACATACAGTCTCTGCATCTAAGTGTCTTCAGAAGAACCATCTACAGTGAATTCTTACCAGCGGCATCTAACTAATACAGTGAAACCTCAAGCAAGCATTTCAACAACTTTCTTATCCTTCTCTCTTTGCTTGAAATCCCTCTCCTCCCATCTCCTTGTCTAGCTGTCCTTCAAAGCCCTCTTAAACATCACTGCTCCCCGGTGGCCTTCCCCTGTCCCCATTCCATGGGAAATCCCTGCTTCCCTTGAACTCACTCAGCATGTATTTAATAATGATTGTCTTTCTCTCCTTTAGCTTATAGCAACTTGTGTGCATGTGGCTCTGGCTAGTTGGAAAACAAAACACCCAGGTCTAATTCATATTTGTTTTTCTTTCTGTCCTACTTCTCGACCCCTCACCTCTTTTTTCAATCCTCTAAAAGAACTTGACATAGAGCTTGGCACTAAAGAGTGCGCCATCATTAGTTTTTATTATTTTTTAACACAGCTTTTTATACTTCTATAATAAAAAAAAGAACGAAAGAGACCAAACCTATTTCCACTAAGTCGATTCCAACTCACAGTGACCATGTGGCACAGAGTGAATGGCCTCATAGAGTTTCTAAGGAATGGCTGGTGGGTTTAAACTTCTGACCTTTTTGGTTAGCAGCCAAGCTTTTAACCACTGCACCACCAGGGATCCCCTAAGATAGACATTGCTTACTAATTTATTACAACATACATTTCTTAAAAATTATGAACATGATGAGACAGACTTCAAAATTTTCCCTGGTGATCCTGTATTGGTTACATTTAATATATGTAGAAAGCATTCACCTATGATACATATATTTTAAAATTTTCAGGTCATAAGTCTCGTTTTCTCCCACTATTTTTCTTGGTATCAAGGAAAATAAAAGACTCTACGAGTAGGCTTTCATCTGTAACTGAGGCTATTTGCCGTTACAATTTGGAGTCAGAGGTATAACGTTAGTTATCCTCTGGTCCAGTGTTTTACTAGGCTCTGTGGAAGTCAACTCGACTTGATGGCAACTAACAACAACGGCAACTGATGGGTTCCAGATAAGCTTTCCAGGAGTGGTGGCAGGGTGAGAAGTCTTCAGAAAGATTCTACTTGAAGAAAGGGATTTGGTTTTCAAACACAGTGAAAATGGTTAGTCTAATCTCACCTCACCTCCCATTCCAAAGATCCCCACAATTCCCTACTTTTCAGTTGCTAACTCTTTGCCTAGACATTTCTATTAACTGGAGATTCACTTGCTGTCTGGCAAGATCACATAGTATAGTTTCAAACAACTGTAAGTTTAGAAAGTTCTACCTTACATGCGGCTGTCAGTCTTGTTTAAAGCAACAAAGAAGCAGCTTAAATTTCATTCCTCAAAACGGCGGTAGTTGAAGATGGTGATCATGAACACCACACATCTGTCTTTGGGCTGAAACCATGACTATCGAGATGACTCTGACTCATGGCAACCCCACGTGTGTCAGAGGATAAATGTGCTCCATGAGGTTTTCAAGGACTGAGTTTTCAGAAGCAGATCACTAAACCTTTCTTTTGACGTACCTCTGGGTGAACTCCCGTCTGTAACCCTAGCAGGTGAACAGTTTGTATCACCTAGGTTTCCCCACTTCAGGCTACACATCCTGCTTTCCTTTCTGTTCTTCCTGTGGCAGGTTTGGAAATCCTTCTCTCATCACATTCCTTGTAAAACATAATGCCTATAACTAAAATACTTTTCCTGATGGGCTTTGATTGGGGAAATATACGGTCATTATTTCCTTCTAAATTCTGAGTCTTTAATAGCCTGTCCCATTAAAATTTGTACCAAACATGAACTGACTGAATCTTTCGTCATTTAGAACTCCATTTGGTTGGGTTTGTCTCTTGTAAATTACGTCTAGAGGTGGACAGGTCAAGGCTGACTTGGCCAGTCAGGGAAGCCATCAGAGACTTATCTCTTCTTTAGTCCTTTAACACTACCAGTCTTAGAGGGCAGCTTTCATTTTCAAGGTTACCTCATGATCCAAAAAGGCCACTGCAGCTTCAGGTTTCATGTCTATATTCCTGGTGGAAAGAGGGAAGGGGGAGGGGGAGAGTCAAGGCAAAAGGAGACATCTACCAGCTTAGTCACTTCTTTTTAAATAACTTCCCAAAAAGGCTTCTGAAAGATGACTACTCGTATTTCATTCGCTACCTTGACCTACAAAGAAGGCTTGGAAACATAGTTTGGGGCCTGTACCCTGTTAATGTTCACCATTACAGGTTTTCTTTTATTAAATTAAAAGGCCAAGATGAATTTTGGGTAAGAACCTAGTAATACCTGCTTCTCAAGTTGCAAATGTAATCAGAGGTGTTGTTTTCAAGTCACTGGTTTAACTGAAATTTTTTTTTGAAATGAATAACTTGTATTCATCTTTTTACATTTCAATGGTCTTTTGAGATTTTTTGGGTATTGATTCAGGTATCAATAGAATTAACTATCCCTTCTACCTTTGGGATATCTGAAAATTATATGCCAACAGACCACCTTTGAAAACAGCATCAGCACAAAAGAAGGTATAACATTCAAACCATATTTCTTCATCTTTCAAAAGAATGTCATAAAAATTTGTATCAAATGCTTACTTAATTCCAGGTGTGTGTACGTATGTATGTGTGTATATATATACGCAATATATATACAATGCATATACACACACATACACTCTAGCATACAATGGGGACATTAGAAAAACACTGACATGAAAAATACAATACTCACAATGATAAATTAGTTTGATTAAAAACAGATTATGAAACAGGATGGCAATCTGAATCTATATTTGTTCGTCTAAAGTTTAGGGGGGATTAAATGGTGCAGGATCATATTGGTGTGATAGAATAACTGGAGGTTTTTTTCCTTTACTGTTCCATCACTTAACATTTTCCAGAATGCATTTTCTGCTACACTGGGTCAAGAGAAAAGGTCAATAAAAAAAACTAATCCAAAGAAGAAGAAGAAACAGATTCTTCTAGAAGCAGTGTGGAGAATGGATTTTGGAGATCTAAAGCTGAGGGAGATCCTAGAGGAATGAGAAGTGGAGAGAACCCTCACCAAGGCAACAATACTGGAGGTGAGAACAGAGCCAAAAAGTATTTGGAAGCAGAATGAGCAGGGCATGGTGATCCTCTGATGTAGAGGGAAGCAGAGGATCTAAGCAAGTCTTGGGTTTCTAGTTAAGTAAATGGTTTTTTGAGGTTATTAGTTGAGATGAGGTAAACAGAGAGAGACACTGGTTTGGGGGATGGTAGAAATGATGGGTGGCTTTTTATGGCTATGTAATAAACCACTTAAAAACTTACTGGCTTAAAACAGGACGTTCTTTTTTAAATTTCACTATTAAATCTGCATTTGGGCTTGGCAGGGTTTGCTTGTCTGTGTTCTATTTCATATCAGCTTGTAGTGGCTTAATGCCTGGGGGTGATGGGAGAAGGGTATAGGCAGATGTAAATATCTGGCTGGCACAGCGTAGGTTCCATTAGGGATTGATTCATGTCCCCACCCCGCCAAGGATATGTTGCAATGTTAACCCCGTTTCCATATCCTTCAAGTAGTGTATTTGAAGATGTTAAGTTAGGGTGAGGTCAGCCTGGCACAGGGTGTAGTCTTAGTCAATTTGAGCAGCGTTCTTGTAAAGGAGAAGATGCACAGAGACACACAGCGGGAAGACGGCCACGTGAAGGTGCAGGCAGAGACTCGAGGAATGTGCCAGCCGAGAAACACAAGGATCGTCAGCTGTCACCAGAAGCTCGGAGAGAAGCATGGAACAAATTCTCCCGCAAGTCCTCAGAAGGAACAAAGACAGCCAGTACACCAATTCTGAATTTCTAGCTTCCAGAACTGTGTGGCAATACATTTCTATTCTTATAAGTCACCCAGTTTGTGATAGTTGTTTACAGTAGCTCTTGGCAATGATTACAGCCTCCTAGACCTTTCTTTGTTTCTCTGTGCGTCCTTTCTGCATGGTCTCTCCTGCAGAGTGGCTTCCAGGTAGCTAAGCTTTTATACAGTAACACCTGTGCGAGTTAGTGGAAACGTGTCGGAGAAGGAAAACTCAAATATCATACACTAAAATGAGTGATAAAAAAGTAGTAAGACTGCACCTTATCAAAGGCAGAAAACTTGTGAGACCAGGAAAAAGAAGGTAGTTTCATAGTTGAGTTCTGGCTTGTACAGGCTTAATTCTATGTGGGTTCATAGACTCCCAAGGTACAGTGAGAGAAGAAGAGAGAGAGAGAGAGAACAAGGCAGTGGTTATATTACTTTTTTTATCCAGCTTCCAAAGTCATGAAGCATCCTGTCCACTTCATTTTATTTATTCGAAGCAAGTTACTAAGTTTGACACATATTCAAGGAAGGGGAGTTACATACCACTTTTTGTAGGAACAATGTCAAAGAATATGTGAACTTTTTTTTAATTATGACTGAGTGAAAATGTACATTCCCCTGTAAATTTGCATGCCCACCTATACGCAGCTTCCACTGTTCTCCCTGCCTGGCGACAGCACACTATTCCTCTCTGCTCCATACATGTCTTATCCTCCCAACAGTCTACTTTCCCCTCCTCTCCACCCACTCCCCTTCCGCCAGCCAGAGGTCAACAGGATGATAGCCTATACATGAATAGAACCGTAAAGTGCACCCAGTGTATAGTCACTCTGCATCGCCAAGTCCAATCCTTTCATGAACAAAGAGTGGACCTTCATTATGATCCACGGGCAAGGGCAGCATCAGGGCCAGTGCTCCCAGTGGAACCCTGAAGTTGCTGGACCATCAATTGTGGTCTTTTAGTGGAGATCTCAGGGTGCACCCCTTGTTATTCTTGTGTTGCCAGAGAGACTCAACTTAGTGAGCTCCATCATGGCTATCACTGGTGGTGGCTGGGTACCATCCGGTTCTTCCGGTCCCAAGTCGATGTAGGCACCCACTCATGTGGGTCTCTCTGTCTTCTTGGTTGTCGTTTTGGTCCTTGGTGAGCATCCGCTCCTACTGAGTTGTGACCATTTGCTGTGCCCTCAGATGGGAGCTTGGCCGCTTTTAAGACCCCAGACGCCACTCACCAATGTGGGGTGCAGAGAGCCCTCTTAACAAAATGCTAGTTGTGCCAATTGGCCTCGATTTTGCCTAAGAGCATGGTCCCCCACCACCCTGTCCCAGCTACTCTGTCCTTACATTATTGAGTTAAGATGGAAGGAGTACTCAAGTTATGTTGAAGTCCACTTAATATTGTTCTTGTTTGTAATGTGTGCTGTGTGAACATTTTTTTGACATCCATTAGATGATAAATTTAGTTGGAAATCAGTTGAGTTTGAATTTCTGAGTGCCTAAGCCTGAATCTCGACAACACAGAGTCTATGGAAAAGATTAGTCCATATGCTTTACTTTAGAGATATAAAGTCAGAGAAGTGACTGTACGAAAACAATGGAAGTAAAGTAGGAAATGATGTAAAGCAGTGGAAGAAGGTGTGTTTCTGTGGTGGCCACTACTTCGACTGGGCCCAAAGAAACACGGCAGGTTGGTTGGCAGGTTCCATTATGCAGCTATATGCAACACCCCACTGAACAAGCTTTATGGACTACGGTGCTGCTTTGGAGCAGTCCATGAGATAGAAAAGAGGAGAACCTTATCTGACCAGACAGACCTCTCTTGTGTTAGTTTACCGTTGCTGTGTGATAAATTACCACAAACTTAATAGCTTAAAATAACACCCTTTTATTTGGTCACATTTTGTGTCTGTCAGAAGACAGGTATAGTCCAGCTGCCTTCTCTTCTTGGGGTATCATAACGTTGAAATCAAGTTGATGAGGTGACTGTGTTCTCCCTGAGGACTCTGGAGAAGAATCCACTTGCAAAGCTCACTCTAGTCGTTGACAGAATTCGGTTCCCTTAGTTGTGGAACAGAGATCCCTGTTTCCCTGCTGGCTGTCAGTCTGGGGTGCCCACTGATCCTCGACGTGACTCATATTCCTTGTCACATGTTCCCATCCATTTTCAAATTAGCAACGGGAGGTCAAATTCTTTCAGTGTTTCAAATCTGTAACTTCTTCTTCTATGATCGGTCAGAAGAAACTCAGTGCTTCAGAAATGTTCATGTGACTAAGGAAGGCCCACTTTGATTACGCTACCATCAAATATTCCACGTAACACACCCTAATCTTAGGAGTAAAATCCACTGTATTATACAGTCCTAGGGATTAGCCAGGGTGTATACACTGAAGTGGGCAGGAAATCTTGGTGACTGTTTTAGAATTCTATCACATCTTCCATCCCCAAACTGGTTTTAAAAGTCTACATTCCTTTTGACATAAAAACTGCCCCAATGTATATGTCAAACAAGATCGGGGTTGACAGTATAATATCAATAGATGTGAGATGGGAAGGAAACTATTCCATGTCTGTTCTGCTCCTCTGGCTTTTGTCAAAAAGAATGTTCCATGAATCTTAGCACATATTAGATGACCAATAAACATTTGTTGAATGAAATATGGGCTAGATAATATAGAACAAACATTTATAAGAATAAATCAAAAGCTTAGCATTATAGGTATATAGATTTTAAAGGAGTTCCCAGTTGTTTTTTTTAAAAGAGACTGTCTCTAGTTCTGGATAAATTATAGTCCTGAGTCCTATACAATGGTAGGTGAGACTGTTGCAAAATCTACCCAACATCTACTTTGTTGAATAAATGAGTGAACAAACACATTGCCTATGGTGATCCTTTGTTTATAGGTCTAGAAAGATTGCCCAGAAAAAAAAGAAAAGAAAAAAATATGTTAATTTATGCTTCATGGTGACACTGTAGGGAAATTTTCAGTAACCATCTATACCATGTTTCCATAAATAATCAGCATACTTTAATAAAAGACACAATTCCTAAAGTTATGAGTTTGAGCAGTACACGATGAACTCACATTAAAATAACTGAAATACTTTCAGTGGCATTAGATTGCAAGCTCCTAAAGGCAAGAGTGTGTGTTGACTTTGTATTACACTTAGCTTCCATATGCAGAATTATACACACATATACATACTGCGGGTTCAGTAAAATTACATTTTTGTGACCCTGTATAGATTCACTTTTAAAATATCTTGTTATAATAAGTTTCTGCTTAATTATGTATGAAACACTCCCACGATTGATACAATCAGTTATCTTCTGTGAAAATCTTTAAATTGTTTTCAAATTTATACTGTATGAAATCTAAATATAATATGATAAAGTGGAACATACGAGCCTAAATCTTTTCATCTCAGATGTATTTTCCGTTAGTCAGAAGAATTTTAAAGATATTTCAATATGTGATGCTTTTCTCATTCTATGTGGTACATTCCATAAAAGAGTAGCTTTATAAAAAATGCATTTGTCATAGCAATGCACCAACAAGCAAGTACCAAAAACGTATTCTGAACTTGACACTACCTAGACACAATCGGTGCCAAAAAAAAAAAAAGTGAGAAATGTTCCCTCCAGGGAATATACATAAAAGCTATGTATAAATATCACATAACTGGACAACAAGATATGTCATATATTTTAGTTTATTAGAATTGGAAAAAACTTTCAGTGATTATACTGATCTTTTTTTTTAGAGACAAGGAAACTGAAATACAGAAGGGAAATGGTTTACTAATATGAAAGATCTGGTTTAGTGGAATTGCAAAGGAACTTAGCTCTCCTGTCTAAGTCAGGCATTTAAATATGTTTTATTACAATTCACAGTAAGAAACCTACTTTATGTATCTACTATACTTCACTGATTTAAGGTGTACCATTATTTTATGTACATGAAAATGAAAGTTACTGCCTAATATCCCATAACACAATGCTAAGACACATCTCAAGACACTGAGACATTTCTTGATTTTCAAGATGTTAAAAGGTGAGAAAAATCCATGTTAATATAATTTGCACATTCATATACTATATAACTGAAACAGAATGTTTACATGTGAGCTTTTCTAGTCTTTTCTATTTTTTTAAAATGACATTCTAGACACACTAAAGTAATGTGACTAATGATCTGATTTGATCCAAACACTAATCTAAATCTCATGTCACAGACAACTGAGGAAGGTGCTAATTGTTCAATTTAACAATAGGTGCAGAAGAAAGAAAAGAAATAGTTTAATATAGACTGAAATCCTCTGGAAAGTTTTCAAATTAGAAATAAGAGTTTTGCCTGGAAAGGCTGGCTGAGTAAAATATGGTGACATCGAGAAGTGGAAGTTAATCGTTGAGGTACTTAAACTGGAAAAAAAAAAGCCTAACTCTCAAATGAAAGGTAAAAGATACCATTTCTTTAAAAATAAAATCTAACCATTTATTCTTTATGAAAATTGTATAAGGGCAACATTTTAAAATACGAACATCTCAAGTAATTTCAAAGATGGAAACATTGTAATACCTCATCTACTGAAAATATAAGAAACTGGAAAAAAGCAGACATTAGTTTTCGAACTAGGAAAACATAAAACTGATGTAGACAAATCTTGATGAAATCATGTTTTACATTTTTCAAAATGTCCGATAACAGTGACTATTCCCTGAGAAAAATAATTAAAAAAAAAAAAAAAAAAAGAGTTGGCCGTCGTCTGCCCCCAATTTTTCTGTTTCTCTTAGACTCAAGGATGTAGTACAAAATAAAATTTTGTATTCCACTTCTTGCTGGCCTCTGTGTACATGAGGAAAAAAAAAGTGTACAACGAAGTACCAAGTATAAACCTGGTTGGCTGAAATCCTCGGTGACTTCTGCCTAATTTCATCTCAGAATTTAATCCCTATTTCTGCCAAAAAAAAAAAAAAAGTGAGCTATCAAAATTAAACTCAGGAGCCTATTTGTATGTATACGATGTATGCAAAATATTCACATCACAGTGCAAGTATGTTAATCACATAAAAAGTGTGTAAACTTGGCAGTTAAGGAATGTCATTGCAATCGTTAGTACATGAAATTCCAGTTCCTTCGACGAAGATACCATCTTTCAGTCAAATCCTGGCAGAAAACTTTTGGTTCCTGTATGACCCTCCCTCTCCAGTCAGCTGCTGGGCTCCATCCAGTGGGATGGGGGCTCTCCCTCTCCATCACAGCTAAGCGTTCCCAGACCCAGGAGAAACGCCGGGTTCTTGCACTGTACTCGAGAGGCGGCGAAGTGTCCCAGCTCCGCAAAGGGCATCTGGAAATGGATTTAAAATGGCAACGCGGACCAATCAGCGCTGCCGCGCCAAAGCCGACATTTACACGCGCCTCCTTCAATGCACAGCGGAACCTGGCGGTGCCTAATCCTTTGCTTTTAGGGCTGCAAAATAAGAGTTCTTATTCCACGGTGGTCTGTAACTTTTTTTTTTTTTTTTAAATCTACCTCTGGTGCAAGTTTTTATTTTGGAATTTGTCCAAAATAATGTTGGGCGTGATGTGTGAAAAGCTGAACCTCATTTTTTCAGGGTTTTGTGTTATTCAAGGATGAAAAGGAGTGCATTTTTAAATGTACTCCATCTTTAAAAAACAAAACAAAAAAAAAAAAAACCCGACTGTGGCCATTATGGTGTTCACATAACTCAGAGACTGCCCAAGCTGTAAAATTAGGACAAAAAACGAAGTTCTTAGGGAGAAGGTTAAATCGAGGTAACTTAAGGTAGAATTGGGCATTTGGCGCAATTGTGGTGGTAGAAAGTTTGGAAGTCTCGGCTTGGAGCTATTCGTTTACTCTGGAAGTGTCGGAAGCTGGGTCCTTAGAGACAGCCCCTGGAGAGAGTTCGTGTTGTCTCTAGTTTTTCCCCGAGCAAGGGGTGGAATGCAATGAGGAAACTGGCGCGTTCCATGTGCTCTATGCCCGTCCATTCCTTTGCACATGTGCACGTGTGTATGTAAAGTGCTCACGATTGTATGCTTATATGCATGCATGCATCTGTGCGCCCGAATCTGCACGTGTATCTATATGCATATATGCACGTAAATATGCGTGTTTGCACGTGTATTTGCGTGTGTGCGCGCGTGCGCCTGTGCGTACGCGCGCGACCTCCCCTGCGGACTCTATGATAAGGGCATTCCGAAGCGGGAGGGCTGCTGGGGTCCCCCTTCCAGTCGTCTGCACTCCCTTCCCATACAACTTGGGGAGGCGGAACATCGCCGCCGGTGCAGCTAGACGTTATCTGTAGTGTTGGATCCGCCTAGCCGACGCGCAGGTAAAGGCAGAGTTCGGAAACGCGGCTCTGGGACAGTCAAGTTCCCGCGCCTTTCCAGTGCAACCGCCCAGGAGCGACCTCGGGCGGCGGGCGGGGCGAGACCCGCGGCGAGCAGGCCCGGGATCCCCGGCCTGTCCCTTTAACCCCGCCGCGGGGCGGGAGCACGTGAGCGGGGCTTCGGGTGGCACAGGGGCGCCGCCGCCGCTGAGGCAGTTGTATTTCGAACACTGCCTCTGGCCCGCGGCCAGGCGCCTTGGCTCGGCGGTTCGCCCAGCCTCCCTCCTCCTCATACTTTTCCTCCTGCGCAGCCCCCTCCCCTTTATCCGCCCACGTTTAGAAGTGGGCACTCCCCCCACCCCCTCCCCAAACACACGCTCACACACACACACACACATACACACACACACACACACACATACACACTCATCCCACTTGAATCCTAGGGCAGGAACTCAGAAAACTTCCAGCTCGGACAGCGCGCGCTTAGTGCAGGACTCAGGAGCTAACAGCCCGTCCCCCTCCGTCTCTCCGGTGCCGCCGCCGCCTGCTCCCGCCACCCGAGGAGGCGCAGTGCCACCCACTGCTCCGTCCTCTGCCTGCGCTCAGCCCCCGACCCGATCCTGACGGAATCTCGCCGTCCTCCCTTTACTTTCCGGCTGCCCACGGCGCTATTTTTTCTCTCTCTTTCTTGCTCTGGGAGCGTGGAGCGGGGGGGAAGAGGAGGAGGAATTCTTTCCCCGCCTAACGTTTCAAGGGACACAATTCATTCCACGTCTCTTCCCTTTCAAATCCGCTTTCGAAGTGCTCCCGGTGTCCGCAACTCTGGTTTCCAAACGCAGATACGAGTCTCTCGAATTCCAAATCCTGTTTTCATTTTCCTTTGCTTTCCTGCTCGTTCGCAACCTCCACCTCCACCACGACCTCTACCTCCGGCACCCACCCACCGCTGCCGCCGCCACCGCCACCGCCACCAGCAGCGCCTTCTTCTCTCCTCCTCCTCCCCTCTTCTCTCTTTTTGGCAGCCGCTGGACGTCCGGT
Organism: Heterohyrax brucei; assembly: GCA_028571685.1. Taxonomy (NCBI): domain Eukaryota; kingdom Metazoa; phylum Chordata; class Mammalia; order Hyracoidea; family Procaviidae; genus Heterohyrax; species Heterohyrax brucei. Next base: position 127,939,910 of record CM053142.1, read on the forward strand.
GTTGATGGTGGCAGCGGCGGCAGCATAGGCAGCAGCAGCCCTCGCCGCACGCCAGCTCTTGCCTCACTGCCTCATCCTTCAGTCCCTATCACCCAGTCTTCTGAAAGGTGCTGGTCAGATTTGGGGCGGCTGAGGCCAAGCGGTTGCAGCGGCGGTAGCGGCGGCGGCGGCGGCGGCGGCGGGAGGCAGGATGAGCGCACGAGGTGAAGGCGCCGGGCAGCCGTCCACTTCAGCCCAGGGACAACCTGCCGCCCCGGCGCCTCAGAAGAGAGGACGCGGCCGACCCAGGAAACAGCAGCAAGTCAGTACGCGGGCCGGGTGGGGGCACCTGCGCACCTCCGCTCCCCTTGCGAGGGACCCGCGCCGGCCTGTAGACGCACGGCTACCGGAGCGCGGGAGCCTAGCCGCCGCCACACGCTGCCTGATGGCCGGGGCGAGGGGGAGGGGACGGCGGAGTCCCTGGCGCGAATGCGCAGCCGAGCCCCGGGCACCGTGTTGCTCCCGGCCGGGAGGCGGGAGTCGCGGCCGGCCGCTGGGAGGGAGGTGGGATAAGCCGAAGCTCGTCTTTGGACTTTCGCTATTGTTGCCGGGCCCTGAGTGGCGAGGTGTCTCCAAGGGACTGGAAGCGGCTGGGATCCAACAAACGAGGGCTTGCCCGCGCTTTTCGAGCCTGTTTTGAAATCGGGAGGGAGGAAAGAGGTGCCTGGGGAGAGGGGCTAGATAGCGGGGCTGGAGTCCTGGGGCCATGGGCTCAGTCTCCAGTCTCTGCGCTTCTTGCTGCCCGGGAGCTGGCGCACCGCATTCGCCCTCTTGGCGGCCTCCCCAAGCTCCCGGGTGGCCTGAGACTCGCGCCCTCCCGACAAAGACCTCTTGGGGACCGGCCTGCCTAGCCCTCTGAGGGCTCTTTAAATGTGGCGCGGTGGCCAACCCGCGGAACAGCCGCTGCGGAGGTAGCCCCAGGAGGAGACTGCAGGGGACCCGGTCTCCGCGCGGCGTGGTTTATTCACTCGGGCAAGGACGCGTTAAGAAGGGATGTCCAAGAGGCTGTACAGTAGCTAGGGTCATTTCCTCGACAGACGCCCTGTTCCCCACTCGCCCCTGGACTCCGTGCCTCAGCGCTGCAGACATTAAAAGTGCTACTCCAGTGCGAGTGACGGGACTGGGAGGGGACGATCGAGGGGCGCCCAGGACCCCGCGGGGTGGAGGGTTTTGTCTGCGGATGCAACCAATTAAGCGTGCAGCCGGCGCTAGCGGAGCTGCGGGCAGAGCCCAGGGCGGGGGTTTTGTTTGCTGCAATTTCCAAGCATCAGCGGACTGGGTTGGAGGAGGACGTGCTATTGAGAACATTTAAATTCCGCTTCCGCGGGCTTTAAAACTCGTTCCTTCGTTCGCTTTTCTATTGCTTTCTTCATGGCAAAAAGACTGATTAGAAAATAATCTTAAAGAGTCCCAAAGCTGTCCCACGAGCAAAGTGAGGAAATTGAACAATGTTTGCTTGCCAGTGAGTTTTAGAAAAACTGAGAGGGTTGTACCTTTTTGAATTCATCAAAGGAGACAAGCCAATCTAGAGGCCCCAGTTTTCCCGCTCTGCCAAGAGACACTTAATACCACGTTAGAATTTTGTTTTACACCTCCCAGGAAGTCTCTGACCTCCCCGGCTTGTTTCCCACCCGCCACACAGCTCTCTCAAGAATTGTCCCCTCCCCACCAAGCCCCCCCAAGAAAATTCGGTAGGGTCTGGAGGTGATTGGAGGTTTTACCTTGGAGTTAAGGCAGAGTTCACAAAGAAAGAAAAATGTGACTCCGATGTGTTTGCTCCGGATGTGCCCACTGGCGCTAGTGGTCCCACAGAAGCTCCCAGGACTCTGTCCCGGATTCTCTAAATGGGATGTGAATTTTCAGCGAAGTCTTTTCAGACGTTTCGAGTTAATTAGTCTAATTTAATCACCGAATCTGAATGAAATGTGAATTGACAATTCAATGGATAAATATTTGGTATCTGGAATATTAATCTCTTAACCAATCCAGTATTTGCTGCCTAGCCTAGGAGCCATTTAAAGGGTTGCTGAAATATTGTTTTAGTTTCTCCTTCCCAGACACTTGCAGTCCTCCTATTTTTGTCTTAAGTTTTCTCCAGTGCACTCCCATAAGTGTTTTTCAAAGGAAAATTTTGGAGAAAGTATGTTTATTTTTATCAAAAGATATTTAAATTTGAACTGGAGACCATGCCTGTGTCTCCGAAAGGAAGTGAAGAATTGAAGCAATTATCTAGATAATTCAAGCAAAATCTCCTACCACAGATTTACTGCAAGTATTTGGAGGTTTTAGGTGAAATGGAGTTATTTTGAGCTGAAGAACTTGAGTAATTGCTCCAGTATTTCTCTGAATGTGTCGATTGAGTTGTAAGCAACCTAGAACGCAGGTATACGGAAATATTTAAGAATCGTTTTTTGAATATGGAAGATTGTTGAAATATTTCTGATGTTACCTTCACATTTCTGTTTAAAATGTTACTACAATGGAGAGTTGTATTTCTGTGAAATGATGATTATTTCTGAGTTGTCAAACGCCTGACCATGCAAACTTGACCCCTTAGAAAGCATGACTTTCTTCCTACAACTTGCATCCTTACAGGCCTTTGTTACCTTTTTAGGGTTGAATGGAATTTGGTTTTCATATGCAAAGTCGAATTTCCTCTGTAAACTCTAGGAGAAGTAGGCTAGTTTTCTTCCCCATTTCTGTAAACTCTGTCACCATCATGATCATCCATTTATGCTTGAACTGAATGTGATGCAACAGTTTTGTGGAGCAGTGCATGCAGAAAACATAGCTGGAAACTCGGGTCAAGTTCTCTCCTCTGTTTTGCCAAAACAGCCTTTTTTCCCCCCTACAATTAGGAGCCAACTGGTGAGCCCTCTCCTAAGAGACCCAGAGGAAGACCCAAAGGCAGCAAAAACAAGAGTCCCTCTAAAGCAGCTCAAAAGGTGAGATTTCTCATCTCTAACATTATCCAATACCACAGCAACCTCCTGTACGTTCCCCATTCTGGATCCACCCTTAAGGATTTGTCCCAGTTTTTGAACACAAGACTCCTTACCTGCATTAGTTAGATATGAGTTAATCATTTTTTCCAAACAGATGCTTAGCATAAAAAACCCATGAAGATACTTATTGTCGTTTTTTAAGCAAACAAACCATCCCCAAAAGATGGGAAAGTTAAAATGGTGGAAAGGGTGGGGATGGAAGGAGGGGTAGAGGATGACACAATTAAAATTTATGCCAGTCGTGAAATCCTTAAAAAAAAAAAAAAAAATTTGGCTCGGTGGAAACCTGTTTGCATTTTCCTTTGAAAAATAATAAAAGGTGAATTTACTTTGTGCTTATTGACATGGCTGCTGCAAACCAAATCCTCTTATTAGATTTGAGTAGTTTGCCAAGTAGATGATAGTTAGATGTAAACACAGTTGTGAGATCCTGGAAAAAAATTTCATGAATTTTACACCTTGAAATGTGATGATAAAGCATACTGTTTGTTTTATAATAAACCTGTGGTATATAATACTTAATAATTTCTCAAAAAACCTTTCCACTAAATGGTAGAGAAATGCTCTAAATTTTTAACAGATATTTGACTTATCTCATGTGTGCTGTTGAGTAGGATAGAACCCAGTCAAGTGTAACATTCTTAATAAAATTTAAGTTGCAGCTTAAAATGATTCCTATGGGTGGTATCTGAACCAACAGATAGTACCTTAGAGCCAATGCTTGTATAGAAAAGTGAAGGCAAATATTAAAGTTACTCATTTTTTTTTAGCTCTATAAGTAGAGCAGGAATCAAGATTTGATACTCTACTTGTAGGTTTGAACAGCAGCTGAGAACAAAGGATCAGAAATTAGAAGTAAATTTAGTAGATTTGAGTACAGTATGTAAGTGTTCATTGAAAAGGGCTGTATCCTGAATTTACTGGAAATAATATTTTGTGTGGTTTCCCATGGAACTGTGGGTGCTAACCATCTTGTATGTAATACTTTTCAGTGTTATAAATTGCCATAGCAACTAGGATATAGATAAAGTTACTTTGAAGGTGACTACAAATTCTTGTATGTTTTATTTTAACAGTTTCAGCAGGGTTCAAGGAGAGTTACAGTTTATTTAAATTTTACTGATTCTTAGAATGTAATTGTGAATCACATTTAGTCAATACAGTTTAAAGTACTTCTCAGTTACCTTGCATTTAAAAGTGATGGTGTGTAACTTGGTATTTCTAATATGAACATCTTCTGTATCTTAACATTTTACCTAGCTTATTAAATTAACTGAAAGGGACTAACTTTGTTTTATGTTACATAAGTGTGGGATTTACCTAACTTAATTTTTCTGTATTGAGATGGCCAAGGAATATTTTGGCGAGTAGCTAACAAATCTTTAAGCAATGATGTAATTATTTTGAAAAATGTATCACTATAGTATCTCCCAGGAGACATCATCACATCACAAAATAAATGAATTGCTTAAAATTCAATATAGAAAATGAAAAGTGAATTCTCTTTTAAATTTCATTTTGAGTTACATTTTTGAATGAGTAGGAAAAGAGGAGCTCCTATTACCTTCTCATTTTGAAAAGTTTACCATTTACTAGCAAAATCTTTATTGACAACAGAAAAACTAGGGCCTGTGCCTAATTTGCCACCTAAACACAAAGGCAAAAGCTCTTCTCTGTTCCCAAGGAAGGTTAATTTGTTTTTAGTTTAGTGTCAGGCATCTACAAATGGCCCCATACCGCACAAAGTTAATCATCTTCCTGATGATGTTTCATGTGTATGTGTGTATGATTACAATTTGCAAAACAGAAGTAGATTTTCTTTCTCCTAGAGTAGAAGACCTTCTCTCAATTACTTTAATTTTATACTGCTTCCAGACATAATTATTTCATACAGTTCTGTTATAAAGGTGTACCTTCAGAGAAAAGTGAATAAATGTATTTGTCCATAATATAACTATTATTTTTCTTCAGTTTTATAAATTACTCTTTATTTGGAGAAGATAATACTTTACAAGAATGAATGACATTGATGAATTATTCACGGCATGTGTAAACTTAAGGTATAACTCTCAAATCAGTATTTACTGAGTTTGCTATTACCCAATATGAACATCATTATCAAACAGATACTTGCTTACTGAACATACATTTGTATTCTGACACATATATTTGTTAAGATTTTTAAATGCAACTATTTTAGGAAAAGTTACATAGCTCGTAACATGTAAGGTAAACATACTCTGCTAGACTGACCCCAGTAGATATGAGAAGACTCCTATGATTAAGCAATTGGATATTCTGCAAACTGAGCCTCATCACAATGAAAAATATATTACAAATACTGGTAAGTATACAGGAAAAGAAACTTTAGAACTCAAGCATACACTGTGCACATACTGTACAGTGGGATCCTGATGATGATGTGTGTTTAAAATTTCTTCCTGCTTGGATATTTTCACTTGCAGAGTTTGTGTTTGGACCCAGTAACTGGCATTGGGGCACTGGAAAACAAAACTGCTGGTTAGAAAATTAGCACTGTGAAGCTTAATAGTGCTTGCAGAATACTGCAAGACTGACTGGACTACTAGAAAATTAGCAGTCACTTCAATTCAGGCTACATTTAATAGGAAATTGATGTGTGTAATACATGAAACAAATAAGTCTATAAAACACAATTTGTTGGGACTTCTGGAAGAGAAGACACTTATTTAAAGTACATTCTCGTGGGTGACTGTTATTTGCTAATTCTAGTCATTTCCTAGCTCTCTAATCTGAGAGCCCAGACTTTGTCCCTGTACCAGTTTCATGTTATTACCTTAGAAAAAGTCATCAAAAGTTGGTGATTTCTTGAATAAACAATGTGTGTCTTTCTTTACTCTTTACTTAAGATAATGTATTTTTAGTTTGAGATATACTGTGAGTACTTCTCAATTTCCATCTCTGGTTTCCTCACCCTGGTGGTGTAGTGGTTAAGTGTTATAGCTGCTAATGAAAAGGTCAGCAGGTCAAGTCCACCAGGTGCTCCTTGAAAGCTTCCTGTAAGGTCACTATGAGTCAGAAGCAACTCAACAGCAGTGGGTTTGGATTTTCTTATGTTTGTACTAGATAGGAATACTTTGTATTTTGACAACCTTTCCTTTGGAGAGAAGAAAGATAGACTCTCCTTTATGTTTAGGGGTTTTTTGCTTTTTAATCAGGAGAGAATACCATAGATGTTGTCACTAATTCTCTAATGGTTAAGGTCACAAGTCAGATTCATCTTTAAGTCTCGAGACATTTCTTGCTGAAGTGCTTAAAAGAAAACATTTTCTCCCCTGAGACTGAATAAATTTTCATACAAGGGAATTTATACCTAAAAAAAGATCTCTGGTTTGATACTTCTACTTCGTAGTGTTGTAGATTTGCGTAAACTTTCTTTTCACTTAATGTATAATAGCTAGACCCAGAGAGCAAAGTGTAGAACCAGTATTTCATTTTGGTAAAGGTCATGTGTTGCTGTTGGTTAGTTGCCTTCGAGTTGGTTTCACCTCATGGTAAACCTGTGTACAGCAGAAGGAGACTGCTTGATCCTGCACCATCTTCCCAGTTGTTTGAGCCCATTGTTGCAGTCCCTGTGTCAGTCCTCTTGTCGAAGATTGTCCTCTTTTTCATAGACCCTCTCTACTTTACCAAGCATGATGTCCTTCTTCAGAGACTGGTCACTCTTGATAATATGTCCAAAGTAAGTGAGACAAAGTCTTGCCATCATTGCGTTTTTGCTGTCCTTTTAAGACAGATTAGTTTGTTATTTTGCAGCATGTAGTATATTCAGTATTCTTCACCAATGCCATAATTCAAGTGCATCACTTCTTCAGTCCTTCATATTTATTGTCTGGCTTTCCCACATGTGTAAGGCAATAAAAATCCCTTCACTTGCATCAGGTGAACCATAGTCCTCAAGGTGACGTCTTTGCTTTTTAACACATTAAAGAGTTCTTTTGCATCACACTTGACACACTGCAGCACATTGTGTGATTTCTCAACTGCTGCTTTCCATGGGCATTGATTATATATCCTGCTGAAATGAAATCCTTCATAACTTTAATATTTTCTGTTTATCATGATGTTGCTCCTTTAACTAGTTGTAAGGATTTTTCTTTTATGTTGAGAGTCATACTGCAGGCTGTAGCTTTGATTTTCCTTCAGTGTGTTTTTCAAGTCCTCTTCACTTTCAGCAGGCAAGGTTATGTTATCTGTGTGTTGCAGGTTGTTAATCTTCCTCTAATCTTGATGTTGCGTTCTTTACAGAATCCAGCTTCATGTATTATTTGATCAACATATAGGTTGAATAAATACAGTGAAAGGGTACAACCCTTACGCATAACTTTTCTTACTTTAAACCAAGTAGTATCCTCTTGTTCTGTTCAAATGGATGTCTTTTGGATTATGTACAGGTTCCTCATAATCACAATTAAATGTTCTTGTTCCCATTCTTCACCATATTCTTCATAATTTGTTATGATCCATAGAGTCAAATGCCTTTTCATAGTCCATGAAACACAGGAAAATATCTTTCTTGTATTCTGTGCTTTCAGCCAAGATCCATCGGACATCAGCAGTGATAGCCTTTTTCCATGTACCTTCTGAATCTGGGTTGAATTCATCACAGTTCCCTGTTTACTACTGCAACTGTTATGAATTCTTCAGTAAAATTTACTAGTGTGTGCTATTAATGATACTGTATGACAGTTTCTGCATTCTCTTGGATCACCTTTCTTTGGAATGGGCACAAATAATGACATCTTCCAGTCAGTTGGCTGGGTAGCTGTCTTCCAAGTTTCTTTTAGAAGTACTTCCAATGTTGCATCCTTTTGTTAAAATATTTCATGGCCACTCCGTCAGTTCCTGGTGGAGCCTGGGTTGTTGTTAATGCCTTCCATGCAACTTGGACTTTCTTCCTCAGTATCGTTGGTTCTTTTTCATAAGCTACCTCCTGAAATGGTTGAATGTTGACAATTTCTTTCTTTTTTTTTGGTACAGTGTCTATGTATCCCATATTCTTTTAATGCTTCCGGTCATTCAATATGTTGCCCACAGAATCCTTTAGTGCTGCTAGTTGAGGCTTGAATTTTCTCTTCACTTCTGTCAGCTTGAGAAATGCTTAGCATGTTTTTCCCTTTGGGTTTTCTATCTCCAGGTTTTTGAACATAACATTATTATACTTAGTCTTCTCAAGCTGCCCTTTGAAATCTCTTCGTCAGCTCTTTTATCTCATCGTATCTTCCATTTACATTGGGTACTCTGTATTCAAGAGCACTTGACACCACCAGAGTTTTCTTCTCTTTACACACACACAAAAAAGACCTCACTGCCATCAAGTTGATTCTGACTCATAGCAACTCTGTAGCACAGAGTAGAACTGCTCCCTAGTTTCCAAGGAGTGCCTGGTGGATTCAAACTACCAACCTTTTGACTAGCAGACATAGCACTTAACCACTACACTACCAGAGTTTCCTCTCTTTCCACAGATATAACCAATTTGAATCCTATGTATTCCACGTGGTGAGGTCCACTTACATACTTGTCATTTATATTGTTGAAAAAAGGTATTTCCGATGAATAGTTCATCACTGTGGCAAACTTCTGTTAGGTGATCTGTGAGGTGGTTTCTCTCACCAAGACCGTGGTTTCCAACCACTGATTCTGCTTTGTTTTCAACTTCCACATCCCAATCACCAGTAATTATCAGTGCATCCTTATTGCATAATTTCAGACCATACAAGTTAGTAAAAATCTTTAATTTCTTCATCTTTGGCCTTAGTGGTTCGTGTATAAAGTTATACTGCTCTTCATTTACACTGCCATAAATATGGTTGATTTCCATAAATTATTATACCAATCACAGACGTTTTAGCATGGGGGTTTTGCTCACCATTTCAGATAAATCTTAGTGGGCAGATGTTCAGTGAGTCTTCAGAATGTAGTGGTCTCAATTAGAGAGGTAACCAAAGGTAGCATAATAGGTAAGTGAAGGAAAGGTGGCACTGGGAATTGTCATACAGTTTTGGCCCATGGCTGTTACATTTACAAATGTAATGTAGTTTGATTTCTCTGTTTGTAGGGACAGGTTCCACTGTGGACACAGTCTACTGTCTGAGCATACACATGAATTCAGGCAGGTGAGATTAAGTAAAGCCCAGTGTTTTCTCTGTTTTGACATGTTAGGCTCAGTTACTTAGGTACTGACTGATTTTTAATTCACTTCGCCAGGGAGGACAGAGTCTTAATGCATCAGTAAGTTCTGTGAGCCAGTGCCTTTGAGTAACAAAGATGATCCAATATGGGGAATTCAGATGCATTTGAATCTCAGTATTAAGTAACTTTATTTCAAGGGACTTCTGGTTCTTGTTCTCGGAAATGACCACCTGAAATCTTTCATTGAAAGTTCCCCATTACTTTGACTGACCTATATTCTGAGACATTTTTATCTTGGTCTCAACAGATCATTTTGCTAAGGAGATAGAATATACCAGATTGGTATTCTATTGCATTTAACTTCTTTCTTGCGGCTAGATGCATGGTGAAGAGGATTATATGTCAGTTAAGTCATTTAAACCTGTCTTGTCTTGTCAGTTGACTTTCTGTAGTTTCCAGAGCTTATCTGGGAACCACATAGCTTAGCACATGGATGGAACACTGAATTTCTGAAGTGTTTCACTATGAATCTTTGTTCTGTCAACCAAGAGAAAAACAGATCATGAAGAACTGAGTCTGTTTTATGCTGTGTATTTATATTGCTGCAGTACATCTAACAGTGATGTATGACATCTTCTATTTGATTTAACCAAGTGTACTGCAGTCATAGGAAACCTTAGTGGCATGGTGGTTAAGCACTATGACTGCTAACCAAAAGGTTGGCAGTTTGAATCTACTAGGCGCTCCTTGTAAATGATGGGGCAGTGCTTCTCTGTCATGGGGTAGCTGTGCATCAAAATCCACTCAGTGGCAGTGGGTTTGGTTTTTTTGGTAGTACAGTTGTAAGGAAACCCTAATGGCATAGAAGCTAAGAGCTACGGCTGGTAACCAAAAAATGAGCTGTTCATATCTCTCAGGCTCCCCTTGGAAATCCAGTGGGACAACTGTGCTATGACTTGGAATCAGCTCAGTGGCAATGGGTTTTCATTCTAGTACAGTCACAAGGAGCTCTGGTGAATCGGTGGTTAAGCACTTGTGATAACCAAAAGGTTGACAGCAGTTTGGATCCATTATATGCTCTATGGGAGAAAAGACCCACTGATCTGCTCTCGTGAAGGTTATTAATAAATAAATAAGTAAATGGCCATCGAGTCAGTTCTGACACATAGCAACTCTATTTGACATGGTAGAACTTCCTCGTAGGGTTTCCAAGGAGCACCTGGAGGATTTGTACTGTTAGGTTAGCAGCTGTAGTAGCATGTAACCACTGCATGGCCTGGGAAATCCTGTGTGTGGAGCAATTCTACTCTGCCCCGTGGGGTTGCTATGAGTTGAAATCGACTTGATCACACTCCACAACAGTGTAGTCATGAGACGTTGATGGTTCATTGGTAGATTATGTGCTTTGTGTGTGTGAGACTGGAGTTTGATTCCAGCCAGTGCACTTCACACACAGTTACCTCTCTGCAGCTGGAGACCTGTGTGTTAAAGGATTTTGAAAAAGTTTTAGTAGAGCTGCTAGACTAAGACAGACGAGAAAGAAAAGCCTAGCACTAATCTGCTTCCAAAAATAAGCCAGTGAAAACACAGTGGATCACAGAATTCAATCTACAACCCATCAAAGGAATGCCACAGGAACGGGCGGCAGGAACGGGCGGCATGTCACTCAGCTGGGCTTGGGGTCGTCCTCTGTCAGTAGCTGAATCCGGGGCAGCTGTCAAATGCTTGCCATCATCTTCTTTCTGTTCTTAAGGATGATGTTGTCAGGTGCCATCGAGTGGATTCCAACTCATAGCAGACCTGGTTTGCTTAGAAAATTGCCCTGTGGACTCTAGTATCATTGCTGTTGATTTTTCTGATTCCAAAAGAGGTACAAGGGAGGTCTAAAAGATCATCTTAAACTTTGAAAATGGTAACTTGTTGTTATTTTGGCCTTGGTTTTAATATGTTTGTATAGGTGAAGTTCTGTGCGTAACAGTGACATGGGAGTTGTCCTGAAGAGCGTCGTTGGGTAATGTGAGCATCAACTACAGTGGATGATGAGATTCTCTTATTTTGCCTACCAGAAAATACACTATCAGAGCATACTTGTAACATTTTCAAGGCTGAAAATAGTTGCACTTAAAATTTGGAAACCCACAGAACTGGATTATCAACCAGATAAAATGAGAATTTACTCAAGACTTCTTGGTCTGGTTGATTAGTTGAGCTGATTTTGAGGTCAGTGCCCAATATTTACACTGCTTATATATTTTCAAAGAGCAGCTGAAAGGAAATAAAAGTCTGCACCATACTTCTTAAGTCCAGCAGGTCTCAGTCTTAAAGAAAAAAAAAAAAAATCAAGAGACATGAGAATGGAACAGGGTACCACCACACCAAATATTTTTCTAGCACTTGTATACACAGATCACCAGTTGATTAGGGTTGAGGGCATTCTGGTTTTCATGCAGTACTGAAGTATGTACAAACGATGATGACATCATTTAGAATAGCAAGAAATTAATAGCTATGTAAATTTGACCCCAGAGTTGACATGAATTATACTCTTGATTCCCATTCTCAGGTCTTCTCTGTGTATTCACAGGAAACGTGGGTGAATGTTTTACGTGTAACTACTCATTTGATTTTAATTCCAGAAGCTTTTCTTTTGGCCCATGGTTATTTTATTTTATACGGGAATATTCTCCCAGAACAGATCCTTTATTGCCTTGAAATCAGATTGGATCTTATTTCCACCACTTACAAAGCAGGTTGTTTAACCTCCTGTTTGTGAAATGGGAAGTGAATAGCTGCCTTCCTTAAGTAAGATAAAACCAAGCCCACAGCCTTCAAGTCAATTCTGACTCATAGCAACCGTATAGGACCAAGTAGAACTGGTCCATAGTTTCCAAGGAGCGCCTGATGGGTTCAAACTGTCAGCCTCGTGGTTATCATGTATACATAGCACTCAACCACCTTGCCACCAGGTTTTCCTTTGAAAATCACTGTGGATGCTTAGAGAATTATGAAGTGTTTGTTTTAAGGGTATTATTTTATAATGTAGAGGAGAGAGAAGAAATTACATTTGCATAACTAGTAAATGTTGTTTTAGCCAGACCCTTTATGTGTATATTGTATATTGGCCCTTTAATTTCATAGAAGTAGGTGTTACGGTCTTCACAGATGAAAACAACAGGTCAGAGATGTAACCAGATGTGTTTCAAGTTAAGCCTCCACCACTGCTCTGTGCTGTGAAATATTTTGTAAAGTATTTGCTAAAAGCTAGATTTGTGCTACTTCCAGTAACCTGAAAGGAAGGGTGGAAGGTAAATTTTGAGAAATCTGTGAAGGGGCAGCACTGTAGAAGCTTATAAAGGGCTTAAAAATGTATGCCCATTGTGACCGATACCCACAGACTGTGGTCCCCGCTCCCTCCAGATAATCCATAAGGCTATGCTTTGGGGGATTATAACACATCCAGAAGTTTCCTGGTTAGTTAAATGAATGACTTAGTCTAGATGCTCTCTAAAGCCTTGTCAAGCAGTAGAATTCTGGTGCCAACAGACAAAAAGACGTGTACAAATGCAATACAAGCAGCCATTTTTTTTCCCTCTTCCTTCTCAAAACAAGTATGTATTGAGCACACTAGTGTAGCAGGCACCATTTGCAGTTTCAAGACATTAGTTGGGTAAATTAATTTTATTTCTCTAATTTGGTTTTTTTTTTTTTTGAAGTGGAGTACATTTAAGAACTGAGCTATCAGAACTTCTTAGAGGAAGAAATAATTACATTTCCATTTCACACTCCTCCCAACCCTCAAGAACTTGCTCTAAAAGCACATTATAAAAGTAAACAGACAGTTTTGAATTTGTACTTCTCAATAAAAAAGGAAAAATGGGATTAAAAGAGCCACCAAAGAAGTAACAGACTTTCAGACAAGATTTGTAATGGTCACAAACATTCGTGTATTAGTGATGGTGATAGGCTGAAATTTCAGCTTTCACCAGGGCTGCAGACTAGTTCATACCTGTTCCATTTCTTGCTGAGGATGTGCATTTCCACCCCGATACCTGAATTAGAATCTACATTTTAAAAAGAACCCTAGGTGATTCTCATGTATAATAAGTTTTGAGAACCAGTGTTGTACTAACTAAAACCCAGACCCAAACCCAAACCCAAACCCGCTGCCCGGAGTCAGTTCCAACTAACAGCGACCCTGTAGGACAGAGTAGAACTGCCCCATGTTGTCCAAGGAATGTCTGGTGACTTTTAACTGCTGATCTTTGGTTAGCAGCCATAGCACTTAACCACTGTGACACTGTTCTAGTGGTTCTCAAAATTGGTGCCTAACTTGCAACGTTAGCATCATCTGGGAACTATTAGAAATACAAATTCTCACCCTGGATTTACACCTGAATGAACCAGTTTGAATCCCTGCTTCTCCCAAATGTAGAATTCTTAGCCTCGTATCCCTTCTCCCCTTTAAGTAATAAATACTTAGAACTAGTTTTCCCATTATACATGAGTTTGTAGTATAGAATAAAATTCTGCTTGGCAAAGAAAAACCAAATACACACTTCCACAATATTGCCTATGTTGACATTAAAAGCAAAACAAGCGCTTTAAATGTTTTGTTTGTTTCTGTAGAAAAATAATATTCCGAAGAGCATTGAACACAGGAAAACAACATTCTGGCCAGTGTTTTCTGATACATAAAAGTCTTGGATTTATCCTAGTTTACAAACTAAAACTTTGCTTGTTTCACGCCTTTTGGAGGTTGAATAGAGTGATTAAATAATGTGAGTTTTAAAGAACAATACCAACCTCCCAGATCGCCGCCACACTGCACAGCTAACATTCTTCTCCCTAGATGTAGTCTCAGAAGAGGGTTTCAGTTTACATGTAACACTGGCCAGAATGACCAAGGAGCAACTTTGCTCTTAACAATTCAAAGTGATAATCGTCCTATTTTGCCCTTTAGTTAATGGTGCAAATTTTATTTTTGAAAGATTTTCTGTAAAGCAGCTGCTCGTTTCAAAGTCATCTTATTGGCAGGACTTTTGTCTCTTTGAATGATTTACTTTCTCTGTTTTTGAGATGAAGGGAAACCTTTTTAGAAAACAGCCCTCTCTCCAACAAATTCACATACACCCAGATCACATCATAGCCTCTGAAACTTAACAACTGTGTAGAAAAGGTCTGCTGTAGCACCTTTGCCTTAAGGGTTTATGGCCTTGTCCTCTCCAGCTCCCCTCTTTCCACATTCCCATTAGGAAGGATACTATCTTACATGTTTGTGTAATTTACTGCTGGATAAACTGCAGTCTTAACAATTGCTCTCAAAGGTTAAATCAGATGCTGCCTCTGTCCTAGAAAAATTTTGTGCTCCTATAACTCACCATATGCTAGCCAAAGAGTTTCTTAAAAGCTTTATTCTTAAGGTGACAGAGGAGTATAATGGAATGTTTCTTGGACTGAACTCTAGGAGATTGGGTTAACTTGTAGGAAAACTTTCCCTTTAAGAATTTCTCCTTTCAGGAAGAAAACCTAGCGCCTGTAGTCAGTTTTGACTCACAGCAGCCCTGTAGTAGGAAGAGAACCACTTACTTAGCACCTGGTTTACCTCAGCACTTCCCAGTACCTTGATGACTCCTCACAGCAGTTGTCCTCATGTTACATATGAAGCCAAGTTACGGTTTTTCAGGGACTTGCTCAGAGGCTAAAGTGCCAGGGTACGGATTTGAATCTGAGCTCTCCAAAGTAGAATGTGTTTCTCTGTTATCTCTTGCTGAGACAACACTTAGAGAAAGTGTGAATTCACTGGCATGCCTGGCTTTCCTTTGCTTCATTCCCAGTAAGTGAAAGGTAAGAGGATACCACTCAACCCTGACCATAAAGAATTCCTTTGTGGAGTCGTTCAAAAGTAATACAACAACTTTTTCAGAGTGTCTGAATCAGAGTTTAGTGGCATCAGTATGGGGTGCACAAGTACAGACCACACTGGGTGACACTGTTCTGGAGGGTGGCACCAAAATAACTGTGTAAAAATGTCCCTGCAGTCAGTTATAACAACAAAAGGCTGAAACTCTGTGCTGATTTACTTCTTAAACCTTGTAATGCGCTGGTGGTGAAGCAGTTAAGAGCTCTGCTACTGTCAGAAGGTCAGCAGTTCAGATCCATCCGTTGCTTGTTGGAAATGCTTTACTGGTTTTGCTTCTCTAGAGAACGCAGCCACATAGGGCTTCCAGCAGGTGACTGAGAGCAGCCACAGCTCTTAACCACTAAGCCACGAGGGTTCGAATTAAAGGAAAACGAAACCAAACCCATTGCCATTGTGTGGATTCCAGCTCACAGCAGCTCTGTAAAGGAGTGATTTATGAGAATTACGATTTTTGAGTAACATTAATACAAAAACATTCCTAAGGATTCTATATGGTGTGGTACAGGAGGATATCCACAGGGGAGAGGGGAGATGCCGTGAGTTACCATACTGGATGACACCAACCCTAGGGTCAGCACACTGATAGATTTCCTAAATCTTTCCAGGTTTCCTTATTTTCTGGGAAATGAACAGAATCAGTGACAATTTTGATTTCCTTCAAATATTTTTGTGGGGTAGCAAATGCTTATAGAATAAAAACCAACCCACTACTGTTGAGTCAATTCTGAGTCATAGAGACCATGTAGAACAGAGTAGAACTGCTGTATAAGAGTTTCCAAGGAGTGCTTAGTGGATTCAAAATGCCAAGCTTTTGTTTAGCAGCTGTAACACTTAACTGCTACACCACCAGGGTTTTCTATAGAATAAAAGGGAGGCAGCGTTAGTAGGAGAGTAGAAATACAGTCTTTTAGAGTCAAACAGAACTGGGTTCAAATTCTCAGCTCAGCTATTTAAAAACTTCGTGTACAACTTGGGTGAGTTACTTACCTAAGACTCAGTTTCTCATCTAACAAGGGTACGAGACATAACAACGCCTACCTTTCAGGGAAGGAGCCCTGGTGGCACTGTGGTTAGGGGCCCAGTGCTAAGCCAAAGGCCTGTGGTTCTAACCACTAGCTGCTCCATGGGAGAAAGATGTGGTAGTCAGCTTCTGGAAAGAATGCAGCCTTGGAAACCTATGGAGCAGTTATGTTCTTTCCTATAGGGTAGCTGTGAGTCAGAATTGGCTATACAGCAATAGATTTTTTTTTTTTTTTTTTTACCATTTAAGGATCAAATGTAGCATGAGACAGACTTAGCCCAGTGCCTGCAGTATTTTAAATGCTCAGTAAAGGAGAGTTAATAGTGAATGACCTCAGCTGCTAACTGAAAGACTGTGGTTCAAGTCTACCCAGAGGTACTTTGGAAGAAAGGCCTGGCAGTTAGCTTCTGAAAAATTAGCCATGGAAAGGCCTCTGGAGCACAGTTTTACTCTGGCACATATGGGGTTCTCATAAGGTGGAACCAACTCAGTGGCAAGTGGTTACTTGTAATGTTACTGTTACAGCAAATTTGGGTTCGTTTCTATGACTTGTTTGATAGTAATTCCAGATCAGGGGGATATTATTTGGTAAGGAATCATGTAGAATATTTTATTTTATTCATCTGTTTATGTATCATCTACCATCTCTATCTGTTTTTATCAGGCAGATTGCAGAGAGAAAGAAGAAAGAGTTTCATTCAGCAGTGTATAGACTTCCAAATTGTAGCATGTAATTTTAGTGTCAACTGTCTACTGGTTGCCAACTCAAGTGACAAAAGTGAAACACAAAACAGGTTGTCCTGGTTCAGGTTCTACTTGTGTGAGTGTGTTGATAGAGCCTTTGAATGGTTCTTAGGTGCAGAGTAGTATACACTAAATTTTCTTTCCCTTAAAAAAGAAAACACACATTTTCAACAGTGGGGTGTGTGTGTGTGTGTTTGGGATTGAGATATGGGTGACAAAAACTGAGAAAAGACTGATTACTTTGTAGACAATGTAAAAATTGGATTCAAAAAGGGAAAACAGTTGTGATGCCCGAAAAATTTGTTCCAGTAAAGGACTGGAACAGACTCTCAGAGACAGCTTGAAATACATTCATGTCAGGTCTGTGTTTCGTGTGGAATTATAATTAATAGTGCACTTAAAGAATTTTTTGGCACCTGTAGCTTTCATCATAGGGATTGGTTTCTGTCAGCTTTTTCTTCCCCCCTTTTCCTTTTTCCTCCAGCTTTAGGTCATTACAGTCTTCATTTGGTTGGTGAACTGATTGACAGGTGACTGCTTTTGATAAGGCACAGGAAATTAACCCTGTAGAAGTGATTGAATGTTTTCTTATTTTGAATCAGTATGCTTACATATTTCTAACATTTAGACTTGCTTTGGACTAGCAGTGTAGGTGAAAGTGCTCTGTAAATTTTAAAGCAGTATGTCATTATTAATTTTTGTAATTTTAGTTGAGACATGGAAAGAATCTTGATCATTTAGAAAACATCAAATCTTCTAAAATGCTGATTTGTGTAAGATGGATATGTAGGAATTCTGTTTTTTAATCATGGCCCCAAATAAGCTCAAAATAGCCTTTTTAAAACATTTTCATGCATTCCAGAGGAGCTTGATGTCTTTTAGGGCAAGGGTTTAGGTTTATATCTCTACATTAAGCAGTGAAAAAAAAATGGGGAAGAACAGTCTACTCAAAGATGAACCTTAAGGGAGGAAAAGGTTGTTAAAACATTCACTATACCTCATCTGCAGACCAGAACATTCTTGCTTGAAATGTGTCCCTCGGTGCAACACATATAAATAATGTCAGGTAGGAGCTATATGACTTCCTTTTTCATTTTGCAGAAAGCAGAAGCCACTGGAGAAAAACGACCAAGAGGCAGACCTAGGAAATGGGTGAGTAATAAAAAACAGCTTCTGTTTTTTATCCTTTGCTTTGCAAAGAAAAATTGCTGACTTTTTCTTTTTGCTTTTCATTTAATCAAAAAAGTTGGTCTTAAAAATGCCATTCATGACTTAAAGTTTTAACTTCTTGTTTGATGAATCTTTGAAAGGGTTAAGACTTGAGCGACGCATTATCACACTTCTTACCATTTGACTCCAGGAGTTTACTCAACACTTCTTTCCTGGGAGTGACCGCCTTTTCTATCTCTTATCAACATGAAAAGAGTCTCCAGTCTTCCTTCAAATGGAGTTAACAATGAGACGACTTGTTCGGTGGGTTGAGTAACTAAGGTTAAAGGGTATTGCGAAACCTTGGAAGTCGATTACAAATGGTGATAAAATTCAGATGAAATGCATATGAGATAACTTTTTAACCATTTTCTTTTTTTCATTTCCTCCATGGATTTGCTTTGGACACATCTCATTTTCTCAGTGGTGTTTTCTTTTTCACGTTGGCTTTGTTAGGAAACAGTAATTTTTTTTTCTCTCCCTGGTTTCTCTTGCTTCTGGCTCTGACATTAGAGACAACTGCGTCCTTGCAAGTCCATTTGATCCAGCAGACAGAAGGATCCCAGGTCCTCAGGCCAGAGATTCAGCAATGGATTAGGAGTGATGTTAATTTTACCTCTTGAACCCAGTTTTCTTGCCTGTTGTATTCTACATGTTCTGTATCTTCTGGTCTGTCGTTGACACTAACGGAGGAGAGAAAGACCTTACAAGTAAAGAGAACCATTTCTCAAGAAAAGTAAGGTGGAGCCTCTCTTCCCGGCCTTGTCTGTGATGGGGTTTGGGGGTTTCCTTTACTCCCCCCCAGCTTATTCTACGTGCCCCATCATTTCGTTTTCTTTTCTTGTCTGCTCCATTCTGTTTTCCTGTCAGTTTACCCTTCCTTTGTCCTTGAGTTTGTTCATCACTGTTTATACGTGGGTATTGCCTTTCATTAAATTTCTTCGTGTATTTTTTTTCTCTGCTCAACACATATTGGGATTAGATTTCCCAGCGTGAGAAATGGGAAGGTCTTTAGATTGAACACACTGCGGCATTACAGAGAACCTTAGAGTTGAGGTCGTTTCACCGAATAAATTCTCTCTGTTCAGTGAATGAGTTCTCTCAAAACCTACCTGCTGGTAGTGATCACCTAGCATGTGTTTACCTAACTGTAACGTTGAGGAACCCACCACCTCCTAAGACTCTCTTTCTTCCTAGGAAGCTCTGAACATTATAAAATTCTTCAGCCTGACTCCCTAGAGCTTTTATTCCCTGTCCCTGTGTGTGTTGTTAGCTGTCATCAAATTAACTTTTGTCTTAAAGCAAACCCCATGTGACAGAGCAGAACTGTTCCATAGGGTTTTTTAGACTATAATCTTTATGAGAACAGATCACCAGGTCTTTCTTCCAAAACCAAACCAAACCCTTTACCACTGAGTCAATTCTGACTCACTGTGACTCTATTGGACAGGGGTAGAACTGCCTCATAGAGTTTCTAAGGAAAACCTGGTGGATCTGAACTGCTGACCTTTTGGTGAGGAGCCGTAGCTCTTATCCACTATGCCACCGGGGTTTCAAACCACTGCTGTGCCACCAAGGCTCCAAGGCATACCTACTGGGAATACACAAAGGAGTTGTTTTCATTTTTGCTTTTACTCACGGTAGCCTTTCAGGTATTTACACACAATGAACACATAGCCTGTTCTTTAACCGTTTTCTTTGCTGGCTTGAATACCTCCAACCTTGTTGTTAGTTTTTTTCGTGTAAAGGAATGTTCTTGTTACTGTCATCTGAACTTGTTGGTTTTTCAGTCTTTTGAAATATGTCACCTAAAATTAAGTTTTGTATTCCAGATGTGGGTTTATTATTTCCCTTGTTGCATATAGGGTTCTAGTTATCTAGTGCTGCTTCATAACCGCAGACTCTTTGGGTAGGGACTAGGGACAGGGCACAGCAGAAAGATTTGTCTCACCACTCCAAGATGTTGACAGTTTCAGCAAGGAGGACTCAAATGACTGAGGATGGCTTGAATGCCAGGATTTTGCAACCTGGAGGCTTCTTTACTGATAGGTCTGACTCTTTTGCAGAGTTGGCCGGAAGTCTGGGCACATCAGGGCATGTTGACTAGGGCGACTAGATGTGACCTCTCCGGCTTGGCGGTCTTAGGGCTGATGGCTTTCTTGCACGCATTAAGAGCTCCCAGAGAACATATTCTAGCAAAAAAGGAGGAAGTTACACGGCCCCCCCTTCTTTTTGTGGCATTTTTAAAAATTATGATTAAGTGAAAGTGTACAATCCAGATCAGTTTTGCATGGCTGCTTGTCTGTTATGCCATCTGCTGTGCTCACCTTGTGACAGCATACTCCTCCTTTTCACTCTTTACATCTAGTATCCTGTTAACAGGGCACCTGTCCCCTCCTTTGCACCCTTTCCTCTCCCATCTAGAAAGAAACCAGGAGGACAGCCTCCTATAAATGTATACAACCATACAGTACACGCACCACATGCTCACACTGTGTCCTGAGTCCAGTCCATTCCTGTCTGAAGAGTTGAGCTCAGTACTGGTTTCCGGTGTGGACCAGTAGCAGATCTAGGGGCCATGTTCCCACGGGATCCTCCAGGCTGTCAGACCATCAGTTCTGGTCTTTTAGTAGAGTTCTTGAACTGCATACCTCTTTCTCTCATGCTACCTCAGGGACTCTGCATTGTGTCCCCCATCACATCTGCATTAAGCAGTAGCCAGGTACCACTTCTTCTCTCATGTGTGGCCTTTTTTGACTTCATTTAAGAAATCAAAATGCGCTCTTTTTGTTATACTCCAGTGAACACATTGTTGACTCAGTCATTATTGGCATACATGTCGGATATAAGTTGTCCACTTTCTAAGCATCAGGACTCTGAAACATTCTATTCCATTGAACTAAACAGTGAGAAAAACTTATGTAAGCATTCTACTGAGCATCATAATAGAAGGTAAGCAAGATCTTTGAAGTCATGAGATAGTGTTGCTCAAGTGAAATAAGGTGAGTTGTAAACAGAGGCAGTGGTGTTCAGCACAACAGCCCCCAGCCACTGTGATCTCTAACTGGTATCTCTACATGTCATGTGTTCTAGGTCTGGACCATCCTACAGTGTTCACCTGTTAACCGCTGTAGCTACCCTGTAGTGATGTCATCGCTCTTCTCAGAAACTTTCTGACTCCAAAACTGGCCGCTGAATTAGTTGTAACATGTCCCTCCTGGCACTTCAGGGTCCACTCAGTTTGTGCTCATCTGCCTTTAGGACTTTATAGCCCACTCCTCACCCTCATGTTTTATCTAAGCTGGAGTAAAACATAGGACAATTAAAGGATACGTATGTAAGCTTTTTTTTTTCCTTAATGGGTTCTTGCTCATTCTGGGGAATCTGGATTCCAAACATCTGATATTTATGTTGGATAAGCATCCCAAATGAGGCTTCCACTGTGGCTTTCTGAGAATAGCTGAGCCATCTTCATTGATTCTCATGGGTTCTAATTTTTAGTAGCTGTGAGAATGGAAACTATTGTGTGGTGAATTGTTACAGGCCCCTGATTTGGTCCCCAAAGAAGAATTGCACTATTTTGAAGAGGAAATAAAAGGAAATTGTATATTTTTTCTAGACAACGTGTTTCCTCTTTGCTTGTATAATCTTCTGTTGGGTAGAGTGTACAGCCAGTCTTAGCAAGGCATTCAGCTCAATGGCATTCTTTGCTGGAAAGCTCGTGCTAAAGAAATAAATTATTGCATTTTCCATAGGAAATGGGTCTGCACTTTATAGAGTTCAGTTCTTTCCAACAGTGTCACTTACTGATTTCCTTGAATTAGAGGTATATTATTGAACTCATTGAATTTACTAGGTACATAGCTTGAAATCTAAGTTATTTTCCTTTTTTTCTTCTATGAGAGCTTAAAATTCTTTTGTTTTTAAATATATGTCCCATGAGTCTTAGGGTTTCATGCAATAGGTCTGGAAAAAAATTACCTAGAATATAACTGACTCCGTCTGATGTGATTGGAATTGGTTGTCAGTACATGAATCAAAAGCTGATTACTCAAAAATGTATGCAGTGGAAGAAAGTAATTCACATCATTCCTTGTTTCCAGAGGGAATGGATCTGGTAATCTAGTGACTGTGTTAGCTAGATTTTGGTTAAGAGAGTGTCTACTGTTGTCTTTAGTCTTGACTTTTTTTTAAATACTAATTTGAATTAGATTTCTGATCTGTTTCTATAAGCTTATCTGTAATTTCACATATTTTGTTTGTGCAAAGGACAAGAGGTAAGGAGAGAGGTATAACTGGTACCTAATTTTTCTCCCATAGTTAGGAATCCATGGCTGATGTACACACATAACCCACTCTGCTGCTAACCGCAATTTGGTAGTTTGAATCCACCGAGACACGCCTTGGAAGAGATGCCTAGAGATTTACGTCCAAAATACCAGCCGTGGAAAACACTATGGACCACAGTCCTACTCTGACACATAGGGGGTTTCCATGAGTCAGAGTCAACTCTGCAGTTGGCTTGGGTTTGGGGTTTTTAATACAGCTAATAGCTTGGAATCAGGATTCAAATGGCTTGGGTTCAAATTGTAGCCTTCACTTGACTAACAGGGAATCTTGAGGCAATTTTATAACCTTTTAAAGATTCAGTCTCCTCATCTGTAAAAAAGGATGGTAAAGGCAATCTATTTCTCAGAGGGTTGTTGAGAGAATATGCTGAGATACGGCGTGCAGAGGGCTTAGTAGAGACAATGGTGCATAGTAGGTGCACAGTAAATGACGGGAATTACAGCTAACTCCATTCTGCACTTGCGTGTCGGTATTAGTGACAACCTAAACTCTAATGGTACAGTGGTTATGAGCCAAAAGCTTGGCAGTTCAAATCCACTAGTACCTCCTTGGAGACCCCTTGGGGCAGTTCTGCTTGTCCTATAGGGTTGCTATGAGTTGGAATTGATTCAGTGGCAATGAATTTGGTTTTAGTGTTTTGTTTTTTCTTTTAAACTCTAATTACTTATAGCTGCATGTATTTACATGCGGAGTGAAGTGACCGAGTTGTGTGTCAAACAAACCAAGTACCTTTGGTGATCTTCATGTCTTCAGCATATCTAGGCTGAATGTCATTTAAGAATTACCTATAAATAATATGAAAGTACATTCTAATTCTCTTTTGGTTAAGGGGGAAGTTGAGCATATATATCTTCTAATTGTACAGATTTATTGCCATGTATTGTTTATCAACTGGAAAAGTAGTCTTTCTGCCATTTCCCTCAAATGTGTGGGTGAAGAGATGTGCGGGTTCTCAGAAACTAGAATTCTGTGAGTCCTCTGTTCAAATTAGACTTCTAATATTTGCACTCACATGTTTGTTAAAGAAAGGAACCATCATGGAATTGAGTCAGTGATGGAGAGGGTCTGCAGAGAGCTTTAGGGAGTGGAACTAAGGCTGAAGAAGACAGTGAATAATTAAAATGCTATCCTCATGCATGAAATGCTTCATCCAGATGTCACTTAGTGAAGCAGCTAGTCCTTCTGGCGAACAAGAAGCAAGGACGAAATAATAAAAAAGAATAAATCAGTGGGAGCAAGGGATGATTTTTAGGTGTTTTGTTTTCAGAATATTTTTATGGGAAAGGAAATTAACAACAGAAGGAAAATACTCCCCAATATGAATTTATGGTTTTTAGAGAAGAAGAAAAATTAATCTGGAGATACTAACATTGACCTAGAAGTTGACCCAAGAACCAGATGCTGAAGCTTAACTTCACTTGGTCACTAGAAAGTTACTAACAAACCCCAGCTGTTTTCTCAGGCTGTGAATTCTCTTTATTTGGTAATGGGAAGTATATAGTATGTTGATTTAAAAATATGCATTTCCACTCCATTATTTTGGGGGGACAGTTGTCTTTCTTTTATTAAAGAGCTTGTGATAAATACAGGAAAATGATATAATTTTGCTGTTAGTCGTGTGAGGATTCTCAATAAGCAACAAAGGCTTTTTTTGTATTTCCAAGTTTACAAACTTGGAAATCTGGAAACTTCAGTGATGATTTGAAGATCAAGTGGGTGAGAAAAAAAATCGGAATAAAATCTATTACAGCCAGCTTGACAGATGTCTTTTGGACTTCTGTAGATCTCAAGTTTTAATGTATTGAAGAACCGGGAAACTTAAAAATTTTGAGGTTAAAGCATTAGGCTTTCATTTCCATTACTTTTTCCCTCCTGATGTTCGTTATTTTTTTAAAATTACTTCCAGCCATTAATAATTAAATATTTGTCTTTTTTAAACTAAAGTATAGCTTCAGTTTTTAGGAAAAAAAAAATGTCCAGTAACACATACTGCAGATAATTGTCACTTTGAGCGAAGTTATGTGAAGCTAGAAGGGAAGCAATGACTTTGACATAACATTAAACACTTTTACTAATGGAATGTGAAGGTGAAACCATTTTCTGTTAGAAACTTGGTAATAATAACATGCCTTAAAAAAAAGAAGAAACCAAAATTTTGACTCATAGTAACTCTATAGTCCCTTTAAGGCACATTGATTTTTGATATATGCTCCATAAGCAAAATATATGTATTCTGATGCGTATAGTGCATTCAGAATTAGTAGGTAGTATTTCTCGAGAGCACCCCCACCTTTGCAGTGTTGCGTGGTGAAAGTAGAATGCTTTCTAAACCCAAACAGACCTCTGGGGGGACAGTGGCGTAGGTTTATTTATTTTTAATAGCTTCTTGCAAATGGTTATTTAAAATTAGAGGATTAAACATGAAAAGAGTAATAAATTGTATTTGGAAGTCAAAAAGTGGATCTGGTAATTAATGAATCATTCAAGATTAATCTTTTCTGTTAATTTTAATACTGAAATGCTTGTCTGTAGGTTGCTATGACTCAGATTTGACTTGATGGCAATGAGTTTGGTTTTAGTCTTAATTACTGTGTTATGTGAGATGATTAACAGAGATCGATAACTTGTCCTACATAGTCATCCAGTTCAGTTTGGCATGGCAAATGCTGTTAGACACTAACTTTTCAAAACTGTAATGAAACCACTGTGTCTACTGCACCAGTGATGTGGCCATGGTGCCACGAAAGTCATGTGATCTTTTATGATTGTAATTATGGGAGAACATGCTTTCCTCCCACTCACAGTTGACTGGCAAATTCTAAAGAGAATGAAGTTCAAACAAATGGCCCTGGTTGTCTACACAGTATCATCAGATCACTAGAATCCTGTCAAAGATCACTATTAGAATTCTGCTGTAATAAAACGACAAGTGTAGTGGAATTAAATGATCATTTTATACGACAGTAAGTGTGTTTAAGACTTTCTGTACACAGTACGGAAACCCTGGTGGCACAGTGGTTAAGAGCTCTAGCTAATAACCAAAAGTTTGACAGTTCAAATCCACCAGGTGCTCCTTGGAAACTCCATGGAGCATCTGCTGTGTCCTATAACGCCCCTCTGATGGGGAAATCAACTCGACAGTACTGGGTTTGGCTTGGGCTTTTTTTTATACAATACATTACCTATACTCTCATACACATACTTACCTATACTCACCCAAATCTAAGTATGTAAGGGTCACACTCACATACTCAGTGCCGTCAAGTCGATTCCAACTCATAATGATGGTAATAAGTATATTACTAAGGATTGGAAACCTTCATGTTTTTATATAAATAAAATCCGTATGCTGCATAGTTCTACCTAGCGATAACCACCCACTGCCACTGAGTCAATTGTGACTCATAGTGACCCTTAGGACAGAGTAGAACTGCTCCACAGAGTTTCCGAGGAGCAGCTGGTGGATTTGAACTGCCAGCCTTTCGATTAGCAGACATAGCACTTAACCACTAATGCCACCAGGGTTTTCTTATGCCACCAGGGTTTCTGCTTGGGTAAGATAAGTAAAACAATTGCTCTCTATTTAAAGAGAAACTTTTATTCTATTTTTAAAGGTGAATTTTAAGAATTTTTTAAATCAGATTCTTGAATTTCAGCTTTTAGTACTTGACACAAATATTTAAACATTTTTTTACAAAATTTCAGTTCAGTAGAGTTTAATCTCACCTACTGCCTCTGCTGTAGACTGAACTCAGACATTCTAAGGAGCTGAACACTTTGAGGTGAATCGCTCTGCTTACCCAGGCCTTTTCTGCTTTAAGGGCCTGCCATGAACCTTCTGTCCGTAACTAGTGGTAATCAAGCATTTAAAGTTGTAAAGCATAAAAACTTTTATTGCTACAACTGCTCTATTATCCAGGGACTGATTATGGAGTTTGTGGATTACCCAGCCTCTAGCCCTCTCCTTTGCTTTGTTTCCCCTGCCCACCCCCACCCCCTGCCCCTGCCCTTTGGCCATTTCACTGCTCGTTAGGGTCCCACCAGATGGTGGGCAGAGTTAGGACCAGGGAGTCGGCTGGGCCGGAAGGAGGCCGGGAGTCTTGGTAGACATAAGGTTTTCAGATTATCTGTCCATTTGATGCATCCAGGCTACCCCCCAAAACCCCACTCTCAGGAATAGTTAATTGAATGCAGGCATGAAACTGAAGTTTGTTTTCCATTCTTTATTTATTGATTCTTATAATACATGTGAATTAGAAGTTCAGTAAAACATCTCTTTTGGGACTCCATACTAAACGAAAGTTCCTTTTTTATTCCGGAGAAGCTGTAAATTGGACTTGGTTTAGTAAGTCTTTCTTCTTGTTCGAATTCAGAAGAATTGCAGTAAATCTATTCATGCTTTATTTAGACTTAGGTTCTAAAATGATAGTTCATTAAATTCAGGCGAAGGAAGATTTCTTATGTTGCTGAAAGGGTCCTATTTGAATGGTAAAGTTCAGGTATCTAACACCAGCTCTGTGACCAAGGTAAGAAGCCCATGTTACCACCTTGTACCTTGGTTTAAAACTTGAACCCCGACTATGCTGTTGAGTGGCTCACTTAACATAGTGTCATGCAGGAGGCCTGTCATGTAAGACAGATGGTACTGGTATATACAGAGACTGATGAACCCGTTTTTTTGGTTCATTCGTTTGTTTGGTTGTCCCTTGCCTGTTGTTGTCAGGTGCCCTCACTGTCACAGTGACCCCATATTACAGAGTAGAATGCTCTATAGGGTTTTCTAGGCTGCTGCTCTTATGGAAGGAGCCGTGGTTGCTCAGTGGTTAAGCACTCAGCCGCTAACTGATAATTTGACGTTTCAAACCTGCTAGCTGCTCTGTGGGAGAAAGATGTGGCTGTCTGCTTTTATGAGCGTTACAACCTTGGAAACCCTATGAGGGCAGTTCTCCTCTGTTCTGTAGGGTCACTGGGAGTTGGAATCGACTTGGCAGCAAGCTTTTGTTTATCCTATGATTTATTAATGAACTGTGCTGTTTGGGTGTAGGGTAACTTCGTCCCTCATTGTCACCATAGCAGTATCCAGGCCGACATCAAATGTATACATACTTGATTTATGGAAATAGTGAGACCAATTTTATGTTGTTAACATACCAACCCCAAAAAACCCTTTGCATGGAGTCAATTCTGATTCATAGCAACCCTGTAGGATAGAGTCCAACTGCCCCCGTAGGGTTTATAGGCTGTAAATCTTTACAAAAGCAGACTGTCACATCTTGCCCCACAGAGCAGCTGGTGGGTTTGAGCCACTGACTTTTTGATGAGCAGCTGAGCCCTTAACCACTGTGCAACCCGGGCTTCCTTGTTCAGGTAGGCTTATTAGAATATGTGAAATTGTCAGATGCTGGCCCCAAAGAGAGAGTTAAAAAAGGGACTCAACAAGGCCATGATAATTTTATTGAGCCACCGCCTCAACAAATGTGGATCTTGTTTTTTTCTCTTTGTTCATCCTGCATACAATTCATGTTTATCAAATAAATTTAAAATCGCTGGGTCTTAAGACCACTTAATTATATGTTTTAATATTTCTGAATGAGCTCTTTGAGGGTAGAATGCATATCATAGTGATCTTCCTCCCCATGGCACCAGAGACACAGGAGAAGAGAAGTTAGCAGCATGGTTCAGAGCTCACGCTGCCTGGGCTCAGATATCAGCTTATCAAGGCGAATTGCTCCATGTCAGTGGCCCGGTTTTCCTGTGTGTAAAACAGGGTAATGATAGTTCTGATCTCATAGGATTATTATATAAGACTCAAGTGGGAAACCATCAAAGAACTTTATTCAACATGTAGCAAGCATCCAATAGATCATAGCTGCTGATGTTTGTACCTCTCCAGGCCAGTGGAAGGGCTTAATAAACGCTGAGTGAATAACGTGACAGTGTTTCTTTTTCATGTGTAAAGATGGTCTTTGAACTGTTGTTTTCCAGTAGTAGATGTGAATTGCCATTGCATGCCTTGTTTTGTTGTTGCTCTTCTAGTGGCTCTGTTTTAACTGATGGTCTGAATTTTCAGAAAGGCTGTTCTCGGGTGAAAGGTACAACTTGTAGGCATCCAAACAGTGTTTGCAATAAGTCTGAGTTCCAGTTGATGCCTTTCCACGCCTGAAGGAAGCCGCTAGCCACCGTCACCCAGGAGCAGTCCAGACTTTGAACACTTTGCCTCACATTAGCATTTCCATTCTCTCACTCTTGGAAAGGGCCTTCTGCTTTCCAAAGCACACTCGAGTGCTGTACCTTCAAGACTTCTGGTCACAGCTTTGGATCATCAGAAAAACAGAAGCGCGCTTTATTGGGAAAAACCTCACAAAACCATTCTTGGAATTAGTTTCTACTCTTTCCCCCGCCCCCCTACGAAATTTGTTTTAATCCCCTATTTGTGTCTCATTTCCTTTACTCCTAAATTTTAATACTAAAATAAAAATAAAAGAGGAAAATCAGTTAGTAAACCATATTTGCTTCCTTAATTTCTTTCTAGGGTGTTTTTAAGTCACTGGAGTGACACATAATAGGCAGTGGGATATACAAGTAGGGATTTTACTGGAAAACTTAATACCTTAAGTTTACTTCCCTGAAGGAATATGTACTCTACAGTTAGAATAACATAGGTAGCAGTGTTGCAAGATTTAGAAACTTAAGTATTAACATCACCAATAAAGGAAGAGCAGAACTTCCAAGTTCCCAGACAATCCAAATATTTTTATTCTTGAGGCAGTACCACGTTACAGGAAACACCAATGCCCAGAAAGAGGAGAGAAGAACCCTGTGTGGAAGAGCATGGGATTGTGATAATATAGCTGATACTGTTCTATAAAGTATTCTTTGGTTTTCAGACTTTTATCAGTCCCTGTCAAAATGATTGTGATTCCACAGAAGATGCACAAATCCTTCTGAGGAGTGTCAGAAGCTGGTCCTGGAGTGTAATTTCCGTGTTACAGGATCCTGCTTCCCACATTGTCTTTTCTGCCTTTATTCTCTTAGCACAACTTGAATGTTCCTTCAATTTCCTAATGGAAAATTAATGGAGCATTTGCAGGCCTGGGCCTGCTCAGTGCATACATAGATCTGGAGATGGAGTGGGATGTACGAACATGGCCTACTCGGTGGTTCCTCTCTTTAAGCAATTGACATCCAGTAAGTGGTAATGCTGGTGACGCTGGATATGCACCTTCTGAGCTCTGTGGAAGGGAAGAAAAGGTGTTCTCAGCAGTGCTGCCCATCCCATCCCATTGTCATTCATCTGTGCTCGTACTGGAAACCCTGGTGGCATGCTGGTCAAGAGCCACAGCTGCTAACCCAAAGTTCTGCCATTTGAATCCACCAGGTGCTCCTTGGAAACCCTGTGTAACAGTTCTGTTCTGTCCTGCAGGGTTGCTGTGAATCAGAATCGACTTAATGGCACTGGATTTGGTTTAAGTAGCAGAAGGAAAAAATGACCATTTCAAATCTAGCAGGCATTCCTTGGACACCATATGGGGTGTTTTCCCTGTGCCCTACAGTGGCACTGTGAATTGTAATCAACTCAGTGGTAACAAGTTTTCAGTTTGGTGCTCTCACCTCAGTTTTAATTTCTCTTTTAGAAGGAAGCAGAGTTTCATTTAAGTCTTTCATTACCCTTTCTAGACTTTGGACCATATATTTGAACTATATTGCATGATGATCATCTCATCCCCAGCCCTAATCCTCTACCTTTATTATCATTCCTTTCCTAGCCGTGGTAGAGTTTCATGACATTCTCTTTGGAATTGTTATTTGCAGAGTGCTCGTTGCTAGACTGTCAAACTGAGACAATGGTTCTATGTATTTGCCTAGTAATGTTCTTTCGGTAGTACCCTGTTTTTTGGTGTGATCATCAAGATTTTTCAGTAATTCAGCCAGATTTATGATTTTATGATTTGCTTCTTAAACAATTGATTGAGCTGCACAAACCCATTGAAATTCGGTCATCTGGTAAACAACAAATGAGTGACTTGTCTAATCCACATTCTTCTTCTGCTTTGCTGCTATATCATTCATTTCAGTGAAAATTAACTGGCACTCTTTTCAGAAGTGAACACCTTTGAGAGCAAAACTACTGTAACAGTTACTTACTTGCCTTGTTGAAACTTCTTAGGAATGCCTTAGTATTCCCAGGGAACTAACTCATACTTGACTGACTTGTACCACCTAGTGTCCTGCTGCTGATGGTAAAGGAAGTGGGTTTATAAGTACATCCTGGGGTTAATAGAATGTTCTGAAGATTGTATAGTGTGAGTGGCCTTAGGCATACTTAAGTCACAGTAGGAAGAGTTCCCTTGTGACTTGGAAGTTTTTGCTAAAAAAGAGCTTTTTGTTTTTTATTTTGCCTGAGATTATTATAATCTGGTTTGTATTTAGCATTACTATTTGTTGTTCTTTTTGGTAAATAATGTTACGATAAAAATTCTGACTGTCATTTGAGAATCTGACATTTTATACCTGTAAGGCAAACAAAACATTCTAAATTTGCATGGAAATGTACATGTTTAATTTTCTGTGGAATTTCTGAGTCAGAAAACATGTTTAGATAAATGTGGTTACAGTCTTGAAACTGTCTTTGGGAGAAAAATCTCCTCACACATATGAAAAGACCATCTTGGAGGGTAATGTCACTGGTATCCTTGATGATGGGGTATAAGCTTAATCACCCTCCCTGTGACAGGAGGATCTTAATACATTCAACCTAAATGTCTCCTTATATGGTTTTCAGTCCATTTCCTCTTGTCTTTTTTCTTAATGGTGATGGAGAACATCTGGTATATTCCTCTTCAAAATAAATCTGTCCTATTTGGCGTAGTGGGATGTACACATACTTTGGGTCGTAACAGATTTGGGTTTGAGGCTGGAATTTACCACTTACAAGCCTTCAGACATTGTTCTCTCTGAGACTAGATTTCTTTTTTGGTAGAATTAGACTGATAATGCTTAGACTCCCTGGGTGATGACACAGGTTTAGGCAGAGCACTGTGCTCCTGCTGGGTGCTCCAAATGTTTTACCCTTTATCGTCATTATCAGAACCTGTGAGAATTTATTAAGTCAACTGTCCGCTTTCCATGATGTTCTGCCTGTGTCCTCTTTTTCTAACCCACTAATCATGGTTCTAGGAAACGCTGGTGGGGTGATGGTTAAGAGCTAAGGCTACTAACCAGAAGACTAGCAGTGCAAACCCAGGAGATGCTCGTTGGTCCACCAGGTGCTCCCTGGAAACCTTATGAGGCAGTTCTACCCTGTTGTGTAGGATCAGTATGGATCAGAACTGACTTGAAGGCAGTAGGTCTGCTCAGGAGTCCTAGTTCTAAATGGGACATTGGATGCTATAGTAGGCACAACTAGGTTTGTCATGAAGGACTTGTGGGACATGCTTTCTGGCTTACTTAATGAATTTCTAGCTATGTGACCTGGGATAAGTCACTTATTCTTGAGCCTACATTTTCCCTTGTGTAAAATGGGAATAATAATTATCCTATCTCCTGTATCTTCCTCTCTTAGTTATAATGAGATTAACATAAGAAAGTAATTTGTACCACACAAAGTGCTATATAACCCCTACAGCTGTAGTAAACATAATCAGCATTTCAAATTTAGTACTTTACAATAACAAATAAACAAACCCAGTGCCATCATAATAAATTAAAAAAGCAGAACAATTGTCATGGAGTCGATTCTGGTCCCTAACAATCTGTGTGTATCAGAGCAGAACGATGTTCCATAGGGTTATGAATGGCTGATTTTCTTAAAGTCCACCACCAGGCCTTTCTTCTCAGGGTGCTTTGGGATGAGCTTGAACTCCAGCTTTTAGTTAGTAGCCAAGTGTATTAACCCCACCCAGGTACTTCATACTTCATAATCGAGTGGATGAATTTAGTCTAGATGTTTTTAAGACTTTAAAAGCTTAGTCATCATTATCAGCCTCTCCTTGATAACGGTTATTGGGCATTTACTCTCTTGACACTTGTTAAACTTTTCAGTATGGCCTCTGTTCTTATGGTTGGCAGGTGAAACTGACAACTTTCAGGCATATTAGAGACAAACATTAATACAGTTCCAACATTAAAGGTACTGAGCTGGTGTGCACAAGTGATGAGTGAATAAGCAAGGCTGAGTGAGGTTACGAGAGGGCCAGTTTGTTGAAGCAGGGACAGAGAGATGAAGACGACCAGGAAGAGTAGTGATGGATATGAAAGAGAAGAATTGTAGACCATGCCTCCTAAGATGCCAAGTTCCAAATGGAAGAATGTCATACCTAGGACACAAGTGGGGAAGAAAAGAATTTTGAGGGGACATTGAGGACTGATTTAAGTGGAAGTGGCCCTGGAGTTTGCAGTGAGAGGACAGAGAGGACAATGGCCATGTCACAGCAGTACAGTGAAATTGGTGGGGTCCAGAGGTCGATGGGGCTGACTTATTTTTCTGGATGTCTCAAGTTTTTTAACTTGGACAGATTTCTGCCTTACACGAGTTTCACCTCTCACAGATTTTTCTCTATGGTCTGAAGGGGAAGTTTGAAAAGAGAGACTGACATGCAGGTGACTAAGAACGGGATGTTGGAGAAGACCACTGGGGAGACTGCACAGTTGTGCATACGAGAACTGAACCGAGAGGCCTGTCCAGAAACACTGAAATACCGGGGGGAAAGATGGTAGAGCAGACCTAGCAAACTTACGTGAATATTTATGTGTGCTGTTGGTTTCATTTTTAAAATCTAGTGATTAGAGTTTATAGAAGCAAGACTGTTGCCCCCATATTTGGTTAAGGAGCCTGGTGGTACAAAGGTTAAAAGCACTCAGCTGCTGACCTACATGTTGGCAGTTGGAACCCACCACCCAGTAGTTCCGTGGGAGAAAGACCTGACAGTCTGCTGACATAAGTACTACAGCCTGTGATCAGCTTGTAAAGATGACAGCCTAGGAAACTCTCTGTGGCAGTACTACTCCTCTGGTCACAGGGGGTTGCTGTGAGTTGGAATCGACCCAGTGGTATCTAATAATCTGTTGGCTCTGTTGACTCAGTTCAGTTTGGTTTCGTGTTTAATAATGGGGCTGAAAGGGTATGGTATCAGTTTTTATTACGGAGCATGGAATTTGCTTAAATATACCTGCTGATTATTTTACATGCATCAGTGTTCTAATTAAACTAACCATGGTGGTCCAACTCTCCATCTGGGATTTTAAGATTCTGCTTTCCAGAGGCCCTTTCCTCTTCTGAAAGTAGGTTTTCAAGAGTTGCTTGTATCCCGATGGCTGCCTGTGACCTTAGCCGTCGAATCGCTGAATGGTTTTTGGCCTCCTGAGTCAGTGACTCGGAGCCACAGAGGAGCAGTGTGATGTCATGTCTGGGGCATGAGCCTGTATCCTCACTGCACTTGAGTCCCACCCTTCCTGGTCTGGGCAGCTTAATGCACAGGGCTGGCACGTAGTGAGCGCTCAATAAATTTAGTTTCTTTTTCCATTGCTCTCTGGATCTCGATCCACAGGGAAAGCTGAGACAGATACGTGGGAATGCAGTGCCAGACTTGGGTTAATGGAAGAAAGGTGATTGCACTAGTTTACAGCGAGAGTGTCCATTCACATGAATGATAACATCACTTGCAAGGATTAAAGTTTTGGTGTAAACTTGATCAACTCTGTGTGATGCTGTGACGTTTGAGAATACTATGAAAAGTAGCTGGTTATGTATTCTGAGCATTTTGTGTTTCACAAACATGGTTCGGATTTTAACTGACCATCTCCAAACCAGCAAAAAAAAAAGATTCAGAAGGAAGGCCCAATGCATTTTCTCCCAATTCCTAGATAAGGAAATATTCAAAGTAGGAAGGAACCTTTTGATAGCCATACATACTTCTCTTTCTTCTCCTAACAGAAAAGTTAGACTCCTTGTAAAACCATGATGGTGTACTGGTTAAGAACTGTGGTTCCTAGACAAAAAGGTTGGCAGTTCAAATCTAGCAGGTCCTCCTTAGAAATTCTGTGGGTCTGTTCTACTTTGGCATTTAGGGTTGTTATGGGTCAGAATCAACTTGATAGCAACAGATTTTAGGTTTTCTTTCCCCTTTACCTCACGTCTCTCGGAAATACATCCTAATTTTTGGTGGTTGTTTTAATTGAGATTTGTAGATTTCCTGTATGTGTTGCCTAGTTTTCCTGAATGGTAACTGCTCTGGCCTCTGTGGTCACCGTGAGTCAGATCCGACTTGACGGCACTGAGTTTTTTGGGGGGGATAACATTTTGTAAAGCTTTGGTACAGCATGTCAGCTGGGGTATTGCCATCGACCTGTGTGAGTCACATTGCCCTGCTTTTACTTGTGCTCATTTGCACACGTGCATTCAGTTCTGCATAAGTTTATTCCCTGTGCAGGTCATTTGCCCACCACGTGAGGTATTATCTTTTGAGACTGTTGAGTTAGAGTTATAGACACCTTTCTAGTGACAGACGTTAACATATATGTTGTCTTCTAAATGCACATGGACTTTGAGTGGCTGTAGAAAGACCTAGAGAGGCATTCTGCCCTGTTGTTGGTATCTGTGGCTGTGCAGTTACACCTTCATAATTTGAAAGGGCTGGCTGGCACAGATAAAATCATAGGTGGGCTTGGCACGCAGCTGCTTGCCTGGCATAACTTATGCTCTTGTACTGTATTAAGAGTTCTGCCAATTTCAGAGGCCAGGAAGCAAAGAGTTGGCCTAGGAATACAACACACCTGCTTTTCCTGAGGCCACAAACAATAGGCCAATTTGAGTACATACCTGTTTGCCTTCCTGGAATATACTGAAATATGCTTCCAGAATTCTGTAATTATGCATAAATGTTTCTTTTTTTCTGCAGAAATTCTTTAATCACGTAAATTTTAAATGTCTACCGGGCTAGATATTCACTGGGGAAATTTGGCCTGTTAATTGCACTTGGCAGCCTGATCCAGTCTCTAGAATGAACCTTATTATCTGTTACCTTGAGAACTTTAGGCATATCCATATTTGAGAATGCCATCGTAACATTAAGTCCTCCAATAAAAAAAAAAAAAAACTGCAGCTGTTTGTGACACACACACACACACACACACACACACACACACACACAGCTGTGCCGAGATGCAAACACTGGGCAGATGGCCAGCTAGTATCTTAGGATCTGAGAAAAACTGAGTTTGCAAATAGTTCAAACTGTGAATATAAAAATTTGAGAGTGGCAAAGGTCTATTGCATTCCACCAGTCACTCCTAGAATCTGAGTGTTTGATTAGATAACCCAAACACAGTTTATTATTATTGTTATTTTTATGTCTAAAGCAGTTATGTTAGGTCATAACAAATGAGAAAAAAGCCACAAATGTGATGATGATGGGTCCCTTTAGAGAGAACTCAGTGTCTTTGTTGCCAGTGCACAGCTGGATCTTGAATCCCAGCTATGCCACCACACAGAAAGGCCCCTTCCTCTTTTGTTTAAGAGCTTTCCATTTTGGCATTTAGAAAATCTATCGTCTTTTTTTGGGGGGCAATAACTATTGCCTTACCTAAACAGAAGTTTACTTTCAAATCAGCTGGAAACATTTTGAGAAAAAGTATAGAAAAATGATAATTTTAAAGAAAAGGTTTTACAAAAGAACATCAGGGTGTCCCGCTACAGCAGGTGATTCTTGTTTTTACAGTAGTTGTGTTCTATAAAGTGGCAGTGAATGTTGAATTAATGAATGCTGCACCACTATACCTAGAAGAAATAGACGGTTAGGTTCCTGCAAGCCTCTGGTCACAACATTTTTATCAGCTGAACAATACATAAACTTATTTTGTGTAATGCTTCTGTTGAAAGACGTCCTATTTAATATATATTGTTGATCGATTAGCACTGAACCCATGACCACAGCACTTTTACTCATGCCTAAACAAAGCTTATCTGAGCATATATTTCTTTTGAAAGGCACATCACAGCCTTCTTGTGCTCAGAAACCCACTAGACATTAATTCAGCACTGTGCTTGGAGGCCGTTTTATACAGAAATCACCAAACGACAAGCACAGATATTAAAATTTAAGGAAAGTCCTAAATAAGCAGAAAGGACCCTTGTTTACAGCATAAGCTCTGCAACAAGAAAGTAGAGTGTCATCTCGTTCAGCATCAGATGGGAACATGTGCATGATACAACTCCGTTTATTGCTCTGCGTTTGTCCACGAAAGACTGATTGGGAAAGCTCCGAGACTATTGATTTGGGGCTGCAAATCAATTTTAGCAAGTAGGTGAATTGGCAAATATGGAGTCTGCAAATAATCAAGACTGACTGTACTTTCTTAGCAGTCTGCTTTGGATCTTGCTTAACTCAAACAGTTGTGACCAAATTGCTGGTATGGCCATGGACAGTGGCAAACGGATGCCTACAATCTTGTGTTCCATGTCCTGCTGTGTTAACAGTGTCAGAAAAATGCAGTTTAAAAGTATTAAAATGTTTGTCTGTTTCGTGCTTGGTTTAGTGGTTACAAAATCAGATCCTCAAGGAAAACTGGTGGCACTGTGGTTAGATGCTCAACTATTAACTGAAAGGTCAGCGGCGCCTCCACAGGAGGAAGACGTGGTAATCTGGTCCTGTAAAGATTATAGCTGAGAAAACCCTCAAATCAAGTTCTGCTGTGTCACATGGGGTTACAGTGAATTGGGATTGATGGCCCCTAATAAGTCAAACCCTCTCAGATATAGCGGGTGACAAAATGAGAGCTGAGAACTATCCAGCTCGTGGTCATACAGCCTGGTTCACAAGGATAAGAACCCGTGTTTCCTGACTTACAGTCCATTGGTTCCTAGTGCATTGAGCAGCTTCCTCTCACCTCCCCAGCTGTTCTTCACTTTTCCCTTTGCAATGTTGACCATGGTTCTCCTGCTGACCGTCTTCCTCCAGGTCTGTTGAGCTCCAGATTGAGTTTTAGAACCAGATCGATTTGTGGAAGACACAATGAGAACGCACAGTGAGTTTTGTTACGTGCAGAAGCACCATATCCAGCATTTCTCGTTGGTTACTGTAATACACTGAAAAGGCTGTTTAAAAAAAAAAAAGGGAAGAAAGAAAGGCTGTTTTGGGTGCAATTTTTGGATTAGTTCTCTTCTTAGACACCATTTGTTGGACCTAGTTTAGGAGAAGGGAATGAATAGACCCAAAAACACGTAATTTTTCATTTTAGCTTGGGAGCTGGTAATTTTTTTTTTTTTAGAGAACTGTAAACTGTCGCAGAACACTAAAGCTGTGTTTGTTTATCATTTTGATCTTCAGCATCTGCTAAGCCTCTAGATGAGAAAAAAGATAAAAAATTTTTTAAGTTACCTTTCGGGGAGGGGCCGTTAACAAAGCCTGGCACAAAAGACTTGTTCTATAACATGTAATAGTGTGTTTACAATTTTTAAGTAAAGATTAAACCCTCTTGCTGTTTAGTTGACTGATAGTTGAGTTGGTTTTGACTGACAGTGACCCTGTAGGATGAGGTAGAACTGCCCCATGGAGTTTCCAAGTCTGTAGTCTTTAGGGAAGCAGGATACCACCTCTTTTTCCCATGGAGTGACTGCTGGTTTGAATAGACCTTCAGTTAGCAGTGAGCACTTGACCGCTGTGCCACCAGAGCGGCTTCAAATAAAAACAAAGAGAAATGGTGCTGTCACTACTCTCAGCTGTGTGCATTTCCCCACATTTCACTGGTTGAATATAATAATTCACATTCATAAACCAGCTTCCTGACCTCATTCTGGTCATATTATTTGGTCAATTTGGGAGGAAATGTTAATATAGCCTTCATTTGTACCTTTTAAAAAATGTTTTTAAACTAAGTAGTGGGAGTAGATGCTGTGCCTTTTACTAACTTTTATATATGTGATTCCAAATCCCCCTTTAAATTAATGTCTTTTAGCTTCAATTATACCTCTCCCAATAAGTCTAGCCCACATTTCCTACAATCTCACAGACCTGGGAGAACAATATTTTTTCCCTTCTGCCGTTTTGATAATTACGTCCTCTGTGCTCAGTGGTGGCCTATTAACTAACTTGAATACCATGGGCTTGCAATATAGCCTTGAATTTCCATATATTGGAACTGTGAGAATTTTCTGTAATGGTGCTTTAGCAATAATGATGGAGGTGCAGGCATTTCCTGAGGATTAATGACCAGCTGGGAGGAACCAGTGGCCCTTGGCTCTGCCTCCCAGCCAGCCATTAATTCCAAGGAAATGTCTTTTGCTGAGGTTGTTATTGCTATTATAAGCTTAAAATGGAAAAACATAATAGGCATATGAGTTATTTTTATGAGTTGATGCAGTTTCCAATGGTATGTGCTATTCTAGAAAATGCAACATGTATACATACAATAATGAGTCAGATTATTTGACTCATCCCCCCAGTATTCCATATGCTCTGTGACTGATTTTGCAATTTACTACCTTTCCCATTTAGCAAAAGAAAAAAATAATTTGATTCATAAATTCTGAAACAGGTTCAAGACTTAAAAGTGTTGTTTTCAGTAACATACTTGGAAACACCCTTTACGTTATCAGTTTAAAATAATACTCAGATTTCATGCACAGCCAGAAGTGAAAAGAGTTGACCTCTTGCCTTTGTGATAATACTTTTTTTGTTAGAATAAAATGCTGTAAGAACTGGAAAGGATAAAAAGAATACTCCTGTAATTATTTTGCTGTGCTTTGATTTTTCTCTGCCATTTGTTTGACGGGCAGCTGTATATCTATGTCTTTACATATTAAATCCATGGGAGAATATTGCATGGCTTAATCCTTAACTTTCCAGGGATTTTATGCATATTAAATATCGCAGTCACAGGGAAACTTGAACACTAAAAACACACCAAAAAAATCTTAAAAATGGAGTCAAAATGTTGCCCATCATGCTTCTTTTAAAAAGTAACTTTGTTACATTCCTCCCTCCAGTCTTAATCAACAGGCAGTTGCATTGTTTTTCTCTAGAGTGTTAACAAAAGTTTTTCTGGAAACATTCTTGGAAGTCATGCCAGGGGAAATCTTAACAGCCCTGGAGTACTGCCACCCTTGACCTTCTGGAGAAACCTGGAGATGAGAAGGAGCTTTACTGCAAGGATGTGGACAACGTCACCCAGGCATGGTGCCCGGGACCATTTTAACTATATGTTGCAGTGGTTAAGGGAGCAGCTGCAAACCAGATGGTCAGCTATTCCAGTCTATCAGCCACTCCCTGGAAGCCCTATGGGCAGTTCTACTCTGTCATATAGGATCGCGATGAGTCAGAATTGACTCGATAGTAATAGATTTGGATGTCATTTTTTTGATCTGCTCTTACTCACTGAGTCCACATTTTATCTATTATCAAATACGGGCCAGCGTCTCTGGGAGATTTAAACATTGGACGGGACATAGGTCAGCACCAAAAGAAGTAGAAGCAAACTAGGAAGTCTTCTTCTGCTAGGTCCTCAGGTTTTATCTGACTTCTTTCCTTCCTCATTCAAATTCAGATACAGACTGCAAGTGGTTGCTCATCCACGTGTTTGCAGTCAGACTTTCTTGAGCAAGCTCTCAAAGGTCTTCAGGTGTCCTCAGCCTGCTTCTCCTTTACCTCAGCATCTCTTACCAGAGCAGGGCATAGATGCTGCTTTGCCTCACGTCTGCTTCTTTGCTTCCCTCCACTTTGTGGAATGTGTTAGGATTCTCTTGAGTTCTTCTAGAGCAGTACTGCCCAACAGAACTTTGTGTGACAGTGGACATGCTGTATATGTGTGTCATCCAGTGTGGTAGCCCCATAGCCACATGTGGCCATTGAGCACTTAAAATGTGGCTAGTGTGTCTGAGGAGCTGAATGTTTAATTTCGTTTGACTGGAATTTAAATAGCTAGTGACTCAAAGAAACCCTGGTTAAGCGCTCAGCTGCTCACTAAA
This sequence comes from Heterohyrax brucei, assembly GCA_028571685.1. Taxonomy (NCBI): domain Eukaryota; kingdom Metazoa; phylum Chordata; class Mammalia; order Hyracoidea; family Procaviidae; genus Heterohyrax; species Heterohyrax brucei. The sequence goes on from CM053142.1 coordinate 127,980,331, forward strand.
GTGGTGGCAGTTCAAACCTGCCAGCTGTGCCTTAGGACAAGGTGGTGTCAGTCTGCTTCTGTAAACATTACATGCTTGGAAGTCTTATGGGATCATTCTCTGCCCTATAGGGTTGTTATGTCAGAATCGACTCAGCAGTGTAACAGGTTTGATCATTTATTTATTTATTTAATTTTACTGCTGCCTTGCACTAGCAAGACTGTCTTAAAATCAGCCAGTAAAAATCCAGTGGATCACCATACTCTGATCTGGCATGGCACAGGACTGTGCAGCGTTTTGTTGGGTTCGTCATGGGGTAGCCGCCAGTCGGGCTGATGCGACGACAACTAATAACCACCACAGCACAGCCGACAACTGTGCTGGGCAGTGCAGTTCTGGAGTCACTTTCGGATCCATCGTGTTTCAGCCTTCCTTCCTGATCTTTCTGCCTTCACAGTGCTTTGCATCCCTTGCGTTCCAACGACCCCTCACTCCTCGGAGGAGACCTTGATGCCCTGCCCCTCAAAAGTTGCCGTCCTCTGCTGTTAGCCTCTGGCTGCTACGTGCCAGGGGCCGTGCTTTGATTTGGAGGAAGTATGGAGATAAAGACAGCATTACTTGTCTTCAGGGATTTTACAGAGTAGAGGGAACCCAGGGTTTTCTTTTCGGTGTGGTAACTGAGAAGGTAATCCAGGATTCGGTGAACAGCCCAAGTAAGCTCTGTGTGGACTTGAGGATGGCTTTGTTGTTGTCAAGTAGATTCTGACGCATGGCAACCCAGTATTGCAAACATTTTGTGTTTTTATTGCTAAGAGGGGTTACTTTGAAACCATTCTTCAGTGAAGTACTTTATGCAGCACAGGATTATTATCTCATAAAGTTCTAAACCAGAGGCCCATAATGACTGTATGTCATGGTTTTTGAGGGACAGTCCCAGTTTATGTCAGCTGTTACAGTGTGGCTATTAATAGCACCCTTTAACTCCCCGGTGTCCTAGTTGTTGGGGAGGGTGAATTGTGTGATCGCCCAACCTGCAATCTGCCTAAGCTTACCATATGCATATACCCTGTACCTCCCCTGTTCTTGCTGTATTTTTTGGTCTGAAGCCGCTTCGAGTTTATTCTCCCAGGCCATTATTCTGTCACATCATTCCTCTGTTCAGAAACTGTCAATAGCTTCTCATTAATGGTACAATAAGTTAGAAAATGTTCAGCTTGCGTAAACAAAACTATTTTTAGCTCTGTTTACCATCCTTCTCATATCTGCGTAGCCAAGTAAGTGGGCATCCTACCTAGTCCATGAATGGGACACACTTTCTCACCTCTTTTACCTGGAATTTCCACCTTCTCCTTTAAACTAGCTGAAATCTTTGCTCTTTAAAGTACAGCCTAGTCACTGCCTATTTGTGAGGTAGCTGCTAGCTCCTTAGTCAGTGTGACCCCTCAACAATGAACATATATTCTTAATGCAGTGCTTGTAGCACATACCCATTTTTCTTGTAATGATTATTTTTAAACATTCCTTATCTATGTTTACCAGTTTTGTAAGCTCCTTGAGAACAGGTACTATGATTTTTAAAAACCCCAGGTTCCCTGGGTCATACCAGTGGTTTAACACACGTAGCTGTTAATGAAAATGGTAGTAATTCTAGTCAACTGAAAGACACTTGGAAGAAAGGACTGGCTATCTACTTTCAAAAAAATCAGCCACTGAAATCCCATGGAACACATTTCTACTCTGACACACGGGAGCGCATGATGAGTTGGAATTGAATTGATGCTTTATTTATTTATTTTTTATTTTAAGAGAGTGGTATACAGTAGTTGCTTAATAGTGTTTGTTGAATCGAGAAAAAATACACATGGTAAGGTTACTTAGATTATTCCCACAAAATGAATTCTTAAAACTGTGTAATTGGTAGTTAAAAAAAGAAAAAGGCAGTTATTTCTGTAGTATTATGTCATTAATTACTGAACCCTGAGGAATTATTACTGCCACTGATCTCTTGGATCTGATATTTAAAGACATAAGTGATATTAGCACTAATACTACATTCAATGAGATTACTAAATAGAAAGTAGTTTTAGAACCAGATATTGGAAAAATGCCTTTGAAGATGCCAAAGTGTAGAAAATTCTGCTCCAGTTGGTTGAGGAACGTATTTCTAAGGTGAAGCTGCCCAGTGTGGCAGCTGATAGGGTGGCCCCTTTGGAAGGAGATGTGTCTATTTTTGAAGAATTTTCCTCCAAATTAAAAAAAAAAAGGTATAACGGACTGTGTTAAAGAATAGATGATCTTAATTTGAGCAATCCTTGATTTTCAGTGTTCTCATGATTAATCAAAAAACTAACATTTAAAGAAACAGCACTTGCTGACTAGGTTGGGAAGAAACAGTTCCAGGTAGCAAAACTTGCATATGAATATACTTCTTGTTTTTCTAATCATCGGTTTTTCTTTAAAAGTCCTTTCTGAGTATGTGGGTCAGTAAGGAACAGTGAGTTCAGAAAGTAAATTAATTTCCTTTTTAACAATATGATATTGATAGTTTCTTTTCTTTTCTTTTTTTTAGGCTCTGTTAACCTCTCTTAAGTTGGTAAAAACCTGGCTATGATATATACATGTTGTAGTTATGTGTTAAACAAAAATATAAAACCTTACAGAGTAGATTCAGTAAGGAATATATTGTCACTAATCTCTGAGCATTCTCTATTAATAGACCAACCTGTTTGTTTGTTTTTTAAATTGTCTTTTGCATAGACATGTTCCTAATCTCCTAGCGTGACTTTAGATTTTGAAGAGTAGTTACAAAAGAGGAAGCTTTGAATTTGTTTACTTTCTCTTAGACTCTTACAACAAACTTGCCAACACATGCACGTGCGTGCTTGTGCATGCACACTCACACACAAACACTGTACACTTTAAACAAAAGAAAATGCCTGTCTCTGCCCATCTCTTCCCGTGCTTCTCACAACCACCACTAACTACCCCACGACTACCTATAAACTTCAGTATTTTAGGTATAGTTTTATACTAGCCAGGAATTGAGGAAAAGCTAAGTATCAGTGAAAATGGATTTAAAATACTGTTTCAGGGGTATACAAATTGAAAGCCAGCTAGTAATCTCTTGTACTCCACACATTTTAAACGTGGTGTCAGAGATGACCCTTAGATTAACAACATGGCTATGCCACCAACTGAGAGAAAAAAATGCAGGAGGAGGAAAGGCAGATTTAGAATTTCAGGCAGAGCTGAAAAGCTCATGTACTTAGTTATGTGGGTGTGAAGATGGGGAGGATGAGCTGAACTGAGGATTAGTACAGGGGAGCCCTTGATGGTGCTAACTGAAGCCCTAGATGTGGGTAAAGATCTCCAGGGAAGGTGGGGCAAGAGATGAAGCAGAAAAAAAGAGATGAAAGAGAATACAGAGTCTCTGGTGGCACAGATAGCTGGTTAAATACTCAACTAGTAGCTGAAATGTTTGTAGTTTGAACCACCCATAGACGCCTCAGAAGACAGGGCTGGCCATCTCTTTCTGAAATGTCGTAGCCTTGAAAACTATTTAGTTGGCTTCCTTTGCACACATGCGGTCACCAGGAATCGGGTTGATGGCAGCTAACAGCTACAGCACACGAAGGAAGTAACTGACCAAGTAGGTGGTCAGCTGCCAATGGTGTGTGGTGCATGGGCCAGTGGACATTGCAGGAACATCACTCCCCAAAAGTCCCTCTGTTTCCTTGCTCCCTGACCCAACTTATGCTCAACTCATGGTCATTCCTTCACCACTAGCCCACTAGGCTAACTGAGCAGTGAACTCTAAATCCATGTCGAAACTCAAGGAGTGGAGAGGAATGAAGCTAGGGAGAACCCCATGGGCCAGATAATTAGCTCATGTATAGTGACACTTCATTTGCTACCTGGAACAGTCCAAGTTTTGTTGTGCAATTAAATCAGGTTTACAGAAGAGAGCATTTCTGTTGGCTTACTGAAACTGTTTCGCCAAAGTCTGGCACAGGAGCAAGTCCTGGTCCCGTCATCCCAGCACCTTTGTTTTTGCATGCAAGGTAAACAGCTGTTGTTGAAAAGAGTAAAACAGCCCCTGGTGTCTTTAGGTTGACAGTCTTGACTTTTGAGGATCTTTAGATTTCTAAGACAAAAGAGTAACAAACAAACAAAAAACTACACATACAATCAAAAAAATACATTTTGAATGGATCAGATGATGGGAGACTGATTGTAATTTGGGATTCCTTCAGAAAGAAAGGTTTTCACATGAATAGGACCGCAAGGGTCAGGAATAGCAGGCATGGTGCCCAGTCCAGCCTCCCTGACCTGCTGAAGAGCTTAGTGTTCAGACTTCACAGTACTTGAGCGGATAGCATGAGCTTTTCATACCCATTTGAAGAGTGTGGCGTTTCTAGGTAAGCTGACTCAGCGTGTGTTTTGCACTTGTACCCTGTTTTGGCCAAGTGGCTTTAGTAAACCTTCAAAAAAGTCCTGTTCTTTAATGCTCATTGCAGAACTAAACCTTAACTTCTCCAGATGGGGACTGAGATACGCAAGAACACTGTAGGAAAAAACACATGGTTTCCCAGACTGTGGCTCTGCAGTCTTAGAACAGTTCCCTGAATATCATGTCTGTGCAGTAAACATTTATGACCATATTTAGGTCCAGGCAGCATAAGGGATTTTGTGTTAGTAGTTGTTGATGAGTGCCACAAATAAGAATCATCTGAGGTATCCATGGTAACTAAGTAGGGCCCATTTCCTTTGTGCTTATTAGCTTCCAGCCTGCTGACCATGCTTCGATTCTGGGGGCTCCAGAATTCCTACTTCATGTAACACCCCAGACAGGTGGGTGAGTGCTTTTCAGAAAAGTAAAGGATTGTGAGAGACTGGAAAAATGCCACATAGGAACCAAGATGATAACTTTTGACCCAACTGTCAGCTTACAAAGACAAAATTACGTGGCCAGAAACTGAGACTTACGCTTATTAGGAAAACAATTGTGTTTCCTTGCACCTCCATGAAATCTCCCATTATTTACTAGCTCTCTGTGCTGTCTGTTTCGTTGGTAGCTTACATTAACCTTACATGTATTGAGGAAAACTTGATTCACTATTAATGTTCACTTTAAAAAAAATATACAGGAAAACATTTAAACTTCTAGGAACAAAAAGTGTGTAAATTAGTGATATTAGCATTAACATTATAATATTATAGTTGTTATTGGAAACCATGCTTGGTGTAGTAATCAAGTGCTACAGCCGCTAGCCAAAAGGACGATGGTTCTAACCCACCAGGTGCTCCTTGGAAACTTCTATGGAGCAGTTGTGCTCTGCCCCATAGGGCCACTGTGTGTTGGAATTGACTTGATGGCAATGGGTTTGTTTTTTTATTTTTAATTTTTGGTATTGTTATGTGCCATACAGTCTGTTCCTCCTCAGAGATGCTGGGTACAATGGGAGATACTGTGCTGTCCTCATGACCTTTGCTGTGCTTGAGCCCATGTTTTAAGCCACTGTGTCAGTCCATCTCATTGAGAGCTTTTTTCTTTTTCAATCACCCTGTAATTTACCAACCCTTATGTCTTTCGGGGACTGGTCCCTTCTGATAACATGTCCAAAAACTATGTGGTAATACAATCCTCTTTTTAAGATGCACTGTGGATAATTTTATAATGTTTAAACTTCACAGAGTGAATAGCTCTTCCTTTGGTTTACACGTGATCATTTCATCATTGCTGTAGGAAACACTGATGATGTTAAATGCTTAGAGCTGCTCACCAAAAGGTCAGCAGTTCAAATCTACCAGGTGCTCCTTGGAAACTTTGTGGGGCAGTTCTGCTGTGTATACTAGGGTCACTGTAAGTTGGAATTGACTGGATGGCAGCGTGTTTTTTTTTTTGTTGTTGTTGTTATTGAATTGTCTGCAGTCATTGGTGGGTTAGTGGTAGAATTCTCGCCTTCCGTGAGAGAGATTCAAGTGCACTGGCCAGTGCAGTTTCTTATGCATAGCCGCTACCTGTCAGTCACTGGAGCCTGGTGTGTTGCTGTGATGCTACACAGGTTTCATTGGAGTTTACAGACCTGGCAGCTGAAAAGCCTGTGGAATACAGTGGTCCGGTCTGTAGGCCGTCATGAGGATGGCACAGAACGAGCCTGCAGCGTTTTGTCATGGGTCCACCGTGAGTTGGGGGCTGACTTGACAGCAGCTAACAACAACATGGAATTGTCGGTGGCTTGTACTTCTTAGCTGATTTAACTACAATTAGAAATAATATTGTGATTTATTTGATTGCATCAGCCATTTGGCACAGTTGGATATTTTTCTTTGATTTGGTAGGAGTAAACTTTTTATATCATACATTTATTGGTAGAAATCAAAGTACGCTCTTAATAATTAATGTACATGCACTGAAGATATTATAGCTGTTGTTTTAAAATAATTATTATATTACATGTAAATCTCACCGAGCCTTTGGGCCTTCTGGAGTTTTGAAGTTTGAACTAGAATGCAAAGGGGAGCATTCTAGAATGACAGTGTCCCATTTCTCCATGGTCGAAATGGGAAGGGTACTTGTTCAGAGTGTTGGTATCCCCATCTAGTTTTCACCAGTATTCAAGCTGTTGTCACTGGCTAAGGTGATGGAGAATCAAAATTTGTGGCCTCCAGAAATCACGCCTTGTTGTTCAGGAAAGGTGGACTCTGGAATGGGAATAAAAATAAACATAGGAAAAAGAATGAAAACCTATAATGAACCCTAAGAAAACATCCATCCATTCATTCTGCCAGCATTTATCAAGTTCCTATTAATAGTAGGCTGCGTGCTAGGTACTGGGGATACACTGGTAACAGATCAAGGCCCAGACTGTTACCGTCTTATATAGAGAGGAATTTTCATGATGTCTAGTTACTCACAAATGAAGATGACAGTTTGAGACAGTGATCAGAGCTGTCATGAAAGGAGAATGAGATTAATGTGATGGGGAATATTAGAGTGAGGGCAGCTGCCTTAGGTGGGATGGGATGGATGGAAGTCATGGAGGGGGTAATAAGTGAACTTGAACCCTGAATGACAGGCTGGAGCCAGCCATGCTGGTAACAACAGAGGAAAGGAAAGAGTTAGAGGAGGCTTACCAAGCATTCATCTTTGTTCTTTGCATCCCCTGGGTTATGAAAAACAAGACTAGGTACAACACCCAAGGATGTGTTACAGGTAACCTAAGAGGCAAGTAAAAGGCAGGATGATTCATGTCTTATGTGTGCTGTCTGTGACACTGGTGTGATTGTTAGTACATTTCACAGTGACATTAAACATGGCTGATCCCCCCTTAGCCTCCCTCTCTCATTCTTCAGCAGAGGAGGAATTTAGGAAAAAAATGCAAAAAACAGTCAAAGCAATTATTAAGAACAGCCTTTATTCCCTTTTAGCAGTGACAAAAAAAAAAAAATCACTGTTACTTTGCTGCAGTGTGACCACCGTGTATCAGCACTGGCTGGCACTGTATCTTTTCGGCTCCTTTGAATTGAATTTTCCGTTCAGCTGCTGTTTTCCCTGTAAGGATATGTATGTGTGTATTTAGGAATAAACACACCCAACCCTGTTGCACTGGAGTTGATTCCAACTCTGCATGACCCTATAGGAGAAACTAGAATTGCCCTATTGGATAAACTAGAATTGCCCTATTGGATTTCCAAGGAGCGGCTGGTGGATTTGAACTGCTTCCCTTTTGGTTAACCACTGTACCACCAGGGTTACGTGTTTATGGAATCAATTTAAAAAAAAAAAAATCAAGCCTCTTGCGGCTGAGTCGATTCTACCTCATAGCAAACTCAGGAGACAGGGTAGAAGTGCCCCATAGGGTTTCCAAGGAGTGGCTGGTAGATTTGAACTGCCAGCCTTTTGATTATTAGCCAAGTTCTTAAGTGCTGTGCTACTGGGGCTCTATGTTTAGGAATGAAAACCAGCAACAACAAACCAAATCCACAGCCATGCAGTCAACTTGGATACACAGTAACCCTGTCAGGCAGAGTAGAACTGCCACGTAGAGCTTCGAAGGTGCGCCTGGTGGATTTACATTGCTGGCCTGTTTGTTTTAGCAGCTGTAGCACTTAACCACTGTGCCATCCAAGTGTCCAGCACGGGAGGAAAAATCACTTCCCGGTTTTTAAACTGCGCAAGAGCACGGTAGAGGCGGAGACGGGAAATCTGTGAGGAAGGAGACGGAAAGGTGGGACACCCCAGTTACGGGTTAATTAATAGCTCCTATAACAAAAAATGTTGATACTAGGAATTGAGGGGCTGTCATCCTTGTTACTGGCGCTCCTAAATGTAGCTGATGGCACCAACTGTGTGGAAGCAGTCACTTGTCCTGATTTTTGTAATCAGTGGCCGTCGAGCCCATTGACTTCTTTATTAACTTCTGGCTCTGTTGATGAAAGGCAGTGTCAAAAGCCAGCAGCCTTCTCAGGAGGTCGAACCTCTAGGATCATCTGTTGGATGTTGGAGAGGGCCGGAAAGCAGCGTGCTGGGGTGATGCCTGCGGAGGAGGAGTCAGAGCTGGCTGGCCAGTCCCCTCAGTCCCCCCTCAGGGGGTGTTTATTATCTTTAAGCTACAGAACTAATTACTATACATGGACGTAAAGGAAAGAGGACCTAAACCCTATTCTCAGGATACTGACAAATCCGTTGGCCTGAGTACACATGAATCAACTAAAGAACACTTCTGCCAAGTTGAAGTTTTGTAAAAATAGAGGATATGAGTCTTGTGGGGATGAGGCAAAGGCGTGAGCGATTAGTCAGTACTGTAAAGCTGCCTACAGAAGAAGAATTTTTGGTGGAGTTTTGAAAGAAATAAATGTATTTCGGTTTCTGTACAGTAAATTTGCCACCTAAGCAATTATAGAAGCATCTCAAGGACAACAACATTGGATTCCTTTCTTATATATTTCCTAACATCCCCGGTTCCTTGGACTCTCCGTAGCAATATTTACCAAGGGCATAAATGACTGGACTTGGGCACCATGCTGCTAACTTGACTAAAGGCTGGCAGACCAGTCTGCCAGTGACCGTAACACAAAATGCAAACAGACTTGACAGGCACCTTGTCAGGCTATCCCTTTTGTCCTTTGCTGTCCACTCTCTTTGTGGGCTCTTTATTTCTCTAGCAATGCTCACAAAAGAACCTCCGTGTCTCAGAAGGAGCCAATATATCCAGTAACCTTCTGCAGCTGGCCTCAGTGAAAGAGGAGAATCTGTTGAATGCCACTGGAAATGTAAGGGTCTCTTGTGACACTCAGGTCTCAGGAGAAAACTAGTAGTTAAATTGCTAAGTTCTTTTGAGTCTGAAGCTTTTATCACTCACAGTGCAGTTAAGTGCTGATCTTGCAGTATCCCATTTCTGACTTCTTTGTTTTGGCTGCAGGTTTTTTTTTCCTCCAAAATGGCATTTTCATTTGTTCTTAGAGTTCAGAACATGTCAAAGGGTTTCTCTGAGCGGTAGGTGGTTTTACAGAGTACATGGAGAATGAAAACTAAATATCATCCTGGAAGCAGTCCATGTGATTGGGGAGGGCTCAGGTTACCTTCCAGCCGTGGCTATGTCTGAACATAAAACAGGGAAGGGAGAACTGAGGCAGTGAGTCACCTCTTTGGGGCCCCAAACACCATTTACCTTGGCTATGGAAAAAAAAATGGCAGCAGAGGATTTCTTTTATATAGGTTAATTGCTATTTTCTCCATGGTCTTGTCCAACCCAGTTCGTCCCAAATGATGGTTTCTGTAATGGTGATGTGGCGGGAAAACTGGCATAGTCTCAGTCTTGCAGGTTCTCATTTAATTCTTTCGCCTAAATCCTTGGCTGGATGGGAAAGGTAATGTCAGTTTCAATCAATTGTCAGCTAATTTATGTTTTAGGTTGGTTATGTGTGTTACATGAATGGAATCATAGTATTTTAAAGTTGAAAAGGAAATAAAGAATCTGTACCCAAACCCAAAATAAAGACCCTGTCATAGTACATACGTGAATGCTACTCCAGACTTCCAGCACATCCCGTCGAAGCGAATCTAACAAATTGCCACTGATTTCCTGAACCGTATTTGCAGAGGTTGGCTTCGGTAAGCTGCTACATGTCCTTGGTCAATGAGGCAAGAAACCTCTTTGCAAAACATTGAGTTGATGGGAAGGTTAGCAAGAGGAATGGGTCCAGAAAGAGTTTTCTAAGGATCTTTCTCATGCAACTCAATACCAAGTGGATTTTGATTTACTTTTATGTTGAGTTCCCTGAGCCCATTTGTTTGGGCACACATCATTTTAACGAACCCTGGCTGGCTCAGTGGTTAAGCTGCTAATGCAAAGGTTGGAGGTTGAAACTTCTACTCTGCTGGATAAATGTTATAGTGACCTGCTCCTCTTAAGAGTATAGCCAGGAGGTGCTATGGAGTGGTTCTACTCTGTAATCTAGGGGTGTTATGAGTTGGAATCAACTTGACTACACACAACAGCGACATTGTTATACAGAAGGTATCCTTGAGTTGGAGATGACTCAGTGGTAACTAACAATAACATCCAGTGGGTGGGAATTATCTTAACTTCTTAGAGTTTTAACGTGGTAGGTGGATGGATATGGAAGTCTGATCTGATGTCATGGTCTGCACTTCCTTCTTGCTGTCTACTGAAGTCACCAGGGAAAAAGAGAAAGGATACTGGCAATAGGGTAGTTCTACACACGTCATAGTGAACTGCCTCTTCCCCACAAACTAGGCTACAGAGTGCTGCACTGGTTTACATATGAAGTCCCATTTCATTCTGAGTCTCATTTCACAGTGTAGGCAAGATGAGTAGGGACATCTAAACACGTTGCTGCTTAATGATTATAATCACCACTTATTTGTGTTGTTGGGGGCCTGGTGGTACAGTGGTTAAGCATTGGGCTGCTATTCAAAAAGTTGGCAGTTCAATCCACCAGCCTTTCCTTGGTAACCCCACTGGCTAGTTCTGCTCTGTCCTCTAAGGTCACTGTGTGTTGGAATTGACTTGGCAGGAATCAGTATTTATGTTGTTGGATGGCATTTAGATTCCTTGTGACAAGAGTAGCACGTACCTTATAGGATTTTCTAGAAACCCTGGTGGTGTAGTGGTCAACAGCTGTGGTTGCTAACCAGCCAAAAGTTAGGCATTTCAAATTCACCTGCTGCTCCTTTGAAACTCGGTAGGACACTTCTACTGTATCCTGTTGGGTCACTGAGAGTCAGAATCAGCTCAATAGCAATGGGTTTGTTTTTCCTTTGTAGGGTTTTCTATTTAGTAATCTCTACAGGGGAAACCCTGGTGGTATAGTGGGTTATGTGCTATGTTTGCTAACCAAAAGGTCAGCAGTTCAAATCCACCAGGTGTTCCTTGGAAACCGTATGGGGCAGCTCTACTTCGACCTCTAGGATCGCTGTGAGTCGGACCCCACCTGACGGCAGTGGGTTTGGTTTTTCTCAACCTTTATAGGAGTAGATGGCCGGGGTTTTCTCCTTCCAAGCCTCTGAGTGGGTCTGAACCACCCACTTTTCAATTAGCAGCCCAGCGCTTATATGTTGCACTGCCAGGGCCCCTTGTCATTTATTTAATACTTGCCAAATACTGGGTGTTGGTCTACCCACTGTCAAGCCGATTCTGAATGACAGCCATCCTGGGTGACACAGCAGAGCCACACAACCACCCTCGGCGTTTCCGAGCCCCAGCTGGTGGACTCAAACCACTAACTGCTGTGCAGCCGGGGCTCCAGCAGCTGGCCCACAGACTTCAGAATAAACCTGGGTCCGTTTTATAGACCTAGTTTTCTAAAAGAAGAAACTAAGTCTCTGAAAATTTAAGTAACTTGTGTAGATACACAAACTGAGTGAGCAGTAAAACCAAGTCTTAAGCCCAGGTCTGTGGAACACTAACGCCTATGATTTTCCTGCACTGTGTGACCAGCCTAGCTACAAAAATCACGGCACTCTTACAGTGTTTCAGCTCTTCTCACACGATGACTTAGATTAAAGACACTCTGTGTGTGTGTGTGTGTGTGTGTGTGTGTGTGTGTGTGTGTGTGTGTGTGTGTGTGTGTGTGAAAATTTAGTGCTGAATATACCAGTTATGTTTAAGAAAGATGGAGTACTTCATATAAGCACATGCAAATCATTATTACAGGCTTGTGTGTAAGTAAGTAAAATATGGTTTCTGGCTCTAAGAACGTAAAGTATGGGGTAGATATGCATACCAACAAAACCAAACCCATTGCTGTTGAGTGGATTCCAACTCATAGCAACCCTGTAGGACCTAGTAGAACTGCCCCATAGAGTTTCTAAGGAGCACCTGGTGGATCTGAACTCCTGGCTCTTTGGTTAGCAGCTGTAGTATTCAGCCACTTTGCAACCAAGGTTTCCTAGATATGCATACATATACGTGAATAGGATGATACGAGGCATAGCATCGTAAGATAATACTTGTAATAGCTTCTATTTCTAGATCTTCAACCATGGCTCAGGAGTTATGCAAGGCAGATTATGAATATCCTGTTTTTTTATTTTTATTTTTTTATTTAATATGACTGAGTGAAAATGTACATTCCTGTATAAATTTACATGCCCAACTCTATGCAGCTCCCACTGCTCTCCCTGCCTTGGGACAGCACACTATTCCTCTCTGCTCTGTACGTGTCTCATCCTCCCAACAGTCTCCGTTCCCCTCCTGTCCACCCACTCTCCTTCCTCCAGCCAGAGGTCAGCAGGATTATATCCTGTAGATGTCTAGAACCATAAAGTGCATCCAATATATGGTCACTCTGCATCACCAAGTCCAATCCATTCATGTCCAAAGAGTGGACCTTCGTTATGATTTATGGGCAAGGGCAGCATCAGGGCCAGGCGCCATGCTCCCAGGGGAACCCCGATACCACTGGACCATCAATTGAGGTCTTTTAGTGGAGATCTCAGGATGCGCCCCTTTTTATTCTTGTGTTGCCAGTCAGACTGAACTTAGTGAGCTCCATCGCAGCTATCACTGGTGGTGGCCAGGTACCATCTGGTTCTTCTGATCCCAAGTCGATGTAGGCACCCACTCATGTGGGTCTCTCTATCTTCTGGGTTGTCTTTACCCCATGTCATTTTGGTCCTCGGTGAGCATCCGCTCCTGCTGAGTTGGGACCATTTGCTGTGTCCTCGGATGGCAGCTTGGCAGCTTTTAAGACCCCAGACGCCACTCACCAATGTGGGGTGCAGAGAACTCTCTTAGCAAAATGCTAGTAGTGCCAATTGGCCTCGATTGCCACCTGCCCCAGCTACTCTATTTTTGCAATATTGGGTTAAGATGGAAGGAGTACTCAAGTTATGCTGAAGTCCACTTAATGTTGTTCTTGTTTCTAATGTGTGCTATCACCGATTTCACCCAACCAGATTTCTCGCAACTATCTAAACTAAACCCTCCCCCCTTGCCCTCCCTTGCAGCTGTCAGAGTCTTTTCTTCTATACAGAAGTCTGTTTTTGAGATCTTATCGTAGAGGTCTCCTACAATATTTGTCCTTTTGTTGCTTACTACTTTCACTCAACATAATGTCTTCCAGTTGAAATCAGGTTATGAGATGTTTCCTGGAATCATCGTTATTCTTTATCATTGTGTAGTGCTCCATTGAGTATATGTACCATAGTTTACCTATCCATTCTTCTGTTGTTGGGCATCTGGTTTGATTCCATCTTTTTGCTATCGTGGACTGTGCTGCAATAAACATTCTTGTGTATGTGTCCGCTGGTGTGAAAGGCCTTGATTCTGTAGGATATATTCCAAGTAGTGGAATTACTAGGTCAAATGGCATATCAATATCCATTTTTTTAAGGAAGTGCCAGATTGCTTTCCAAAGAGGCTGGACCATTTTGCAACCCCACCAACAGTGTAGGAGTGTTCCACTTTCTCCACAGCCTCTCCAGCATTTGTTGTTTTGTGTTTTTTGGATCATGGCCAACCTTGTTGGGGTGAAATGGTATCTCATTGTCGTCTTGATTTGAATTTCTTTAGTAACTAAAGATTGTGAACATGTCCACATGTGCTTTTTGGCTGCCTGGATCTCCTCTTTAGAGAAATGTCAGTCTATCTCCTTTGCCCGTTGCTTAATTGGATGATTTATCTTCTTTTTATTGATATTTTATAGTATCTTATAGATCAGGGAGATCAGGTGTCAGTCTGACATAGAGTTGCCAAATATTTTTTCCCATTCTGTAGGTGTTCTTTTAATTCTATTAATAAAGTCTTTGGATGAGCAAAAGTGTTTGATTCTTAATAGTTCCCATTTATCTATTTTCTGTTGCTTATGGTTTGTTTGACAGATTTTGTAGTCTGTCTACATTGTGTATTAAAACTTTCATTGTTGTTCCTACCTTTTCTTGGATGAGCTTTATCGTTTTAGGTTTGATATTTAGGTCTTTTATCCAGTTGGAGTTGGTTTTTGTATAAGGTATAAGATACGGATCTTGTTTCAGTTTATTGCAGATGGATATCCAATTTTGCTAGCACCATTTGTTGAAGATACCAGTTTAAAGTCTTAGGGCCTTTGTCGAATATCAACTGTTCATAGGCAGATGGTGTCATCTCTGGGATCTCAATTCTGTTCCATTGATCGATCTGTCTGTTCTTGTACCAGTACCAGGCTGTTTTGACCACAGTGGCAGTGTAGTATGTTCTAAGGTTGGGTAATGAGAGGCCTCCCAGTGTGTTCTTCTTCTTTAGTAGTACCTTACTTATCCAGGGCTTCTTCCCTTTCCAGACAAAATTGGTGATTTGTTTCTAATACCCTGTTTTATTACTTAATCTTTATAAGAGCCCCATGAGGCAGATATTTTCTTAATATTTTACCAAAGTGTGAATCATAAACAAAGACCTATGAAATCTTTTTTCCAACTAGGAAAAAAAAACCACCCACTGCCATCCAAACAATTATTAGTGATCCTATAGGACACAGTAGAACTGGCCCATAGTTGCCGAGGAGCATCTAGTAGATTTGAACTGCTGACCTTCTGGCTAGCAGGCGTAACGTTTAGCTAGTGTGCTGCCAGAGTTTCCAGGAAAAATAAGAAGGCTTTATAAAGAAGATGAATGAGTGGCATACTAGCTGAGCCCTGAAGAATTAGTAGGATTTTAATAGGATAACTCGGAAAAGGGATCCCTGGAAAGGCTCTTCGTACTGGGTGTGAAGTAGGAACAGTTCGGTGGAGGCTGAGAAGTGTACAGTGGGTACAAGTGGAGTAACTGGTTTGGATGATGTCATTTGGGGGCCTAGCACAGGGTGAAGGGTGGATATGGACAATGAACCTGAACAGTGAAAGGTCACAGGTCTTAGAATGCCATGCATAGCATGCCTAAGGATTTGTGAGATTATTCTTTGGTAGATGAGAAGCGCTTCAAGATAACCGAGCTAGACATGACAGATGAGTTCTGATTTGATTTAGAAAAAGTGCTGACTCACTTAAGAGGCATATGTTGTAAGCCATAGCTAGTCATATGACCCCCAAACAACCAAACCCATTGCCGTCACCGGACCAGTGCACTATAATTATTTGCATAATTTTCTTCATTTCATCAGTTTTAAAATATGTATGTGCATTTTAGGAAACTCTGGTGGCGTGGTGGGTTAACTGCTACACCTGCTAGCCAAAAGGTCAGCAGTCCAAATCCACCAGACACTCCTTGGAAACTCTATGGGACAGTTCTGCTCTGACTTATAGGGTGGCTGAGTTGGACCCAACTTGACAACAGTGGGTTTGGATTTTTGGATTTGCACTTTATAAGATGATGTCTATACTAATCAGCGAATACTGTGATTAACTTGAAAGTGAAAAGATTTGCTTCCTTCCAGAAATCTGATCTTAACAGTAGCAGCCTGTGAATTCTACTTTGACTTTTATTAATTTGCATTGAAGTTGTAGTGTAATTTCAGTGCACAAGTCTAATCATCTCAAATAGATGGTAGATCTCTAAAGGATGCGAACACCAGTTTTGTTTTCTTCAGTATTAGCCACAGCACTGAAGAAACAATGCTTACCTTCTGAGTACTTGTTGGATGAATGAAGCACTGAACATACCGCTTCCATTCTTAGCATTGAAGTGAGTGATTTAGTCCAGGGAGAAAGACCTTAGAACTTGGGAAGAACAAGGTCTGTCTACATTGCCAAATACGTGTATTCTCATGGATGGTACAGATGACTGGTTCTGCAGTCAGAGATTCAAACTCATGAAATACGGGCTGATGGAAGAGGTTGAATGGGAGGAGATTGTTGTAGGGTAGAAGTCAGCCTCCTGCCACTACCGGTGTGACTTGGAAACTGACTGGTTTCTACACTTTTTAAACTGTTGAAAAAAACTGTAAGACGAGTAATATTTGATGGCATGAGAAAGAAAATGAGACGAAATTCTATTTCAGTGTCTGTAAATAAAGTTTTATGGGATACATCCACACTTATTTTGTAAGTATTGTCTACGGCTGCTTTTGTGGTGCAGCAATGGAGATGCGTCGTTAACAACAGAGGTCTTCTGGCCCATAAAGCCGTAAGTATTTACTATCTGGCATTTTACAGAAAACGTTTGCTGATCCTTACTCTAGTGTGGCTTTGTGGCCGTCTTAATCCAGATTTCTTCGTTTAGCATGTGAATGGAAAATGAAATTATGTTCCTTAATAAAAGCAAGAAACCTTTAGGTGTGCCTCTGGATATTATTTTTTCCTTCTCTTGAGCATCTTGAAGGTTCTATACAGCTACACACTTAAAGCTAGAAAACAATAAGGTAGAATATGTTTTAACCATTACCATATCACTGTACTGTGGGAATTCTGAAAGAGTGGTTTTCCCTTCAGGGTAGAGAACCACATTCTCTGTCTAGGCACCCCCCTGTTTTCTGTTCACCTCCAGGACGTCTACTCCACAAAATGATGTCAAGTGAACCACTTAAGATTGCTTAAAAAAAAAAAATCTCTTCAAGGTTGATTTCTGCTTATTTCTCATTCCCGCAGTTTTCCTCAGAAGGACTTAGGAATAGTTGAATAAGCTTTGATTGTGAGCAATATATTCAGTTTTCCCATTTGGTGTATTAATAGCAAAATCATGCACCAGTCGCATCACGTGCTTTGCAGTTGTGTTTTGGCTTGGCGGCATCGTACCTTTCTTGGGGTTGGGGGTCTTTGGGCATAGAAAAAGGAGGTGAGACAACTTGTCTTTTGTTGACCGAAGCCATTCTGAACTGGTCAGGAGGCAACAGGGTGCAAAGGGAAAAATATTCTTACCTCCTCATGTCTTTCATTCATTCCTGAGAGGATGTAATATTGCTTCCACCTACTTCATCCAACAAAAAAATACTTGAATCTTGCAACTGCCAAACCCCAAAGACACTTCTCAATCCTTACCCTAATGTCTATTCTGAAATACCTGACGCATGACCATACTTCCCTCCTTGAATCCCACAACAAAACCTTGCCCTGGTGTTTCTTCTTCTGCCTGAAAGCTCCTTGTGTCTGGTTGTCTCTTCTGTTTCTTTCTGCCTGTTACTTGTTGCTGTGTTTGGAGTTATCACAAATGCTCTATTTATCATTCTACATGTTCAGAGTAAACTCATCAAGACGTGTTTCAGTAACTGCCTGCATTGCAACTGTGGTACAGATGGTTAACAGATTTGCCTGCTAACCAAAAGGTTGGAGCTTTGAGCATATTCAGAGTTACCTAGGAAGGAAGGCCTAGAGGTCTACATCTGAGAACATGAGTCATTGAAAACCCTGTGACACACATGCGGTGGCCATGAGTCAGAGGGAATTTGACATCAGCTTGCCTTTTCTTTTTCTTTCTTTCTTTTTTTTAAGCTTACTTGAAAACCTTCATTTGCCCAGTCATCCTTGATTCTCCATTTTCACCATTCAGAATGTCCTGTTGTTTATTGTCCCCAAAATATGCCTTGAGCCCTCTGTCCTGAGTTTTCTTTTTTCTGTTCCCACTGCCACTTTGTACAGGTCCTTGTCATCCCTCATTTAACTACTTGCACTGCTTTCCTTCTAGTTTATAGTCTTCATGTCTCTCTGTCCCACCCCTAGTATTACTGCAAGTGCTGTCTTCAAAACACAAACCTTATCGCTTACTCTCCAGCCAGAAACCATTAATGACTACCACTCACCCAAGGGATAAGGTCCAAACTTCTTAGACTGATACAATGTAAGATGTGGTTTATAGTCTTAGCACCTACCATGGACACACATTGGTTCTTTCACACCCGTGCTCAGATCAGCATATTCTTTACCTGGATCTCTGTCTAGACAGATCTCAACACATTTCCCAGGGCCCAGTGCAGACAGGGTCCTCTTCCTCCCAAAATTATTTACCTTGTTGCCGTCACAGCAATTTACATAGAGTACATCTCGCAGTGTGCTATAATTTTGGTTTACATCTTTTCTACCCATCAGATTTTGTCTCATTGGTATTTGTATTCCTAGTATGTAGTTATTTAAGGATTGCATGTCTAGAAACTATGTAAGGAATATGTGCCTGCTGCTACACCATGGGCTCTTTAGATCCTGTTGCCAGGTAAGTTAGGGGTGAGTGCTGCTGTGTAAACCTAGTGGGGCAATGATCAGTAGCAAAAGTTTCATTCTTTCTTCCTGTATTTCATTTGTGTTGAATCTAGACAAAGTACAGATAGTTATATATAGTCACTTTTGAAATCAGTGGGGCAGTGAGGAGAATAGTAGTTATTTTATTAGAACAGAATGAGAGAGAAAAGATTTCCAATGTGACTATATCAGTGAATCACATATATTAGAGATAAAGTTTAATTTCACATATAAATATTAAGAGAGCTTGACAGAAAGTTGGTATCTTATTAGACATAGAAGTATGCATGTATGAAATATGTAGTGTGTGTGTGTGTATGAGGTCTGACAGTTAAGTTCGTGATCTCACCCTAGAAAAAGGGCTGTGTACCTCATTGCTGAATGTCATCACTGTGGTCACCTTCTAAGTGCTCCACTTGGGAGGCTTATGTTCTCATGCCATTGCCTAGTCCACCCTTGAAAGCAATTTTGTAGCTTTTTTCCTGGAATGACCGTCAGAGTTGTCACCATATTACCCTTTGATGTCCTGAATGCCATCGTAATTCAGGCATAGAAAAAATTCATTGGGGGCCAGTGAGTAGGGGGAGGGTATTCCAATACAATTATTTCTTTACTGGCTAGAACCTCCCTCACAGACAACTATACAGTTAAGCTTGTAAACTTGCCACTGTGCCATCATGCTCAGTGGCCATTCCAGAAAGAGCTCCACAATTGCTTTGAAGGGTCGACTTGGTGCTGGCATGGGTGCATAACTTCCCAAGGGCAGTACTTTTCGAAGGTGAGCATAGTGATGTTCAGCAATGAGGTAGGTAGCACTTGGAACAATTACCTTCATGGACTTAACTGTCAGACCTGTATGCATATACATTCATGTGTTTAAATGTGGCTCACCATTATCTTTTAATTATGAGTTACATTTTGTGATGGTCATCCTCAAAATTATCACTAAGTTCAGTAATAAAGACCGGGGTTGAGGATTTGTTTTCATACCTCATTTGTGACATTTGCTTGTGCTTCTGCAATACAGCAGAATCATTTATTAGGTGATTACCATGAGCAGAGCAGCCTCAGGATCTAAGACAGGGAGCACTGGTAGTGCAGTGGTTAAGAGCGCAGCTGCTAACCGAGCACTTGGGGTAGTTCAAATCCATCAACTGCTTCTTGCAAACTGTGGTGCAGTCCTAGTCTGTATCCTAGGGTCATTATGTTCAGAACTGACTTGATAGCAGTAGGCTTGGTGTTTTGATTCTTAAATGCAGGAGTGATTAACCAGCAAGCAAGGTGTACTGACTTGTCTTTACTTAATAATCTGTAGTGTACCATTTCACATGGGGAGATCAGATAGAAAACACTGCAGTTTACTAAACATAAATAAGCCTGTGCATACCTTGCTGACTGGGTAATCCTTTGCTGCTCTTGTGTAATTAAAAAATCACACACATAAAAATAGTAGAAACAGTACAGGACATTATGAAGTATGTCAGTTAATGGTAAACAGTATGTGAGATTTCATTGTGTGTACCTCTGTAGCGTACCACACTTTGCATACACTAGATGTTTAATAATGAATGAAGTAATAATAGAAGAGAGGCATTTTTATAGAAGAGTTTTAATTGTTCTTTCTGTACTGTACGCGTTAAACTAGAGTGGAGTCTTACACTGCGTTTACTGACAATGGTTGTAAATAAGATGAATTTAAGAATTCTTTATATTTTCACAGTTCTCATTTATTACCTATGAAGGTAAAACTAATTATTTTATTACCTTAAAGTAATTGAGTTGTAATACATATTATATATCACTTAAAGCTATGTCAAGTCTATGACTTTGTCAGTATTGCCAAGAAAGATGGAATGAATATGTGTATAATCATCTTTAATGATGTGAGGTAAAACATCAGGAAATTTTAAACATTGTCTTTTCAGTGGTACAAATGGCTCTCATGCGACAAGGGAGGAAACCATTGGAAGATGTAATTCGTTCTAGAAGTTGTTTCAGGGTCTTTTCCAGAAAATGGTAGAAAGGAGGACTCCAGTTGCCTCTCCAGCTTTGTTGGAGCTAGATAACAGGTTTCCGGTGAACAGTTGTCTTGTGGGCTTGTCCACAATAGGTACCAAGAAGTTCCCGGGTGGCACACAGGTCTAAGTGCTGGATTACTGGTCAAAAAGGTTCAGACCCATCCAGACGTGCTCAGAACATAGCCCTGGCAGTCTGCTGCTGAAAAGTCACAGCCTTGAAAACCCTATGAGTACAGTTCTGCTCTGCTTGCCTGGGGGGGTCTGTGAGCTAGAATCTCTCTGTGACAACCAACGGTAACTGGTTGTTTTATGTACCAGGCTGCTTGGATTTACTCACAGACCCTCGTTAAGGCTGCGCAAGAGTACTTACTGTCTTTTGTTTTTACAAAAAGATGGATGATCCTGATTCTGATGTACCTCTTTTTATGTATCTGTGTATGAAGATCAGTATTTTCATAGTATGCTTGAAAATATTAGAGGGTTTTAAATAGCCCCCAGTTCCCTCTTTGCCAGTTTATAAAGCTGCCTCCGGAAAATGGAGTCACAGTTTGAAAAGATGTAGCTCTTTTGCAGGTTTTCCAGGGCAAGAAAATTGGAACCACTGTGGGTATTTATTCTACTTTTACTTCTCTTTCTTTTCAAACAGGATGTTTCCCCCACCCTCTGCAGTGAGGCGTTTAGAGTTACCATGTAACTCAACATTAAGGTCACTCTAGGCTGTGGTAGGTGTCTGTTTGAATCACACTTGTACTGGAATAGAAAGGAAATACGTGATTTAAATAGAGTTCATGCAACAAGTAATTCCTCAAAAAAAAAAAAAAAAACTCCACTGCTGCTGAGTCAGTTCTGACTCATTGACCCTACAGGGCAGAGTAGAATGGTGCCATACATTTTCCAAGGAACACCTGGTAGATTTGAACTACTGACCTTTTGTTTACCCACCGTAGTTCTTAACCAGTACACCATCAGGGTTTCAGAAAAAAAAAATTAAATGTTTCATTGTCATGCAAGAAGATGACATCGACATTGTGGCTCATTACATAGTTGTTTATTGGTGGTGACAACAAATGTGTTTTAGTTAACTCTTGCTCTGGATTGATATTTTTCCAAGTTGATCTGTTTAAATGCACTAGAAAAATGTAAATCTAGAACAACCTTAGTTTGCTATTTCAAAGACATAGGCTACAAAGCAGAGAATGCTTTATTCACATTTTCAGATTTTTTTTAACTCAAAGGCTTGCTTCAAACATCAGTCGAATTTCTTTGATTTTGAAGTATCTATCTGGTACACATTATTTTCTTTTTAATTTTTATTATTACTAGAGAATATGTAAAGCAGAGAATGTGCGCATCTCTGCTACTTCTGTATTTTTAGTATCTGATTTTAGAATCTAGTTGGAGGACAGAAATGGGATTGCATTCAGGTAGGCTGACCTTGGTCGCCATTAGCACAAAGATCGAGGAGTTTATTTTGTTATGTTGTTGTCTTTAGATTTCAAGAAAACAACTTCACTGGAGGTCTTAGTTTTCTGCCTGAAACTTATTATATAGGAATATAGTCACTGCAAGTTAATTTATCATACAAATGCATGTTTATAAATTATTTTCTTGGCTGTTCTGATTTGTGAGTTAAATATGTACTTGAGGGACTTCTATTCCAAAATAAAAAAATTCAGTTTTATGCTAATAGAATGGACTCTCAGTTATTGCAAAATTAGTCATTTGCATTTAAGTGCTTTTAAAAGTTTTTGCACTAACAGTTTAAATTGTATAATCACTTTTCAAATCATGATATAAAGAATATAAATCAGTTAGATGTATTCAAATAGTGACAGAAAACATATTACTTGATGCCTTTTTTATTTCCCAGACAAGTTACTTTGCATAATTTTAGTATGCTCCCAACTGTGCAACCAGTTTTTCTTTCAAGGAAGCCAAATCCTAGGAATGCAGAAAGTTAGGATTCTAGATGGGCAATCCTTTGTTTCTCTGAGTATCATGTATACAGCAGGCAAAGCCGTTATTTTTTGGCATCCATAATAATCATTTCACCAGTGAAGTTCAGACTTTCTAAATCACAATTTTGACCTAAGAACAAATGCTTTTGCCATTTATCAACCCTTAAAATTAAGGTTTCGAGCAAAACTTTCCAAGTAGCCTTCAACAAAGCCGTGTCAACACAAATGGTTCTAAAGCACATGATACAGTGCACCACATGAATGCAGAAGATGGGCCACAAGACAAGAAAGAGTTTGTCCTGACCCTTCAACAACCAGTTTGTTGGCGGAGAGGTGACAGATGAGACTCAGTGAGCTGATGGTGGAAGGTGGGGTGCTGGAGGAAGGCAGGTATGTGTTGGGGGCTTGAACGACGCAGTGGAGACAGCTCGGAGTTCAGGACGTGGGCTGCTGTGCTTGTTCTTCACAGCCTTGGCTTGGGAAGTGATTTATGGGAGCTGCAGCCCATGGGCCATACATCACCTCCTGGTCGGCTTTGTTGGCACCTTGTCACATTCTTGCGGGCTTGAGGAATTCATTGTTCTTGTTTGAACTGATAAGAAGAAGGGGGGGTGGAAAACCAAGGTTTTCTCATTGAGACCTTGGGAAAGGCCAAGAAGAGGGTGGAATGCCGACATGGAGCAGCCCGCGGCAGTTTTCCCAAGCCACGCAGGCTTCGCATCTGCCACATTCTTTCTTCACAAGGCAGCCTTGACTGGCCGTGTGCTGCCTGCCACCTTCTTAACTGGGTAGAAGTAGGAGAGAGGTTTTGGGTGGCAGTAGAAAAGGAGACGTGTTTTCCTTGGAGAAGTGGGAGATAGAATGGCTGAGAAGGAGATTCTAATGGAAGGTAAAATGACCTTGGTCACTGGGGGAAATGTAGAACACACAGGGACTTTTCATGTGAGCCGGTCTCATCCGAGTTCATCCCGTTGCACAGTGTGCTTTTAGGGCATAGTGCCACGCTGACCTCTCCCCTTTGATGTGTAGCGCCCCATGCTTCACTGGTATTTTGGCAACCTGAGCACCCAGGCTGGCATTTGAGCCCAGTGCTTTTGAAGATAGTAAAAGGTTTCGGAAAGCAAGCTCACGGAGCCAGTAGTTCAAAGGTTCTGTGATACAGACATAGAGTGTTCGCTCTCGCTTCATTGGAGCACGTGATGATCTGCCAGTTTTTGGGTTTCTGCTGAGTAAATACCTCTTGTATCATTGGTTATTAATAATAATAATGGATTCAACTCTTTATCCAGGGAAACTAACAGGTCAGATTATATGTACCGTGTCATGGGAATGTAAATATTCGTATTTCTTTTTGTGAAAATATGTGTGTTCTTTGAGAGCAGCTTAACACAAACATAAGGGAACATTCCATTCATTAATATCCTCTGTCATCGTGAGATTGTTGATTGGAAGGCGAGCTCATTCACACCCCAGCCAAGGGTGAGGAGTCCTGGGACTTTTTATACTTTTGTTTTACTCTGTTAACAAGTTCTTGTATAATGTCATAAGTCACTGTACCTGGAAGCGCCATTCATACAGCCCCACTAAGAACCTTGTTTTGAACTGGAGCCAGGGAAAGCTGTTTTCAGCCTTCTTGAAAACACTCTCTGCAGCCCTGCTTCTTAAAGAATTCACATGCATAAATTCCTTGTACTTGATTTACCAAGCAGTTACAGTGTTGCAAACAAGGGCTGCTTGCAGACCCTCCGAGGTAAGTGGCCAGAGACTGGAGTTCAAGAGCTGACATGATGATACTGCTGTATGTAAATTAAAGTGACCAAATAAATGTACAGCAGCACAGTAATTGCATTATTAAACTGGTTTTGGAAAGCATGTGTTTTTCCTTTTGTGGGATCTGTCTTGCTATGAAGTGATGTTTTGACTAACGTTTAAATAACCGAATCTGTGTGGTGCTGTTAGTGTTGGCATTGAACTCTGGACACATACCATTTCATGTTTCATCTACCAGCCCCATCTCTCCTTGTTTCTTTGCAACTCTAATGAGCCTGGTAGTTCAGCCTTTGCCTTTTTCTTAGCTTGAAAGCTGTTCTGGTTTCCGAATTAAGTTTACTGACAGTGTTTCACTGCTCTCTGCTGGAGAAGCCCAAAGCGAGGCCAGGCGTCCAGCGCTCCAGTCGGAGCAAGGAATGCAGGTGAGATGGCTCAGCTGATAAACTCAGCCTCGGAAGTGAAGCTCAACACAGGCCTCATTCACACTTGTTAGAGAACAGCTTCGGAACTAGGTTGTGTGGACCAGAGACGGGCTTCTCGGAGAGGAGGATGGGTAGGACGAAAACACAACTCCAGTTTCTTATTTCAGATGCTGTCCGAAATAAAGCAATGATGTACAGGGACTGTCCAGTCGCTCCTGTCCACTTTCATTCTTCCACCTTTGACACATAAATCCTTATTTTGTTAGATTCTTTTGAAACAAACTTCCCCCGACCCCAGAAGAAAGAAAATAAGCTATTTTTTTGGTCCAACATACATATATTTATTTATTTTTTCTCTAAGCTTCTTTGGAAACCCTGATGACACAGTGTTTAAGTGCTGTGGCTGCTAAACAAAAGATCAGCGGTTGGAATCCACCAGGCCCTCCTTGGAAACTTGATGGGGCAGCTCTACTTTGTCCTATGGGGTTGTTATGAGTCAGAATCAAGACAACAGTAATGGGCTGGGTTTTTCAGGTTAAGCTTCTTTAGTGAGTATGTAATGGGGAAAAAAAAGGAATAAAAAGTATTCACCAAGTAAGCAGACAGTGAGTTAGAACATTTTTTTCCCAGAACTTTCGTAGTTAGCAATGAATACTGATTTGCATTTTCATTTGCAAGAACACAAAAACTACTATAATTTTGATGTTCTACTTTGCAAGGATATAAACAAAATCAGCAAATATTTGAGGTGAGTATTGTTTTAAACATACTGTATATACTGAGTATGATATACACATGCATTTAATACATGTGCTGTGTATGTGCTTATATGTGTGTCATAAAGATAGGTGTGTGTACATCTGTGTCTCTGTATGGCTTAGGAGGGAAGGGCAGTGAATGAAGATACAGGCGTAACACACCTCCAGAATGTTTTATGTCCCTGTCATTCTGGCATCTTTCAACTTAGAAACAACTTGATGACTATAAATCATAAAAAGCCAGCTTCACAACAGCATTAAACTGCTATTATATTCTCCAGCATTCCAAGTGAATTATTGCTATCCTGTCAAGGAAAACAAAAACATTTGGGAAGGACTGTTTATTTTACTGTGGTTGACCGAAAATATGCAAGTGGTTATAAAAAAATGTAGACAGCTAACGATGGGAGGTGCCACTTGCACATTCTGAAACCCATTCACAAATGTTTGACACCAATGCTCCATCGATGGAGATAAGAGTAGAGGCAAAAGCCTTTCTCCTTGAGGGAAGTTCTAGCACTTTCAGAGAATTTCAATTCAAAGCAAATAAATAAAGCCCTGGTTGTCCCATCCTGTATAACTGGCAACCCCTCACTCATAGGGCCTCGCTAGCATACAGTGTTTTCCATAGAAGAACAAAGAAAAATTTTGCAAAAAAAACTTTTGTCAGAGGTTCTCACAATGGCAGATTTTTGTGCTCTGAAGGATGTGTTGCCCTCTGTATTTAAAGATTGCAGTAAGCCACCACTGACAATATCAGTAGATTTTTTCATTGAACCAATCAGTTGGCCAGTTGCCATGAAGTTGATTCCATCTCATGGCAGCCCCCCATGTGAGTTAAGAGTAGAATGATGCTGGGCAGTGTTCTCAGCGGCTGATTCTTTGAAAGTGGATAGCCAGGTCTTTTGTGCAAGGCAACTCTGGATGGACCAGAACCTGCTGCTTTACAGTCGCCCATCCGCAGTAGGTATGAAATTAGAGATTCCTAACACTATCCCACATAAAAGATAACAAAATGTACACTGAGAGAAGTTAGGTAGCTTGGGTGAAGTCACATAGTCAGGCAGCATAGAGGGATACGAATTAGAAATAGAAGGTCACTGTGTTGCGGTTTTTTGTTTGAGGACCGGATATCATCCAGTAGAGACCTCACTGATAGCTCCCGTCAAATGCTCGTTTTATGTTTAGGATTGCTCACTGGTAAAGAGGTCTTTGTCTCAAGAGACTAGGTTTCATCTCGGAGCTTAGATCTATTTATTTCATTCTCACTTCACAGTTCAGCAGACATTTAACCTTCTGGTGGCTGGATCACTGAATATGTTTTTGAGATATGTAAATAATAACAACTGGCTCTATTCTTACCATGGAGTGGAAGAGAGGAAAAACTCTGATACGGCTAGCACTGTTCAACCACTCAGTAAGTATCAGTCAACGGAGTACATTTAGGAATTGCTTCAGATATCGTTTCTTTTAGTGCGAGTGTGACTTATTTTCCAGAGGATATGTATGTTATAGAAAAGTTCTACATTTTAGACAGATCACTGTGGTCAAGTGATTACTGGACAGTTTGCTATCATTCACTGTGTTAGATGCTGCAAGCATCTGGCTTTGCTACACCCTTGACCCCAGACTCAAGAGTAGAAGAGAGAGGAGATGGGAGCAGAATTACTTGCAACCGTGTCCTGAGCTCAGCAGCTCTTCATTCCTGTCTTTGTGGGTCTCCCGAGTCTAAGAGTTTTGTGTAGTGTTTGCCCAAAGAGACAGTTGTCCTTTTTACAGCTCAGCTGTCTGTGTCTCTGGCGTTAAGCGGCCTCAGATATATATATATATATATATATGTTTTTCCAATGTAGCATCTGCCTTTCCTCCGTAACATCCATGGATTAATCGCCTGCTTGCTGGCCAGGATATGTAAATAAAACTTGGCTAAAAAAACACTTAAGGGATCATGAAGCAGTCTTGCTTAATGGCAACGAAACAAAACAAAACAAAAAGCCACTCCAGCAAATCCTCAAGTTTGCTACTAAATAGTGGAAAGATACAGTTATGACTGCGACTGTCCAGGCCAGAGAATTGTCGCAGATCCAGAGCAGATCCGGAGAGAAAGACAGAGAGAGAGAGGGAGACGAGACAGGGAGTGCTGAAGGAGGGTTTGACTCACTCGCTCCTGCTCCCGGCTCACTACAGAGGAACCGCGCGCGTTCCCTTGCAGCTGTCGCTAATGAGGAGCAGCGTGCTGGCGAAGGAGGCATGTTAATCCCCGGACCAGCCTTTCATGCGTGTGCTGGGATGTCTGAGTCACTGTTCCTTGTACAATTCCTTGTCCTTGGACTGCACATATTCCTCCTCGTGCTCAGAGGTGGCCAGAGCTGGTCTGAGAAAGCCACCAGAGGTCCATTTTGCAGAATGGCATGATTGATGCTGATTGTGGGGTTCCAGGGTGGTGGCTCTTGCAGGAAATGTCTCGGTCTCACATCCCAGGGCGATCACCTGTCAGGGGTCCAAGTGGGGAGGAGCGTGGAGTATTACCTTCGAGTTGTCTGTCACCAAAGCTGTCTGTCCTGACTGGAGGGCAGTGAGCATGGAAAACCCTGGTGCCTGTGTGTGCCAAAAGCAACCTTAGTCAGGGAAAGAGCGCAGGAGCTCGGCAGACGGCGAGGTCCTGCATGCCGGCCTTTCTGCTTCTACTATTAGAATCATGTGCTGCTATTTCTGTGGCTTCTGCCAGCTGGCCCCTGCCCACCTTTTCTGTTCATACTGAAGCGGCCAGGAACTGAGCGAAAGAGGAAGCCTCTGCTGTACTCAGGGCTGCGCTGCCAAGGGCGCGTCTGTACTGGGTCCAGCAGCAAAAACAAAACAAGGGAGGCCCAGCCGGAGCAGCTGAGTGTGAAAACAAAGAAGCCGGCTGGGGCAGCAGCGTCAGGCCGAGGAACGTCAGACAGGAAGGGAGTCTCGAGGGAGTGGCTGCATCCTTTCAAAGACGGGAAACTGAGGCTCGGAGAGGATGTGACATACCTGAGCAGTGGCCAGTCCAGGAGCAGAAACCTGTTCTCAGCGCCAGTTCACACTGCCACTTGGTTTTACGAGCTCTGCGACTAATGGTGTAACCGTGGACAAATTACTTACTCTGGGCCTCAGTTATCTTGTCTGTAAAATGGACATACCTCTAAAACATAGTGGTAAGAATTAAATGACAAAGTGTCAACAAAGCACGATGCTAAGCACTTAGTGCCCCCTAAAATCAAACCCATTGTTTTCCGGTTAGTTCCAACTCACAGTGATCATATGGGACAGTAAAATTGCCGCTATTGGATTTCCAAGGCTGTAAATAATTACAGGAGCAGCACGCCACATCTTTCTCTCACTGAGCAGCTGGGATACATTGGGTGAAGCCACCCATGTACCATTGTACTACCAGGCCCCTTTGGGCACTAAGAAAGCCTTCAGTAAATGTTGGCTAGCCTTATTTGAATAAGGACTAGAAAAGCAGGAGAAATAGGAAGGATGGAGAGTTGTTCTTAAATACCTGATGGGTTTGTTGAAATAGAACTGGCTTTCACAAGGAGGGTAAGCACACTTGAATGAAGATCAGGGTGATGATGATTTCGTTGTTTCAGTGTTATTGGAATGTGTGCTCAAATGGCAGGCTGTCTTCCCTGTTCCAGAAAGAACCCAACTTAAATAGCAAGGAAGCTGGCAGTGTGAGTCACAAAACTGTGCCATTCTAACTGACTGAATATACATTGATTGCATTTAGAGAAGCACGTTCAAACCTTCTTCAGTTTAGTGGAAAGTACTTCCTAAAAGGCTGAAAGCTTGTTCCAGGGTAAAAGAAGAGGTGAATAAAACACCAAATAGTAACATCAGGTGATTTTTTACCCCTTCAGCCCAGTTATGTAGAAGTGATTGATAAAGGACCCAGCTTCTGATACGATAGCAACACTTATTCCAAAAGTGCTTTCTATCCTCTTCTGCCGCTGACTGGCTGTGAAACTCTTGAGGTGAATCATTTAAACGATAAATGATAACAATGACAACAGTGAAGTTTTTTTTTTTTAGGCTTTACTGGATGTCAGCCTTTGTGCACAGTGCAATATATAAGTTTCCTCACTTAATTTCCATGACAACCTCAGAAAATATTTCCCCCTTTGTGGATAGGAAAATGAGGCTTAAGGAAGTTAAATAACTTGTCCACAGTTACTGGGCATTGAGGAGTCCCCAGGTGTTTGCCTTGGCTGCTCATCAAAAGGTGAGAGGTTCAAGTCTGCTCAAAGGCACCTTCAAAGAAAGGCCTGGCAGTGTAGTTCCGAAAAATCAGTCATTGAAAGCCCAGTGGAGCACGGCTCTCCGAGGACACCTGTGGGGTGGCCGTGTGTTAGAACTGACTCAGAGGCAGTTGGTTAAAGAAAACCACCTATATGCTGTCTGCCAGCTTGCCGTGCTCTGCTACCACCTTAATGTTAATCTGGATTAGGTTAATTTAGTTTCTCTGGGTCCTTTTCTTACTTGTAAATTAAGGATTGGCTTATGCTGTTGCCAAGGATCCTTTTTAAAATTCTAAGTATTTCCCCAAAGAGGCAAAGCTTGTAACGCGCCGTCATGCTTTCCAAATAAATTCTGCCCAATTAAGACCAAAGATAGTAACACTTATTCCAAAAGTGTTTTAAATTCTGTTTTGTTATGAGACCCTTGAGGTGAATGACTTAGGGTGAAATGTGCAGATAGATGTCTCACGAAAATGAAAAGGGAAGACAATGCATGTCATTTCTCAGGCTGAAAGAACTGAGGAAGCAATTCAAGCCTCAAGTTGCAATATTTAAGGATTTCTGTAGGCCAAATATTGAAAGACACGTGAAGCATCTGAAGAAGATGCACCAGAAAGAACTGGTCAGTGTTCAGCCATTTGAAGAGGTGGCGTGTGGTCAAGAACTGATAGTATTGACAGAAATCCAAGCCACACTGAATACACTGGCAAAACACAAGAATTGATGGGACGCCAATTAGCATGGTTCAGCAAAGGGATGCAATGCTAGAAGCACTCACCCATCAATGCCAAAAAATTTGAAGACCACTCCCTGGCCTTCTGACCGGAAGAGCTCCATACTTCTGCACATTCCAGAGAAAAGGTGATCCAACGGATGCAGAATGTAGAAGTTATTGAACAATATTAATGTCACACACAAGTAAAATGTTGCTGAAGATCAGTCACAAGTGGTTGTAGCAGTACATTGACAGGGAACTGTTCGGAAATTCAAGCCAGATTCCAAAGAGGATGTGCAACTAAAGATGTCATTGCTGATGTCAGCTGCATCATGGCTGAAGGAGAAAGTACCAGAAAGATGTTTACCTCTTTTATTGGCTATACAAAAGCATTTGACTGTGTGGATCATGTCAAATTATGAATAACATTGTGAACAATGGGAATTTGAAAATGCTGGTGCTTATGAGGAACCTGGATGTAGATCAGGAGGCAGTGGTTTGAAAAGAACAAAGCGATACTGCTTGGTTTAAAATCAGGAAAGATGTGTGTCAAGGGTTGTATCTTTTCACCATATTCAATCTGTGTGCTGACCAAACAGTTCTGGGAACTGGACAGTGCAAAGACTAACCAGGCATCAGGATTGGAAAAAGACTCATTAACAACCTGGGATATGCAGATGATGCAGCTTTGATTGCTGAAAGTGAAGAGAACTAGGAGCACTTACTGAGGAAATCATAGGTTATAGCTGTAAGTGTGGATTATACCCCAACGTAAAGAAAACAAAAATCCTCGCAACTGGACTAGGAAGCCATGTCATGATAAATAGAGAAAAGACTGAAGTTGTCAAAAGATTCCATTTTTCTTGGATCCACAATAAATGCCCATCAAAGCAGCAGTCACAAAATCAAATGACACATTACATTGGGCAAATCTGCTGCAAAAGACCCCTTCAAAGTGTTATATAGCAAAGATGTCGTTCTGAGGACTAAAGGTGCCCCTGCCCCGAGCTGTTGTAGTTTTGGTAGCCTCATATAAATGTGAATGTTGGCAGTGAATAAGGAAGACGAAAGAAGAATTGATGCCTGTAAATTACATGTTTGATAAGTAATATTGAATGTATCACAGATTGCCAGAAGAAGGAATAAATCTGGCTTGGGAGAAGTCCAGCCGGAATGTTCCTTAGTAATGAAGAGGGTGAGACTTTGTCTTGTTGACTTTGGGAGTATTATCAGAAGGGGCCACTTCCTAGGGAGGGATATCATGCTTGGTAAAGTAGAGGGTCAGCAAAAAAGAGGAAGGCCTTGGACAAGGTGGGCTGACACAGTGGTTGGCACGGCAGGCTTCAGCATAGCAAGGATTGTGAGGATGGCCCAGGAGCAGACAGTGTTTCTTTCTGCTGTACGTAGGGCTGCTCTGTGTCAGAACTGACTCGACGGCACCTAACAGCAAGACCAAGGACCTAATTACTTTTTTCATATGAGTGTATTGTTTAATACAGTGAATTCAGGAAGGACTCAAAAATAAGGAAAAGTAATTTCATGGAATGCTTTAATATATGTGTAGGCCCAGTTGCCCAACGGGTAAATTAGGACCTCTGGCACCTTGTGCCTAGTCAGTTGATAATGAATGTTTGATCAGTATGAATGGCAAAATTTAAATTATTCATGCTGTCCTGTGCTCTATTTGTAAGGAATTGTGAATTTATACATATGACTTGGTAAGCCATCCTAATAATTCAGCTTTATTTCTTTAGCAAATGGAATTTCTTTGTCAAAGATGTTTTATGTCCTAATGGAGGAAAGCTTCTGAATTATCAGTATTTATTAATATTAGGATAAATACTCATAAATTCTCAGTATTGGAGTGTTGTGAATTACCCTTATATAGATTAGTATATGTTAATAATTAGTAGCCTTATGAGGGTCGCCATGGGTCGGATCTGACTCGACAGCACTTGGCTTTGGCTGTGACCTTGGGCAAATTTCAAAATCCCTCCATGCTTTTGTTGCCTAAGTTATAAAATGAGAACGCTATCATTATATTCTAACAGATTGTAGATATTACTAAGTGAATTAGCTATGTAAAGCACTTCATAGTAAGTGTTAGCATTATTAAAGACTGTTGTTTGCCAAGCTGAGACTCTTATAGTTGTGTCCAATCAATTTTTAAATCATAGCGTGCCTTCTAGCTGCTTGCGTCTTTAATGATAGTTAGTGTTATAAAATTTGCCAAATACTGCCCTCTGAAGCCTATAAATTAATTTGCATATGAAGTCCTTTTTTTTTAGAGAAATCTTCATATTTTTCTGCTTCATGCTTTTTAGCATAGCAGTAGATGGTTTCTTACTCTTTGTTTATTCTTAAGAATTTTATCTGGAGAAGCTTTTTGTTTTAAGTAGTGGTACTATTACAAATTAGACTCTCTGAATTGCAGATTATGTGAGGCTGAGTTTATCCTTGATGTTTTTTCTTGGTATCTGAGTCTCAGAGAAACATGTTTTCCACTCAGAGTAAATAGTGGGGAATAGCGGGTTTTAAAATGACATCATGAGATACGGATTTCTCAGATACAAGAGTTTGTTGTCACGTTCTTTTGGCCCGAAGAGAGTCTTCTTCCTGGGAAACGTAGCCACAGAATGTTGGGTTTGACTTTTTATTAATATCCTTGTAGGTTGAAAACAAAATGTTTTCCCTCCCCATTTTTGTTCTTTTCCACTTGGCAAACCCAGGGATTTGCCACGTGAGCCAATGTCTGTGTCATTTGCTTATTGTCTTGTGCACCAGCGGCCCTAGTGATACCATCTGGAATGTACAACTCCTGGGAATATAGAACGGGCTGGGATGTAGTTTGCTTTGAGGCCACAGGATCACTTATAGTTAACGTTCTACACGCCTCAAACCAGTTTCCTTGTTTAAAAATAATTTCAAGGTAGCTCACGCGTTATTTTTTTTTTTTGGTCATAATAATAATCATTGATAATATTTTTACAACTCATAACTATAATTTGGGAATTACATTTGCAAAGTGAGTTTTAAAACTTCATCTAATGATACCAAATACTGTGTCTATTCCATGAAAATGCCTCACATTCTTAATAAAGCACATTACTAGATTAAATGGTATCATAGCCGAGACAAAATCTGATCAGAAAACAATCAGACTTCTGAAACTTGACTGACTTATATATCTTTGTTATTTTATTGTCATCATTGTTAAACAATATTCTTTGACTAAGTAATGCACAGTTTTCAGATGTCAGGATGCTGAGTGGAATTCACACTGAACCGCTCACTATCTAGGAGTTCCTGGGTGGTGCAGAAAGGTCCTAAGTGCTCAATCACTAACCCAAGGTTGGCAGTTTGAACCCACCCAGAAGCTCCTCAGATGAAAAACCTCATGACCTGTCACAGCCTTAAAAACCCTGTGGAGTAGAGTTCTTGGAAACACATAGGGTCACCGTGAGTCATAATCAACTCTCCAGCCATGGGTTTGGTTTGGGTTGACTCTCAAACTGCCTTCAAGCTGACCTTTAGCTTAACGTTCAAGAGGCTCTAGTATCCCTCTTTCTTGTGTCTTCCTGGTGGGAAGCTTACTTTGATCCATCTTTATTGAAAGGGATTATTGAGGCAAACACTGGCTACAAGACAAAGCAGAGCTGTTGAAGGATGCTGATAGAAATCCAGCCAGGAGATACCACTGAAGTCAGAAGAAATTCCCGTATGAAGCTTGCAAACTGGCCAAGCGAGACCCAACGGGCAGTAGTCAGTTGCACTTTCTGCCTTATCTTACACACACTCATGTTTTTTTGCAAGCACAGTCCATTGAGTTTCCCATTGTCTGTTTTATTCATTCCCTTTCCCCAGTGCTCTTTAGTAAGTATAGTTCTCTTGAAATGAGTTGGATTACAAAATTTTGGGAAATTTTAATGACTTTGAGCTCATTTAGAAAGTAATGTGTACTCCCCCTTGGTCCACAGTCATAGAAGCCAGTCACCTCACAGTATTTATTTGGCAATTTAAGTGATACTTTTTCTATAACGCAGTCATTACACAAATGTCCCCTGTGCCATGGATGCTGTTTTAGTGGGGAAGTTCAAAGGCAGAAGAGTCAGATGATTGACTCCCTGACCAGTTCAGTGAAGCCAGTGAAAACCTTATCTCAGCTATTGTTCTTCAAGTTGGTGTTTCAGTGAGTCTCTTTGTGGGAGAGTATTAAGTAAACTATTTTATGCTTTGAGTCAGTGAAATTTTAAAAATCATTAAAAGTGATAGTTGATCAAATCTTAACTTCTATCTAATTACAGTAACTAAAAAGTTTAAAATAATGTAAGGTTCTTCAGAGTTTGATCACTGTGACTTCTAAAGTGAGATATGAAGCCAGTTTGGATCTGCTGTAGATAAGCTTTTTTAATTTAAAAAAACTTTTGAGTTTATTATTCTTATTGAGCCTTCTCTTTGTCTAAACCACAAGGCATTAATATCATTGTTATCGCTTTGATGACCTCATCAGGATTTCTTTTAAGAGTACAGGCTGGTGGAAACTGCTGGTGTAGTAGTTAAGCACTATGGCTACTAACCAGGTCAGCAATTCACATCCACCAGATGCTCCTTGGTAACTCTGTGGGGCAGTTCTACTCCATCCTGTAGAGTCACTATGAGTTGGAATTGACTTCTTGATGGCAATGTGTGTTTTTGTTTTGTTTTTTTATAGATACCTGCTGTAGCACTTAAAACATTGTATCATCCCTCAACACTCAGTCTCATTAGGGCAGGAAGCATATTTTATGTGTGTTTTTTGTTTGTTTGTTTGTGTGTTTGTTTGTTTGTTTTAAGTATGTCTTTGTGCATCTAGCCCTTAGTGCTTGGAACATAATCGTTGTGCAATAAGTACCTGTTGAATGAATGATGGATTCAATAAGTAAGTCTTGGTTTGAAGTCTTGTCAACATCCTGCTTGATATTTTCTGAAGGTATCTTTGTGATATGATCAATTGCAAACAAGAATGAGACTGTCACCCAGTATTATTCTAAATTCTGTATGTCTAGAATGGAGCCCTGGTGACACAATGGTGAAGAGCTCAGCCACTATCCTGAAGGTCAGCTGTCTGAATCAACCAGCTGCTCCTTGGAAATTCTGTGGGGCAGTCCTCCTCTGTCCTCTGGGCTGTCTATGAGTTGGAATCCAATGGATGGCAACATTTTTGGTTTGGCTTTGTGTTTTGAGTAACGATGCATGAGATATTTTTTTAAGGAAATTTTTTTGCAGTCATATTACTCTTCTGACTCAAGCCAACTTCATGTGCCAAGACAATTCGCCTCCCACTCCTTTTGAAGTAGACGAGAACTTCCTGAAGGGCTAAGCCCTTCCTTGGGTTAGGCTGAGACCAGAGGAGCACTCTGCTGCTTCTTCTGGATCTTCTCGTGTGTCAGTTCAAAACATCTTCTCCTTCCTCTGCTTCCTCTTTCCTGTCTTCCTCTTCACAGCCATTGAAACAAGCTGTCCCCACACAGCAGTGTTGTTGATTCCTGACTCACGTACCAAACAGACCACTAGGAGGACGGGGATCAACAAGCAGCATAATTCCAGGGATCTTCCTGGTTTCTTGGTCTTCTAGGAGACTGGCCAGAACACAGGCAAGTCGATTATTCTGTAGTTATACAGAGCAATAAATTGGATGAAAACGAAATGCACATGTGATCAAGGGGCAAACATTGAGTGGTTCCATCAGTAGTGATTCATGATGTTGAACTTTAGTGCTGTTTCCTTCCAAACCCTCTCCCAGTTCCTGTTGTGACATGGGTGCAGCATTTGAGGATGACAGCTAGGCTTGCGGCCAGACTCTGTGGTCATGGCTGTGGAAGGCGAGCCCTGTGGCTGCTAATCTTGCTGACAAGCGCTTTAGTAAACATTTGTGGTTGGAAAGTGGCACTGTGTACCTGTAGGGGACAGTAGTATTTAAGAAGGAACCCAGGTAGCACAGTGGTTAAGCTTCTGGCTACTAACCAAAAGGTTAGTGGATCAGACACATCAGCTGCTCAGCAGGAGGAAGATGTGTCAGTCTGCTTCCCTAAAGATTACAGCCTTGGAAACCCTGCAGGGGCAGATCTGCTCTGTCATATAGTCACTGTGAATTGGCATCAACTCGATGGCACACAGCAACGTCAGGAAGCTGGAACTGCAGAATCGGAAGGCAGAGAGGGGAGAGGCAGGACGTGAGCCTGGGTTCTGGCCTAAGCTGTCTCACCCTGTGCTGTTTGAGTGCAGCAGGAGACTTTTGCATTCCCTGTGGGTCTTCATCCTTACCCTTACCCACAAGACTATGCCACAGGGGTATTAAATGAGATCACGATTTTAAAGTGTCCAGCTCTGTGCCTGCGCAGCAAGGTCTGCACCCCAGAAATGTCAGCCTTTGACTTCTGTGTTTTGTCCTTTTCCCCTAGCTTTTCATCTGTCAGCTGGCTTTTGTCCTCTCCTGCCCACTTAGTTCAGTGATTGCAGTTTTTACAGTAAGGTACCTCCTTACCACCTTGTTGGAGAATCCCAGTCAAAGTGTTCTGCCTCTCTCTCCACTGCTGCTCTGATGGTCTTGGCAGGAGGACAGAGGCTGCTGGCAGAAGCCTAGGAGGGAACGCACTGTGGTAGCAGCATGAAAGAATTTGGCAAGGAGGTGCTCGCCACATGATTGTGATTCATACTGTACTCTTGAAATGTGGCAGGAGGGCTAGCACACAGAGAGCAGAGACACTCAGTTTCAAACATCACATTCTTTTTATAGTACAGGCATGCCTCATAGGGAAAATATTGAACTTGGCCTGCCAGCACCATGAGAGTCATCCCAACTGTGATTTTATTGCTTGAGTCACTCCCTGAATCAGATACTGGCAGTAAGGAGGAAGTCTTCTATTAGGGATGCTTTGAAATTGTGTTTTTAATTAATTAACACCAACTCTGGACTGGTTTCTAATTTACTTCTAGCTGCCACTTTTTTTTTTTTTTCATTTTCTTCCTTGAAACTTTTTTTTTTTTAAAGACATTAAGAGTCCCTTTTGGATTGTCTTAAGTGTCTATTGAAAGAGTCATCTGTGTCAGGTGAACACAATGCAAGCAAACTCTTCAAAGTAGAATTCATCATCTTGGAGCAAATCTGTTATGTGGATACAGGGTAGTCAGAGAAATGATCTCTGAAAGTCTGGCATAATACTTTTGATCCCTTCTGCAGCTCTCCATCTATTCATCCTGTTGTTAAAACATAAAACTAGAGCTGGCCAGCTGTTGGGAAAAGTCCTCCGTTTTATTTCAACCAAATGGTGCTGCCTCCTGGGGCTGGAATATAGCTGACTTCAAGCACAATTATAAATGTGTAGCTCTTTCGAGCTGTGGAAACCTACAAAATGGCCTTGATTCACAGGGCCCCTTTGGCTCAAAGGTTCTCTGCTTCCCCTGTGCCATAAATCTGTATCTGCATCAAAAAGTGTAAAGGCTGCAGTGTATGGAAGTCCCTCTTCCTCTGAGTGTGTCTATGACAGATTTATACTGATGGCTGCACCGTACCACAGTCACAGACTCCTATTATGGTCATGCCCTACTAGCTCAGCCCTGTTTCCTGTTGAAGGTGAGACAGGTCCTGCATGAAGGAGGGGTGAAATTACAGCTCAGCTCTCTAATTGCTCTTAATACAGGAGGACCTGTAAGGACCTTAAAGCAAAACTAAACTCATTGTCTTGGAGTGGTACTCATAGGAACCCTGTAAGACAGAGTAGAACCCTTCCCCAAAGTTTCCGAGATTGGAAATCTTTATTAGAGTGGGCCACTCCATCGTCCTACTACCCTAGGGCCTCAGCAAGACCTATTTTGTCCACAGCAACGTCTCCTGTCTCTTCGCAGCAGTGTTGTTGATGCTAAAACAGGAGGCTGTTTTGTGAGATTTGCCAGGACGAGGCAATGTGGGGCTCAGCCTTGCGCACAGTGTGTGCTGTGTGCGCAGAGGCCAAACCCATACATTTGAGAAGAACAAACACCCTTTATTTGTTGTTGTTGTTGCCACAGGTTTTGTATGATCAGAATACTCTTCTCTCCCAGAGTCCAAGCTCAAAATGTGAAAAAGCAGCAGTGCGTGCACTTAAAACGGGTTTCGTGTATCAGTATTTGTAAACTGATGCAGAACTTGCTTTGGAAAGCATCACCTCCTTATTGGAGATTTTTCGTCCTTCACGAACTTTGTAGGGTTCCAGGAGCAGTGGTTAGTTCCCTACCTCTGTCTTCTTGGCTTATAGCTGGCCTGAGAATCTTGGGGGGTGGGGGGGTGTCCCTGTGGATCAAGGGGTCTCTCAGAGCTGCAGAGCCAAAAGTTAAGCAACTCAAGACATGGGTATAATTTGGGGGCATGGAGACCCAAAGGGAAAGATGGTTTGAGAGGAGAAGAAGAAAGAACACTTGGTGCTTGACTTTCTTACCCTACTTCAAGTCCAGTTTGCACAGGACAGCTGTATCAGTGTGTTTGTTTTTGCCCAGAGCACCCCATAATGCTGCTGCTCAAAGTAGATGATGATGGTTAACTATTAATTTTGTGTGTTATAGAAGGTACTCCTATGAAAAAATGGTAATAGGGGAGGAAAAAGTTACAGAGCTAAAAGTTAGGCTTATGTTTTTGAATTTGCAATTTTTATAAATCTGTCGTCTGCCGATCAACTTAACCTGAGAATGACTGTGGGCCTCTGGTGTTTGTTTTGTGTTTTTTTTTTTTTAACATGCTAAAGATTCTTATTTAAATAGGAAATCAGACTGTAGTTTGAAAAACTTAGTTTTAAAACTCTAGATTTATGAAAGAAGGCCTGGTGAATGTGTGTGGTTTATTTTATGGGCACTGCATATTTCTTTGATGATCTATTTTCTGAGCTCATTCTTATCTTTTAGAAGATGTTTCCAGGATTTATGCGTTTGGCAGGATTTCAGAGAACTCTGCAGTGGTAAAGAGGTGCTCTCCATTTACAGGGAATCTTGAATGAAGGTCATTCAGAGCCTTTATGTGGTTCTGTGCTTAAGTTTACTTCTGCTCTGAACGTTTATTCCAAATGAGTCTTTTCTACACTGGCAAAACTGAGCTTTTGATTCATAAAAGCTCTAATAATAATTTTTTTTTCAGGCCAGACATAGGAAATTTGCAAAATGCATTAGAAAAGAATACCAATTGTTTTTCAGGCCTTCATGTATATTCAGAAAATTCTGTATTCACTAGTGTTTGCTAAAGTATATATTTAATGATATAGAGGTAAAATTGACCTCTCCCTTTTGGTGCACAGATGTATAAACTTGATGGGGGTACACCCCAAGGTTGAGGCTTATTGGAGTAACTGTTGGAAAGGGCACAGTTGGTCCTACACAGTGATGCAATAGCCCCACAATTATGTATGTTCCATTATCTTGGGGAGGGAAGTCTGGGAGAAGTATTTTCTATGGTTGCACAGGCAAACAATAAGTGAGTATGGAGAAGTGCAGTCTAAAGATTCATATTTGTTGGCATACCCCAAATAGAATCCTCATATGGCTTTATAATGGGAATCCACTGGTACCGATAAAATGGTATTTAAAACAAACTGTAAAATGAACAACATTTGCAGACCAATAAGGATACCACGTTTGCAACCACTTTACTGGAGTTTTGAAAAACGTTAGTGAATAGCTCTCCAAAGATGTAAATAAATAATATTT
Source organism: Heterohyrax brucei (assembly GCA_028571685.1). Taxonomy (NCBI): domain Eukaryota; kingdom Metazoa; phylum Chordata; class Mammalia; order Hyracoidea; family Procaviidae; genus Heterohyrax; species Heterohyrax brucei. Next base: position 128,020,531 of record CM053142.1, read on the forward strand.
TATTAGATTTCAGCCCAGGAGAAAGGGGAGGGAAACCTTCAACTAGAATTACATGATTATTACTTTGCTCCTCCCTCAGCCCGGCAAACATTAGAATGGAACATAAAATAAGTCTGTAACAAGATTTATGAGGAAAGATATTACACTTAGGGGCACATTGTGCAGAAAAGTCATTAAAATTGTTTGGGCCTTAGGAAGAAGGGGGAAAAGCCTTTTTAGAAAAATGAGAAACTCAGATGTACCAAATGCCTTGGTAACAACTGCCCAGGGTTCAAAGGCTGAAAAAGCTCTTGTACCTTAAAGTTCTGGCTCATATGATGCCATTTGCTTCTCACCAAACAAAAGATCCTGTTTTCTCTGGAGAAACGTATTTAGAAAGGTATAGTAGACTGAGAATTCTTTCTTGCATGCTCTGGTAGCCCCAGGATGTTGTACAGTAAAAACAATACAAAGCATGTTGTTTTTGTCATACTTCACTGAGAGGGTGTCAGTAAACATGTATGGCTCTTATGTACAAAAGTAGATGGATGCAAAGCTTACTGATGACTGGTTCCTTATGCCTTGACTTCCCCCCCTTCATCCAGTTTTGTCTGCCTAGCAGATTTTTTTGCTGGTTGGTTGTATGCATGTTTTGATAATGGTGCCAGCTCAGCATATTCTTGATGCTTTGTTCTGGTTTGAGGATGGTTAATGCATGCAGTACAGTATTATATGCCACCCCATTTCCTTGCCTGATGCTTTTATGTTATATTAAATCTTAAGTTTACTTTTCCAGTAAAATTGATGTGAGTGTGTATGTGTGTGTGTGTGCACACTTGTGGGTGTGTTTTCTTATCTGTCAAGCTTTAACTTTGGCTTACAGTTTAACCAGGAAACTCAGCAGGACAAAGGCGATCTAACTAAAACTCTCTTCCTCTTGAGAATCTCCAAGATTATGCAGGGCTATAAAATTGTGGTTAGGGTACAAGTTCTCTAGTTCATCTTTATTAGAGTAATACTTTTTTTTTTTTTTAAGGAATGTTTCAAGGAAGTCTTTGAAAAACATTTTCTTCCAATGCTCATTGCATCTAAGATCCCGTTTTTTGTCCCTTTATTTGCTCCAGAATACCATCAGACTGCCAACAAAGGAGGGCCTGTGCTCCCAGGAATTCTCCGCATTCCTCTCTGGAGTAGGCATTTTTCTCAGCTACAAAGGCCCTTTGGCGAATTCCCTCTAATCATTGGATTTACCCTGGACTCTGATAGGTGCCATTCATGGACTTGGTCTGCTGTTTGATGGGACTGAGGCATTCATGGGATCTTTTCATGGTAAACAAAACTGAGTAACGTTACCAGAGGGATCACAGAGTTGCAGTTGTCGGGAAATAGAGCACTTTCTCTTTGTTTCCCTTTCTCCTTCTGGTTTTTCCTTCTTCCTCTTTGTTTTTTCTGCTCTTTTCTTTTTACAAATGTGTGTTTTTGGTGTGTGTGCAGTGTGGCCATTTCTAGAAGCAGCTCTGCTGACCTTTGCTGATTCTTGTTAGTCAATGGCCAAGTCAAGGTGTTTGCTGGATGAAGGATGATTCTATGAATGGATCTACCGTGGTCCTACTGTGGGGTGGGCTTATTTTCATAAGTGATTGACTGTTGGGGGAATACCGCATGAAGAATTTGATCTGGAGGTCTTTCTTGAGATGCTGGTATTTGGTTATTGAAAATATCTGGTAGTGAGGATGAATGAGTCATTGGGAACACTAACACTTCACATAGGAATCCAACTTCTGTGGCCGCTTTCCCAAGTAACTCCTTAGCTGTACTGTCCACGTCAGGTTTCATGGATCATCTTCAGTCATGGTTGTTGATCCTCCTTGCTTCTAAAAGGATGCAAAATTGGGAGTCAAAACCTGATGTCTGCAATAGCAAAGACGTGAAAAGTACCTCTCAGAATTATTTTAGTTAATATAACCATGTTTTCTGAGAAGAAAATGGCTTCACAAACTAGAGAACATGCAATCATGTTATCAACATTATTTTATACATTTCAGAGAGAAGTAAAGAACTACTTTATTTTACATGAAAAACGTTGTGTTGTAACTTGGGAATAACTAGAATTTTACACAACCTGGTAGAGGTTTTCTACTCATTTTCAATGTATTTTCGTACGTGCTGTGTAAAAGATTGGGGTCAGGGCAGAAGAAGGAGAAAGGGAAGGGTCGGGACAAGCACAAAGTGCGCAGAGCAGTGTTTTAGTGTTCTAAAGGAGTGTAAAGACGAGGGATGGGAGGTGAGGAGCAATAGTCATCATTTCTCTTGGAGAAATGAGAAAGGTAAATGAATCATCAGTACGAGAAGATAGCAGAATGGCTTCAGGCTTCTGTAAGGCATTGGTGTTAATTCTTCATGTGAATTCTCTTGTGATCTGGTTATTGTGGGTATTGCAGCACTAGCCTCAGCCCCCTAATAGGTAACAAACGTGATACCAAGCTCTTCCCAGCTGTGGTGTGATGCTGCTGCTTAATAGCCCCTGAAGGTCCTGACCTCAGTTAAGTTTTTCAGTACCCAGGAGATACAGGTTAAAACCAGCTAGTTGCCATCAAGTTAACGACTTACTTATGGGTATTAGAGTAGAATGGTGCTCCACGGGGTTTTCAAGGCTGATTTTTCAGACTTACATTGCCGTTCCTTTCTTCCAGGGCCTCTCTGGTTAGACTACAGTCTCAGGCACTATTGACTAAGAATTGTAGCTTTAACATTTCCTCTTAGTGTCCACAGTGAGCTTGCCTTAGCTGCTGGTGAGGGGACTGACCAGCATTGTGGACTGTTGCGGATTCACAGAGCAGGGTACAGAAACCACAGTAACAACTTTATTTTTTCCTTTTCTTGATAAGACATTTAAACCTAAATTTAGCCCCATTTTTGTAGTAGAAACGGTAGTCACCACTGAACCAAAAAAACCAGTTGCTAGTGAGTCAGCCCTGACCCCTGGTGCCCCCGGGTGTGTCACAGCAGAACCGTGCCCCACGGGGTTTTCAGTGACTGATTTTTCAGAAGTCAACTTCTGGGCCTTTCTTCTGAGGTGCCCTTGGGTGGACTTACACTTCCATCCTTTCCGTTCAAGATTCACTAAATTCACCAGTTGATAGAAAAAGCTAGACGGACTCAGACTGGGAGAGTGCATGGTATTCTGGAACTCAGTCAGAGTCATTTATTAAATTTTGAGGAATTTTGTGAGTTGGTTGTCCAAGAGAGCCATTGTTCCAGATCAAAGTGCATGTAACCCACCCAACGCCAAACCCGTTGTTGTCAAGGGAGTTCTGACTCATGGCAACTCTGTTAGAGGACACGGTAGAATTGCTCCCTCGAGTCTCCAAGGAGTGCCTGGTGGATTTGAACCTCTGGCCGTTTGGTTAGCAGCTATAGCATTTAACCACTGTGCCACCAGGGTTTCCAAAGTATATATGGTTGTAGTGAAATAAATTATATTCAAGCCAAAGGTGATAAATACACAAAACTCATCATTTACTGATTATTTGGCAGGATTTTACTATTATTTATGCCTCTGAGGTTATGTCTGTTGTATCCATATGGAGAAAATAATTGCATAATGGGGTGGCAGTTGCTTCTCTTTCCAACTCTGTGTTCACTGATGACACATTATTAGCTTGAAATCACAGTATGAGCATTTATACCACACCAGCTGGCAGACACTATGGAGAGAACTTGATGTGTTCTGAAGACTACCTAGACTTCAGAAAGTTGTGGAGAAAATTTTAATAATCCAGATTCCAAAAGGTGTGATGTCTGTAGTCTTTTCATTTTGAAAAGCCTAAGAAATTTGAAAAGATACTCTTGAAATATTCGAAAACTTAGTTACTCACTTTATTGATGAATGAGTGAAGTTTCCTGGCTTCACTGTTTGATTGTGGTCTGATTCATTAATGTAAACAAAAGTATCAAAGAATACTCATGTTGAAACTATACTCGTCTGTTAATGCCATGAGCTGTTTTTTCTGCTGTACTGAATACCAATCAAGCATTTATTTGAAGTCTGATTTTGAGACACCTTTTTTGGTAATAGAATTATAAAACCTGTTTGCTAGAAATAACAAGTCACACTAAGTTATAGGTATATGGAGTTTATAGTAAAGAACATTGTGTATCTTATCATCTGCAAATTGTGTGCTATGCATTCTTTATATCTGCGGAATTTGTAGTGAACTTATGTAAATACATATGCACACACTTTTTTTTTTTTCTTTCTCCCAGGGAGCCTGATGTTAAATGTTTACTGGATAACGGAAGACAGTATATGGCTTTTGACCTGAACTGTAAAACCACCTCAAATTTTTATTGCATCTTACTTTTAGGTCCCAAGAACAGCAAAACTTTTCAAACAGAATGAAAAGTTACACAAATACACACACACCCCATACCTAAAAAAAAGAAAAACTCTTGTAACCAACCTACTTTGTCTTTGAAAATCTAATTTAGGTATTTATGTCTACTTCAATCTGAAGTATATTAGAAAACTTAAGTCTTTTATGTAGGACCCATACAGTTGTGAGAATTTGATGGTAAAAAAATTGATGATGTTAATTAAGATATTTTATCCTGTGTATTTTATGAAAACCGACAAGGTACAGAAGTTTGTTCTGTGTGATACACAAAAGTAAATAAGACTTGGTCCCTGTCCTCCAGGTCAAGCTCAAATAGATCATCCATCTGGAAAAAAAGATTTTTATTCCAAATAAATAGCAGGGTTATAGTACTTATCTTGATTTCTGAAGGAGTATTCATATGAAATTTTAAAAAACAATGACAGTTTTCCATAGAACAGTAATAATAAAGCAACGTTTGATACCTGCTGCAACACCCTGGTGGCTTAGTGGTTAGGAGCTACAGCTGTGGCTTCTAACCGAAAAGGTCAGTGGTTCAAACCTATCTGCCATCCTTGGAAGAAAGACTTGGCTTTCTCCCTAAAGATAATAACCTTGGAAATCCCATGGGACAGTTCTAGCCCCTCCTGTAGGGTCACTAAGAGTTGCAATCAACTTGATGGCACCAGGTGTGGTCTTTTTCAAAATGTGCTGTCTTCTATATCAGGAACATTCCTCAACACTAATCTCAACACTAGCTTTGTGAGCCACGTTCTAATATCTCCATTTTACATAAAAATGAGACATTTTATGCAAAATTAGTTTTCAGTCATACCAGTAATAAATAATGGAGATGGAATTTGAATTCATGTCTGCCTCTCTGACTCAAAAATTTTCTTTCCTAAATTTTTTTTTTAACCCCAAGAGTCCTTTGGGAAAAGAAAAACAAAGCAAACAAACAAAGTTACATTCTTTGTATATCATTATGAAGCACCCACTGAGTCTGGGGAAATACTTCTCAACAGCTGTGAGAACAAAACTAAGTGACGTCTGGATGACTAGGTCAGTTTCCTGCAGCAGATAACACAGCATGAGAAAACAGCTTCCCAGAAATGAGGGAATGGAACAGAAGATAGTGGGCTTTGGTATCTTTGGCATTCGGAAGAAAAGTGGAGAACTGTATACTGATCTTTTCGGTCATTTCTGATACCACCAAAGTTTGGACCAGCCAGTGGCCACCTCTACTAAGTACAGGATTTAATTATTAAACTCATGAAGTTACCTAAGATCATTCCAGCTTCCTCCCTCTCCTCTTAGTGCATGGAAATAGCAATATGCTGCTTACCAGTAATAATTCAAAATCTTACTATGTAAATTTTGTAAAGATAGTCATAAAAGCCCAGTAGTGTGCTAAGCAAGAAAATAAAGCAAACTGAAGTATAATAGAAAAGAGGAAGAGAGAATACATTGGATGTACATATCTGGAACCAGCAGTTAACTAGGATACAAGGTGTTGCTAGAAATAACGTTTCCCTTCAGTTGTATGTATTTTACCATATACTGGTGTAGAATTTATCTGTTTACATATGTTTCATAGAACACATAATATAGAATCAGCGATTTTGCTGATTTGAAGACTGAACACTTGGGTCTGTTCCCTACAGAACATACCCACAAAAAAATTCATTGCCATGGAGTCGATTCCAACTCATAGGGACAGTAGAACTGCCACATAGAGTTTCCAAGGCTGTAATCTTTATGGAAGCACACTACCACATTTTTCTACTGTATAGGAGCTGTTGGATTCTAACCTTTTGGTAAGCAGCCAAGTTCTTAACCATTGAGCCACCGAGGCTCCCTTTCAGGACAGCCAAAACCTGTTGCCATCAAGTTGATTCTGACTTACAGTAACTGTGTAGGATGGAGTAGAACTGCTCCCTAGTTTCCAAGGAGCAGCTGGTGGACTGGAACTATCTACCTTTTGGTTTGCTAACAAAGCTCACCATACGTCTCACCCACTGCACCACGAGGGTTCCTTTTCACTACAGCAGTACCTGAAAAATCATGCCATGAAGTTAAATGTATAAATTGTCTTCCTTTCAGTGTATACTGTAGAAAAGGGAAGGAAATGAAGGAGTCTTAGTACCAGTTTATGTTATCGGTTTGAGGCGACATAAACCGTAGAAGATTCGGAACGTGGAGAAATGCAAACGCACACAGTAAAGGGACCTGAGTGCAGAAAAATACCTTCTAGGGAAATCTTAAAAGCCTAAAATCACAAGAGCTGGCTGAACAGACTGGGACATGCTAGGTGGTACTGGTGGAGTGTAGGTCCCCGGTAAACCGTAGCCCCTCTAATAAGGGGTGGACCATAGAAGCCTTGAGGTGCCACCGTATTTATTTAGGTCAGATGCTAGGAAGGTGTTTCTGACAGGCCTGTCACAACACTCCAGTGGTGGACCCTCTGTGGCTGTGTTCCAAGGGACAGTGCTGCTTCATCTTCAGAATGAGTATAGACAAAATGTTAAACACACAGTTACCTGGAACTTTGGGCATCCTGATTCGTGAGGTGTAGGCTTTTGTGGATAATTAGTACGTAAACAGGAAAAGTTCATCTTTTTGTTGGTGCTGCTGGAATTCTGTCGGGACCAGTACTGACCAATACACCTGCTAGCCAGCGGGATTTCCTAATGAGAATAAAGAGGAAATGCTTTATTTGGGGAAAATGGAGTTCTGTTTCTGCAGTAGTAGTAAATAACAAAGCCCAACACATTGTGTGCTGAATATCACAAACAGTAATTACAGTGTCTTCCATTTGTAAACTAATTTGCGAAGCACCGCTTAATCGAAGTTGGATGTCCTTAGCTTCATTTTCCAGAGGACCCCGGGCAGGGAAGCTGCAGGGTCATAGGATTCCTGACTGCATCTGGAGTCTGGATTTACTACTTCTAACCTCAGTCATGGCGCACCTGTCACCTGAGCAATTCAAGCACTGAAGTCACCTTATCTGCTTCTACATTGTGACGTCATCCAGCAATTGCAAGCCACCGAGCAGCTCATTTAAAATGTTTCATATGTCAAACACTGTACAATTACTGGGTCATCTCTTTCAGCAGGTAATGGTGCCGTATCCTTTCTCTTCCCCCTCCCCACAGTAGAAAGCATGCAGAATCTAGGTAACAGCCCCTGCACCGTCTCTCCCCTAGCGATTGTCCTTTAACCAGCTTTCTTTATTGCAGTCTTGCAGCGAAAGTATTGCTGTTGTGTAAGTGGCTAAAATGAAGTGCACGGAATGGGGTTGACATGCCCAGTTAGTCAGTCTAAAGCTTCTGTATGATTTAGTCTATCAGTTGAGTCAAACGATTTGCTTGATATTTTGGGGATTAAGTTACCTGTTCATTTCATTTTATTAACTGCTTGTTTAAAAGCTCTTAAATATCGTGTTCTGTGTTCGAGTCTCCAGTCAGCTTAACTAAGGCAAATTGTTGAGGGAAATGCTGTTCGAACATTTTGTTAAATTTCAGATAAACTAAAAGTCATTTGTGTCAGACATTGAGATGCATGTCTAAATTCTTTTTTTTTTTTTTTGGTAGCGGTTTGGTTTTCTGATTATTTTGGGCATAGATTATAATAAATTGACTTTATTACTTAAATATATATTTGAAATACTTAAATGCCATATTTTATTCAAATAATACACTCCTTCTATGTTTGTTTTCCAACCTTGTCCTTCCCCTGTGACTTACTTTCATAAGAGCACTAGGCTGATTTTTCTGTAGCAGTATATAAAAAATTGTACGACACAGCAGTGTTTATGAAAGTGCTTTGCTGCTGGGTGGCTGAGGAGCTGCTGGCAAACAAGCATAGAAGCTATAGGTTAGTTACTTGAGTAAAATACCTGGTCTACACTGAATCCATTGTCATCCAGTTGATTCTGACTCATAGCAATCTTCTAGGACACACTTGAACTGCCTGATGGGTTGTCCAAGGCTGTCGTCTTTATAGATATAGACTTTTATGTCTTCCTCCCAAAGAGTAGCTGGTGGGGTCAAACCTCTGACCTCTTGGTCAGCAACCAGTTGCTTTAGCACTGTGTCACCAGGGTATTAAAAATACAGTCTGTAGTGTACGGCCCAGTGGTTGAGAGCCCAGCTGCTAACCGGAAAGGTCGGTGGTTGGAATCCACCATTGGAAACCCCCGTGAGGCAGTTCTCCTCTGTCATGTACGAGTTGCTGTCACCTGGAATCAGCCTGGCAGAAACTGATGATAACATGACATAATCTCTATAATAAGACAATAAAAAAACATTTATATACTACATGTATGTACATACACGTATATATGAGAGAGAGGGTAAATGCTCAAATGGGCGTTCACTTACGTATAATGAGCAATACTGATGTATTGAGTTAAATGAAATAAAATTGCTGTTTTTGTAAGTAAAACAAAATCGTTGAATAGGTCTGTTTTGCTTCAGCCTATCTGACTTCATTTAATTCTTTATTAAGCTCCTTCACTGACATTCCATTCCATTTTGAAACCAGTTCCTCTTCCAGAAAAAAATAAACATTTTAGGAAGAAAATCTTACTAGTATTCTAATACTTTGTTCGTTATTACAGTTTTCTTGGTTGAGAAACAGAAAGAAAAATAAGCAGAGGTAACTGTCAGAACTGATGCACCCGCACTGAGCACTTGCAGGGGTGAGCCAGTCTTCAGCTAGACTTGTTCTGTGAGCATCCACACCGTGCCAGCGGTGTGCCTTTATATCCTCATCTGTTTTTGTGCAGAGCTTTTCTTAAGACATCTTTTCCCTTAAAAATAGGTGTTTTGTTTTTTCTGATCATTAGAGTATAATACGCTCACTGTAGAAATTTGGGATAATGAATAAAAGTACAAGGACTACAATAAAATTATTTCTCTAATCCTACTACCCAAAGGAAGTCAGTGTTAATATTTTGGTGTAACTCGTAAGTACATGTAGTAAAGAAATTTTTTTTATCTAGATATAACATAGAACCTGTGTTATTTAAAAACTTTTCGTCCACTTGACATATAATTTTGTATTCAGCTCTTGACACTTAACATAATACCGTGAGCATTTCCCATGCCATTAGATAACTCTTCTAAGTAGCCGGAATATATTAGCAGTAGTTCATTAAAACAGTGAGCTGGGTGCATTAAAAATCAGCCAGAGCCTTGCCAAAGAGCTGATGCTATGAATACCAATCATAGCTTAGTTGCTGTTCCATATGTTAATGTAATTTGACAGAGTGAGAGTCTTTGAAGTCCTAATTCTCTATTGCATCCAGTAAACCAGTTTTGATAGTGGCTGAACTTTTAGACATCAGCCTGCAGCTAAACCCATGTCGGGAAGTTGCTGTGAGGTCACATGGAACAATGGCTGGAGGGGGAGTTCCTGGGGAAGTCTTGTGAGAGAGGTGAGGGAAACTGCCGGGGGTTACTCCAGGGGTCAGGGCCTCTGGTGATAGCATCCTACCAGCACACAGATCTGTTGCTGTTTTACGTGAATCCTTGAAGGCTGATTTCGTACTGAAGTGGTTCTGTAGGAACCCAACAACATTTATTAATAAGCGTTTATATGCATCTTTCTGTTTATTAGTGGGCTCTGTGGCTTTAGAAGGCAAGGCTGAGCAGAAGCCTCTCTTGGGTGTGTGGTTTTGCTTCCCATACTTCAGAGGGAAGGCAGTTCCAGAGCTCCCTGCTGCCAACACTTGGAAAGAATATAGTCAGGATCACACAGTGCTGTGGGGGTGTGTTCCTGTTCTGTAGTGATTAGAGCTGGGTGGTGCTGGTAGAGTAGTGGGCGAAAGCCAGGGCAAGGGCTATAGCATGGAAGATAGAAATGAAAGAGGTTAAAAATGAGTTATGCCAACCACTAAGTTCTGTAAAGATTCTGAACTTGCAATCATTATTCTTTGTTCAGATTTAACTTCTTTGAGGACAGTGAAACTCTACTTGTAATATATCACAAGCACAGAAGCGGACTGAACCTTTAGAAATTTTTCCACTGACTCTTAAACCAGGGGCTGTAGATTCAGATTCAGAGTGACCTCCCTTCCCGCTGCCTCCCCCATTTGTCAGAGTAGAATTGTGCTCTGTTGGATTCTCAGCAGATGATATTTTTGGAAGTAGACTGCTAGGGCTTTCTTCCGAGGTATCTCTGGGTAGGCTCCCTCTACCGACCTTTTGTTTGGCTCCCGAGCGTGGTAACTGTTTGCACCACCTGGGGACCGCTCCACTGGCTCAGCCTCACGTATAATGCCATCACTGATGCAAATGTTATGAAGACCTTGCTGAACTGAGTTTTGTTCAGAACTAGTGATCATCTTCAGTGTCCCAGGACCTGTGCCAGGTTAAGCACCGTGCTTCCAAGATGAGTGGGGAGTCCTGGTAGGTGAAGACAATGGAAGCCGAATAAACTGTGAGCTTCAGCAGAAAGGGATGAGCATCCTGGTGGAATCAGGTACTGAGCTCTGGGCCTCCGTGCGTTTGTCCGCAGGCAGGACCTCACTCAACATTGTGTGAGTATGGGGGAAAATGATGGAAGAGGTAAAAAAAAAAAAGAGTCTGCCCCCCTTGGGAAGCACCTGGAAGGTCTTGCCTTTGAGGAGTTCTTCCATCTCGACAGAGACTTGGGAATAAGGAGGAGAAAGATGGAGTGGCCACGTAGGAGGCACACAAGCCAACATTTAGGGGAATTGGTCGTTAATGAGAACTTACTGGACAAATGCTTAACTTTTCCAGTAAGGATGTTTCTAGGTAACAACCCTGCTGTGGCCTGGTAGTTCTGGGAACTGGTAGACATGGGATTAAGCAGCTGCATTGGATAGTAATGATGTAATTGGGTTTCCGACATAATTCTCAGTCCTTCTGCTGCTTCTGGGTGGTATCAGCTACTGCTGTGAACTCGGTTCCATTTCAGCAGGCCTTCTCAGCTTCTGCCACTGCTTTGCAGTTTTTACAAAGGTAGCCTGACTCTCTCTTTACACTAACTCACTCACTCAGTTTTTACTCTTTTTAATAAAATTGACACCATGCTTACAGTGTTTGCCAGTTGAGCAATTAGGGGAGACTAAATGCTCTACTTGGTGAAGGAAAAAGGCCAAATTCGACAATTACATGAACCAAGAATTTTCCCAGGATCTGGTCTCATTCTGCAGGAATCTACCTTATTCTTATGGTGAATTGTGGTAGAGTATGAAAGGCACCATTTTCATTACCAGTACTTGACTTTCAGAGATGCATCTGACAGCCTGCGTACCCAACCTGGACATCCCCCTCCCCTGGGAAACAAGCCCTGGGAACTGTTGGCATGCGTCTTTCCTCTGTGTGTTCTTCTGTGCATTTTCTTACTCATACATTCCAGCACCATCTGTGGACTTTTCCCCATCTCTTAAATTCTTGCAGTTTTGCCTTCTCCATATTTCCCTTCCCCACATCCCTTCTTCTCAGTGGTTAAGCACTACATCTGCTAACCCAAAGGTGAATTCACATCCATCAGGCGCACCGTGGAAACTACGGGACTATGGGATGTTCTTCCCTGTCCTGTAGGGTCACTATGAGTCAAAGTAGAGCTGATAGCAGCAGGTTGGTTGGTTTGGTTGATCTTTCTCCTTATTCCTTCCTTGTTGGCGTTCTAACTGTGTGCAAGTTAAATCTGGTCCTAAATGTTGTTAAGAACGAGAATGAGATGTTCCTTTCTCCTTGTGTCCACAGTATCTCTTTTATAGCACAAGGGACACTTGTCAGTATTTGTGTGAATGTGTCTCCTTCTGCTTTAAAGAAACTTTTCATTTTTAGCAGATTACCTGGCACCAAGTGGGGATTTAATAAGTGCTTGTCTTTTTAACCACCATATTTTCAGTAAGAAAGTTTATTCTGCTTTCCATACAATCACCCTACAAAGGATGAGAACTTCCTGTGACGTGGTCAAACTATACAGCCAAAGGCTTTTTGCTACAGATCTGTCATCTTGGTGTACTGCAGCCCCACCTGAATGTCACTGTAATTGCCTTTGCAACATGTGTCCTGCCATCATCTTAAAAAGGTTTAGTTCTGAACACATCTGCTGGCAAGGATTTGTTTTGCTTTCTTTTCTAGGAAACTGTAGCTCAGCAAACTGTTAGACTGTCGACTTTTTACTTCTTAATGTTTAACTCGGTGGAATTTTTTTAAAAAGTAAGTAGATGTGCTGTAATTTGTATATTATTCTCAATAATCACATGTTATCAATTTTAATAATTTTAATACCTGCAAAGACATCTAAACCTTCTACTGCTTGCCTGTAAGCAAACCTCAGTTTGGGAGCTGAATACTTTCAGAAGTGCACATCAAAGTGATTGTTGAGCCTGGCGCCAGTACAAATTTCTGCTGGGACCTGTCCCATTTCATATAAATTATATTACCTGTGGAATTTAAGAGGATGTAAGGTGTAGCATGCCCCGCAGGCAGGAAATTTAAACGATGGATTTCTTCTTTTTTAAAGTCTAGTTTTTTCCTGTGATATGGGACATTAGCATCCCTAATTTCTGTTTAATTTTTTTATAGACATATTTTGAATTTTTGTATTCATATGAAAGTCAAAAATCCTTATTCTCACAGTCACCTGGAGAATCAAAAATATCTAAAGCTAACAGAATGAAGGCTTATTCCATACCATAGTGCAGTGGAGAAAAGATACCATATCTGAATGAGTCATATATCAAAACAGTTTCTAAAGAGACCAAGAATAAAAGGGACGATAAAGACAGATAGGGGGCTTTGACCTCATTTAACTAAAGTGTCATGCTTCTAGTGTGATGTCATGACTGCTTTGCTATGTAGACATGCATGTAGGAGTTGAGCATCCTTGGGCAGAAACATGTAGACATAAACCTCATGATGTTGAATCTACTGACAATCTATATCCTGCTTATAGCACCAAGATGTTAGACTTGAAACCTGTGGCCAGGAATATGAGCCATCCCAGCCATCCAGAGGGAGAGTTCTGATCTTCTACCTGCATTCATGTCTCAGTGACTCGGTTCTCCCAAATTTGTCCCTGGTGCCCATGGAGCCCTTTGATGTGAGACAGTTTGTGTGCATGTCATCCAAAGTGTTGAATGTATGGGACATTTTCACTAGGATGGAGAGAAGAGTGGCCAGTATATATGAAGTCCGCCAGTTGAGTTCATGAACTCATCCTAGAAAAAGTGCTACATATACCTCATTGCTGAATGTCACTATGGTCACCTTCAAAGTATTCCTCTTAGGAAGATGTCCACTGATACTAGTGCCTAGTTCACCCTTCAGAGCAATTTTGGAACTCTTCTTTTGGAATGCCCATCAGCAGTATTGTTGTATTACCCTTGAGGTCCTGAATGGCATCAAAATGTCTTCCTTTCAATATTCCCTTTATCTTTGGGTAAAGAAAACAGTCACTGGGGGCCAGATCAGGTGAGTAAGGAGGGTGTTCCAACACAGTTATTTGTTTATGGGCTAAAAACTCCCTCACAGACAACCATGCAGTTAGGTTTGTGAGCCTGTCACCATGCCACTGTGTTCAATGCCAATTCCAGAAAGAGTTCCAAATTTACTTTGACGGCTGGACTAGGTGCCTAGCTTCCCAAGGGGAGTACTTTGAAGGTGACCTTAGTGATACTCAGCAATAAAATACGTAGCAAGTAGAGCAATTAAGTTGGCTGACTCACTTGTGGGACCTAGTAGATACTGTTGTTCCAGCTCTAGAGAATTTTGTGTAACATTTTACCTTCCGCCGTGATTGTAAACATACGGAGTTGGACTTGGCATTTCTCTGTAAGCCCTTGGTGCTTTTCTTTTTGCTTCTTCATGCCTTTCTGTCCTGCCCACCTCTGTGGTCCTGGCTTTCCCATGAGTATCTTTACATACAAACTTGGGTTCCTTGATTCTGGGCCACTTTTTACAGCTTCCTTCATCCTTTCTTTTTAAAACGGCTCTCTGAGTTTGTGGAGCGCTGTCCAACTTAAACTGAAACCCGTACCTCCATGGTTTTCTCACGGGTTTCCTTTTGCCTTAAGAAAGGCTCCATGGCCTTTGTGCCACACGCCAACAGAATTCCAAGGCCCAGCATCCACTTGTAAGTTTTAAACTGTATAGACTTAAGAAGTAGCAAATTTTAGTCACTGAATGTCAGTACTTGAGAGAACTTACTGTCATCCTCTTGTCACCTCACCCCTGTCCTTGCATCATTCTTTTAGCATGGGAGCCCCCACAGACTCAGTGGCAATGAGCAACATCCTCATGAGTAGCTGTAAGAAGAAATAAGACTTGAGACTCATGTAGGACCTTCTGTGGTCCAAAAAACTGATGCGTATCAAGTCCATCTTTGTTTTAAAGAAGACGCTGCATACAAATCACTTGAAACACTGTGATGACTTTGATTAGCTGTTGAGGTACAAGCAAGTTTAGATGAGGCCACCAGGCTCAAGTGCTGGGTTGAAGGAGCAACTAGTTTTTGTTATTGGAAAGACATGTATTCAAAGGGTTGGGGTACTAGACACGCCCACTCTTATCACTGGACTTTCAAGTTAGTTTTAGATAAAAGGGTAGCTTCCTATGGGGTTAGTTGTTGGAAGATCAGGTTTATAAAAACCTAAATATGCATCTGTCCTTCCCCAGAAGCAGGTGACAGGGTAGTTAGTACCCACATGCTCTGCTCAACAGAGCAGCTTCTGTGCTGGCACATCACCTCGCAGAGCTCCAAGGAAAACTGTGGGATGACAGCCAGCTTAGATGTAGGAAGTGGGCTGGGTCATATGCTCTAAGCTGTCTCTTTCTGCCCTCCCCTAACAGGGTCGATTCCACTAACATAATTTATTCCTAAAACCAGACTTCCTAATGTACATTTGGTTATTTGAATTCTCATCAGTCCCAAACTCAGCTGGATTTTACAACCCCTCCCAGAGCCTTTCTTATCATACTTGGTGATGAAGAGGTGCCTTGTACTGTTAACTCTTCCTATGCCCCCACCCCCCCCCCCCGCCACTTCCAGACCCAGACATCCGTCTGTGTCAAAATAATAACACATCATGTTGCAAGGTTCAGGTTCAGTATTGTGTAACCTTAAGACTTGGGAGTCACCACACTTAGCTGTATGTTTATCAATGATTTTTTGCTGTAAATGGTTTTATAATCATGGCCAGACGAGAAGGAGGGTATTAATGGTGACACCTGTATACTAAATTCTACTCACTATGGATCTGGGCATATCTATACTGATAGACAATACTTGTATACTTTATAGAATCTCTAGTGTCCCAATCAGAACTTCAGACTGCAATTCCTGATACAGACACTATAAAAAAAGCCAGCTGCCACCAAGATGACTCTGACCCACAGCTGACCCCATGTCTGTCAGATTACAACAGTGTTCGATGAGGCTCAGGTGTTCTATGGCTTATTTTTCAGAAGTAGGCCAATAGGCCTTTCTTCTGACATGCCTCTGGATGGATCCAAACTTTTTAAACTTTCTGTTAGCAGTGGAACATATTATTTGCCCCACCAAGGAACTCCTTAGATGCTACTGTAAAACCAAACCCACAGCTATCAAGTAAATTGCAACTCATAGTGACCCTATAGGATAAAGTAGAAATGCCCCCTAGAGTTTCCAAGGTGTGCCAGGTTGATTTGAACTGCTGATCGTGTGGTTAGCAGCCATAGGATGTAAACACTAGGCAACTGGGGTTTTCAGATAGTGCTATAGCTTCCTTCAAATTTGTCATCTATAACTGTACTTCCTTTTTTTTTGAAAAATTTTTAGTTTTTATTTAACGTGACTGAGTGAAAATGTACATTCCCATATAAATTTACATGCCCACTTATATGCAGCTTCCATTGCTCTCTCTGTCCAGTGACAGCACACTATTCCTCTCTGCTCCATACATGTCTCATCCTCCCAACAGCCTTCTTTCCCCTCCTCTCCACCCACTCTCCTTCCTCCAGCCAGAGGTCAGCAGGATGATATCCTATAGATGTATAGAACCATAAAGTGCATCCAATATATGGTCATTCTGCATTGCCAGGTCCAATCCATTCCTGTCCAAAGAGTGGACCTTCGTTATAATTTATGGTTAAGGGCAGCATCAGGGCCGGGGGCCATGCTCCCAGGGAAACCGCAAAACCACTGGACCGTCAATTGAGGTCTTTTAGTGGAGATCTCAGGATGCACCCTTTTTATTCTTGTGTTGCCAGTGAGACTCCTCTCTGCGAGCTCCATCATGGCTATCACTGGTGGTGGCTGGGCACCATCCGGTTCTTCCAGTCCCAAGTTGATGTAGGCACCCACTCTTGTGGGTCTCTCTGTCTTCTCGGTTGTCTTTACCGCATGTCATTTTGGTCCTCGGTGAGCATCTGTTCCTGCTGAGTTGGGACCATTTGCTGTGTCCTCGGATGGCAGCTTGGCAGCTTTTAAGACCCCAGACGCCACTCACCAATGTGGGGTTCAGAGAGCTCTCTTAGCAAAATGCTGGTTGTGCCAATTGGCCTCGCTTTCGCCCCAGAGCATGGTCCCCTGCCCCCCACTGTACTTCCTTTTCTTTATGTTCTCTTTCCAGTCTACAAACACCTGATAGTTATAATCCTTACCACACTTCATGGAAAGATTCTTAAAGTAAATGATAATGTAGTTTTAAAAGTTTCTTTGTGCATTTTTTTGATAAGTCAGTCAATTTTAAAACCTTTAAATGAAAATAGACAATATCTTTTTAGGATTCTGGTATTTGTGTCTTGTAGGGTACACAACTTTAAAATTTTCAGTGCTGCAAAAATAGTCCAAAACTTGTGACCTCATCTGTTTCAGATTTGTGTAAAAAATGAATTAATAAAGGAAGGAAAGAATGTTTTCTGGGTACAGCCCCCATGGCAGGTTTTCAGCAAAAGAAAGAATAAAAGCTTTCCAACATTGTTTCCTGCTGGCTAGAACAATTATGAAACTTGTCTCGTTGTGTCTCTGGAGTGGGTTGAGTGCCCTAGAGAGCTGGCTCTGCTTGCTTTTTTTGTTCTGTCACTGGCAGTTGTCCTTGGCAGTTCTTTTCTCATGACGTCAGCAAGCTCTAGACTCGAGACATGTGATGCACATTAAAGTGTAGGCAACAGCCTGAGGAGGTATGCTAGTGACAGAGAAGCAACCCCCAGAATGGTTTTGAAATCATCAGTTAAGTTTCGGGAAGGATTCCTGGATTTGGAATCAGCTAAGGATTCCAAATAGTCAAGAAAGGAGATTCCACGGTGTTCCCAGCTCTGTTCATTATTCAGCTGGGTAAATCCCTTAGACTCTCTAGGCCACAGTTTTGGGAATGCTGAAATACAGATTGTTGTAAGATAATAATACCTCATAGAGGAATATGAGAATTAAAGAAGGTATTATACTTTGAGGAATAAGAAAAGTGTGGAATCTGTATAAATCTAAAGGTATAACTGAGGTGTTTTCAGATTATAGAAACCACAAGATAGGCGTTTAGCACGTAATGTATTCCTGCTCTGAGTCAGGACCACACTTAAATTCTTCTAGTCAAATAAAAATCTATCTTGCTTAAAATACCTTCAGAGAACAAGATGCTGCAGGGTTTTGTTCCATAAGGATAGTTACACTAGACATTATTAAAACAGAAGAATTTCCATTAGTTGTTTAATAATTGGGATCTCCTTCACTGTTTTCTGTGTGTGTGTCCTCCGTTCTGTCTTTTCCCCCAGGCCGTCCGCCGCTCCGTGCCTGTTTGTACCCCGTTGTGCTGTCGCAGTAGTCTTCTCGTCCTTTTCTCTTCCTTTCCACTCTGGTAGTTCCTCTACTTTAACCTAAACTCCCCTTTCCCTCTCCTCTCTTGGATCGATCAGCCTGACTTCTCTGCAAGAATTGAGTGTCCCTCGGCCACTAACTCGAGTCCATGCCACCACGCTGGTGAGGAAACTCTTCTTCATGTAGCAGTTGAAGCCCATTTCCTATTCTTCTTCAGAATGAGTTTCAAAACAGCTGGTCACCATCCTTAGATTAGTCTTTCCTGACAGTACTTCAAAAACATTGTATCATTTTTCTCTTTTTTGTCAGGCGTGAGTTATAGAACTTCCTTTAAGTTTTTTTCATAGGGCAAGTTATTCAGCCTTTTAATAAAAACAACATAAGGTAGTTGAAAGAGTATGGGCTTTGTAGTTAGATCTGGATTTGAATCTGAGGTGTGTTAAACTCCGCTTTAGTCCAGTTGTTTGGTCCGGTCAGGGCAGCTAACTTTGCAGAATTCCAGTTCCCTTGTCTGTCGGATGGAGTAAATGGGACCTATCTCACACAACATGTGGCTTGCTTGTCAGAACTGAGACACATACCACGTTCCGAGAGTACTCAGCGCTCTAATGCGTGTTAATTACTTTTTGCTCTCCTTTGCCTTGCGAGGTCATTATCTCAGACCACTAATTCCTACTATTTCCAAGTTGAACACAGGGCTGAGAATTTGAAGTAATTCTATTTACCCATCCTCAGAGCATGCTACCCCCCAGATAGTGTTCTGGCACTGTCTCTGAGGTCCTCTCGCCGTTTCCTACTTGTTCCCCGGTGTTAGATCCAGGGCCAAGCTGTTACCAAGAACTAGCTCTGAGAAGAGTCTCCCTAGAGACAGCAGTATCAGAAGACCTGTAATCAGTATTAAAGAGTCCGCTATAGCTCTTGATCCCATTTTCACCTAGGGGAAATTTTCCAAGTCATTCTGTGTGGCTTATTTGTGGCTGTCTCCAATACAGAGATCCTTCAGTTATCCTTGAGACTGCGTCAAAATAATGAGTTGTTCATCTCAGATCTGGATGAATCCCCTGGCTACAGTTTCACTGCTGGCCCATTTAGCACTCTTTACACAATTTACCAAAAGGCATCTACACTCAGGATAGCTTGGGAGTAGAGGGGTGGGCTAGAATAACCTTTTTTTGCAGAAGTCACCGTGTTGGCTGTGGTGTGGTTAGTGTCATTATAAAACAGATGCTCAACAACACTCTCATCGCCCTGCCAACGTGTCCTCCGCTGTCAGTCTTCCTTTCTCATTCCTGACCTTTCACTCTGTGCTTCAGAGTTTGCCCAGTTCTTGGCACTGGTCTCAGGTGTTTCATCGTGAATGCCCCCCTGGACGGAGAGTTTTTCGTGAAGCTTCTCTTTGTGCTTACACTTTGGACAGTTTGGTATTAGCCAGACAGATTTTGCTAAAAAGATTTCAACATTCTCAGAGCAGATTCTTACTAAAAACAAACTGGCAAAAATATGTGCAGTTCATTCATTTCTTTGTCACTACCCAGCCCTGGAGATGATTCTAGGAAGACTCTAAATGGCTCAAACCCAGGTGACGGATGGGAAAAGGAGGAGAGGTGCCAGGACACATGGGTAATCCACACACTGATAGCTGGCCTAGAAAGAGAGAGATTAAAAAACACAGATGTGCCCAAAGACAGTGGTGGTATACCACATGTTTGAAGGGGCTTAGCTAAAGGCTCTTTTTAAAAAAAAAAAAAAAAAAATTAATTGTGCTTTAAGTGAAAGGTTACAAACCAGGTCAATTTGTCATGCGAAAACTTGCTCACACAGTGCTGTATAACTGGAGCTGCTCTCCCACCCTGTGAGAGCACACTCCTCCTCTGCATCTTGTATTTCCCACGTCCACTGAAGTAGTCCCTGTCCGTCTCTACCCTCTCATACTGACTCTGGGCAGGCGCTGCTCAGTGAGCCTCATGTATCTCCTTAAGCCAAGAAACATGTTCTTTGCTAGTCTCACTGTATGGCTGATAGTCTGGTTTTGGTCTGAAGAGTTAGCTTCTGGGATGATTTAAGCTCTGGGCTTACAGAAAGGCCAGGGCCATGTCTTCTGGAGAGCATCCAGTTGAGCAGATCGTCAGTGAGTTTCGCCATTTATTAGTGGAGAACTAGTTCTGCACCCCTGTTTTTCTCCTGCTCCTTCCGGAACTCTTGTTGTGCTCCCTGTCAGAACACTCACTGGTGCTGGCTGGGCAAATCGAGTTCTTCTGGTCTCATGCTGGGAAGTCTCTGGATTATGTGACCTTTTTGTGTCTTGGGCTCGTATTTTCCTTGTGTCTTTGATGTCTTTCATTCTTAAAGGACCATTTTTAATGGAGTAAGCTATTTATGCAGAGAAGCCAGAAGAAATTAAAGGAAGGCTTGTATAAGTTAAGAACTGTTGATGGAACTTGAACACATTTGTTGCAGAGGAAGTAACAAGCCATCCAAGTGTATTCTGAACAGAGAGTCGCCCCATCGATTTCAGGCTGCTCACCCCAGTTCGTGTCCTTTTCTTCTGGGCCTACAGATAGACTACGATTATCAGTTTCCTGTGAGGTTGGATGTAGAACATGACGGAGTTCTGTGCGTTGGCACGAGTAGAAGTGGCACGTGCCGCTTTTAGATTGGGAGACTTTGGAAGCCCTCGTTTAAGGTAGCAGATTCCCCATGCGCGTAGATCCCTGAATGAATCATCCCTCCCCAGCTCCCCGTTTTTAGATCTGGGGCTGTCAGCGTTGTTAACCTGATGCAGAAATTAACTTGTGTTGTGTTGAAGAAAGACTGAAAGAAAAGGAAGGAAGAGCAAGAGGGAGGAAGGGAAATAGCAGGTGTTTTAGCAGAGGACTGCAGAGCTGTTTTCTTTCAACGGGAAGACCCTTTGATGCCAAACTCAGTGCTTTGGATATGTCCCACACAGAACAAAGGTGTTCAGTGAATGATGGCATTTTCCACAGCCCAGCCAAGTTCATTGTGGTGAACAGTGAGGTTGCATTTCTCAACCAGTTTGTTATCATGTAATGGGTAACTGAAAAACAGTTGCCATCATGTGGCTTACAACTCGGGACAACCTCATGTGTTGTGGAGTAGACTTGCTCTTTACAGGATTTTCACTGGCTGTGCTTTTTCCAAAGTGGATTGCCAGACCTTCTGGGTAGGTTGCAACCATCTACTTTTGGGTTAGTAATTGAGCAATTAACCATTTGCTCCAGGCAGGAACTCCCAAGTAACTGAAAGGTATTCTTGAGTGCATATCAAGGAGGTAGAAGGTAAAAATGCCCAAAGGGGGATGAGAAGAAACTAGAACACGTGCAGAGGCATAGAGACGAGAGTCAGAGGGGATTACTGGTCCTCAAGCACAGGTGTAAGTCTAAGCACCAGATTCGGCCAGCTGACGTATCACTGCCTGCTCAGTGAGTCCATTTGGGGCCTTGCAAACTTAGCTTTTGCCTCTGGGCTTGCCGTACCTTCTGTGCACCTCTGCAGAGGTAGTGGTTCTGCAAGAATGGGAGTGTAGCAAATGGCACTGAGTTTTTCCCATTAATACAGTTAATTTTACGTTTTATGGATTTCATCTCCATACATTACTTTTTTTAATGGATGAAGATAAAGGAAGGGGAAACTGGATGGTAATCCAAAGGGCAGATGTCCTGATAGCATGATATACTGGACTGCTGGTAAGCCTCTTGATAGGGACATGATTATTCAATTCACCTGGTCTCCATTTTTCTTCATCTCTTTTCACTTGTGGTGCAGTGGTTAAGTGCTCAACACCTAACTGAAAGGTCAGAGAAAGATGTTGCAGCCAGCTTCCTTTGAAGATTATAACCTTGGAAACACTATAAACCAAACCAAACCAGTTGCCGCTGAGTCGGTTCTGACTCATTGTGACCCTAAAGGACAGAGTAGAACTACCTCTTGGAGTTTACATGGAAGCACCTGGTGGGTATGAACCGTTGGCCTTTCTGGCTAGCAGACCTAGCTCTTAACCACCACACCCCCAGGGCTTCCTGGAAGCCCCGTGGGGTAGTTCTGTTTCATCCTGTGGGGGCACTGTGAGTTGGAAATGACTCCACAGCAGCTACTGCGGGGGCTTCTTTTTTCCTTTTTGGTTTATTTCTTCTAATGTGTCTATTAGGTGAGAGCTCTCCTGGGGATATAACAGTAAAACAATGATTCAGTTAAGTAAATAGAGAATGGTAACAGATATTCATATGATTACGTGTCTAACTCACTAGAAAACTTGTGATAGGAGCCATTCTTGTCTTGTCTCAAGATGTGCTGGATACACAGAGACTGATTCCTGTTTACTACTCAAATGTACTTTTTTCTGCCAGTGCTTTGCAATAGTTCATCTCTGGGAAGAGCTCTTTGGTTATGAACATATGGTGAAAGGCTGGGTCGGAGGAAATAATACAGAGAGTTAGTGAGGATTAGTGGAAGACTTTAGAGAAGGGTGCTGGAAACAGAAAAAAGAGGCCGGTAAAAGATGGAGGATACAGACTTGGGAATGTGGACACTGGTACCTGTGGGCTGTTACCCAGAGGTTGCCAGCAGAGGTGACTTTGGGGGAAGAAACAATAAAATCTGGTTTTGACATGTTTGTTTTAGATGACAGGGAAGTATCTAGAATATTTCGTAGACCTTGAGAAGTAGAGGCCTGGAGAGAGGGTGAAGGATCAGGGCTGGAGATAAGGATCTGGGGCTCCTCTGAGTACAGGTGCTAATTGAATCCGTGGGAGCCCAAGGCCGAACCCTGGAGGTACTGAGTGTTAATGTGCAGAGGGAAGAGAGAAGTGAAAGAACAAAAATGAAAACAGGCAGAAATAATTTGAGAAGTCCCAGAGTGTGTGGGGACCTGCCAGTGAGGCCTTGGGGATGCTGAGAGCCCATGGCAGTGCAGCAGGCAGCACCCTCTTAGAACTGGGGTACTGATAAGAATTTCAAGGAAGAGACTCATGGATTAACGGCTCTCGTAAAAGCCAAGAACAGAAGCTAGGACTGCAGGCAAACTCTGGGCAGAACCTGGGTCTGACCATCTTGTTCCTTCTGTTTTGTAGCGCAGTGCTTTCTAAGAGCATTCACTTAATGAATGAATAAACAAGTGAGTAGTGAATGAAGGAAAGAATGAACCAAGCAGAGGTAGGTAATCTTGTTCATAAACGAGAAGATAGTAGTAGCATGGTACTAAAAAAGTCCCTCTGGCCTTTGTGGTTCAGTGCTAGAATTCTTGCCTTTTGTGCCAAATCCAGCCCCGCACATTTGCCTCTGCCTGAAGCATATCACCCACAGTCACCACCCGTCTGTGTCTGTGCGTGGCTCCTGGGCCCAACAGGAAGTCCTTGAACTTAACTGTTCTAAGTGGGACGTACCTCCTTGCTGAGTACCACTGAGGTCACCTCTGAAGTACTCCCTTTGGGAAGCAATGCACTGATGCTGGTGCCAAAGCAATTTGGGAACTCTTTCTGGAATGGCCATTGGGCAAAGTGGCATGGTGGCAACTTTGTGAACTTAGTTACCTAGTTATCTGTGAGGGAGTTTTCAACCAGGAAACAAATAAGTGTATTGGAACACCCTCCTCCCTTCTCACCTGACCTGGTCCCCAGGGACGTTTTTTCTTTACCCAAAGATAAAGGCAATGTTGAAAGGAGGACATTTTGATGACATTTGGGACATCAAGGGTAATACTGTGATGGTGCTGATGGCCATTCCCCCCAAAAAAGAAGTTCCAAAATTGCTTTGAGGGGTGGACCAGGCTCTGGCATTGGTGCACAGCTTCCCTAGGGGAGCACTTCAGAGGTGACTGTAGTCATATTCAGCAATGAGGTGTAGCACTTTTGTAGGATGAGTTCATGAACTTAATTGTCAGGCCTCATATGATGCTGAACCAGTTTTAGCAGAGCTCCCAAACTAAAACTGACTGGGAAGAAATGCCTGGTGATGTAGTTGTAAAAGTCAGCCTTTGAAAATCCTATGGATCACAAGGTCCGATCTCCAACCCGTCATGGGGATGGCAGAGGACCAGGCAGTGTTTCATTCCATTGTACACAGGGGTCGCTATGAGCCAAGATCTGACTAACAGCAACAAAGGAGTGCCTATAAATATCACTGAGAAGCCTTATGCATAGGAGAAGCAGGAAAGAGAAGGCACAGAAGAAAAAGTGAGAGAAAAGTGGGGAGCAGGAAGAGAAGAGAGCCGAGGATTTCTTGCAATGTGCAGTCGTGGAGGTGAACAACCTAAATTTATGAGTTAAGCCTTTCATTTGTTTGTATCTCTAGTTGCTTCTTAGACATTCATCTTGTCTGCCTGATGGAACTTCAGCTTCTTGGCAAAGATAAGAACCACTCTTGTGTATCTCTGTAACATCTAATAAAGTTTAGCCGCTGTTTGTTTTCGTTGTTAGTTGGCAATCAGGTTGATGCTATCTCATGGCGACACTATGTGCAGAGTAGAACTGCTCTAGGTGATTTCCAAGCTGTGACCTTTTGGAAGCAGACTGCACTGCTGCGCCTGCGCCCATTGTGGCAGCCACTGGGTCCAACCATCTTCTGGAGGGTCTTCTTTTTCGCGGAGCCCCTCACTTTCCAAGCATGACACCCTTCTCCAGGGCCTAGTCCCTCCTGATTACATGTCTGTAGTGCATGAGACGAAGTCTTGTCACCTCATCTTGTAAGGCACGTTACCTTAAGAACATAAGGGAAATCCTGATGCCTGTTTAGGTTTGAGACCTGGGGGATTACAGAGAGGTTGAATTTCCTCGGCAGAATGCACGTGTACGAGGCTAAGCTACAATGGTTAGAAGATTTGGTAGAGGTAGTTAATTAATTTTGAACCCCTCAAATGTTTCGATAGTTACATCTCCTATAAAAGTCCCAAACACTTGGAAAACTTCACCTTTTTATTTTCAACTGGTAATATATCCAGAAATGACATGAATAAGAAAAATGCCTTCGAAAGCATTAAAAATACCAATTTTCACTCTCCTGTAATTTAAAGTGGCATTAGCAGCACCTGCTGGCCCAAAGATTGGCAGTTCAACTCCACCAGGCACTCCTTGGAAACTCTGTGGGGCAGTTCTGCCTTGTCCTGTGGGGTCGCTATGAATCAGAATCGACTCCACACCGGTGGGTTTAGTTTGGGTTTCTAATTTAAAAACATCAGAAGACATTTTCCTCAAATTTTGAAGAGCAGGAGAAAAAAAAAAACTTTTGGTGGAGATCAGGATGAAAGGGTTGGCGTTTTTCAGGACGCTTTTGTCCTGTTGGGTTGATTCTGACTCACGGTGACACTGTGTGACAGAGGAGAACTGCTCCCGTAGGGCTTCCTAGGCTGGAACCCTCATGGGAATAGATCACCAGGTCTTTTTTCTCACTGAGCCACTGGTGCATTGGAACCCCAGACCTTTTAGTTAGCAGTGAAGCGCTTAACCATTGCACCACCAGGGCTGTGTTTCGGGAGGCTGGAGGCACCAACTAGAATGACGTGTGTGTGTGTGTGTGTGTGTGTGTGTGTGTGTGTGTGACTTTAAAGTGTTCTACTACAAATGCTCTTTTAAGAGCAATAGGGGCACATTTGGAAAAGGCAACAGTGTTTCTTACCTTGTTAAACATGTAAAGGGTCTGTTTGCATCCAGTGCTGGGCCCTAAATCCTGTTTTCAGGTGTACTGACTGTACCCTAGGTCAAGAGTCCACCAGAGTCCTGACCACAACTTTCCAAGCAGCTCTGGATGCCACAGAAAATGTTTCAGCAGCAGAGAAGGGATACGGCCCTGCTAAGTCCCTCAGCTGGATGGAAAAGGAAAGGGAGTGCTTAGCACTCTTGCTTCCTGTCGTAGAATTTTTCCTGCAGAAAGGAGGTGCATGCCTGATACAAACGATCAGACCACTCGGGTGTGACAGCCACATTTGGGAGTATTGTGTAGCCTAGACTTGCTAAGTTCCCAAAGTGGAAGACAGAGAGCACTCTGAAAGTAGAGACTGGTGGCTGAGTACAATCATAGCCCCAAACTAATTGCCATGAGATTGAGTCTGATTTAAGGCGGCTGCATATGTGCAGGGGAAAGTGCTCCATCGGAAGCCCTGCTAGTACAGTGGTTAAGAGCCGTGGCTGCTAACCAGAAGGTTGGCAGCTCCAGTCCACCAGGTGCTCCCTGGAAACTGGGACAGTCCCACTGTGTCCTGTGGGGCTACTATAGGGGGGAAGCAAGTCGACAGCAATAGGATTTTTTTTCCCCCACTTATAGTATGTTTCGAGGCTATGACCCTGCAGAAGCAAATTGTAAGAGATGTCTTCGAAGGTTCCTCGGGGTGGGTTTGAATTGCCACCCTTTTGGCGGCAAGTCAAGTACTTAACTTTTTGCATCATCCAGGGACTCTGAATAGAACAGTAATTACTAAACCTGTTGCTGTGGAGGTGATTCTGACTCTGAGCAACCCTGTAGGGCAGCGTAGATCTGCCCCACAGGACTTCCAAGAAGTGGCTGGTGGATTTGAACTTTGGTCCTTCTGGGTAGCAGCTTGAGCTCTTAACCACTGTGTCACACAGGCTCCAAGTAGAATAATAGCCAGGATTTGTTACTCACCTTAATACATACTGTAGAACTCTTAATGGGTGTTCTTAGTTATTACATAAGACAGGGTCACTAACGCAAATCAACAGTGGCTCCTGCACTCCTGGCTCAAAAGAAAGCAAGATGTGAATTAAGCAAGAGGTCTAATAAAAAGATGTTAGGTGGCCTAATACGAAGCCATGTATATTCTGATCCACTTTCCTGTTTCTTCTTTTGTCTGATTTTTGTAACAATGGCTGACTACATAGGAGCCTGGAACATGATAACAGAAGGCATTTACGTATCATCAATTAACCCCAAATTTTAGACACAGAAATAAAGTTGGCAACATAAGAATGGTGTAATTAAAGAGGACAGGTCTTTCCTGGCCATATTTTTGCAGAGAGGTTCCTGGGTGGTACAAATGATTTGTGCCTGACCAGTAAGTTTAAAGGTCGTTGTTTCTGACTCACCCTACTGTGCCTCAGAAGCTTTATAAAGATTGGAATTCTGTGGAGCACTTGGGAAGCCCTGATGTTGCAGTGGTTAAGAACTCAGCTGCTAACAAAAAGCCAGCAATTCAAATCCACCGGCCACTGCTTGGTACTTCTGTGGGGCAGTTCTTCTGTCTTGTACAGTTGCACTGAGTGGGAAATCAGCACGACAGCAATAGGTTTGGTTTTGGCTTTTTTGGAGCAGTTCTACTGTATAATACATAAGATTACCGTAAGTCAGAATTGACTTAATAGTAATGGGCTTTGGTTTGGGTTTGGATTTTCACAGAGGAAATAGCAGTTAGACAAAAATGAAACACTATTTCAATGACTAATGCAGTAAACCTTAAAAATTCATCTAAATCTCTTGCCAACTCTGGAGGGCTGATAACAAGGTGAAGTGTATCCTATAACTTGCCATGAGATTGATGAGAGTTAAAATGGCTTAAATCCACTGACACCACTGAAATACGTTCCATAGAATCAAGTTGGTGGTAGAACATGTATGTAAATGGCAAAATAAAAATGCGCTCACTAGATGGTATCCAGATCTGCTGACTGTTAACATGAGGCTTTATTTAACCGTATCGTGTTCCACTGCAGTCCACAAACGGATCAGGGCATCTTCATAAAGAACCCGCTAGACCTCAGGCAGCCTGCTGTCAATGACCAGAGATGGGACCAGAGTTCTATGACACCTAGTAATTTATCTCTCACTGTCCCCCAACAATTTTCTTGTGTGCAAAATTGAATTCTGACTCCTGGAAATTGATGTTTGGGAGAAAATAGTTTGTAGATAAAAAATGAACCCGTGTTCCAAGAGCCAGATCCCAATGTGACTTGATTCGCACTTAAGTTTACATAGTAATGATCTTAAAAAGACGAATCTTTTTTGTTCTGTTTGTGAAAAGCGCCATCAAGTAAGAGATGAAACCTTGGGAGGAGTTGGAATGGGGGTGAAGTGTTGGGAAGAGGATGTGTACCGGAAATGACAGCCTCTGGATAGTGATGTGGTGTGAGGGAGAATCCCTAAACCTGGGCAAAATATCTCCTGGACTCCCCTGTTTAGAGACTGCGAACTTGGGGACTTGCCAAGTCCTCAGAAACATCAAAGGTCTACTGAAATGTAATAGAAATTATACTGAAAAGAGAAAAATAAGAAAAGTGTAAAAGTACATTTAAAGTGAGTGTTTTCGATCTAGATCTTCTACTAGTAGCAGCATGACCCTGGCCAAGTTATTTGTGTGAACATTTCCTTGGTTTCTCCAGTCAGAAACGAGGTGAAACACCTCCTGCTTCCAGTTGATGGGGCCCAAAGAAGGGTAACTAGCCGTCTTGCTCATTTAAGTGGAAGCATGGGCCTAGCCGAGTAAAAGAGAAGTAAAACTTGACAAATTCTTGACGAAAACTTCTTAGGGAATAAGGTGCATCTCTTTCCCACTCCCAAACAGGAGCAGCTGCTTTTATCATTTATATGATTGATACTGTGACTCTTGTGTGTGTCAGAGAGAGGAGCAGAACAATTCCTTGAGGAAAAGGACACTCACTGTTATTTATCGGCTTCCCTGTATTGGAGCCATGGTGCCACAGCGGTTAAGAGCTCGGCTGCTAACCAAAAGGTCGGCAATTTGAATTGTCCGGCCACTCCTTGGGAACCCTATGGGGCAGTTCTAGTCTGTCTTATAGGGTCACTATGAGCCAGAACTAACTCCACAGCAATGGGTATGTTGCAGATCACTGTCAGTTTGGGAGAATGAGCTGGCATAGCAATGGACTCCTCTTGCCGGTGACAGCGGTGGACGAGTCAAAGCAAGAATATTATGATGCTGAAGATCAAACAGTTTCCTGCCTTCCTTAGTGAGTGACTTAAGCTGTATGTCCAGTGGAATCTTTAGAGTCATGTATTAGGACACCAGTATGAGGGCCATTTTATGGCTTCGAGTGAGAGCTCTAGAGCTTTTCTGATAAGGGAGCCAGACATTTGTACCCCTAAGAAAGCCATTCTCTGACCTTAGCCCTTGTCCTTGAAACAGATACTACTTCATGCTAACTTTCAGTAGTATCCTTCTTGCTGCAGTTTTGCTTTATTCAGGTCAATGGAAGTTTCACTTACTTCCTACTTCTCTTCATGTTGTTGAAGCTGAGCATGAAACGAGGCAGTTTCAAATTAAAGTATAAATTTATTTTTATCTTTCTTCACATGACCTGTTTTCCAATTCCATTGTTCCTTTTGTTGTATCTGAGGATAGTCTCCAGCCAAGCCAACGCCAAGTGCTGTTGAGTTGGATCTGATTTATGGCAACCCTAGTGGCCAGAGTAGAACTGACCCCCAGAGTATTCTCCAACGTGTCCAATATGCTGATTTACAGACTGTAAGCCGGACATGGGATCCATGGTGGTGTGGTGGTTAAGAGTTACAGCTGCTAACCAAAAGGTCAGCAGTTCAAATCTACCGGGTTCTCCTGAAAATGCGGTGGCACAGTTCAGCTCTGTCCTATAGGATCATTAGAAGTTGCAGTTGATTCAGTGGCCCTAGGTTTAAGTTAGATATGGGGCAGGAACTCAAGTTTTGTTAATGCCCTGTGGTTACAAATCACCAACTGCTCTCTCTCTCATCTCACCCTGCCACAGCCCACGCTCACACATGCCACATATACACACATCCACTGCCACTGCTCTGGATCTTTGGCAGAGGGAACCATTGCTGTGGGTGAGCACAGAGCACTAGGTGACTCGGAAGATATTCTGGACCTTGACATCCTCTCAGGATTGTGTTCTCATGTATATTTTCATGCATTAGAAACAAAAAGTTGCCACTGAAATGATGTCAACACATGGCAACCCCATGTGTTACAGAGTAGAACAGCTCTGTAGGGTTTTTTCTATGGCTGTGATCTTTGAGTAGACTCAAGCTGCCAGCCTTCCGGGTGGTGGCCAAGCTGTTAACTCTTTGTGACATCTTTCTCATGCATTTGCAGTCCCTTTTGCATACATACATATATCCGATTGATTGTCTCTCTGACTTCCCTTTTCTCTTCCAGCTCTTTGCAGTTCTTTCATAATACGATCTCCCACTTTCCATTTTGCCATACTGCCAGAGTGGCCTTGGCAATACACACACTGGAGATGAAAGATAACATATTCTAAGGTAAAATTTAGTAGAATAAAGAAACAGTACCATTAACCTTCATCCCTCCCAAAGGCTCTGAAGCTCTCATTTATACTTTCCTTAAAAGTTCCCATCCACTGTCTCGTATTAGCCATGCTGTTACTCAGAACTCAAAATTCCAAGATGAATTAATAAAATATTTCTTAAAAACCGTGGGTTACCCCTACTAGTTATGAATAGCTTAACATTTTTTTCCCATAATTTTAGATTACAGGTTTGTGTCATCCAGCCTGAGAATCTACCTACCTACCTTTTTTTTTCATCCAAATGGGAAACATGTTCCAGTTTTGAAAAAGAATAAAGAATTGATACAAATCATCTCTAGCTGTTTTTATGCTAGTAAGGATTTGGCTGGTCCTGAGTAAGAGGAAATGTTCATGTAGCTTGCGAGATACAGCTAAGGAAAACATCTTAGTGAGAGCAAGAAGGCTCATTTCCGAGCTCTTGGAACATAACTTGGCTTGCAGCCTAGGTGTGTAATTAGGATTGAGAACCAGCTATTTGGACTCCGAAGTTCTGTTTCTGCACCTGATGCCATGATTGTCTTCAGGGAGGTATTCTGCTAACAGCTCCTTCCTATTTTGTGTTCACTCTCCCTTGTCTTTATGTCTAATACAAACATAGCAGACACTGAGTAATTGTTCCCTGATCTAAACCGAGTTGAACTGAAGGCTGTGTACTACTCAGCAGCTACAGTGGCCTAAGTGATTCAGAACTGGGGCTGCTAACCAGAGGGTTAGCAGTTTGAACCCAGTGGGCTCTCCTTGGAAACCTTGTGGGGCAGTTCTGTATGCTTGGTCTGGTAGGATTGCTGTAAGTTGGAATTGACTTGGTGACAGTGGGTTTGGGATTAATAATCCTTTACCACCAGATTTGAAGTGAAAATGAAATTAAATGAAAAGCATTATAAAGTACTCCTGTTAAATCTTGTCAGATGACTGCCCAGGAGGGTGAGGGCACAGATCTGGGGGTCACTGTCAGTTGTGTGCACTGAGCCGAGAACGTGTGTGCATCTGCACATAGTTCTTACGGGGCAGAAGGAAGGAAGTTGTGAAAGGGAACAAAATAGAACTACTGACTGGAGAGCCATAAAGCTGTTTTTAGAATGACTGCTTCTGTTGTATTGGGGAGTGCTTCCTTTGAGAAGGGCTATATTATGCATCCTCTTTCCGTTAAGTCTATTTTGGGAAGAAATTACAGAAGATAAAGTATTACCAGCTCCCTGGAATCTCTTAACGATACAGCCTCTATTCTCATTACACACCTGCTTAGAGCAAAATTAATAAAATGTTCTATTCTCAGGAATATCAACCCAAAATAATCAAAATCTCTACCAAGTCACTCTTACTTATTAAAAACAAAGCCAAACCCGCAGCCATAAAGTCGATTCTGACTCATAGGGACCCTATAGACAGAGTAGAACTGCCTCACAGAGTTTCCAAGGAGCACTTGGTAGATTTGAACTGCTGACCTTCTGGTTAGCAGCTGTAGCACTTAAGCACTATGCTACCAGGGTTTTCCTCTTACTTGTTAGGGAAGCTCTAAGTTCTGAAAAGTGTTAACTGCCCCCTCTGTGAGTGAGAACCAGTATCAGCAGTAGGGTGGTTTGTTGGTTCAGTCATTTCCAGCAGTGGCAAAGACTTGCTTTCAAGAGGATGGGACTTTCTACTCAGGGTAGAGATTTATCTGCCTTTGGCAATTTTACCCTATTTATTGTGAAAGTTTGCTTCTCAGCAGATTTACAAACAAGGTGTTTAACTTTTTCTCTATGGAATTAATTCCTGGGAGGTGGGATGCAGAGTGGTAGGAGGAGGAGGCTGTCAAGGCTAGCTGATACTGGCAGTGCTTAAAATTGCCTTCCTTTTCTGTTGGGAGTTTTTAAAGTGATAGTAACCATTTCCCCCCACAAGCATCACAGTGTGAGGAGGTTCTGTTTAAATCGAAATGCACTTTGTTTGCATCCTGCGTTTGTACACCGATTTACACATTAGAATAAAAGAACTTAAATGTTTAGCAGTAAAAAGTTGTTTAATCATTAAACAACAACCGTTTGTTCTTTTGCCCTCTAAACCTGCATTCAGGCAGCTTGGATGTTGGTTTACAGTCTCATTAGCTGCCAAGATCACAAAAGAAAGGTTAGCAAGATCACCACCAGCAGCAGGGAGCTCAGAAATGCGCCTATTGTCACGTGAAGCATTTAGCTACACGGTCCTTCAGCTCTTTCCTAACACACACACAGCTCAGAGGGAGGTACGTGGCCAGAAAAAAAACGCAGCCTCTAATTCCAGAAGCAGCCACTTGTTCGTTTAGGGAAAGAGGGGAAAAAAGCTTCTTGCATTTAGTCTTCTGGATGGCCTTGCTCATCTTTGTAAACTATGAAATAAAGGGAACATTCTTGCTTTGTAACTGTTGAACCCTGGAAAGTAAGTCCCATCAGACTCTTAGGTAAAAAGATCTGGTGGTTTCTTTTTTGTCAAAGGAGGAGTTGCAGGGTTTTATGGCCTTGTTTCAATACAAGGGAGTTTATCATCCCTTTTAAAAGCACAGGTCAGCACCATTTTCAAAGCAACCTGAGTGTCCAGCCTCTGGATTGTTTTTGCAAAATGGTCCCTTTCTCAATAGAGCAGGAGGGCCACAGGTGCCTATTAATCGCCGTACTTGTAGGAACTCCATTGATTCCCTCCGTGGTGGGGAAAACCAAGAACATTTTCTGAAATTCAATTCTGTGAGCTCCAGTTTGTGGCTGCCTGCCAAGACAGGCTCTAGGAAACCATCACAACTTTGCCACAGGCTGTTTGCCTTTTGATCCCTTGTTCTACCTCTGTTAGGTGTTCATTTTTGCTGCCTGGTGTATAAACCACACTGGAAAAGACCATCCTTCATTTTTAAGTGACCACCATATGGGCAACACTGGGAATTATTTCAGTGTTGAAGAAGGTAGGGACAAACAGTCCTTTATGCTTTACCTACCCACTGCCGTCAAGTCAATTCCGATTCATAGCGAGGCTGTAGGACAGTAGCACTGACCTGTAGAGTTTCCAAGGAGTGCCTAGTGGGTTTGAACTGCCTGCCTTTTGGTTAGCCAACATAGCACTTAACCACTATGCAACCAGAGTTTCTTATGCATTCTAGTACTGCATGTTTTGACAGTGATCTCCATCAGAGGTGAAACAGTAGAAACTTAGAGAATTCCAGAGACCCACTCAAGATCGCATATCTAATTTGAAGTTAGAAAAATGTGTTAGAAGCTAGAATCTTAACTGAGGATTCACTGTGCCATGGGCTATCCAAATGACTTTACGGGGTTAGTAAATGTTCCCGGACATACTGTCACTGAGGATAAAGGTTTATTGTTGCTTTTCGTTCGTCAGGTATGACAAAAATTTTCTAAGACAGTTCTTAAATCACCAGCATTATTCTCCAAACCAAACAATCCTATTCCCTTTCATTTTCTTTGGGATTTTCATTTCCTAATTGTTTTTACCATTTTTCCCTTGTCTATACACAACCACCTTTTAGACTCTGAAACTCAATATTACCTTTTAGACTCTGATACAGAATAATTAGGTAACGGGCCAAGTTTTCACACAGGTGTATCAATACTGTGTGGCTAAGTTTTATTTTTCTCTACTCCCTTATCTCCTTAGATTAGAGATCTGCACACTAGGTGTTGTTATATGGCCGGAGTTTGCTGAAACATCTCTGTCAAACAGCAAAACTATATTGTGTTTTCCTGCCCTCTGTCTGTATTTTACCTTAGGTCCATGTTAATTAGATTGTTAGGCTGTTTTTTGTTTTCATTACTTAAAGTGCATGGTGAACAATATTTGAAGAACTTTCAACTTTGAAGCCGGAAGAAAAATATTGCCAATTTAAAGA
Organism: Heterohyrax brucei; assembly: GCA_028571685.1. Classification (NCBI taxonomy): domain Eukaryota; kingdom Metazoa; phylum Chordata; class Mammalia; order Hyracoidea; family Procaviidae; genus Heterohyrax; species Heterohyrax brucei. Next base: position 128,054,781 of record CM053142.1, read on the forward strand.
CTTATGTGAATTCACCCTTGAAAATCCTGATGGCACAGCGGTTATACTGTGTGATTGCTAACCGACAGGTCAGCGGTTCAAGTCTACTGGGTGCTACTTAAAAACCACATGGTGCAGTACTACTCTATCCTATACTATAACTGTGAATTGGAATCTCCTTGATGGCAACAGGATTTGTTATATGAACTCGCTCTTTCTTAAACTTTGAGAAAAAACTCTCAACTTGTTCTATCCTGAAGAAATGCTTGTTTAAGTAACAGATACAGGGAGACAACAGAATTAAATTCATTGTGGATTAATGCCCGTGTCTACTGAGTTCTAAACTAAATTCAACTGTAAGTATCTATAAACTTTAAAAAGAATATTCTGTTGGTTTGGGGGATGGAAAGATTCCTTCTGCTGCTTGCTTACCATTACCCAGATTTAAAAAAAAAACCTGGTTAATTTTTCTGCATGAGTGACTCTAACTGTCAAGTATGGGGGGGTGTGACAGACAACGGCAGGTAGTTTTTCTATAATGAAGACAATTGTGGAGGGAAGGAAGCCGTGAAAGATGAAAAAGGATGAGAAGAAAGAGGAGAGACCTGATGGCCTCAGGAAAAGCGGAATCAACAGAGACTATTTTCAGAGCAAAACACACTGAAAATTTCAATGTAGCTGCGTGGTTACGAGAAAACATGCTCTCAGCAACTCCTTTTGTGTTTTTCTTTCTTAGTAGACTATTTATTGTTAAAAGCAGTTTTAGGTTTACAGACAAATGGTAATAGAAAGTACGGAGAGTTCCCATAGCCCCCTCCCACCGGCACAGCTTCTCCTTTTGTTAAAATTGTGCATTGGTGTGGTACACTTATTGCCACTGGGGAACCAGTATTGATACATCAGCTGACTCTGTAGTCTACATTAGGGTTCACCCTTTGTGTTGAATAGTTCTGTGGGTTTCCACAAACCCGTGATGTCACGTAGCCACCATTACAGTATCAACCAGAATAGTTTCACTGCCCTAAAAATGTCCCGTGTTCCACCTCTTCCCCCTTCGCCCTGTACCCCCGAGCCCCTGGCAACCTCTCATCTGTACACTTTCGCCTTTTCCAGAATGTCATGTAGTCGGAATTGAGTGTATAGCTTTCTGAGACTGGCTTCTTTCACCTCGCAAAATGCATGGAAGGTTTCTTTGTGCCTTTTTGTAGCTTTCCTTTTGTTTCTTAATGTATATACTGTACCTGAGCTAAATGCTTCTTTCCTGTGAGCTAGACAGTAGGAAGTAATCTATCTTCAGCTGTGTTTGATGTGTAAATAGAAATGTACAAGGGGTCTGTTTAACTTTGGGAAGGCAGTCTGCGTGAACTCTTCGTCACTTTAAAGGGCACAGCCATGACCACCGTCTTAATCCTTCAGGGATTGTTTACAAAAGATTGAAAAATGTGGCCCAGGGCCCATACCTGCCCTCTATAGAACTAGCCCATCTCAAGTGGGTGGGCACATGAAACTGGCTTGAACAAAAACAAAAGAGAGGGCTTCAGGGTAAGCCTGGCATCCTTCAACATGCTCTGTTTCCCTTCTACTTAATTTTTAATTTCCATGAAATGTCAGTCGGAAAGTGGACACTGTGTGTTTGCTCTTTGTCTGCCACGTTTTGGCTATTGGGATTCCATGCTTTGGGATAATGAAATGGGTTGTCATTTCCTCCCCTAAATAATACATTGCACAGTGGAAATGCAAATTTCCTGTGGAAGCTCTAAATAGCAGGTGGTATTTCCTAATATATTGTTTTTGACCTTTGGGGAAATTCGTCCTACAAGCTGATTTTGGAAAATTAAAATAGCATAAAGCTCTTGTATTTTAAATAAAACAATCAGTATCTTAATTTAAAACAAGTTAGACTGGAGTATTACATAAAGAAAAGACATACGTATTTAGCTTTCATGTGGTATTTTAAAGTTTGTAAGTTTGTAATTTATGGAGAACAAGAAAAGATATGGTGCAGAAGAACTTTTCTAGTTTATTAAGAGTTTTTTTTATGAAATATAAATATATGCATGTGTTTATGTAGAAAAAGATAAACGCTTTAACTTTTACTTTAAATCTTCACAGTTAAATCGTGGTTTATACATTAAGTACACAAAGAGTTAAGCATGCAGCTATTGAAATGGTAAATCCGAGTGGAACTGAAGTTAAAGACATCTGTATTTTTCATTCATTTGCTCAGCAGCACTAAATTTCAAGCTTGTTTTTTGTTCAGCATCAAAGAAAAAGTTGTTTTATGGTTATTGGATTTTTTTTTAACTCACACATTTCATGAAAGAGACTCAAGTGGCTGGGTCTTTCTGTGCTTAGATATTTTTCTGCTCAGCAGTCCTTTTGCATGCCACCTTGTTGAAGAAAGAAAACAGAATTTTATTCTTCTTCTTTTCCTTTGAAGAAAAAATGTAAGAGGTTTAAATACCATTCACATTTTGGAATTTCCTTCTTTGCTGTCACCCAAACCCATCATTTCACAACCACGTAAAGCAATTCAATTCTGAAAGACTTAAGAGATTCTCATGCCCATAAATACTCTGCATGTGATTATGACTCCTCTGCTTATCAGAGGCAACGTGAAATGAACCCAGATCTAACAAAGTTTAAGGGTACCCTGAAAACCCTGGTAGCATGTGCTTCAGTGCCCTGGCTGCTAACTGAGAAGTCGGCAGCTCAGATCTGCCAGGCATGCCTTCGAAACTCTATGGAGCAGTTCTTCTCTGCCCTATAGGGCGGCTATGAGTCTGAATCGACTTGACAGCAATGGGTTGGTTTGTTGTGGTGCTTCTGTGAAAAGCCTTGCCGACGCTAGAGAGCTTTTTTGATCACTGCCAATTTTTTTCATCAAGTTGGAAGAAACCAGTGCAGCTGTAAGACTGAGCGTTGAGACAAGTCTGCTTGTCTGCAGAGTTCACATTCAAGTCAACACTGAAAGCAACCATTTTGCAAGAGGGTTTCCTCACTTTTTAATCCGCAATCATTGTAACAACTGCCGTCAGTGAACTTTTCCTTGCCAGTGCCATGCACAGCATTGGTGATTTGGGATCTTTTACATACACTACCACTTGGTTTGCCAGGTCTCTGTACCCGCATGTCAAGTTTGGTCTTGGGCAGTGGCAGAGGTGCATTTCTCACCACTCTGAGAGTTTATAATGGGTATTTGGGAAGACGGATTGCATTCTTACAAATTATTGGTCATTTCACTCTGACCTAGTGCAATACAGAGGGAAAGCATGGCCTTTGGAGTTATACAAGCATAGATTTGAACGCCAGCTTCATCTACTACCTGCTGATGGGGTACCTTGAGGAGCATCGGTCTTCCTTAACAGGCTGTGTATAGGAAAGTGCTTTGCAGAGCTCTCTGAGAGCTTGTCCTCTTTATTAGTGTCCCTTTATCCAGAAGATAATCTACACTCGAGCGGATGCACTATCAGGCTGGACTTTGTTTACCAGCTTGTTTTTAGTCTCCTTAGTGTTTGTCCCCACCGGTCTGGCAGTTTGTTGTATTGTGGTGTCTTGCATGTTTCTGTGATGCTGGAAGCTATGCCACAAGTATTTCAAATACCAACATAGTCACCATAGTGGAGAGGTTTCAGATTCCAGTCTATAACAGCCTAGAAAGAAAGTCCTGGCAATCTACTGCTGAAAATCAGTCCGTGACAACGTTACGGATCCCAGAAGAACACAGTCTGACTCCCTTGCTTTGAGCGTGTCATCAGGATATGCTCATCGTCGTTAGAGGTGGACCCAGCAAGGGTGTGCCCCTAGGTGAGAGGGATTGGCACAGCAGCCGCGGTGACAGGCTCAGATATGCTGGCAATTTGGAGGTGACGCGGGACCAGGCCACATTTTGTTCTGTTGTACCTAAGGCTGTTGTGAGTTGGAGCAGACTTGATGCTGAGACTTTATCTCACATACTTTAGACTTGTGTTAGGAGGGACCTGTCCCTGGAGACAGACATCATGCTTAATAAAGGGGGTCAGTGGAAAAAAAGGAAGACCTCAGCAAAGTGGGTTGACTGACATCGTGGCTGCAACAGGGGGTTCAAACATAGCAGTGACTGGGGGGCTGGCACAGGACTGAGCAGTGTTTTGCTCTGTTGTACAGAGAGTCATTATGCATAGTCAGAATCAACTCGACAGCTCCTGACAGTAACAGTGACAACTTAGGGACTATTCAGACAGAATTTAAGAACATTGCAGTATCTCTCATGCACAAAGAACAAATGTTGTTGTCAGCAGCCTGGTCCTGCAGCTGCCCCATGGTCAGCTGTGGATCTGACGATTGTGATCCACAGAGTTTTCAGAATACATAGCCAGGCCTTCCTTCCTTGTCCATCTTAGTCTGGAAGCCCACCGAAACTGTTCAGCATCTTAGCCGTACATAAACTTCCACTGACAGATGGATGACGGCTACATATGACCAGGAATTGAACCTGCACAGAAGGTAGAAACTCTACCGCTGAAGCGCCACTGCCTCGGTGCCAATATAAACCCATTTTATCAACATGAATTTTTCTGGGAATAGAATGTGCCTAGAAATGAGTTCTCAGAAGGTCACAAAGATCTTCTGTAATGCAGGTAACAACAGGTCTTACACCTCCTTTTCTGTGTCGCTTTGCGACAGCCTGGTCTCTCTTGAAAAGTAAGTCAGCCCTGTCAACTCTTTGACATTCTCAGAACATGGTGAATGTGTGTGTTTGTTCACTGGACAGTAGCCCCACAGAGACAAGACATTCAAGTATTTTCTTAAAGAGAGTCACCTAAGGAAAATACATTCTGTGTGCTCTAATTTAGATTTAAATGGATACATTGTGAGATATTATTCCTTCCAGTTGTAATAAATGAAAATTTGTAAAGATTTGTAACACTGGGACTTTGTAAGCATAGAGAAGGTACAGGATGGATAAGCCAGTGTCACATGGATCCAGTGACATTTTCTGTGCTCGGTTGCTGTGGTTGTATAGCAATGACTGTATTCTCTGATAGCATTAGAAACTCTGCATGCTTTCAGTTTTTGCTGTTCATTAGAAACAAAAAACATTAGCATTTATGGTGTAGAATGGCTTCTTTTAAACCGTGGATCAACTACGTATTTACATACCCGTGATTTTACTACCTAATGTGTCCAGCTAGAACTGCAGTGTGCAAGATTTGCCTTCATGAGAGTATCAACCTGTGGGTTTTCTTTCAAATTAGGGGTCATCATGTTTCCATTTTCTCTGTGAAAGAGCACCCCCCCCCAAATGACCTGCAGACACAGTGGTGAACTCTTCACTGATAACTAAAAGGTAGAACCATCAGCTGCACGAGGAAAGACCTGGTCATCTCCTCCGTTAAAGATTCACAGCCTTGGAAACCCTATGAGGCAGATGGCCTCAGTCCTGCAGGGTTGCTTTGAGTCAGGATTGATTGGCACACAGCAACAGCTGATGGGCAGAATGAAAGAGCTTTTTGTTCTGAGGCTTACCTTTGTTCACTGGAATGAAAATTTATGTGTTGAAAGTGATGTCCATACAGGTTAAGGAACTGGGAAGATAGAAACTTAACTTGGAGCCTGGCATCATTCACGCTGTTGTCTTGGTTTTCTCAGCTTCTCCCTGAAGGCCTGCCCGAATGATACGCAGAGGTGTCGGGAGACTCTGACTTGGCCCCTTCTTGGAAGCCAAGCACTTGTGGAACTTGGAGGGATCTTGAGAGCAAGAAAGGGAAGGATTTAATTCCCTTCCCAGGTGATCAGAGGAGAATGCAGAGGAACAAGTTATCAGGCCCAGGGTGTGATGAAAAGTGACTTCTGAATGGAATGGCAACCAAACCTGTTGCTGTAGGTCAAAGTGTCAGCTTCACTGCCTCCTAGGAGAATAGCACTTAAAGAGCGGGTGCGGCTTAGTATCCAGAAGGTGCGCTTAATGGTTGAGTCTCTTAGGGAACCAATCCAGAACTTTACAGTGTTGGACCATTCGAGTTATTTCTTGTTAGCTCTGTGTTCTATCTGATGGCAAACAACAGGTTGAAAAAATTAGCTTAATTTTAAGATTATATGAAAGATAAGGAATATTATCAGTTTTTAGAACTATCATGTCAGTTGCTCATCAGTAAACATAGTTCATTGTTATTTATTAGATGGGTGCTGTCAGTTATTGGACAGTAGCCTGGTAGCCATCTTTGCACAAAGTAGCTCGTCGAAAATTTGTTGAATGAAGTCTCCTTCCCAGAAATATCTGCATAATTACAGTGTGTTGTACATGCTTGTTAGAGCCTAAGGGTGTGTCTCTGAGGTTTTGTTGTTCTTCTCATCTGTCTAACACATATGTAAACATAGTAGTGTAAATACTTCCTGCTTTTATTGTAAAGAAAAGTGTATCACTTGACTCTTTTAACAGCTTAACATATCAGTGGTATTTTGTAAGCAACATGTAACTTGAAACAGGAAGAAAATTAAGTTTGCTTTTCTTGAAATTTTAGTCTGTAAGTTACTGACAGTTATTTTGGGGGAGAGGTGATTTTTGAAGAAAGTAAAGAGTTGTCTTTTTTTAAGCTGAAATCTAGTTGGTAGTCATTAATTAAATTTAATAAAATACAGGTTTCTTTCAAAAGAAATCCCTGACAATAGTACATTTTAAAGTCTGACTCTCTTTCCCAGCAGCCCACGGTGTTTTGAAGTTAGAACAAGGGAAGTACTTTCAGTTGTAAGGCCTTGCAGGGTCGCGGTTAAAGTGCTCTAGGCGTTGCATTCGTGTTGCAGCATCATGTTACAGTAATATTATTTTAAAAAGCTACAGGGAATTCTCATACATGTCTAACACATCCAGCTTTAATGTTCACATAGCTGGATCCATTCAGCAGATGGGAATCTGTGGGTCAGATGCAGTTTGCAAGCCCCTCTTATTAAGCTATTTTACTATTAAGTAAAGATTCCTTGTTAATAGTATGAATGCGTGTGTTATTTGCTCTCTCTGTAAATCTTTTGTTCTATTCTTTTTTTTTTTCTTTGGCCTTACAAGAATGTGGGGGTGTGGGGTGGGGAGGACACCCCTATCCACAAATCAAGTGCTTTAAATAGCCAGGTCAGAGCCCAATGAAGGAAATCAGTCTAGATAACATCTTTGTGAAATGGATGCTTATGAACTCTGCATCACACAATACAAAGGAAATTGCTATTGTCCCATGCAGGTTAGGTGAACAAAGCACATTAAAAAATCCTGTTTGGGTGGCCATGCATATTCCTGTGCAGCTGGAAATGAAACTTTGAAGGCCACAGAAATGGCAATGATTGAGCTTAAGTGACACGTGGGCAGATTGGAAAGTGTGGGTTTTAAATTCAGAATGCAGAGCCTGGTAAGTCCTCCATCAGTGTGGTACCCAACATCTTGAAGACGGAGCCAGGCCAACCCCAGGTCGTGCTTGTCGCTGCTGCTCTTCCCACTGTCACCACTTCGCTCTGGTGCTGCGGAAGAATGTTTAGTAAGTTCTTACACTCAAGGGCTGTGCTATATATTTAGTTGCATTAATCATATTTAATCATCTCAGCTACCCAGGGAGGTATCTGCATAATACGAATTAGGAAATTGGCGTTAAATGGCTACAAGGCCACATAACCTGGGCGTAGCTGGGCCCAACCTGATCTTAGAAAGTCTTCCTGACGCTAAAGCCCTCTTCTTCACTTCTGTCTTAAATTTCCTTCTGCAAAGGGAATGGATTTCTTTAGGGTCCACTCTGGCTGTGAGGTTTTATTTTATTTTATTTTGGAGGGGGTGCTAACTCAACGTGAGTCAGAATAGACTCAATGGCAACAGGTTTTTCGTTTTTACCTCTCACACAGTGAGTCGATTTCCTTAGGGGAGATTTTTTCCAAGGCCAGAGGCTGCCTCTGTAATGCCCCAAAGCAGCTTTGGTATCCTGGAAGCAGCAACTACAGTCAAAGAGAGCACCTTCCAAACATCCTTCCTTTATGAAAAAACAAATAAATAAAAAGAAGTGGCTTCCACCACCAACAGTTCCTTCCAGCCCCAAAGATTAGAGATACCTGCAGAAATCTGGCAGTAAGCCCAGACATACCAGAACATGTATTGTCTAGAGCCAAGGATTTGAATACTGCCACATCTACAGAGAGGCAGCGTCCCGTTTCAATAGACAACTTGTTCACAGAGCAGGGACACTCCTGCTGAACAGCCATGGAGTCAAGAGAGCAACATCGAACAAAGAGAGTAGTTACTCCTGGCAGCCAAAGGCTCCAGCTCACCCTCAGGTTCTGCTCTTCCTCCGTCTGACCGGGTGGAACTCTGGCTGAGTCTGATTAAAAATCAGTAGACATTCAGTCCGCTCACAGAATGTGGGCAGAAGCTCTTGTTAGTTATTTACTGCCCGTCTCTGGAATCCCTTTTGGACATGACCAATGAATTACAGCTGGTTTTTAGGCAGCCTGGTACCTTCCTTAGCTCACTGTCAGGAACAGCTACACCCTTCGGTCCACGGTGGAATGAAGTTCAATCTGGGTTTACCAGAACAAGGTTCCAGACAGAGTAGGACAGCAGAGACCCCTGACACCAACTTCATAATAACTGTAAAACTGAAACATGTACTCTGTACAGAGGGGGCTCTTCTTGCCCTAACTTCTCTGAAACAGCTTGACAAGGGCACAGGTTTGATGCATGAGTCCAGAGGAATCCTAGGAAGCCCGCCCTCGGAGACAAACCAGCAGGAGGAACCGTGCAGTGTGCCGACACAGACTGTGGTTGCTCTTCTCTGTGTGTTCCACATCTTCCTGTATCCCAGGGAGCTGTGCTTCGCTTGACCCAGAGGTACATCCGATCCACCTGAGCCTGTCAGGGTGGTCACTTGTACAGCAGATCTGGCCTGCTGAGGATGGAGGGGAAACCTGCTTGGACTGGGCAAAGAGAACTGGACGTTGTCGTGTGTGGACGTGTCACCAGAAACTGGTATGCGCATCCTGTGACCCTGGAAACAACAGATCTAGGATGGCAGAGCCGAAAGATGGAAAGGCTCTTAAGCCCCACAGATGATGCCGGCCTGCTGAATTAGCCACCTCTGAAGACTCAGCATCTCCAGGCTTCTTGTTACATTTAGCTCACTAATGTCCTTCAGTCAGTTTGGGTTGGGATCACCTATTGCAGCCCAAAAAGCATGTAAGAGGGATTTTCTTAGGTGGGATCCTTGAGATTTGTCAGAATTCATTATCAGTGTTCTCATAAATTGGCTTAGTTTACGTTAACCAGTTGCCATCAAGTCAGCTCGGCCTCATGATTTAGCAGAGTACAACAGTCCTCCACAGGGCTTTCAGGGGCTGATTTTTCAGAAACAGGTCACCAGGCTTTTCTCCCAGGACACCTCTGGATTCTCTTACACCTCCAGCCTTACCGTTGGCAGCTGAGGGTGTTCATCTTTTTACCACCCAGGATCCCCACTCAAGTACACTGATCTACAGGAAAGAGAGACAAGCAAAATTGTGCTTAACATGTCTCATCATGTTTTCAAAATATATTCACGTACTTTTTCCCATGGTTGCATCTCGGAAAAAAAGTAGCACTTTTATGTTGACTCCTGCCGTGCTGGAGGGAAGAACAACTTGTGCAAGCATTAGGTTCTCATAGCAGTATTAAGAGTACAGCCTGGGCTACCACTTGCTTGTTGTAAAATTTACCTAGAATTTTGTATCAGAAACCCTGGTGGAGTCTAGGAATCAGCCCTTCTAACAGCACCTAAGGAGCCCTGCTGGTGTGGGGCTTATCTGCCCTACTGCTGACTGCAGAAAGGTTTATAGTGGGAATCCACCCAGGGGCTCTGCACAAGAATGACCTGGTGATCTGCTACCATAAAGATTACAGCCTAGAAAGCCCAGTGGGGCAGCTCTTCTCTGTCTGTCCCATAGGGTCACTAGGAGTTGAAATCAGCTCTACCGCACACGACAACATCAGCGCCTTTCTCCCAGATCTGTGAAAGCTGTCGCTTATTGCTTGGAGTTAGAAGAAGAGAGAGACTTCTTCCAGGCAGTGAGGGAGTTTAGAAATAAGTCAGAAACATTTTTCAAATATATAGTCTGTGCAAAAGACAGGTGTTTTAGGGGCTGAGGCAGGTGGGTGGGCAGTTTCCCTGTTGGTAAAGACTCCGGGAATTTTCCATTGGAGGCGTGTTCTGCTCAGGGTTTGTGAACACAGCTTCCCTGAGTTTGGAGCATGAAGTGGTCAGCGTCAATCGCTTGACTTGTAATTGTGCCTTAATGTAAATATATATAAATATTATACATATATGTGTAGGCTTTAAATGGAGTGTTTTAAATGACTCCCTCTGTATGGGAATGTGTATTTATATATATATCATGAGTAAAATATAAGTGTCATGGGTGGTCACATTCCAAAGAAATGAACACATGTACAGCCGCATCAGAATGCAGAGTAAGAAGAGGAAAAGGGATTAAAGGCAGGAGAAGTGCAAATTCGTAGAGAACAGAGCCACAGAGAAGAGGAGAGGTGTCTGATGATGCACATGGGGCCAGGGTACCGCACTGTTCTGGCATCATGTGAAAAGCAAGCATCTGTATTTCTCCTCACACTTCAATCACAAACAGTAACATAGCCATCTATGAGATTATAAACCACATAGGGACCATGTCCCTGTATTTCCAGCGGCACAGATGCCACAGAATTTATAGCTAACATCAGTAACGTAATCAAATGGGAGAGCAAATGATAATCAGGGGAGAAACAACCAAAAAAAAAAAAAACACAGAAATAACTTACTAATATTTGTCTGAGAAATTTTAGTATCCTTCACTAATTTTCTTCATAAGAATTTTTTTAAGGAATAACAATACTTAAGGTATTAAGGATTGTGTATGTAGAGAAGAATGGCATGATGGGATTTTTACTTTTATAGAAATCTAACAAGCAAGATGCTATTTATACTCCTAAGGTATCTTGAACTTCTTGACAGGAAAATTTTTTTTCAGAGCATAAAAGCCAAGCATAAAGCTATTGTAAAAATAGTTTTCTAGTGCTGATTTTGTTATTTAAATATATTAGAAGCATTATTAAACTGAGATCTTTAAAATTGTTACTTTATAATGCAATTTTTTTTATTTGAGCATTCTGTGAAATTGTAGTATCAGAACACTCAGTTTTTATTATCAGAAAAAAAGAATGCTGTTTTTATAGATGAGAGAGGATGGTTGAACACAGTAATGATTTTTCACAAGGAAAATAAAAACACAGAATAAGTTGCCTAATTCCCTCGATTCTCTTCTGGAGCTGTGTGGTAGAATGGGAAGGACTGAAGACATGGAGCCACGTGACCTGGGTTGAAGTTATGACTCTGTTCTAAACTGACCTTGTAATCTTTTGGGAGTCATTTGTCATCTTTAGGATTCTGTTTGTTCATGTGTGAATCTGAACAGCAGTACATCCTTCAGATGGTTATTGTGAGGGCTAAATTAGACTCATTAGAATCACTTTGTAAACTACATATTACTGTATTATTATCATATGATCAATGTAAACAGAAACAAGGAGTCATATCTCATTCTTAATTGTGATTAAAGAATGCTTGATTCAGTGAATGTGATCCTAAAGCCAAGTTCAGCCAGACATTTCTGGAATCTTTTAAACACAGATAAGTACCTTTAAGATAATGAGACGCCAGTTCCAGAAGCATTAATTTTGTAAAAATTAATCTGAGTCTGGTAGTTTGGGGGTTGCCTGAGTCTCACTTGAATCTGAAGCAGAGTAGGCTTTGGAGAGAACTTCAGTGAAATGTTTGGTTTTCTGAAAAGGAATGGAGATACTTTAATTTACAGATTATGAAGAAAGAGATACCAGTCCAGAGAAAACCTAGAGGGAGGGTGTGGGAAGAGAAGGTATCATCTGGGAAGGCAGAGGCTCTGGGAGCCCCCTGGAACTGTTGAGAATGTGGAAGGAAGAACAGTCACTTCCACCACTGTTTGCAAAGTTCAAAGATACAAGCTAATGTTCAGGAATAGTTAACTTTTCTCAGATTGAGTATTAAACTTCCTCCAAGGAAAACAACTCAACTGCTAAAGTCAGCCCTAAACCGGTGCCAAAAAATATTGCTAAATTAGGGTCCTAGCAGAGATATGACTCAGTTAAGTGTCACAGAGCTCTCAACCCATAAACTATCCCTTTGTAGTCCTTGAGAACATGAGAGATTACAAATAAATCTACTGACTCTTTCCTTAAGGAGACGAAATGCCAAAAATCATGATTCAGCCTTTTAAATTGAGTTTCCTACTACTATGGCTGCAGGGAAATACTAGATACCCAAATCATTTTGTAAAACAATTTTTAAATGTTTTAGTCTAAGACCAGGACAAATGCTTTTAGGAATAAGGAAATCTGTGGACTAATTCTAAGTCTCTTTAATTGAAATTAGTTAGAACTATTTTTTTAAAATCATGTTATTTCTATCATAAGCTTACAGACAAGCACATAAGGAAAGGTATACATGTTATGTACAAAATAGGGTGTGTAAAATTTAAGTCCAAACCCAGTTGAACCAAAGTAGATCTGAATAATGGGTCACACGTTAAGAAGATGTATGTTTTAAATGGACTTTCAAGTACGTCACCAACAAATTTACAATATTAGTTATTGCTGGCCTCCAATAGTATTTAATGAACTTCTGTTATTTCATAAATACCCATTTTTCATCTAATACCAAACAGTAGTTTTCTTTCTGGCCATGAGTTGACATTAGCTAAAGCTTGAACCTGGACCACAGATTCTAAGTCTATGCATGTGATTTGTTTATTCATTTTCCTTTGGTGCTGTTAACCATATGTGTTTGTGCAACAACCGAAAACATCAAGTCCATTGCTGTCAAGTGGATTCCCACTTACAGGGACCCTAGCACACAGTAGAACTGCTCCATAGAGTTTCCCAGGAGCAAGTACCTGGTGAATTCAAACAGCTGACCTTTTGGTTAGCAAGCCAACACTTAACCACTATGCCACCAGGGTGACCTATATTTCTGAACATTTCTATGCAGAGACAAAACTATATGTAAAGACAGTAAATAAACAGATTTGAATGTTTTTGAAAACTTCTAGGTTAAGACAGTAGGACTGAAACAAATTATTCCTTTTCTATGAAGTAGTATTAATCTCACAGTGTTTACTTGGTTTCTTCACATAAAGGTGAATTTTTTTGCCCCCAAATCCCAGAGAATCATAAAAATTGGGATGAAATGTTGGCTGACGAGATGCTGGAGACGTTTTTCTGACCTGTGCGTGCCTACGCACCTCAGAATGCATTCTGTTCCCCAAACACGTGGTAACTCAGGACACTGGTATATCACTTTAAAACCAGGGATTGGTTGACATCACTACTCCCTGTAACTGTGTTCTTTTGTTGCCTTTTTTTCTCAAAGTATAAGCTTAACTATAACCTTTAATTTTCCAAAATGAAAATAAAGAAAATTTCCTCACTACCTACTTTTCTTTGTGATAGGGAAGAAGTGGTATTTTTCCTCTCCCTCTCTCTAGTCTTAAGATTCCTTCTTGTGTGAACTTCTCTCTTCTTCCTTATTTGTCCCCATAAAGTCATTCATTTCTTGCTTCTTTCCTCCAATTATCTGTCTCTCTAATCTGATGACTGTGGCTGTGTAACACACTTAAGCCCACTCTGTAGAATTAATGAAAATCGCGTGTTGTACTCTAATGTCTGTTTCATAACTTGCTTCTCTTAATCTTGAGACCAGGAAATATTTTTTACTCCTTTTGTGGACCCAGTCCCTGCCTCACGTATAAGTTACTGAGTGTCAATTAGCACTTGATAAGCCAATGAAAAACTTTATCAGGTCAGATTACAAAAAGATGGATTTTGAAATTAATCAGCTTACTTGTTTGTTTGTTTTTTAAAGGGTTCTCCGTTAATCTGTTTCCTTCAATTGAAGATGTCTAAAAGACACCCAAGGGAACATAGGGACTTCACGTATCTCCACATCTGCCCTTATGAGGGGATCGACTCGATGGCAGTGGGTCACTCATTGGAACACAAAGTTGGGTTGATGTCTGTCTGTAAAGGCAGATTGAGGAGCTCTGTTGCTCAGTGGTTATGCACTTGGCTGCTAACCAAAAAGATCAATGGTTTGAGCCCACCAGCCATTCCTCAAGAGGAAGATTTGGTGATCTGCTTCTGTATAGATTACTACCTAGGAAACAAACCCCATTGGGCAGTTCTGTTCTGTCACACAATGCCTCTGTATTTTGAAAAGTGACTCGATGGTATCTAACAACCAAAGAAAAGCAGACTGTGGCTCTTTTCTCATCCTCTAACAGATGAAATGAGGCCAGCAGTGAGGGCATTTTGGTATAATAATCCTATAAATACTTTTGGAATGGTATTGACTGTAATCATTTGTGTTAAATTCTAAGAATAAAAACCAAGTAAAACATAAAGAATGCCTCGCCTTCCCCTAGTACCAAGCAGAAATTCCAGAGATTTTGCCAAAACTCCCCATAGATTTATCACTTCTTGTAAGACTTTGTATAGAGAAGTACAAAATCCCTCAGCACTGGAAGAGCCAGATGTTACTGTCAAATTGTAACCATCCATGCCTACACATGTACACATTTCACAGAGTCATCTCTAAGTGTTCACAGGAGGCACAGAGATACAAGTGATGACCCAAACCAACCATCACTCAGCTCAAGGAAAATTGCCACCAGTGAGTCATGGTAGTGGGTGGTGAAGAGGCTTAAAATGCGCTCAATTGCTAATGGAAAGGTCGGAAGTATGAGTCCACCAGAGGAAACTCAGAGGAAAGGCCTGGTGATCTGCTTTCACCGTGACACCATGGGGGTCACCATAAGTCAGATTCGACTCAGCAAACAAGTGGCAGTGAAGCAGATGGTTACTCATCTTCCCTGAAGCCTCCACCACTAGAGGGCAGAGTGGATCTCAGCTGAAACCCACTGCTGGCTCGTGCATTCCTCCTCCTGGCGGCCCTATGGGACGGAGTAGAACTGCACTGTCTTACCGAGGAAGCCACTGAAACGGCAGGACTTCCAGGCCAAGAAGACTCGTCTATGCAATAGGAATGTCATTAGTGTAATTCTAAAAGCAACCTAACTGCTCTGCAGTCAATTCCAACTCGTGGTGAGCCGATGTGTGTAGGTGTAGAACCGTGCCGCCCAGGGCTTTCAGTGGCTGATTTTTCAGATGTGGATTGCCAGGTCTTTCTTCCAAGATGCCTTTGGGTGGACTCGAACCTCCACTCTTTTGGTTAGCAGTTCAGTGTGTAAATGTTTGTGCTACTCGGCAGAGCCATATTCTCACACTGCAGCACCAACCTTTTATCTGAGATAAATTTTTCACACTTCAGGAATACCATGTTCATATCTAATTACTGAAATCCATTCCTTAGGCAAATCAAGTAGTTCTTCGTCATCTTCTGTTAAGGAATCTTTAGAACTCAACTCCTTGAAAACTGTCCATTGGCCATTATTTTAAGTTCAGTAAGAAATTTTTAATCTGAAATTTATTTCAGCCATCCAGTTACAGTGCAGATGTAGAGTTCAGAAGGGCCTGGTGTGGTCTGAAATGTTAACTGAGTGATCACAAAGGTATCTTGGTCCTCTGGATGAAAAGCTACAGAATAAGTAAAAACACTGAGAACAACATGCCTGATGCAGGCAAACCTCTCCTCTCACCACGGAGTTTAGGCCGTCTCTGGCAAAGTCAGAGGATGAGGATGAGGACCAAAAGTGGAGAGTAGTAATCAGGAAAATTGAGTGAATAGAAGAATCTGTAGACTAACAGCCTGATGACAGATCATGGAAATTACATAGCTAAACTACGGAGAACAGACACTTCACCTTCAAGCTTTTAGATGATGGTGGTGGCAGGGATCGTGCTTAGGTGTCATCCTCGTAATTACTGCTATGTTTAAGCTCATTGTTGTAGCCACTGTGTCGATCCGTCTTACTGGTGTCCTCCTCATTTTCACAGACCTTCCACCCGACCAAGCGTGATGTCTTTCTCCAGTGTTCCATTTCTCCTGATATAACATGTCCACAGTATGCAAGATAAAGTCTCACCATTCTAGCTTCTAAGGAGCGCTTTGACTGTACTTCCTCCAAAACAGATTTGCTTGTTCTTTTGGTGGTCCATGATGTGTATTCAGTATTCTTTACCAACAGCACATTTAAGCATGTCAGTTCTTTATTTTTTCTTTCTCAGTGTCAAACTTTCACTTTTAGGGTAAATCATAAAGAAGTACTGGTGTTCGGCATATAGAAGTATAAATTTGTGTGGTTCGGTCTATGAGTGAGGACACTCTGCTTCCACCCATCCTGGTAATCCAGGTCTGTTGGAGAATTTACATCTAGAGGTCACAGATTTCCTCTTGACCTTCACTGCAGTTCTGCTGTTCCATGGAGGGGCCTCTGGGACCTCACAGGGGCATGGGGTGAGGGTGGGAGGAGAGGCTTTGGGGAGGAGGCTATGTGAATAGCGCTCAGAATCCTCTATCAGCAGACCCATCAGAACAGGACCGTTTTGTCTGCTTCCTATCGTGGGATTTCACTTGAGATCTGATTTGTAAAAGGAGAAGGAGAAATTCCTACACTTAAAGGGGGAAAAAAAAGACTCAAAACCTGTAGAGCATGAATTTTGTGATTTCAAAGTGACCCGAATATTAATGTTGACATTCTGCGGAATATTGACATTGTAAAAACTGCAAATCCAGAGGGCCATGAGTAAGCGTGCTGATTACATCATTTCATGAAAGGCAGGAAAGAATTTTCATTCTTGACAATGGTAATCCTCCCCCCTGTCGGGTTAATGTCATAGTCAAAGAAAACACATTCAGAACGGCACTGTGAAATTTCAGAGGATGAAAAGCATAATTCTCAGCACACAAGTGAAAGTGAGTCTTGGTGAATGGTTATATACAGAGAAGACGGTCATCTTGTGAACTTTCAATTACTTAGGACAAAGGGAGAAAAAGGATATTGTTAAACACAAGTCAAAAAGAACCCATCACTATGTGTCTATATATTCATTTGATACTTGTTGCTGAAGATAACCAAGCCACTGAGTCTGAAAAGCAGTGGAGGTAACTGATCATTTGTCTCTGTTTAGGTGCTGTCCAGTTGGTTTCAACTGGCAGAGAAAAAATAGAACTGTGACCAAGTATAACTGAATTAAAAAAAGAAAAAAACACTGCCGTCAAGTTGATTCCAACTCGTAGTGACCCTACGGACAGAGTAGAACTGCCCCATAGAGTTTCCAAGGAGTATGTAGAAGACTTGAAGTGTCCACCTTCTGGTTAGCAAACATGGCACTTAACCTACTACGCCACCAGGGTTTCCCTAACTGAATAGTTCAGTTTATTATTTGAAATTTTGTCAGAATGGCAGGGATAAACTCACTGGATCATTCAGGCTGAAGATGAAGCTGGTTGCACCAGTACAGACAGTATTATAACCCTGATCTCTGCTGCTTTGATGAGCCAATTTAGATTTCAAGAACTGTCTTGGAAGTTTAAAAACAAATACTATGGTAGCAAATAATGTTTGTATGATGGCCATATTTAAATTAATTGGGCTTACCCCGTGAGTTACTATTCTTGTGTTGCTCACTAAAAATACAGCTGTCATTTAGAAATGAGGGTTTGGGAGGATTTGTTTTATTGAGTAGCTTGGGGATCTGTGTTATCGTATAATCCTAGGAAAGGAGAGTTGCTCAACATGAAAAAAGATGGTGCTGAGGAACAGAGGGCCCTATTGATTGAGCACTGATCACATGATTTTAAAAACAAAGTGGGTAAAACTGCCTGCCACTTGCTGACAAAGGAAGTAATTTGATTAAAATTCTGCCATTTATATAAAACCCAAAGATCTCTCTGCATAGAGATCCAGCTGAAGGGTTATTTCTTTCAAAGGGCAATTTAAGACTGTGTGTAACTGTCATCTGTCACTACACATTGCACCTCATTTGAAATAAAAATTAAGTCAGTGCACCTCTTTCAAGCCTCTTTTCATATAATGCTTTGACTAGTGCCAAAAACGAATTGCTAATGTCTAGGACTTTTGTCGGAAAGGATTTTCTTTCAATGTCTTCTAGAAGGGTGGCTTAGCTGTCTAAGTATCAGCTTTAAAATTCCTAGACTCCCTGGAACCACAGGTCAAATTCTCAGGAGGGCTGGGGAACCCCTTAATTATTCTAAAATAAATGCAGTGGCAGACCATTTCCTACACCAAGTGTTTCTATAAAATCCTAAAAACCAAAATACTCTGTGGACCTTAAGAATTCCATAACGTCTGTCCTTCCATTTGGAGCAATGCTGCTTTGCTGTGTGATCTCGGAAATTCAAAAATGTGTTCCTTTCCTTTTCGTGTCCTTTGCAATTATGTGAGTCAAAATCATCTCAACAGCAGTGGGTTTGGTTTTTCGGGACAGTTCTTAGCATGCTGTATCTTAAGCAGTTTAATTGGAGTCTAACAATAATATTTCTTTAAGGGCTCTGCTTTCCGGTGTGGATGTCCTAGTCCAGTATAAGGCCTAACCTTCAGAGAATTGCCCATTTGAAGCCCATGTGGTTGGAGTCAACCCTTATTCATCTTATTCGTCTTTGCATGATATGTTTGATTGGTGGGTTCTGTGTGCTCTCTGCCCAGTCTTATTTTAGCATTACATTGATCCAAAGCATTCTTCAAAACCCATTATTACTGTTATTGTTGGTGGCTGTCATTTTGTTCTGGGAGGAAGCTATCTTTCACCCATTGTATTTTAAAAGTATAAATGCCACAGTGAAATGAGAAATTTTTATTACATACTTTTTTTTTTCCTTTATGGAAGTTTTGGCAATATTTTAACATTATGAACACAGAATCTCAGCGCACAGAGAGGTTTGCGTGCCAAGCTCCTAAGCAACTAAATTGTGTAAATTCACAATGTGCACAGACTTACTAGAAACAGAATCACTGGAATTGTCTTAAGTAAGCAACTGCGAAGGCTTTCAGATAGAACGGTTGTTGTCAAATCCACACTTTTAAAAGGAACTAACCAGGACCATGCACAGTCGATAATGAAGGAGGGTTCTCCACCTACGGCAGGGCAGCTGGAGCTTGTGGGCCGGCCTCTTGTCTCCTGGGATTCCTTTTTTCGTGAGCATACCAGAAGGATCTGAGCAAGCCCCACTGAGGAAGCTACCGCTTCCCCTCCCTGTCCTGACTGTAGGGGGGTTCCTGGGAGGTCCCAAAGAGGAAGGCAGATCAGGAGGTGGAAATGATGGCCATGAAGTACAGCTTCTCTTGAGTGGAATCTGGATTTGATTCTTTTCTTTCTTCTTCTTTTTTTTTTTTTTTTTTTTTTAAGCGAAGGGGTTTCCTCAGAATATTATGCAGGTGGTTGAGAAAATTAGAAACCTGGCTTAGTTTTAGCTTGAGAAAGTGATTTTGGGGAGGTTATTTATTTCATTGCCCTACTCCTTTGTTTTCCTTGTGAGAAAATGGAAATAAGACATGTGTCTTTCCAGCCACAAAGGGGCAGATTTTACAGTAACTATAAAGGACTTGAGCTCCTATATGGGATACTACTTGTTGCTTACGGTGCGTGAAAATCTGCTGTTCACCCCATGAAAGATGAATATGCATAATCAATATTATTCAGTTCCTCTTTTAAAGCAATGCTGTGCAACCATGGCTTTTCGTGACAAGAACTCTTAGGAGTTTGTAGGCTTCCAGGGACCAGCACTTAGCTCTGAGCTGTCGGAGGATATGAAATACTCCTCAAGGAGCGTGAGAGTCTTGCAGTTTGTACAGTGTCCAAAAAGATCTCCAGACAGCAGTTTTGTTTTTTTTCTTGTTTGTTTGTTTTGCCTTTTTATGAATGGCTGTAGTATTCTGCTTCAGTGTGCATTTTTTACCAAAGCCATTCATAAAAATAAAAACAAAACAAAATAAGGACAACCAAAACCAAAAAACTTTCTCAGCCCAGTCTGGAACCACTGGGTTCCAGAGACAGGGAATACATCCTGGCAAGCCCTAACCCCAGCCAGCACAGAAAGCATTCAAGGGTCTGTTTGTTTGGTGGTCTGAAAGCATGAAGTGCTGTGTGGAAGGGCAGCTGGTAGAAGTTCTGTGACACAGACTAGGCGGCGAGCCAGGGCTGGCAGCGTTTCAGACATTGTCTTTCCCCTCATTGAAGTGTCAGGACCTAATTCATGGAAAATTGGGTGAGCCGGCAGCCCTTTCCGAGGCTTTCATTGAGCCGCAGCAGGCGGCGGTCACATGAATGCCGTGTCCTCGGCCAAAAAAGGAGGGGATTCAGTGCGGTAGGAACCAGTCAGCCTGCAAGAATGTTTGTAGATTGGAGACAGTCTGGGAGTAAACATGTGTACAGGTGTCATCTGCAGGAAGACAGGAGACAAAGAAACATGGTCTGTTCCTACCAGGGACCTGTTTGAAATGGATACTCTCTCTGGCACATACTCTGGAACTCTTGGAGGCAAGAAGTCCTAATCGTCCTGGGTTCGATTCCACCTGGAGAAAATGTCGTCTTACAACCTGTGTTTTTATGATGTCATCTCCACTGTGATTTAAAGTGAAAAGGATGAACTTTGTTTTTCCCAGTGAACAAAAGCATCTTGCTGTTTCTTTTATTTTTCTCAAGCTGTGATGATTTTTAATACACTAACAATAAAATACCACACTTTCACAGAAATTTTGAGAAAAGAAAAATGATTAGGAGCTTTACTCCTCCTTGATAATGTAAATTTACGCTAACCTCAGTTCTTTGGGAGGACTGTAACAATTTTCTTTTTTTCATTTATATATGAAACCATGTCACTGTCAACATCCAAGTGGCTCATTTGTACTCACATGTATCCATGATGTACAGTAGGTAGAATAAGGCTGATATTCGAAAGGCAGAATTTTGGAGAGAAAGTAATCCATCAAATAACTTTTGCTTCAAATATCAAAAAAGAACATCAGTGTTTTTTCTGATACTCTGATTGTTGGAAAATAAATTAGTATGAATAGCAAAAAGTTATCTAGGCTGTTTCACTGAAAAGAGGCCAGTTTTGCTCAACAGTACAGTTGGCTAGAGAGAGAAACCAAAATACTCTGCAAAAAAAAAAAAAAAAATGAAGAAGGTGAATACATAAACTACCCCAGAATGGACAAACTGTTAGAAACTGATGTCTGTAATAAGGAGCTTGTACTCAGAATATATAAAAAACTCTCATGACTCAATAAAAAAAAAAATCAGATTTTTTTAAGTAGATGGGATTTTAGTATACTTTTCTCTAAAGAAGATAGGTAGATAACCAGTAAGCACATGAGAAGATGCTCAACATCATTAGTCATTAAACCAGAAACCAAACCTGTTGCCATCGAGTCCGTTCCGACTCACAGTGACCGTGTATGTGGCTGAGTCAGCGGCACTCAGTAGGGTTTCTGAAGCCGTGACTTTTCAGAAGTAAACTTCGAATACAACAACATATCGAGAAAATAATCCATCATGACCAAGTGGGATTCATACCAGGGATGCAAGGCTGGCTAAACATCAGGAAAACAATTAATGTGATTAACCACATAAATAACACAAAAGACAAGGATCACCTGATTTTGTCCATTGATGCAGAAAAGGCATTTGATAAAGTCCAACACCCATTCATGCTAAAAACTCTTAGCAAAATGGGCATAGATGGCAAATTCCTCAACACAATAAGGGCCATTTATACAAAGCCAATTGCCCACATCATCCTGAATGGAGAGAGACTGAAAGACTTTCCCTTGAGATCAGGAACTAGACAAGGATGCCCACTGTCACCTCTCCTATTCAACATTGTGCTAGAAGTTCTAGCCAGAGCAATTAGACAAGACGAACAAATAAAGGGCATCTGCATCGGCAAAGAGGAAGTTAAAATCTCCATGTTCACAGATGATATGATTGTATATGCAGAGAACCCCAAGGAATCTATAAGTAAGCTACTCAAACTGATAGAAGAGTTCAGCAAAGTCTCAGGATACAAGATAAACATAAGTAAATCAGTAGTATTCCTTTATACCAACAACGAGACTATTAAGGAGGAAATTATCAAATCAATACCATTTACGATAGCCCCTAAGAAGATAAAGTACCTAGGAATTAATCTAACCAGAGAAACAACAGACCTTTACAAAGAGAACTACAAGCCCTTACTACAAGAAACTAAGAGAGACTTAGATAAATGGAAAAACCTACCCTGCTCATGGACAGGAAGATTTAACGTTGTGAAAATGTCTATTTTACCCAAAGCAATTTATTTATATAATGCGATCCCAATACAAGTTCCAGCGTCATTTTTTAATGAGATGGAGAAACAAATCACCAATTTTGTTTGGTAAGGGAAGACGCCCCGGATAAGTAAGGTACTACTAAAGAAGAAGAACACAATGGGAGGCCTCTCATTACCTGACCTTAGAACATACTACACTGCCACAGTGGTCAAAACAGCCTGGTACTGGTACAAGAACAGACAGATCAATCAATGGAACAGAACTGAGACCCCAGAGATGACACCATCTGCCTATGATCAGTTGATATTCGACAAGGGCCCTAAGACATTAAACTGGGGTAATAACAGTAGCTTCAACAAATGGTGCTGGCAAAATTGGTTATCCGTCTGCAATAAACAGAATCAAGATCCATATCTTACACCTTATACAAAAACCAACTCCAACTGGATAAAAGACCTAAATATCAAACCTAAAACGATAAAGCTCATCCAAGAAAAGGTAGGAACAACAATGGAAGTTTTAATACACAATGAGGACAGACTCCAAAATCTGTCAAAGAAACCTCAATCAACAAAAGAGAAAATAGATTAATGGGAACTATTAAGAATCAAACACTTTTGCTCATCCAAAGACTTTATTAATAGAATTAAAAGAACACCCACAGAATGGGAAAAAATATTTGGCAACTCTATGTCAGACCGATGCCTGATCTCCATAATCTATAAGATACTACAAAATATCAATAAGAAGATAAACCATCCAATTAAGCAATGGGCAAAGGAGATGGACAGACACTTCACTAAAGAGGAGATCCAGGCAGCCAAAAAACACATTCGGACATGTTCACAATCTTTAGTTATGAAAGAAATTCAAATCAAGACAACAATGAGATACCATTTCACCCCAACAAGATTGGCCATGATCCAGAAAACACAAAACAACAAATGCTGGAGAGGCTGTGGAGAAAGTGGAACCCTGCTACACTGTTGGTGGGATTGCAAAATGGTCCAGCATCTTTGGAAGGCAATCTGGCGCTTCCTTAAAAAAATGGATATCGATATACCATTTGACCCAGTAATTCCACTACTTGGAATATATCCTACAGAATCAAGGCCTTTCACACCAACGGACACATGCACCAGCATGTTTATCGCAGCACAGTCCACGATAGCAAAAAGATGGAATCAACCCAGATGCCCAACAATAGAAGAATGGATAGGTAAACTATGGTACATATATACTCAATGGAGCACTACGCAATGATAAAGAATGACAATGATTCCAGGAAACATCTCCTAACCTGGTTTCAACTGGAAGACATTATGTTGAGTGAAAATAGTCAGTGACAAAGGGACAAATACTGTATGAGACCTCTACAATAAGATCTCAAAAACAGACTTGTGTATAGAAGAAAAGACTCTTTGACAGCTGCAAGGGAGGGGAGGGAGGAAGGGTGAGGGAGGGAGGGTTTAGTTTAGATAGTTACTAGAAATCTAGTTGGGAGAAACAAGAACAACATTAAGTGGACTTCAGCATAACTTGAGTACTCCTTCCATCTTAACTCATTACTGCAAGGATAGAGTAGCTGGGGTGGGGGGGCGGGGGACCATGCTCTTAGGTGAATTCCAGGCCAATTTGCACAACTAGTGTTTTGCTAAGAGAGCTCTCTGCACCCCACATTGGTGAGTGGCGTCTGGGGTCTTAAAAAGCTGCCAAGCTGCCATACGAGGACACAGCAAATGGTCCCAATTCAGCAGGAACGGATGCTCACCGAGGACCAAAATGACATGCGGTAAAGACAACCGAGAAGACAGAGAGATCCACAAGAGTGGGTGCCTACATCGACTTGGGACCGGAAGAACCGGATGGTGCCCAGCCACCACCAGCGATAGCCATGATGGAGCCCACAGAGAGGAGTCTCACTGGCAACACAAGAATAAAAAGGGGTGCATCATGAGATCTCCACTAAAAGACCTCAATTGATGGTCCAGTGGTTTGGGGGTTCCTCTGAGAGCATGGCCCCCGGCCCTGATGCTGCCCTTTCCCATAAATTATAACAAAGGTCCACTCTTTGGACAGGAATGGATTGGACTTGGCAATGCAGAGTGACCATATATTGGAAGCACTTTATGGTTCTGTACATCTATAGGATATCATCTTGCTGACCTCTGGCTGGAGGAAGGGGAGTGGATGGAGAGGAGGTGAAAGGAGGCTGTTGGGAGGATGAGACATGTATGGAGCAGAGATGAATAGTGTGCAGTCACCGGACAGGGAGAGCAGTGGAAGCTGCATATAGGTGGGCATGTAAATTTATACGTGAATGTATAGTTTCACTCAGTCATGTTAAATAAAAATTAGAAAAAAAGAAGTAAACTTCTAGGCCTTTCTTCCCCAGACATGTCTGGGTGGGTTTGAATCATCAGCATTTTGGTTAGTAGTCAAGCCCATAACCATTTGCACTATCCCAGAAGTCGCCATTAGTCATTAAAACCAAAACCAAATCCATTGTCATCAGGTTGATTGTGACTGATATTGACCCTATAGACAGAGTAGAACTGCCCACCTTTTGATTAGCAGCTGTAGCACTTAACCACTATGCCACCAGGGTTTCTTCATTAGTCATTTTGATTAGTAATTGAGGGCTTGACCATTTGGGCAACCCCAAGTTTCTCATTAGTCAATCAGCTGATGAATGGATAAATAAAATGTGGTGTATCCATACAATGGAATATCATATGCCTATAAAAAGAAATAAGGTACAAATAAATACAAACATGAATGACCCTGAAAACATTACGCTAAATGAAAACAGTCAAGCACAATCACCTATCATGTAACTATATTTTTGTGAAATATTAATAGGCAAATCTATAATGGCATCCTCTAGTGTGAATTGCACTTCAACATAAAAGTCCTCACAACTGGACCAATAAGTAACATCATGATAAAGGAAGACAATAATGACATTATCAAGGATTTCATTTCACTTGGATCCACAGTCAACACCCGTGGAAGCAGCAGTCCAGAAATCTGTGCATTTCATTGGGCAAACCTGCTGCAAAAGACCTCTTTGAAGTGTTCAAAAGCAAAGATGTCCCTACTTGATGGACCCAGCTGTGCCTTACCCAAGCCATGATATTTTCCGTAGCCTCATATAAATGCAAAAACTGGACAACGAAGAAAGAAGATGAAGAATTGACACCTTTGAATTGTAGTGTTGATGAATATCGAATGCACTATGAATTGCCAGAAGAAGGAGCAAATCTATCATGAAGAACTACAGCCAGAATGCTCTTTATAAGCAAGGGCAGCTGACTTGGTCTGACTGACTTGAGGCGTGTTATTAGGAGGGACCAGTCCTTGGAGAAGGTTTATGGAAATTCTCGGTGACATAGAGGGTCAGCAAAAGAGAGAAAGACCCTTAGGAAGACGGGCTGACACGGTGGCTCACATGCGCTCAAACAGGGCCGCCATCGTCAAGGATGGCACAAGACGAGTCATATGTCTTTCTCTTGTACGGAGGGTCACTATGAGTCACAGTCAGCTTGACAGCACCTAACCAAGACAGAAAGTAGGTCAATGGCTGGTTGTGGCTGAGGAGGGTGCAGAGTGGGTGGGGCAGGGAGGCTTGAGGGAATAGAACGAACGTGGATGGGTTCCTTTTAGGGTGGATAAAATTTTTCTGAAATTCGCTTGTGGTGATAGTTGTATAGTCTTCTTAATATGCTAAAAAAAAATCGAATTGTAGACTCTAAACGGGTAATTTGCGTGGTAAATTAGTAAATTAGTTCTCAATAGGCTGTTTTAAGAATTAATAAATAACGGCATTTTCACTCCAAGTGTTAGGAAGCACTGAGAAAAAGCCAAGTGAATCAGTTAGCAATTTTAATTTGGTAGAGCTGGTCTGCATGCCAGACTTTAATTGGGATAACCTACAGTATGTTTCCTTAATACAGAGAGAGGATGAATAAGCATGCTTTAATTTTGGATAAGCCATTAGAAACTTGAAATTTTGTCCTTGACTTTCAAGACAATTAGGTATATTTATGACTTGTGTACTTAATTTTTTACAATGTATGTTTTTTTTTTCAAATGTAACACTTCTTTTTTTTCTTTCTTAGCCACAACAGGTGGTTCAAAAGAAGCCTGCTCAGGTAAGAGATGCTTATTATGAATTTTTATTTTCCTTCCCAATTGATATAAGAAGTAAACTTAAAATATTATGTGAAAGTTAAAGTTTTATTTAATGTGTTTCTAGTTTTGAAAATGTCAGCATTTCAGTATTCTTGAAAATGTGTTATATTCTTTGGGCAAAGTCAGAAAAAGATCATTCTGAGATGTACCTTTAAAAAACCCTAAATGGTGAAAGTCTTAAGTATAAACAAACAAACAAAAAAAAAAGCAACTGCCATCAATTCAGGCTTAAGTATACAGGGTGACTACAAATTAATTTAAAAAGAAAAACCAGTTTTGTTACACTTTCTCGTATGTAAAAGACAATTACTTAATCTTATGACGTGTGATACTAATTACTAAACGTCAGATTTTGTCTTCTTTACCTGACCAGCCCTGTTCCATTAACTTGATACAGCACTGTTAGCTGAAAAATAGTTCATGATTCATACCTGGAAACAGTTCTGTTCATTGAATCATTCCACAATATTTGTCAAGCCCCCAAAAAGCTGGGAAAGTAGGAAATTCAAGTATACCAGTGTTGCAGATTGGCAACTCTCAAGTTTGCTTAAATGGTTGAATCAGTTTGAAAGTCTTGGGCAACTGAAATTAAGAACCATCTGTACTTCTCTGTACCATGTTTCTGTTCCTTGTCCTAACTACAATCTGCTACTCATTCCTAACCAGTCAATTTGAACTCTTAGTGTGTTTGTACAGGACAGGGTAGAACAGCCACATAGGATTTGGCAGCCTGTGACATCATCTTTAAAGAAGCAGACTGGTGTGTCTTCCTCCCATGGTGTGTCTAGTGGTTCAGAGTGACAACCCTGTAGTTATTAGCAGCTGAGTGTTTAATCACTCTTCCACCATTGCTCCACAGTCTGTACATGACAACATACAAATCAACGCAGTGATAAAGTACATCTCAAAAACAAGAGAACTGAAGAGCAACTAAGTTGGGATTGTTACGTATGTGAGCTGTTACTATAGTTTAAGACTGACCTGCTCTTCTCCCATTCTGAGTTTACAAGGACACTTGGAATATCTAGGAATCATGCAGAACCTGATACGTTGCGTTCCATATAAGTATCATGAGTTAGCAAGATATTTTTGTAGAATTCTTTCATATTAAATCTTTTAATAATTTGAAATATCCTTGGTATCAGTTTCCCTGGAATTCTTTTAAAATGTACCCGACACGTTGTTCTCTTCAGACAACGCCGCCTTGCCTAGGGAAGACACTCCTCGCAGATTTTACATCACATTAAAGATGCTGCTTGGGAGAGAGGTGAAGCTTTTATATACATGTTGAGACCCAGGGGGAAATGTATTAAAATAACTACATTTGTACTTTAAGTGGAATAAAGCCAGAGCTACCATTAAAAGAAAGCAAAATCATTCTCATTGCTGACACACTCCCAAAAGTCAGGGGCCGGAGAAAGGGACACTAACCATGAATATTCGGCATTTGTAAGCAACATTAAACAACAACAAAAAAAATCTAAACAGAAGCTTGCTATTTTAGTGAGAGTCCTGAGAGCTCTATCCTGTCACCCTTCGTCTCCAGGAGAGAGTAAACTTGTAATTCTGTGCAGTCGTGTCTAAAGGAATTGCAGTATTCTTGTATCGTCATAGGTTGTAAATGGTATGCTAATGTGATGCAGTCTGTTAACAGCGCTGATTTAGTTCATGCTCTTGGTGTTGTAGAG
Source organism: Heterohyrax brucei (assembly GCA_028571685.1). Lineage (NCBI taxonomy): Eukaryota > Metazoa > Chordata > Mammalia > Hyracoidea > Procaviidae > Heterohyrax > Heterohyrax brucei. The sequence continues at coordinate 128,082,941 of CM053142.1, forward strand.
AAGTAGAACAAAAACATAGTCACTGCCTTTGAGAAGTATGTGATCTTGTTCAGAGGTTTTCAGTCTCAGCTGTATGTTAGAATCACCTGCAGAAACACAGAGACACACACATGCCTGGACCTCACCTAGTGATGTGCTGGAGCCAGCCCTTGTGAGCCAGCTGTGAGCACACCTTCCCAATTGTGTGTCCCATGATGGCAAGTAACATGCAATGGCCTGTGTTTATACCATGGCAATCATCAAACACTACAAATCAGGGCCTTTTTTCCCTAGAGTGCAAGTTGTTAAACATTAACCTACACACCACTGACCTCCGCCTCTGGAGATTCTGATTATTTGGTGTGAAGCATAGACCCAAGCACCCCTATTTTCTTAGAAGCTCTCTGAGTGATTCAGATGTGCAGCCAGAGGTGAAGACAGTCTATTACACACAGGAGACTTGCGAACTTTTGCTGAGCAAATGATTACTGAATATCAATATCCGTGGGGCACATAATGGATATATGAATGAGTGCAATCTTTCCTGAAGGAGTTTTGAGTTTGTTGCTGTGGAATGACCAAAGGGAAAATGGAGACATAAATTAAGGGAAAGGAAGGAAGACTTTCTAGATGAAGTGAGTGGCATAGACCAAAAGAGCAGTGAGTCCGAGGTAGAGGCTGCACGTAGCAGGAACGTGTATAAAACTGGGCAGTAATGCACCAGAAATGCTGACAAGGGGGATCCTAGATGCACATTTTTTTTTTTCCTAAGAGAATCGAGGCTATCACAGAAGCAGCAAGTGAGATGGGATGATCTTCCTGGATGGGTCTGGCTGTCTCAGAGCCCCTGCTCGGGATATACCCTTTAAAGGAGCGGAGTTCAGACTCAAAATTAGCAACAAGAGCATGAGCTCGCTGAGTTTCCTAATCTGTATTGTCTGAGGACATAGTGATGAATTATATAAACGTGGGCTACATTGAAGTTCGTAGAGGATAATGTAAATTTTATCCTACATTCCTTCTTTTCCATCTGTTGCTTTCAAAAGACCCTCCCAGATGGGTTTTCCATGTGGCAGTCTGGACGAACTTAGCCTCATATCCTTTCTTCATCCACAGTACTGTGAGGGGTTACATTCAGATCTTGTTAGGAGGTGGTGAAGATTTTAGTACAATTAAGTATTTTGTATGTGAAGCAAAAGGCTCAGCAGTGGGGTTAGGAGATCCCAGTTTGGCATTCTGGCCTCACTGATGGGCCAGCTAATCTCTCTGTGGCTCTATCCATCTTTGAAATAGAATAACAATATCTCTCCCTTTAGACCCAAGAACATTATGATTTGTAATTGTATAAATTCTAGGGACTATTACTGTGTTCTGATATATTTTGGGCTGCTACATTTTTCATTTCCAGATATGTATATTCTCCAAGATTCTAGAAGTCTAATTCCTGACTTTTTCAACCTCCAATATTTTGTAAGTTTTCAAAATGAAGACTAAGGAGGAAATGTTATAGTAATTGCTACACTTTATCATTGGGACTAAGGTAGGCAGAATCACTTTTCTTTTATGTATGTCACATAGATAGAGAATTATAAGGACTATGGTCAAGATCTTAATGTTGCCACCTTCGAAATCCCCCTCAGAACTTCAGATATGCCGCTTCTTGAAATGAGATACAAAGAAACAAAGTGTATTCAGAGAAGACAAATTTAGAAACATGATAAATCTCAAAATCTAGATATGCATTTGTGTTTGTATGTATAAGTGTATGTAAGTGTATGTATTTAGAGAGATAAGAATTGGAGGGAACTTCTGTCCACAGTGAGGGATTGTGTTTGGAAAATCCACCAGATATTGTAAGCTGCAGACCTCAAGTGTGTCCCATAATCTGAATGGGAAGGTTAATAGTCTCTTAAAAATCAAAAGGGGGGGAAAGCTATGATATCTACATTCACTTTTTTTAAAATTCCAGAACCAGTGAACACAAAGCTTACTGGGGAGCTCTACCCGATTTCATTCAAAGTGATAAAATAAGAAATACATAGAAAATTACCACTTTCCCACTTTTTCAGTAATTCGAAGCAGTAAATTTCTCTTAAGGTTAATAGGACAGCACAGCGGGTTTTTGTTTTTGTTTTAACTGAAATAAACACCATGAAAGCATCAGGTTATTGTTATTGATAGAGGAAGCTTTGTTCAGTTTTTATTGTGACAAGAATAAATCTCTCCGTCTGAGAAAGTTTTGCCGGTTTATCAGGTATCTTATTGTTGTTTGATTCCCCCCTCTTTTGAAGACTTTAAACTGAGATTAGAAGCGCCTCATTCTAGATAATTCAGACTTTTTTTTATCTCCTTGGTCCTACCCAAAGGGAAAACAGGTTTTTAAAACCCTAAGAGCTCTCTTTCCTTTCAACCTCCTCTCTTCATTGTTGTGCAGCCTGGCAAGCCAGACCTCCAGCAGTTAGGGCAGGTGTAAGCCTGCTCCTCTTCAGTTTCCCAGTGAGAGAACTGGAAAGTTTTCCATTTCTAAGAGACTGGAAACAATGCTTTCTGTTTTGAAATAGAGTTCTTACCTGCAAGTAACATTGTCTGTGGGTGGTGTGCACCCTCACAGAGGAATCTCAGTAAGCCTTGATTATCAGGGGATTTTTTTCCCCCTTTTTCTGATTTAAAAAAAAAAAAGTTTGACTGTTTTTACAGAGACTTCAAGGGCAGTTGTGAGGATGTTTATATTTCAGACAACCTAAACACTGTTTGGAGCAAAATGATTTCATTTTGGGACAAGCAAGTTGATGAATTACAGTCAGCATCTTGTTCTCAAAGAAGGCATTTTTACTAGGGGCTTTTAGTCTAGACATACAAAGGAGAAAGAGGGGAGAGCATTCTCATTCTTAACACTCATCTTTTACATGGTACCTTGGCCAATGCAATAAATAGTTCATAATAAATCAGACCTGCAAATAGTCATTCAGCTGCTCACTCAGGGAGCATAGTGATTTATAATGCCCAAGTCATAAAGGATACTGATTTATTTGTTTTCCTACTTATGCTCTTTCAAGCTGGTAAAACATTTTGCGGGCCAGTAAATGTTGGTACCAACTGGCAAAACATCAAGAAGCATATCAAAGCTGACCCTGAGTGGTGCTGTCTTGTTGTATAGGAAATACTTTTTTGACTTAACCCCTGACCTCTGACATTGCAAAGGCTAAGGAAAAAAGAGAAAGCCAAGTAGAAACTGATGTGTAACCCTTGCAGAGAAGTAATCCAAAGATAATCACAGCACAGGAATATAATAGAGGGGAAACCCTAAATAGAGTTTGGAGGAAGGGTAAAATTGGACAGTAGAAGAAGGGTATCATGATGGTTATTAAGTGTAAAGAGGTGCAGTAATTAACTTAGCTAACACAATAAAATAATGTGGACAAGATGAAGTCAGCTGTTTCTTAGCAAGGGATGCTTCGTAGAGACGGTCTCATCTATAGCAAGTGAAATAACATCACTCAATTAAGGAAAACGTATAATCTTACAAGGCAAAAATTCAGTGTTTCTGCATGTAACCAATTTGCTCTAGGAGTTTTTAAAAGTATGATGATGCGTGGGGAAGTCCGTGAATTAGGCTCAATATGAAATGGCAGTGTCTGGCTGTTTTTTTCTCTCCATGCTGTAGAATGTTTTTTCTATCCATATTGATGCAAACTGGCTAAAAACCAATTATTTATTCAATATGTAAACTTACTTCATACTAGCCAAACTTGCTGATGCAAATTAATACGGAGCAAATAGATGCTGACTTTGAAACCTGCTCTTACTGTTAGAACAGAAATATGTTGCTTTGTCTCAGATACTTCCTTTCTGTTTAGGCAATCTTTGAGGACCACTCGAATATCTATTGAATAATTATTTGTTGATTTTGCAGTTGTTATTGATGTTCTCATAGTGTTATTCAAAAGTCGTATCTCAGGATAGTGAAAAATGTTTAGGACAGTAGTGATTAAGATCCAGAAATGGTCTGTCTGTTCCTTGCCAACAGATACAACAGTTTTGCACAATTTTGTACATGTATGAAACAATAGAAAAAAGTTTCTTCTTGTGTCATTTATAAATAAGTACCTCTGGCATATAACCTAACCATTAAGCGACCTTTACCCCCTAACCCGGGAAAGCCTGGTGATGTAGCAGTTAGGTGTTACGTTTGCTAACCAAAAAGGTCAGCAGTTCGAATCCACCAGGTGCTCCTTGGAAACTTTGTGGGACAGTTCTGCTCTGTCTTATAAGGTTGCTATGAGTTGGTATGGACTTAATGGCAGAGAGTTTGGTTTTGAGGGGGGAGTTGCTCTAACCTTAATTGTCGTTAAGTCTACTTTATGTAAAAGAACAGTTTGGGGAATGTCAAAGTAAGTTTTCTTCTTATAAATCCTTTATGTAAAGATCGTTATGCTTCATGTTTAACTGTTTTCAAACGTGGGGCTCCTTCAATCAGCAAACATTCATTAATACAGAATTGGAACGTGCATAGAAAATAAACCAAACCCATGACCTTCAGACATCATGACTTAGGGTCTCCTGAAACTTTCATTGCTGGTTTACTCGTAGAATGATTACTCTGTCTTGTAAGTATAACTCCCATCTCAAGATTTTTTTCTTTTTCTTTTTCTATTTTTAATTAGCCCTTAAAGAGAAATATGTGGTTTCCCAGGAATCAATGTAAACTTTATTGCTGTATCTTCAGTGATAGAACTCTGGTCAAGGGCTCGGACAAGACAGACAGGAGAACATTGTAGGAATAAGATGTTATTTTTAATGTCTTCTGGGGATGCTGTTTAGTAGTGTGTTTCTAGATGGCACAAAGAGTTAAGCACTCAACTACTAGCCAAAATGTTGGTGGTCTGAATCCCCCTAAGGTGCCTCTGAAGAAAGGCCTGGTGATCTGCCTCCCAAGGTCACAGCCTTAACGGCCTCACAGAGCAGTTCTATTCAGATACACACGGGTCACTTTTTATGAGCCTGAATCGACTCTGTAGCAACTGGGTTTGGTTTAATAATAGATTTTTTTCTTTCTCAAGGACCCTAAAGAAAAAAATACAAAATGATTAACTGTAATTAATAATCACAGTTCCACACTATAGTCTTACAGGATTTTTACTCTGTTTTTCAAAGATTTCCCATCTGGTTGTCACATTTTTTTTCTCACAGTCCTGTAGTGCATATAAACCCCAAACGGAAACAGAGGCCAAGTGATGTAACCAGCAAGGATCAGGGGTGGGACCAGAGGTCAGTGACGTGTACAGTCAGCTTTCTTTACATTAAACCTGCCTTCGCAATTAAATGGATGGTAAAACACTAGGAGGGGTTCACTGCCTATGTATATTTTTATCAACTTCAGGGTCTGATCCTGATATGCATGGAATCATCCTGAGTCAGGGCTCTATTCATCAGCAGGTCACAACAAAAGAAACAACGAAGTTAAAATAAAGAAAAGATGCGGTACAAATGGTATAGATGTCCTACCCTTGTACACTCCTTTTGAAAAACATATTTCCATCCTAGCATTTCTACCAGAAACACTTGGCATTTGTCAGATTACATGGTTTATATAGGTATCATTTAAGATGCTTTAAAAAAAAACCTACAATTTTCCTAGTTGGAGGAAATAACCACTTTCCATTAGGTTAAACAGCCCCAATCCATTTTAAAATAAAAAAATCTGGCAGAGAAGTAGAGAAACTGTTTTGGGGTCTTATGGGTTGCTTGGATGGAACTTGAAAAATTGGTTCCTGGTCTTTGCTGCTAAGGAGAAGAGCCCTTCATTTCCGTTCGGACAGGACTGGCTAGAGATACTTGTGAACTTGAAACACTCAAGTCCTTAAGGAGTTGACCATACTAAGATGACAAAAAGAGTATGTTATTAAACTGTGCCTGTCCTTTCTAGATCACCAGGTATTTGCAGGTTTATTGGTAAGATGGCTTGGATTACAAGTCTATTGTCAGTTTGTAGTGTTATATCAAAGAGAATTACAGAATTTTTTGCAGTTAAGGAAAAAGTATCAGGACTTATGAGACTCACACAGGCGTCTTTGATTTTGCCAACAAAGCCAAAGCCATCGCCGTCAAGTCATTCCAACTCGTAGCCACTCTCTAGGTCAGAGCAGAACTGCCCCTTAAAGTTTCCAAGATGCACCTGGTGGATTCGACCTGATGACCTTCTGGTTAGCACCTGTAGCACTTAACCGCTGTGCCATCAGCATCTCCTGGGATTTTGCGGTCTTAACAAAAGGAGCCCTCGTGCACAACGATGAAACACTCGTCTGCTAACCGTAAGGTCTGTGGTTCAAGCAGACCTGCTGATCTGCATCCTTCCAGATTACAGTGTAGGATGCCCTATGGGGTAATTCTTTTCTATTCCATAAGGCCACTATGAAGCAGAACCAACAGTACACAATAAGAACTGCACACAGAGAGGGGCATCGTGGTGACACATGCCCTAACATTTGCAAGGAGAGTGTCTCCACTTCCTGGTTCTATTTAGGAATCATGGCCTTCCTTCCCCTGCAGATCTGCTGTTTAGTCTGCATCTGAAAATTAAACCCAGAACTTCAGCTCTCAGCTTTAAATTCTGAGCTGTCCTCCAGCACACACCTTCCCTAGTGCCTGTGTGGTACAATCAGTGATGAAACTCTGAACACATTGTAAAAGTCTGTCGGGCATTATGGATCAAGGTTGGGTGTTAAGCTGTCTTCTTCCTCCTTTTTAATCAGTTAGCTGTAGTGTGGAGTCCCTGGAGGGAGCTAACCAAAAGGTTGGCAGTCTAAACTCAACCAGAGGCCTTGGAAGAAAAGTCTGGCAGTCTCTTCCAAAAGGTCACAGATATGAAAACTCATAGGGAGTGTTTCTGCTGTGAACCACGTGGGGTCACCACACAGCAGAATCAACTGAATGGCAGCTGGTATGTGGTTTAGGTACAGTGTACCCTAATACATATATCACATGCATCATTTTGAACCAGATCAAAAGAATGGTGATATATGCAGACTAATCTCTGGGTTTTAGCAGATTTTTTCATGCTTGGTCAAAGCAACGGAAGCAATCTGTGGAATTAAATTACGTTTATTCACTTCCCTTTTTTTTCTCACAAATTAAAGGAAAACTAATGCAAATGAGTACAGTTTCTCAATAATCATAATAGAAATAATAGTTCTGCAACTCAGTCACTTCCTTCTTCCTGGTTTTCTGCTAAGGAATTCACATGTCCCACCCTGAGGGGTGCAGCCTCAGCTGACTTTGTAAAGTAATGGTGTGCATGGCTGGGAGCCGTTACGTGTTTAAAGGCCGTAGTGGCTGCCACTCATAAAAATGTCGCTGTGCACTTCCACTTGAGAAGTCCTTTTTTCCAACATTCCTGATGCCACGTTCCAACGAGTGGGCTTCCTTGACCAGAGAACTACTATTTGGACATCTCCTGTTGCTCACTAGCCCCTGTTGAGAGGTGTTACAGTATTACATCCTCCTTCTTACTCAAGAAGAGTCCCTGGGCAAGTGCAAGCACTTAACTGCTAACCAGAAGGTTAGAATTCAGATACACCCAGAGGTATCTTGGAAGAGAGTCCTGGTAATCAACTTCTGAAAAATCAGACACCGAGAAGGTGTCTGTTGGAGGACAGTTCTACTCCGACCCACAGGGCTTTGCCATGAGTCAAAAGTAACTCACCAGCAAATTGTTTGATTTGTTCATTTGAAACTTGACCTTGAAGGGACTGGTTCCAGAAGCTCAGAGTTCCTTTGGTGGGATGTTGCAGACATGAAGCAGTTTTTAAAAACATCTCAAGGCATAATAAGCTCATGTCTACAGTAAGTGCTTCTGTCTACTCAGTGACTGGAAACAATTGAAATTGGGGGTCCCTATCGACTATGGAAACACTGGTTTAAGAGTGGTTAAGTGCTGTAGCTGCTGACAGAAAGGTCGGCGGCTCGGCTGTGCTTGGAAACCATGTGGCTGTTCTGTCTGTGGGGTCACTGTGAGTCGGCATTGACTCGACGGCAGTGGGTTTGGGTTTTTTGTGAGGGGGGGGCGGTGTTTGTGTTTGTTTTTATTGATTTCTCTGAACACCCTGGTGCCGGGGTGGTTCAGTGCTGCCACTGTGAGCTTGAATCCACCAGATGCTCCTTGGAAACTATGGGGGCAGTTCTACCCTGTCCTGTAGAGTCGCCGTGAGTGGGAATCAACAGCATTGGGTTTGGCTTTTGGTTTATTGTCTGTTGTGGAAACCCTGCCACCATAGTAGTTAAGGAAAAGTAGGGTCGCTGTTTTGGAATCGACTCAACAACAGTGGCTTTGTGGCTTTTATTGACAACTCTGGTAGTATAGTGGTTAAGTGTCACAGCTTCTAACCAAAAGGTGGGCAGTTTGAATCTATCAGGTGTTCCTTGGAAACCCTATGGGACAGTTCAACTCTATTCTATAGAGACACTGTGAGTCAGAATTGACTCAACAGCAACAGGCTTATGGTTTGGGTTTTTTTGTTTTTGTATTGACTGCTCAGCTTCAGACAATTGTCAGAGGACATCAGAGGCAGTCCTTTATCCCCCTTATCACCTGCCTCTTTCTAAGGCAGAAGGGTACTCTGTGTAGTCTGGCCAGACTGACACTCAGAGCAGCTTTTCTGACTTGTCCTCCTCCTCGGCAGAGAGGTTTCTCTTCTCTTAACACTGCGGCACTTGAGGGAGAGTAAACGCGTTACTGGGGAGGTGTACAGAGGTGAGACGTGCCCTGCACCTGCCAACATCATCTGCTTGCCGTTCCTGCCTCTGCTTGTAGGGTGGCCATGCAGGCTCTGCCAAGCCGAAAGAGCCCTCTGTTAACCAGACCTTTGAGAGAACTCTCCGTCTGAGCACCTGAGATCCATGTTATCTCCAAAAGCTAAACAGAGGCATACTCCCACCTCTGACCTCCTAGCAGTCTTGCTGTTAGGAGCTGTCCAGTTGGCCCCCGACTCATGGTGACCCCGTGTACGGTAGTCACAATGCTGCCCAGTCCTGCGCCATCCCCTTGGGCAGCTGCAGAGCAGACTGTGTGATCCATAAGATCTCCATGGCCCATTTTTCAGAACGAGTCAGACCTCAGACCTTTCCTGTTAGCCTGGAAGCTCTGTGGAAACTGTTGGGCGTCGTAACAACATCCAAGCCTCCACTGACAGATCAGAGGGTGGGTCCTCATGAGCTGCATTGGCAGAAACTGAACCTGGGTGTCCTGAGTGAAGGCAAGAAGTCTACCACGGAACCACCACTGTCCAGTACTTACTGACAGCTACTAGGGCCAGCCTTTTCAAGTCAGCAGAACAGGTACACTAGGAAGACATTTGTGTGTGCTGTGTTAAGAACTATTAGGAGTCCTTGTGGCACTGTGCTTAAAACACTCAGCTGCTAATGAAAGGTCAGAGGTTCAAACCCACCAGGGGCTGCATGGGAGAAGAGGCCTAGCCATCTGCTCCCTTAAAGACAGCAGCTTAGGCAACCGTTTGGGGAGTTTCTGCTCCATCCTGTAGGGTCTGTGCACCAGAATCAACTGTACAGCTCCCAAGCAACAACAAAGGATTGTTAACAAAGGAAGCACAACCAGAGAACATGACTTTCCACTGAGTTATAGGATCTGACTCATGGTGACCCTGGGGGCCAGAGTAGAACTGCCCCCTAGAGTATTCAAGGAGCGCCTGGTGGATTTGAACTGCCGACCTTTTGGTTAGCAGTGGTAGCACTTAACCCATCATACCACCAGGGTTTCCCGAGTTGTATGTAAGGGATTTGAATAAACCACTTACATGTCAGGAGCGTCACCAACTCAAACCAAGCCAATTTTCTGGGAGTGTTTTGGAAGGCTGATGATACTGTGTCTAGTCCAAGATTTTTGTGATTTCATGGCCTTAGGATTCTATGGCCTTCTGAATTTGGATGTGCTTTGGCTTCTGGCTTAGAGAGAAAATTCAAGCAATTACAAGTGAAATAATCACTAGTAGATCTAGGAGACTTTGCAGCTTGATTGAATTCTGCTACCTTCTTAACTGTAGGGAGGAATAAAACATACCTGCTAGCTTTTATTCTGTTTGGTCTGCTTCTGGATTGTAACCCAGATCCATACCTCATGCCATAAGCATGAGTGAATCGTTTGGGGTTCAATGAAAATTGTTTCTCCTGGACAGCTTCATGACCTTCTGTAACTTAGATTTTAAGTGAGAAGACAGTGTCATAAGGTAGCTGAACCTTGGCTGGTCTCGCTTGTGTCTCTCCTCGGCCTCAACTGTGCTACATCCTCCTTTGTGGCCAAGACTCCAGAGAGAGTCTCGGGGTCACGGTCTGCTGCCTAGTCGAGAGGTATAAGCCTGAGACTTAAACATGGAAAGCCCATACGGACTTTGGGGGCCGAGAAGAGAGGGGAGGTAGCTTCATACGTTCCACATTTCCCACATAACCCAAAGCAGACTAAACAAAACCAGTGTGAAATCTCATGACTTGATGCTGCTGTGGTTATATTTTTGAAGCTGTAATCCATTCATTTGTATGTGTGTTTATTCCCAGGATTTACAACCTTCTCAGTCTTCTGGGGGAAGAGAACGTTTGAACCCCTTTGTAAAGGGTTTGCAGAAAGCAGCAGGCTGTAATTAAAGCCCAGGATAGTGTATGTGTGTGTGTGAGTGTACACGCGTGCGTGCATGTGTGTGTGTGTGTGTGTGTGTGTGAGATGTGAGTTTGTGAGGGCCTGTTTGCTGCTCTTGTGCACAAGTGTCACACATGGTAGCATTTAGGAACTCTTCACAGCTGAAGTGTTTGAAACACTAATGAAGGGAAGTTTGCTCATAGAACGCAGACGAGCTTCAGGCATGCTGTACTGAACGGTGTGCAGTAGTGACCTGGGAAAGGAAGAGAGGTGTAAATGGTGTCAGTTAGCCACCCAGACAAAATGAAGCCATGTGGAAAATCAAATCGATTCAAGTATGAAGACTGTTAGAAGCTGTTTTAAGCTGGCCGGTCTTAAAGGGGCTCCGTTTGCTCAGGAGTAAATGTTTACCTATTCTCCTAGATCTTTTCCTGCAGTCCTAGGAGAGAGCATGCAGGGTTTGATAAAAATCATCCTCTCGCTAACGACGCTTTTATCAGAAATGTTTATTGTCTCCGCTTTACCACCCATGTCCTGGAAGGTACCACACATTTGTTAAATAAGCAAAAGTAAAGAGAGCTGTGCAGCTCAAGGCAGGCTTGTAGAAACCCAACAAATTCCAGAGCCATAAGGAATCAGAAAAAAAGAAGCAGGGAAGGAGTAGTTAGATTTACATGAAGTGGAGGCCCTGCGAATGCATATAGATTCGATTTTCTCTGCTTGGCTAGCCAGCTATTCAAGTTTGGCCAATGTGGATTTAGCATTGAGATGGAGCAGTTATGCCAGACTTGGTCATCATCTTAAAATGTGCTTTAATAAATACAAGAACGAGGAAATAGATTTGGAAAGGAAGCTGGCAGCTCCTTGCTACAGCTATTCGTCCAACTCGCGCACTTGCTCCAGCGCTGCCTCAGCACTCTGGCCTAGAGCTTATGCACCGGTCCTACTCATGTGACTCCAGGCACATTGTTGGGTGCCAGCGACCCGAGTGACCCTGTGTGATGGAGTCGAATTGCCACATGGGTTAACTGTTGTGCCACCAGGGCTCGTGTTGGGGGCATGTTAATCGTGTGTTTCCTGGTTTGGGCAACCCTAACAGTGGGACTAATAAATGATAGTACCTGAAACTGCCTGGAACTGTGCTCCTTGGGTTTTCATGCCTGTGACTTTTCGGAAGCAGCCGTCTAGCCTCAGGGGCTGGGGGCTGGAAACCCACTAGCTATTTGCTTAGTAGTAGCTGAGCACTTAACTCTGTGTCACCTAGGAGCTTCTTTAAGGCCGTCTGTAGACAGTCACTGTGAGTCAGAATTGGCTCCATGACACTGCACTCGGTTTTTTGGTTTATTAACTGCTATAAGGTGTCACTAGGTAGTAGAAGCAGTTAACCCACCTGGCTTTTACCTGAAAAGTTAGTAATTCAACTCCACCCAGAGGTGTCTCAGAAGAAAGCCCTGGTGATCAGCTTCTGAAATGTCAGCCATTGAAAACCCCATGGAAGACACATCAACTGTGTCACACATGGCATTGCTGTGAGTCAGAATCACCTCGAAGGCAATTGTTTGTTTGTTTGTTTGTTTTTAAGTACTATAAAAGTGTTAACTATTACTACCAATATCTGGAGGAGTGATTTATTTATTCCTTAGGAAAGGAGCCTCTAACTGTATTTTTGCTCACTTATACACTGGTCTCTGAAGATGACTAGTGGCATGCTGTCAGGGAGGAATCTCTTCATTTCTTTTTGACTCTGGTTGGTAAGTAAGCTTACAATGAGCTGACATTCTGTGGACCGGAAAACAGTTGAATTTGCTGGTCAGCCACTGTGACATCAAGCCTTAAGTCAGCAGTGGCTAGTGACTGCTCTGGGAAAAAACAACATCTTGATTGCTCAGTTACAGTTTAAAAGACCCTGAGAATGAGGTGCTTGCCAGTCCTTGCCATCTTCTGAAGTGAGCATAATGTGCTCTGGAAGTGGCTCACCTCTGAGCTTTTGGCAAGAAAACCCCCCACGGTAATGGCTGTTGTCCTTTGTGTTTCCCAGGAGGAGACTGAGGAGACTTCCTCACAGGAGTCTGCGGAAGAGGATTAGGGGATGCCAACCTTCAATTTCTACCTCAGCAGCAGTTGGATCTTTTGAAGGGAGAAGACACTGCAGTGACCACTTATTCTCTATTGCCATGGTCTTTCCACTTTCATCTGGGGTGGGATAGGGTGGGACGGGGGAGGGGTGGGACGGGGGGAGAAATCACATAACCTTAAAAAGGACTATATTAATCACCTTCTTTGTAATCCTTTCACAGTCCCAGGTTTAGTGAAAAACTGCTGTAACACAGGGGACACAGTTTAACAATGCAACTTTTTATTACTGTTTTCTTTTTTCTTAACCTACTAATAGTTTGTGGTTCTGATAAGCAAGAGTGGGTGGGGTGAGAGAAACATGGAATCGGGTTTAGTCAATCACTGCGCTGCGTATCAGCAAGGAACAAGTCACTCTGGTGACATTGGGCATTCATATAGGAAGGGTGCGACATGTAACACCGTGGACATCTCAACCACCACCCCAACCCGCTCACCGCCGTAGTGAATCCCGTTTAGAACACCAAAGATAAGGAATAGATACTACTCTCTTTTTTTCGTATAATCTTGTAGACATTTACTTGATGATTTTTAACTTTTCTTTCTAAATGAGACGAAATGCTGATGTATCCTTTCATTCAGCTAACAAAACCAGAAAAAGGTGATGTTCATTTTTCAGAAAGGGAAGTAAGCCAACAAACATTGCTGACTCCTGTATTCATGGCTGCCACACGTATCAGCAGGAGTAATGAATTTACCTGTAGCACTCATTTTCAGGAAAACATCCATCTGGGTAGAATCCACTTTCTACGGAGCCAGATGCTATTTAGCAATAAATAACACTTGTCAGCCTCAAAGCCTTTTCAGGAACCTAGACAAGTCAACTTACCCTGTTTTGTAGTGTATGAAAAGGTACAACAGAATACTGCTTGATGGACTCACCTGAATTGTAAGGTGAGAGGAGCGAAATGACACTTCTTTTGCTGTAGTTACCCTGCAGTTGAAAGAAAGAAAAAGGCAGTCTCTTCTCTTTTCATCATTCTTCAGTTTCCGTGAAAGACCTAAATACCACTTACCTCAAATCAAGCTTATGTGTTACTTCAAGTAACACGTTTGACATAGGATGGTTGACCGAGGTGCCTTACTTCAGCTTCAGTTCACCATCTCTCCATTCAAACTGCACTTTTAGCCAGAGATGCAATATATCCCCACTACTCAATACTACCTCTGAATGTTACAATTAATTTACAGTCTAGTAATTATTACATGCTGCTATACCCAAGCAATGCAAGAAGAAAAAACTTAACTGGGTAGGTGATTCTAATCATCTGCGTTTCTTTTTTGTACACTTAATTACAGTTAAAGAATCAATCTCGTTACTGTGTTTCAGCATGGCTATGTCTTTTTCTTTGTTTTGTTTTTTAATTAAAATTTTACCAGTACTTGTTTCAGCTTCTCTGCTAGATTTCTACATTAACTTGAATATTTTTAAACCAAGTCACTCCTAGGTTCTTAAGGATAATTTTCCTCCAACACACTACACATCACACCAAATTTGACCATAATGTTTAAACATGACCCTCCGAGTTCATACCTCAAATGAGTTGTTTAAGGAAACAGACTAATTGACTTGCAAAGACCTACCTCCAGACTTCAACAGGAATGAACTTGTTACTCGGAGCATTCATTTATTTTTTTCATTGTTTGAAATCATTCAAACTTCAGCTATCCCTAATCAACACTATTTTTGTAAAAGAAATTTGATAGAAAGGAACACATTTTTTGAATACTTTTTGAAAATAAAATAAAGGCAGCCTTCAAAGAAACTTGAAGCTTTGTAGGTGAGATGCAACAAGCGCAGCTTTTGCATAATGCAATCAAGAATATGTGTTTTTAAGATTAGTAGAATATGAGAAAATGCTTGACAAATATTTTCATGTATTTTACACAAATGTGATTTTTTTTTTTTTGTAATATGTCTTGACCAGATTTATTTTAAACGCTTCTTATGCAGAGTTTTTATTCCTTTCTCTCCTTGTGAGTGTGCCGACTTCTTAACATGGTATTATCAACTGGGCCAAGAGGTAGTTTCTTGTGGTGGCATGTGTCAGTGTGGCTTTTAGTACTGAAGCCAAATGAAACTCTAAACCATCTCTCTTCAAGCCTCTTCAGGGAGGTCGTTTCCGAAGCTACACACCTCCCTGAGACTGGCAGACTGCTCACTATTATGAATCACCGAAGGAGCTATGGAGAGAATTAAAACTCAACATTACTGTTCACTGTGCGTTAAATAAGCAAATAAACAAGGGCTTGTAAAAGTGAAAGTTTCATTCCATATCTTTGGTTGGGCCTCTTTAGAAACCTCATTGGCCAGCTCATAAAACTGACAGCAGTATGCTCACGTTGGCCAAACTCGGACTGCCGAGCGATTTCCATCTCTGATGAAGTTACTCTTTTAATTTCTATACGTTGTACAACCAAAACACACAACTACCTCTAAAGTCCCAGTATACCTCATTTTTCATACTGAAAAGGAAAAAAAAAAGCTTGTGGCCAATGGAACAGCAAGAACATCATAAAATTTATATATATATAGTTTATTTTTGTGGGAGATAAATTTTATAGTACTGTTCTTTGCTGTTGTTGGTTGCGGCTAAGTAAGACTGGACATTTAAGTTTTCTACCATTTCTGCAAGTTAGGTGTGTTTGCAGGAGAAAAGTACCATGATGTTTAACTGCAGTTGACTTTCTCCCTGTTCTTTGAGTGTCTTCTAACTTTAGACTTTGTTCTTCATGTAGAGTTGCTGTCTATGATTGTACTTTGAAATGCTTGCTTGTTGAAATATTTCTTTAGTGGATTATCACTGTCTGTTCTGCACAATAAACATAACAGTCTCTGTGATTCCCATGTGTTTTAATTCCTACTCTTTGTTACAACTTCCTTAAATGAGCAATGGGGGGGAAGGGGGTGAAAAAAGTCAGTTTCTTGTACCCCCTGTTTACTATGCACCTACACCTTGCACAGACACAAAAACTGACACAAAGTGTGCCTTTAAGCATGAAACCTCTTACACCAGCTGCCCTTAACTCGCCTTCTGTGGTCTCATTTTTAATTCTACAAAGGAAATTGGAAAAAATGTAAAACCCTGGGGAGAGCTACAAAACTTGTACTTTAGGCTAGCATCTACAAAGCTTATGACAGACATAATTGATACACCAGGAATCTCCAAAGCAACATTTGGAGATGTATCAAAAAATTTGGTGACAAGAAGAACAAAAGCCACAAGTGGTAAAAATACATGTAACAAAATATTTTGCCAGCTCACCACTTTTTATATGTATAATTCATTGGTTGTGCTCATCATGTTGTGTGATCACTACTATCCTTTTCCAAATTATTTAAATAGGAATTCATTTATTCTGTTTAAAACCATGAACAGAGTCAGAATTGTTCCAGCAAGTTTCAGATCATCTTTACACCTCATTTACTGGTTATGAATAAATCAAGAATCTTTAAGAAGCTAAATCTTGCACAGCCACGAGTGTCACTAGAACTCTGTCATCTTCATTTGTTCTTTCATTCATGTATTTTTCACAACTAATTTGTGAGTGCCAGCTGTGTGTCAGGCCACAGGTCATGGTAGCTGCCCTTCAGAAGAGTATCTTGCTTAATAAAATAAGGGCAGTGCAGAAATGATGATAATACAGTGTAGGAAAAGCACCAGATCATTGAAACAAGTTGCAAGAATTCAGAGGAGAGAAAATCAATCCCTGCTAAGGTTGGTCACTTAACTACATCGTTTATGCAGCCTAATGACAGAGATGAGCCATACATTTAATATAACCCATACTTAGTCTCTTTATTTGTATTAATACAGAAGTGTACGTATGAAGCAACTGCTTGTTGAAAATAAAAATAAACCAAAGGGTAATTGTTTGCTCAGCAAAAAGCATAAGGTAGGATATATTATGTCCAGAGAGAGATACATAAATGAATAGTGTAAAATATCCACCCTACTTTGGAGTTGGTTCTAACTAAATGATCACTGAATCAGAGGAATTTAAATATCATTTTCCTAAAGTAAGTTGGTCACTTATGAAAGTTATTATGTGAAGACTTCTTACGTGTTTAGACTGGAAGAGACTGTCTTAAAAAAAGACAAGGCCAATGCATTCAAGTAAGCATGGAGCTTCTGGTATGTACTGGATACTGTCTGGGGCCACAAAAGTAAAGACGACTGTGTGCAGATAGACAGCCAAAACCTTGGCCAAAGGAGCTGTCCCCTAAGAGGTCTGTGTAAGTAGAGCCTCACTGAGGTGCTGAAGTAGGGTGTACCTCATATGGAGGAATGAGTGCTTTTCAGCAGGGCTGAGGGTCCTGAGGAGTCCTTGGGTGGTCCAGTTAACATGCTTACCTGCTAAGCAAAAAGTTGGAAGTTCAAGTCCACCCAGAGGTGCATAGGAAGAAAGTCCTTTTGAATTCTTTCTTAAAAATCCACCATTGAAAAACCTGTGGTGCACAGCTCTCTGTAACACATGTGGGGTCACCATAATCAGAGTCAGCAGCAACTGTTTTTTTTTTTTAAAGGTACTTGCCTGTTTGGCAAATTTAGGATTGTAATTCGCTTAAGAATGTGTGGCACCTCAATGCAATAAGGGCCATTTGTACAAAGCCAACTGCCTATGTCATTCTGAATGGAGAGACTGAAAGACATTCCCTTGAGAACAGAAACTAGACAAGGTTGCCCACTCTCACCTCTCCTATTCAACATTGTACTAGAAGTTCTAGCCAGAGCAATTAGACAAGACCAAGAAATAAAGGGCATCTGCATTGGCAAAGAAGAAGTAAAAATCTCCCTGTTTGCAGATGATATGATTGTATATGCAGAGAATCTCAAAGAATCTATAAGTAAACTACTCAAACTGATAGAAGAGTTCATGTACTGGATACTGGATATAAAGTCTCAGGATACAAGATAAACATAAGTAAATCAGTAGGATTCCTTTATACCAACAACGAGACTGTTAATGAAGAAATCATCAAATCATTATCATTTACTATAGCCCCTAAGAAGATAAAGTACCCAGGAATTAATCTAACCAGAGAAATAACACACATTTACAAAGAGAACTAGAAGCCCTTACTACAAGAAACTAAGAGAGACTTAGATAAATGGAAAAACCCACCCTGCTCATGGATAGGAAGATTTAACATTGTCAAAATGTCTTTTTTATCCAAAGCAATCTACTTATAGAATGCAATCCCAATACAAATTCCAGCGTCATTTTTTAATGAGATGGAGAAACAAATCACCAAATTTGTTTGGAAAGGGAAGAAGCCCCAGATAAGCAAGATACTACTGAAGAAGAAGAAGACACTGGGAGGCCTCTTATTACCCAACCTTAGAACATACTACACTGCCACAGTGGTCAAAACAGCCTGGTACTGGTACAAGAACAGACAGATCGATCAGTGGAAAAGAATTGAGACCCCAGAGATGCCATCATCTGCCTATTTGACAAAGGCCCTAAGACATTAAACTGGGGTAAAAACAGTATCTTCAACAAATGGTGCTGGCAAAATTGTATGTCCCTCTGCAATAAATTGAAACAGGACCCATATCTTATGCCTTATACAAAAACCAACTCCAACTGGATAAAAGACCTAAATATCAAACCTAAAACAATAAAGCTCATCCAGGAAAAGGTAGGAACAACACTGGAAGTTTTAATACACAATGTAGACAGACTCCAAAATCTGTCAAACCACAGTCAACAGAAGAGAAAACAGATAAATGGGAACTGTTAAGAATCAAAGACTTGCTCATCCAAAGACTTTATTAATAAAATTAAAAGGCCACCTACAGAATGGGAAAAAATTATTTAGCAATTCTATGTCAGACTGATGACTGACTTCCACAATCTGTAAGATACTACAAAATATCAATAAGAAGAAGATAAATCATCCAATTAAGCAATGGGCACAGGAGATGGACAGACATTTCTCTAAAGAGGAGATCCAGGCAGCCAAAAAACACATGCGGTCATGTTCAAGATCTTTAGTTATTAAAGAAATTCAAATCAAGATGACACTGCGATACCATCTAACCCCAACAAGGTTGACCATGATCCAAAAAACACAAAACAACAAATGCTGGAGAGGCTGTGGAGAAAGTGGAACCCTCCTACACTGTTGGTGGGGTTGCAAAATGGTCCAGCCTCTTTGGAAAGCAATCTGGCGCGTCCTTAAAAAAATGAATGTAGATCTACCATTTGACCCAGTAATTCCACTTCTTGGAATGTATCCTACAGAATCAAGGCCTTTCACACCAACAGACACATGCACAAGAATGTTTATCGCAGCACAGTCTGTGATAGCAAAAAGATGGAATCAACCCAGATGCCCAACAACAGAGGAATGGATGGGTAAACTATGTTATATATACTCAATGGAGCACTACGCAATGATAAAGAATAATGATGATTCCAGGAAACATCTCATGACCTGGTTTCAACCTGAAGACATTATGTTGAGTGAAAGTAGTCAGCAACAAAAGGACGCATTGTATGAGACCCCTATGATAAGATCTCAAAAACAGACTTATGCATAGAAAAAGAGACTCTTTGACAGCTGCAAGAGAGGGGAAGGAGGGAGGGCAAGGGGGGAAGTGTTTAGATATTTGCTAGAAAACTAGTTGGGTGAAATCGTTGATAGCACACATTAGAAACAAGAACAATATTAAGTGGGCTTCAGCATAACTTGAATACTCCTTCCATTTTAACCCAATATTGCAAGGGTAGAGTAGCTGGAGCAGGGGGCGGGGGACCATGCTCTTAGGTGAAATCGAGGCCAATTGGCACAACTAGCATTTTGCTAACAGGGCTCTCTGCACCCCACGTTGGTGAGTGGCGTCTGGGGTCTTAAAAGCTGCCAAGCTGCCATCCGAGGGCACAGCAAATGGTTCCAACTCAGCTGGAATGGTTGCTCACGCAGGACCAAAATGACACGGAGTGACGACAACCCAGAAGATAGAGAGACCCACATGAGTGGGTGCCTACATCGACTTGGGACCAGAAGAACTGGATGTTGCCTGGCCACCACCAGTGATAGCCACGATGGAGCTCACTAAGTTGAGTCTCACTAGCAACACAAAAATAAAAAGGGGTGTACCCTGAGATCTCCACTGAAAGACCTCAACTGATGGTCCAGCAGTTTCAGGGTTCCCCTGGGAGCATGGCCCCTGGCCCTGATGCTGCTCCTGCCCATAAATCATAACGAAGGTCCACTGTTCGGACATGAATGAATTGGACTTGGCAATGCACAGTGACCATATATTGGATGCATTTTATGGTTCTATGCATCTATAGGATATCATCCTGCTGACCTCTGGCTGGAGGAAGGAGAGTGGATGGAGAGGAGGGGAAAGGAGACTGTTGGGAGGATTAGACATGTATGGAGCAGAGACGAATAGTGTGCTGTCACTGGACAGGGAGAGCAGTGGAAGCTGCATAGAGGTGGGCATGTAAATGTATATGGGAATGTACATTTTCACCCAGTCATAATAAAAAATTTTAAAAAAAAAGGAATGTATGGCAGAAATGAAAAGAATGACCTAGTCCATGGGGCTTGATGCAAAAATCAGTTTATGGATTAGTGAATGAAAGCTTCAGACGGATAGAATGAGAAGCTCTCGATTATGGAAAAGAGGGCAGCATGGATGTACTTCGTGACAAGTTTTATCTATACAAAATGGTGTTTTATTAAACCCTGGTGGCGAAATGGTTAAGTGCTATGTCTGCTAACCAAAACGTTGATGGTTCAACTCTACCAGGCACTCCTTCGAAACTCTGGGGCAATTCAGTCAAAATCAACAGCAGTGGTTTGGCTTTTGGGCTGGTGTTCTATTGAGCAAGACTGATTCTTAGAATCAGGTAAGGTTATCTATCCCCCTTTGAGCAATTACTCTTGAGATCTGGAAAATCTAGCATAAAAGGGGAAGAGAAGTGGAAAAAAAAAGGGAATTACTTTTGAAATACGTAATACAAATGGATAGCAAGAGAGCCTAAACAGCAGCAACAGAGGTCTACACCCATAGCCTGAGTTAGCCATCTGACTTAACAGTAGGGCAATCCTGTAACCTTTTAGAAGTGAGTGATGACTGTCTCCTGGAACAGGTACAAGGATTTTGAGCAAGGGACTCTGGCTTGAACCCTTACTGCCACTGACTGGTTGAGAAACTTGAGTAAGTCACTTAACTGTTATAGGCCATGATTTTCATTTTTAACTGGAATTAATAATAGCTACCTAAAAGGGTTGCTGTGAGGATTTAATAAATCAAAACATGGAAAATACTTAAAAGCAGTTGGCATGTAGAAAACAGTCTGTTAGCATTGCTGTTATTATTTTGTCTGACCGCAGTGTAAGTTTAGAAGCTAGGTTTTCTGCCTCTGGTATCTATCATTATTTGGTATTTGGCATTCAGGGATATCCACAGATCATGGTAAAGGTGTCAGAGTTTTCAAACCCCATTTTGGTTACAGATTCCATGTGTGAAAATCATTAATAATAATGTTTTCCCATTGTGGTTTGCACTGTGTTTTATCTCAGTGGGTTTAGTCACTGGAGGGAGTCAACCCTGCAAATCCATCAAAAAGCAAATCACCTGCGTTCCAACTCCCTACAGACCTGGGGATTCTAGGCACATCACAGCTTCATCTGCTTGTAGCTGTGTTCACTTCCCTTCTTTCTCTCCAGGCCTCTTGCCTTGGTTGCTCCTGCCTGTGGCCTTGATTGAAAGTACCACACCATGTTAGAGTGTAAGGGGCTTCTGATGATCTTCCTCCTCCTGGCTAGTAGCACTTAACTTCTATTCCTTCTAATTCCCGCCTCCCACTGTAGCCTGTCCCCCTAGTGGAGCTAAACTGCTTGCAATTCTGTAGGCAGTCTTTATGTCTTTTTCTTGTTAGCACTCTTTAGATCACCTAACTGCGGAATGTTCTTCCTCCACTCAGGAAACGGGGTTCAGTTTCCTAGCCAATGCACCCCATGTGCTGCTATCCCATCCATAGAGGCTTGCATGTTGCTGTGATGCAGGACAGGTTCCTGCAGAGCTTCCAGACTAACAGAAACTAAGAAGAAAGTTCTCAGCATTTACTTCTTAAGGTCAACCAATGAAAATGCTACATCACAATAGTCCTGTCAGTAATCAATCCTAGAGACGGCACAGGACAAACCAGGTGGGTTGTCATGAGTCAGGGGCCAACTCCTCTGGCCAACAACAACAGCCAGTCTTCCTCCCTTGAACTTAAGAACTGTCTCTCATCCTATGGTGCTTTAGGTCACCAAAGGGAAGCCTAAGAGTACTAGACTCTGTACAACAACGAACTGACTGCTTAGGGGAAACTAGAAGACAAAAGGAAGAATAGAGCCAACAGGGAGACAAATTTCTGCTCCTTGTCGTTTTTCCTCATGGTGGATCAGAGCTGGGGTGGGATGAGAGGGCTGCATGCCAGGGTGCATACCCCACTTCACCTGAATTACCATGTCCTTGGCCAGACTGGCAGCTTCTGCGCTGTAGATGAATGGCTGTATTCACCAAGATGCCTTAAAGTGCAAGTGACATAAACTCAGTCAAAAGGGAGTAATCCAGGGTGGGTGGGGGGCGGGTACTAGCTGATATATCTGAGAAGTCTGGCAAACTAGAGCGTTAGGCATAGTTTGTTCCAGGGGCCCAAAGAATGTGGGCAGAAATCAGGCTTTGTCCAGACTTCTTTTCAGTTTTTCTCTGTCTTGGTTTCCTAACTTAGTGGTAGCAGAGTAGCTGTGGGGGAAGTCTAGCTTCAGAAACTTTGCAGAAAGTTCCCTTTTTTTTTTATTTTTATTTTTTAATTTTCAATATTGCCAAGAAAATCTTGGATCATCATGAAACACAGACTGGTCATTCCCAGGGGGAGGAAAGCCTTGATTGGCCAGATGTGGGTCACATGTCTGTCCCCAGAGCCAGTCTTGGAAGGGACTCCACAAGAAGGTGAGGAAAGGACTAGCTCCATGTTGCCCCAAAGAAAAACGACAGTGCATTTGTAGAAGAAAGAAAAAGGGACACAGAGGAAGGGAACAACAGCTGCCCATTCTGTGGCCTAGTCCACAGGAAACATGAGATGCCAGAAATGCAAACAAATCTCTGTAAGAGCCACAGACTTAACGTCAACACTGCCTGGTCTGTCAGCGGATACCTCAGGGGCCAGAAAGAAAAACCTTTAAGGCCCTGAGTTTTGATGCACTGGTGTGCTATTATTTCTTAATATGGAATCACTTGGCCTAGCCTACCTGAAACAAATAGTAACAAGTCATTTTCTGCTTATGAAGCATGTTTTCACGCGTTTCATTTCTTTCCACCTTCACAGCACACTGGGGGGGTACAGCGGCCACAATTGTTGTTATCACTGTTATCGCTGTATTTGTCACACAGAGAGGAACTAACTGAGGTGTGAGTGATTTGCCAGAGGACACAGAGTTAGTAAAATGGCAGGGACATGTGTAATCTCAGGCCCCTGACTTAATTCTGCACTCTCTTCTAGGCTAGCATGCACCCAATAGAGTAACTTATGCAAATACTTCTCTGTATCAATCTTATCTTGGGTGCCCCCCTTAACGTTTAATCCTAGTTTTCCAGGCTGATTTGCCAAGCTGATTTTCCAGGTGACCCTGTGATGCCAGCCCATTCAATCTCAGTCTTCCCTCCCAACCTCCCCACCCCGACCCCCACCCCAACAACTGGAGTTCTGCTGTTGCATAGCATCTAAACCTGGTCATTGATCCCATTTATCAACCCAAGAATACACCTCAGGAAAATAAGAGCTCTAATCCTTCTAAGGAATTATCTAAACTGCGGCGAGCAGGCTGACTGTAGGACCCAGAACAACGCAGAAGACCACAGAAGCTTAAGGTCCAGTTTCTTTGCCTTTAGTCACCAAATCTGTAGGCTTGACAACATTCCTTGTGGCCTTGTGTACTTAACTCAGGAACTAGACAGCCTGATGTATGGTCATTATTTATCACAGTGGGATACATTTAGCTATAAAAGAATTCTGTTTATCCTGTTCCCCAATTTAATACTGTCATGAAAAATAAAACCTGTAATTCAATCAGGTAATGAAAATGTGAAACTTACATAAATCCATAAGATGTATTGTACTGCCTCTCTGACTATTGCAGAAAACTAAGATCTTCAAATACCCCTTGAATTTGCCTTCTTTGTCTCTGTCCCTGCTGCCACCATGAGAATCTAAACCTTCATCAACTCCTGTATGCTCTGTACAGTCTCAGAGTCCTGGTTGGTACAAACATTTCATTGTCCCGTTGCTCATCAAAAGGTTAAAGATTCAAGGCTATCATAAGGACCTCAGATGAAAGATTTAGTAGTCTACTTCTCCAAAAATTGGCAATTGGCACCCCTATAGAGCATAGTTGTACTCTGACACACATTGGGTTGCCATGAGTCAGAATCAACTTGACAGTAACCAGCTATTGTTGTTTTGTGTAGTCTTATCCCACTTCCATCTTTGTCTACTGAAAGAAAAGGAGAACTTTCTGAAAACACAAATTTGATTTCAAACAATCGGATGCTCTCAGGTAAAATTCAGAATCCTTCCTGTGACCTAAATGGTGCGTCATGGCCTGGTTCCTGGTTTCTTTTCCAGCCTCAGCTCTCACCCATCCTCCTCAGCTTGTTCTCTCCCACCTCACTGAGCTTCTTACAAGTCTTTGGAATGGACCATTCTGTTTTTCATAACCCTAGGCCCATCTCCCAGGCTGCAGTACCTCCTGTATGGAATTTTCCCCTTTTCCTGACCCTTCATACACCCCAGCAAACCCCTTCCTTATTCTTCAACTGTTAGTTTAAGTGTTTCTCTCTGTGAGGTAGCTTCCTGCTTTTCTCACTCCCCACACCTTCACTTAAACACAGTCAGATCCTTCTAGAGTATATAACACCTTGTATTCCTCTCTAGCAGCAATCATCTCAACTGTCATCAACCAATTGTGATTTTCACCTCTGGATGATGATGATACATCTATCTTGTCACCTTTGTGTACCTTGTGCCTACCAGAGTTGTTAGCGGCCATCAAGTTCACGCCAACTCACACTGGCCTTCCACACAACAGAACAAAACAGCATCGCATCCTGCATGGTCCTCGCAGTCAACAGCTTGTGCGAGCCCAGTGTTGTGACCAGTGCCAACCTGCTTCACCGAGCATTGTCCTCTTTCTCATTGACCCTCTACTTCACCAAGGGTGATAACTTCCTCTAGAGACTGATCCCTGCCAATGACATGTCCAAAGGAAGTGACACAGACAGTGTTCCATTGTGATCCATAAGGTTTTCCTTATGAATTTTCCTTATGAATTTTCAGAATTAGATAGCTAGGCCTTTCTTCCTAGTTTGTCTTAGTCTGGGAGTTTCACTAAAACGTGTTCACCGTGGGTGACCTGCTGGTATTCAGATACCAGGGCCATAGCTTCCAGCATCATAGCAACAAGCAGGCCACTTGGGTGTGACAGACTGGCAGATGGGAGGTGAGTGAACACAGCAGCATCTCCCAAACTTCTTAAAAGAATGAACAAACCATGCCTGCTCACCACTGTACTAAGCAGATACTCTCCAGCCGACCTTTTCCCAGCTTTCTCCTACCATCTGACGGATAGGGGGAGCCCCCAGACTCCCACTCAGGCCTCACTCTCCCTCCACTACTTAGGACTCTGCATCCCAAACCCCGCTCTACAGCCTTCTCTTCACTCCCCAACACACCCTATAAAATCTCTTCTCTGCCATGTTCCTGTAGGTTCAACTTTCTGCCAGCATATTCATTCCGAAAAACCGTCTGATAAACAAATGAATGAATAACACATGCGACATAGACAGACACCTGGCCCGATGTCTCAGACATAACTGCATTTGAAGCAGACAATGGTTGTTTCGAATGGCTCAGCAACTTCGTCTACCTTCTACGAATTTCCCTCTGAGGAAAGTCCTCTCCCTCATTCTCAGCCTATGAGTTTTAGCTGAGGCTGACAGCTACTCCCTGGTGGCACTTAAAAAAAAAAAAAAAAAAAAAAAGCAAACTAAAAACCCAGTGCTATCAAGTCAATTCCAACTCAAAGCAGCCCCATAAGACAGAGTAGAACTGCTTCAAAGAGTTTCCAAGGGGCATCTGGAGGATTTAAATTGTGGACCATTGGGTTGGCAGTTTTGTAGCACTTGACCACTATGCCACCAGGGTTTCTCCATGGATGGTTTTTGACTTTGACCAGGCTGGTGGACGTACTTCAATCTCTTGGTAGGCTCAAGCATAGGCACACCATTCAAGGAGAGTCCATGAACTTCAATGTCATCACTTTTGGGGGACTACTGGGAAAGTGAGTTTTGCTCATTCCAGTAGAATTGAAGCTAGTAGGATGCATGCCTCTAAGTTCAGAGGGAAGAGTGGCAAAGAGACAGGCAGAGAGAAGATGTGGAGACAGATACAGTGTTCAAGACACTACTGGAGCCACTAGACTCTATTGTGGAAATGCTGGTAGCATAGTGGTTAAATGCTACAGCTGCTAACCAAAAGGTCAACAGTCGGAATCAACCAGGCACTCCTTGGAAACTCTGCGGAACAGTTCTACTCTGCTCTATAGGGTTGCTATGAGTCAGAATCGACTCGATGGCACTGGATTTGGTCTTTTTGGTTTAGATTGTATTGTGCCTAAAGGTTTTTGGTTACATGAGCTAATACAGTTCCTCCCTCCCTCCCTTCCTCCCTCCCTCTATTCATTCTTCCTTAGTCGGAGTTGGATTTCTCTCACTTTCCTCTGGAAGAATTCTGACTCTGCCATAAGTTAAACAAGAAGCAAATGAGTAAGCATAATGAAAAGACAGCAGAACTTACCTTCAGAAGGCTTTAATTCTAGTCTTGGTTCTACAGCTCATGGTGTAAGACTTTGGACAAACCCCTTTCCTTACCTACAGAGTAAGGATGATGGTTGAATCAGATCTTTACTATTTCTTTATAAGTTTTAAATTCTAGTGGTCTCTGATACCAAGATGACCACAAAGACCACAAGGGAACTAATTCCTGGTGCTGAGAATTTGGAATAAAAGCCTGTGAAGGGAATAGTGCTGGATCTGGGACTTGTCCTCGCTCAGTGTATTTCATGTGTGTACATCTTCCTCTTCTGCTGGTAGGTTAGAGAAACAAGGACATTCCTGGACTGATCACAGAACCTACTGGAGTTTTGAAACAAATGAATAGCAATCCCACAGCAGGCAGTGGAGTTCTGTGAGAGGCATATATGATTTCAAGTCCCTAGAGGTCTATAAACCAGTTGTCATAGAGTCAATTCTGACTCACGGTGACCCCAACTGTGTCACAGTAGAACTGTGCTCCACAGAATTTTCAATGGCTGATTTTTTTTGGAAGTAAATCACAGGACTTCCTTCTGAAATGTCTCTGGGTTAACTCCAACTTTCAGCCTTTTGGTTAGCAGCAAAGTTCGTTTGTACTGCTTAGGGACACCAACATAGGAGTACTGCCAACTCATTCTAGAAAAAGTGCTGTAGACATCATTGCTGAATATCACTATGGTTACCTCCAGAAGTATTCCCCTTCGAAAGCTATGCACTGATGCCAGCACCTCGTCTGTCCTTCAAAGCAATTTTGGAACCTTTTTTCTGGAATGGCCATCAGAGCTGTTGTCGTATTACCCTTGATGCCTTGAATATCATCAAGATGTCTTCTTTCCAATATTTCCCTTATCTTGAGGTAAAGAAAAAAGTTATTGGGGGCCAGATCAGGTGAGTAGGAAGGGTATTCCACTACAGTTTTTTGTTTACTGGCTAAAAACTCCCTCACACATACTGTACAATTAAGTTCACAAACTCACAACCTTGCCATCACATGCAATGGGCATTCCAGAAAAAGTTCCAAAATTGCCTTGATGGGTGGACTAGGTATTGGCATGGATGCATAGCTTTCCAAGGGGGGTGCTTTGAAGGTAACTGTAGTGATATAGCACTTAGAACAATTAAGTTTACGTACTTAATTGTCAGACCTCATGTGTGTGTAACTTTAAGATGTTAAGCAAAATATCCTTATGCAGATGATACTGCTTCCTTAGATTTGAGCTTCAGTAAAAATACAGTCATTCATGTTACTATTGTCAGCTGCTGTCAGTTCAGATCTTTGGTGTGTTTGAATCCGTTGTTGCTGGTGTTGCATTAGTCCGTCTCACCAAGGGTTTCCTTTGTTTTCAGTGACCCTGTACTGTGCCAAACACAGTGTCCTTTTCTAACAATTGGTCTTGCCTGGTGATGTGCCTAAAGTAGGCAAACTGAAGTCACATCACCCTTACTGCTAAGGAGTATGAACAGTAATAACAATGATAATTACAGTTCTAGCCAGAGGTCATTAAACTGATCAAGAAAGCAAATGAAACATTACATAGTCTTACACATTTTGAATCACGGTTAAATGTAAGATAGTGTGGCTATTTTCTGTCTAGAAAAATAACGTAGATTTGTGACCAGGACTGGTTCAAATTTTAACTAAATATGTCTCTGAAACATCATCCAAATCAAAGTCGGAACAATGTTTAAAAGAAACATTTTTGCTACAAAAGGAACAATTGCCACACAAAAATAGACACTGAGCCAGAGTCTAATCCTACATAGGTCAATGAAAATTCTGCTGGAATTATTAATAGTATCTTGATTCATCTTTTTTTTTCAGAGATAAATAAACTGAAAAATTAGCTTCATACATACAAAGCCTAAACTATCAAAACAGATTAACTCCTGTTTCTTATTATTATTCATTTGTATGTCCACAAAACTGTTACAAGGAATTTTTTCTCTTTGATTTGTTATTCCTTAGCATGCTTTGTACCTTGAAGTAAAAATTGAACTCCAGTCCATTTTCCTAATAAACATAGAATGATCACCCCTTCTTAAACAGTCACTTTTCACTGGCTTCAGATTAAAACTTTTAAATCATCTTTAAAGGTTCCTTTCAAGCTTTTCATATCATTTGTGAGGGCATTCAGTGCCTATTAGCTCTGGTCCTATGCAGAGCAATAGAAGACGCGTGAAGTAACGGTGATGCCCCTGCAGCATCCCATGCCCCCGCTGCAGGGAACGGGTGACAGGAGAGACTGTAGGGAAAACATTTTTGCTTGACATTATCCAGAACCTGATATCATAAATGATAAGGCAAGTGAAGTTCTCAATGTGGTCTTTGTTAAATGATTCAAAGGCTCTCAAGAAACAGGAAAATACAAAAACTTTCCCTCACCTATTTGTCAACCTTAAGTAAGAGGCTAGGTAATGGCATGTGCCACAGCCTGTTTTGAAAGTATTTTACTTTCTTCTTTCATGAAGAAAATTATATGGTACATTCTCAATTTATTTAGGAAATTACTAGAGGAAAATAGATTATTAGGAAATTTTTATTTCCAATGGAACATAGGAAATATTCACAACACTCTTTTCTCTTAACATCTAGGTTTAGACCAGCATATTTTATATATATGTATATATATATGTATATGTGTGTATGTGTGTATATATAAATGTGTACACATACACACACACACAGTGCTTTAGGTGAAAGTTTACAAACTAGTTTCTCACTAAACATTAATACACATCGTTTTGTGCCAACTCTGAGATGTGTCAACGCACTCTCCTCCCCAATCTCAGGTTCACCTTCTCGATCTCAGCTTCCTCATTTTCTTTCTCATTTTCCATTCCTTCCCGCCTTCTCATCTTTGCTTTTCAGCTGTTGTGCCCACTTAATCTTGTACACATGGCTGAACTATGTAAGTTATTAATTGTTTGATAGGCCTGCCTAAACTTTAGCAGAATGGTCAACAATGGGAATGAATTCAGCTCTGAATTAAAAGGATATTGGGGCCACAATCTTGGAGTTTCTCCGGTATCTGTCAAACCAGTGAGTCTGATCTGCTTTGTGAGTTTGCATTTTGTTCCTGGCACACTCTATTGTGACCACCGTCAAAGCAAATTTTTACTCTTGATTGCATCTCACTTTGGTTCTTTGCTTTTCTTCATTCTTTTCTCCACTTTTTCCTCAAACAAAGTGGCACACAAGGATTTGTCTTCAGTTTTACCGATCCTGTCTTCCATTGTTTCTAATTTGCTCCTAAAATTTTCTGTTGCATTGTCCTTTCTCTGAAACCTTATAGCTTACCTTTTAGATTTCTAATTGCTGTTTTTGTATGATTTTGAATTCTTTATTTTTATAGTTTGTTCTTTAACGTTTTCCTAGATTCTTCCATTACTTTCTCCATTTTCCTTGATTTTGTGTATTTTTTCCTCAATTTTGTCTCTTTTCTTTGATCTCTTTCCTAATCTCTTATGGAGTTCTTAATATTAGACTATTGAATTCCTGTCAGATAGTTCTAGTGCCTTTTCACTTGTCAGAAGGTCATCTGGTGCTTTGTTTTAGTAGCCATGTTGTCTTATTTTTGATATGTTGTGATATTGTCTGCTTTCTCTGAGACATACAGGAGTTCCTTTCTTAGTTTATTCGTTGTAGGTTTGTTTGCATTGTCTTGCTTCTTCATTTGGCAATATCTAGATAGGAAAGCTTGGCATGTTTTGCTGCTTGCTCATCTGTGAGCACAATAGTTCTCCCCACCTTGTCCAAGTGGGCAGGGCTGGTCCCTCAGTTAGGGTGCAGCAGCACTGGACCAGTGGGGTGTGGAGGGATGGGATGGGCCACTTTCTTGTGTCACCAACCTGGGCTGATGGGATGGGTCTAGGGATGGTCTTCTGGGGCATGGTCAAGGGATTTAGAAGGTCTGCACTTTTCCTTCTGGTGGAAAGGGGACATGATGTTAGGTGGGGCTGGGCTAGGGGGCAGTACACTGCAGAGGCCGGAGACCAGGGGGATCTGTGCCAGAGCTGCTCAGGGGTGTGACACTTGGTGAAGCACAGCCAAGTGGTGATACAGGGTGGGGCCTGAGGATTTGTGCCAGCTCTGGGGCACAGAGCTCAGTGAGGTAGGACAAAGGGGTGCAATGGAGCAGTATTTGTGAGTCCAGAGGTCCACACAGGTGCTGCTCAGGGACATGGCACTCAGCAGGCAGTGCAGAGAGGCAGGAGGAAAGGATTAAATTTGATGTGTGGAACTAGGTGGGAAAGAGGAAGAAGAGAAGAGAGAGACAAGCAAAATCCAGAAAAAAAAGACGGCTCAGCAGTAATCTGAGAGCGGGAGTAGAGTAGACACAGACAGGCCATGCGCTGGTGGCTTTCTAGCTGAGCTGTGGGGATGGTCCACTTAGAAGGGGTGGAGGCAGCACACAGGACTAGGTGGCCAGGAGAAAGGAAATGAAGGAAGGTAAAGAAAGAGAACAAACAAAACAAATGATGGCACTGAGGGAACGAGCCTTTGTGGGCTGGGGGGACCGTGGTGGAGACAGGCCAGTGTCTCTCTCACCAGGTAGCACAGAAGGACCTGTCAGGAAGGTGCAGAGGCAGTGCAGGACCAGGTGTGAGGGAGAAAGGAAAGGGAAAAGGGGACAGAGAAAGAAAAATTTTAAAAATACAGCACTGAGAGAACTGGCTAGTGGGGAGTGTTTGAAAAGCAGTGAGCCACTGTCTCTCTGGCCAAGCAACCATGGCCACTGGAACGCAGCAGAGGTAGAGTACAGGCATAAGAGTGAGACATGGGAAAGTGTGTATCTCTGGTTATCCTGCTGAGACATCCATGAAGTTGCCTTCCTATACACCCTGTTTGGGGTCATTGATGCCTCCGCTCCAAGATGGTAAAGCCATGCTGTGTTAGATGGCAGAGGACCTCTACACCGTGGCTTTCTGTGTTCTCTGTTTCCTGTCAGCTTCTTCTTGCATTTGCTACTTAATCTAGTTTTTTATCCCATCACTGGATGTTTAAGATTCCGAGATTTGACATTTGTATCTGTATTAGTTGGTTTCTCCAGTCTTTGCTACAGAAGGGACAGTATGATGCTGCTGTCTGTAGCACCATGTTGGCTCTGCCTCTAGATCAGTATTTCTTTTTTTAACTCATTAGCCTTTGACTTTGTAATTGTTCAGCACAGCTGTGTGGTTTTTTTCAGCTGTTATTTTTTAACACGTATTCACTATGTGCAAACTAAAGTCAAAGTAGTGATAGTGGCTTTCATTCATTCATCTATTTAACAAATGTTTACTGAATACTTCTATGTACTGTCAGCTAGCACTTGTCTGTCAGTGGAGCTTTGCATATTGCTATAATGCTGAACAGATCTTGGCAAAACTTTCAGACTACAACAGTCTAAAAAGAAAAGCCTGTTGATCTACCTCCAAAAATCAGCCAATAAAACAAAAACCTACGGATTGTAATGGTTTGATCCTGTTGTGCAAATGTCACCATGAGCCAGGGTCAGCTTAATGGCAACTACTAAGAAAAACAACCACACTATATACCAGGCAGTGTACTACGTGCTGGAGTTACCCAGACCAACAGTCAGTCTCTGCACAGATGGAGTAGAAAGCCCAGCAGGCTTGAAAGCACATGGCAGAGACAATACAGTGTACGAAGTAAGATGTCAGAGGGATGCTCAAGGAACTGTGGGAGGTGCTGGACACTAATTCTGGTGCTGTCATGGTAGAAGAAGTCTTCTCCAGAGAGGACACATCTAAACTGAAGCTGGTAGGGTAGGAAGGAGTTCAGCCAAGCTAGAAGGAAAAACAGAAGACAAAAATGCACCCAACAGAACCATACCAGAAAAAAAAGAAATCCATTGCCACAGAGTTGAGTCTGACTTTTAACAACCCCACGTGTTACAGAATCTAATTTCTCCATAGGGTTTTCTAGGCTGTAACCTTCTATGGCAGCAGTTTGCCAGGGGTTTCTTCTTGGGAGAAGCTGAGTGGGTTTGAACTCCAGCCATGACACAGTCAAAACGTAAGAAGCACTTGTCGTGTATTGAATTGTGTGTTCTCCAGAAATGTCTGCAGCAGTTTGACTGGGGGCCAAGATTCAGGGTATTTTATGGTGTTCTTATATGTTATACAACCTGCCTCTATGATGTTAATGAGGGAAGATTGGCAGTGGTTGTGTTAGTGAGGCAGGACTCAGTCTACAAGATCTGCCAATTAAGTTCACAGACTTTCCACCATGTGCTTACTTTGGCAGCACTATACAAACAACTCAGTAAGGTTTCATAACCTTGGTGTATCAGCATCTCACAGCTGTGTTTGTGTGACATGTGGCTGTGTCTTGCTGGGTGGCGTTCATTATCTTTGTTATGTGTTTTCATGTGTCATCACAAGAATGTTGGAGCTTGAATTAGAGCAATGAATAAATACTAAATTTTCTGTTAAACTGGCAAGAGTGGAAGTGAAATCAAGGACATGTTAGTCCAAGTTTATGGGGATAATGCCATGAAGACAATGACAAAGCACAAATGGATTAAACATTTTTTTCTGAGGGGAGACAAAGCATCACTGATGAAGAGAGGTCAGGTTGGCCAGTAACCAGCAGAACTGGTAGAAACATTGCAAAAATTCATTGAATTGTGTGTCAAAATTGTCAGCTGACTGTGAGAAACATAGCAGACCAAGTAAACATCGGTAGAAAAACAGTTAATAAAATCTTAACTGAATATTTTGCCATCAGAAAGGTGTGTGCAGAAATGGTCCCAAAGTAGCTCACCAATGGACAAAAGCAAAGGAGAGTCAAAGTTTGCCAAGACCTTTTGAGGTCTGTTTTAGGCTGCATTAGCACTGGTGATGAAACATGGGTGTACCAACACAATCCTGAAACAAAGCGTCGAAGTTCATAATGGAAGTCAGCCAACTCTTCACAACGAAAAAGTTTCCGTCAGTCCAAATCAACAGTCAAAACAATTTTGCTAACTTTTTTGATATTAAAGGGATTGTTCATTACAAATTTGTACCAAGTGGATGAACAGCTAACCAAGTTTACTATTTGGAAGTGCTAAAAAGGCTGCTTGAAAAAGTTAGACAAAAATGACCTGAACTTTTTGTCATCAACTTATGGCTCTTGCATTACAACAGTGTACCAGCTCACACAGCACTGTCTGTGAAGGAGTTTTTAACCAATAAACAAATTAGTGTATTGAAACACTGTCCCTACTCACCTAATCTGGCCCCAATGACTTTTTTCTTTACCTGAAGATAAAGGAAATATTGAAAGTAAGACACTTTGATGACATTCAGAACATTAGGGTAATATGACAATAGCTCTGCAGGTCATTCCAGAAAGAGTTCCAAAATTGCTTTGAAGGGTGGACTAGGTGCTGGCATCAGTGCACAGCTTCCCAAGGGGAATACTCTGAAGTTGACCATAGTGATATTCAGCAGTGAGGTATGTAGCACTTTTCGTAGGATGAGTTCATGAAATTCATTGTCAGATCTCATAAAACATTCTATTGTGTTTTGAGGCAAACTTTTGGGGTATAAAGGGGAAGAAAACAAGCAGAGAGTTGGAGACCTCATACCACCAAAAAGTAGTACTGGGGGCAGAGTGTATCCTTTGGAAAGGAGCCAGGGTCCGTGTACCTCAGAAGCTCCTAGACCAGTGGAAGACTGATGAGAACAACCCTCCTCCAGAGCCAGCAGAGAAAGCCTTCCCCCAGAGCTGATGCCCTGAATTTAGACTTTTAGCATAATTTTCTGTAAAAAAGTAAATTTCACTTTGTTACAGCCATCCTCTTGTGGTGTTTCTGTTGTAGCAGCACTAGATGACTAAGACAGCATCCAAACAAAAGAAATGTCCTTGTAGGATTTTCTTTGTTAAAACAACTGTCAGTACTGAAATCACATTATTGTAATGACTAGAGAATAATTTGCACTGGGAGCTGGTTTGTTGTGTCCCTGAATGGCTGGTAGGTGACTTTGCAGTGGAAAGTCCCAGGTACAGAATGAAGCAGATGAGAGCTATTTTAGTCAGCTAGGGCTGCTCTAACAGAAATACCAGAGAGTGGATGGCTTTAACAAAGGAAGGTTTATTCTTACACAGTCTGGTAGACCACAAGTCCATAACTTCAGGATGTCTGCTCCAGGGGAAGGCTTTTCCCTCGTTGGCTCTGGAGGAAAGTCCAGGGAGCATCTCGCACAGGAACCTCAGGTCTGAAGGATGTGCTCTTCTCCTGGTGCTGCTTGCTTGATGGTGTGAGGTTCCCAATTCTCTGCCTGCTTCCCTTTCCTGTTATCTCTTGCCGGATGAAATGATTAAGGGTGGTGCAAGCCACACTCCAGGGAAACTCCCCTTACAGTGGAGCAGGGAGGTGACCTTCTGAAGGGACTTAGGGTCCCACCCTAATCTTTCACATGCAGCACAGCAAAATCACAAAATGGAGGACAATTGTAGAACACAGGGAATCATGCCCACGTGGCTACACCTATTTTGGGGGGGACACAGTTGACTCCATGACAAGAGCTGAGCCTCAAAAGAGATTGTCAGGAGTCATTCATTTCACGTTGTGAAAATCACGTAAATTTCCTGAGACAAAGGTCATTTGTACTCCAGATGCAAAGGCTGAATGTATGAAGAAGGCCAGAGAAAAAGCAAGCAGAGGACACTGACAGATGTTTCCCAAAGAGCTTACACATTATTTTTTCCTCCGCCTTCTACAGTTCCTGTTGCAACAAATGTTGTTGACAAGTGCTTTTGCGGTTCTACAAGGATTTCCTAGTAAACAAAAACTTTACTTAAAAATTATTGTATAGTGCTTTTCCCTTGCATTTTAAGAACATGAGTAGGCATATCAAATTCATATCTTTGTTATGAGAATTGATAAGCAGAATTTATTCAATTGAGTTTATGTTACTAAATATTTATGTTTTGGAGTGAGTTTTTTCTGATTCTTTGGTTAAATACAGATGTTTTCAATCTATGCAAAATGACAACAGATATGTAATACATTCTTCAATAATCCATATAAATGCTTAGCACAATGTCTGGCATGTAATAAGTGCTCAATAAATGTTAGGTCTCACTATTGTTGTTGATATATTTACAGTAAATAAATGAAAAATGTTTTCTAAGACATATACACTCTTTTTAAATCAACAATATGAACATGCAGTGAAATACGTAAACAGATTAAAAAAAGAAAAAGTGTAATGAAAATCAACAGAGCCTTGCCTCAGAAGCAACTACCTTTAACCCTTTTTAGCTATTCTTTTTCAAGTTGTTGCCTTTGTATTTCTATAGCACAGATTTATGTTTCTTTTTGTTGATTAACAAATTCGGACATTATTAACTGACTTCTTTTCCTGGCAGATAGGAATATAGATCTCTTGAATAGTTGACTTATCCATGCCATTCACCCACTCAGCAAATAATTACCAAATATCTACTATGTGCTAAGTCCCGAGGATTCTACAGTGGCCAAAACGACACAAATACTGTCTGCAGGGAGACTACATATTAGCAGAGAAAGCAGCTGTTAAACAAACAAGTAAAATAACATAGTATACCAAAAACCAAACCCAACTCACTGTGGTTGAGTCTATTTCAACTCACAGCAACCCTACAGACAGAGTAGAACTGCCCAATAGAGTTTCCAAGGAGCATCTGGCAGATTTGAACTTCTGACCTTTTGATTAGCAGCCATAGCACTTAACCACTATGCCACCAGTGCTTCCTAATAATGTCTAAGGAAGAAAAAAATTAATATGTCAGTTGATGTGTCATGTGTAACTGGAAATCCATGTACAATTTTAAAAGCATTTATTGGTTGTCATAGTTTCCATCAAATATGTACATACACAATTGCACATTTCTCATATATTTATCCCAAATGCATATTATTTGTACATGTACGCATATACAAGGTGTGACAATTAAGTCTGAGAACTTAACTGTTCTAAGTGCTACATACCTCACTACTGAATATCACTATGGTTATCTGCGAAGTTCTCCTCTAGGGAAGCTATGCACCAATGCCAGTAAGTTGTCTACCCTTCAGAGCAATTTTGGAACTCTCTGGAATGGCCATTGTGCACAGCTGCACAATGGCAAGTTTGGGAACATGATTGTATAGTTAGTTGCCTGTGAGGGAGTTTTTAGCCAGTAAATAATTGTATTGGAAAACCCTCTCTACTCACACGATCTGGCTCTCAATGACTTTTTTCATTACCCAAAGATAAAGGAAATATTAAAAGGAAGACATTCTGATGACATGAACAGAATACAACAGCTCTGATGGTCATTCCAGAAAAAATGTTCCAAAACTGCTTTGAAGGGTGGACTAGGCACTGGCAGGGGTGCATAGCTTCCCAAGGGGAGTACTTCGAAGGTGACTATAGTGATATTCAGCAACGACATGTAGCACTTTTTCTGGGATGGGTTCATGAACTTAACTATTATAGCTTGTGAATAGTATACATGTAAATACGTATATTTATGTACATGTGTGTATAATATATATAATCTCTTTTCTCATCATACTCTTTTAGAGTTAAGATACATAAACTCAAGAGATCTCATTAATCTCAAAAACATAAAGTCCTGCATATTGTGTTTCAAGGGGCGAGGCCATAACATTATTTAAGACATGGAAAGAACATCTAGAGGAAAAAGATTAGAGACGGATCTGGAGAGGGGAAAAAGGAGCCAGATTCTGAAAGGTCTTATAATCCACATTGCTGCTGTTCTCAGGTGTCGTTGAGTTGGTTCCAATGCATAGTGAACTTATGTACAACAAAACGAAACACTGCCCAGCCCTGTGCCCTGTCACAGTCCTTACCATTTTAAGCCCATTGTTGCAGCCACTGTGTCAATCCATCTGATAGAGGTGCATTCTCTTTTTCTCTGATCTTCTGCCTTACCAAGCATGATGTTCTTCTCCAGGGACTGATCCCTCCTAATAATATGCCCAAAGTATACTAGAAGAAGTTTTGTTATCCTTGCTTCTAAGGAATATTCCCATTGTACTTCCAAGACAGAATGCTCATTCTTCTGTCAGTCCCGGTATAGTCAGTATTCCTCACTGACATGTAATCCAAAGGCATCCATTCTTCTTCAGTCTTCTTTATTGGCCAGCTTTTGCATGTAAATGAAGCAATTTAAAATATGACTTGGATCATGCACATCTTGGTCCTCGATTTAACTGTCAAGGACTCAGTTGTGTTCCCCCCAAAAACCATGTGTAGCGATTTGGCTAGGCCGTGATTTCTGGTACCATGCGCTGCTGCTCCGGGCTGTAAACCCTGCCTCTGTGATGGTAAGGAGGGAGGATGAGTGCGGGCTGTGTTAGTGGGACAGGACTCACTGTATACTCCTTGGGACAGTCTTTTGTGATGTAAAGGAAAGGGAAGCAAGCACAGAATTGGGGACCTCAAACCACCAAGGAGCAGTGCTAGATGCCGAGCATTTCCTTTGGAAAGGACCCAGGAGTGCCTGTGCATCAGAAGCAACCAGTCCAGGGGATGACTGACAACAAAGACCTTCCTCCAGAGCCAGCACAGAAAGCCTTGTGCTGGAGCTGATGCCTTGGATTTCAACTTGCAGCCCACTAGACTGTAAAGCAATAAAATTTCTTTCTTTAAAACCATCCATTTGTGCTATATCTGTTATATGAGCACTAGATGATTCAGACAGCAATTTCTTTGCTTTCTAACCCTTTAAAGACATCTTTTACAGCTGATTTGCCCAATGCAACCCATCATTTGATTTCTTGACTGCTGCTTTTGTGGGCATTGATTGTGGATGCAGGTAAAATAAAGTCCTTGACAACTTCAGTATTTTCTCCGTTTATCATGATGTTGCTTATGGGGCCAGTTGTGAGGATTTTTGTTTTCTTTGTGTTGAGGTGTAATTCATACTGAAGGCTATGGTCTTTGATCCTCATCAGTCAGTGTTTCAAGTCGTCTTCCTTTTCAACGGGTAAGGTTGTTGTTTTAGTCAGCTAGTGCTGCTCTAACAGAAGTACCACAGAGTGAATGGCTTTAACAGAAGAAACTTTATTCTTACACAGTCCAGTAGGCTACAAGTCCAAATTCAAGGTGTCCGCTCCAGAGGAAGGCTTTCTCCCTTGTCAGCTCCGGAGGAAAGTCTAGTATTGCATCAGTCTTTGTTCAGGGAGCATCTTGGCGCAGGAAACTCAGGTCCGAAGGACGCACTCTTCTCCCGGTGCTGCGTCCTTGATGTTACAAGGTTCCCAATTCTCAGCCTGCTTCTTTTTCCTTTTATCTCTTGAAGGATGAAAGGATTAAGGGTGGGGCAAGCCATACTCCAGGGAAACTCCCTTTACAGTGGAGCAGGGAGGTGACCTTCTGAAGGGAGTTACAATCCCACCACACCCTAATGCTTTAACATACAGCATAGGAAAATAAAAAAATGGAGGACAGTCACAAGATACTGTGAATCGTGGCCCAGCCACATGGCTAGATGTAGTTTGGGGGCGGACAGAATTGAATCCATGATAGTTGCGTGATCTGCAAATCAGTTTGCTAATGAGTCTTCCCCTATCTATGAGCTCTGTTCTTCTTCCTATAGTCTCCTCAAATTGTTTGGTCAGCACACAGACGGGATAAGCATGGTGGAAGGATACAACCCCTACACATACCTTTCCTTACTTTAAACCATTCAGTATCCCCTTGTTCTGCTCAAATGACTCCCTCTTGGTCTACATACAGATTCTGCATGTACATAATTAGATGTTCTGGGATTCCCATTCTTTGCAATGCTACCCAAAATTTGTTATGATCCACATAGTCTAGTGCCTTTACATAGTCAATGAAATGCAGGTAAACATCTTTCTATTATTCTCTGCTTTCAACTAGTATCCATCTAACATTAGCAATGCTATCTCTGGTTCCATGTCCTCTTTTGAATTTGGCCTGAATTTCTGGCAGTTCTATGTTGATGTATCATTGTAATAATTTTTAAATTTTTTTTGACAGAAACTTACTTGAGTGTGATATTGGTGACATTATTTGATAATTTATTCCTTCTGTTGTATCACCTTTCTTTGGAGTGGATGGAAATATGGAGCTCTTCCAGTCATTTGACGAGGTGGCCATCCCATTAAGAAGTTTAAAATTTACCCTAAGATCTTCTTTAGGGTACGAACTAGGTGAGTTGGATCAAGAATCATAAAATCAAATTTATATTTTAGAAAAATCATTCTAGTTACAGTAGAAAGAATTTATAAGGGGATGAAACTAGAAATGAGAGTTGACTGGCAAGGTAAAGCAATAATCCAAATGAGAGACAAAGGGGGCTTAAATGGAGACAGTGGCACTGGAGATGGTCAGAAGTGGACCAGGTTAGAAATATTTGGGAATTAGAGTTGATGAGTTGTGATGCTTGTTAGAGATGGGGAAGAGAATGAGAAGAGGAGGCCAGGATAATTCCTGGTGTTCTATCTTAGGTAAGTGGGTGCTGATGCCATTTACTGAGACAGAAAGCACAGAAGGAACAGCAGGTCAGGAAGAGGGTAACGACAAGAGGTCAGGAGTCAATTACACCCACCAGGACAGGCCACCACCACCACCAGCTGAGGGATGGAGAAGGGAGAAGATGCCACTGAATGGAGACTGAGATACTAATTGATATCCTCTGCAGGATGCTGACTAGATTTGGGGACCAAAATAAGAGTTGTCATTGTCAGGTGCTGTCAAGTCAGTTCTGACTCAGAGCCACCCTGTAGGACAGAGAAGAACTACCCTACAGGGCTTTCGCAGAGCAGCTGGTGGGTTTGAACTGCTGACCCTTTGATTAGCAGCCACCAGTGTTCCAGAAGTCAGAGTAGAGCTGTCTATTCCTTAGGAGTTCACAGAAAAGACATCATGGTTTCCTGATTTGCACTTAAGGATAAAGAAGTTTACTCCCACTGGGAAAAAAAAATTTAGTTGCATTTTTATTGTAGGTCATGCATCACGCATCAATGAATTAATTACAACTAT
Source organism: Heterohyrax brucei (assembly GCA_028571685.1). Lineage (NCBI taxonomy): Eukaryota > Metazoa > Chordata > Mammalia > Hyracoidea > Procaviidae > Heterohyrax > Heterohyrax brucei. Next base: position 128,123,576 of record CM053142.1, read on the forward strand.
ATAAAACTCTTTACTCTCTCAAAATTGAAAATATTACATCCTACTGAAGCACACATGCACCGTTTATAAAAATTGATGACGTATCAGGTCACGAAGGACACCTTAAAACTTTTCAAAAATATGATGTCATAGAAAAGTATTTTTTTACCACAATGTCACTAAATTGAATATAAACAATAAAAATATAGAAAGGGGATCACATTTTATTTAAGTGCGTCTCCAAACAATTCATTCATTAAAAAGAAAAGCAACAAAAGGACAAATATTGTATGAGACCTCTACGATAAGATCTCAAAAACAGACTTGTGTATAGAAGAAAAGACTCTTTGACAGCTGCAAGGGAGGGGAGGGAGGGAGGGAGGGGCGAGGGTTTAGATTAGATAGTTGCTAGGTATCTGGTTGGCTGAAATCGGTGATAGCACACATTAGAAACAAGAACAATATTAAGTGGACTTAAACATGAGTACTCCTTCCATCTTAAAGCAATATTGCAAGGCTAGAGTAGCTGGGGCAGGGGGCGGGGACCATGCTTTTAGGTGAAAGCGAGGCCAATTGGCACAACTAGTGTTTTGCTAAGAGGGCTCTCTGCATCCCATGTTGGTGAGTGGCGTCTGGGGTCTTAAAAGCTGCCAAGCTGCCATCCGAGGGCACAGCAAATGGTCCCAACTCAGCAGGAACGGTTGCTCACCAAGGACCAAAATGACATGGGGGAAAGACATCTCAGAAGACAAAGAGACCCACATCAGTGGGCACCTACATCGACTTGGGACCAGAAGAACCGGATGGTGCCCGGCCACCACCAGTGATAGCCACGATGGAGCTCACTAAGTTGAGTCTCACTGGCAACACAAGAATAAAAAGGGGTGCACCCTGAGATCCCCACTAAAAGACCTCAATTGATGGTCCAGTAGTTTCGGGGTTCCCCTGGGAGTATGGCCCCTTGCCCTGATGCTGCCCTTGACCATAAATCATAACAAAGGTCCACGCTTCGGACAGGAATGGGTTGGACTTGATGATGCAGTGACCATATATTGGAAGCACTTTATGGTTCTATACATCTATAGGATGTCATCCTGCTGACCTCTGGCTGGAGGAAGGGGAGTGGGTGGAGAGGAGGGAAAAAAGAGACTGTTGGGAGAACGAGACATGTATGGAGCAGAGAGGAATAGTGTGCTGTCACCGGGCAGGGAGAGCAGTGGAAGCCACATATAGGTGGGTATGTAAATTTATATGGGAATGTACATTTTCACTCAGTTATATTAAATAAAAAATTTTAAAAAAAGAAAAGCACAGTGGAAATTATAAAATATTTAGACCAGAACAACAATAAAAGTACTACACATCAAAACACGCAGGATGCAGCTAAAGTGGTTCTAAGACAAACATTTATAGCTCCAAGCATTTATTTAAGAGTACTGAAAGTGTATAAGCATTTGCTTCAACAAAGTTCATTAAGTCACTTAAGGAAAGTTAGATACCAACATAAGATAGCTCTCTGTCTCTTTTTAAACACAAAACATTATTGGGTAAATAAACAAACCCATACTTGTCATGAGTAAAATTTATCATCAATCAAGTAATAAAAATGCTAATTTTATTCACTCTGCCCTCCAATTTTTTATGTCTGCATTGATCAAAAACTTCAGTTGGATGATATCTAACTCTTGCATATACACCACGCGTATATAATATCTGTCTGTATACGTAATACGATTCTCCATATGTATAGGTCTTACTGCAAGTGGAAAATTTTTCTCTAAACAAAAAACAGCTCTAAGAAAATCAGGAATGGAGCAGTTAATGAGACTGGGACTCAAAGGTCAGATAGCACTGAATTCTGTATTTTCTTTACCTCATTTCTAAGTCCCTGAAATGAAAACGTGGGTGGTATAACAGTTAAGCTCTATGGCTGTTAACCAAAACGTCAGCAGTTAGAATCCACCGGGCGCTCTTTGTAAACTCTCTGGGGCAGTTCTCCTCTGACCTCTACTGTCACCATGTGTAGGAATCAACTTGATGGCAAGGGGTGTGGTGGTTTTTGGTGGTGCGAACAATTAACATGCTTGGTTACTAACTGAAAGGCTGCAGGTTTGAGTTCACCCAGAAGTACCTCAAAAAAAGACCTGGGAACTGGCTTCAGAAAAATCAGGCATTGAAAACCCCATGGAGCACAGTACTGTTGTGCCACATATGGTCACCGTGAGTCTGACTCAACCCAGTAGAAACAGGTTGGTTTTTTTTGTTTGTTTTAAATCTTGGAAACCCTGGTGCTGTAGTGGGTTAAGTGCTACGTCCACTAACCAAAAGGTCAGCAATTCAAATCCGTAGATTTGGAAACTCTATGGCGCAGTCCTACTCTGTCCTATAGGGTCACTATGAGTCAGACCCAACCCGAAGGCAGTGGGATTTTTTTTACGTAATCTCTGTAAACTTTCATTCTCTTTCTCTACAGATTTGCTGTAACAGTGGTCATTATCACTGTTGTTGCTGCTTCTGTGTGCTGTCAAGTTGATTCTGAGTTACAGCAACTCTGTAAGTCAGAGCAGAACTGTGCCATAGGGTTTCCAAGGCTGTCATCTGAGCAGACGCAGATTGCCCCACCTTTCTCCCACTGGCCAGGTGGTGGTTTGGAATAGCCAATCTTCTAGTTAGCAACCCACCGCTTAACTGCTATGCCTCCAGGGCTCTGTAACACTGGGACCAGCCACACGCCATCGTTGTGATGATGACTCGTTATTAACTCACTGCCCAGCAGAGTCAACAATCATTAAATGGCAAGTTATTAGTATTAGCAAAGGAATAATAATACTTTGTGTTGAATAGGAACTTTTAATTTTGACAGTCATTTAAGGTACACTTTTTGTTTGACTTTTGATGTTCATAACATTCCATAAAGCTCCAGGTGGGATGAAGAGAATTTAAGTACTTTGCCTAAAATGACAAAACCAGTTAGTGTCTCTCTGGTATTGGAACTCTGATTACCTGACTCTGTGCTTGATTGTTCTTCCTGTAATTTGTTTTAACAGGACAGATTTCTTTTGAAAAGGGTCGTCACTTTGTTAGCTTTAGCAGGACACAGGTTCATTCAGTTATCTCTTAAGACAACAGAAGAATGTTACCAGGAGTAGGGAAAACAAGGAAAAGGGAATCTCAGCTCAGGAGACCTGAGTTTTGGTGGTGGTGGCAGACAAATGTGAACACAGAGTAGTGGTCACACAACACAGTGACACACAACCAGTGTCACTGAATTGTGCATATAAAAAATGCTGAATTGGCAAAATGTTCTGTTATATATGTTTTTACCACAAAAGGATAATAGAAGAACTAGTACTTGATAAAAATCTTGCCCTAGGATGGGGTATTTCTTGGAAAAAAAAGACCTGAAGAATTTGTGTATACCTGTAAAATTCTGTGAAATTTAAGTGCGTTATCTTTTTTTTTAAATTAATATAAAATTTACCCAAAACCCAAATCTGTTGCCATCAAGTTTGTTCCAACTGTTAGTGAGTTTATAGGCCTTTTAGGGTAGGGTAGAGCTAGCTGTCCCTTACAGTTTCCAAGATGCCACTGGTGAATTAAAACTGCCCATCTTTTGGTTGTTTGTAAGTTCTTAACCACTGAGCCACAGGGGCTTCATAAAATTGACATGTAGTGAAAATCCATCCCTTCTCGTGGAAAGTTCTGTGAGTTTCGACAAAGACACATGGACGTGTCACCCTCATCACAGCCAAGATATAGAACACTTCCATCATTCCCAAAAAGGCCCTCGTGCACCCTGCAGTCAACTCTTCCCCCAGCCCTCAGCAACCACTGATCTGTTATTCTCCATCCAGCATTTTGACTTTACCAGGATGTCACAAAATGGCATGTAGTATACAGCATTTTCAGTCCAATTTCTTTCTCTTAGCACAGTGAATTTGAATTCATTATTATTGCTGCATTTATTGGCAATTTGTTCTTATTTTGGATTGCTAAGTAGTCTCCTTTGTATCGCTCCCACCATTTATTTATTTCCCAGTTTAAGACAGTTCGGGTTGTTTCCAGTTATTGATTTTTAATAATAAAGTCACTGGAAATACTTGCCTACAGGTATTTATGTAAACTTGAGTTTACATAACTTGGGTAAATACCTAAAAGTAGGATCGCTCTATGTTTAAACTTTTGAGGGGTTGCCAGATGCTTTAGATAGAATTTACATATGTGGATGACTACCATAGAGTCAATGTGAGCTGGAATCGCCTCGACAGCAGTGGATTTGGTTTTATTTTGTTTTAGTCATCCTTGACTGCTCTAAGAGATGTAACACAAACGCATGCCTTTAAAAACAGAAATTTTATTTTGTTGCAATCCAACAGGCTAAAAGTCCAAATTCAGAGTGTCAGCTCCAGCGGAAAGCTTTCTCGGCTGGCACCAGAGAAAGGTCCTAGTTGTCAAATTTCCCCCAGACTGGGAGTTTCCGAGGCGCAGGGGCTCCAGGTCCTTTCGAAAGGACCACTCTGCTCCTGGCCCTGATTCTTGGTTGCGCGAGGTCACCAAATCTCTCTGCTGGCTTCTTTCTTTTATACACCAAGAGATTGCCTCAAGGCACAGTGAGTCTCACCCATTGAATTTTGCCCTACGAACACAACTGCCACCCATCCTCTTTTATTAGCATCACAGCGGCAGGGTTTACAACATGGACTAATGTCCAGGAATCACGGCCTAGCCAAATTGCTACACACATTTTTGGGAGAACACAATTTAGTCCACAACAAGGGATGATTCACAGGTTTATTTCTTTCACTTAGATTTCCTTTCAGAGCCCCATTCCAGAATGCGTAAGTGCCTATTTGACAGAAGTACAGCACAAATTCTCCTTGGACACAACAATGGTGAGACTTTGTGTCCTGTATTTTGGACATGTTACCAGGAGAGATCAGCCCCTGGAGAAAAACACTATGCTTGGCAAGGTAGAGGGTCAGCAAAAAAGAGAAAGACTCTCAGCGAGACGGATGGACACAGTGGCTGCCACATGGGCTCCAGCTTAACAGTGATGGTAAGGATGGCACAGGATCAGGCGTGTTTCGTTCTGTTGAACGTAAGTTGCTATGAGTCGGAACTGATTGATGACACCTAGCGACAACTTGGTGTCTCTACTTAGATATCTCACAGGGATCTCAAATTTAATGTGTGTAAAGTTGAACTCTCAATTCTCTACTTCCCACTGCCAACCCCATAGTCCCAACCTACCGTTCATCAGCCTTCTCCAACTGCTCCTAATAGACTAGTCAAAATGCATTTTGATACCGTTTCCTCAACAGCCAATTACCAAATCTTGTCAAGCCTATCTTCAAATACATCTTTAATCTGTCCACTTCTTCCTTCCTCCCTTGTCGCTGTCATCCAAGCTCCCATCCTCTCTTCCCTAAGCTCCTACAATGGCCTCCTAAGTGATACCCCTGTTTCTATCAATACTGTACTTCAAGTCATTCTCCGTACTGTAGCCAGAGTGATCTAAAACACAAATCACATGATGTCATTTTCCTACTTAATAATTTTAATAGATTTCCAGTCCCCCTACAGTAAAATCCAAACTCTTGAGCATGGCTCACATGGTCCTGCGGTAACCCTTACGTCTCTGCAAACCCGTCTCATGCTGCTCTCCCTCATGCGGACCTGCTTTTAAGAATTCCTTGAACATTCCATCCTCTTTCTTACCTCAGGGGCTTCATACAACCATTCCTCCTGCCCGGAGCCCATTCCTCCCACCTTTCCACGTAGCGCTTCATCCTTTAATTTTCACCTTATCAGAGAGCTTACCCATGACTTCAAATAGTTCTCATAGCATCCAATTATTTTATTTCTGTCATAGTTGTTAGCATAATCTGTCATTACATAGGTACCTATCTGTTCCTAGAGGTCCCTGGATGGTGCAAACAGTTTGTGCTTGTCTGTCCACTAATATAAAGGCTGACAGTCCACACCCACCAAGAGGCACCATGGACCAAAGGCCTGGCAATCTACTTCCGTGAAGATTACAGCCAAGAAAACTCCATGGAACAGTTCTGCTGTAACACATGGCACTGCCATGAGTTGGAATCAACTCAACAGCAACAGGTTTTTTTGCTTGGGTTTTCATCTTTTCATTTGTTTTATTGCTGTAACCCTCACTGATACGTTTGTGTAAATGCCCTGGAGCACTTCAGACACAGCACCTGTCAATAAGGTTTCATGAAGAAATATATGAATAAATGAGTGATGATGGATCTGGATAAAGTTAACTGATTTTTGTTGTTGTTTTTAAGATCACCTATCCTATCCCCATCGGAAAGTTGTTTCCTCCCCTGCTGTCTAACAGCTTGCCTGTGACCGTCATCTACTGCTAGCTTCCTTTGGCAGCGCCAGGGCTTTGAAACCTTTCTGTAGTATCAAAGTACTTCTCTTCCATCACATTCCCACAGGGACCCTGCCCTCTTCTGGCCAATCTGGGAACAGATTCCATTTATAGCTGCTTAAGGGCTAATTTCGGAAACCCTGGTGGCGAAGTGGGTTAAGTGCGGTTAAGTGGGTTAAGGTCGGCGGTTCAAATCTGCCAGGTGCACCTTGGAAACTCTACCTCTAGGGTCTCTATGAGTTGGACCCAACTTGAGGGTAGTGGACTTTTCTTTTTGTTTGTTTGTTTGGTTTTTTGTAAGGGCTAATGTAGGAAACCCTGGCGATGTAGTGGGTAAGTGCAATGTCTGCTAACCAAAAGTCAACAGTTGGAAACTCTATGGAGCACTAGGTGCTTGTTGGAACCTCTATGGAGCAGTTCTACCCTGTCCTGTAGGGTCACAGTGAGTCAGAACTGACTTGATGGCAGTGGATTTGAGTTTGTTTGTTGTTGTTGTTTGTTTTGGTAAAGGCTACTTTATCTTCCTTCCCAGGCAACACTTTTCTCTTACTCAGCAGTTTCTGGGAAAACAGAGCTTAACCCAAAATAAAGACTTTAAACTCATTTCTATTTAATAATGGATGTAAATCAAGCCCATCGCCAAACCTATGAGTAATGAATCCATAAGCATAACCATGACAGTTTTCATTCATTTGTGAATTTGATATTTATTGACTACCTACTCTAGATGAGGAACATGGCTAGGATTGAGCCCAGATCTAGTAAGAGATACAGATGCTGTAACTAGAAGAATGACAACATTCCTTCTGCAAGCATCTCTCTCTCTCTTATCTGTTACAAGACAGGTGATTAGGGAGGAGAGTGACTCTTGATTAAAAATTCAATCAGCCCTTACTATACACATTAAGACCACTACTAAAATCTTCTTGTATTTTCACCATGCCTGAGAGAGTATCCTGATGTTGAAAGTGAGGAGATGATTTCAAGGGAAATAACTACTACTGCACTGCATATTTCCAAAAGTGTGCTTAGTAAAAAAGGAAACCCTGGTGGTGCAGTGGTTGAAAGGTAGCAGTTCAAATCCTCCAGGCACTCCTTGAAAACCCTATGGGGCAGTTCTACTCTGTCTTATAGGGTCGCTTGTGATTCAGAATCAACTTCGTGACAATAGGCTTGGTTTGACTTAGTAAAATATTTCTTTCTTATGAGTTGAGATGGCATTATCTTTAAGATACGTTGTTAGTGCTGGCAGGGGTGTGCTTCAACAGTTACTTGCTAGAACAAAGAAATGCTTGTTGAAATGTAAAGATCCGTTCAACTGACTCTGGTAGAAGGGATTGACTTGGAATGCCCATGTCTCTCTGGGGCTGGTATGCAGCACTTGAAATGCCAGAGATCACCTCAGATTATCTGGCTGGAACCACCTTCCACAACCACCTTCCCTCCCCCCACTCTCTGGATAGCATTAGAGGCTGAATAACTCTAATTTGGGGAATTACAAGGCTGGAAAGAGTGGTGGGTCCAGAATAATACCAAATTCTGTGAATGAGAGTGTGGTTGTGCCATCAAGCCCCTGTCAGCTCGCGACAATCCCATCTATTACAGGGCAGAGTCGCTCTGCAGGTTTCCTTCAGTGTCATCTCTGCAGTAGAAGGCCTTTTGGTTGCAGCCCTACTGGCCAGGTCCACACTGAAAACCATATGCACCACCAGAGCGCCCCAAATGTGGATGGAGTTTCTCCCACAGGAGTTTAGAAGAAAAAGGCGCTTTTTAAGAGAAGCACACAGCTGAAGACAGCATGTGAGGTTGGGTATGGAACATCCAGGAGGAAACACCCTGGATTGCTCAATGTCTTGGATTCTTTCCCTTGAAACTGTGAAAAATGTCATATTTTGTAGATAATTTTAGATTATTTTCCTGTCTGTCTGGTAATTCTCTTTGAGTGCAGCAAGGCTGCAGTAAAATCTGATCTACCCATACATCCTCGTGTGGCACTGTTATGGCAAATATACAAGTGATACAGTGTGATTCTATCCTTCAGAATCTCCTGGTTGTCACAAATCATACTAATTCTTATGAAAGAAGTGAGTTTACTGGATTCTTTAACTGAAAATCCAGATGCTCAAACTATGTAATCAGGAGTCTCTTTTTCCCTGTGTTACATACTTTTTTCTCTGTTTTGTCTTCATTTTTAAGCAGTCTCTCCCATAGTTCAGTGGAATGGCCAACAGTAGCTCCAACCTCAGCAGCGCCAACAAAAACACAGCTTTTATTTCCAAAATGTTTCAATAACAGTGCTAGACTGATACTTGTTTGCTTCACTTTTCCAATCCCAAGTCAATCACTGTGACCAGGGCTGGCCAAGCCTGGGTAAAACGTCCATTTCCAGAGCCAAGGGATGGGTCAGGCCCTTAAGCTAATACACACTAAACTACATACATAGCTTTAAAATATAGTTGTTCTAAATAAACATATTTCTTATTATTGTTAGGTAGCATCGACTCTTAATGACCCTGTGCACAATGGAACGAAACTGTGCCTGGTCCTGTGCAATGCCCACCGTTGTTTTTAGACTTAAGCCCATTGTTGCAGTCACCCCATCAATCCCTCTTGTGGAGGGTCTTCCCCCTTTTTCACTGAACATCTACTTTACCAAGTATGATGTCCTTCTCCAGGAGTTGATCCCCCCGACAACATGCCAAGGTACGTAAGATGCAGTCATGCCATCCTTGCTTCTAAGGAGCTTTCTCGTTGTACTTCTGGGACACATCCATTTGTTCTTTTGGAAGTCTGTGATATATATTCCATATTCTCCTCCAACACCACAATGCAAAGGCATAAATTCTTCTGTCTTCCTTAAGTCACTGTCCAGCTCTTGCATGCATATGATGTGACTGAAAATACTATAGCTTGGGTCAGGCATACCTTAGTCTTCAGGGTCACATCTTTATTTTTCAGCACTTTAAAGAGCTGTTTTGCAGCACGTTTTCCCAGTGTAGCTCATTCTTTGATTTCTTGACTGCTGCCTCCAGGGTGCTGACTGTGAATCCAAGTAAAATGAAATCCCCGACAACCTCAATCTTTTCTCCATTTATCATGATGTTGCCTGTTAGTCTAGTTGTGAGGATTTTTGTTTTCTTGATGTTGAGGTGTAATTCACACTGATGGCTGTGGCCTTTGATCTTCATCAGTGAGTGTTTCAACTCCTCTTTGCTTCCAGCAAGTAAGGTTGTGTCGTCTGCATAAGGCAGGCTGTTAGTGTGTCTTCCTCCATTCCTCGAGCCTCGTTCTTCTTCACATAGTCCAGCTTCTCATATTATTTGCTCAGCATACAATGTAGATGCACACCTTCCCTGACTTTAAACCGCTCAGTGTGCCCTTATTCCATTTGCACAACTGCCTCTTGATCCATATACAGATTCCTCATGAGCACAATTAAGTGTTCTGGAATTCCCATTCTCTGCAATGTTGTCTATAATTTTTTATAATAAACATATAGGACAGTAAAGGAATAGAAGGGGATAAATTTTTCCATTTAGAGAGGAAATGAGGTCAGGGAACAAGCCATTAACTTTAGAGATAGACTGTTCTGAGTATGGGGCACAGCTGCAAAGGTACCGAGGCTGGTGTGTGCTTGGAGTATTTGACAGACAGTACAGTGTCCATTGTGGCTAGAAAACAGTGGACGGGGGGAGGGAGACAGGAGGAAAACCAGGGGTGGCCTTGCAGGCCATGGCAAAGGCTGTAGATTTTCTTCTAAAGTGACAGAAAGGCACTGAAGGGATTTAAACAAAGTATTGGCATGATATTATTTGTATTTTAAGTCTAACTGTCTAATGTTAAGACCTAGAGCACGAGGGTATAGAGAAAGAAGAGAGGAAACAGGAAACCATTCAGGAGGCAAACGTAGCAACGGGGATCGATGGTAGTAGCTGCTTGGGCTGATAGTGGTAATTTAGGTTGGTACATACTCAGATTTAAGAATTATTTTGAAGTTGTCAGCAACAAGATTAATAGATGCATTTGTTGCAGGAAGTGACAGGGAGAAAGAAGTAGAGAATGATTGCAAAGTTTCACGCTAGAGGAAGGAGAGGGTGCCATCTGGGTAACAGTATGAAAAGAATAATGCAGCATATCACAATATCCTCATAGTCATTATATTAAAGAACTCACGGATTCATTACTGAAGAGCTGACATTAGGTGCCTACAGGTATTATGCCTACAATCCTAAATGTCCGCTCTCAGACTAACATCCTTCAGGCCCCTGGAGAAAGACTTCTCTATGTCTCTTACCCTATATCCTTAAAGTAATTGTTGATTTTCAAGGTATTATGTCTCACTGCCTCAAAGGAGTGCAGTTTGTGACATTGCCAGTGCCCTGGTGGATGCTGCTGTGACTGAGAAGAGAATTTGAGCAATGGAAGCACCGAGGTGAGAGAAAAACAGCATCATTTCCAGAAGTATGGAGCACCAATTTCCTTGCTTCTCTGGATGTTCCAATTTCTAATCTGGCAGATATTCACTCAGTATTCACAACTACTGCGTGTGGCTTCTGAAGAAAACAATTTGCAACATTAAAAAAAATTCAGAATGTACTTAATTATGTATGTATACCAGGTGTACTACGCATACAGCGTAATACTGACTTTTTTACATTGGTAATTAGATGAACAATCGACACTGTAAACAGTTAATAAGAGATGATTAACTTTTTCAAAAAATAAACTTAAGTAAATCAAAATTGGGAGGCAAAGGCTCAGGCCTGCCAAGACAAGCCTTGAGCTTTAGCTCCATAAGTGGCTAGCTGCACTTCCTTATTGGCTAGACAGCACACAATGGGCACGTATCACTGATCCACCACAGTGAACACTTTTTAGAGAAGGACCAGTTTAATGTAATTTTGATTTAAAGATATGATAGGCATTCTAATTTGTATATTTGTAGTGTGCCTTTTGGAAACTCTGGTGCTATATCTGCTAACCAAAAGGTCAGTGGTTCGAATCTGCCAGGTCCTCCTTGGAAATTCTATGGAGCAGTTTTATTCTGACTGTAGGGTCACTATGAGTTAGAATAGACTCAACAGGTTTGGTTTCAGTTCATTGTGCCTTTTAATTTTATAGAAACCCTGCTGGCATACTGGCTAAGTGCTACAACTGTTAACCAACAAGTTGACAGTTCGAATCTATCAGAAACTCCTTGGAAACTCTATGTGTCAGTTCTACTCTGTCCTGTAGGGTTGCTATGAGTCAGAGTTGATTCAACAGCCTCTGGAAAGGACCTGGAGTCCCTGCATCTCAGAAGCTCCCCATCCAGGGGAAGATTGACAGCAAGGACCTTCCTCCAGGGCCAACACGGAAAGACTTCCCCTGAAGCTGAGGCCCTGAATTTGGACTTCCAGCCTACTGGACTGTGACAGAATAAAATTTTTCTTTTTAAAGCCACTCTAGAAGCCCTAGGTAACTAAGACAGAATTTGGTGCCAAGAATGAGGTGCTACTCTAACAGATACTTAAGACATGGGAGAAGATGTGAACCTGTGAATGGATGGAAGACTCAGAAGGAACCAAGGAGAACCTGTTAATACTGAAGAAGGTGCAGATGGTGAAAATAGCAGCAAACTGACAACGCAGAACCAGGAGCTGACCCACAAAGCAAGGGAGATGAGTGTGCAGGAGGCTTCCTGGTGAAGTGCAGTGCCTTTGGGTGCTAAAATTAGTGGAGCTACAGAAATTTGGAACACTTGTCTCAGCAGAGCAGATGCAGGCATAAGACCTGGGCCATGAGGCTGCAGGAAGCAGAGGAATGCAAGGAGCTGAGCTGCCTCAGTGTCAAAAGGTATGGTCATGACCTCAGGGATCTCTAAGAGTAGAGCCATGGCCTCTGATGTTTCTAAGGATAGAGTTACCACTCAGGTGGATCAGGAGGATGGTGCCCCTAAAGGTGAGAGAGCAGAATTGTTGTCCCAATGGGCTTAGAAGGCAGAGCTATAGACCAGGGCTAAGGGGTCTCCCTCAGAATTAGGAGAGTGTCATCATTACCTAGAGTCTGGAGGGCAGGGCCATTATGTAAAATGTCTCAGAGAATGGAAGATTATTTTCAAATCTTGGGCGCTAATGGAATGTGTTCTGTTAATTTGCTTGATACCTGTTATTCCTTCTTTCCCTGCAATTTCTCCCATTTGCAATGGAAATGTCCAGCTTGTGCTTGCTTGTTCTGCCATTGTATTTTGGAAGCAGATAACTTGTGTTCTAGATTTCACAGCTGAGGAAGAATTTCTGGATTTTGGAACTAGACTTAAGATTTTGGGTATGATGGTGTGAATATGTTTTGCATGTTATGAGGATGTGATTTGGTAGGGGGAACAAAGAGTGGAATGTCATGGATTAATTTGCACCCCCCAAAAAATGTGTGCAGCCATTTCGCTAGGCCATAAATAGAGGTATTGTGTGAATTTCCTATATGCTGTAAGGCCTACCTCTGTGATGTTAATGTGGGAGGATGGGTGTCAGTTGTGTTGGTAGGGCAGGACTCAGTGTGTAAGATAGTTTTGTGCTTTGAAGAGATTTCTTGGGATATAAAAGAAACTGACAGAGAGATATGGGGGCCTCATACCAGCAGGAGGCAGTGCTGCAAGCAGAGTGCCTCTTTTGGAAAGGACTTGGGGCTCCTAGTCCAAGGAAAGATTGACAACAAGGATCTTCCACCAGAGCCAACAGAGAAAGTCATCTCCCAGAGCTGATGTCCTGAATTTGGACTTGTAGCTTACTGAACTGTGATAGAATAAAATTTTTCTTTTTAAAGCCATTTATCTGTGGTATTTCTGTTATAGCAGGACCAAATAACTAAGATCTAATTCATCAAGTACTCCTTGGGAACTCTGTGGGCCAGTTCTGCTCTATCCTATGGGGTTACTATGAGTGGGAATTGACTCAACGGCAATGAGTTTGTTTGTTTGTTTTTGATTTGTATAGAATACTTTAAATATTTAAAAGAAATAACTTTCTTGATAACACAAAAATAATTTTAATTTTATATTTGCCTTAACATAATTTTTTAAGATATATTCAATTTTGTATTCATTAAATCCCTTAGATTACTACTGTCAATACACTGTCAAATTAAATAAAAATCTTTATTATAACATAATTATTGATTTGGTTGAACTGAAGTCAATAAAAATTTATTTTATAGAATAACTATATAAAAAGTATGTGATAATATGTAATGATGTATGAATTGTCTATCCCTCTCATCTGAATATTTCCAGTCTATAAAGAATTACTTGATGATTATTAGATTAGACTCAGTCGTCTTTGATATTCTGCCAATTTTCGGTCTTAACAAAACAATGTATTTGTTCAGTGTTTTTATTCCATTGCTGTAAAGGTGTATTTCAAAGGGAGGAAGATAGAATATGCTCTATTCAACCTTAGTTAGCTGGAGGGGGAGAGTCTCTTACACACACACAGACAGGCATGTGTATGCATGTGTGCACATAAATACAGAGTAGACGATCCTTTTCAAATAGTCCAAAGGACTGTGATATCCCTCAAAGTGCACTGTTTTGTAGTTTTGCCTCTCCTGGTGATTGCACAAAATCTGGACAACAGCCATATGATAAATAGAATGTGGACTCTTTCCAAATCTGATCTATGTTTAAAACTTACTCATTTCAATGGACTAACCGCAGTTTTTGTGGTGGGTTAAGAGAGTCTCTAACTAATAAAGAAATATAGTTACTAACTTGATAAAGCTGAAGGACAAGAGCTTTATTTTGCAGGGTTCTGAGCTTTTGTTTCCTAAGTCCTTTTGGTTTACCCCATCATAGATCAGTTGAAGGAACTCTCTCTCTCTCTTTTTTAATATTAGAAGCATTTGCTCCCATAAGAAATGTTTAGAAAAATATAAATATTAAGAGAAGAGAATTACCTCCTGTTTTAATCATCTAGTATTGCTCTAACAGAAATACCATAAGTGAATGGCTTTGGATGCTAATTTTGTTCCATTGATCTATGTGTCTGTTTCTGTGCCAACACCAGGCTATCTTGATTACTGTGGCAGTGCAATAGGTTGTAAGGTTAGATAGAATGAGACCTGGCATTTTATTCTCTTCTTTAGTAATATTTTATTTATCCATGGTTTTCTCCTTTTCCATATGCAGTTGGTGACTTGTTTCTCCATCTCACTGAAGAATACCGTTAGAATTTGTGTTGAGATTGCATTGCATGTATAGATAACTTTGGGTAGAACATTTTCACAATGTAAAATCTTTCTATTCAGGAGCAAGTTAGGTTTCTCCATTTATGAGGACTGTCAGTTAATTTTGTGAACTCATCTGAAAAAAAGTGCTACATACCTCATTGCTGAATATCACAATGGTCACCTTCGAAGTACTCCCCTTGGGAAGTTATGCACCCATGCCAATGCCTAATCCACCTTTCAAAGCAATTTTGTAACTCTTTTTCTGGAATGGCTTGCCATTAAAACTGTCACCATAAATGTCATCCTTTCAATAATTCCTTTATCTTTGGGTAAAAAAAAAAGTCATTGGTTGCCAGATCAGGTGAGTAGGGAGGGCGATCCAATACAGTTATTTATTTACTGGCTAAAAACTCCTTCACAGACAACTATATAATTAAATTCGTGACCTTGCCACTTTGCCACTGTGTAAAACAGCCATTCCAGAAAGAGCTCCAAAATTGCTTTGAAGGGTGGACTAGGCAATGGATCAGTACCTTATTTCCCAAGGGGAGTACTTCACAGGTGACCATAGTGACATTCTGCAATGAGGTATGTGGACTTAAAATAACTGTTGGACCTCATGTGTAAGTCTCTTGGTTTCCTGCAGTAGAGTCTTGTAGTTTTCTTTGTGTAGATCTTTTTACATCCCTGGATAGATTTACTCCGAGGTATTTCATCATGTGAGCTATAGAAAATGGTAATGATTTTGAGATTTCCTCTTTGAGACAATCACACAATATAATGCGAATCATGGCCCAGCCGAATTAAGAAGCACATTTCTGGGGGGAACAAAATTCAATCCATGACACACCTCAAGATGCAAAAGCTTGAAGACATTTCGTCACAGGTGAGTCTGAGTCACTGAGAGTCTATATATTGGGTTAAATAAAATTAAAACTAGTTACTTTTTTTTTTTTTCATTTTTAAAACCTGTGGCTACTAGAAACCTTGAAATTACACAAGTGGCTCACATTATATTTCTTTTGGACAGCACTGCACTAGACTCAGGCAGAGGTAGTTTAAATCCCCAGTCATCCATTTAATTACTAGTGCTTCTTCACTGGGCAAGCTCTCTAGTCTGTTCTTTTCTGTCAAGTGAGGTTAGAGCCTCATGGAGTTGTTGTGCCTATTAAACGAGGTAGTACATGTTAAGTTCCTAACACTGAGTCTGACACATATGTATTTATTATTATAGTTTCCCAGCCATATGGCCCAGAGGGAGTGGCAGGAGCAGTGTAGATGAATATTCCCAGAGTCCAGTCCACAGGTTGGGTGCCAGAACCCAAGCCACAGGCCAGGGGAAGTGATCTTGCAAGGAATTTGCCTCTAGGCACCATTTTCTGTTTTCAAAAACCCTGCCTTTGTTTCCTAGGAACTTGTGTACTCCAAGGAGACATTTCTTCTGGGCTTGTTGGGTGCCATTTGCCCATCTACATGGCACCATCAGCACCTTGATGACAAGGCCTTCAAAACCAAGACTTAGATCTTTTCACCAAGGTCTCACTTGGAACTCACCTGTCAGTTACATGTTCCCATCAGCACTGTTCTTTGTAACCACAAACATATAGCCCTTTTCCCCTTTTACAAGACTAAAAACAAACACAAGCAAAAATGACATAACCAACCAAAAAATCCAACAGGATATTTTACAATCATAGCATTCACTGTTACACTTATATCTAGCTTTTTCTTGGCAGGTGAAGGTAAGAGTAAATGTTCATATTTTTCATTTTTGAAAAAGCCTTACAGATGTTTATAAATCCTTAATCCAGACATATTTCTATGTGGGTCCATTTACAATATTTGTACTCATAAATTCAGAAGCCAGGACAGGTGTGTTAATGTGGACGTTCAACTTCTGAACAAGACTGTGAGTCTATTAGTCTACTCATTTCATTTCAGAAGGGTTGATATTCAATCTCCAGGAGCCAACAAGTCACAACTTGAGTCAATTGCCTGTGTTATAAATATCATTTTTCTCCCAACCCCAGCCTCAGGTGCCTCATAATCATTTGTTTCATTCAGTTTCCCACTAAGCCTAGTCCCTGAAATGTCACAGCTGCTGAATTTCCCACTGTAAAGGAGTCTTTGACTAACTGATAAATTCAAAACGAATCGATAAAGAGAACTGCAGAAAAAAGGGGGAGGGGGAGTAACTGTCGGCTTATGGAATCAAATTCCAATACCAGATCTACATTCAAAGACACATGCACCTTTTTGACTTTTCAAATTTCCCATCCAAGAAGCAAAGAGCCTTAAACTGTTGTGCTGAAGGCTTTGGGGAATAAAGAGGTAGATTAGAATAAGAGGCAGGTAATGAATATCACTTACTTAAAGAAATCTGGACTCATTGACCCTCATCATCTTTGAGAACTTTGGAATTGTCTAGAGCTAACACACTGTATTCACCATGTTTAGTCGAAAGGATCCTTGCCTGCTCCACTTTCCTTCTCTCTCCCTCCCTCCTGTTGTACCGCCAGTGTTCTCTTAGAAGAAAACTATTTTACTGTTGTGTCCTGAAAAATAGGGAGACATGCTCCTAAGCAATAGATTGTCTTGTTTTGCATTGGAAAAACATTCAGTCAATGTTTAGCAGGTCTAAGACACTGAAAGTTATGCCACAAGTCCTTAAAAAAGCAGCAGAGAAACTCAGCACAGGTTTCCACAGAGCTCCCGAAATAAGAAAGACTGTGAAGAAAGCCCTGGCCTTTCAAAAATTAGTCTGTGAGATCCTATGGATCACAGATGATTGTTTGAGACCAATTTCTGGAGAAAGATGTCAGTGATAGTAAAGTGGAGAGCCATCAAAGCCTGGGAATCTTCCCAAGTGAAGCGTTGACAGAGTGGATGGAATAACACCCAAACATGCTGATGACTGTGAAGACAGCACCAGACGGAGTTGACTCAACGGCAACTGACAAGGCGTCCTCCAGAAACGAAAGACTAAGATAAATAAACACCCAGCATGCCCTCAAGGAGTTTCAGCCCAGAGGAAGAGCTGTTTGTTCAATCATTCAACAAGTATTTATTAAGTGTGTACGATGTGCCAAACATGTTCTAAGCGTCAGAAAAAATAGCAGGCATAAAAGTCTTTGCTATCATGCCACTCATATTCTGGAGGGGGAAGATGGGCAGTAAACAGATAATGATAATGTGTCTGGTATTACGATACCAACATAGAGCTATTCGCTAAATATTGTTGGCTCTCCCTCTGTTGCGCAAACAGTAGCATAACAGTTCTCTACCTCTTTGGAAGTTATCCATGGTCATGTGACTTTTTCGGGCCAATGAAATTGGAGCAGAAATTGTGTGTCCCTTACTAGTAGAAGCTGTACGAGCCAGGACACAAACCACCACATTCCTTTTCTAGTGTTGCAGTAACTGTGAAAGCACACATTTAATGATGCCCTGAGTGGTGTCCCCTGCTGACCTGCAGTAAACATGCTGATGAACAAGACAGGAGCTTCTTCTGAGTTTACCACCTAATGTTTGAAGATTTTCAGCCACCATGGCATGAGACCTTTGGGATAACAGGGTGGCGAAGTACTCAGTAGAAAAGCCAAGTAGAGTTATGGGTGTTTAAAAAACGACATGGGGTGAGATAACAGTGGTTCCTGTTTCAGACTGAGTGATTAGGCGGGTTCTCTGATGAATTGCTATTTGGGCAGAGATCTGAGAGAAACCAGAGAAACATGAGAGTATTCAGGTAAAGACTGTCTCAAGCAGAGGGAACAGCAAGGGCAAAGGCCATGAGTGGCCTTGGAGTGTTTCATGAGACCAGAATGGCCAAAGCACACTGAGTAAGGAGGAGAGCGGCAGAAAATACGCATGGAAGGGTTGATGAAGGCTTTGCAGGAAATGAGGGCTTTGTGGTCCACATGCATTATAATAGAGGTCAAGTGCAATGGGAAGTCAGAGCATGTGAGATGGCAGCCAGATAATGTGACTCTCATTTAGATTAGTCATTATTGACTCTTATCTCTACTTCATGCATCACCAAATCTTAATTATGTCTTGGATCTGTTCCTCCATACTCCTTTCTCAATCTTTCTGCCACTAGTTTACATCATGCCTTCATTAGCCCTCACTTGAACTTCTGAAAAGGAGTTCTGATGGTGCAGTGGTTAAAGCACTCAGCTGCTGATAAGTCAGTGTTTAGAAACCAACATTGATTTTGCATGACAATCTACTGCTGAAAAGATTTACAGCTTTGGAAACTCTATGGCGAAGTTCTACTCCATCCTGCAGCATCACTAGAAGCTGGAATTGACTTAATAGCAGTCGGCTTGGTATATATATACACAAGGGCTGATAATTAAGTTTGTGAACTCATCCTAGAAAAAGTCTACGTACCTCATTACTGAATATCACTAGGGTCACCTTCAAAGTACTCCCCTTGGGAAACTATGTACTGATGTCAGTACCACCTTCACTCTTTAAAGCAATTTTGGAATTCTATTTCTGCAATGGCCATCAGAGCTGTCATCGTATTACCCTTGATGCCCTGGATATCATCAAAATGTCTTCTGTCAATATTTTCTTTATATTCAGGTAAAGAAAATGTCACTGTGGTGGGCAGATCAGCTGAGTTGGGGTGGGGAGCAGGTGTTCCAATACAGTTATTTGTTTACCGGTTAAAAACTTCCTGACAAACAGTGTCGTGTGAGCTTGTGCATTGTCATGATGCAAGAGCTGTGAGTTGGTGAAAAGTTCAGGTCCTTTTCCTCTAACTTTTTCCTACAGCCTTTTCAGTACTTCCAAATAGTAAACTTGGTTAACTGCTTGGTACAAATTCATAATGAACAATCCTTCTGATATCAAAAAGGTTAGCAACATCATTTTGACTCTTGATTTGGACTGACGGGACTTTTTTGGTCTTGAAGAGTTGGCTGACTTCCGTTGTGCACTTTAATGCTTTGTTTCAGGATTGTATTGGTATGCTCATGTGTCATCACCAGTGATAACTATTAGAGATTTTAAATGTAAAAGGTTTCATTTAGTTTAAATAACAGGAGACCGGGTAAAGAGAAAAAAAGTTTATTTTCGTCCCAGGTGGCTTTACAGAGTTCCCGGGAGGGAGTCTGCAAAACCTTGCGTTGGCTGGGGAGTTGGGGATTTACAAAGGGTGGAGGTGGACCTTGTTGAGGACAGTTACTTGTTGGTAAGTAACCAAGGGGGTTGTGGAGGATTAGGACCTTTTAGTTAGCATAAGGAGTGTCATTTCAGTGGGGTGAGGTGAAGAGAGGGCTAGTAGAGCCCATAGTGAGGAAGCAGCAGTCAGTGTCATTTGAATAAGGAAACAACTAGGGACTCTCCAGGGGCATGGGAGGCGTTTCCAGGAACAGCTGGCTCAGGACAGTTGGGCGAGGGGGGCTGGGGTTTTAGCCTAACAATAACATGGCCCAAAATATTGTCTTGCCTCACCAAAAAGTCTTGGCAAACTTTGACTCTTCTTTGGTTTTATTCATTGGTGAGCTTATTTGGGACCATTTTTGCACATACCTGTCTCATGACAAGATTTTCAGTTAAGATTCTCCTGTTTCTCTGTTGATGTTTACTTGGTCTGCTATGCTTCTCACAGTCAGCTGATGATTTTGATGCACAATTCAGTGAATTTTTGCAATGTTTTCATCCATTCTGCTGGTTCCTGGCCACTCTGAACTCTCTTCATCAGTGATGCTTTCCCTCCCTTCAGAAAGCCCTTTAATCCGTTTGTACACTGTCATTTTCTTCATGGCATTATCCCCATAAACTTGGACTAACATGTCCCTGATTTCACTTCCACTCTTGCCAAGTTTAACAAGAAATTTGATGTTTGTTCACTGTTCTAATTCAAGCTCTGACATTCTCACAGTGCCACACAAAACATACAACAACAATAATGAACACCACTCAGCAAGACACTGCCGTATATGGACATGGACACAGCTGGGAGACACTGATATACCAAGGTTATGAAACCTTACTGAGCTGTTTGTGCAGGGCTGCCAGCATAAGTTCATGGTGGCAAGTTTGCAAACTTCTCAGACCTCATAGACAGAGAGAATCTTTGTAACAGCTTTCTAACTGACCGAGTTTACATTCTTGTAGCCCTTCAAGAATCTTCTATGCTACTTCCACTCCCTTTGGGTGAATTGCTCCTTTGAGAGCACAAAACTGATTAAGTCACCTTGCCCTGGTAATAAAATATCAGTATACTCATCACTCCCGAGGAAAAACAAGACAAAAACTCAACTCCTTAGCATCGAATGTGAGTCAACTCCTTTCTCTTTCACTTTAGTATTTTACAGATTACATCTACAATTTTACTTCCAAGCTAGCATACATTTATCTGTTTATATGGCTCTCTACTGCTTCAGTGTGTGCATTCTTTCAGAACAAAGCCTTGAGATTCACTTCCCTGACCCGGGCTGAATCAGGCAGTTCTCCCTCTAACAGGGAACACTGTAGCCTCTTTTTCAAAGACTCCTCACTCTTTTCTATCTCAGGGGCTTTTCCAAGCCTGGCCTACAAAATCTGTTCCAGGCTGTCGCCCACTCTTTGCATCCAATTCTTGGTTTCACTCTCTGCCAGCTGCCTTAGGCTTGATGTCTTAAACCTATGATTATTCAACCCCAAATATTGGGATGGACACCCATAACTTACCCTCTTGGGCCCATTTTGATCAATCCTGACAAACTACTCCTCAGGCCAGGTTCCTATTCCCTAGTTCATCCAGCAGCATAGGTTGGGTAATGCTCAACTCCGTACATGGAGGGTTGAAGAACTAGACTGAACTCATCTTGCAGAAGGGAGCTATACCTTCTGTCTTGCTCATTATGTGCTTGCTTAAGGAAATAAAATGCTTCTCCACGGCTTAGTCATGTGGTACTATTCTAACAGAACTATCATGAGTGGATGGCTTTAAAATGAGAAATTATATTCTGTCACAGGCCAGTGGGCTACAAGTTCATGTTCAGGGCATCAGCTCCAGAGGAAGGCTTTCTCTGTCAGCTCTGGAGGAAGGCCCTTATCATAAAGTCTCCCCTAGACTAGGAGCTTCTGAGGCACAGAGACACTGAGTCTTTTCCAAAGGACAAGTTCAGCACCTAGCACTGCTTCTTGGGTGGTCAGAGGTCCTCTAATTTCTTTGCCAGCTTCTTTCTTCTATATCTGAAGAGATCGCTTCAAGGCACAGTACAAGCCCACACGTTGAATTCTGACACACCAACACAGCTGCCACCAATCCTCCCTCATTAACATCATAGACAGAGGGTTTACACTATGGAAGATGTCACACAGTATGAGAAATCATGAGCCGAATTGCTACACACATTTTGGGGTGGGATGCAATTTGATCTACGACATTCCAGTTCCTTCCAAACACCACCCCAATATGGCATGTTTCAAAAAATGTGCAAGGTAGGTGGCAGCCACTTTCCACAGCAATTTCGGTGGCTGAGATGGCCCCCACAGGCTCGTGTCTTCCTCTTTCTCCTTCCTCCCTATCTCCTTTCTCCCTCAAGTTGCTGGAAATGTCTTTGGAACCATCATTTAGCAATAGAATTAGTAGAATTTGTCCAAGCCTGTCTGAAAGAGGGGTATAAAAACCACAAAAATTAAGTTATATGCTTATTTATTTACTTTTAGGTATTTGGTAATTCTTCTCAAATATGTATCCAGGTAAAGGCATGAAGCTGGAATGAGCTGTATTTCTCATCAGAGTTTATTATGCTAGCACAATTCTCCTCCTGGGGCCATGTTGCCTCAAAGGAGGAAGAATATGTTTTGAGTCTTCACTGTCTTGGAAAAAAACCACAAGAGCTGCAAGTAGGGCTGGTGGCATGCAGAGGCCTGGGTGTGGGCTGGGACAGCTCCTGCCTGCCAGGCCCAGACTTTCTGGGAAAGCAGCGTAATTGTGGTAGAAAGACTTTCTAGACAACACTGATTTCAGGGAATAAAGGTAAAAAGGAAGGGAAAATAGAGCTAAGCAATGAAATCAAAGAGCCAAGTAATCTTTCTTCTCTCTGTAGGGATTAACCCCATCACTTCATGTTAACAGAAAGAAAGTCTCTCCAACTTTCTTGTAGTAAGGCGTTGTAGTTTTCTCTATACAGATCTCTTATTTCTCTAGTTAGATCTATTCCTAGGTATATTATCTTCTTGGGGGCTATAGTAAATGGAATTGATTTGGTGATTTCTTCTTTAATAATTTCACTGTTGATATAAAGGAATCCTATTGATTTAGTTATGTTTATCTTGTATCCCAATACTTTGCTGAATTCTTCTATTAGCTCTAATAGTTTACTTATGAGTTTCTTGGGATTCTCTGTATAAACAATCATATCATCTGCAAAGAGGGAAATCTTTATTTCTTCATTGCCAATACGGATGCCTTTTATTTCTTTGAGTTGTCTAATTGCTCTGGCTAGAACTTCTAGCACATTGTTGAATAGAAGTGGTGAGAGTGGGCATCCTTGTCTAGTTCCTGTTCTCAAAGGGAATTCTTTCAGTCTTTCACCATTCAAGATGATGAAAGCAGTTGGCTTTGCATAGATGCTACTGATTATATTGAGGAATTTCTCCTTTATTCCTATTTTTCTGAGAGTTTTAAGCATGAATGGATGTTGAACTTTGTCAAATGCCTTTTCTGCATCAATTGACAAAATCAGGTGATTTTTATCTTTTGTGTTATTAATACAGTTGATTACATTAATTGTCTTTCTGATGTGGAACCAGCCTTGCATCTCTGGAATGAAACCAGCTTGATCATGATGAATTATTTTTTTATGTGCTGTTGAATTCTACTGGCTAGAATTTTGTTGAAGATTTTTACATCTAGATTCATGAGTGATATTGGTCTATAATTGTCTTTTTTTTGTGGGATCTTTCCCTGGTTTTGGTAACAGGGTTATGCTGGCTTCATAGAATGAATTTGGAAGTATTTCAACTCTTTCTATGGTATGAAATAGCCTCATTAGTATTGGAGTTAATTCTTCTCCAAAAGTTTGGTAGAATTCTACAGTGAAGCCGTCTGGGCCAGGACTTTTTTTGGTTGGTAGATTTTTGATGACTTTTTCAATCTCTTCTTTTGTGATAGATTCATTAAGTTGATCTATTTCTACTTGTGATAGTCTGGTGAGTCATATGAATCCAGAAATTTGTCCATTTCCCCTAGGTTTTCAAACCTGTTGGAGTATAGCTTTTCATAGTATCCTGTTATGACATATTTTATTTCAGTTGGGTCTGTTGTAACATCTCCCAACTCATTTCTTAATAAGGTTATTTGTATCTTCTGTTGTTTTTCTTTTGTAAGTTTAGCCAATGGCTTATCAATTTTGTTGATCTTTGTGAAGAACCAGCTTTTGGTTTTGTTAATTTTTTCAATTGTTTTTCTATTCTCTAATTCATTTAGTTCTGCTCTAATCTTTATAATCTGTTTTCTTCTGGTGCCTGAGGGGTTTCTTTGTTTTTCTCTTTCTACTTGTTCAAGTTGTGAGGTTAATTCTTTAATTTCTGCTCTTTCTTCTTTCTGGAAGTGTGCATTTATAGAGATAATGACTCCATAAATTTCTTCAATGTGTCTTTAACTTCTTTTATAACCCAAGGCTTTATGAGTAAAGTGTTGTTCAGTTTGCACAAGTTTGAATTTTTACCTATGAATTTCTTGTTATTGGTTTCAACTTTTATAGCTCTGAGGTCTGAGAAAGTACTTTGCAATAAAGCAATGGTTTGGATTTTATGGAGAATTGTTTTATGACCTAAAATATGGTCTATTCTGGAGAATGTTCCATGTGCTTTGGAGAAGAAGATGCATTTATCTGCTGATGTATGAAAATATGTTATGTCAAGAAGATCAAGTTGCTTGATTGTTGCAATAAGACCTTCTATATCTTTACTGAGCTTTTTTTCTGGGTGATTTATCCCTAACTGAAAGGGGAATGTTAAAGTCCCCAACTATTATTGTGGAATGATCAACCTCATTTTTCAATGTTGTCAGTTCAATGTATTTAGGTGCTTTGGTATTGGATACATAAATAGTTAACATTGTTAAGTCTTGCTTGAATATTGAAGATTTCAGCAATAAATAGTGACCAGCCTTGTCTACAATAGTGGATTTTACATTAAAATCTATTTTATCTGAGATTAATATTGCCACACCTGCTCTTTTTTGTGTATTATTATCTCGATACACATTATTCCAACCTTTAATTCTCAACCTCTTCTTATCTTTAAGTCTAAGATGCGTTTCTTGTAAGCAACATACAGATGGATCATGTCTTTTGATCCAGGATATCACTCGCTGTCTCTTTACTGGAGCATTCAGTCCACTTACATTCAATGTGATTATTGATAGGTATGTGTTCAGTGGTGTCATTGTGATATATGTTTATTTTCATGTTTATGATTTCTCTGTTGTTTTTATTAATCTGTTCTGGGACATTCTTCTTTATGGATGGTATGAGTTTTGACTTTATATTTGTTGAGACTCCTGTATTGCATTTTGTAATTTCAAATGATATATTGTTAATCTGTTTTATGGTTACATTCATAATCCCCCTTAACATATATTTATTGAAATCAATTTTAACTATTTCATAAGTCTGAAACTTTCTCTGCATCAAAAACAACTGTAACTATTGTAGTGTATCCCTCTTTTAATGTGATGATATTATAGTTGTCATGATATGATCATGGATTCCCTTATTATAATACTGCAGCTTTTGGCTTGGTTTGGTGAAGTTTTGTGCCTTCCTTAACTGATTAGAAATTTGGATGAAGTGCCTTGAATTATCACCTAAAACATGCATTTAGGGAAGAGCTTATTTCAATATTTCATGTAATTTTGGTTTAGTTTTTAGGAAGTCTTTAAATTTCTCTTTATTTTCAAAAGTCGTAATTTCACCACTATATTTGATAGACAATTTTGCAGGATAAATAGCTCTAGGATGTAAGTTTTTCTCATTCAGGGCTTTGAATGTGTCTGCCCATTGTTTTCTAGCCAGCATTGTTTCAGCAGAAAAGTCAGATGAAAGTCTACAGGGTTTCCCTTGGAATGTTAGCTTTGATTTGAGCCTTGTTGTCATCAGAAGCATCTCTTTGTGTTTTAGCTTATTAAGCTTAATTATAATATGCCTTGGCATCTTTCTTTTTGGATCTAACTTTTGCGGTGTTCGATAAACATCTTGGATACCTATGTTCTCTTTGTTCATAATCTCAGGAAAGTTTTCTGTCACCATTTCTACAGCAATACTCTCTAAGTTGTCATTAATCCTCCCTTGTTCAGGAACTCCAATTAAACGTAAATTATTCCTCTTCATGGAGTCCCATATGTTTCTTAATGTTTCTTCATTTTTCTTATTTCTTTTCTCTGATTTTACCTCATAAATGCTGGTGTTAGTTACTTTGTCTTCTAGGTCACTGATTCTAACTTCCATCTGTTCAATCCTACTCTTTTGGCTTTGGATAGAATTATCCAATTCTGTAATTTTGTTACTAATCTGTTGTATTTCAGATCATTGATATTCTAGCATTTCAAATAGTTTACCAAATTTTTCATTTTGTTCTACTGCATTTTCTTTAATCTCTAGGAGGGTTTGATATATAACTCTTTTGTATTCAACCTCTGTTAGATTCAGAAAGGCTTCTTCATCAATTATCAGAGAAATCAAATAGCATCTAGATGGCACGCAGGCAGCAGACCATAATTAATCATTTAAAGAAGCAGACTTCAAATGCTCCAGAAAATTCCCTAAATAAAGATTCAAAAAATCAAAAAATTTCCCAGATGAAGAAGCCTTTCTGAATCTAGCAGAGGTTGAATCCATTTCATTTTTGACAGCTTCCAGCTTTCCTAGATTCATACTTTGTACCGTCCATGATCTGATTATTAATGAATGTTTGCAACTGTTTCTTATTTTGAGTCTTGTCACATCAACAGATGAATGTCTCAAAACCTTGGCTGCATCCACATTATTAAGGTTGACTCTAATTTGAAGAGGTAGCTTTTTCCCAGTTATCTTCTGATAATGAGCCCAGGAGGCTCATTTTCCAGCACTATATCAGACAATATTCTGCTGCTATTCATAAGTTTTTCATTGGCTGATTCTTTTCAGAAGCAGGATACTAGGTCCTTCTTCCTAGTCTGTGTTAGTCTGGAAGCTCAGCTGAAACCTGTTTACCAGAGGTAACCGTGCTGGGTTTTGAATACCAATGGCATGGCTTCATGTATCACAGCAATATGCAAGCCTCCAAAGTATGACAAACTCAAGGACACCACACATGAAGAAAGCAGGGGATCATTAAAAAGACAGGAAAGAAAGAAAATGGATGACAGTAGATATTGAAGTGTGCTCTTGAATGTCAAGTGGCTAAAGCAAAAGGAAGAAGTGATACTTCCTGTGATCGTCTAAGACTTCCCCCCAAATAAATGAATCAATTATATATGACATTCTAGGAGCCCTGAACAGCACAGGGAAAGTTCAGAAATCAGACTGAATGACAGGAAAGTGAGAATAGGTCCAGAAGTACCTCCTCTGCCGGAAGTATGGGAGTCAGTGCTCTGCAGGTGAGTGGAGCTTGATGAGCAGTGGCTTTCAGAAAGCATTTTCCTAAGACAGAGAGACAGAGCAGGGGAGAGCCTACTCACACCTCCTGAATCAGTGAAAAA
Organism: Heterohyrax brucei; assembly: GCA_028571685.1. Classification (NCBI taxonomy): domain Eukaryota; kingdom Metazoa; phylum Chordata; class Mammalia; order Hyracoidea; family Procaviidae; genus Heterohyrax; species Heterohyrax brucei. Next base: position 128,150,839 of record CM053142.1, read on the forward strand.
CAGCATTTGACATCAGAAGCTAATGAGACTTCATCTAATCTAGTGTATGAGGATCTAAATTTTATCTTTGGGACAAACCCCTCTCCTTTTTCTCAGTGTTTACCCTTCCCTTCTATGCACTGCACCTGGCTCTGGAGTCCAACAAAATCACCTGGGCCAGAAGTAGGACTTCTTTTGCTCACCCTAAACCATTCTCCTAGACTTGGAGAAGGAACAATTTAACAAATGGGGGGTGGGTTGGGGATCAGTAGATAAAATAAGCTGCCAGCTGCCCTAAGCCAGCAACTCAGGAAAGAAACCATTCCTTTACCTAGGCTTAGTCATAAGGCATCATGCCTTCCTTGTAGACACTCACTGACAGCTGTCAGCCCCCTGTGCTTTCTCAGCACGTGCAACCAGATACCTGTGCCTATGCCAATCACCCCTGCTCACCTAGGACTAGAGAAGAGCCTGTACCACATACTTAGTAACTGACTACCTGGGCATCTGAGCTGAATACTACAAGAAATACAAATGGAGACGTGGGCTCACCTGCCTAGTAACACCTTTAACCATCTGGTGACACAGGACATTAGAGCCTCAAAGGTACCAATAATCGAATTAGCCCACATGACCAGACTATTTAGACGTTTCAAAAACAAGAAGGTAAAATACAATATGCAGTCACAAAGAAATAAATATGACAACTTACTGATGGTTCAGAGATGGCAGTCAGTATCAAATCACTTAAATAGGCAGACCACAATGGCATCAGAAAATTTCCAAAACAAAGAAGGGCAAGAAATTTTCCAGATAAAGAGAATTTTCTGGAATTATCAGAGGTTGAATACAAAAGATTACTATTTAGAATTCTTGAAGCGATCAGGTAAAATGCTGCAGAGCAAAATAACAAATTGAGCAGACTACAAGAAAACATAGAAAAACACATGCAGCAGTTCAAAAGATTAATAATAAAATTAAAGAATTAGGCAACTTTAAAGAAAGTCAAAGGAGAACTAAGGCAATGGAAGCCAGAGTTAGTGATATTCAGGATAAAACACTTGACACCAATGTGCCTGAGGAAAAAATCAGATAAATAAATCTAAAAAGTTGAAGAAACCCTAAAAAGTACGTGGGACTCTATCAACACAAATAATCTAACAGTGATTGGAATACTATAACAGCGCAAGATAACACAAATTACAGAGAGTTGTTCAAGATTTGTTGACAGAATATTTCCCTGATATCATTAAAGATGAGAATGTATCTATCCAGGATGCTTATCAAGCTCTGCAAAAGGTAAACTCTAAAAGAAAGACACGAAGACATATAGTCAAACTTGACTTAACTACAGGAGATAATTTTAAAGGTAGCTAGGGATAAACAAAACATAATCTACAAAGCAGAGTCAATAATACTAGACTCAGACTACTCAGCAGAAACTATGAAGGCAAGAAGACAATGAGATGACTTGTACAAAGCCTTGAAAGAAAAGCATTTCCTGCAAAGAATTCTGTTCACAACAAAACCATCTCTCAAATATGATGATGAAAGTCAGACATTTCCAGATGTCTTAGGCTGGGTTTTATAGGGAAACAAAACCAGCGACACACATTATATGTACAGAGAAAGATTATATAATGGAAACAGCTCACACAATTGTAGAAGCTGAAATGTCCCAAGTCCTGGCACAAGCCTCACATGGCCATGGGCTCTGATGAACTCAAGCTCAACAGGTCAGAGATTAGAGTTCCAGATCACAGGATGTAGATCACAGGTCAGTGGATCCCAAGATGGCTGGGGACACTGAGAGGTTTTTGCTGACTCACGGAGCTTCAGGAGCTGGCAAAACCAGGATCAGCAGGTCAGGGAACAAGATTCTCAGTTGCTGGCTGTAAGAGTCAGTGAATCCAGATGCTGCTATTTCAAGTCCCAGGTACCAGACACAAAAAGAGAAGAGAGCAAGAGCTGCTGGCAGCATGAGCAGACAGGAAATAAGCAGTGGAAGATGGAGAAATGAGAGCTGATGGGCGGGAAGCCATCACAGGCCCCACCCCTGTCATTTAATGCAGCTGCCAAACATGGAGAATTGTTGTCCAGTCAAGTTGATACAGTCTTAAGTACTACAGTTAACCTCTTGTCAATTTGGCATCTGCACACATCTCCCCTTACTGTGCATAGTCTTTAAAGGAATACAATGCTAAAGTCATACTTAGGTCTAATGTGATATAACTAACACATGTACAACTTAAAACGCATTAGCCCCATTTACATCTTATGTTTTATAAGTAAACAAAAACATCTGATACACATATACAAAGCAGAAATATTCATAACAACTACAGTCCTCATTTCTGCAACTGGTCACATGGCCATAACTGGTATTTAGAACTACCTTCTCCTACAACCCATTCTGTAGTCCCTTTGCCCTCAACAAGTACCTCAGCTGGTCATGGTTCCTTGCCTGGTGAGGTGACCCACACCTTCATCTCTGAAGGGTCTGGGCTTTTAGCAGTCATGTTGCTATTGGGTTGCTGTAGTTCTCCATTTGTCTTTAATCACAGGACATGATAATACTAAGAGGTATCCTAAGGGATCTCCTGCATTCTAGACATACTCTTTTTTACCTCCATTATGTAATGTCAACTCAATGTCATCTTGGTAGCCAGGATCAATCACACCAGCCAGTATGGTAACTCTCTTCTTTGTTGATCTAGAGGCACAAGGAGCCCCAAATGGTCTGGTAGCAATTTTAGCTTCTAGTTCCATAGAATCATTGCTATGTCTCCAGGTGGCCGCTTTCCTCCCTTTGAAACTGAGACATTTAGACCTATAGAGCATAAGGTCACAGGAACAGAAAGCAAAATCTTGCAAGTAGGTCACTAGGGGTAATAGTGAATGGTGCTACTCCCATTTCCACCCCTTGATACCTGGATCCATGAATCCTTGCTATGGGCAAAACAGCACCATATATTGGATGATGGTTTAGAGCATATACATCCTCCTGGAGAACACTTCCCTAGCCCTGTAAGGTACTATCACCTAGCTGGTGGCATAATTGTGTCCTTAGGAGGCCATTCCATTATATCAAGCCAACTGCTTCAGGATGATGGGCAGCATGGTAAAAACCAGTGAATTCCATGAGCATGTGCCTACTGCCGCCTACTGCTGCACTTCATTTGCTGTGAAATGAGTCTTTTGATCAGAGGCAATGGTGTGCGGGATACCATGATGGTGGACAAGTCCATGCATAATGGTTTTGTTAGAAGGATGGTGTCCTGGGAAGGCAAATCCATATCCAGAGGAAGTATCTATTCCAGTAAGGGCAAAACACTGCCCTTTCCATAATGGAAGTGGGCTGATATAATCAATCAAATTGCCACCAGGTTGCTGGCTGATCACCTCGAGTGCCATATTGAGGACACAGTGTTGGCCTCTGCTGCTGGCAGATTGGGTACTTGACAGTGGCTTTAGCCAAGTCAGCCTTAGTGAGTGAAAGTCCATGTTGCTGGGTCTCTTGGAATTAGTGTCAGTTGAGTCAGTATCCAGCAGTCCCCCCAAAGTCTGATTATTTCCTTTTCCACAAGGAATACTCTCATAAAAAGCTGCAGATATCTTTGGGGGAGGGTAGGAGAAAGATTAATAGTATAAATTTTTGGCAGGGTATTGGAATCCTTCCTCGAGGAGACTTGGCCTCCCCTTCATTCAAGAGGTTGTGGGTCCTTAAACTCGCTCAAGTCTGGGAACTGGCTAAGGGACCAGGACTCTCTGTTGTGGCAATTCAAGTTAAACTGCTGTTCCCTTGACCTAGGATTCATTCATTTGTACAAATCAAGTAAATATTTAGAAGATTTATTACCTATTTTACTCCTGGGGTCACTATGACTAAGCACCCAACTTCATAAGTCCATATGTACCAGACTATTCTGATTACCATTTTGCCTCCACTGTCCATTACTGTAACCATGCCCACCTTGTCTTTGTTGATTGAGTGCAGCCACTTGACCCCTACCACCACGGGGTCCAATCAGCCCCATTGTAGTTAGATGTCTTAATTCAGTCAGGGCAACTCTCGCTGTCATATCTGACTTACATAAAATGGCTGTTACAGCAGTCTGCAGGGATCCTGGACCTCCCTTCACAAATTTGTTTCTCACAGTTGTGCTAAAGGTGTGTTCTCTGGGCATTCTGTGTGTGGATTTGAAGGTTAAACCTAATGAATCCACTCTAGCATGCCAATTTCACTAAGCCTTTGGATACTTCTTCTACAGTACAGCAAGACAGGTCTGGCAATTCAACTGGATTTAGTGTAGGCCACTACATCGTGCTTCAGCAATCCAGCCACACTACTAGGTCCCTTCCTAATTTCTTGAGCTGACGCATTGAATGAAGAATCTGTGCTCAGCGGACCCATATCAAGAGATTCAGACTGATCCATCTTTATGCTCCTTACACCCTTATCCCTCACCCTTAGCTATTTTCATACATATTCTCCAGGTTTTCATTTGTACATATTAGAAAAGTCAAGTGGTTCTTTTTGAATTTAGTGTACCTCCTCCTGGGTCACACTTTGTATTTCACCTTTTGGGGCTAGCTGGGACATCAGAGTAGTTATAGGTCTAGAAGCCAAAACTGTTAGTGTGGAATTGTTTTCAGAACTTTCAATATTGTTTTTTAAAGCACCTACTACAGGCCAAGCCCCAGATAATGACTCAGTCAAGGGCTCTTTAGAGGTAGCTGGGCTATCATTAACCTCATCAGATAGGTGTGGAGGGGATAATGGCTTTTCTAGGCAGGGTGATTCAGCAAACAAACATGAAGTAATCCCTTCACATGGGTGTGGTCTGACAGCAGGAGTGATGTTAGTGGTTCACTGTCTCCAGCTTCCTGATCATCTGCCTATATGTCCCAATTCCAAGTTTCAGGGTCCCATTTCTTCTCAATTAATGCCCTCACTTTAACTTCAGACACCTCTCCAGATTAGCAACTGATCTGGCATTGCAATTTGGCCACTCTAATGATAAGCATCTGGGTTTCGCTTTCAGCTGTGTCAACTCTGCTATTACAGGAAATTAGGTTTTCTTTCAAAGCACAAGTGGAAGTTCTGAGGTCTCTTATACTGCACTAGAGCTTTGTATTCCAAAGCCCTGAGTTCATCTCTTTCTCTCACCAGTTTGTCTAATGCAAGTAGGACCAGCCAACCATTTGCCTTATACTTCTCATTCTCACACAATTGCAAGAATATATCACACATATGTTCACCCTGAGCGCCACCTTGCACAATACCTGATCTGTCAGTGGTGCTATTTTGTGGATGTGTACAGCCACCTGACGCCATGGACTAGCATGGAACTTTTTACTGTCAGAAGTGGAGTTATCAACAGCGTTAGTACTAGCCAGACTAGAGAACCACTTAGAAGATTCATTTTTACAATTTTGTTTCCCTAGAACCACTTCTGGTACCAAATTGTCTTAAACTTGGCTTCCCAGGGAAGTAAAACCAGTAACACATATAACATGTACAGGGAAGATTTACAAGGAAACAACTTACACAATTGTAGAAGCTGAAATGTCCCAAGCCTTTCTTAGCCAAGGGATCTGGTGAACACGAGGTCAGCAGGTCTGAGATTAGAGTTTCAGATCACAGGCTGTGTAGGTCAGCAGATCCCAAGAAGTTTCTGCTGACTCACATTGCTGCAGGGGGTGGCAAACCCAGGACTGGCAAGTCAGAAAACAGGATTCTCACCAGCTGTAAGAGTTGATGACTCCAACAGCTGCTTGTTCGGGTCCCAGGAACGAGATACAAAAAGAGAAGAGAGGAGCTGCTGGCAACATGAGCACACAGGAAGTAAGTGGTGGAAGGTGGAAAGATGAGAGCTGAGAGGTGGGAAGCCACCACAGGCCTTGCCCCTGCCACTTAATACATCTGCCAATCATGGAGAATCATTGTATAGCCAAGTTGACAGAGTCTTAGCCATTATACCAGATAAACAGAAGTTTAGAGAATTTATAAAAATCAAACCAAAATTACAAGAAATACTAAAGAGAGTCCTTCACTTAGAAAATCAATAATACCAATAACAACCCAAGGCTAGAACAAAGGACAAAGCAATCAGATATCAACCCCCTTAGGGAAGTCACAAAAATAAATCAAAGCTGAAACACTGAAAACAGGGCAACAGATATCACTATGCAAAAGATGACAAAATTACAACAAAAAGAGGGCTTAAAATGTACAGTCATTGATCTTTCACACGGTGAGGAACTCAACACGATACAAGGAAATTAAAGCTGGGTTGAAAGTTAGAAAAATAGGGGTAAATATTAAGTAAACCACGAAGGAAACTAACAACCCTACACATCAAAATAAAAATCAAGAAAAATATAAAATCTCAGCAAATACAACATCACCAACAAGAAAAATATAGAAAGAAAATACATAAAGAAAATGACTCAGCACAGAAAATTAAGTGGAATGAACAAAAAAAAGCATGAAAATGACAGCATTAAACCCATACTTATCAACAATTGGAAACCCTGGTGGTATAGTAGTTAAGTGCTACAGCTGCTAACCTGAAGGTCAGCAGTTTGAATCTGCCAGCTGCTCCTTGGACACTCTATGGGACAGTTCTAATGCAAGTGGATTAAAGGCACCAATGAAGAGACAGAGAGTGGCAGATAGACTGACACAATGGGCTCAAGCATAACGATACTTGTTAGCATGGTGCGGGACCACGAAGTACTTCCTTCTGTTGTATATAGGGTCGCCATGAGTTGGAACTGACTTGAGGATACCTTAACAACTACAATGAGAACACATACCATGGAATATTACACAGTCATAAAGAATACTGATGAGTCCTTGAAGTACAACATGGATAAATCAGAGGACATTATACTGAGGGACATAAGCCAGCCACATAAGGACAAAGACTGTGTGATTGTGCCTTTATGAGAAGACAAAAAACAGATATTCAAAGATCACCACTCATTGGTAGCTAACAGGGATGGGTTTTGGAGGAAGGAAGAAACAGTCTTGATATAGTGGATGCTTTCTAGTTTTGATGATGGGAAACCCTAAAACTGAACCCACTGCCACTGAGTTGATTCCAACTCATAGCGACCCTATAGGACAGAGTAGAACTGCTCCGTAGAGTTGCCAAGGAGTGTCTGGTGGATTTGAAATGCCAATCTTTTGGCTAGCAGATACAACAATTAACCACTATGCCACCAGCGTTCCCATGATGGGAAAAGTACCATCAAATGTGGGTGAGGTGCACACAGTTTGACCAAGGTAATAATGTCACTAAGAAGCACACAAGAGGAAAGTGCATTTTTGGTGAAGGATGTAGCAAACACTATTTTGAAGCAACATCAATGACAACCAAAAAAAAGTGTGGTGACACAAATATGTATATAGACATATACGTGTATCGGTATAAATATGTGGGTACATAAGCGTGCATAGATAGACGTATGTGTAAGCAAAAACCCAAACCCCATGCTGTTGAGTTGATGGCAACTCATAGTGACCCTAAAGGACAGAGGAGAATTGCCTCACAGAGTTTCCAAGGAGCACCTGACAGAGTTGAACGGCCAACCTTTTGGCTGGCAGCCATAGCACTTACCCGCTGTGCCACCAAGGTTTATAGACATATGTATACACATGTGTGTGCATGCATGTATGTTCATAACATACAATAAACCATATAAGGGCCTAAACAAATAGTTTGTCTTGTAAGGATCAGCACAAATCTGGTTACTATTAGGCAGAGATTGCAAATGTCCTACACGTCACCTTTTCTGTACTGTTGTACGACTCCATCAGCCCTAACCTCAGTTACTCCTTCTCTGCTCAGCGCTCTCCTGTCTTTGGGTTCTCTAATTCTCTGCAGTGTCTCACGGAACTCAAGCACTGCATAAGGGAAATGGCTCATGTGGTTGTGGAGGCTGATCAACCCCAAATTTGTGAGTCAGGCTTTTCCCTAGTCCTCAGTCTCTGTCCAAAGGCATTTAGTTTTCTTGCTCCATGAGCCAGGAATTCCGCTGCACCATCTCTGGTAGGTGTCTCCTGCAGGTCTCTCCTTCTTTGGTGGTGGTGGACTCTTCTCTTCTTATCCATGAGGTGGTTCATTTGAAGCCCAACAGGATGACAAAATTGATCAGTCCCCTTGGTGAGCCACAATTACCTTATCACACAATAACACAGCAAACAATACAGTACCGTCGAGTTGATTCCCACTCACAGTGACTCTATATAGTAGAACTGTTCCACAGAGTTTAGCAGACATAGCACTTAGCCACTATACCACCAGGGTTTCCATCCTATCACAATGTGAGTTACAGAACGATGGCTAAGAAAGTCACACAAAAGGCAATCCATTAAACTCAAGAGTCACAGGTGTGGATACTTCTTAAACATAGCTGAACACCTTGCAAGATTAGTTTTCTGGATATGATAGCTTAAGACCATAATCTCATAGGACGACTAGGTTGACTGCCGTAGTACCATTTATAAAATGTATGTTCTGCATCTCAACATAGTGAGTAGTGTCTGGGATTCCAAAAGCTTTCTAGCAGCCATGTGAGATTCTGCTAATTGTTTGCTAATTGTCCAGGACTAAAGAAAAGGAAATAGACTCAGAAAAGAAGCTAGCCTACAAGGCAAATAGCGTATACTAACCATGGTCTAATGTGTCCTGAAACCAGAAGAACTAAGTGAAGCCTGGCTACCGCTACTGACTGTTCTGATGAGGGCTGCAGTGGATGGACCCTTAGAGAACGGGAGAAAAATGTAAAACAGAACTCACGTTCTTACAAAGTTCAGGCTTACCAGACCAGCTGAGACTAGAGTACTCCCGAGACTATGGCCTCAAGATTCTTTTTAAACCTTAAACTGACACTATTCCAGGGTTACCTTTTGGCTAAACAATAAAAAAGAAGTAATTAATATTACCTGTATCAGTACTGAGCTCCCATAAAAAATCATGTGTATGAGACCAAATGGTCAAAAATTACTCTAAAGCCAAGATGAGAAGGTAAGGAGGTAGCGAAACTAGAATATTGGGAATGGTACAACGAGACAGAATGAATTAGAATGATGACACACTGTGAAAAATGTAACGAGCAGTGCTGAATCATCTGTGTAGAAATTATTAAACCAATACTTAGTTTGCTGTGTGAACTTTCACCGTACAAACAAATAAACTTGCTGCTGTTGAGTTGAATCCAGCTCACAGCCACCCTACAGGACAGAATAGAACTGCACCATAGCGTTTCCAAGGAGTGCCTGGTGGAGTTGAACTGCTGACCTTTTGGTTACCAGATATAGCACTTGAGCGCTATGCCACCAGAGTTTCCAATAACTTTTACCTTAGGCACAATAAAGTATTATTAAAAGAAAAAAAAAGAGAGAGAAATTAGTCATGATACCAGCACTCAGCTTGAGAACTTTTTGACAGTTAAAATAAATAGTTGACTAAATGGAATTGTTATCCAAGATTGTAGCTTGAAATAGAAAACAGACATTAATGGAAAAACTGCAAAAACCCTAGTAGACACTGAAGTTCACATAATAGTAATGCCCCAGTGTTGACTTCTTAGTTCTGACAAATGCCACTTGGTAATGTAAGACATTAATAATGGAGGACACTGGTGAAGGCAATACAGGAATCTCTTGACTATCTTTGTAACATTTCTAGAAACTAAAAGAGTTCCTAATATCTCCCTTTGTACTTGCTGAACAGGTAGATAGATAGATGGTACACAGATAGACAGACAGATAGATAGTCCACCTTGTACTTGCAAATAATGGCCAGCATTTGAACCTACATACATTGGCTTCAAAATTTGTCCTCTTTCTGTTTTATGGACTCTACCAGGCACCATTACCCTTAACTCACTTTGCAATCATTCTGCACATTCTTCTTTGCTAATAAAATCCTAATGTTGTTTGACTGTCAGGTGACCATGTGCTTGAGAGAAGTTTGTTCCCTTCTCAGCCAAAGACTAAATCTTGATTAGGTTAAATGAAGTATAGTACTTCTGTTCATATTCTAACAACTGACTAAGCAACAGGCACGTGGTCTAGTCCATCTAATAAGTCTTCCAGGAAGTCTGTGGGAGGCTTCTTGGAATATGTTTGTTTCTTTTAAAAAACAAATGATACAAAAATGCCATCAATTTTATTTTAATTTAGGAGTTTTTTGTTGTTTCTTTATCTCTGGGTATGTTTGTCTGGATATGGTATACAGAACTTCGGTAGTCATCTTGGGACATTAGGGGAAGTTAGCCTAAGAGAACACAATACCTTGAGAGAAACAGAATAGAAAGGTAGAAAGAAGCTAGGCCTTTAACAAAATCTTTGGCTTGATGTAACTAAACTTCACACTTTTCTTCTGAAATAATCTAATAAGTAATTTTTGTTTGAACTATGTTCAGTTGGGTTTTCTGTTATTTGAGGTCCAGAATGACCTGCCACTTAGCTAGTAAAATAAGATATACCTATCAATGTTTTAAATGCATAGAAATATATTTCCTGAAAAGTAAATAAATAGTATTTCTAGCCTGGAAAATGGAAAAAAATAAAAATAAAAATCACCCATGCTTAGAAAAAAAAGATAATTTGTGAACTTGCAGCTTTGTTTTTAATGCATCACACATCTGTGATTACAGAAAATCAACTGGCATAAAATCTGTAAGAAAAAGACATGTGCTTCCAAGAAGAACACTTGCTTTATCTGAAGCAAATGCCAAACGCCATAAAAGTTAGTAAGAAAAAATTGGCTAAACTTTTAACAGTTTGTAAAACTGAGCAAACTATGAATAAAAGGGAACATTCTCAGTCTGATAAAAGGGCATCTACCGAAAACTTACAGCTAACGTCATATTTAATGGTAAGAAAGTAGGTGTTTTCCCCTATAAGACTGACAACAAGGCAAAGATGTCTCCTCTTACTATTCCTATTTAATACTGTACTAAAAGTTTTGGCCAGCATAATAAGGAAAGAAAAACAAGTAAAATACACAAGATTAGAAGGAAGTAATAAACTGTCAAGAGCTACAAAACGTGTGGAATTTTACCCTAGCTACAAACTGACAGTTAGCCTGCTGCAGTTATGTGAATGCTGGGAGAAGACACAAGACTCCTGGGTCAGAGGCAAAAGATTTTATTACTGACAGCAATAGCAGTTGCCAGAGAATGGGCATTTTGGCACTGCTTCTCCAACCCCAGTTCTCACAGGGCAAAATGAAAAAAGCCAGTTAAAATCTGTTAAGAGAACCCAAATATGTTACACTGTTTATCACTGGCTGCCAAGGACTGGAGACGAAGTGAGCATCTGACTACAAAGTATGTGGCACAGATAATTTTTTTGGTGTGATGAAATTGTCTTATATCTTGATTATGGTGGTAGTTACATGACTGTATGCATTCAACACAATTCACAAGATATGTATATTAAGAACAGTACATCTTACTGTATCTAGTCCATACTTAAAATTCTTAATGAAAGAAAAAATGGGAATGTATCCAGAAGAAAGTGTTATCTTAAAAAAAAAGGATCTTTGTTCCAGAAGTGGTTTAATTATTTGACATTAATAGTCATCATTTTCTGTTGTTTCGGTTTTGGTTCTCCATTGTGGGTTTCATAAATACTTAATTTTTATATGTGGAGGTAGTTTTATTGTATGCTTGCATAATTATTTTGACAGTTATTTTTATATATTACTTAGTTGCAATTTAGTTTAAAAATGCTATTACTTAGAGCTGGAACCAAGATGGCAGCTTAGTCACATATGTAATAATGTTCTGCTTAAAAAACCAAGACAAGCAGAGGTAGAAAACAAACCAAGAACCGTGAACAGCAAAAAAGAATGTCTCATAACTGAACCAAACGCTGACTGGAAAGAAAAATGAGGGAATGCAGAGAATGAGGAATAACACAGAAGGGAGGTGCTCGGCCAGCCTTTTTGTCTCAACATAGCTAATTTAGGACAACCTTGGGTGAAGAACACAGAAGGTAACTTCGTAATTTTCCTAAAAGGGACAGAGAAACACTACAGTCACACCTGGAGAGAAGCAGAAGTAGGGAAGGAGCCAGGATCCAGAGCCAGAGATAATCAAGGGTCGCAGCCCTTGACCTCAGGGGTGAATGGTGCACACGTGGCAGTGAACCTGCAGAGCTTTGGTGGGAAGTCTCCCACCTGACCAAACCCCGGGCAGCCCTCCTCCTTGCACTTAAATGGAAAAAGGTTTCTCTTGCTGGCTGCAGCTGATGTAAGGTGTTCTAGAACTCAAGAATCCTAGCCAGAGGGGCGCACTCCTGTTTACCCCGTCCTCCAGATTGGAGGTGGCAAGGGTACAGCACACTGACCATGTCATCTGACAAGAAGACCTCAACATGTGCCTGTCCTCTTCCTCCCACTCTACCCAACTCCATCCAGTACTCCTCCTCCTTCCTACTCAGTAAGTGAGACTAGGAGCATACTCATACAAATGCCCACCTTCCACCTACACCTCTCTCAAGGGTCTGGCGGGGCAGCAGGGGAGAAACAGTGAGGGAGCCCCTTCCTATGTTCTTCTGCATGGTGAAAGGCAGAAGAAGTATGACTGTATAGATCTGCCCACTGTGTCTTCCTCCCTCTCCAAACTTTATGTGAGGTGGGGGTGCTGTGACATCACGTACATCTACCCAGCATGCCTCTCTCCCTCATCCCACCCAGCACGAGGTGGAGGTAGTGAGACTGCACCTGTATCCATCCACTACATATTCCTTCCTCTCCCCTTCTGGTACAAGGCAGAAGTGGTGCAAGTATGTGCATCTGACACTGCACCTTCCTCCCTCTACCCACCCACCAAAAAGAAGATGTGCAAATTAAGCTTGCATCTGAGTGCCACTCCTTTCTTCCTCCCACAAATCAGGAAGAGGTGGCAGTAGCATGACTGCTTGCACATTGGCCTATCACCCACAACACCCCACAACAACTGAGAGGTGACGAATATGCCTCATTTGTCCATCACTCACCACAGTAGCCCCTCTACCTGCCCAGAGAGCATCACTCACTGTGCTTGTGCCACTGAGTTGAAGGAGGCCAGAACCTGACCATCCCACCTTCAGCCATCCAGCAAGACCAAAAAACAGAGATTCTAGATTTGACACCTACCCACTACCCTATTTGTACACAGACAGGTAGGCAAAGCCCCAGAATGATCAGCACAGTAAGCAGAGCACCACATCAGCCACACTTATCAGAAATCACCAAGAAGAAACAAAAAACAAGACCCAGAAAACAACTATACAATTAAAAAATAAGTACAATCACCCCTTGATGGCCCAGAGACAACAGACAGCAGCAAATTACCTATAGAAGGAAGGAAAGATGGTCCCAACAGGTGACCAAAAAAAAGCCAACTGTGCTACCTAATAAGGAATTCAAAAAACTTATGTATAAGGTCCTCAAAGGAATCAAGAAAAACACAGATAAAACCAAGGAAAGTACAGATAAAATGCTAGAAAATTTCAGGAAAACAATGCCCAGCCCAGTGCCACTGAAAAACAATACAAGAACAAAATAAATAGACAATTGGAAACCTTACAAAAACAGCAACTAGAAATCCAGAACTTAGTATTAAAATAGCAGAGACAGACAAATTAATAAAAAGTCAAAGAAGTGGAAATGAAACAATGAAAGACAGGATCAGCAGAATGGAAGACAAATTCTTTGATACTAAAATGTTCAAGGAAGCTTTTTTAAAAAAAGAAAGAATGAGGAAAGTCTGGGAGTTATTTGGGTCACTATCAAGAGAAATAACTTACACATAATCAGAATTCCAAGAGGAGAGGGGACAACAAATGCAGAGACAATTTCTGAAGATTTGCTAACAGAAAACCTCTGTAATATCGTGAAAAAGAAGAAGATAACTATCCAAGAACCACAGTGAATGCTATATAGGACCTAAACCAAAACCCAATGCTGTTGAGTTGATTCTGACTCATAGATAGATTCCCCCAAAAGAACATGGAACACACCATAATCAAACTTTCTAAAACTAAAGGCAAAGAAAGAAACCTGAAAGCATCCTGGGAAAAACAAAACATCCCCTACAAAGGGGAACTGATGAGGCCAAGTTTGGATTACTCAGCAGAAATCACTCAGGCAAGAAGGAAATAGGATGACATGAAAAAAACTTCAAAGGAAAAAACTGCCAACCAAGAACTGTATATTCAGTAAAATTATCCCTCAAATATAATGATGAAATCAGGACACTTTCAGGTAAACAGGAAATAGAGGAATTTGTAAAAACCTGACCAACTTTACAAGAAATGATACAAAGAATTCTTCGAACAGAAAACTAGCAACACCAGACAACCATCTGCGATTAAAATATATGACAACATCAGCCAAATATCAACCCAAATAAAGAATTATCAGAAGTAAAATAAAACTAAAAGATGGAAAACAGGGAACTGGAGACATCAATCTGTACCTGACAACCACTTCAAAACGCAAATAAAGAACAAGACATATTGGTTTAGAACTTTCATATTGAGAGGAAATCAAGGTAATATCAAGAAATAAGTGAATGCTTTAAATGTAGGAAGATAAAGATAAGTGGCAGGGTAACCACAAAGAAAATGAACAAATGTACTCAGCAAAACACAAAAAAGAAAGAACCACCAACACAATTAAAAAAAAAAAAAAGACAAAACAAATCACAGCAATAAACTCATAGGTGCTCATAATCACACTGAATGTAAATTCACCAGCAAAGAGAAAGAGAGTGGTAGATGGATTTAAAAACAAAAAAAATGAAAAATACTACCATTGGTATGCTGTCTGAAAGAGACGCACTTGAGACACAAAAATATAAATACGCCAAAATTTAAAGGAAAGAAAAAAAGAGGACGTTAATCAAGAGATGTCACTCCTGATGTTAGATGGATCTTGACTGAAAGCAAAGACCAAAAAGATGTTTACCTGTGTTTTATTGACTTTTCAAAGGTATTTTGCTGTGTGGACCTTTGCAAAGTTATATGCAAAATAACTTTGCAAAGGTCCACACAGCAAAATACCTTTGCAAATAACTTTGCAAAGAATGGGAATTCCAGAACACTTCATTGTGCTAATGAAGAACCTGTACTTAGATTAAGAAGCAGTTGTTTTTTAACAGAACGAAGATATTCTGCATGGTTTAAAATTAAGAAAGGTGTGCATCAGGGTTTTATCCTTTCACCATATTTATGCTGAGCAAATAATCCAAGTAGCTGGACTATATTAAGAAGAACATGGGATCAGGATTAGAAGAAGACTCATTAACCATCCATGATACAAAGATGATATAACCTTGGTTTCTGAAAGTTAGGATGACTTGAAGAACTTACTGATGAATATCAAAGGCTACAGCCTTCACTGTGGATTGCACCTTAACAAAGAAAACATATCCACACAGCTGGACCAGTAGCAATATCATGATAAACAGAGAAAAGCCTGAAGGTGTCAAGAGTTTCACTTTATTTGTATCCACAGTCAACACACATGGAAGCAGCAGTCAATAAATCAAATAATGTTTTGTGTTGGGCAAGTCTGTTGCAAAAGACTCTTTAAAATATTAAAAAGCAAGTCCATCACTTTACTGAATAAGTTGCACCTGACACAAGCCATGGTGTTTTCAATAACCTCATATGTATGTGAAAGCTAGACAATGAATAAAAAAGACCAAAAAAAAGAAGAAGAAAAAAAAGATACCTAATTTAAGTTATGGTGTTGGCAACAAATGTAGAATACACCTTGGACTGCCAGAAGAACAAACAAAAACACAACCAGTATGCTCATTAGAAACAAGGGTGGCAGGACTTCAATGCACATACTTTGGGCATGTTATCAAGAACAATCAGAGTGAGTGGAGAGGAGGGGAAAGGAGACTGTTGGGAGGATGAGACATGTATGGAGCAGAGAGGAATAGTGTGCTGTCACCGGACGGGGAGAGCCGTGGAAGCTGCATATAGGTGGGCATGTAAATTTACATGGGAATGTACATTTTCACTCAGTCATAATAAAAAAATAAAATAGAATGTAACAAAGAAAAACAGTCTCTGGAGAAGGACATGCATTGTAAATTAGAGTCAGTGAAAAAGAGAAAGATCTTCAATGAGATGGATGGATACAGTAGCTGCCACAATTGGTGCAAACAAAACAATTGTAAAGGTGGTGCTAGACCAGGTAGCATTTCATTCTGCTGTATTGTATACAGGGCTGCTACAAACAAGAATTGACTCAACAGCACCTAATAACAACATCTGCAGGAAGTGAAACAAGACTCATACTCACACAGTACACAAAAATTACCCAAAATAGATGAAAGACCTAAATACAAAAACTAAAGCTATAAAGATCAAAGAGGAAAAAATAGGTAGTGTGGCAGAGTCCTAACGCATGGCACAAAGAAACTACCAGAGACAAGTACATACAGCAGAAGATGAATTAGATAAACACGGCCTTCTAAAAATTAAAGATTTGTGCTCAACAAAAGACTTCTTCAAAACAGAAAAAGAGATCTTATAGACTGCGAAAAAAAATTGATTACAACATACCTGATAATGTTCTAATCTCTAAAATTTACAGAAAACGTTAAACAACCCAATCAGAAATGGACAAAGGTTACGAACAGGTACTTCATTAAAGAAGACATTCAGGCAGTTAACAAACATACAAAGAAATGCTCATGATCATTAACGATTAGAGAGATGCACATCAAATCCGCAGTGAACTATGTCTCAACCTCAGCATCACTGGCATAAATTAAAAAAACATAAAATAACAAATGCTGATGTGGTTGTGAGGAGACTGGAACTCTTATACACTGCTAGGGGAAATGTAAAATGGTACAACCACTATGGAAAACAGTACGGCACTTCCTCAAATAGTTAGAAATAGAAGCACCATATAATACAGCAGTTCTACTCCTAGATATATACCCTAAAGAAATAAGAATTGTGACATAAATACACATGTGCCCAAGCAGGTTCATTGCATCATTACTCACAACAACAAAAAGATGGAAGCAACCTAAGTGCCTATCAATAGATGAATGGATAAACAAACTGTGGTGCATATACACAGTGGGATACTGCATAATGCCAGAGAATGATGATGAATCTGCAAAACATGTCATGACATGGCTGAATTTGGAGAACCTTATGCTTAAGTGAAATAAATCAATCGCAAAAGGACAAATACTGCATGAGTCTACTATCAAAAGTAATAACAAAAGTTTTATACACACACGCACATGCACAGAATTCTTCACTCTTACCAAGGATGGACGATGGAATAAGGAAGGAGGAAAAATTGCCAAATAGATGGAAGACACATGGTAATATCGGTGATGGGAAAAGCAATACACAAGATGGAATTAGTCAGCACAGTGTGACAAAGGCATGAGAGGGCCTTGAGAGGAATGCAAGAATGAAGGACCACTACAGCGGTGGAGTGCTAAAGTGCTATAGCTGTTAACCAAAAGGTTAGCAGTTCAAACCCATCAGGTGCTCCTTGGAAATTATGTAGGGCAGTTCTACTCTGTCCTATAGCATCACTGTGAGTCAGAATCCACTCAAAGGCAAAGGATTTCGTTTGGATTTTTTATGGTAACAAACTTGCAACAATAGTATTAACAAACAATAACTTATGAATGGATACATAGGTAGGTAGATATGCCGAGAGGTCTGGGAAGGTTTGAGGGAGCACACCCTCTAGCAGATATAGGTTTGGTAGTGGGTATTTCTACATACAAGACCGTGCATCATGTATTAATACAGATAATACAGCACAAAAGCAACACAGTCAGGGAAATGTCTTAGACAGAACCAGGTGCCTCACAGGATGGAGCTTCTAGGTTCAAAGGCAAAGAACTGCAGACTTGAGCAAGCTCTTCTTCAACTAACACACCACCACATAAAGATAGTGTTCTGAATCCTACTTTGAGTAGAGTCTGGGATCATAACAGCTTTTGAACAAACATCTAAGATACAACCACTCAGAAGCAAAAGACAGTGAAGAAAAGCAAAGATTTGGAGAGCAATTAGTGCAAATAGCTAATGGACCATATTGGACCACAGCCTACACAAGCCCAAGACTGGAAGAAATAGGTGGTACCCAGCCACTACTACTGACCACTTTGACTGGGATCACAACAGAAGATCCCACACAGAGCAGAGGGAAAATGCAGAACAAGAAATCAAAATCACAGAGGAGACCAGACTTAGTGATCTCACAGAGACTGAAAGAACCCCTGAGACTATGAACCCAAGACATCCTTCTGACCTAGAAAGGAAGCCCTTCCCAGAGGCCACATTCTAGCCAAACAATAGACAGGCCCATAAAGTAAACAGTAATGTCAGACAGGAATGTGTTCCTTAGAAGGACCGGTTGTAGGGGACCAAAGAGCCCTATTTGCCAACAAGATGAGAAGGCAAGGGGGTAGGCAATCAGGATGAAAAGTAATAGGGAACCCACTGCAGAAATGGGGAGAGTGCTGACGTTGTGGGGAACGAAATCAAGGCCATGAGCCACCTTACATACAGACTATTGGATGGAAGTCCGATTGGCTCTGTAAACTTTCAGCTAATGCACAGTAAAAAGAAGAAAAATTGCTATTTGTAAGTATATATGTATATATATATATGTAAGTGACTTTGTAGTCAAGTCTATCATGAAGAAGGCAGACAGATGCAATCAAGAGACACAGAACGAAACAGCTTTCCTAGCCTCTTGCCAAACTGACCAGCTCTCCAGGGCAACTGTAAGTCAAGGGTATGACCTGCTACACTCCTTTGGTGGCACTAATTGGGTCTGGCTAGAGTTCAGGAAGAGGACCAGGTATTTGCCCTCAGGCTGTCTCCTCTCAGCTGGCGGATGGCCTCCCTGACCCTATCCTTTTTCAGCCTTGAAAGCCTGAAGAGCCGAAATTCCTCTTGGCTTCCTCTCTGACCTCTGGTTTGTCCCTCCATGGCGTGAAAGACTTACTCAGACTTCCAAAGCTCTTGGCCTTGCTTCTTGCTGGCTGTGTCTGCTTTGTCTCAGATCTTCATCTTTGTATGTCTAGCTCTGGCCTGGTAATCTGACTCCAACTCCTGATTTCTCCCTGAGTCTGGCAGTTTTGGTTTGTGTGTGTTTGACCTTGAATGGTAGCCAGATCCAGTTAACCTCACCACAGGAGTTCAGCAGACAAGACTCTTGACTTACAGTTGAACTAATTTGCAGAGAGGCTCGTGTCAGCCTGAAGGGAAGATGCGTGAGAGGTGTAGAGTGCTCTCACCTTAAGGTCTTGTGGGTTCTTCTCACCTTTGCGTTACGGCGGGAGGGCACTTGTTCATAGTCTCAGATTTTTTATTCTTTCTTGACGTGGCTGCCATGAGAAAACACATCTGTGAAGTGTTTGCCAGCACGTGAGAGTAACAGGACCCTTGAAGCCATTTCGAATGTCGTGCCAGTGCTGACACATACCATCTTTTTAAAGATTGTTGCTTGAGAGATCTTAATACTTAAAAAATAAAAAATAAATGCAATACTTTTAGCCACTTACAAGTTAAATTCTTTTTTCACTAAGCAAAGTTGAACTTTTTAAACTTTTCTTTACCACACAAGTTTCTTTTGGGTAGTGAGCAAATAAATTAGCATGTGGGTCCTAAAGGCTGTTAAAATCGTTTTGCCATAGATCTGCCCACTGTTTATAATTTTTAGATAAAGCTAAAAGAAAGCCTTTCTTTGAAGGTTTATGAGGATTTTTCCATGCAGCAGAAGTCAAACAGCAGATCAAAGACATCTAACAAAAGCGCTCCAAACCTAGGGTAGGGTGAGCTGAAGGCTGATGAAAAGAAACTAACCTCTCTTGATAATTTAGGAGATATGTCTTGTTATTCAAAAATAAAACAAAACTAAAACACCATAGGCTGAGTGTATCAAACTGACATTTCTGAGCAATGTTGTTAAAAGTATTAGTCTTTGATATTGTACTCACATTATTAAAGATCATTTAAAAGAGGTTAATCTGTTTTACTAAGTGCCGAATATAAGCAAAATCAGGTGAACTTCCTACCCCTCTCTTCCTAACAGTTGCTCTTCTCTGAGCTTCTTTCAGTCTTTCTCTGAGGCTAGATTTTCCAAGCTCACAAGAAATTAGTATATGGCTTTGAAAAGTCTTAAGCCATATAATGCATTTTGCAGGTTATGTATACTAATTAACTAATGTTTTAGCTGTTGCTACAGTACCAATTTAAAGGATGGATCTGACTCGAGGGCACTTGGCTTGGCTGACCTTTTACTTTAACAGAGAAAAATAAAACAGAAGAAATAAAATGAACACTGTATTTTTATGCAAATAGCGCACATCTTCTACATTTTTTTCTACAACTCTACACTCACCCGTTTGCACAAGTATGCCATGCTAATTTTTCTATAGCAACATGTAAAAAAAAAAAAAAGACAGAGCTATGCTTATGAAAATATCTGGCTGGGGAAAGGCACGGTTGGCAAACAGCACAGAAGGTGTGCATTGTTTGTGTAAAAACTCAGTATGTTTGCTTAAAAGACACGAATCTGCTTCTAATCATCCACTAGTATTTAATATATATAGTAACTACTCTATTAAACTTAATTCCCTCTATTTAATGACAGTTATTCTATATTTAATGACATTTATTTGAAATACATACCCACGGATTATTAACAACATTTTAACAAGATTTTTAAACCAGAGAATGTGAGTATGAATCCATCAAATGTCACTAAATCAATTATCGTTTAATACAGAATGCCTGAATTGTTAAATGGAAGCACACCCAAGTGAGAATGCTTTGAAAAAATTTCAATGAAAAATAATTTGCCACAGAGGAAAATCCATCTGTGAACTGCTAGTACTATTTTAGCATAAAACTAAGGATATATAACTTTAAAATATATTTGTTTTGCATGAAAATATGCATTTAGAGAAGCACATTAAAATTTCTTGATTGGGAGTTGATTTTAACCAGAATACCGTTTTCAGAGTGTAAGTCAAATGGTTTTAATTTTTCTGTTGCCAATTAAATATGTGCTAAAAATATTACATACTATTTTATTCCAGGGATTCACAACCAGTTTTTACAAAACATTCCTTTATACTGAATGTAAGAAAAGCCTTTTCAAGTTATAGCACCCACCAAGTCACCGCGCCTTACATAAAACAAAGTCCTTAATTCAAATAGTTCTTTTTCTGCCTCTGGCACAGTTTGCTTCCCGTCAGATGGGCTCTGGCCGCTGTACCCTTCTGATGAGCGCGGGCGGCCCAGACCATTCTTGCACGGACTTTCTTCTCCACGTAATCTCTTCCACATCACTAGGGTATTTACCGGCATCAGAAGTGTAGACTGGCAAGTTGGTGTGACGTAAGAATCCCAACCTATAAAGCACATCAGTAGACACTTTGTAGCATGTGCCATTTATTACGGTTTCCATTAAAAGTATTATGTTTCCATACTTTACAACCATAAAAGAGTAAATAATTTCAAAGGATTGCTTGATAGGAGACTTCTGTTTTAAATGGAACTTGGAAATATCTGGGAAATCACTGGAATAGATGTACTTAATAGACCCAGTGCTGTGAAGTTCTTTTTAACTGTTTTCTTAAGCACTTAAAAAGATATACCATTTCCTCCAACATTTTTTGAAATAGGTTTTGGTTTGGGGGTTTTCTCTGTAACATTTGACTTATAAATACTTCTTACAATGCTTCCATTGTTCTGTTTCTCTGTCTCTCTTGTTTCTAGGGCTGAAGCTAACTTCTTAACGCCAACAGGTTCTGGCCCACTTCACTGTTCTAACCTACAGGATAAGTTAGAATTTAAAACCAGAAAGTAGCATTACACACCACCGAAGAAAGCCTGCTGCACACTCGATATGGTGGAAAATGTACAGTTAATACCCCTATTGACATATTTCTTTTCTGAGATGAAACAACTTCTTTCCATGGGGCTCAGCAAACACCTGATGAGTCTGAGCGGTGTGGAGAGCCAGCGCAGCACTTGTTGCATAGAAATGGTTACGTTACGTCACTTTTGGAATAAAGTAGTTCTTAAAAATATCACTGATATCATACATTTCAAGAAAAGCTAAGTCATTTGTCAAATGTCAGTGACTTAGAATCTAGCTACAATCATTCAGATTGGCTGTCTTTATGATCCTCATTCTTCAGGAACTTATATGAATTTCTGCGTGATGTAGCCTGTAAAAGCACGACCTCAGAGCACACTCTTCTCTGTTTCAGGATCGTTCTTTAAAGGACGAAGCTAGATATTTCTGGGCACCGGCCAAAGGCCACCGGCAACATTAACAGCCCTCAGAGAGGAGCTGATGAGCAGGCAGTACCCACACTGCAACTCATTGGTTGGGTTATGTAACTGTACAAACTAGAGGTCCCCAAACGGTGGACATTAACTTTTGTACTGGACTGAAAACAATTGAAATTCTCAGTAACAAGGCTTGGAACTAAAAAGAAGACTTTGCGTAACATTGTCAGGTGGGTTACCGGTTACCTGGTATTAGTGAAGAGGTGACTACTAATTGATCATTGCAACTACCACACTGGCGTGCCTGGCTCTCTGCTGAATTCTTGATCCACATTGTATCTGTTAATTCATACAACCCTTCTCCTTGCATCTTCATTTTACAAATGGGGAAACTGAGGCCCAGACAAGATGAATAACTTGACCATGACCACAAATTAGCAATGTAATTGAGATTTTAACCTAAGTCTTTCTAAGTTTGAAGCTTATGTCCTTAACCGAAATGTCCAGTATCACTTCTGCTTCAGATTTAGGGAATGCTGGAGGGCAGAACCCAGAGCTAAAACTAAGGAGAAGCTCCATTAATACAAAGACTGCATGCAGATGGATGGAAGGAGAGAGGAAAGGAAAAGTGAGGGAATGAGGGAGGGAGGGAGGGAAGAAGGGGGAGACGGAAGGAGGAAGGGAGAGAGGGAGGGAGGGAGGCAGGGAAGTCAGGAAGGAAGCTACCCAATGGCTGTTCACAGGGCAAAGCAGATCTATCAGACAGAGGAGAGAAACTAAGAGGTACAGGGGCAGCCTCTTGGACCTGGGATAATATTTAATCTCTAAACTCTATCAAGTGGGAGATGAGTAAAAGCTATTCTCTCCCACTCTATCACTGATTGGAGGACACTGGTGTTTCAGTGGTAGAATTCTTGACTTCTGCGCGGGAGACCTAGAGTCAATCCCTTTGCCTTCTGTGTGCATCCACCACCCATCTGTCAGGGGAGGCTTCATGTTGTAAGGTGCTGAACCCTGAGCCCTGGTGCCACAATGGTTAGATGTTTGGCTGCTAATCTAAAGGTTGATCGTTTGAACCTACCCAGAGGTTCTTTGGAAGAAAGAACTGCAATCTTCTATAAAGATTACACCCCAAAAAGCCCAGTAGGACAGTTCCACTCTGTCATATGAGGTCACTGTGAGTTGGAACTGACTCAGTGGTACCCAACAGCATAATGCTTAACAGGTCTTCACGGAGCTTCCAAACTAAAACAGAGCAAGAAGAAAATCCTAGTGATGTTCTTGTGAAATTAGCCAATGAATGAGTCTCAACAATCTATCCGCAACAAACCATGAAGATGGTGCAGGACCAGTCCACGTTCCTCTCTGCTGTGCAAGGGCTCTCTATTAGCTGGGGCAACACCGTCGCAGCTAGCAACAACCGCCGACGGAGGCAGAAGCATCCGGGTGGTAGAAAGGTAGTGGATTAGTCTAGTGGGCAGCAACCACGGAGGAATGGAGGCGGGGAATGGCACACAGGCGTGTGTTAAAGTGATTGAGGCCTTGCCCTCCCCTACAGTTTCAATGGAAACACTCCTACACATTGTGACTATACAATCTCACTCAAGAAGGAAAGTTTTCAGAGAAATGGGAAAAGAAAGTCGGAGGAGAGGCATCCAGGACCATTAATCACCTTGCCTGCTGAGGCGGTGCAGTTCAGAAACCAAAGGGAAAAACAGGGCTTGCTTCCATAAAGCACTCAATCTCCTGAAAGAAACAGCATAAATAGAGTCATATTTGCCAATGAAGGTTTCTAAATGTTTAAACTAGCCAGTAACACCACACAGATGGAGAGACTAATGCTCGCGGAAGTTAATGATTTGTACCGTAGTCACTCAGTGAGTCGGAGATAGAGCAGATGTAAACCCCCAATCTCTTGACTCCCAGTTCTGCACATAAACCATCAAAAATACAAACCTTCTAGCTCTGAAATCTGCCCAGCTCTTCGTCTACTGTGTGGTCCCTGTCAACCTTTCCCATTGCACTACACAGAAGGGATTTCTTTTCCCTTGCACAGTTTGTAAGGCTCGGTTAGCTACATGACTGGGTCTCTCTTTTATCCTTTCATTCATTCACCAAATATTTATTGAGCGCTTACTATGTGTCAAGCACTGTTCCAAATGTTGGGGATACAGTGGTAAACAAAGTCCTTGTTCTCGTGGGGTGCAGATTTCAGGAAGGGCAGCGGGTGATAAACAAACCGACAAGAAAACAGCAGAGAGTTAAAAAGCTGTGAAGAAAAGAAGGCAGAGTCTCAGACCGAAAGTGAGCTCCCCTAACACCCCTAAGGCTGAGTAGTCAAGGAAGCCCTCTTAGAAAGTGAAATTCGGGGAGTGAGATTTGAATACCAATGAAGAGCTAACCACCGGAAGATTGGAGGGAAGAAGAGTTTTCAGTTTAAGTAGCCCTAAGGACATACCTAGTTATGGTCTGTTTAATTTCTATTTTTCTTCTTGTTGTTAGTTGCAGTAGAGTGGGTTCCAACTCATGGCGATTCCGTGCTTAACAGAACAGAATGTTGTCTCCAGCGGCGCCATCCTCGTGGTCCCTGATGTTTGAATCCCTTGTTGCAGCTGTGTGTCAGTAGCTCATTGAGAGCTTTCCTCATTTTCACTAACCCTCTGTTTTACCAAACATGGTCCTCTTTTCTAGCCATTTGCCTTTTCTGATGATACGTCAGAAGCAGGCAAGTCAAAGTCTCACCTTTATCATTTCTAAGGAATGATCTGGTGTCTTCTACCCAAATTAATTGATCAGACTACAAATGAGGTAAAGAGTCATCATAACAGGAATAAGGTGAAATATTTTATTCTAAATATTTAAGTTTCATTAGTGAGCTTTGCTACATTGACAAGTATTAATATTCACTTTTATTAATACGACATTCCTTATACATCTCACAACAGATGAAGAAATAAGTGCTGTTTTGTGTCACAAAGGCATGGAGAGGATTACCGGAGAGTTACAGATGTGACATCCAGGCTAGACTCAGTCACTGACACAGCAGATACTACGAGTAATGTGGCTAGTGTTAGTATCACTTTCACCCCAACCCCCATTTTATTTCAACAGCCTTCTGCCTGGTCCCCATCCTCCCAGCAACCAAGGTTATCTTGTTGAAAAGGCAGTCTTATTATGGTTTTTCCTTATACACCTCAATCTAATTTACAGCTGTCTGCGGTTGTGGAAGAAACCCTGGTGGCATAGTGCTTAAGTGCTACATCTGCCAACCAAATGGTCAGCAGTTTGAATCCACCAAATGCTCCTTGGAAACTGTGTCCTGGGAATCAATTTGAAGGCAGTGGATGGTAGTTGTGAATATTCTCTACGTATCCCATCTCTCTCTCCTCTTGGACTCATCTCCTCTAGCACAGTCTTTACATATACTGTGGGCAGGGGGTTCTCATGGTTTTGTATCCTGCCCACCCCCTGGGCCCAGAGAAATGATGACTTATAGTAGACCCTCAATCGTTGAATTCAGTTAATTAGGTGAATTAATTCTAAATTAACAGAAAATCTGATCTTTGTTTTATAGCCTATTATTTTAAAAACAAGAAAATACTGCCATCGAGTTGCTTCCAACTCGTAGTGACCTGATAGGACAGGGTAGACCTGCCTCATAGAGTTTCCAGGGAGTACTTGTCAAATTCAAACTGCTGACGCTTCAGTTAGCAGTCGTAGCACTTAACCGCTACACCACCAGAGTTTCCAGCCCATTGTAAAGTGGCCTGTTATTTCTTTTAGTAAATAAATTTTTCTTATTTTTCTTAACTCAGAACATAGTGCTCAAGTCAGTTGATATACTGAGACCACCATATTTTCATCTTTAGGGAAAGACAATCAATTCAGAATTTCTTACATGGCCAGATGGGAAAACATTACCACAAAAAGTAATAATAGCATTTCACAGATGCAAATGGCCAACATACCCAGCTGCTAGCAAAAAGGTTGGAGGTTTGAGTCCATCCAAAGATACCTCAGAAGAAAGGCCTTGTGATTGACTTTCAAAAGTCAGCCATCAAAATTTTATGAAGTACAGTTCTACCATGACACATACAGGGGCACCATGAGTTGGATTTGACTCTAAGGCAACTGTCTGCCTTTTTTTAGTTCCTTCAGGAGTGAAGTAAAAGAACAAAAATGCATCTACCAAAATTTGTTTCAAATTTAATTTTTAAGTGAAATATTTGTTGGTGCAATAGGAAAGATCACTGTGTTTTCAAAACAGACATTGAAAAGGAGCATCATATAAGACAAAAATACTTATTGTAAACACAAATAATTATCCCTTAGCTAATCCTGAGAGTTCGGGTGGTTTTCCTTTGTTGGTTTCTTTTGCTTTGGCTTTCATGGAAGAGATTTTCTTAAAATAAGAAATACCTATAGAAAGTTTAATATCAGAATCAATGGTGTTTTGTTAGTAACTGTAGGTAGTAACCACAGTTAGTTTTTAGATAATTGTCAGTCTGTTGGTTTATCAGAAAAAAAAAAAGTTTCTGTGGAGCCTATTCCAACTTATCGTGACCCATGTGTTTCAGAATAGGACTGTGCTGTGTAAGATTCTCAATAGCTATGATTTTAAGAGTTTTCAATCACTCATTTTTCAGAAACAAATTACTGGGCGTTTCTTCTGAGGTGTCTCTGGATGGATTCCAACCACCATCCTTTCAGCTGAAGTCAAGTGCATAAGTTATTGGCACCACCCAGCAACTCATCTTTTGGTTGAGAAGAGTTCATTCTCCCCAGTGCCACCTCTATCAACTGCCAGCCTCTGCACATGCTCAAGAGCATCTCCATTGGAAAGCAATGCGAATTGCTCCACTGAAGTCCAGGTAAGTCAATCAGTTACAGCATGACATGGGGTTAGCAGCTAAAACTACTGAACAAAAATATTCTGATGACCCTGAAACCCTAAACCCTTTGAGCTGATAATTCAGCCATATGGTTGCATATGCCTTTGCAGAGGGTAGAGTGACTTCTCTCTAAATGTAATAGAATATGAGTTACTAAATTATTGACACAAACTATGAAATCCCTAATATGTTGAGTGGAAACCGTGGTAACAGTGTTTAAGTGCTATGGCTGCTAACCAAACGGTCAGCAGTTTGAATCCACCAGGAGCTTCTTGGAAACTCTGTGGTACAATTCTACTGTGGTCACTTTGAGTTGAAATTGACTTGATGGCAGCAGGTTTGGTTAGGTTTGCTAATATGTTGAGTATCACATTTCCCCTTTTGTTTTTAAACTTGAGATTCTACATCCTTAGATTTTAACATGTTTCCTGTCTTATTTGTTCTTTAGATGAAAACAATAACTTTATTGCCTTGATATTTATTCACATTTGCTCAGCCAACAGTTAGTGAGTGCTCTGCTGTGTTAATGGTAAAATATTGGAAAAATTAAAATAAAAAGGCATAGGCATTTCTTTAGATGTTGGTTTTAAGCGACAGAAAAGGCCAACATCTGCATTTACAATGCATGGAAATGAAGGAGAGCATTAATTAGCAGAAAGAAGTTAGTGTGGGCTGGAACCACGTGAGGTTGTTTGGGTACCTTTAGATTGGGTGCTAGTGATTTGACCCAAGTTAACCAGTCAGCCTGTCTCTGAGGCACAGAAGTAGGGTGAACAGAGGCAGCACCTGTCCTCTCTCACCCAGTGGCTCACGCGCTGCAACCCACTCAAAGGCAACTAACCACAACAACTGCAACAAGCTCATTTTGAATTTTTTAAAATCCTTCTAATAAGAGGTTACAAAGAGAAGGAATTTGAAATCATTAGTAAATCATGAAATTTAGTTGATAGGTTATTAAATATGGCATTCAAGTTACCAAAAAAATCAAAACACTGAGTTAAACAAACAAAAAGGTACACTATAGACGTTAAGATTATATGAAACTGCAGACTCCAGTTTCTGCAACTAGTTCTTCAAATATTCATAAATCTAAATAACTTCCGAGAAAGACATCTTCCAAACAAAGTGTGGCTGAACATAGAAAGCTGGAATACATTACAAAATAAAATAAAAAATTAAAGGCTTTGGGTCTATACTCTGACTGTCTGGAATTTATTAGGAAGCAGAAAAGCCACCATGTGGAAATTGCACACAGAGAAAAAAATCCCACCATACTTTTATCAGAACTGATGCCGTAAATGCACCATGCTTTATGTGCATAAATATGTGGGCAAATTGTCCACGTATTGGCCAGAACAGAATTTTTGTTGGGAAAAAAAGTGCTTATTAAAGACGTTTGACTAGCTGCCTACAAAGCTTTAATCTCTTCTTGACCTTCTTAATATACAGATGCCAAATAGAGCTTGTCATTTTATTCTGTTCTCAAAGCACTATTCTTATTTATGAAGTTATGAGATAATATAACATTACACTTAACATTTGATATATTACACACAGAGAGTGTACAGTAACCTCAAGAAGATTTCATTCTTAAAAATGAGGACATTGATAAATCAACAGTGATGCATCTCAAGAAGAACAATTCAAGTCTGTCATCTTCCGACCCAGTGCAATTGTGATCTTCATTTATCTTGGTGTGGTTGGCAACTTGGCAAAGCACATCACAGAAACCACGAACGTGATACGTCGCTAACAGTCATCTCATTAACAAGGTGAGGCTTCAAGTTAAGACAGCCTTGAATTGTTTCTTACAAAGAGGCATGAGAGAAGCCTTCAGAATTCAAACAGAATGCATTAAACATCACAACAAAATAAAGTTACCCAGAAAACCCTGGGTGGTTGGCTGCTCTTACATAGAATGAGGGCAGATTAACCAGCAAGCAAGCTGCACACAGATTTGTAGTAAGCAAGAGATACACCAGCTTAATTGTGTTTACCTTACTAATCTGGAGCACACGGCTTCACACAGGTTTCAGCACATCTTGGGTGTGGTGGAAACCAGTTGAAACTGCGTACTATGGATTAGTAAATACAAATAAACAAGTGCATATTTGCCTAGTGGGTAACCCATCGGGCACAGAATTTTAAGATTTTGTGTGCTAACACTGTTAAATGATAAATCTTTCTAACACCACGGCTTCACTAGAAGCTACTTAGCACTTTTGAAATTGATGACTTGATAGGCTTCCAAGTAGAGCTTCCCTTAAGATTTTTCCTTCTTTGGATTTCTACAGTTCTAGACCCTACATACCTCAGCAACAAAACACAATGTGTTTCTCATTTCTACCTCTGAAATGAATAGCCAGTGCTTCCCCCTACGAACAATTACTTCAACGTAGATCAAAATATTTCTATTTCACAGGACATAATTTGAAGAATTCTTGGAAATACTAATCTAAAATTTATTCATGTCATGGTATATTATTGCCCCTCCTAATATAACCTCAGAAATATTAAGAATGGCAAAGAGTATGTTTATGAGAGAGAAAGAGCACAAGGAACAGCAGATTATCAATTAAATCAAGATTTTGCCCACTTGGGACAGTTCTATCGAGTTCTTTGGCAAACTTCTCTATATGTTGACTTCTAGACACTAACAAAATAGAATACAAAAAATATTTTAAAGAGTTCAAAGTTTAATGAAAAATTACCACCACCCAGCACCTACTAGAGGGCCTGTCACAAAGTAAATATTCAAGAAATAATTTTTATAATCAGTAGTTGTTGTTACTATGACCATCATCTCCAAAATCGAGTGCTCCTCAGCTGCTGTCCTCGGACTGCAAGAATGTTTTCCATCATCTGGAAGTTTCACAGGTCAGAGCAGAGTCTGATGTTCTGACTCAAGGCCTACTTGGAGCAACCAGCCCTGACTACCTTGAAAAACAAACAAACCTGGCTTCTTTAAAATAGACCCCAAATTATGCCACTTAATATCTTATAAGAAAGTTACGAAAATACATAATGGCCCTATTCTCCCTTGTTCTTCCATTTGAGAAAGTGACTACAGTCAGAGTGTATAACCTGAAGCCCACCTCCCTCCGCTGACCAAAAAACCCAAACCGCTTGCCATCATGTCAATTCTGACTCATGTTGACCCCATATGTGTCAGAATAGAACTGTGTTCCACAGAAGTTTCTGTGGGTGATTTTTTGGAAATTGATTGTCAGGTTTTCCTTAGGTGCATCTCTGAGCAGACTGAATCTTCTAGTCTCTTGGTAAATATACAGATGCTTAACCATTTGCGCCACACAGGTACTGGCAGTAACCTGATCTCAGGCCTCCTCAAACAGCTAATACTGGGTTAAGAGGGAGAATGGGAGGCGACAGAATCCAGCCATCCTTCCTGACTCAGACTATTCATGATGTTCATGCACGTTGTAGGCCTGTTTTTCCCAGGAAAGGAGTCACTAGGTGGTGTGAACAGTTGAGTGCTGGGTCACCAGATGAAATGTTGTGGATCTGAACCCAGCCAGAGGCATCTCAGAAGAAAGCCCTGGAGATCTTTCTGTTTCCCCAAGGTCAGAGCCTTGAAAACCCTCTGGAGTGGTTCTGCTCTGGAATACACAGAGTGACCACGAGTGGGACTTGACACAACAGCAAGTAATTTTTGGTTATTTTCCAGGAGGCAAAAGAAAATGAAGCTAACAAAACCAGCACTATATACCAATCACTCAGGACTAGTCCTGGCTCTTTCTCCTAGTTCGTGGCCATTTCTGACAGTTTCTAACAGCAAACTAGCCAATGACATGACCATGGAAAGATGAATCTTTTTGGCACTTTGAAGCGACTAGTTCGGGGCAGAGGGCTGTATATTCACAAGTGCAAGAGAAAAGAAACAAAGGATAGGGCTTAGGGTGTGCCAAAAAAAAAATCAAACAAACAAACCCACTGCCATCAAGTCAGTTCCGTCTCAGAGCAACCCTATAGAATACAGCAGAAGAGATTCGTAGTTCCCAAGGGGTGCCTGGCGGATGTGAACAGTGGACCTTCTGGTTAGCAGCCATAGCACTTAACCACTGTGTCACCAGGGTTTCCTAAGATGTGCCAGGAGATGGCAAATCATACTCTAGGATCAAAAGCAGATCCAACATAGGCAGGGAGAATGATTCCCCTCTCCAGGAAGCACTTTCTTATACAACACAGAGCCCCTTAGATGTATGTGTGTGTTTTAACAAGACTGGATGAATTCCATGGTCCAGGAGTACTGACAGGGTCCCATATGGGAGGCAATCTATTTAAATGGAGCAAATCTGAAGAGGTTTCAGCAACCTGAGGTGCCAAAACCAGAGTCCAATGTCACAGCCCCAGCACCTGTGCACCCGGACACTGCGCTTCTTGCAGCTCTGCCATTCTGCTCCCACCTCTGATTTGGCCTCACAGAGAACCAGCTCCTCTGTGAACATCACGAGAAAGTCAGCTGTGCCAGTTTGTTGCTGCCCTATGGATTTTAGCCTATTTTCAAATTACATTGTCAACTGAACTCAAAATTTACCCTGGTGGAACAGTGGTTAAATGCTACAGCTGCTAACCAAAAGGCCAGCAGTTCAAATCTACCAGTTGCTCCTTGGAAACTCTATTGGGTATTTCTACTCTGACCTGTTGGGTTGCTATGAGTTGGAATTGACTTGACGGCAGTGGGTTTGGTTTTGGGGACTTGGTACTTTCTTAAGATCCCAAGCTTATAGACCACAGAATTCACGTGCTTCCATTAGTAAGCCATTCTTAAAATCTCATTACTGCAGTGTGACATGTATTTGAGGTTAAATCTGCAAAGAAAACAAATAGAAAAAGAAATAGAAGTGACGGTAATAAATTCCTATTAAAACAGAATCATGAAGCTGGATGTCCAGCAATAGCCGATTGTAAATTATATCCTCCCCTAAAGGTTCTCTGATAGCCACAGCTAAGGAAAACATATGAGAACAATAAACATGACTTCTACGAAGCCACAGTCCTGTCACCACTGAGTCCATGTGCAGACGATATGCAATAGTTTTGCTCTGCATTTTTTGTTAAAAAAAAAATTCTCCCTTCACAAACAATAAATTCACAGCAAGAGATTTTCTTTGTGACTCAAGCTTCCATTTCTTTAACTTACTACTTTTAGGGATGTAAATCCTATTAGCCCATATGTGGAAAGTTTATTAGAGCAACTTAGGATCAATGAGAATTGGTTAACATCTTGTAATTAAAGAGCAAGTCCTACAATTCACTTTAGAATCTTTTCAGCTGTCCAGACTAGTCCTGACCATTTCAACCCAATATTTGAATTAGCACTACTTCAGTCAACACTAGGTTAGACAATGGTTCAACTTAATTTGTTACATTTTGGCAAAGAAAGATTAGCTGGAAAAAAAAAACATGGCATGCGTAAATGTGTATATCATGTCAGTCAGCTGTAGATATATTTTAGAATACCATACCCTTATTTACATTTTTTAAACTGTTTCATTCTTAAAACTATTTCCATGTTAAAATGGGTCCATTCTTTCAGTGTTTGAGTGCAAACAGCGTCCATGCGATACCAGAGATAGTCCACGTGTATAGTTTATTTTACTTAAACAAACATTTCAGTGATTTTAGAAAATCAGCACTGCCCAGGCAATTAAATGTTTTCTTTTCGAAAGAAAAGAATGCATAATTACATAAGGAAAGCAAATTATTTGAAAACTACCAGAACCAATCTCACTGCCTATATTTCGAGAGGAAGTTAGTCTGAACTTCAGCAACCTACAGGCTTGTCTTCATCATTTTGTTCTGAAACACAGAGTTGTCTAAACTGGTGCTCTTTCAAGTGTGGTCTGTGGACAGTGCTGGCCTGTGAACTGCTGTTAGCTGCACTGGGATGAGTTACGCGCTGAAACCATCAGTGAGCATTTAGCAACTTTTATAGCAATTTGACAGAGTCATTTCTTGTCTGTTGAACTTAATATTAAATATTGCAGGCTTATTCAGCAATGTTAAAAATTGATTGTTTGTCACAGGTGAGTTCAGAGACAAACTAGGTATACATATAGACAGACAGGTATACATAGAATCAAAACCAAAAAAAAACCCCAAAACCACTGTTGTCAAGTCCAACTCATAATGACCCTACAGGACACAGTAGAACTGCCCCATGGAGTTTCCGAGGACAGCGTGGTGGATTCCAACTGCCAACCTTTTGGTAGCAGCCATAGCTCTTAACCATTATACCACCAGGGTTTCCATATAATGTGCAGTGTATTGTAAATACAACACACTTATATATAAATCTTTAAAATGCAGACATGACCTTATCTGTATAAAAGAACAACCAGTTCAGCAGAAATAGAGCTCAGAGTTCTGTGAACTCATTTCTTCAGTCTCTCCAGATGTGTCACAGCTGAAGAGATTATTCAGAAACAGCAACATCTGATTAGATTATTGAAGCAACTGGATTTGTTATACCTCAGTCCTTTCCCTTCCTTCCTCCCTCTCTGCCTTCTTCCTTCCCTCTTTCCTCTTCCTTCCTGTCTCCCTCCCTTTCCCTTCCATTCCTTTCCCTCCCCTCTTCCTTTCTCTCCTTCCCCCTCTCCTTTCTACTCTCTGTAGAGACAGTACCATATGCTTCTCTCTCTTTAAAGAATTAAGCCAAGAACTCTCGTTTATTCACATCAATAAAAATCACTGAGTGGAAAGAGAAAATGGGCACGAGGATACGTGGAGGAAGGACACTATGGGTGGGAAATGCTGATACTGGAGAAAAACAGCTACAACAAAAGAAACATCCGTCCCCAGGGGACATTTTTCTCTGAATTAAACCCACCACTTCATACTATCTTTTAATTGTTCAGAAAAGTTTTTTAAAATCTCAATTTTCGAAGAACTTTTCTTGGTTATTTTCACCCATGAAAATCCTGAGAAATGTCTTCTAAAGTCATTGATGAAAATTTCCTTAGACTTTTAGGAAGAGACTTGGTCAGACCGTTTCCTTGCATGCCCTCCTTTCATTCCAGCCGAACTGTTGCAGATCACAGGACTTTCGTTGGCCCCGCTCATCTCTCCCAGGCTCTGAAATATGAATAGTTAAAAATAGGACACCAGACAGCCACGTTTCCTCCCACCAAGCTGCTCTTTACAGTCATTCAAGACAATGTGGATTTGTTCTGCCTCACCTGCATCTAATGCTAGACATATGCCCAAGAATCTCGGACAACTTTTGTGTTTCATCTCACAATCAGGGAAATATACTGCCCAGGCTCACAAGAACACAGAGAGAAATGAATCTCTATCCCTTAAGCTTTCCAATTCATTTTTCTTCTTTGTCTCTTCTGAAAAATGAATTCCCTGGGTTGGGGTTTTGTACTCCAGTTTTGCCTGCTGCCCTTTTCTCTCCTCTTCCCCCATGTGGGGTTTTTGGCTCCAAATCAAAACAGTTTTCAAGTGGCCAGGACCAAGTTCCAAAAGCTCCTATGTTTCCTAGAGCTTTGTCTTCTTTCCCAGATTTTCTAAGCCCCAATCTTTGTACGAGGGCAAGACTCCGGACTGGGATTCTGACTCTAAGTGTCCTGACTGTGCCTCCACCCCACCACAGAAGTTTATTCAATATCTAGTACTCTTGGCTTGTGTTGTCTTCTTTTTTTCTTATTGGTTTGTTTTTTCTTTCTTTGTATTTTTTTCAGGTTTGCTATTTTCTTTTTAATGACTTATCTATGAACCCTGGTGGTATAGTGACTAAGAGTTCAGCTGCTAAATCCAAGGTTAGCAGTTCAAATCTACCAGCTGTTTCTTGGAAACTTTATGGGGCAGTTTTATTCTGTCCTAGAACATTTCTATGAGTCAGAAGCAACTTGATGGCAATGAATGTTTTGCTTTTCAGTCTTTTTAAAATATTTTGTTGTGCTTTATGTGAAAGTTTACAATCCAGATCAATATGCCATATAAAACCCTCCACACACATCACTAAGCAACTCTAACTGCTCTCCTCCCAGCCCACCCATCTGCAACAGAGCACTCCTTTCCATACTATACTGCCTACATCCATTCAACCAACTCCTGTCCCCCTCCACCCTCCCATCTCACCTCTGGACAAAAGCTGCTGAGACAGTCTCATGCTGATGTAGTCTCTGGATCATACAACATCTCTGTCTGCTTGGCTCACATTTTTTTCTCATCTCTTTGAGGTCCTTTGTTCTCCTCTGCTCCAGGTGGACTGGAACAAATTGATGTT
The DNA here is from genome assembly GCA_028571685.1 of Heterohyrax brucei. Lineage (NCBI taxonomy): Eukaryota > Metazoa > Chordata > Mammalia > Hyracoidea > Procaviidae > Heterohyrax > Heterohyrax brucei. The sequence goes on from CM053142.1 coordinate 128,186,285, forward strand.
ACACTTGCTAGCTTTTAAGATCCCAGACACCACTCACCAAAGCAGTACAAAGAACATTTTCTTAAAAAAAAACAAACTTAGTTCTGCCAGTTAGCCCAGATGTCCACCGAAACCATGGTCCCCAGACTCCTGTCCCTGCTATTCTGTCCTTCAAAATGCTGGGTTGTATCTAGAAAACCTTTTAGCTTTTGATATAGTCCAGTTCTGCTAACCTCCCTTCTATTGTGTGCTGTCACTCCCTTCACCTAACCCAGTTCCTATCTGCTATCTAATCTATGAACACTCCTCACACTGCCTTCCCCACTTTGTAATCATCAAAGGTTAACTTCTTCTGTGTTTAAGTCTTTCCTTAAGTCCTTAGAGTACTGGTCTCATTGAATATTTGTCCTTTTGAGACTAACTAATTTCATTCAACATAATGTCTTCCAGATAATTTCATGTTATGAGATGTTTCCTAAGATAGTCATTGTTCATTGTCATTGCATAGTATTCCACTGTGTGGCTATACCAT